>CM051703.1:17739611-19149611 GCA_028022725.1 Lycodopsis pacificus | reverse complement strand
CGTCAAGCAGCAGCTAAATCATCGACAGCCGATATCTCCCGAACTAGGCAACTCGCACCAAAACAATCTAGTTTGATAAAGATCTGTATTTTTGATTATGGGTGAACTGTGCCTTTTTATTGTGCAAAGTTACTTTTCGGGTGTGTAAAGTGTTGCCTGATCTGTGTGTTCATGTGTGTGCGAGCAGGAAGAAGTTGCTGGACGAGGAAACGTCCAAAGAGAGGTTGCGGAGCCAGACCACCATAGTGAGTTCCTGTAACCTTAAATCACTCTGCTGCTGGTCCTTATCATGAAATCACAAGGTTCTACTTGAATCGTCGTACTCCTGGAGACTTGCTTCATCCCGTTAGAAGTGTTCAGGCTTCATTGTATGCTGGTGTGTTTTGTTTCTGTTTCTTTTTCCCTCTTCCCACCGACGCATCACTTTCCTTCCCAAAAGACCGTGAACACTTGAACGCCTCTGGTTTTTGTCACGCAGCGACACAAAAATGAAATGAATTTGTCTGACAGTGGGGTTTGTGTTTGAAGGGAGTGATTATGCGCTGTGTGTGATTTACCAAAAATGTCAAGTCTGGCAGCGAGAGTGTATTCAGTCCATCGGTGCGTGTGTGTGTGTGTGTGTGTGTGTGTGTGTGTGTGTGTGTGTGTGTGTGTGTGTGTGTGTGTGTGTGTGTGAGAGGTTTGTTTTTCTCATCTTGCAATCAGCTGACTGCTGTGATATTTCAGCTAATCTCCTGAACATCTTGATCTCTGTCCTTGTGGCGAGTTCTCACACGCAGAGCGGCTACGTTGTCTTGCTCAAGAGACTTTAGGCGTTGTTTGTTACTGATGGGGGGGGGGGGGGGGAAGAGTCTTTAAAAGCATTGAATGAGGTTTTTACTTTTTGAATTACAGTTTTGCAGCTGTTTCATGTTTTTCTTTTTGCGTCTTCATTTGTATTCTTCCTCTCTGCAGGCAGCAGAGCCGAGCCTCGAGGACCTCAACCTGGACAAGAAGGAGACTGAGGTGGAGGTGAGCGACGTTACTCTTTCATCAGATATTAGACTTGTATTAAACCTATTTTAAGAGTTATCGATTTGTTAGATTGGAATGTATTCTATGAACTGTTATACTGTAGATTTTATATCACCATAGTTTAAATGTTGAGGATCAAAATGACTGTTTTGAATGTATTCCCTGAGTAAACATATTGAACTTTCCGTGCTCAATGAATCATTTCAGAATCTGTAGTTATTCGCTTTATTTGCTCAACATGAAGTGAACAGGATCCAGAGTCTATGTTTATCCGTGTGTTTCCAGGAGGCGAAGGCCATCATCGCTCAGCGGTCAGAAAACCCTCGAGAGTTTTTCAAGCTGAAGGAGAGAGCCATGACCATCAGCGTCGACACCTCGCCCGTCTCCATCCACAGGACCGGTAAGCACTTTCAAACTCACCTCGCACTCGTCTTCTACGTGGGTCCACTTCATCCTCATGTGGACCTCTGAACCACAAAGAGCAGTACAAACAACATACCAACGAGTAGAGAGGACTTATGTTCGTTAACTCTGAAGTCTGAGGCTGTTGTCCATTGAGAAGTTTATTCAAATTCATTTTTGTGAAAACGTTCTCGTGGAACCTAAAGGAAACAAGCTGACGAACAAAATCACATAAATAAGGAAATCTGTGCTCGTCTTTCCGTCGATGGTCTTAATCCAGGACAGTAAACAACTGTTGCCTCCAACAAGTACATTTACTCAAGTTCTGTGGTTAAAAATTGCACTTCAGTATTTCCATTTGATGGTACTTTATACTTGTTCTTCAATATATTTCAGAGGAAGTTAGAAAACATGGTATTCTTACATCATGAAGCACTAAACTACTAATCTACTCAGTAGTAGACACTGTTTAATGTGCTCAACATTGACAAAGTGCATTTTAAACGACTTTAAATATTATATTCTAGAATAATATAACACTGTGAAAGGAACTAGTCTGCATCATGGCTACTTTTCTTTTGATACATTTTACTGGTAATACTTTGATAGTAATGATAGTAACATTTTGAATCAGTACTTTTACTTGCAATGGAGTATTTGTAGGTTGTGATATTTCTGGATCTGCGTACTTCTTCCACCACTGAGTACAAGTTCCTGACATGTGTGCTGGCGGGTGTGAGGGTTCATTGCATCTGAATCATCATGTGTCAAGTTCAACATGTCATTTATCACGTTCGACATCTCCTCAGCTGCCGTTTCCTTCGAGCCAGACCTCGAAACTGTTTTTCCCCCAAAAAAACTTCATGTAGCAGAAAGAGGAAAAAGCTTTAAGTTCACATCTGGAACCGCAGCACGAAGGAGCCGACGCTGTAAAAACCAGCAGACGATCCCTCTCCTGTCACTGTTGGATGGCTGCTGTTGAGCCTTGGGGCAAAATTTGGACACCTTACCTTTTGTTTTTATGCAATTTTAATTTGCATTGTTGTATGTTGTTTGTGTGCAGCCTTTGTGTTGTGTCATGACCCGGAGTCAAAATCTCAGTGGCAAGGATGTAATATCCAGCGGGGAACAGGTCCCCCTCACGTTTTCTGATATATTTACGGTTTCACGACGACTTTCTCATTAAAATCCCTCCGGTGTGTCTTCTGAGCAGAGAGGAGCTGCTCAAATGATTTCATTCAGTAAGTCCGAACCAGACTTCTTTCTTCATAATGTGTTGATTTTCAACAAGCAAATAATCAGGACATTCACGTCGTCTAAACACCAACAGTTATTCAGTTTTCAGTGGCTTTCCTTCTCTGGGATTCATTATTGTGAAATCTGCTGCTTCAATGGAGCACAAATGGAAGTTTGACACCCGAGGATAAAACAAAGTGCGTCAGCATTTCATTTCTGCCTAACTGCATGCTTGCTACTGCCAGTTTGTTTGAAGTCACACTAACTACTTTTCTTTCTCTCTCTCTCTTCTTTCTTTCTGTTTTTTCATTGCTGGTTTTCTTCATCCACCTCTTCACTCATTTGACCTCACGTTTGTGTTCACCATCTCCATTCCTTCTTTCTCATTTCACTCACTCTTTCATTTATTTATTCACCCACCATCCACTCTTTGATTTCTCCGTTTTGTGATATTCATCCTCTGGCACCTTTCCCTTTCTTCTTCATGGGTTTTCACGGGACTCCCTGCCTTTCCCACAATCCTCTCTGCTTCGTCCTTTTTCCTCCGGGGGTGAACTTCTTGTGTCTTGACTCTGAGTTATTCTGTCTTCCTTCTACTCTCCCGCCCTCTCCTGCTTTTTGTCTCGTCCGTCTTCCCTCACACCTCTCTGTCCTGGTGCTTCGCTTCGTGTCCCTGTTACATGTTTGTGTGTGTTTGAATCTTCGTGTGTGTGTGTGTGTGTGTGTGTGGCTTTGTGTCGTCTCGACCGCCAGGCCGCTTGGACAGCCCGTTCTTGAAGCAGCAGCACAGTCCCAGCAGCCCCAGTCCGACTCCCCCATCCCGGGGCCTGTCGCCCCTCCGCACCCCGCCACACAAACGGACGCAGCCCGCCGCTGCAGCCGGTAGGTACAGCACATAACCGATAAACAGCAGAAGAAGAAGACAGATGGATCCCTCCCCAATCCCCTCCACAGATATGGAGGCTGAAGCGAAACTGCATGGGAATTAAAAATGTAAATAAATTTACATGCACACTAATGTCCAAATGATTAGTCTTCTTCTGGAAAGACGATGCCGCTCAGACCAACACGCTTTATCTCATTTTTGAGTCCACATGCATTTTCATGATTTCAGTTGTAGCTCCTCATCTTCGTAGACCCTCCACGTAGCACACACACACTTTCACACCCCACACATCTGCCCACCAGCCCTGAAAACCTCCTCCCGCTGAGTTCCCCCTCTAGCCCTGCCCTCCGTTCCCCATCACTGACTGAACACTTTCATCTCCCAATAACTTCTTTAGGTTACAGTTTAAAGTAGCTCATTCTCATATTGTCTAGTTATCTATTTTGAAGGATAAGTCGGTTGATATTTTATATTTTTCTTCTTGTCAACAAATCCCACAAAAAGACCCCAAACCAACAATGACTATACCTACAAACACATATTGTGTGTGCCTGATATCTCCTTCCTTTGTGCTGTAGCGCTCCAAACCTAAACCCAATCAGCCACACTGTTTCACAGGGTGACATGTTCCTTCATTACCATGAATAATACTCATCATAGCACCAAATGTTGACTAATCCGCTGCTGAAAATAGTCCCTAACCAATGCACTGTTTCCTACAAACTAGTTAAAAATGTAGTGACCAGCTGTTGTAGTCTGCTCTTTTTTAATTAAACTACTTTAGTGAGTTGTTTTTAAAGAGTTGCGTCTTCAGTGGGAACCAATGGGTTTGGATTTGAGAGACACCGACAGGAAGTCAGACAGTATTGAGAGGCGGACGAATGTTGGTTTTGGTCTTTTCATTATTAATGACAATAAGACAAATGTAAAATAATGCCATGATTTTCCTTTAAGCGCAGATATTTCACTTTTTGTAAGTAGGTTCAATGGTAGCTTATAAGCTTATTAAACACAAAAAAACAAATTGAGCAAAATGATCCTTAAAAGGAAAGTCAGAAAAGGCAACTAAAGTTGCTGTTTTTGTTCAAAACCACACACCAAAGACCTACTATTTGTAGCATGGATGCTAACAGTGTCTGTACTGTGTTCGACCTCCTGGACATTAAAAACAAGCCCTTTTCAAGCATGTTTTTATATGTAATAACAAGCTAATAGGCACACAAGCATTTCACCAACTAGATAATGAAATATCCTACTTAAACCTAAACTTTATGGCTGAAACCCATAAAGCTGTTTGTCGGTTTGTGTTATAGATGTGGAGTCTGTCGTCTTCATCCTTTAGATGTCGTCCAGTCAGCTGCTGATGTTGAATTATTTTTGTAAATGTTTCTTTCCGATGTTTTCTGATTCTAAATCAGCAACAAGGTCATTTTTACTTCTCACAGGGAGCGAGAGAGAGCTGTTACTTTAACTACAGAATCTCACTGGTTTTCTATCACCTCCCTTCTCTTCTGATCCTCAATCTCATGCCTCGTCTGATCCTGGATCTGCGCACACACACTCAAACACACACTCCTCCTGCGGCTTTAAATCCTGACCGACTGACCAAACTGTGAGTGTTTGTGTGCGAATGTGACGCCGCCGAGCCGTCCGTCAGTCGCCACCGTTGTTTGTTGGCCTTTTGACTGAATATGGACCTTTGCCCTCTGACCTCTGTGACGTTGATCTCGTTGTCGTTCTGTTTAAAGACCATAATGGTGATGTGTGTTTTAGCCCATTAACTACAAGCACCAAACACCTGCCAATGTTTTTACATGTTTTCTGAAGAAACCTCCGACATCCAAGACTTCAATTTACAAAATATGCAGTTAAAAAATCAATTATAATATTTGACTGTTTCTTGCATTACAATTTCAGCCGTTTAGCAGCCGGGTGCTAATTACTAAAACATTTTCTAAATTCCCAAAATGCATCATGAAGAGTTTCCAATCTGTTTTTTCAAAACAATTTTTTATAATTGTGGTATCCAACTGTGCAGATGGTTTTGGGGTATTTCTTTTGTCCAGGTTTTGAGATATCTTTCTCTGAGGTTTCTGCCTTCGCACTAATACGATGGAAAGATGTTGCATTTGTCCTGGACAACAACAAAAAAAGAAACAAACTATCTGCATCAACTTTCTAAAGCTAAGTTGGAAAATGTGTTGCTTTAAAGACGTATGAAATGCTCTGGAACACGAGCAGCAATAATGTAGCTACTGGGCAAAATCATGCAGACCACCTTTGTTATGTGCAGTGTGTGTTATTGCATGTCTGTAGGCGCTGTAATGGCAGATGTCATGCTGGGTGGGCAAAGAACCGGTTCATCCCTGTCCCTCGTGACAGCTGACGACAAAGAAAGTTCTCTGTCGTCAATCCTTCTTTTAATGTGAAAGGGTATTGACAATCTATCGGTAAAAGATCAATTTCTTTTTCCACTGCTTCCAGCAATTAGCCTGGGTCCCTCAGAGTCTTCAGAGGGTTTTAACCACGCGGTGAACTGGAGAACCCACCAAGCTAGTCCCCGCTTTGTCATTTTAACGAGGTCACACATCTCAGTCAGCCCCTTGTTTTCAAGTCAAAGTGACGCCGTTGTCTTATCGTGTTCATGGTCCTCTGGGAAATCTTGTTCTGGTTTCTGAACAGGACGTCTGACTCCAACAAGCATGAAATCACCGCAAACATCTGAGAGAAAGTGACGTTTTTATCGTGGAAGTGATTCCCTAGACTCTCGCTGTGTTGATGTTTGTCATCATGAGTTATGTGTCGTCAGCATTGTGACTGTGACTCACCCGCAATGTGTCCGTATGCATCGATGGCTTAACAATGAATGTTCAGAGGATACCTGATGGCTGTTTGATGACTTGCTGGATTGCACTGATTGTGTCTTGGGCTTTGGTGACAACTAACCTGGAATATGCCACTGTCCTATTTACCGATACTTCCTCCGTCTGTGTGACATGTCCAATGTGTGCTATAGGCGTCTATTGACAAGTGTCACATGGTAACTCGCCCTGTGGTCGTTGCGCTTGTCTTACATTGCGATTCTGCTAAAGACGGGATTTCAACACAGCCATTTCTTGACAAAGAAGTCTAAGCGTTTACTGTTATGCTCGTGGCTCTGCGAGCCTGTCCTTTGGCGCAGTGGTACTTTGTGCTAAATATGCTGACGTATAGCAGGTATAACGTTAGCATACGCTAATTAGAACTTAACAGAAAGTACAGCTGAGGCCGACAGAAATGTCATTAGTTTTACAGATAGTTAGTCATAAACCAAGGTATGTGACAAATTAAAATTATGATAGAGGAATAGCCAGAGGATCACCAAAGTCATGAGGATATATCCTGAGGGGAACATGCATGTCTGTACCGAATGTCATGGCAATCAATCCAATAGCTCTCGAGTCATTTCACTCAAACCCACAAATGTGCACCTCATAGTGGCGCTAGGAGAAAAGTCAGGATTCACCAAAGTCTTCAGTAAACATCCTCTGGGGACAATGAGTGTCTCTACCAGAATTTGTCACAATACGTTTTGTAGATGATGAAATATTTAAAATATAAAAAAGGCTCTAGATGAAAAGTCAGGGGGATCAACAAAGTCATTAGGGTTCAACCTCTGGTCACCATAACTTTCTGAACCAAATTCCATGGCAATCCATTTGATGGTTGTTGAAATATTTCAGTCAACGTGTTGAACCAACGATCTGCAGACTGACATCTCTAGAGCCAAGCTGCTAGAATAAAATGCTAAAAAAACACAACTTTGAATGCGATTGTAGTCCTTCAGACAGCTTGGTGTCACCAACTCGAGCCACAAAGAGTCTGATGAGCTCAGTGACTGTGTCTGTTTGCTGGTCCTGTGATGAACAAGTGATGTGATTGCTGTGATTTTGTCCGCTGCTGGATGCGTTGAAGTAACACAGGATATGATTGGAGGTCAGATCACCAAATATCTGCCTCTGATCTTATTTGATTCAAGATAAATCAACAAAGAAACCTTTCAGTAGACTCCCAAATTCTGGTATATTTTGACAAAATAAACCACCAGTCGTGGCGTTTCAGTTCAGCATCCTGTGTTACAGATGTTCAACACATCTGGTTTATGAGTGTAATTATGTTACTGAGGGACAATTTTGGTGAATATTTTTTTTCCTCTGTGCCTTTTTCGATGTTGCTGTGCCATTCTGTCCCTCTAGGGGACGATGACGATGAAGCAAGCACAGAGCGCAACATGGCCGCCGCGTCGCCCGTTCCTAAATTAGTCACCCCGTCCATCAAAGAGGACTTGTGCAGGGAGGAGGAGGAGGACTGCACAGACGAGTGGGGTAAGAGTGAAATCAATGTTGAAATAAAGTCACTGAGATGCATCCTTCAACTAAATGTCCTGTTGAGGTAAGGTTGAGACAAAATATAGGGATTCAATTGATGTTCTGCTTTTTTTTTTTTGGTCCACCAGATTCGGTGCCAAAACAGGAGCCGACACCGTCGGTGCAGGAGTCGACACCCACCAAGCCCGTGCAGAGCGTCGCCCCGCAGGCCCGCGACTCCTCCGGCTTCTCTGTGTGGGAGTCCGGGACGGACAGCCTGGTCAACCTGTGGGACAGCAACTCCGACCTTCCCCCCAACCACTCCCAGACCTCCCAGTCCTCCAATCTGGTGGACCTGATGGGTGACGTTGGTGTTCCACCCGGCACCAGCGGCAAGCCTCAGCCCCTCCTCAGCTTCGACGAGATGATGGACGGGACCTACTGCTCGGCCGCCGGCGCCGAGGACGACCCCGCCAGTCTTGTGGACGTGATGGGCTCCGACCAGATGACCCTCAGCTACCAGCATGCACTGCAGCATGCATCCGGGGAAAAGAAGGAGCTGGTCGATGGACAGCGGCTGATGACCAATGGGGAGACGCTGCTGAAAGAAGGGACTCAGGTCAGAAAGTTTATTCGTGATCATGCCGCGCTTTTGAAAAGATGTTTTCCGTCTTTTTCTCCGTTAATGGTTTTATTTCTCCTTCTATTTGTCCGACGCTTCTTATAGGCGAGTGAGGGCTACTTCAGCCAATCACAGGAGGAAGAATTTGGCCAAACAGAAGAGTCCTCGGCTAAACCTGCGCCTGTCTTTTATAACAAGCCACCAGGTGAGATACTTGTCTAATGATGAAATTACTTTAAATTCTTAAATATTCTAAAGTAATAATCAACCCCAGGGTTGGCTAAATATAAGCAACACCTCCGTCTAATGTGCAGCACTATCATACCAGAAAATAATCAGTGAAATATGTTTTTGTGTGTGTTCAGAGATTGACATTACGTGCTGGGACACGGACCCCGTGGTCGACGATGATGACGACTAACCAGCCAATCAGACACCACCACAGGACCAAGAGGAAGTAGGAAGTGCGCTTCATGAAGAAACTGTTTTTTTTTTCCTTTTCTAAAAAACAAAAACACAAACAAACAAAAAAAAAGTAACAATAATAACGAATCTTGCATCAAAATTACTTCTGTATTATCTTTTAGAGGAAAACAAAACAGTAGCCAACAGAAGAAGAAGAAAGACGGGGTTTGAGTTATCTTTAAAGATGGTTTGAAGGCTCAGTTCTGGGCTTTTTTCTGTGTTTGTTATTTTATTTATTTGTTTTTTTTTTCTTTGCTATGCAGATGTAATAGCTGGGAATGGGGGGCTTTTATTTTGTGTAAATGATTTATTACACGTTAACGTAGTGCACTGCTGCATATTAGAGACAATGAAGCCCAGTGTGTGACAGGCAGCCGGCACACCTAGTCTGTAGAGCTTTAATAACACCCTATAAAACTAATACAGTGGATCATTACAGCTGCCATGTATATCTTCACTCTGATTCTTCTCTTACCTCTTTTTCACCTCCCTCCTCTCTGCTGCCTTCCGCCAAAAATATTCACCTCTGCAAGTCAGTTAATCTTGTATTTAGCCCTCACTTTAATCAGAAACAGGTGAAACATGTTATTTATTGTGGCGTATCTGAACAGCTGATGGGACCCTGAAGAAATCTATTCAGTCAAATCGTGGCTCCGTTTTCGTTCTTTTTCTCGCTCCTTTTGTATGATTTTAAGACTGAATTCAAGATTAAATGGCTTGTAAATCTGGTTGCTTTTTTTTCGGTGCACTTTTATTTCCGTTTCTGCCTCCTCGTAGGTCAACTGCAGCTTCTCAATCAAACCTTCCCCTCTGGTTCTATAAAGAAAATCATCCTTTTTATCCCACTTATATATTTACACAGCAAAAGAAAAAAGCTCTTCATCTAATCTAGATGAATATAATGTAGATATTTTTCCAGTTTTGTAGGAGAGTTTGGCTTTAAGATAATAAACACATTCAGCTTGTGCACAGCAGAAACAAACAAAAAAAGAATCCTTTGTATGATTCTTCTGAACGTTCTCCAAAAGCTAAAAACAGGACTTTTCCACCGGGCCCTTCATGATGTGGGCATTTTTGGACCGCAGTGAGCACAACAGCTCCTGTTCAGAGTTGAGGAGGTTTGGGAGGCAGGACGCCTGCCTTTTTCCTTACTTTTACAAAAAGAACAATGTTTTAACGTTATTTTCTGGCGGTTAGGCCTTATGGTTCCACTCAGACGGAGGCTGAGTTAGATGCTGGATGACAGAGGGAGGATGGGATGAAACAGCTGGAAGCAAACTTGGGCCACACGGTGTTTGCAAATATTATTTTCATGACTTTGTTTTAATCTGCATGGAGAACCAGATGTTCATGATTGATCACAGCGCTACACTCCTGATTTGATCGTGTCAAGTAAGCTGTCAAATCGAGTCAATCGTATTTGTAGATACCAGTTTATCTATGGATCTCTTCACAGCCCGCATCGACAGGAAGAACAATTACATCAGTCAATAACCCCTTTAAATCTACATATGTCAGTAATGTATGACGATATAAAAGTGAGTCCTTCCCTGGGACTAAATTCAACATAACTCAGCCTCTTCTGCTTCCACTCTTAAGTTCCTCAATTTTATAGAAAGTGCAACGATCACCTGACCACCTCCTTCTAAGGCCTCGGTAAAGTTAGAAGGAATGCCACCATCAAAAGAGTGACTTTATCATTTTTGTAGCACCTAAACAGGATGAAGTCATCTGTGAACGTATTTCTGCAGAGATCCAGAGGGCACAGGGGCCCGAGCTGATGAGCAGAAACTCAAGTAGAAGAAGAGTAGCCTGTGAAAAAATAGATAAAAGTTGCTCGGCCAACATATCAGCATTGTACTCGTGCGACAATAATTGGAAGATTTTAAAACGTCGGTCACTCCAAGCAGCGTCAAACAAAAGCTAAACTTCTCAATCCCTCTCTGACCCACGTCTGCTGCCTGACTGCTTTTGTTCTGTGCCATGCAAAAAAACAAAGTACCATTCTGTATTTTATTTTTTATTGATGCAATATTTAGTTGCCCTGAAAACTGGAGTGTGAGGTGGGGCGGGCTGAGACGGGAGGTGTGCGTGTTTTTAATACCTGTCGAAAAGTGTGCTAGAATTGATTTTCAGGACCTTTTTGAATATTAGCAACAACATTGTTAGTTTTGTTTTTTTTTTGCTGTAAATTCCTGTAGAAAATAAAAACTCCTAGGCAATAATAACACGTGTGTGTGTGTGTACAGCACCTGGATACTTTGTGTGTGTTCCTTAGATTATTTGGGTTGCTCGCTCGGGTGTTAAGATGCTTTTGGGGACCTGGTTTGATTTATACCTCTGCATCCTAAATGATCAGGTGACAGGAGGAGAACGCGCTCGCATCCAACATCCGCCTCATTTTATTAAATCCTGTAAAATTAGTGAATAAATACGCAACTCTTGAATTCATTTTTGTACCATCGTTCATTTCGTTGTTTGCAGATTAAAAGAAATCTATAAATAGTAAAAAACAGTTTGCACTCTATATAAATAAAGACAATAGGCAGGAATAAACATAATTGTAATACATAATGGAATATCCAAGAAATACAGAGACAACAGCTAATCACAATAATGTAATAAAAATATTATTAAAAAAAGAGAAATAATGACAAATCGTATCACTGAGGATGATGCGGTCCCATACATCGTTATAAATGAACTAATTAATGAATATCTTTTCCCCAGATTTAACCTCTCAGATGGAATCCACGAATGTGAGAGAGAGAAAAGGTCAAATAATAAAAAGGAAGCATGGAAACAGCTTGAGCTCCTGGTAAGTTTTGGTATTGATGATTGTGAGAGTTGCATTTGTGGACCAATTAAAGAAGGAAAGTCAGCTGAGCAAAGAACCCCGGAACATGTCTGATTAGAGAGAATGTTCAGCTGTTTTCAGGGTCTCAGTTTCTAGCGCTGTAAATATGCTCCAAAACACGTAGAACAATCATTTTTCTAATAATTGTTTTGCTTCATATTCACTTCAATACAATTAGACTTCCTTTTTATAGTGGAGGAACTTGAGTTTCTACCACTTCTGTCGTAGTTTGCACGGTTAGAACCGTTAGCTATGAGCTGCCAGCGCCCCGTCGACATGTTGAGAGGCAATCAAAATGTGGCATAGTTACAAAAAGCTGCGATCAAAGATGGTCTATTTATGGAAGATATGCATATTGTTTAAAAACATGGAGTATTCAGCTTTCAGAATCAGCAACCAACTGTTTGTTGTCCAAACTTTGTACTAGTATTTTAACAATACATTTGTACAAATATACCCTTGGTAAATAGACAATGAGTTGGGTTCAAAAGATCCAGGATCATTTCCTCCTCAGTCTACAGTAACTATGATTGGGACACAAGAAATTCAGAGCTTTCCAAAACATCTAAATGCACCTTGACTGGAAAGACACAGCGATAGGGAAACAAAGCAATCGAACCTCACATTTTAAAGTCAAATTGGTTCAAATCTATCTTCTTGACAAGACATTTCTTCGAGGCATATGTTATATTCGCCAAAAATAGCAGATTCGTGTTACATGCAGCGCTACAGTAAAGGAGAGGCTGAGATTGGGCCTTAGGGAGAAGAAGCAGCCTGACTGCCTTGTACTGGTGTGAGCTCTGGATGTTCGTGGCCACCTGGTGGCTATATTGACTCAATTACACCAACAAGCCTTATGTCATTCGTTTCAGCTTGCTTAGACAAATCTAATTGATTGTGGACCCCAGCATTATCCAGTTATCTGCCTGTATAGCATGGAGCGCTTCAGTCATATGAATATTAATCAATCCTATTTGTGTTTTATTACTATTTCAATGTGTTTTGGGAGAATTGTGTTGTTTGTAACATAGCGATATGGAAATAAATAATGTTTTGAAGTGAAACCCCCTGTTAACAGTCAATATGTAAACATAGCCAAAACACGGAGGCCGCCTTCAATCTTATAATGATAATATACGTACTAGGTGGCGATGCAAATCTTATTTTTCCTTTATTGCTTCTCCATTTCCTCTGAAATGGTAATATAAATAGGTTTACAATGGATTCATACAACCTTGCTTCTTATATTCAAAAGGAGACCAGACATATTCATGGAAGCGTTTTGGTTCCTGATTCACTTTCGGTACATTCGTTTGGGTGATTTTCGGGATAAAAAGGACAGCATAAGATGTCAGCAAATGCCCCAAAAACAGCACATTTTTACATTCAAGTGACAAAACCCTCCACCGGTCGTAGGAATTATGTCTCTTGTCCATCCGGAACAAAAGGAGGAAGTCGGGTGACGTAGTTATGGAGCCAAAAAGGAGGTTAATGGATGGAACAGCAAAACAACTGCTCTTCATTTCACGTTCCCAACCAACAATCAACATTGGTTTCTTTTAACCACGACCACGAACAGTCCCCAACATTAACCACACGGTTATTATTGTAAGCATGAAGATCAGGGTCTTCATTTCAGACCACAAGGTTTCCTAATCATGATGCTTTTGTGTGTGTAATTCTGACTAAACCTTACCCGTCCAGCAGGAGAAAAGGGTTTATTTCTGCAGCTGAGGTTTGTAACCATTGTCCTGTCGAGGAGGGCTTCAGATGAGAACAGACTCGAGTGTGTCGTTCTGAAGGGCAGATATGAATGATGCATTTAGTCGTTTCATTTGGAGGACACTTATTGGAAACATCACGACTCCAAGAAGAAATCTGGCTGCTCGGTCGGAACAAATTTCTAGTTGAGATCCAAAACATGTTCTCATTAAAGTGTGTATTGTAAAGCCGTCTGAGGCTAAATTAAATAAATTAATTTAATTAAAGGCATCGTTACTCAAAGAACGAATGAGCTCATTTAAAGCTACACGTGCTCACTGATTGGATCAGAGGTATAAGACATGCATCCTACCTAACATTACATATAAAATACGTTAAAAGTTAATGATCTGAATAGTTCTTGTAGTTGACATGTCTACCACTAGATGGCCCCGTTGTATTTCCTCTCCACTGCAGCTCTGAGAGGACCTTTGTCCGTTTCCTGTTCTCCTCTTCTGCTGTTTCATCCCCATCTCAATAAACAAATAACAGTTTAGTCATAATCTGTAATCTCTGTGGCACTTTTCCCTTCTGTTGATGTTTGGAATACATTTCCCAGGGTGCAATTCTCCAAAACATGACTTCAGACAGACCTGCCAGGAAGGTCAAAATCCAATCAGAGAGAGGGAAAAGCAAACTATTTAAATAGGATATGTTCCTGAAGCACATAGCTGCAGCACTCCTGTCTCCCAGTTTTGCATGAAGACGGTCGTCTTTAAATAACTCCAGTTAGCCAAACTCTCCCTCCGTTCACCATGACAACGACCGTGAGGTCTATTAAATCGGATCTTTTCTATTTGTCATTCATCATCATGGCATGATTACCAGGTTCAGCACTTCAGTTCAGCTTTAAGGTCCCACATTACTCCCGCTTCATGATTTTGAAACCTACCAGAATGATTTTACACATTATAGCGTCTTAACCCTTACATCAACTCGTTTTAAGATCCTTTTTATGATACGAGATGGTTTTATTATGACGTATTTGACGTGTCATTGCGTGCTAAATTACTGTGGGTTAACAAGAAATGTTAGTCTTGTATGTTGTGTTATATTCACAAACAAAAAAATGTGTATTTTTATCATAATCACTACCCATGAAGTCCTGAAAGACGTTTTATTCCAAATAAATCCTCTTTGGGGACTTGATGAAAGTAAACCTGCTGATTGGAGGTTTTCCAGGTCAGAAGCTCTAAACTGGGCCGACTGGAGGCAATAAGGAACCAGTAGGCCTTCCTCACAGCAGACACTTTGACTCGTCATAGCAGGAAAATCACATGCGTTACTAATAACACTAACGATGTCTCCGCTCTAATTAAGTGTTGAAGTGAGTGTGACAGTGAACCTGCATGTACAACACAACCCTGGATTCAAAGCAGCTGGATTGAAACCAGCCAACATTACTTTGATTATTTACTCTTAGCTCTTTTCCCCCTGTGACGAGTCGCTAAATGTCGTCTGTGACAAAGGCCTGCAACGACTGCAGTTTATCTAAAAACACCTGCACTGATTCAAAACATTTGATCAGGTATTAGCACTTGATTTCAACATCTCTCCTCGCGTCTCTGCTTTGAGCAATGAAGGTGAAAATCAGTGTATTTTCATGTAAAATAGCTTTGACTTGTTTTATTCATCCTTATACTGAGCTAAGTCTTTTCCAGGCGTTTGTCCCTGTGGATTTAGCATTTGAATCATTCATTTAAACAGATGTATGAGAGGGAAGGGGGGTTTTCCTCTTAGCTGCTTGTTGCAGTGATGTGGTGGTTGAGAGGGGAGACTGTAATTTGGCTGACGGATATGAATACTCCAGAGGTCGTCCAATCAATCGGTCCGGCCACTTGTTGAGCAGCCTCGATCACTTATTAATCAGTGGAAATGAGCTGTGATTACGCTCTGTGACGCTCTACATCGAGGCTGCATGTTATTTTCCACCTCGTTTCCTTCGGTACGACTTCAGAGAAACGAGCTGCTGTGGGGTTTGACAGGAAAAACAGGACTATAGAACAACATGGATGTTGGTTTTGACCTATAGATTTCTGAGGGGACGTTCTTTTTATTCCACATTAAATGTTTGATTCGAGGAAAGATAACATCCAGAAACAAAAAGGGGATTACAAGGCTCGAATGAAAGCCTTGTGCACCCGCTCTGCTGCCTTGTATCTGAGGTTTACCTGAGAATCTTCAAACTCTGCAGCTTTAACAGTGACTGAACATGTCCCCTATCAACCCCTGACTTCTCCTAATCACCCCCTTACACCAGAACTACATCTCCCCATCCATCACCCATTAAAACATGGACAACTTGTCCCCATCCTTTTGTCTATTCATGCTTCTTTCTTTACATTGTCTTTTTTTCTGACTGCTTCTTACGCGCTCTTTTCTTCAATAAGTACAGGATCTTTTGTGACATGCTGATTGTACTGTAGGTCTTTACTTCAAAATCCTCCAAACCTGCCCGGATGTTCTCTTCTGTTTCTTTTTTTGTGGGATTCTCACATCACACTTAAAGAAACACTCAATGCCACAAAGTTAACGTCGTGAAACGATGGAAACACACCTGCTTAAGGTTAGAAATAAGATTATGTTTCTGTTGAAATAATGTCACAACGCAACTACTGTAAATTGATTTTTTTTAAAACACCCTCAGTGGACTTCAATAACGGTGGCACTGAATGAAGGCAGGAGGAAAGCAGGAGAATGTTCACCATAACTCACCTTCACAGGTGTGTTTCTCTCTGCTGCTGCGTGAGCGACTGTCAGCTCATCAGGAGATGGATGAAAGGAAGCAGCAGCTGTGTTCATGTGATGCTGCAGACAGTTTTCAACCTTTCTGTTAAAACGTCGTCCAGTGGCAGCAGGAGGAGTCACGCTGGGTGTCAAACTCTCGGATTGTTGTCAAGGAAACTGTCTTTGTCATCAATGTTGTGACCTTTTTGAATAAATAAATGTCCCTCTGTCAGCTCTGAGGACGCTACTCACACCTCAGACTTTATAAACTTTTACTCCCACAGAACATGAACAGAAACTTTGAATGAAATACAAAACACTGCATGTGATTAAGGCCTTTAATATCACAGTCATGAGACCGCTGCTTAGAAAAGGTGTAATATATATATATATATATATAATTGCACTACTGCTGTCAGTACAAACCTTTGTGACAAAAAAAAAAATGAAGATTTAAGAGTGAAATATACTACTCTGCATATCAAAAGAATAGATGTGGAAATTTGAACATCAAAAGACTTTTTCTCTGCCTACAAACCAGTTTCCTTTCAGCTGGAAAAGGGTACCCAATTTAAGGGTGGTCCGGTCCTTTGTGCTGGCTGCTTGTTAAAACTCCAATTTCTTTTCCTACACGAGTTAAATACAGAAGACGTGACACCTGTGCTTGTGGAGGCTTTCCAGTTGTTTGAAGGCACATTCGTCACATGCAGACAGAAAGTAACTTTCCCAAAACATCTGTCGGTTTCATTCATGATGAATTCATACCCTGCATTAGTAACGAGCCCTTTTCACAGCAGCCATTGTGACGCGCCGTAGCAGAGTAAACACAGGTGTAACTGATCCCATTGATTATGGTCCGTTGTGTTCAGTCACAGCCAGCATGCACAGCACCAGGGCCATAATTAATGTTACTAATGACACCTGTGTTTACCCTGCCATGACATGCCAAAATGGCTGCTGTGAAAAGAGGCCTATTAATCATTTCATTGTACATCTTTCATCAACATTTTGGAAAGAATTCACAGACGTCAAAGTCCATTTAACAGAATTAAAATGGAATCATGTGAGAAGCTTAATTTATACATTTTGTGATAATCCGAGTTGTAGCTGATGAATAACAACATGCTCGAGTGGGGTGTTTATCAAATCGTGGTTTGGTAAGAATCCAGGCACGTCGGTCTTTGTTACAAAAATATCTCAAAATTTAAAATCTATACAGAGACAAAAAGAACAACGCCAACATGAAGACGTCACTCTGTGTTATTGAGAAGCGTGGAGGATTTTGTCTCTTTCTCTCTGCACGGATCTTTTATTACTGGAGAGCACATCTGTAGCTGTGGAAGCAGTATTGAACGGCCGCTCTCTCGTTATGTAACCTCGCAGGCTGAATCATCATCATCATCATCATCATCAAGCTTTTTGTCTTGCGCACGTCTTGAGGATGAGACGCTCGTCTTCAGTTGCGCACTCCATTTCTCAGTTTTCTCTCGGCCAAGAAATATTTCGTCTGAAGGTGTGAACATGTCATGTTTGATCATCTGTCAATCATCAGCCTGGAGGGACTGGTTTGATGACCGAGATTGACAGCTTCTTGCAGCTCCTGTCGTGTATTTTTAATATGTTTTTTTAATATACCAAGCAGATCTGAGTACATAACTCAATCTGAACTGGGTTTCTGTAATTCCATATGAATGGGATTGAACTCAACAGGACACAAGAATGGTCTGACATTGTGACCGTTAATAAGAGCAGCTTGTGTTTGCAGCCCAGTGTCTGTAGGATTTATGTTCCCATTGGACGCCCAATGCCAACGTTCAGTGCAAGAAGGAGTGTGGCCCCTTTGCAGCACAGTGCAAATAAAACCTTACTTCAGATATCTTGCCTCTTGGGGGCCAGCAGATGTTTGTCCTAAATAAGAGATAATAAAGCTGTAGAAGACGTCAATACTTGCGCAGAGCTGATTTGCAACCAAGACTTCCTGATTTCATAGACTGACCTTTGTACCAGAACAAACTGTTGAAGTTCTTCCAGGTTTTGTGACGATTACGCTGTGTGAAGCGCAATACTCAGAGACTCGGAGGCAGACCTCTGAGCAGCCTTGATGCATATACTGTATGTGAACCAACTCCTTCTTGCAGGAATAAATGTCCTGTTTAATGATTTTTACATCGGCCTCGAGTGAATTGTTCTAACAAGTACAGATTACCCAGAAGCAAAAGCTAAAGCACATAAACACACAGAATAGAAGATAGAAGGATAAAAATGCTTAAAAGAACAACAAATGCTCAAGAACATGTCATTTTCTGAACAAAAGTATATTATACTTGTAACCTACTGCCAATCCCGACTCATTTTACTTTGCATTTTATGATCATAATGCGCTGCAGCATTATTATTGAGGCTCTCCACCTTGATGGAAGTCAGAGTTGGAAATGATTATGATCATTTAAAACCATTATTGACATTATATGTGGCAGCAGGGAATCAGGGAGAGGATGTTGACATTTAAACAAACTGCTGCAGTCGTCGCTCTCAGTCGAACTCGGCTTTGGATCTGAAAATGTGATGATCGTAATTGTAGATCTGTTTGAAGGGCGAATCCACACAGATTCAGATGCTGTAGGTTAAAGAAGCCGCTGCTGCACTACACTCGTTGCTTCGCCTCAGGTTTATAATTAATGATGTGAAGCAGGTGTTTCACGTTTCACAGCTGATGCGACGCCACTGATTCAGGCGTCCTCTGGATGTGCGTGTGTGACAGTTTCAAACAAGTTTGCTCAAGGTGATAGGATGAAGTCAAAGCTGCACATGATCAGCTTTTAAGCCAAGAAAGTTCTGGATTCTGCAGGTGAGCCAGTAGGAAACATTGACAGGCTCAATGGATTTTACTAATTAACTCCTGAATATTTGATACAGAATGTAAGGGCCACACACAAAAACGCACAACTACACAATGTTAGATGTGAAACTGAAGTGCCAGATATTATGGCATGGTTGAAATGTAGAACCGTAAAATAAAAATCTAGTCAAATTTCCAGAGTGCGTTGAGTATTTGATTTTCCACTAAACATTAACTACATGGTACCTTTGAGAGGCACTACTGCAGGACTCCCTGCAGTAGTGCGATTTAATCAAATGTGTTAGGAGGAAGGGGAAATGAAATAATATATCATATATAACAATATCTCTAATAAATAATCATTTTTTTTATTCTTTGAGTTTTCTGTGTTATGTATAGCTGTTTTGGTGCCTAATACTAATAATGTTCATTGCCACCAGACGCATTGTAATACTTACAAAACATCTGAGCTTGATTTTTCTAAACCTCGATCACGTGAAAAGTCTAAAATAAAAAAAGAAGTAGAAGAAGCACAACAGGACACAAACACCAATGTCCTGGTTAAAAGTCCCATGTTTGACCAATCCATTCAGCCCGACCTCCTCCCTACGTGGAATTACTCAAACTTTGATTAAACCTATTTGTGATACTTCAAATAAAAACGTCATCCGGTAGACAATACGTCCTCTCGAACTTTTATTGTCCATCCAGGCTGGATTTTTAAGTGGTGATAGTTGCATCTGTTGACTGTCAGAAGCTTCTAAGCTCAAAAGCAAACCAACGCCTTTATATTGCACTATTAGGAATGATGGTTGAAGACAAAAGAGTCATAAAACACCAACTATCCCTCCTGGGGATCAATAAAGTGTGATCCTATCTTACACTTTCCATCACTTGTGCTCACCTGAAATCATCTCTGACCTCAGACCTGCAGGATTATTCATTTTCTTTCCAATCCAAGAGTCTTTGATCCGGTGCTGCTGCACACCTGGTTCATGAATGTGTGCTGAACCATCATGGTACGAGGATCATCTCTCTCGAAACAAAAAAACAGAGGTAAAAAATGTACAGTATTATTTGACACTATAAAGGAGATGTTAATGCAAATGAATCCAGAACACATCTAGTGATGTTAACGGCTTTAATTTCAATTTAAAAACGCTCCAGAGAGAGGAATCCAATATTTGATGGTATTTTGCGGTGACATTTTCTACTCCTTAAATTATTGGAAGAAGCCTAGCTGGTGAAGATGTTTTTATTTCACAAGAGAAAAGGCAATTTGTCACAAAGCTTAGAAGAATGATGATAAATTTGCACATGAAAAAAATTGTTTTTCACTCAAATGACCCAGCTGACGTCATCCTGTGAGCACCAAAACCCGAGCTTCCGGATTGAAGACAAACGGCAACAGTTTGTAGTAAAGACATTGCAAACAACGAAGCAGCGTGATACAAAATGCAATGCAAGCACACGTGGTCCTCTGGAGAGCTTCTTGGACTCTACCTTTTTGTTTCGGCTGTCCGTGTAAAAACTGGCCTTCGGGCACTAACGTCACGAACACGGTGGCCCGAGTCCCACCGAAGCGTCACCACGTGTTCTTTTGAAACTGTGAATACTCAGACAAGACGAGCCGTGAGCAGACTCTCCGAAGAATCGGCGCACATGAAAGAGGAGAGGTCGTCGTGGGCAACAGACAGCTCCCGGGAGCCATGGCAACGGCAGACTGGTACAATAGGTTGCTCCGGCACACAGAGAGACGAGATGGGTTGAGCAGAATGAGAGGCGACACGAGACGGGGGGAGGTGGAGAGGAAAAGGAAGGGAGTCTGGATGAAAGGTAGAGAAGCAGCTGTGCCTGTTGATCGTCCTTTTACCGCGTTACTGGTCCTTTTCTCTTCTGTTCTTCAAAAGGAACTTGACTCAATTAGCGTCAATATGACAGCGGGATGCCTCTCTGTGACTTCACAATGCCGTGAAACGCAGTGTAATTTCCTCGTTTGCTCGCACACATGCCCGAAAGCCAACGATCCCAGCAGAGTAAGTGGCGCCCTTCGCCTACAGAGCTGCGTGGGGGAATTGAACTCCTGACTCCTCTTTAACACTCCTTTAGCTCTTTCAGGGAATTAAATCTCTACTACTAGCGGTGTTAGTGCTGCAAACACGGCGGCGCAAAGGAGGCATACAGACAGGAAGTCTGTCTTTGTAGATCTCCTCCTTGAAGACTCTTCAGAGATGGGCCAACTTATTGGTTAATCGACTCCAGTAAGCGTCCAGGTCTAGACAGCGGTGCTACGACCCAGCAGGGGGAAGGCTGTTGGCAGGCCACAGCTGGGCTCCAGACCTCTCAGACTATGAACCCCCTGAAGCCCCTGTAACCCTCCTTGGAAACCATGGATCCCCCCTTGGAGTCCTTGTATCCCTCCTTGAAGACCATGTATGCCTCCTTGGAGTCCTTGTATGCCTCCTTGGAGACCTTGTATGCTTCCTTGGAGTCCTATTATTCCACCTCTCAGCCCAAGTCCATCATGGTGAGTCCTGGACTCTCGGCGGGGCATGGTAGCCATCGCGGCGGCAGCCTGGATGGAGCGGGCCCCCGGCGGGGTGAGGTTGTTGTGGTTCAGGTCCATGTTGGACAGGAGATGACCCAGGGAGTCCCAGCGCTGGGACGAAGGCAGGCGTATCAGGGAGGAGTAACCTCGCTCGGGGAACACAGCCGTCACGGGAGGCTTGCTGGTCTCGGATGTGAACACCGGAGCAGGATCCTGGTGTTCCCTCAGAGGCGGAGGTGGTGCGGTTCGGAGCGGGGCTGGCTTCAGGTAGGTGCCCCCCCGCGGGTCGGCCAAGACCTCACTGTAGGGCGGAGGAGGATCTTCCATCAGAACTGCCTCCTCGTAGCAAGGTGGTTTCCCAAATAGGTCTGTGTCTGGGAAAAAAGAAGACTGGAATTAATTACAACGGTTTAGGACACAATCACTTAGTTTGATTTCGGAAATATCCTTCATTTGGCTTAAAATAACCATGAAAGTGCCGTAACTACATTATGGAAGTCACGTGAGGAATAAATAAACGTTGACTTCTCGTTTCACATGGACGGTTGTTGGTTGTTGGTCCCATCCTGCCCACTTGTATGCTTTGTCTGTCTCTATACTTCCCGATGCATTATTACGTATATAACGTACAAAATACTTTCGTGGGATATCTACGAAATACAGTGCACAATGTTTTGTAGGTATAGCTAAGAATGCTGAATGAGACCAGTCTGTCACAACATTCACCAACATTTCTGCGAGTCAGCTTTGCTGCTAATTCGTCCCAGAGGCCAACTGCAGTACTGCAACCTAAAATAAACCCCCATCCCCATAGACCACCATCATAATGGGACTGTTGACAAGACGTATCAAACGGCATATAATGTCAATAACTACTCTTTCTGGTAGAGGCTAGAAAAGCTGACAATAGACACTGCTGAGCATGTGCACTGGGCTGCTGACGCTGAAGCAATATCCATACAAATACATGAATATACACGTGTGTGTCAGTGTGCAACACAAAACGCACTTCATCTTCACAAACCGAACGCTTGCAATACACAACGTCCTGCTGTGATGCATGTGACAGTGTGTTCAGCTGTTGGAACAAAAACCATCACAGCACATTTGGTCTGAACTCGCTCTCCCTCTTTATCACTCGCTCTTATTTCAGGCGCACTCGTTTCCCACTTGAAGACTGAAGCATCGTTGCTAATGGAGGAACTGCAATGCAGCACTCTGTGCAACAAGATAGAACAGGGTGCCGCTCTCCCTCCTTTTCACTGAGCCCTGTTGTTCCCCCAACCTTAACAGTGCTGTTGTGTACTGGTGTGTTTCAGTCCATTTGATATAATATTAATAGATGGGTATTAATGACACAAAGCTTGTTTTAATGTTGTTATGGGTTAATAGGGTTTAAATGTGTTTTTGTGCCTGGGATGCTGCGGTAGATCAGCAGCTCAATCAAGGAGAGTGTAAACAGCTTTGCTTAATGATGTCCTTTCAGCAGGGAGGGGCTGGGGACTGTTGAGATGTAGCGAGGTAGGTGACATCCTTCTGCAGTAAATGACATTCTGTTGTATTTAGTCGTGCTCATTGGTATGTAATACGTGCCCATAGATAAACGGTGTAGTCAGCGGTCATTTTGAAACCTTTTATTAATGGTGATTTCATTATTTTGTATGATTTGGATGTCTGCTTGGTTTCGCTCCCCCTGTGCTCCCTGGGCAGGTGGTATGTTCCGGTTAGATGAGAAGCTGAGAAGTTTAAACCTCATTCATTGGAGCAGAGGTAGAGAAGAGTTGGCTGCTTGCTTCCTTTGTTTTGTGTTCTTTTTCTTCAGTTTAGTTTTATTGAAATTCCCAGGTTACTCCTGCTTATGAACCGGGTTCTTTAACAGCCCTTTTTAAAGTTTTCCAGTGCCTCCTCATCTGGCCGCGCTACGCACATAAAAAAACGCCATCATAATGTATTCCTGTTTGTTCACATCTGACCAATAAACAAGACAGTTTACATTTACATCACGCGTGTCATTACGACACAAAGCGATGATGATTCATGGGCGTCTGAATCTACTTCTGGAGTAGTGAATGAATGAAGAGACGGTTGTGGTTTGACATTATCAGCAACATTGTTTTCACTGAAATCTGTAAAATATGAGCGCAGCACAGTCAAATAAGAAGCTATGAGGATTATTTACTGCAGTATTTTGTTCACCAGCAGCTACATATTCCTAATTTGTTCTCCACTAATTGGACCCTTGTTGCTAAATAAACCAGTTAAAGATTCAACAGTGATGTGTTCAGACTGATGCAGATAATTGGACACAAGTTCAGTGTTTTCAGCAGAAGCACCTGCAGAGGTTTGTCAGTTGTCACGGTGCATTTAAAGAGTGCTGAGAATGTAACAGACTCCCTGTGTTGTGCTGAGGGCATTTCAGCAGCTACAGCTGACATGAGTAATGGAGCGATGCGTTTTTATTTATTCTATTGTATCAGATACAATTTCCCATCATGTGGGTGAAACAGCAGAAAACAAGGCGCTACATTTGACTTCTTAGTGAAAGAAATTGGTTTGACATTTTCTTCTGGCTGGTATTAAAGAAGAAATACTGAATGTGTTGGAATTTGAGTGAATATGTTTTAGTGTGGAGATATAAAAGCACACAAATAAGATTTTTCAGGAAATGGCATCTATGCTGCAATGCAAAAGTTCACAACTGCAATATTTTTCTAAAATGCCTCTGACCTTTCAGAGAGCCTGTGGACATACTGTAAGACTGAGTCTATATTCTAACGTATCGTCAGTAGAAAGGAAAATATTTTGGGCTGATGAATCTGCCCAGATCCCGATCAATATTTGTCGAAATGTTGCACAAGCGCTCTGCTTCAACAGTAACTCGGCTCGTGAAGTTCTTGCAGAGGCTCTTTTGGGAAAAGAAAGTATCTTCGGCCTTCGGTAGCTGCTACCTGAATGTTTCGTATGCTCGTCTTTGCTCATAAGCGAGGAGAGATTATAGCGTCTGATCTTAACCAAACCATGTCATTGGTCGTGACCGTTGAAAACCGGGACATTTTAGTGTTTTACAGATATTTGTCACGACTCTGGGGGGGGGGAAACCCAGCTGGAAAAGTGGGACAACCCTTCACAAAAGTTCAAGTTTGCTGTCTGTTGGTGGAAAATATGAACTATTTGATGTAAATGATCCTGAGTTCCAAGAGTCCCTGATGATCACAACCAATCCACAGCTTGAACCTGTTTACATCCTCAACAGCAAACATCCCAGTGGTGAATCAACAGCTGTTTTGTTGTACTGTTGCCATGGAGCCAGATGTATTTATAGATGTGTGTGTGTGTGTGTGTGTGTGTGTGTGTGTGTGTGTGTGTGTGTGTGTGTGTGTGTGTGTGTGTGTGTGTACCTGACCAAAGTCCATCCCTCCTACAGGATCAGACTTTCATTGTTAACTCCCCCGTCCATCTCCCTCTGCTGTCATAAATACCAGCTGCCAGGACGGCTTTAAATAAACAGCAGCAGAAACGCATGGGACTGATGTTCTGAGGATCAGAGGGGTTTCGTTTGCAGCAGCTCTGTGGGGATAAAGCGTGTGACCGTGTGATACAGTGATCTGTGACAGCTACTGTATAAATCACGGTGATCACATTGGCCATGGTGAGTGGATTACACTGAAACATGACTTACAGTGCGTGTTGTATTCCTGTATATCAGGGCCTTGTTTCAGAAAGCAGGTTCCTAAGTTCCTAGGTTTGTTCACTCTGCTCATGCATGGTGAATATAAACTGGCATCAGCAATGGAAAGTCATGGTGAATTGATGGATTCAAAAACACTGGACTTTCACCCGGGTGTCCACTGTTCATGTCCCATGTGAAACCAGTTGCCAACGTTGGTTTATTCGCCACGTAACTTCCGTGCTTCAGTAATGCCATCCGTAGTTATTTGAACCCAAGCACCGATTTCTTTTTCATGATTTTTCCAGTTCACAACTCTGTGGCTGCAGACGGCTGCAGAGGAGGAATCATCAGCCACCACTGGTCTGAACTGAGCGTCTTGTGAGAGCTGCTCCCAGTGTGAACATCCTGTCATGCTGGCTGTACATGCTGGCTGTGTGGGATGACAGCTGAGTGATGCTGAGTGATGCATGAAATCTGTGTTTTTGGAGCAAAACTCGTACGTTGTTTTTACCGTCTTTTAGATGCTTTAAAATGATATCGTCTTAGCCGTAAGCATTCAATGCTCTCGAGTCCAAGACTGCCTTCTGCTGCCAGTTCAGTTTCAGATTTAACTGTGTGATCATTTTTGGAGAATTTAATTATGTTTTACTGAAAGGTGTTTCTATTATTTTGTGCATTTATATCCTGTAGCATACGCTAAATAGAAACACTATAAGCTGCAGCCTCCGTGAAACTGTCTTAGCCAAAGCTTTACGTTACAACCTTCATGAAGTTGTGTTTTATTGCAGGATTTTTGTATTGGACCGCTTCAGTTTTGGCTTGGTGTGCCTAATAAACTGGCACCTGAGTGGCATCGGGTTAAACAAACAAGATACATGTTCATTCTTAAGCCTTGAGTGATCAAATTTCGTTCCGTTTCCAATGCCTTTTGGATGCATTTACACTTGGCTTTTTTGATACTGCGTATAGCTATCTGAAGAAGCGTCAATGGGGTAGAAGCCAAATGAGTGTGAGAGCTGATGTGATTCTGCTTGTGTCCCACCACTCTCACCATCTCCACGCCCCTCTCTCCCCTCTGGTAAATACCACCGAAGCAGCTCCTGGCTCCTCTCTCGGTCCTCTGTTGTGCTCAGCTGGTCGGCACCTGCTTCTCTTTTAGCTCTGCTGCTGCCTGGATACCAAACCTCTTCATCAGTCTCCTTTGTGACCGAGACTCCAGGAACCTTTTGTTTTATCTGGTGCTGTCTCTGCTCATTAAACATCTTTGACAGCAGCTGATGCTCCTTTACTCACTCCAGCTCTCCTTCCACTCTCCGAAAATCCCTCTTTCCCACGTCTTTACTCTCTACAGATATTTGGAGCTTCGTGCTCTTCTTCCTCCTTCATTGCTTTCTAATTCTTCGTTGATTGCTTTTTGATTTATTGGGTTTTTTTCTTTCTGTAAATCATTTTAGGATTCATTCTTCCTCAGACAGCAGCATCTTTTAATCTTTGCGAAGTTAGGATTTGATGAAACACTGTTGCACATCTGCTGTAAATGTTGCTCTAATGTCACTTGGAGCTCGTAAGATTTGCATTGGATCCTTCACTTCCATACATGACATACCTAAAGAGTCAGTATTTGAAGTGTTAGCCAGGATGGTGGAGCAGAACGTTCGCAAAATTCGTTACCGCATTTCCATAAGAATTGCGTTACACACCGACTTTTGGCTTAGCAACAGTTGACAAGTTTTGGGCGGGGATAAGAAGGAAGGCTCATGGCTGCAAACTCCCTCTCTGTATTTGAAGAGTTGAGTTGCCTTTGAGTAAAACACTTAACCGCCAAAAGCACAAGTGGAGCAGCTCAGCGACCTGCAGTGTCAGTCTGTGTTTGTAGCTGGCAGCTGGGACTGTGTGAACGAGGCAGGGTGTTGATTAAAGAGAGCTTTTATACCCGATGGATCTGGTTCCTGGTGTCAAAATCATTACCCAAATCTTGTTGATTGACTGATCCAGAGTTTCTGTTTTACCAGCTGGATCAACAACTGAACCAGCTATTGCTTTTGCAGGGAGGGACGTCATCTATCGGGTAGCTGTGGCTCAGAAGCAAGCGCGAGTCATACACTAATTAGAAGATCAGCGGTTCGATCCCCGGCTCTCGGATCCTTCTTCAGTCCGGACGTCAACGTGTCCAGGGGCAAGACACTGAACCCAAACCTCTAAAGGCCGTGCTGTCGGTGTGCGAATGTGCTTTACATTAGACCTTGATGAGCAGTTTGTCTGCCAACCCTATATAAATGTGTGTGGATGGGGTAAATATTGGCATTTAATGTAATGTACAGCTTTATACATTACAATTGTGCTATTTAATTGCATGTCTACTGACCATTTATCTGTGCTGAAGCCAGAATACCACGGCTGTTTTAAATTAACTGTTTATGACCTATTTTCAGTCGCGTTGGCGGTGTGGCTCTACGTCTAGCGAAGTTGGTTTTTATTGGTTAAAATACCTCAATATCTATATTGATTGACATGAAATTTTGAATAAACATTTGCGGTCCTGAGAGAGTGAATCCCACCAAACCCCTGACTTTTTCGTCATGAAATTTAGTTCAGAAATTCTGCGTTATTTTGAAGAATACCTTCAATGTATCGAGGACCAATATCCCTAGTTAAACTGTCAAAGTACAATCAATGTCTACTAGTGACTGGTCATTACAGTTTTATATATATATTTCCTACGGGGGGGGGGTAGTACCTCGCGACCCCCTTTGATTGACTTCATGGCCCCTTGTGGGGGTCCTGAACCCCAGGTTGGGAACTACTGAAGTGAAAGAAGAGTGACTCAGACACCGGTCGTGTTGCTACTCGCTCCGTCACCACTGGGCCTCCACAGCCGCCACCCACGCCTCAGCGGTAGCTGTCACCATCACGCCCCTGCGGGGGAACACCGCCCGGCAGGCAGGGAGGTGGAAGCTGGGAAGCGAAGTGTCTAAAAAAAAAAAAATCTGACAGTGAAAACTGAAATCCCCCTCCTGGTCCTCTGTCTGCATCTGAATTCCTCATATGGAGGTTGTGAATTTATTCCATGTTTCTCATTCTTTTTGTATTGTGTTTTTTTGTTCAAGAGTACACATTTTGCATCTTACGAATGAAATACGCATTTGGTCCGTAAATAAAGGGAAAGAGGTTTGATATTTGTCAGTAATCACTCAGCAGTAGAGAAGAGATTAATGTTCTGCTTGAGAGAACACCTGCAGTGAGTTTAGTGTTGAGGCTAATGGATGCAGTAGTTAATATTTAGACTGCTAGTGTTGAAATACAGCTTGTATTGAGTGCTGGCTATTGATTCATACAATATTGAGGGCCAATATCTTGAACAAAAAGCAGCTGGAATTGCTGGCGAGCAGCTCCGAACAATTCGATTTTTACGGTCGATCACGTGTTGACCTGAAGGTTGTTGAAATGATGTTGGAGCAGCACATAACTTTCACTTGGTCCCAGTTCTTCCTGTTGGCATGCTTTGTGCTCTTGAGATCTGAAAGGTGCACGATACCAAATGTTCAAAAATGCGATATACTGTATGTTGAGGTTTGATATTTTGTATATTGAGGCAACACTTGAACTAAAAAGCACTTTGTGTCACCTTTTTAAAAATTGGCCCCAAGTTCCTCTATTACATCCTTCCCCACTTCACCTTCCCACCGCTGCATCTCCGAGTAAAACTGTTTAAAGAACCGTTCAGCAACAGCTTAAAACATAGTACTATACAAACACAGTAGAATAACTATTCCTTTGCGTTACCTGGCATGCTGACCCAGTTTGCCTGTGGCATGAGATGAGGGACCTGCAGAGGGAGAGGCGGCGACAGGGTCTGAGGAGGGCAAAACTGCGGCGGCTCCCTGGGCAGCTGTAAAGGTGGTGGTGGAGGCTGGGGAGGAGGAGGAGGAGGCGGGTATCCCCCGGGGTGACAGCTGAGTGGCTCCATCTCCACGGTCCGCAGACATTGCTCCCTCAGGCGCTCCTCGTGGCGGCGCTTCAGCCTGCGCTGCAGGAAGCTGCAGAAACAGCAGAGCATGACGATGACGGCCCAGACCAACCAGAAGCCGGCGAAACAGGCCAGGAAGGTGTAGGTGCCTTGCGACATCACCATGGCGGTGACGGGACGGGCTGAGAGTTCCCCCTCGCGAGGCAATTTCAGACGCACGGGATGGGATGAACGAGAGGTCCTGTTTTCCTCTGGACGCTGTTAAACTTGTGTCTCGTCTCTCTGGGGTCAATAAAACAAATTCTGGCACTTTTATCACATTCTGTGATAAAAAAACGATATTGCTGATTAAAATGCTGCTGTCCTATGGGCTGTAGTCCAAAGTGGAAACTAACTGAATAAAAGCAGGTGATGAAAGCTGTTACCAGCAGCTTGCCTCTCTGGCGATGACGGAGAAGCCGCTTCCCTTGAAAACTGATGCATTGAAGTCAGTTCATCCTTCAAAATCATCACAATGACAGGTTTGTTTCAAGATGGCCGCTCTTTCACTCAATACTTCACAAAATGTCTTGTTGAAATGACCAAGAAAATAATTTCTAAGATCCTTAGAATTTTCAAAAAGAGTTAAAAATGATGATAAAGTGAATTAAAAACATTCAGTCAATAAGACGTCCTGTAGTTCCAGCCTTAGTTGTGTTGATGAAGGGCTGTCCGTCAGTAAAAAGCAGCACCCTCAAAAAAAAGTGTTCTTGTGTATTTCAGCATTTAGAAAACTGCAGTAAATCTAAATCTGTTCGTTAATCTTCTGTATCCGTCCAGATGTTTTAGAAATCAGCTCCGCTGCAGCACTCCTCATTTGCATGGAAATGTCTCAGAGTCTCAGGGTAAACACACACAGACAAGATTACAGATGAACTCTGCAGCTTCACAGGTGTTTCAACAGCAGCAAACATCCACTTCAATTCTCCAAAAAAGCTCCAGCAGGCTCCTTTCAATAACCCACCCACTGAGTGGTGGTGGCTGAGAACTTTTCCATCTTTTCTGATGGAAAATAAAGTTGCAACGGTATCATCGCCTGAAAAAAATAATAATAAGTTGAAGCTGGAAGAAAACAAAAGCCTGTGGGCCGGATGAACTGAGGCAACGTCCAATCAGAAGCGCCAAAACCCCCTGAGGTGATGTGGGAATCCCTGTCGTCCACGTGAAGTCAAAAAAGCTGGTCCCTTCCGAGCTGCGGGGGTTTGGAGTCTGGGGTCCGTCTACGCCGCTGGGGGGCCGAATTCCTCCCTCTCAGATCCCAGCGGGACTCCTCGGCCTCACGCTGCTCTACAAAGACACACGGGGACGAGACGAGACCATCGTCAGCGATTATCAGAGGACAAATGCAGACAACATTTTCAACACAGTGAGAAGTCTGAGCAGTAAAAACAGCGTAGAGTTTATGAATCTCAGCTGTTCGGGCAGGATTATGACGCCGACCTCGGGGGGTGAGTATCAGTTTCACACTTCAGAGAGACAGCGATGTAGTGAAAGAGCCTCTGAAACAAAAACCAAAAAAACACATTCCTTATTTTTGTTGAAACTAATGAATTACTTACATTAATTCTTTCACACTGCATTGCCCATAACGAGCTCTGTGAAAGTATATCGATGGTTAAGAACACGGCCTCCTGGGGAAATTCTTTTGTAAATTGACAGCCACCTTTGCCCACCAAAATCGAAACCGAAATCTTTGAGTCCAAGTGGATATTTGTGCCAAATTTTTGGTAAATTCCCTCCAGACCTGAACGGACAGACGGAAGGACGGACAACCCGAAAACACTTTAAATGTTCCTGTATAATAATTTGCTTTAACAATAGAAGAAAGTTAGTAATTTATTCTGGCAAAGGCAGATGCTGTTCCCTTCTTCAAACAAGCCCCCATGTTTAGACTTCTGATAAATGTGTGTTTTCCTAAATGGTAGAAAACTGAATACATGAATAATTTTATGTTGAACCCCCAGAAGAATAATCACAAACAGCAGCCTCCTTTTTAGCTTCTTAATTTGCTCCAATCTGAGAAACATCTCTGCATCTTGATTAGCAGCTGATGTCTGCAAAATGCTGGAACAGAACTGAAAACTTTATGAAATGAATGTATGTTTTGTTCCTTCAGAGTTTCAGTGACGTTCAGTAAGAGTTTGTTCCTTCAGACCGGAGCCAGACGACTGAAGGTCCTGCAGGTTTTCATGTCAGCGACCCCAAACAGACGGGCTGCAGACCTCCATCTGGTGAGATGTGACACCCAGACAGATTTCTGCCGGCACATAATTTTAGGCTGAAGTGTCTGGTGGTGAGGAGTTTTAACAGGAACGTTTCAGTGTAGCCTTGTTTACGTTTTCCAAGGGAACTTTGCCAGACTTCATGTTAAGTTGTACTTGAAATGAGACGAGGAGTCTATGCTAGTGGCTCTGTCAGGCTGTGGCGCTTTCATGTCAGCTAGCATTGGTCATGTTTGTTGCTGCCAGGAGACAAAGACAAGCATTTGAGCATCATGGGAATATCCGAGAAGACGCAGACAGTAGAAACCGCTGATTGGTCATGAGAGGTAAGTGTTTTCGCTATTTTTGGACTTATTCGGCAAAGGCGTTTCCATAATCCATTCAGCGCATCAACTCTTTTTCAAAGACAAAAAAGGCGAAAAATAAAAACTTTTTCGCGCAATCGAGGAAGTTTTGTCTGTTTTTACAATTTTTAGCTGGTGTAAAGTTCACCGTGTTAATCGTCTTATTCTAGTCCGGCTAAGGCGATGGGAATGTCATTAGTTTTTCAGGTATTTCATCATAAACCAAAGTATTGAACAAATTGATATTTTGACCCGATGATGGCGCTAGATGAAGCGTTATGTCGTAACCAAAGTTATTAAGATCTAACCCGAGGACACGAATGTCTGTGCAGAATTTCATGGCAATCCACCCGTTAGATGTTGAGATGACCTCTTTCCACTACTTAAGGACATCTTTACTTCCTCATCTTCAATCGACCTGTTTATGCTACCAATTTGTGCATTCTTTCAATCAAGCTGACGGCAAACTGCCTTACTTGCTCTTCGTGCTGATAACTGATTTATTATCCGGTCAATGTCTTTGTTTTCTTGTAGGGCTGAGGGAGTAGGTGAGAGGGTGAGCGAGCTTGTAGTGTATTGTATGTTATGTAATGCTATTTTTGTCTGCATGTGTTTTATAATTTAGTTTTTGTGTCTATTGGAAAACGGGATGCTCTAGGGGCTATCCTGTAAGTTAATTGAAATTTAGTTTGTCGACTGCATTTGGATGGTGAATCATCAGCGGCTGTCAGACAGTGACCCTCCAGATGCTCTGATGAGGTGGAAACGTTTATTCTTTATAGACCACATCGACTCTGGGAGTCAGTCTCGGTTTTCTCTGGCCGTGGTTCTTCCAGCTGTCAGCAAAAAAATGACAAGAAAAGAGAAGCAATTCTGTTTTTGCAAATTGCTGATGAGCTTATGAAGGTAATATTTCTTCCGTCCTGTCTGAACGGATCCTGAGGGAATCCTCCTCACCAGGAAATACTCTCAACAGTCTTGACTCATCCCATCAGCTGCAACGACTTTTCAAACATTATAAATTATGATGTCCGTCCTCTGAGAGACGGACACCTTTTATGCAGATTTGAAACAAGTTGTGAGTTTTGAATTTTCTATTTTATTTCTCAAACGCTAGCTGATGATCTCTGATGACTCTTTTCTTTTCGTCTGTATCAGACACACTGGATTTGTTTAGACAGCAGACGCTATATTATTTGTCGGATGAAACGCTGGAGCCGCAGCACTTTGAGCGCGATACCAACGATCTCTCTGTAAAAGCAGGTCGTGGAAACATTTTAATCACGCGTAATATCGCACATTCATCACTTCTACTGTATTGCAGTTACACTTGGAGCCGCGGTGTTCATGTCACGTCTTTCTTTCCATCTTCCACCGCCATGTCACCTTTGGGAATCACACTCCTGTGTCTATTGGAATTTTGAAATTGTTCAGCAGAGGTGATTCATCAGCAGAGGGCCTTCATGAGGACGCACAGCCGCTGATATTTCAATCTGCGAGCGCTGATACAGAACAGAGCTTTTGTTTATCTCCCCACGCTTCCTGCCCGTTCCACCCAGTCATCACAGAGGAGCGTTATATACTCAGGCCTCAACCTCCACGCCAACACACATGTACAGTACACACTCGCACTATTTATATCCCTCTTTTGTTTTGTTTTATCTCTCATGCGGAGTACAATCGGCAATATAAAAGTGATCTCGCTCTGATTTTAAAAGGACTGGATGAGTCAGATTGAATGTGAATAGGAAGAATACAAAGGCAATAACAGTGGAGGATGTTGCATGATTAACCATTTAATGCAGTATAATACAAGCCTCTTATCCATGGAGACTGTTTCAACTCTAAAGGGTACGACAAGTCCTTATTCGGAAAGGAAAAGCTTCAGTTCTTGTTTCTTTGTGGAGATGATCCTCACATTTAAGAAGCTGGAACCATCAAATGTTTTGGCGTTTTTTGCTATGAAGAGAGCTTGAAAACCGAATCTATTATCAAAATAGTTGTTGATGAATTTTCTATCGATCGCTTAAATGTTCACTCGGCTCTGAAAATCATCATGTACAGTAAATTTGTAAGAAGTTGTAAAATTCGAAAAATCTAATCTTTGGACCTGGTACAGTTTGTGCTGCACAGTGTTCGTGATTAGTAAAACAATAAACTTGAAAAGCTGAATCTTGTGTCCATATAAAAGCTGCGAGTCTCCAGTTTCAGGCTGATCTCTTCATTCAGCCTGAAACACGTGTGGTTGCAGTGTTTTGCTTCAAGGACACTCTCCGGGCCTCAGCAGGAACACTTCATCTCCTCTGTGGATTTCAGAACGTCTGTCGTCACATTTCACTCAAAAACACACATGATCACCGGGGGGAGAGGAGAGGGGGGGGGGCGACACCAACCAATGTTTCTCCAGCAATGAGTTCTCCTTCTCGTGTCCTTGCATTCTTTTAAACTCTACTTGTTTTATAAACACAATAAAAGGGGCACAACTGAAACCATGACTGTAAAAACTTCAGACTTTTCAGCAACAGTATTCTTAAAGTTTTTTTATACATAATCCCCCGTTTTTACTTGTTGTTTGGTAGTTTTTGGGGGGAGCGTCCGACGGCCTAATGTGTGGCTGGATGCAGTATCATCTCTTTTTTTCCCCCATGCTTCTCTCTTTCTGTTGGTACTAACTTCAGCTAACAAAGACAGTGCCAATATGTTACCATGTTTATCATGTTCACCAACTTAGTCTAGCTTATTTTCATGCTAACATTTGCTAATAAACACCTACAGCTGAGGACGTGGTCATGAATAAAGTATTGGACAAATGTAGACTTGATGATGGCGCACAATGAAAAGTCGGTAATCACCAAAATGAGAAGGATTCATCCTCTGGGGAAAATGAATGTCTGCACAAAATGCCACGGCAATCCATCAGATAGTTTTTGAGATATTTCAGTCCGGAAGGAAGTTGGTCCTTGATTTGTTTTATTCATACTTGTAGGTGTTAACTGCATGCTAGGCTAACATGGCTAACACATCAGAAGCACTACTCAACACCAAACGTCACCTGTCCCTTTGACTCTGCAGCTTTCAGTGTCGAGTAATAGCTCGTCCTTGACGGACACCTGCGTCGTGCTGCTGAAGTGTCCACTGGCCTGCTCACACACTGAGTCACATTAGCATAACATGGAGAGACATGAATGTCCTTTTTCATTTTCTAATTAAATATCAAAATACTAATAAATACATAAATGAATGAATGAAATAATGAGCCCAAGCACATGAAGTTGGTACTTAATACATTTTTTTAGGTCCATTTTTTATGTCCGCTTTGTTTTTGATATACTCTATAAACTGATTTCTCTGAGACAACATAAAGTCAATTCATGAATGTATAGTCTCGCCAATTTCAGCTGTAAATTATCTACAAGGGCCCTTCTTCAGGGACCTCTAGGGGCCCCAGCATGCCCTCTATCAGGGTGTGTTGCTACAGAGAATTTAACAGCTCACAGCTGCCAACAAAACCAAAAAGTCTTCATCGTGTGTTTCAGCAGCTCTGAATTAACCTCAATCATGTCTTGTGTCAAGTCATCCAAAACGCAGGCTCCTGATGATTCCCACATTACGCAACAGACGCACTGCTGTGTTTTCTGTTGTTTCTTTTTTGTAAAATGTCGCTTTTAACATTTCCTCCATGAGGGAAACAGCGGGAGGCTTTATCATCCTGAGACTGAGAATAACGTGAAGCCAATAAACGAATGTTTTGAAGAGTAACACATCCTCTACATGGAGATCGTGAGACAAGGTGACAGCGCAGGTAATAAAATACCTTGCACGACAACAACGTCGCTGTAAACTCACAGCTTGTTCACACACGCACGCGCACACGCACACGCACACTACAGGACACCACAGGTCCCTGTTTGAATCATATTTTGCTTTAAAAAAAACACAACTCACCTTTAATTCTTTTGGCGTCTCTGACGAGATGTCGCACTGAGTTCGTTCCGTGCCATTTAAGTTTGGCGTCCAGAATTTTGTAAAAAAATAAAATAAAAAAGGACAAAACAAACGATTGTAAAAAAAAAAACCCAAACAAACACTTGCCTCGTCCGTTCCCTGCCTGTGTATGATTACTGTCCACCGGCTCCGGTCAGATCATCGCCCGTTAAATGATGTGAGCACCTTATTCGCTCGCTCTCTCCTCCCTGCCGGGAGAAGCGCGTCGTGTTTTGGACGTCTCGGGTAATAAAGAGAGAGGTTCACCTTGACAGCCTGGCTCCTCCCTCTCCTCTCTCTCTCTCCTCTCCTTTATTCAGTCCCTCCCTCCCTCCCTCCCTCCCTCATGACTGGAACAGCAGAAGGAGCGTTTCGTGACACTCTGCCTGTCTGGATGATGGAAATACAAATCATCGGCTGGGGGTTTCTAAGGACGCACGACTTGGTAAAGGGAGGGAGACGCTGTCGAGGGCGTAAAGATGGAGAGTTGAATGTGTTGAATATTTGCATGTGTATGTAAATGATGTAGATGAGACACTGCTGTTGTGCTGTTATGGCTTCTCCATATGTCTGTGTTCAAACTTGGCATCAGAATAAAGAGTGTGTAGTGGTACTATGAGTCATTTAGAAATGAATATAATTCTGGATTAATGCATGACTGAAGAAATCCTGTTATTTGTCATTATTCTACAGCTTGAGGTCATTTGCAATTGTGCTTTGCCTGAGAGGCCGCTATGCGGGGAAACAAGGTGCACATGCCCCAAGTGTTTGGCAATGAAAGTGGATGAAACATATCTGATGGGGCTGATTGTCTGATGCCCCGCTGCCATTTGATTGGCTCGTTGCCGAGTACTGTTGTCGTCATCTGCTCGTAGTTGGCAAAGCGTTCGTCTACAAAACAAAGTTGAAAGTCTGCCTGTTGAAGAAAAACGTGAGATATCTGTAATTGTTGCATCACCAATTATTCCACTTAAAAAATGCAATCTAAGGCCAGTTCCACGTCCGACATGGCAACTCGTTCAATAGTTGTTTGTCACTAAAAAAGTGTCAGGTGATTTCATGCAGCAACCCCAACAGCCCAAAGTGTACTCTTGTGGAACAGGATATCTTTAAAACTATGACAGACTTCCTGTCAGCCTCAGCAGCACTCTGACATTCAGGCTAACTGTAAAAATAAACATTGCTAACAAGTTTGGATGCTAGACTTTTAACTTGTTGGCATGCTAACATTAGCATTCAGCTGAACGAGAGTCTATCTTAGACTGATAAATGACGAATCGCGTCTAATGTAGAGCTGAGTTTACCATGTTGAATCTGAGATGTCCTAAAATGGCCACCATACAGAGATTAAATTGATTTAAGTGGCACCGTGGCCTTTCATCTGCACCCTTGGCACAAAGCATGGCTAGATTTTTAATTTCGACTGCAGCACATATTAAGCGCTGCACGGAGTCCTGCTGGGTTTCATTCTGTTGATCAGGGACTGGATTTTACCCGGTGAAAGAAATTAAAAGCAGCGGGAGTGTTCGGAGCACTTCAGGAGAGTGAATTGATGCCTGAGATCAAAGGAACACTCAGGAAAGGACGAACACCCAAATCCTCCAAGTGTGTCTGGTAGATCAGGGGATCAATGCTCTATTGGTTTTCAGTCCTCGGGGCTCTGAGTCTTGCTGCGTCTCTATCTCGTGGCTATAATCAGTAATTGCAATTCACCAGCAGCCTGAGGTGTAAATTAATTCCTGAGTAGATGTAGGGATTAGGGAATGAGGAGCAGCAGGGCTCTGATAGATACGGAAGACCATCTCTGCCACTGTGGTGAAAAAGAAGATCCTGTGAGTCGAGAAGTATCTCAAATAATGACTTCTAATCTCAAAATAATGAGTTGGTTTCACAAAATAACAATAAACTCTGTCAATGTTTTGATACCTGTGGTGGCACAGCAGTTTACGAAGCTCTTGATTTGACAAACCAGAGCAGGTAGTCTGATCACAAAGCAGATTGTGGTTTCCTTACCGACCGTCAGACTTCAGGGTCTGAGCTCTCTCTACCTGCAGCTGATTTGACTGCCAAACAGCGTCGCTCCTTCACTAAGTTGAATTCAAATCACGGTGAGCAGCCGGCCTCTGGAAGCAGAGTGAAAGTGTGCCACCGTGCATGGTAGCCCCGGCCATCAGTGGGTGTAATGAATGCCATGTAGTGCTAAAGTGCTTTGAGTGAGCTCAGAACGTTGTCACCCAGCAGTGACGAGAAGGAGGAGACGTCGTACGGTTCAAACGGGCATCCTCCTGCAACATGACGGCAATAGAGCAATACAGCTATGAGTCCGGGACCATAGCATTGCTATGACAACAGCTCTCTGTGGGAGCAAAAAGGAAATAACAAAAGCTATTAAAGAGAGCCGTGAACTCTGCTGTCTTTGTGCAGAGAGCAGTTTAATTAAAAGCCTTTTCCACTGGAACTTACTGTTGTGTTTCATATATGTTTGAAATTCTTCAGCCGGGTCATTGCAATGCCCTGTGAACACTAGAGGCTCTGTATTCACCATGCACTGTGTACAAGAAGTGTCACCGGGACGTCACCCATTGGTTTATGGTCTACGGTTCTGAAGCCTCGACTTCTGCATTTCGGCCGTCGCCATCTTGTTTTTTTTTTTTTGCAACCAGAAGTGACACGATAGGGCGGAGCTAAGTACAACCAAAACGCAGAACAAGACATTTTTATGTGACCAAAATGTTACAATTAGGTAGCCCCGCCCTGAAGCATACCCTGCTTTATGGTCTATTTTAGTCTAAATGGATCATAATTAACAAAATAAACATCATGCTGTATTGAAGAAGACTTGAAACTAGCGATTGAGACCATAAACTCATGTTTACAATGTTTACTGAGAGTCATTTTCTCATAGACTTCTATACAATCTTCTTTTTGCAACCAGAGGAGTTGCCCCCTGCTGGCCACTAGAAGGAATGCAAGTTTAAGGCACTTCCTCATTGGCTTCACTTTTCAGAACCGACAATTGCTGCCTGATATTCCCCCTATTTTCCTTAATAAAGAAGAATTTATTCATCTAATCTTTATTCCATGTACTTACAAGATTTGTTTTGTTCTGTGCTATTTTTTCAAGCAAAAAAATGGTGGTATAGGGCAGGACCACCACCAGCTGCTGAAGGACCTCGAGGAGAGGGTAACAAAGCACGCTCACTGAAGAAGACGCTCTCTGTGAAGCAAATCCTGGAGCGAGGGGAGCCGGAGCACCTCGTCTACACTGGTAATGAAACAAAATCAAAGACTGTCCTCCCAAGTATGACAGCAGTCATTTCAGCAAGTGCAATAAAGGTGTCGCTTTTCTGAAGAGATGACGCACCAATAAGAAAATAGGATCTACTGCGTCCGTCTGTGTTTGGCCTCTTAGTCTTTGTCGTACTTATTCCTGTTTCTTAAAAGTCGACGTTGTGGAAATCTGATCGTGGCTCATTTGGGATGCTGATGAGATGCCGAAGTGCTGATTGCTTATTTTTTCAAGTCTGTTTCCTGTTTCCCGCCCTCAGCAGGGAAACCTGACTGCTCGGTAAGGAGGAGGAAAGAGGCGTTTTAAGGTCTCGAGTCTCCGTCAAGTTCTCTTCTCAACTCTCAAACAAAAGCTTGATTCTTCTCCGTCGTCACAGCTTTTGGTAAAAGAATGAGTGGGCATATCAAAGTTAAAAAAAGCCCTTTACTGAAGTCTTAAGAAGGATTTGCTTTTGATTCACTTACAGGTTTCATATGTCGACAAACAATACCCAAACATGAAACAGTGCTTGATAAAGATATTACACCTCTCTTAAACAAGAACTGATTATTATAACCTCCATGGAGGCAGGATTTGTTGCAGGGCTGTTGTATTTGACGACGTTAGCTATTATTACTCCTTTCAACCTTGACGAAAGGCACAGTACCAGACCCACGACTCCTGTTCATAGCTTTCACAATAAAAGCCCCAGATATAGGGCTATACATGTATAGCTGAGCAATTTCAAGTTTCATGTTTTTTTTTCATCTCGCCTTTACTATGAAGGTTTAGTCATTGTAATATCCCTTTTATTACCAATAAAATTAGTTCATTAAATCTCAATTGTCAATTAGCAACAGTGTCCTTACGGTGTATTGAAGAGTGATGAAGAGTCTGTTTTTTAAGGATCCCCTGGAGATGATTACATTAATGCAGCCCGTTTCTCATGGGTAGTCACGACCAACAGGCTTTTCTCACTTCCCATGAGGCTTTGCTGCGATTGCTGGGGGGGGCGGTGGGTCATTAGTGCTGGCACCAGGGGAGCATTGAACAAATCCATCACTTAAAAACACACAAACATACTCGTCTCATCACAATTCTATTCTTAGTATTTTGGCTTTAATGGATGTTTGGAGAAGTGACTGAACAGCTGGCAGCTTTCCCAACTAATTTGTTACATTTTGGCATCGAAAACTGAACACTAGGGTTTTTTTTACTAATGAAGTTTATTTCATGGATGCTTCCGAGACCAGATCTGGATGATTTAGTGTCGGATCAATTTAGGTTAAATGTTTAAACATCCGTAAATTAAATGGAACTTAAGTCTCTTTTTGATCATGTCTGTAATCTAATGACACAGCCTTTTTTTGCAGTTTAGAATCTTTAAAGCTGCAAACAGGTTTTGTGTTGTTTTTATTTACTTATTTTGCCCACTTGGGGCAGCAGTACAAGCCATAAACATAAGACCTAACTTATTGTAGTGAACATTGTTATTCATTGGCATTATGTTCTTTTTTTTACTATTTGTTTCATTTTTATTGTCTTTTAAATCGAATGACAAAAAGAGGCAACCAAATGAAGGCCCTGTTCAGAAAACAGCAGTGCATCAAAAAACGCAGGCCTCTCATTATTTTCAATGTATGGAGTTTCGGTAGAGAAATAAATACAACTATACCTCCGGGCTCCGTATCTGGTAAAATCGCTTTTCGGACTGAAATCGCCAAAGGCACATTCGTGATGACTATTGCGCCTGTGTTTGTATAGCATGTAACAGAGTTGTTTATCTATTAGACTAAAGACTTCTGTTGATCATGAAAAGTCAGAGTTTTGGCATCCAAACAACACAAATGTTTGGGCTCTCGATGTCAATCCCCCAACAAACACAGAATGGTTGTTTCCCCTCCAACTGAGATGATGAACGATGTAGTAACAGTTTATTTTTAGATTGACTGAGGATCTAAAAATGGAGCCGGCACTGAGCCCTCTGTGGATCCCAGTGGGTGGAAACTCCTCTAAATGTGGTTTACAGCTGACGCGGTTTCCACTGTTGGAGTCCACCCATGCTGAGTGTGAGTGTGAGCGAGAGCAAGTTGTGGGTTATGTGTGATGATCTGAGATGGCGAGAATGAAATTACAAACTGCCTGACTCACTTTCCGACCAACCAGAGGAGCTTCAAAAGCCACGCTAGCAGCATGTCGGTCAGTCGGTCCGCCACTTTGGTCCATACTGAAATATCTCAACGAGGATTGGATGGATTGCCATCAATTATCTTCAGACATTTATATCCTAAGACAGATGAATCCTACTGACTTCGGTGATCCCCTGACTTTTTCTGGTACATTTCCTTTCATCGTATCTGCTGGCGTTGTGTGTGTTTGCCTGCATTTGGGTCCCATTTGTTGCTCTCTCAGCCAACGTGACAAGTTTTGCTGGGGGGAAATGTCAGGGGATCACCAAAGTCATTAGAATACATCATCTCGGAAATGTGAATTTGGTGCCAATCTGTCAAGTTTTGATATTCCACAGCATGATTGAATGATGTGTACATCATATCTGGATAATGAACGTGTGTACAAAATATCACTGCAATCAATGAAATAGATATTGAGAATGTCAGTCCGGGCCAAAGCGGTGGACCACACCAACACTAGAGTTGTGTTAAGTAAAAAGGGGCCTTTATTGAGAGAAGTGTTGCTTTAAGTCATACAAAGCTGAAATTGCCCCCAAAGCGATGAGCCAAAATGTGAAGTGGTCGACTCATCCGGTCAGATGCGAGTGACTCAGTAAAACAAGAACAATGATACAGCGATCAGCCAGAGTTGGAGCTGAGTGTGGGATATGGCACAGAGGACGAGCTGGTGTGACGGAGAGAGAGGTCAATGAGCTGAACAGAAGATCAAACAAAAACGATGGTCTGAGTGGGATCAGGGGGACGTCACAGCTCCACGTCAGCGTCTGTGAGAGTGCGTTTGTGTTTAATTTGACACAGAATGGTGACAAATGTGTGTGTGTGTGGGCGAGCACTGTGTGAGAGGAAAAAGTGTGACTGCATGACGTCTGATCCAGAAGTGACAACACACACACACACACACACACACACACACACACACACACACACACACACACACACACACACACAGTGGAGGTCTTTGTGCTGGGACGTCCATTCAAAACTGTCTTTTATTTGTTCTTGTCATTCAAACTTGCTTTTTTTGGCATGTACACAATAAAGTACAGAATTGCAAAAGTAGATTGTACGAGTTTTATGATGTGTATATATATATATTTCAGAAAATAAAGAAAACACTATATACACCATACAACTACATTCATGTACTACATGGTATACGAAAAAGGTGTCGACCGACTGAGCACATCATGATGAGGGGTGGCTTTCTTCGCAGGAGCGTTATCAAGAGCCTCCAAAGGTATTTGTTACCGTGCTGTACAGATTGTGAAGCCCTCTGAGGCTGATTTGTGATTTTGGGCTATATAAATACATTGAATTAAATTGTTGCTTTCTCAAGCATATTTTTCAGGGTTGGTTGGATTATGGATAGTGTGCATCAATATGGATAATCACATGACAGGTGAACCTCTGAGCTTTAGAATCAGTTTTTTTTGGCATGACATCATGAATGTAGCCATCATGAGGAAGGTTAAGACTCTTGTGCAGAGTTCTGTTTGCAAGTCACACGAGTATCGATGAGGTGAGGTACCTAATAATGACGTTTAGAGTTAAGTTTTAGTTTTTTAAATTTTCATTGTTTAAAATGTACACATGTAAACAGTTTCAGAATGACATCAGGGATTTGTCAATTATCACTTAATTTAATCTAGCAACATCTAATTTGAGAATTCGTGCAGGCTTTAGCTTCTTTCCATAAAAAATAGTTTATTAGCTTAGCTGATGCCAGCGACAGGTGAAATAGCTTTTCTAGTGAAATGAAGTAACAATTGTTCAAAAAATGTATAAATTTAACAATGTTGTGTCTATTGTTTTGTGATGAGCCAAAAGGACCAGGGACATATAAAATAAATGGATATTGTTTTTAGAATTCACAAAATGATGGAGTCATTAGTGTTAAAAGCCTTTTAATAATTTTGGCTCTAAATTTATTCAGCTTTTCAGCGTCGGCACAGTGAAATGAATCATGACATTTTGTTTGTTTGGAAAGGATGAAAAGAAATGGTGTGAAGTAGAGGAAAGTGATGTGTTCAATGGGTGGATCGGGGAGGTAGAGAATAAAAAAATAGCCTAATTACAGAAAGGAGAAGAGCAAAGAATTATTAGAGATTAAATACCGGAAAGCCCACGAAAGCAACAGGATAATTGGACCGACACAAAAGCACAGAGGAGCTAAAATAAAGCACTGGAATAAAAGTGACTCCTTTGCTCCATTTCTTTTGGAATGTTTTCATTCCCACATCTACACACATTGAGTGCGGAGGGCCTGTTCTCCATACAATCAGTTTATTTCAGTTTATTCTATTCACCTGGTGTGAGTCTGTCCTTAATTAAATGGTGAAATGAAAACCAAGCAAGACTTCTTGTCCCAAATAGAAATCTACGGCTGTAAACCTAAAATGATTCACAGTCATTATTCCCAAAAAGGACAAGATGTTTGTCTTTGAATTGGTCGTCCTGTTTGGCAGAGATCAGCGTGTTTTGTAGAGCAGCATGGACGTCACAGAGGCTGGATAACAAGTATGAATCATGAGGTTAGGTGCTGATTAATGCTGCCTGATTTCTGACACCTGGGTCTGAATTCATCAAGCGTCAGAGTAGAGAATCAGTTCAACCTAACCAGAGATTCTCTATGCTTTTTGTGTGTGCTCATTTTAGGAAGTAAAATAATTTGATCAACTTCCTTTTCTTAGGAGACGCCTCCTCTCTCTGCTGATGAGCTCCAGAGGCGTGAGAAACCCAACAAGACATCTAAACTGAAAGACGACATGCATTGTTCGTCCATGCACTCCAGAAAAACACATAATTTGCCTGTGCCTCCCCAAACTTTCAAACTATCGGATTTTACACTTCTATGAGTAAGGGAAAAATTATCGTTTGGGAAAGAGGAAATATCAGCTGTCCAACTGTCTCTGTTGATCCATCCAACCTGGATGTGGGAGGAAATTGCACCATTTACAATAAGAACAAATCCAAAAACAAAGGTCCTCCCCACCTCACGTGTTTCTGCAACAGGGAAGATGTGGTTTTGCGTCAGTCATGATATGGGTCCGTCACACTCGACAGTTTCGGCAATAATAAATACAACTTTTTGTTGCTCCTAACAGCACCTCGGACAATGCACAGATTCATTAACTTTCCCACCACTCGGCATGAAAGTTCCAAGTGTGGACGCCACCCGCATGAAGCGGTGCATTTCCCAAGACTGGGTGACATTAGCAAAATTAATCCAACATACCAGAAAATATCTAAAATATTTCAGACTAACACCAACATAACCAAGTTATCCAGGAAACTTGTTTCTAACTTGAGAAATATTGAGGATGCCACGAAAATAAATCCTTCCACTTTGCAAATATCTTATATATTTATTGTATATTTGCCAATGAAATTTTCAATTCAGACCCAACCAAGGGCATACCTAACCTTACCTTGCATGACAGCCGGATGCCAGTGACCAGACCAATCAGCATGTTGTGAGGAGCTTCGGGCGTGGTTTAGGTGTGTGAGGCGACTCTTGGTTCTGAACAACAATGGCGCCTCCTAAAGGAGTTTGTGTAGATGCTGCAACAGCATCAGCGATATCGCAACTGGAGAGTATTTCTTCAAACAACGACACCGACGCCTTTTCTCAATGAAAAATATGTTATTTTTTCCTCTTCTCGACTTGCTTAGGTACGAGTTTGATTGACAGATGGTTCATCCAATCACCTGCCAAGTACTTTTTGAAAGTGCCCGCCCTTTTTCAAACAATTTCCAATGAGGGCTTCTCACCTGGTGCGTCAGGTTATAGCTCATCTTCCTGAGCAGCACAGTAAACAGGACATATTGGAGTAGAACAAAGCAGTGTCTTCCAACTTGAGCTGTATAAACATGTGAGAATTGTACCACTGAACTAAAACTGAAGGCTGTCTGGAAATAATATGCAACAGCTGAGGACACAAGCTATATCACATCTGATGTTACTGTCAATCAACTCTTTTTTTTCAGTCTGGTCTCAGCTGCATGCTCGAGTAGCATCAAAGTGGCATTTAGTTTGAGAAAGGTGCACTCAGTGGAGTGCAGATCTCCACCAGGTGCAGCAGCAGGCTGGGGGTCAGCGATGCACTCAGCTGCATGGATGTATGAAACATGCACAACGTCTCTGTGACGTCACTTTCTGAAGAGCCGTGGTGGAGCTCAAAGTGGGAGAGCAGTGGGTGTGGAGTCAGCAGGCAGTCAATGCATAAAACAGGCAATAAAAGGTGTTTTGAGAAAGTGTGAGTCACCGCGACCACGAGAGGTCCTTGAGCATGCAGCCATAATCACCCAAAAATATTATCATGCAGTTTGCTGCGGCAGAATGTGAGATTAGCCGTGGACTCATGGATCAACGAACATGGACAGTCTGATTATCAGGCTACAGCGAGGTTATCTTATCATGACCAGCCATAAGCAGCCCTTTGACCAAGTGAGGACCAGACAAAATATCCTAAATGTCCAAATATGTCCTCACTGTGTTTCTTGATTTTAGACCAGAATGAACTCGGTGAATTTAATGTTAATATACAGATAACGATGAGACCCAACAAACAAGAATGAGACCCAAGTTGTAATGAAGTGGAATTATCCTTTAAGGCAGATTACAGTGCATCCTCAACACAAAGGACAGAGACCATCTGACAGCAGAGAGACACACAGCACAGCAGTTGAGCCCTGATTCAAACGTCCATGGAGGCGTGTTAGCGCGCTCTTCCGACTCTCGAAGTTCCTCTTTGACCTCTCGGTCTTTTATTAAATCCTCATCAGAGACTCCAGAGTTCGGAGAGTCGGGGCCGGCAGCAGTCTTTCAGTGCAGGGACTCTTTCAGTCGCACCGTCCTCGTTCTCACGAAGAGACTTTGCGTGCAGGGTGGCAGGTTCTCAGACAAACACACGAGGTACCACAGACAGGAAGTGGACTGACGCTGACGCAGCAGCAAGTCTGCACGAGCACATGGAGAGACACGTACAGAATGTATAAAAAGAGGAGACTACGGGCTGCAGGAGTACCTTCAGAAAAGGACTTTCATCTTTGATCTTCTCTGTTTGGTTTCAATAAAAAAAATTTATCAGAGCTCTGTGTCCGAAACACAAAAAGCAGATAGCAGGAGGCAAATTTTGACAGGTTTAAAGACTGATTTATACAAAGAGACTTGAACAGTGAATCCATTTCTGCATCTGAAGACCCTTTTGACATCAGAATCAATAAAAAACAGCTGATTATCCTTAAAAACAGATCTATGAGGGTACATTTTGTTTTTTAAAGAGCTGCAACGACTTGTTCATTAATCAATTAATCGTGTTACTATCTTCTTCTTTTTTTAAAGCAAACTTTTGCTTTTTTCATCCTTAAAACTTAAAGAATTTCCTGCTTTTCGTTTTCTTTGTCACACATTTAGGGTTTTGAACCGTTGGTCAAACAAAACAAGACATTTGAGGATGACAAAACAATTAGTTGATTGAGAAATAATAATTCTGTTAATGAGAATAATCATCAGTTGTAGCCAGGCTTTATTCAAGGATAAGCTCATTTACGTTACAACAAAACATACTTTTCTCATTTAACTGACCCAGCATCTGGTCATGTAGACAGTTTTGGTTTCATTTGGACATTTTGGTTGATACAAAATGCATGCTGGGATACTTGTTTACCTCAGGTTTACACATCAGCCAGCTCCAGGATGAATAGACAGACAATCGTCACACTCGTCTATTTCAAAACCTGAGCAAATAAAAGAAATCTGCAAATATGTAGTTTTTGAACTGACCCTTTAAAATGTTGCTTGCCATCATTTATGATACATAACTCGACCTCACTGGGACATGAAGATGAAACTCGAGTATTTGGTTTATTTTGGAGAGCAGAGAGATGTTGACATTCAGGAATTCATGGTTGTGGTTCATATTCGAAAGCAATAAAAAAACGAAAAAAAACGAGATGTCTGGTTTTTGTCGTCCGTCTTCTCAAATATCAGAAATAACATAACAGCCGTTTCTACATTCAGAGGTATTTCATTTGAATAGCTTAATATCAGAGGCCATTTTCTTTGAGGACGCCATCGACTGCAACAACAGTACCAGCTGAGGCATCTCACTGCAGTGACGAACAGACCGGCTTCAGTTACTCTCGTCTTGTTGTTCAGTGTGACTTCCATCACGTGATCGGCTCAGGATGCAGCCTGCGACACATCGGGACGGATCAACCCTTTGACTGTTTCTCTGCCATTGTTTCACGACCACACGTGAAGTTGTCCACCTTGCAGGGCGAACGCACGTAAACCCGCACGGCCCGGAAATCATCCGACCACCATCCGCTCGTGAAGCAAAGCAAGGAGAGAGGAAGAGGTGATGAAATGGCGAAAAAGTAATAAAATCTATAGAAACCCTGAGAGACAAGTTTAAAAAAACAAACCTGTTTGATTCACTTACAGACTTTATCAAATTGTGTGTAATAAGTAAGCGTAAAGAAATGCAAGTTGCTACTGAATACTCTAATATTCTTAGTCTCGTTAACTTCATTTGTAACTTAAACATTGAGTTAAATAGGTTGTGCAGGTTGTCTGACCATGCAAGGACGTAACATTTTACAGACAAGCCTACAATTTGATATGAAGCACAAATAAAGTCTCGAACAATAAGGAAACTATTAATTGACGTCGCCGAGGGTTTCAATGGAGCAGTTCCTTTTAATAAAAGTCATCTGAAATTCAACAACTGTTTATCAACTGAACAAAACTAACTACACTCAAGAAACTCTATTTTCTCAATAATCTTTACCAGATACATTCCTTTAGTCGGAAAAAAAGGCCCCTGTGAATCTAATTGTGACCATAATGTTTGCTGAATTGTATTCCGGTTCAAAGCTCTGCTGTGTTAACATAATGTGTGAGTCGTTTATTGTGGATCAAAACTGGTAAAGGTCCAAAGAAAATGTACGGTGTTTCATCAAAAATAAGAGGATGTTTACAGAACTGACGAGAGTCACTGGAGCCGCACCGACACAACCAGTCGATTGTCTCAAGAAATCCATAATTGAAAAATAAAAATACGATCGATATAAAAATATCTTCAGATGTAGACAACTTCACGGCTCTAGCATCGACGTTTCGAAACCATTATGTCCAAGCAAAAATTAAAAAAAAAAAAATCACACTTTTAAAAGAATTAAATAGAAGAAAAATAAGAGGTCAGAAGAGCAGTGTCAGCAGAATGAAGGGCAGAAGAAGAAAAGTGGTCACAGTTCACGAGCTGAAAGTCACTGGTTTGATTCCCTCGACAAAGTGGGGGGGAAAAAAAGTAAAGAGGTCGAGGAATGCTCAGTCCTCCCTTAGTAATCACTGTCACAGTGCCCTCCAGCAAGGCACTTTTACAGCAGGCAATTGTTCCAGTGGAGCTGCTCAGTGGCCAGCAGCAGATCAGTTACATGGACATGTCGAGTGGATGAATGAATGAGAAAGCAAAGCCTTCCCTGGACAAATTTTTTGTTGTTGTTGTTTTTATACAAAGTTCCCGTCTCCTCGTTTGGAACGTGGCGACGGCCAAAATTTCACAACTTTTTAAATAACATTAAACGTTATGGCTATGCTGAAAATATACATTCTGACATTTAGAGATAGTACTATGTTAAAAATACAAATGTGCAAAAGTTGTAAACAAATGAGATCGTGTGGGTGTGTGTGTGTGTGTGTGTGTGTGTGTGTGTGTGTGTGTGTGAGTGAGTGTGTGTGTGTGTCACAGCCTTGTGGGCTCCTCGTCACTGTCACTGCAGTTACCACAGCAGTCCTGCAGAGGGAAGCAGAGAGCAGAGGGTCACCTTAAGACGTAATTAAACCGACATGTTTTAGGCCAAATATGATATATGAAATATAAATTGAAATTCTACATCACAGAAGTTGCATACCGGACACTGATTGTCTCCAAATAAGTTGTGATGTCATGGAGGGGGACATTTAAGTGTTTTTGTAATTTAAAAAGTGAAGAGATGAGATGAGGTGAGGGAGTCTACTGACTGACCTGTCGGCCGAACAGCCGCTGCATGAGTCCCTGTTTGGGCGGAGGAGACGGCTGTCCTCTCCAGTCCAGGTCAGGCGGGACGGTCCCGTCCTGGTGGAACACATTCAGCTCTGTGAAACACTCCGTCTCGATCATCTGCAGGAGAGAAGACCAAACGTCTTTGTATCACAAGCACAGAGAGACATATACTGTGTATACACATTTGTAGACATATTTGTCTCTCTACTGCTTTGTCCCATTTTAGGTGTCATTAAAAAGTTTATGGAAAGATAAAGATTAAGTCAAACTAAACCAAATAAATCAACCGGTGCCGAAATAGCTTACAGAGCAGGATTTGACGTATGTGTTGTTTTATGAAGGCACGTCTCTCACCTCATCCTGCCAGGGAATGGAGACGCAGCCCGTGGACACTTTGCTGTAGAAAGACTCGTCTTTCGGCTCCAGCTCCACTCCTTTCACTGTGGAGAACTGCTCGATGTCCAACACGTCTTTACAGTAGATCGCCTGCGGCTGCAAACACACAAAGCGCTAACTTCAACACATTTCCATCTCAGCTGCTGGGCTACCAATCAGCGAGGACTGAAGAAGAGAAAAACCATGAGAAGCACGACTGATGACTTCCCCAAGTCTTTGTCAGAGATTGAGAGTTGAACTCCCTCAGTTCTTACGTTACATGAAACCTGCTGCAAATCAACAGCGTGCTCTCTGTGGGGAATCCTTCCTGTTACAGACACTGTGCAGGTTAATTATGCCTCAGCGATCTTCTTATTAATCAGATTCATTAATTACACTTCCTCTGCTGTAAATTGTGGATTGTATTTCCAGCTCTCTAGACTTCCCACAATTTGCTTTCTCCCTGGAAGTTAAATGAGAAAATGTAGACATGGTTTCATGAATGTTATTTTCACCTACGCTGTTATTAGTCACACATATATTACCATTCATATAACTAGTTACACCTATACCTACCTAAATTCATATCATAATATATATTTTCTGTACTATATTCCATTCTATATTCCATATTGTGGAGTCAACTCGTGGTAAGATTCCAGTTTTTGTAGCACAAACCCTCCTGAGGTTCAGTGAACTTGATGTCTGGTATGACATACTGTGGACTTACATCAGGAACGAAGGGCGCCTGCAGCATGCCGGCCACCAGGCGTTTGAAGTTGATGGAGCGGAAGATGGTATGGGCTTTGACCTCGGAGGCTCCACCTCCCTTGCAGCCCATCCTCTCTGTGGGATCTTTGGCCAGAAGCTAGAGGATTTTTAAAAAACCCAGTTACAAACAAGAAGAAAAGACAGAAAAGCAGCAGAAACACAAGAGGGTCAGAGGATAATGTCGGTGTTCGGACCAAAAACGGAACTGCATTTAAATGACAGCAGGGGCTGCTGCAAATGAATGACAAAATTCACCAAAATGTAACTTGAGGAGAGAGCTCTGCTATGTTATTATACATGATTTGGCTGAAAACCACTGATTCTGAAGCAGACAGACAGAGACATGGACTAACTAGGCGGAGATATGTGTCACAGTTTTGTAAACAAGCATTTCTTCTCAGGAAGTCTTTTGAAACAGCGAGGTAAACCGCTCGAATACAGTAAAATATGGAGCTTGAGCAGATGGGAGCTGCAGAACGGAGCGAATAAGAGACAAGAGGATTTGGCCGCTCGAACATCCACCCACCATTGTACAGAGGGACTTGGCGTCCTCGGAGAACTTGCTGGAATATTCCTCCTCCACGTCCCTCACCAGCCGCTCCACTTCCTCCCTCTTGATCTTCTTCTTCCTCTGCTGGAAGGGAGACTGGCCCTCGATCATCTCGTACAGCAGGCAGCCCAACGCCCACCAGTCGGGGCTGAAGGTGTAGCGCTCGTTTTTCACCACCTCCGGAGCTGGGAGGAGAGAAGAGACGCAGCGGAGTGAGCATTCGTTTGAGCTGAACTTGGTTCAAAAGCACGGACTACATTGCAAATATCTCTGGAGGAGATTGTTAGAGGTCAGAGGTTACTCACCCATGTATCCCACCGTTCCCACCCGTCCCTTGATGGTCTGTCCCTCTGGTACATGAACCGCTAAACCAAGGTCTGATATCCTGATGTGGCCTGAGGACATACACACAAACACATACATACAAACGTCTATAAGATGTAAGAAAAGGCATGGAATAGATATTGTTTTTGTTTTCTGAGCATACAATAAATAATGCAATAAAACTGGATTTTATTCCAACCAAACTCAAGTGGCTATATTACTGTTTGTTATCACATCAGTCATTGAAGTCTTGCATCTCTTTGGGAGATTTTTAATATATTTTTAATATATATATATATATATATATATAATATAATTAGGTCTAAATGACTTAGATTAAAATCTTCGGAGAGGTTCTGCTGGAGTCAGAGCGCCCTCTGGTGATTGTTAGCAGAGAATGATCTCAAAAGCTGCTGTCATACAAACACCAACTCTTAAAGCTTTACAGGATTAACAATACAGTTTCCCGTTCTGCATAAAACACAGAAGTGTTTTTGGATTATTTATATTGTGAACACAATGCTTTTCAAAAAGATAATGCATGAAATGTACAATATCATCAGAATAGGAAGGAGGTTTACGTCATATAATATAATGTATGCAGCGTGCAACATAGGTATGGGCTTTTTCAGTTACTTATTGAATTAATTAAGTGCTGAATGTCAATTTAAAACAATCTCAACTCAAGGTCTGCTTACCTTTTTGTTTCAGAGCTTTCAATTGTATCGCATGGATCTTAAAAGCCCTACATAACGGAAAATACGAACATCTATAGTTCCTGTAGGAGCCGTTAGTTATGTCTGTGTATTATATCGGTTTATATTGGGAGCCTACCTCAGGATGACCACGGGTGGCAGTGTGGATTAGTGTGGCAGGTGATTGGTATATGGGGCACAGGCAGCTAATGATGCACGGGTGACCACACGGTTTTCACCGCACGCAAGACAAGTTACATCACATCGTATCATCATCTGTAAACCCGAAATTCTAATTAAATGGGAACCTCACCCACTATAGTTCCATTGCAACTGAGCAAGGACTCTGGAACAAAAGAGGAAGTGGACTTTGAGATGAGATTGTGTTGCAACAGGGCTTTCAAATATGTATTTCTTCCAAATAAATCCCATACTTAGTTTGTCTCCTGCTTTAACATTTGCATGTGGATCTGTGGAAGTTCAGGTCAGAAATCAATAAAAAGTGCAAGTCACACTAAATCTAAAAACTGTGTATCATATGTGGATTCAGATTTGACTGAGTTATGACTTCCAGAAGGAAGGTACTTTTTATGTTTTTAAGTACCTTTGCTGTTGTGTTAATAAGCAGGAAAAATAACTCACAAAAATAATCCAGCATGCACCTGTCCTTTATTAAAATGAGCCAACAACCCACAGAGAGGTAACAGAAGTTTTAATTGGTTGGATTTTGACCCTTTTATTTATTTTCCTTTAACGCTGCTACTCACCGTGGTCGTCCAGCAGGATGTTCTCCGGCTTTAGGTCTCTGTGGGACAGAGAACGGGAGAGCAGAGTGAGAACAAAGACGAGAGGCAATGAGACTGAGGGGGGAGGGGGAAGAGGAAGGACAATGAGTCGAACGTCTCTGAGGTTGGAAGATGCTGACCTGTAGACGATGCGTTCTCGGTGCAGGTCCTCCAGCCCGCAGCAGATCTCCGCAGAGTAGAAGATGGCTCTCTTCTCGTCGAAACCCGCGTCGCCCATGTGATAGATGTGAAACTTCAGGTCTCCTCCGTTCATGAGGGTCAACACGAGGCACAGAGCGTCCTTCGTCTCGTAGGCGTACGCTAAGCTCACCTGGAGACAGAGGAGTGTTAATGATGCTGCATGCACAACTAATTGTTTGGATAAATCCAGCAAAAATAAACATTGCCTAGTTCCAGCTTCACAGTAAACTGAATATCTTTGGGTCAGTCGGACAAAATAAGACATTTACAGACGTCATATTGTGTTGTGAGAAATAGTGATGATTGTTTTTTATTGTTTGTTGTTTTTATAGATTTTACAGAATGATAAATGTATTCATTGTAAAAAAATCGACAGAATAATTGATCATAAATATAGTCCTCAATTGCAGCTCAAGTTTTCAGCTCCATATAGTGCAGTCCCAAGTCTAATTTCAGTTTAATTTAAACTTTATTTATAGATTTGGGGTATTAATGTGAGATATTCAGGAAGCTGACAACGCCGATGACTGCACGTCCCCACAACTGCAAACACAGCCTGCTGCCAAACGTCTTTAATGAAGTTGTTTCTGTGTTTTCACATTGAAGCCATGTTGAACCCCGAGGGACTCCTCAGCCCTGGGAGACCGGAGCAGCCAACTGACTGGAGCCCAAATCAAATAAGCTGAGCGGAGGTCGTCTGGCAGAGAATCAAACCAAACCAGAGACAAAACAAACCTCCTCATGTTGTCTTTTAATTACTGCAGTTGTTCATGTTGCAGAGATCTCGTGCGATCGACGCACACAGAGAGCAAACGTGCACAGTTTCGCTCTACAAATGTATTATTTTGGATGAGAGAAATGTCAACCGATGGTTACTGCGAGACGTTAACGTTAAAGAATAAGTCCGGTGGTATTCTTGCAGAGAAGACGAGATGCTTACAACAAATCTGCTGTTGACTTTCTCCAGGATCTGTTTCTCGTTGAGTGCCATGGACTCTCCTTTCCTCTTCTTTATCCTCTTCTTCTCCAGTTTTTTACAGGCGTACATTTTCCCTGTGGCCCGTACCTGACACGCACACACCTGCAGGGTAAAGGAAATAAAGATACAGTTCACTCTTAATAACACAGAGAAGACTTCATTGCCGTCCATCATGTGACTTCACACGTCTTGGAGCGCCAGAACACCACACAAGACCGTGATTGTAAATAAAGTAATCAGAAGGTAACACAGGATGCCAGCTTAGGACATAAAAAGAAGCGTACACACACGGAGGGCTGTGTTCGTAGGGAAACTCCTTTTGTGGAGGATGTGGTGAAAATGAACTTTTCTATTCTACTGCTGCATTCGGGTGTAAGAACGTAGCTGTTCATATGAAGGTGATAAGTGAGGCTATAAACGAAAGACGGAACTCAAAACAACACTCAACACAGATTGAATTGATGTCAATCTGAAATGAATGTTTTTGTCACTGAAACTATTTTTACAAACCACCACATTTCCCAAAAGTTGTTAATGCTTGAAGCCAAGTTCCAGTGTTCGAGTTTGATGTCCACTGTTTGTGTTACAAAGAGAAGATATTGTATTGATTAATAATCGTTTTTTTGCTTCTTATGAATCTATATTTCATGCACATTTACTGTCATCAACACAACCTTCCTTATGTGGCTCTGGTAACTCACAAATAGCGAGTTAAAATAAATAAAGAGAAGCTGTGTACCAGGTCTCCCGATTAAATAAAAACTGCCTTAACCTTTCGTTTTATCAACTTCACCCTTTATTAATGAACACTTCTCTGTCCAGTGTGAGGTGCTATAAACCCAGCTGAACATGGAAACACTATCAGACTGTCCTCCATCCTTAAAGGTCAGGATTGTGGCTCTAAATGGCCATAATGAATCGAATCATGCAACTTGTTACTGACTGGACCGGAGGGAGCCTGCATCATTAACGGAGGATGAAATGTCCATGTGTGCTGCTTCTACACTTCCTATGAATCGTGTATTCAACTGGCCTGCCAAAGACTAGCAGGAGAACGTGTGTCAAAAATAGCATCTGAACTACAGAATACTGAACATTGAGAGAGTAAAAGAAGTTATTATATCATATACAACATGAATCCCCTGAAACAATTTGGATAAAAAGGGAAAAAGGGCAACTGGTTGTGTTGTCCAGATGATAATTTAAATTATCCGTGAAACCTCATTCACCAATATCTTCTTTTTCTTGTTAAATTTGTTCTTGAGAAAATTCCTCAACCGCAGAATTGTTCGTACCTTTTGTTCCTATAAAGAATCCCATTGTTCTCGTAAATTGCAGGCGTGTGACAGTTGATCCTAATCAGCAAAGGAAAACGCCCTGCCAACCCCCGTTCTTCCATTTATTTAATTATTAATTTCAACTTGGCAATAAGATCGTTTCTTCTGAGTTCGTGAGTTGTGTTGGACTATGTTGAGTAATTTGAAATAGAGTTTAAAAGAAACAAACAAGCTGAATGTACTCACCTCTCCAAAGCCTCCTTTCCCTAAAACTCTGTACTGTCGAAATGTGTTTTTTGTCACCGGTTGCCTGTTGGACACAAAGAGAAACGCGTTTATAACTCAGACTGCAACACATGTAAAGGTAAAATAACATGACGTTGGTAACACTATCTGGCTGTCCTGGAGGTTGGTGAAAAAAAAAAAAAAAAAAAAAATATATATATATATATATATATATATATATATATATATATATATATATATATATATATATATATATATATATATATATACATATATATATATATAGCTGCTATAATGATCGAAAGCACCAATTAACTGTTCCCTCTTGGTATCTTATCTCCCTGTGGACAGCCTGGCCATTCAAGCGGGTCAATTTAATAGACTCATTAAAACCGGATGAGTCATTTGCTGCTTAATTAACCCTGTGATGGTGCGTCTCGTGTTTTTTTTTTTTTACCAATACTTGTTATTGGTTTTGTGTATTCTTGAATTTAGGCCCATATTGATCCTGTGACATCAGACTAAACTCATGCTGTGATGTTTAAGGTGAGAAGTGGAGACTAAATGTCAGGGCTGAAGCTACGCTAGCAGCTTTTAAGGCCTCAACGCAAAAAAAACCTAAACTGTTGGAACGGATGAAGAAAGAAAATGTAATCTTTGGGCTCATATTCTAATAAGTTAACTGCTGACCGGTACTTTTTAAAGACTTTTGGTCGGTAAAACAAAGGTATTGAGGTTTGATACTGAGCTGATGTTTTTAGACAAATCTAAACTAAGCAGCCTGGAATCACAGAGAGCATACAAGTTTGTTTGTTTTGTGTGTGTGCGTCAGATTTGACTTTTTTTTGCAGCACACTGATGGCATTACAGAGCAAATAGCTACCAACAGCATAGTAAAAAGTGAACTTGCCAAGTTCAGAGCCGCACTGATTCAAAACATTCACAATAAGTGATTGAGATCACATGACAGAGCCTTGTTTGTGCCCGTCGGACGCACACAGTTGAACTGATTGAGACTAAATCAACTAAACAATGACGTTGGACAGGAAGCCAACATGATGAAAAAAAGTCTTGTTTAAGTCCTGGCTCATCTGTGAATGAGTCTTTCAACACTTCCTCCTCTTTTCGATCATGTGACGCCCCGTTCTGGCCTCCAGAGGTCCCGAACTCTGGCGGCACTCCTGCATGTGCAGCTGTCCCTCATCAGCCGTTACTCAGCCCTCTTCAATCAGCCCATTAGTCTGTGGGTATATGAATCCCTTCTGTTGGTCAGTCGATGTTTTAGTGTCGACTATACTAGTGCTGAGCTGCCAGCCTTAATGTGTTTTGTTCCTGTCTGGCAGAAGCGTTCCGTGACGTGCTGAAGTGTTAGCCCTGTCTGGTTATTGTCGATGGCCCTTCATTCTCGGCGCACTCTAAATTTAAATGAAAGGGTTTGTTTTTCTTCACATGTCATGAGTTACATTTATCAGTTAGGCTTTGTATTGTATCCTCCGTCTCTCTACGATACAATATCTGTTATTAGCCAAAGTGCAGCTACGTTTTACTCATAACTGTATTCAAAATAATGACCTGGCGTTTTGGAGAACACGGTTGTTTGCCGTGAACCTCAGTGTGTCAAAAGAACCCGCTGCTTCGCTGCAAAACCACCAGTTGGCCCAAGCGCAGGGTCAGGACAGGACACACTTCTCCTTTTTAGGTTTCATGATGTGCTCTCACCAAAGGCAGCAAGACGATGTCTTGTATCCAGGTACAATCCAGATGGGAGTTAATACTCTTTCTTTTAAACTAGCCACATATGCGTCTCTTGCGACAATTTGTCTTGGGTTTTCCTACTCCTGTTCCGAGGGTGGTGGTAATGCACCTGCAGCTGTTTGGTAAAAACACCATGAGATTAATTTGTGAACTTGAATTTTAGCTCCATCAATGAACAGCTGGTGATAACGGCGAGCTAGCACAACACAAATGCATGAATGCATTATATTTATGCAGTAAAGAGCATTGCAAAAGTTGTATTGCCTGCAAAGTCATCAATATTTAGTGTTTTGCACTTTGATTTTAGAGGTGCTAGTAGGTAGATCTTTTTTTTTTTTTATTTACCTTTGGACCAACCGCCCTGTGTCCATGCTAAGCTAAGCTAACCGCCTGGCTGTAGCTTCATATTTTACAAACCGATATGAGAGCAGTAACACTCAGCAACAAAGCAAATAAGCATATTTCTCCGAGTTACAAATTATTCCTTTTAATGGGGTTGAACAGTGATAGGAAAAATAACATTTCCCTTATTAATTTGTTTTATTTATAAGCAGCTCACGGCTCTACTCTGCAGTCGTTTCCTCCTCTTCCTGACACGTCTTGCAACATCTCTTGACTGAACACCGCTGCTGCAGGAAAACATTTTCACTCCAATCATGGTGGTGCTTTCTGTTTGTTTTCACTGCGGTTGAAGGATTAGAAATTCTCCTCGGTGGAGGGAATTCAATGACCCTGTGGTTTTTAAAAACTTCTCAAAGCCCCACTGGGACGAACAGAAGGATTCAAGGCTGTCAACCTTACACAGTTCCTGGAAAGCCTACATGCCAGACATGCAGTTTTTCTATCATCTGATAAGCAGCTTGTGGGGCTGGAATAAACAGTCCTCATTCTGTCTCCCCCTTCTCTTTGCGTTTGTTTTGTCTCCATCATTGTCTTGATATTCCCATTTCTTCCTCTCTGCTCTCGTCACCTTGAGGGTTCAGGCCTAATCTTTTGTGTTCATACGTCACTACAACGAGGATGGCTGGGGATGGATTGGCCTCCGACGTGGTCTGTTTCACCTGATCCTTAAAGAACACCAGGTTTAACCATTGAACCTAAACACTCAGTCCACTGTGGGATCGCCGGCGTGTTTACAGCGTCACTGACGTTTTCAAAGTGGAGTCTGGGAACCATCAGTGATGGGACACGGACCCAGACAAGCTTTCTCTGTCTGCAAACAAACCTGATAAAACTCATAATAACCATCATTGTGATGACAGATTCATTGTTCCAGCAACAAATAAACACTTATGTGTGAAGTACGTCAGACAATACCAGAGAATGGAGAGCTCGGTATTTCCCATGTGCCAGTGATGTAAATGGATCAACTTTTCGGCTGCTGCAGCAACTGTAGCCTCGCTCACGTACGCTGTTCATAGTCTGTGATCAATATCTATTCATTACGTTATCCCGTTAAATGGAAATGTAATGTGAGTGTGTCTTTAAACCATATGTATGCGTGATGCATGGGGTGAATGGGTTTCATTGATATCAACCCTGCAAAACTAGACTCGTGTGTTGTACATTTCATTATATTATTTCCCCACATTAACTGTGTTTACATTGTTTTCATTTGTGTATTTGAGCTGGGCTAACCCGCGTATGAGAGCTACAGCTACATCCAGGTACCTTTTTACACTGTTTTGCTTTGTCTCATCTTTGAGAAGGAGACTAGCTGATGTGCAGTCGTTGTGTTTATGTTAACTCATGCATCGAGAGCAGTGGGACATGGTCTTATACATGATCTTTACTAGTAACCACCAGGCTGCATGGCTCTTCTCTGTTCCTCGATGTTAATTAAGTTACAAATACCCTCTCTGTAAATGTAATTCACCATATGTTGTGTGAACAGCATTGCTTTTAGTTGCCAACAAGGATTATCGGTAACGGTACAATCGGGTGCATCTAGCCTGCTCTAAGTCTACTCACTGCCAAAACTGAAATGTGAAACTTTGCAGTTGAGAAATTTTCAAACTCCCATCTTGAAATATGTATGGGTGATATCACTCTGATATTGCATTTGTTCTTACCCCAGTAACCCAACAGAGGAAGGAATGAGGCAACTCGCTAAGCATGTTGTTACTGGTACTGTGGTGGAGCTTAAGGCTAACGAGTGAGCTCCTAAGAGGTACGTGTGTGATGAAAGTATGCGTTATGTGTCCTCATGCACATAATAGGGAGAAACAGCAGTAGAAAGACGGACAAAGACGAAGAAGGAAAGTTCGAGAAAGAAGAGATGAGAACGGGAGGTTGATTTCACTCTGTCAACAAACGTTACCTCTCCAGCCACTTCCACTGGAGGAACCTGTTGTAGTACATGCTGTCGAGGTAGTCCGCGAAGGGCGCCACGCTCAGGTAGTCGTGGATCAATCTGGGTAGAAAACACAACGGAACATCTGCAGGTCATCTTCTGTCCAAAAGAGCAGCAGCAACTTGATGTCAGTCTCGCTGAACTTTAGCTGAACTCTTTAGTTAGTTGAGCTAAAACGATTAGTTGATTCATGGATAAGTAGCTGCACAGAAAATGAACTAGATAACTGAGTAATCATTAAACCGGTCAGATGATCCGACATTCCAACCTAGAATTCTGCTGCTATGCCGAAGACATAGATGCATTTCTTTTTGCTCATGAATTCATTTGAGGACAAATGTGTTATTTTCTTCTTTCAAAAGCAAACATTTGGATTGATTTCAGATGTAATAACCTTCTGGGAAAGGAGCTTAACTCAGGCAATATGTTGCCTTTAGGAGCTACTGCAATGAGCTGACACAGAGAGGATTATGGTTTTGGTCAAATGAAACAGTCACGCTCCAGGTCACTGTCTGAAACACTGACAAAAAAACCCTGAATGCCCTTCCCAGAGAAATATGGTGCCCGAAAAACAACAATTCCTAGTTTCAGAGGATTAGATACAATAATGAAATCTTTTTTTATGAATGTTATATTCCATTTCTGCCAATAAATCCCCCTTTATCCTACACTCTGGTCCTTTAAGATAACTGCTTATACTAGAAATATGTTACTGGCAGAATCTTGCCACAATGTGAACAACCCTGAGAAGAATAGTTATATTCCTTTATATAAAATAAAGATACTTTTTCTTTGGCATCATTATTAAGTCAAAACTTATTTTGAAACAAATCGTGGCCCTTTGAGTCATATTTTTGATTTCACAAAGTTAGTCCAAAGGGCAGAGAGGTAGTGCTTAACAGGGTTCATTCTTATTGGGACTCTTGGATTCCAACTATAAGAGTTGTGACAGGTTTCATAGTAAGGTGTTGAAAATACGGTAAGTGTAGAATATCACCAGACTTCTCCTTTTACCTTCCTACCAGACGAGTGCAGAGTGTGTCGTGTTAACGTTGAGTACAGCAGCGCAGCTAATTACTCATGACTTGTTCTTGATGTGGCTTGAAAAACCAACTGGCCTCTGGGCCGCCCTCACGCCTACGCAACAAGCATGAACAGAGCCGTTAGAGGACGTTACACAATGCCTGAGTGTTTATGAAATGAACGATTAACTCTTCCTCATCACAAAATATGTTTGTATCGTAAGGTTTTCCTTTCCATTTATCTCGATTTGGTCTTTATATTGTTTAAAGTATTATGAGTTCTTATTCCGTGTTCTGCGTTCTGAGTCGTGACTGCACCATGACTCATTTCATTTTCTTCTTCTTTTTCTCTGCATCACAGCTACATTTTCCAACCTTGATAAACGGCCAACATGCTCAGTGCTCTCAACCGTTATGAACCCAACTTCCTCATTTGGGAAACACTGGAGTTGCAAATCCAGAGTTACAAAAGCAAGACCCGATGTTACAGACCGGAAGCTGCTCAGTCATGAGCTTTGTTTTCTGTATTTGTGTGTTTTCCGCTCTGAGTCGTGTCTGCAGGCCCAGCAGTCCTCGCATACAACCCCAACAGCCTTCACCAATAAGATAAGACAGTATGTATCGATCCTGAAAGGCAAAACCCAGGGTATCCAACTCTGTGTGTTGAGCTTGTTAAGGGGGACGTGTTGCTAAAATGCATGCTGGGATACTTGTCCACTCCAAGTCAGCTCTCAAAGCATCCTCACTAAAATCTATGGAGGAAGAACATTTCCTTCTTCTTCAAACACGTTGCCTCCTCTCAACCTAATGCAGTCCTCCTCTGGACCAATCACATCCCAACACGCACGGAGACTTGAGTCATGCGAAATGGACTTAAATCGGACTCTTTTAACTCGTCGTCAAACAACGAGACAACGGCAGCGTCTCAGTCGACTTTAACGCCACAGTGACTCGAGCCTCGTGACTTGAAAGACTTGAGACGTTGCCAGAAACCCGAAGCAGGAGACAGAGCCGAGAATCAGGACAGTGTTCAGGCTGTCTGCTGTCTGCAGGGCCAGCAGCACTTGTTTTGATGTGCTTTTGCATGATTGTAGCTGCACCGCAGGATTTCTTTTTTCAATGCCTAGAGAACAGAAACCTCACAGAGAGAGAGAGAGGGGTGAGGGTGAGGTTGTTTTGGGATGGGCTAACTCTGATCAACTTCACCCTTTGTGTGAGGGGATGTTTTATTTAATGAGAAATAGATTCAATCTGGCATGTTTTGAAAAGGTTTCATTCATTAAAACTTGCTTTGGTTTTCCCCCAAATTTGACTGTATCATGCAACATAGTATATTCATACCACAGTCGAGCATATTATCAGGTTAGTCCAATGCACAATATCTGTTAATTTGCAGCTTACTCGTTATCTGTGACTATAGTTGGGGTATTCAACCCAAAACGAATATTATAAATCACCCAACGTGTACTATGTTTAATCATGGGGTATAAATTCCTTTGAATGTCAAACCAAACTGACGGAAATAAGACCATGGACGTGACAGCTCGATTCCTTATGTTAAAGGGGGATAAACAAAATAATTGACCAAAAATAAACAAGCCCAGATGGGACCCCCGTGATCTTACTTGGTACATTCCTTGAAGAGCTCTTTACAGGCCTCCTGCTGCAGCCTCTCGCCACACTGAGCCATCATGGCCTCCTCCACCTCAGGCACACGGTCCTCCGACTGCACAGCAAAATGAAACGCATTAGGTCCATGTAAACACAGTGACTCAACTCTGCCAGCAAAGTCACAGAGGAAAGCCGGATAAACTGGGTTTGAGACGGTGCAGATAGATTATTATCCTTGTCGCACTGCGAGACTTCGGCGTGTTTCGACTTGTATCCACAGCGAGAGAAACAGACGCAGGTGAGAAAACTGAAGCACACAGAGAGCCAGGAAAAACAAGCGGAAACTTGCAGACATGAAGGAGCAATTTTACCACTCTTATTCAACAAGACTCAAAATCACTTTGCTTAAGGTGTTAAAATGGGCAAACATCATTTTCTGGACAAGTGTGAAGATTTACCGTCGCTACGTGGTAAACGTGCAACAGGGGCAGGAAGCTTTCAGGAACAAAACCACTTGGTCAGGGTTAGACAAAATATCATTCCTTCAAATAAGTACGCTTGTGATATAACATAACGTATGTAACGTCATGTGAATGAGTGGCGTAGCGTCACATGACATAACGTCGTCGGTTAAAAAAAAATATGTATCTTTGGGTTTCACACGGGACACCGACGACGCCGATAGGAGCTGCCCAAGCGTGGGTATCTGACGGCCTGGGTCATACCCAGTTGGTAGTGAAGGGCTACCTGAAGGGAAGCATAGAGAGTGACAGAGGACCATGAAAGAGGACCAGCTACCTTTGGGTTGAAGTATTTGTCGACGAGTTCCTGACCGCACTCCTTCCTCTTCTCATCCGGAGTCACCTCGTACTCCGCCTGCAGGGAAACACATCAAGACTAAATGAGAGCGAGAACCAGAGGTGACCGACAGTCGCTACAGGAGCTCTGTCGCAATCGTCCCTCAGTTACCCAGATGTGGCAGATGTGGCAACGTCAGCTTCACTATAAGAATATACATTCTTGTCCTGTAGCTATTTGTACAAGTTTATGCAAAGTTCTAAAACAAAAATAAGCAAGGAAGCGTGTTCATAACGTTACATCAGTTCTGTGCATCAGTTCTGTGCAAAACAATCAAAACAAAGTCAGACTAGTCATTCAGACTATTTGACATGTTGTACAGTGATCATAATCTGATCACCCTCGTGATAAAAGTGAAGAAACAATAATATTGAATGATTGTTCAGCTGCTCTACCAACTCTCTGTGTTTCCACTGAAGACCTCTGAAGGCCTTGATTACTGCCAAACCCAATTCAATACTTAATTGAAGGGATTTGGGAGGCCTGCTCCACACCCAGCAGTACACGAGCCGATCGTATCCTCTCCGCCTCGCATCCAACCATCCCTTTGAATCACTTGCAGTAAACTGAGCCTGACTGGGAAAAGTCCAAAGTGCTTCCTCTCCCCATCTCACAGCGAGAGCCTGTAATGCTAAGTGACAGCAGAGACGTTTCAAATCTCATTTTCCCTTTTCCATCTCGTTCTCTCGCAGAGTTCTCTGAGAAGAGACGGGAAGCGGTCGCGGGGGGTACAAGAGAACATAATTGCCTCGTGCGTGAGTTGTATCCGCTGGACGACTGAAAGCTGTAAAGCAGTTTGGCTGAGCTGGTCAGTCAGACTGGAGCCTCGCTCTCTAGCGACGCCATCGTCAGTCTGAGTATAAGACAATGTATCGTTTTCTGGATATTGTGTTTGAAAAAGAAGAGGAGGTATTGTATTTGACAACAGCTGATTCTTTTAGAATGGCGAGAGAGTGTTGCATTATGGGTTGTTTGTAGCATTAATGTTGCTAGGTTGACAAGTTTTTTTTTTCATTGTGTTTATCATGCGTGTACTTGTACCAGGTACTGTCCACAACTTGTTTTGGTATCAGCTCGGTCGAGGTTCTAAGCGAGCTGAGCCGATACTAAAAGTTGGAGCGGGATCGTGACTTGCTCGACTCGGGAAATCCTGTACAAACCGTTTCTAAGTAGCCGAGCGACCATCAAAAGTTCCTACACTTTTCCCATTTGCCAAATTCATATTGTCTTTCCACAAAGGAAACTTAGAATATCAACACCTTGACTGGAGAAACTGTATTTCATGTTTTATTCTTACATGAATAAAGGCTTGAAGAATGAGGACTACCCTCTTCTTCGACCAACAATATCTCAGGACTTTTTTAAGTGTTTTCCATCTCTAACACGTCTTTTTCCAAATAAATCTGTTGAGAAACGGAGGGTAACTTGACAAATATTACGATCATGGTCTCCGGAGGATAAAGCCTAATGTTATGTTGGCAAATAAATGTCATGGAGTGGAATTATAAAGTAACATTGCATGGAAATACTCAAGTAGCGTACAGATACCTCAAAATTGTGCCGTACTCGAGTAAATGTACATAATACTGTAGTTACATTCCTCCACTAGTGAGTGCCCATAAGAGTGGAGGAGGAAACCGGTTTATCATTTGTCAACTGCACACTCAAACAAGGCAAAACAGCATCAATGGGACCACACACTCACACACACACAGGACACGGTACACACACACACACATACATACACACACACTCCGGTTGAAATAAAACAAGAGTGTGACTGAAACATTCCTTTAGTGAGCAGAGCGAGCAGCGAGCCGTTCACCGTGACAGATAAGGTCAACAGAAAATGTGCGTGTGTGTGTGTGTGTCACGTTTACAACATGGGAGGTAGACGAGACGGTCGACACTGTGACGCAGTTTCCTCTCCAGAAGTCAAAAGTTCACGTTTTTCATTAAACAGATATTAAACTCAACTTCCTCCTCCTCCTCCTCCTCCTCACTCTTAACGTCAAGTGTTGGAGGCACTTCCTGCAGCAAAGGTCCCACATGAGAACTAACTCACCATGTTACACTTGTTTAAAGGGACAGTTCACTCAAATCACAGAACAAAAAACAATATCTTTATCTACATTACCAGATAATATTGTGTTTTCTTTTATTGGGCAGATTTACAGATATCTGTCTTTAAAGCTAGTACAAGGAACATATATTTTGTGTTGATTTTGGAAGACCCTGTGGACAAAAGCGGTAGCGTTTCTGAGTATCAGAGGGTCAGGAAGCCTGCTTCTGGTTCTCCGGTGCCTCCCTTCCCTCCTGTGTGGGCCCAGCAATACGGTTTGGACTTCCAGCAGCTGGGCAAAGCTCTGCTCGTGGCTGGAGAAGGAGATGCTCTTGCCGGCTAGTGAGCCCTCCACCTCCCGCCGGAGCTCCAGCTGCAGGTCGAAGGTCAGCAGTGAAGCCGGATCTGGGTTTGTCCGCGGCAGGATGGGCGCTGCCGGAGGCCCCGCTGCAGTCTGAGCTGTAGGAGTGTCTTGTCTGTATGATTTTGTCTGATTTCGCCGTGATCCAACCCGGTGGCACCGATGACGAGCATCATTTCTTTTAAGAAATAGCCGATGTTCTTGCTGATGGTCTTGTTTACTTATGCAGGTCATTCAGAGGCATTCATTAATACACATTGAGACCGTTTCATAACCAGTTTAAAGTTCCTTGTAGTAACTTTAAGATTTCAATTCTTTAGAGATTAATTGAAATTGTTTGAAAATTACATTTAAAAACCTTTAGTAGCAGAAAAAGTGTCCTTGTTACTCTAAGATAACGATGCTTTTGAAGAAAACACACACATACCTCCCTCTCTTCATTAACAAGAATCGAGCAGCCTTTCGAGGAAGAAAGACACACAAGTCCTTGAGACCCCCACCACCCTGCCTCATTCCTACACACACACACACACACACACACACACACACACACACACACACAATTCCATCCTTTTGTCTTCCCACACTAGTAGTCATGGAAAAGGGCATTTGAGACAAAACTTTCAATCTCTTCAACACAAATGCACAGACTTCCAGGAACAAGACGAACATCCAAATAGCCCATCACACACACACACACACACACACACACTTCTTACCACAGCGTCCAGGAACTTGACGCAGCGCCTCAGTTCGGGTCGAGTCTCACAGAACTGTCTGAACAGTAACCGTCCGATGGGCTGCCGCTCACAGAGGCTGCTGTAGTCCTTTTCTATAGAGACAAGGAGACACAATGTTGTTTAATGAGCTGAAACAATAAAGTTATGATTCAATCAAAACGTCTCAAACTAATTTCGGCAATCTAAGACATGAATGGGTGCATCTTTCCATCAACTACGACTTAAGAATCTCGTTTAATTTTCTGTTTCCTGTGTGATGTAACATCCACTTCAACACTAACATTTAACCATCCAATTAGTAGGTTGAACAAATGCTCCAGCAACCATCATTGTAGTACTACACCTATAATTCATAGAGTTGTAAACAATGTAATGCGTCAGTGATTTGACTGACGGAGTGGAGTGTAACACAATACAACAATGAATGACGCTGACACATTTAATGGTCAAATATCGGCACACACAGCATGCGGGTGTTAACGCAAACTCCATGATAACATTTGCATAGATCAGCAGTCTCATTCACAGGAAAGTTTTTATTACAGGAGCAGTGGAAAACTTTGCAGTAAAGACGGAAACAAAAAAGAATAACATTTATGATCACAGTACACCACATAAAAAAAAAGGGTGACATTATCTACATTTTTATATGTTTTCAAACATATTAAAAACAGAGGAAATAAACAATAGTCCACATAATCATCTTAACACGCTTTAGCTGGACAGCAGTTAGAAATGGCGACTGTCAGAGCAAGCAATGGAAATATCTAAAGCTCAAAAGTTTATTTATTCACTCACAGAAAATTGTTTATAAATATTTTGATAATCATTTCAGTCTTTTTTTTCAGCAAAAACTGCAAAACTTAGGAGCTTGTATTTGACATATTTCACTGTTTGCTTTCAATTTGTAGACAATAAATTGATTAATCTAAAAAAAGATTAAAACTCGATTAATTATTTCAAGTAGATGAATGAAAAATAATCCTTAGTTGCAGCCGTAAAATATTTGTCACAGTACATAGGACAGCCTACTTGATGGATGATAATGATGATAATGACAACTATTATATATCGCCAACTTTACATGCTAAGGGAGGTTTTAGATACATATTTTTGGGGTGTTTGGGTTCATCTGCCCAGCTGAGCGTCAGGACAAAAACAACAACACCCAGAACATTTTAATTTGCATCTGTGACTCATGTGGATGCAAAGCGACTCGTGGTGCTTCATGATCAAACAAATGCGACTCAGGGAGGAGCAGAGAGGTCAGATCGCTGTGATAGGCGAGGACAGAGAAGCCATCTGCAAGTCAAACGACTTCCATCTGTAGAACCCGATATCGCCTCCAGCATCTCCCTAAAGGCAATGACTCAAAGAAGAGGAGAAAAGCTCGTCAACACAACAATGGGATTATCCCTGTGTTGCTGCTTTCTGTCTCTACCTCTATGAACAACCTGGCCCACCAGCACCTGAGCAAACAAATCTGTTTACGATCACTATCGCACACCAAAACACATTGCTTGTGTTCTTCAGGCCTCACAAATGTGTCGGGTTCGTTTGCAACGTGCACATTTGCATTTACAGCCCAACTTTTTGAATACCTACATTGTTTGTCACGTCTTCTTCCTCCATCCCTTTTACTGGTTCATTCTTCTCTGTTTAACGACTCGCACCGACCGCACTGCACCTTCAGCATTACACCTTCTGCAGTTTGAATGGCATTACAGCACCCTGAGTGCTCGTGCACATGTATACGAGAACATCATCGCGCCATGACACTCCTCGTCAAAAGATTGCTGCATAGAGCCGATAATGATGATAAAGTGCCCCCAAGAATGCCCTTCCATTGGCGAAAACGTCATGAAATTCCCTCTGGGTGGCCCTCCAGTGGAGAAAACGGGATGAAGGGTCCTCTATGATTCCCTTACAGTGGAAAAATAAATATGAAGTGCCCTCTAGAATGCCCTTCTCGTGGAGACCCTGCCCCTTAGACGGCCTCAGTCCGCCACTGACTTCAACTTTTTTCTAATTTGTTTTCTTGTCACTTAACTGAGTAATCTCTTGTCAATGGTACAGTGGCAGACGGTAACTGATGCTCAGTTTTATCCCACTTAGTTTTTGCTGCTCTACTTATCTCCCTTCCGTTGCGCTCTGCTACACTGCTAAGTCCTCTTTGTTCTCTGTTCTACTCTAATTATCTCTTTTCTCTTCTCTTTGCTCGGACAGTTCTGGGAAATTTCTGTTGTGGATCACTGGACTTTCTCAATAGTTGCTGTAGGTGTGATGTACATGAAACGAGCTCCACGACTGTACAGAACATGCTGCACATCATCACACAGAGCGCTTACACAACGAGGCCACTGTTGGGCCTCCTGCATGCTCCAAAAGGGCCTCCGGGTCCCTTCTCCCGACAGTGAATTCATGATGCCACAGGTTTTGGGTTCTCACTTTTAGCTCTGTTCAGCAGTGTGTGTAAAAGGTTTTCTTTGTGTCCAACAGCTATTACACTGATTACCATGAAATTCTGTACAGTGTGCTCACGGATGAATCCCACTGACTTTAGCATTTAGCTTAAAGCACTGCAGTACTCACAGCCTCACAGAGCCACTAACATGGCTGCAAACTCAAGAAAAATGTCCTGAAGATAAAGGACAAGCCACTACATGTCGACATGGTTATAGAACATTTTACAACCGACTCCATCAAAGATATGCACGTGCATGTTGGCAACGGAAGTGGAGTTTTGCCCCAGCCACCCATGACGAGTTGGCAAGCTTTAAATATTGAATTAAAATTGTCAACAGCATCAAAATGTCTGGTTGTAGCATGTTTGGTAATAATAATTCAACAGCAGACTCAAGTATCGAGAGAATTCCCACAGGATAACGACTGTTTCAGTCTCTTCAGGTGTTTCAGTTGAATGAGTGACCGTGCTAACGGGTGACTTTGAGCCGAATGTTACTCGTAGTAACTAAAGTAAAGAGTTGGCATGGATAATCAACACGGATGAGTTTGTATTCACAATTGATTGAAAGGGTTTAAGAGGACGTCTTTTAATTAAACAGCTGCCGTCAGTACGAGCGACCATGTTCTCGTCGCATTTGGCTGAAAGTCACCAGTTAACCCGGCCACTCGTTGAACCGAAACACCAGCAAAGTACTTCTGTCAGCAACACAGGAAATCTGCACTCAGTGTTTACACTTGTGTTCTGATTTGAACGTCATGGTTAAGTGAAGAAAGCTGTGTGAAGAGAACCGGAAGTCATTCAGAGTTAATGCGAATGTGAAGTTTTGAATTTTACTTTTTCAGAAGAAAATTGTGCGATCACCGTGATAATACCTTGCTGTGCAAGATAGAAATGTTGCATTTTGCCTGCATGGTGTGTAATGATATACAAGAGAGGAGGAGATAGAAGAAGAGAATAGAAAACCAAAGGAAGTGAGAAGAGAAGAGAAGAGCAGAGAAGTTTCTGACACACGAGGAAGTTGACGGTTTCCTGAATGTCTTTCTGGAGACTCCCTCCCACTCATCTCTTTCTTCTGGTTTCATAAAGCCGTCACAAAGATTGTGAGAACTGAATCATTACTGAGCTCATCTCTTTGTATCTCGTATCATTTCTCACTCTCACACTTTCTAATCCTCACGTTTTACTTTCTTTGTCTTAACAATCAATTAGTGTTTCATCTCCTCCTCTAATTAGCTCCTTACAACATTAGATTTGTTTGTGAACTTCCTGCCTCCGTGTGTCACACAGTCTGTGAGACGGAGTTCATTCAAATCACAGCTACTTTGCATCGCACCTTTCAGGAAAGAAGCAGCTCTGTTGTCAAGGTTTCCCCCCGAAGAACAAAGCGTCTGCTGATCAACTGAGCATGCACCGCTTCAACCAAGCTTCATTTAGTATACAGGGTGTTTTAGCATCAGCAGGAACTGCCATTGCTCCGTTTGACCAAAGACCCCCAGTAGTTAAATAAGAATCAAAGCGTAAATGTCTCTTTTTACAGTGACGTTTACTGACAACGGAATAAAACTTAATTTCAGCACACGCTGACGTAACAACACAGAGATATAGTGCAGACTGAGTGATATTTGAATACATGTTGGAAACGAGACGTGCAGAGGCGGACACGGAGAATGAAGGCTTCACAGATAGACACCTGTCTGAAGAGTAGACATATCTGCATTTAAACAGTTTAGTCAAATTGAGCTTGTTCACCTTGCTTGCTCTTGTCCTCAAAAGATTTCTCTCTTTTATTTTGTAAGTTGGCGATGTAAAGTTGGCTTTGTTTAAATGCTAATAATATTACAAGTCCTAATAAAGTTACGAGGTAAACCTATTAATCATTTAACAACACAAGGTAGCACGGTGTTCATGTAAGTTGTAGCCCCTTCACGCGCCACACAAACAACATATCTACAGAAGTTTAAATTAAAATAAGATAAAATGAAATAACATAAAACAACATATACAACTACTTCTATACATATTTAGAGAGACCTTGATGTATAGCGGGAATGAGGAGAGTGCAAAAATGATTCCGGTCCTTTCTCACAGCCTGAATGATGCCGAACACATGTGGCAGCAGTCTGGAAGCTCAGACCTCATAAACCTTCACCCAGGGGTCCCAGGGTCAGGGGCCACATCCGGCCTGTGAGACAACTTCATAAAGCCCCTCACATGTTTACATGTGTACAATCATTTCATGTTCTCGCAATGCTGCAAAATGTGAGTAAAAAAAACTTGCTTTTTTATGTCAGATTCAACAATGTGCATGATGAGTCAGCACAAACATTTTAGCGATACTCACTATGCAGAAATTGCCCTTTTCTAACATTTATTCACGAGCACAAAACACAAAACACAGATGCGGTTTTGGGAATCTTATTAGCTTTGCACGTATTTGGGCATAACCTAAACAATTGGACAACTGAAGGATTTATGTCATACATCCTCTGGGGAGCATGAATGTCTAATTCAAATTCCATCTTAAACCATCCAAGTACATGGATGTACTGGAGTTTATTTAGGAGTTTGGATGATGATGTGCCGTGAAGAATGCTGTTGCAGTCGTCGATTCTGGAGGTGATGAAGGCGTGGATCAGAGTTTCAGATGAGGAGAGTGATGGGCGCAGACGGGCGATGTTTTTTTAAGTGGAAAAAGGCAGTTCTGGTGATTAGTTTGACGCGGTGTTCAAAGGAGAGGTTGCTGTCGAACATGACTCCGGGGTTGCGGATGTGTGGGGAGGGAGACAGAGTGGAGCTGTCGATGGTGAGGCAGAAGTACAGTCCACATCTGCTTTTAGGCACCAGGATATGAAAAATAAATACGGCCAGGTTTAAAATGAAAGAAGAAGAATTTCTTTCTTCTTTTGTTGCTAGATAAGCTCCTGCAGAGTAAAAGTGCTCTTACTTAATGGGACCAATCGGAAAACCCCAACAAACACCTACTGTAGAGTTATGCTTGTGGCTCGCCACACTGCACCTCAAGGCACGATATGTTTTATCACAGGTTGCCATAAGCTGGGCCTCAATGCTTCTTCTTCTTCTTCTTAAATTGATACCAATGTGGTCTGTGTGTTTACTCTGCACCGCCCGCCATGTATGGATGCATCCTACTAACGAGCAGTGTGCAGTGACAGTGCCTCCATACAAAACCACACCGTCAATGGGCGCTAACGGTGATATTTCACATCACGCCGACATCAAATGTCGCTATAGTTGACCTCGAAGGGAGATCAAACCCCTTGATTTCTTTTCATCTGAACACACACACACACACACGGGGCTGAAAGATATAGAAATATTCAAGAGCGATTTCTCTGACCTGTTTTGGTTTTTATAATGTGATTATTTCTCAAAATGTAATTTTATTTGCGGTCTACAGGCAAACCAACCCAAACCAGAAGTACACTAAAGCGTGTGGACGAGGTGTTAACAACAACAACAAGAGAGTTGTTGTGTACCGTTGTCAACAAGGTTCTCATCAGTACTGTTCCCAGCGCTCCGGGACACAGAAGGGAATTTTTGCTACAGTTCTTGGTACCAGTGTTGTCTCTAGAAAAAGACATCCTGACACTCACTTATATCACATGTATTGCGGTGCACCATCTCCGCCACCTTAACCAACAGCAGTATTTGCTGAACATGATCCCTCACTGGCTTCCTACAACAGTTTACGTTTCTCACGCTTTCTGTCCTCTGTCTCGCTCTGAAGCTTCTTTTTCACTTCCTGGCCGCGGTGATATTAATCACAGGTTGTACAATAGAACAGGAGTAGAACGGACATTGTTTTCTGTGGTCCTTTGACTCGTGCATGTAACACCTCCTCAAGTTCCCTGAGTTATGTTTTCCTTGTTTTCACAAGTCACGTCATGTTTGGGTTTCCTGTTTTATTTTGTCATTCCCCTCTCCCTCTCGTTTCAGATAACTTCACTTCCTGCCCTTGTGTGTGTTTCCTGCTAGTGGGCTGTACCTTTCCCCACCCTGATCAGCTTCACCTGTTCCCAATCATCCTAACATCTATTCCTAACCACTTGTCCTTGACCTCTATGAAGAAATGGAGTCAAGGAAAGATGTGAAGGAGAATTCATGAGGAGTTAGGAAAAGACAACCGTGGTGCTTAGAGAATCCGACTAAGCTTTCACTGAGCTATGTCATTATGATGGGATGGCGGGTGTCACACTGACTTAGGTCTGCCATGGAGAAACTACAACAAAGAGACTACAAAAAGAAGAACTAAAACATGACTCCATGAAATCTATTATTGCATGCAGGCTTTGTAAACAGCTTCTTCTGTGAGAGGCTGCTTCACTCGTGGTGTGAAGGAGAGAAACCGGAGCTCCTTCCTTCCTGCTGCTTCAGTAGGAAATGATAATTCACTCGTGCAATATCAATGAAACTGTTCAATACCAATATTTCGTTTTGTGCAATCATGTAGATTCAACGGTTAGGATCACCATTTCCCCAAGTACAATATTTTTGGCCGTTTTGCTCAAAAAATGGCTGAAACAATTGATTGATTATCATAATAGTTGCAGATTAATTAACTAATTGTTTCAGCTCAATTTAATGTAACACGCCTTGCTTCTTACAACCCATCCCCTCCTAAATGTATCATTATCACAATATCACATAAATACTATTCATTCATCACGAAAACAAAGCTACATGTTGAACATGAACTGTTCCCGGCTTTCCTCCGTGTTGGAGCTCCATTTACAAGCGCAGAAACAGTCCACCAAAAATAAAGTGTAAAGTTGTGCACACGGCATGAGGGTGGGACAATTCCTTTTGTGCTGCTCAACCCAAAAAAAATGTTACAGTATTTAATGACTTAAAACTAAATGCTTGATAACGTATATAAAACATATTTCATTTTACAGTGCAGAGTAGGCGTAGATGGTATAAACAGTGGTCTCTGTATATCATCCCCTGCCCCGTCAAAGTCTTTGATTTTACAATCTTATTTTCAAAATTCAAGAAAATACAATGATTTAAATCACAAATCACCATCAACTTTTTTCCTGTCTTTCTCGTCTGGTCCCTGCACTTTCACTCCCATCCTCTTGTTGCCTGTATATCTGAGTTCTTCTGTCTGGTATCAATAACTCTGTTAAACTGAAAGTACGCATACTGCTGGTTGAAAGAGCAAAAACACCCGTCTGCTTCCTCTCTCTGCGCAGGCCACAGTTTCCTCTGTGGTACCACTTGAGCAACATTATGTTGTTTTTTTTCTTCTGCAGGCTGCAAAGCATTCAGAGTTCTCGTGCGCTTGACTTTTATGAACCGTATCAGTGATCTGCTTACTATGAACCTTTTGGAAGAATGTAAGCTTGAAATTTCGTTTTTATCTGATCGGCTCAGTGTACTCTCATGATTCTGAGGATTCTGACAATATCTTCAGGGCAAAATAGAAATTAAAGTGAAAAGACAAAAAAAACAGAAGTTACAACAGTGGACAGGAAGCCTCACGATTACAAAAGACAACACTCATCCATCTAGATCAGTTTATGGCAAAAGAAGCCCAATAAATCCTACAACTGAAAGCAACAGGAGCACCAACTGGCTTTAAAATGTACTAATACATTGATGGATATATTTAAAAGGTGCGATGTGTAAGATACATTCAACTAACTAACATTATCAACAGAATGTGAAGAGTTTACTTAGCGTCCACTCTGCCCTCGGGACAAGAAGTACAGCTTACAGCAAACTTAAATATATTAACTAAAACTGTTGGTTTGGGGAGTTGTGCCATTTAACCGCAATGTCCCCAGTTTGTTTCCAGTCATGGGGCCTTTGTTGGCATGTCATATTCCTAAAAATTGCCCAAAAGAGATCATCATAATAAAAACAAAACGTAGTTAGATCCTGAGGGGGCTGCACGTGTTTTTTACTACCTGTAAGCAGGTTTTCTGCTTCATTCTGCTTTTACATGTATGTTCAATTTCGGTTCTGTCAAATCAGGTGGTGGTGTTGCTTTCCGAGCTGCTGTTAGGAAGTCCATCCTTATTTTCCACATGTCATCTGTTTCAAGGGACAGCTTGACATCTTGGTAAATACGTTTATTTGTTTTCTTGAGTTAAATGAGAGGGTCGATACCACTTTAATGTCTGCACGCTGTTTATGAAGCTAGAGCCAGTCGAGTGTGTCGGAGTCTACCATCCATTTCCCCTTTTTTATAAGTAACCTGAGGTTTGCTGCTGAGAGAATGGATATCTAGCATATGGATGAATGGATGTCTATTTCTGTGAAGTATAATTAGGCCGCCGCTGCTACAGAGAGGAAATGAAAAATCAACATCGATCACATGAACTCAGTGCGACGTAATACATTGATAAATACTGAAATATTACAGTGTGATTAGATCGTGTTTCAGTATATCCGTGTATCCAATGTGTAACCAAAAATAACCAGCTAATCTGACTTAAGTGTTAAGTACACTGTGTGTTGTGGACTTGATTTGTTTTCTGAAGTGTTTTGAGCCTCAGGGCCACTGAGCCACAGCTGAAATCATGACCTTTAGTGCTGATTTGCTCTTATAATTACAGATGCATGCTGCGTATGCAGAGACACCAGTACAAACGCAGCATTGTCTGCTAAACTGGGTGATATAATGACAACCGATGCATAACACGAGCTATAACAAAGGGCTTTACATAGAGCCTTTGAAGGTAAATTATAGGAGAAGTAACTTATACATTTATATCCCAGGAAGGAGGCCTTGACGGGATTTCCCCCGATACAAAGAAGAAGAAGGGAAAGTCTATCTTCGCTAGCTCAGATGTCATTAGTGAATTAGATACTGCTCTCTTCGTTGTTATGTAGCGAATAGTGACGACACACACAGTCACTATCTAGGATTGAAAAAACATGTGTCAAACATATACAGAAAATCTGAATTCATACAAACAAAACACAGTGGCACCAAAGGTTTCCAAAGGGACTGTCACAGGATTTCAGAGGGTCTCTTCACCTTGACAAGATATAGGTCTGGATGTTTCTACTTGGCCTGTTCAGACAGAGATACAACAGGTTTGATCTGTTTCAAAGATGTCAGACTCACTCGACAGACAAGAGACCACAGAGACTTTCATGTCAAACGAGATAAGAGCATGTTCGTGACAATGTGGGAAGACGCCGTTATCAGACCTGTGGTTTGTCGCAGCTCTTCGCACAAACTGATGTGGGGAAACTGCAGCAGCTGCTTCCATTTCTTGCTTTTTCCTTTTCTGTTGCCGCCGCCTCCTGTAAAACAAACGGGTTCGGTTTAAAACTCAAATCCACGAAGGATGCATTCTGAAAAGATGTGTGAAATGTCCCCGTGTTGGCTCCTGCATCAATATATACGCCACTTGTTTTATTTCCTAGTATCACACCATGGATGTATAAAGAGAACTGGATGCAGCGTTGAAGTTGGGGCCCTGTTCATTCTTATGAAAGTTGCTCAGTGGCACCTGAGGCCCAAACCGTTTAACTAGTGTAAAATTACCCGGATCTTCTGCATTCCTAATGGGCCCCATAGAGCGAGCGCGCTGGTGCTCCCTTTAACCCGCCTCCCAGCTGCTCGGCTCGCACACATGAGGGATATTTAAGTGTTTGTACTGGGAGATTAATTCACCTGTAAAAAAACAAATATCCGCAGAGTTACAGATGTCTCTTTTCTTAATTTAGGTCTATCGGTTACGGCCCAAAAAGTCTCCTTGGGCCCAATGACATCCTGTGAGAAACCGGGAAATCGTCCTTCCACGGTTTGGCCACTACGAACATTGGCTTCAAAGCCCGGCGCTGTTCCTGGGGTCTTCATCCACACTTGTCAGCTCTTCATAAAAGAAGCCATTTTGCCGCAATAACCTCCCTGGATAATCACAAACCAGCTGTCCAGTGTGTGCAAGGCTACGTGACCCGGGGCGCTTTCTTGCATTTCAGTGTTAGTTCCTTTATTAAGTGCATCTTGCCATCTGGTTGGTAAAGTACTGTACGTACGATTGCATCATGGGGACTGCAACCCGTTCACACCGTCACATTGTGAGGACTTATATCCAATCTGGGGATAATCAGGTCCCCGCAGTGTTAATCATTGGCTTTGGGGTAACGGCTTGATATGAGGTCTTTGGAAATTCAAAGAAAGGGTCAACAGAATGTCCCCACAGAAGTATGCTCGAACATGTCTGCGTGTTTGGATGGGTGCAGCTACGCACGGCTTCTTTAGAAACTGCAGCAGAGTAAACACAAAAGAGCGAACGTCACTCATGCAATCGGAAACAAAGCCGAAAGAGAAAAACAGAGGAAGTTCCTGTCCTCTCTGCGTTGTTGCTCTCCGGCTGCTTTCAGAAGCCGGTGCTGCCTGTGACACGCTCCGCGGAGATGTTCTCACTGTTCTGGATTAAGATCTGAAGATCCTGCTAACTGATTTTCTTCTCAGTGACACATTACGTGCCGCAAAACAGAAAAAGATGAAAGAATGCATCAACATTTTTGACAAGCCAGTAATCACTGGGCGTTGAGCAGAAATGCTGAACATTCTCTGGTTTGACTTTCTCTAATTTGAGGATTGGATGCTTTTTCTCTTGTTTTTGACTTCATTGTGAACTGAACATCTTGTGGTTTGTCTGACACAACAAGACATTTGAAAACACCGCCTTTAACTTGTGTGACATCTTTCACCATATTCTGGCATTTCATAGACTAAGCAACAGATCCATTAATGAAAATCATAATTGACAGAGTAATTGAAAATGACAATAGTTGCATTCATCCTGCTACATGTCACTGTCTGTTATTCGGTTTTAGAAGAAGCAAGGACTCAAAGAGGTCAGATATTTTTCATTCATTTTTTATTTAAAAGATGAAGACAAAAGTGGGGTTATAAAAAGCCCTCGCTCTCCGTCAACCTCTTGCTGGGGGTCCTTCAGACCTCGTCAAAGGGCGACATCAGTTTTTAACAATTAAAGTTTGCCTATGCGATGACATTTTTGGGCTCAAACGCACAGTCACTGTGTATCCTGACAACAGAGGGACGTTGTGAATACAGCAGCAAGCCTCCCTGTTTGTTCTGACTCAGAGAAACTCAAAACCACGCTTCAGGATTTGCTATTCAAATGCTGCGAGGCAGCGGCTACTAAAATAATGAAGTGTCATAGCTCCAATGCAAACGAGATTGTTGTGTTTGTACCCCGGGGAAACAGATGATAACATCAGACACCGGATTGGCACCGAGCTGATTGATAATGATGTCCGTCGTGTGCATTAGTGGAACATGTAAATCAAGACAAACAGTCAGTGAGACAGGAAGGCACCGAAACACAGATTCTCCACAAAATGATGAACGTACATAATTAGACTGGAATGGGCACGATTAGCTTTGATTCATAGAGGAGGAAATCAAATGTTTTGGACTTTTGATTACAAATTGAACTGTACGATTCCTTTTTTTTGCAGTTTTACAGGACGTAGCAGTCCGCGCTTTGGCCTTCAGCCTGTGCTCTGAGTGCACGTTCATGAGTTACGAAATCAAAAGCTCATTTTAATCGATTTTTGATTCACAAGGGAAGCGGTGACACCAAAGTGTTGGCAACTTTCTCTATGGATTTGGCGACGTTCAAGAACACTTTAGCAACTTTAAAAAAGATGAAGATGTAAACATATCTAGAAAGTTGTTGGGCAGACCTTAAAGGGACAGTTCCCCCCCCCCCCCCACGTCAATAATACATATTTTCCTCTTACCTCTAGTGCTCTTCATCAATCTAGATTGTTTTGGTGTGAGTCATCTAGTTTTGGAGATATCGGCCATAGAGATGTCTGCCTTCTCTCAACTCTAATGGGACTATATACAGTAGAACTTGACTTTTGGTTTAATCTATTTACATCTGGCGACTTCTGAGGCAGGCTTTAACCACTTAGCATTGCAGATAGCTTTAAATATGGTCCCGCTGGACAAGTGGTCTAAAGTCTGCACCATGTAACTGTCCCGTCCACTGTTTGAACCCAGTCTTTGAGATCCATCACATGTCCCCCTTCTCCGTCCTCCGTAAGGAGAAAATGAAATGTTCTATGAATAGTATTTGCCTTTCCTGAAGCATGAGAAGACACATCAGCTGATTGTCGATCGTTAAAGAGTGAAACAAAGGCAGCAACTTATGATGTTCACTACGGATGGATCCATTGACGTTCTCAACAATTAGTTGATTAACTGTGAGGTCATGAACAATTACTATTTGAAATGTCAAGACGAGAGAAGATGATGACAATGGTGATGTCTTCAATGAAACCACCAGACAAGTCCAAGAATACAATTCAGCTTTCCAGTATGAAAATTATAGAGTTCCAGAAGTTTGCTACGATTAAAGCAAGGTATCGAACACCAGTTGTTTTTGGTACTTTAAGAAATGTGTCAATCACAGAGGAAGTGAGCACCGAGTGTCGGCTCACATTTATAATCTTGTTTACTTGGTCAGATTCCTGATTGAAATGATAGTTTTGTCACTTTAGTTTGTATTTCGGCCAGTTTGTCGTACAGCTGCGTGTCTTCCTCTAACAAATGAAAGGATTCATTCATAGCAGAGTCTCATTCAATGTGATGCACTCACTGAGTCGGATGTTGTGTCAGCAGTAGTATCAAACAAACCTCAAACGATACCCAGCCCTATGAATAAGCTGCAGGATTTCTTGCTTCATTCTTTTTTTTGTCTTTAATCAGCAAGATTACGCCGCTGCTTGTCCTGAGCTCTTGTAAACTTTCCCCCCCAAAAAAATAAATGAACTTACAGAACAGCTGAGGAGACAGTCATACACCCGATTAGAAACAAGAATCACTGCAATCTGCATCAATCACAACAAAGTCAGCAGTTATTGCTCCGACAAACAGAATTAGTCGAGAAGAAAAGATCGACGTTCATTTGACAGCTGCCTCGCTGTGTCCCACATGATCGAAACAAACCGGGAAAAAGAAATACGTCAAGAGACAATTACAAACTAATAGATTTAGCGGTTGGTATTTATGGGTTTACACTGAGCAGTTTTGTGCTCGAAGTCCACATCCTCTCATCTGGATTTGGGCATGCTGGAAAGTAAAGAGGACACTGTCTTTATGACGTTGAGTGAGGAAATCAACAAGGAAACCATTCTGTCGACCAAAACAAGAAACTATGTCGGATTATGAACATTTCTCTGCACACAGGAAGTGACACAAAAAGTCAAGTCTGAAATGAAGACTCCTGAACAGAATAGAAAGATGGATTCTACAAACTGACACCTGTTGCCTCTTCAGTCGCTGTGCTTTCCTTCACATTAGTGAGCAACGCTGGTGTCACACTGCATGCTTGTTCTGTTTCCTCTCTTCCTGCCATTTGCAGCCATGAATGGGAAGTTGCCTAATGTTGCACGCTTTAAAGGAAAACTCCACCCTAAAACTTTAACAACATCCAAACAACGCCTTTGTTCCAATTGTATAGGCCCGTTTTTTTCTTTTTGCAGACTTCCTTTTCTTCGTTCCTCAAATAACTGTGAGGTATATGTAGCTACGTATTTGGGAGTCAGGCCCTTCGATTTTTTTTAACGATTTGTACCTTACAATTATCAATTTCTGAGAGAGAAATCCGTCAAAGACGAGACAGAGAGGTCTTTGTCTTGTTATGAAGTATATTCAGAAGATGGCACATTTCCAAGCATCACTGAAATTAGCTTTGTTTGGAAAATGTCCAGCAGTAATGTGAAGTATAAGCAGATTGTAGATGAAGGAGTGCTCCAGCGATTTAGTATTGCACTTCCATTAGGTTGTCGGACTCGCAGGAGACAAATTAAAAAAGAACGGTCAAAACAGGAGTTGAGATATTATGTTGAATATAAACACCAGCAAACGTACAAGAACTTTAGAGTAAAGCACAGACTAAAACTTCTACTAGAATCTGATCAGGATCAAGACTTTCCGAAAACCGTGACACATATATAACTATCTACAGGGGTGCTCCAATTTAATGAATTCTACATAAAGTCAATTTCAAGGTTCAAAAAACAGGATTATTTGAGCACTGAATGTACTTGTCCTGACACTGAATGACAATTCTTTGATTGATGCAATTTGTTCTTTTATGTAAATGTTTCTATGTTTTTATGTTGGACCTAACTTTTTGCTGTGTTGTCTTTTGTGTTTTTTGTGTGAAACTTTTACGCTGCCATCTTGGCCAGGACCCCCTTGTAAATGAGCCTCAAAATCTCAATGGGCTGATCCTGGATAAATAAAGGTTACATTTACTGGAGTGTTTCCATTTTCCACTTTACTTTGCAGATTTAGAATTATATTACAAAATGTAAATCATCTAATGAAGATGATACATTATCACAGGTTAGGCTGCCCAGCAGTACATTTCTTAATTAAAGTTAGCCTCTCTTTTACCAACAATAAAGTGATGAACACATTAATGTATCACTCGCTAATTATAACCCAGCAATAAGTGATATCCTATCAATGGGCTACGCTGCATAATGAAAACTTTGGCTCATGTTACTTTAAGGAAAGTTGGATGCTAATACTTTTGTACTCTCTAAGACTTTGAATGCAGGACTTTTACTTGTAACAGAGTAGTTTTACGCTGTAGTATTGCTACGTTTACTTCAGTAAAATTATTCTTCTACCACTGAATCCTATTTCAATAATGCAACGTAACGATGTCTTCCATTACACCTCTTAAACACCCACTTCTTTCAAACCAAAAACCAGCAGACTTTCAAATTTAAACATCTTAAAGACAAGCCAAACTTGATGACATACAGTAATCTGTGCTATTTTTGTAACTTCTGAACGCTGTAAAGTTTGTGAAGTGCTTAAAGATACAGTACACTGCATAAGTATACAAATACAGTTTAGTACTTCAATTGAATGGAATCACCTCATCGTCTGAAGACTTCTGGTGGGTGCGTTTACACATCTGGCTGCATAACTCTGCATTGCCCTGGCATGTTGTTTAACTTCCGTGCAAGTTATACATCTTTGCATAATACCAGGTGTGTCTTTTTATACCTTTTATTAAACAAGGCCTAGTCAGTCTGCAAATTTGCCTATAAGGCAAAACAATTGTGATCATATAAAACCTTTTGTTCCCCGGTGATAAAATAACATGTCGTCTCGGCTCCTGAAAAGTAAGAGGTGGTGCTTTGCTCGTGGGCACTTCAGCTGGGCAGATGGGTGCCAACACAGAGGCTTGACTCCTGGTCCTCCACAGGCACAACAGATAAACTGAAATTGAGCAGATAAGCTCGCAGTGACGGATCACGACACTCAATCTTCTCATGTCCCTCTGCAGACGGCGTGAGGATTATGCTGGCAACAAGTCGCCACAACCTTTGGAATAACATGAACAAGGAACTCTGATGATGGGTCCATTGTTCGCAAGAAGATGTCTGTTTGAAGAGTATACGGTCTCAAGATGGTTATCATGAACAGGAGCCGTACAACAAACTGTATCATGGTTTGAATGATGTAATATTTGTTACATTTCAGACATTTAACTGACCTGCAGTGACTTACAGCCTACAGGTTGCCAAACAAAAATGCCTTCATCCAGACTGCCCATCAAATGAATGTCATTTCAACCAGAGAGCTGAAACACTAAAAAACATAAAATGCAACAATGTGCCCAAAGTACAAACCCCTGCGCAGCACATCTGCTTTCGCCTCAACATCCTGTTTCGCAAACGACAGGACGATGCTGCAACATCAGCAAGGGAAACCCGATGTGTCGCTGCAGTCTCGTTTTCACAGTTTCGACCCCTCCCGGACCTCAATGAGAGCCACGCCAAACTCTATTCAAGAAACAGGCGATTTAACAAGGCGTTTTACAAGTCCCCAGGAGCCACTCTGAAACGAGACACCGTTTATTACCGTATGCCGAATTCAAATCAATATTAAACTACCTGTTGCTGTCTACTTTACCCACGCGTAGAAGGTGGTTAGCGTAGTACAACAGTGTTATTGGCAGTGTATGACGCGCGACGTCACCCATAAAGGAAGAGATGGTATCGCAATAAAGTCATTTAACTAAACCATTTCCATCCCGAAATGGATACTGTTTGCTAAAGAGTTAGCCACAGTATTCACATAGGCCAGAGCTCGTATTCTACGTTCACGGATGCGCCAGGAAACTTTAAATTGCTACATGTAATATGGAGTTCGGTGCGTCGTTGTATCCACTCGAGAGAACTGCGCGTAATATCCTGTTCGTGTTGAACTGCATCATCAAAATACAGGATCGCCGGCTTAGAGGAAGTGCAATAACAGTTTATAAAACCCATGTCTGGACCGGTGAGGTGTCAAACTCCCATCTCCATCCTCACCTTCCCGTGCTTTCAGTAGCACCGTGTTGGCCACGATATTCTCCAGCTCCATGTTGATGCTCGCTTTGGCTCAGGACCTTTTGAATCGGCCCACGTTGATGCTCTCTTCTGGGGTTACAGCAGCAGCAGCAGCGGCAGCAGACGGAGCTCCTGGTCCCCCATCTCCCCACTCTCCCACTCCGGCTTCAGTCTCAGTTTATTCTCCTTTAAACACACCGTCCACCACCTCCTCCCAAGGAGGTACAAATCAAACCCTCCGGTAGTGCTTTGGCACAGCTCTGTACGGTAAGAACCCTACTCACCTCTTTCTCCTCCTCCCTCCTCACCTCTTTTCTCCTCCTCCCTCCTCACCTCTTTCTCCTCCTCCCTCCGTGTCCACGCCCCGAAGCTGTTGTCAGAGAAGAGCAAGAAAAACAGACTTCTCCCTCTGTTATAGAATTGCTGTTTAATAATAAAAAATAAAATGAAAAGATAACAGACAGACCTCTCACTCTGATTCATTGTGTTTTGCTAAAGGATTTCTGTCATCTTAATCAGAATCCGCTTTATTGGCCATGTCTGCATACAAAGAATTTGACAGAATCCCAGTATGCTACTATTAATATGATTTGAGTTTCAGAGACACTGAATCACTCTCAATCATAATCATTTAAAATAGTGTTTTCTCTGGTCTTACTTTGAAGAAGGTTCCACAGTTATGGTAAATAGTAAATGAACTTGTATTGATGCAGCTATAATTTCCCGACCACTCAAAGTGCTTTACACGGCATACCAACATTTACCACATTTACACACACACACTTAACCACTGATGGCCAAACAAACTCATCAGGATCTGATCTAATGCTCATTGTGTCACACAATGCAGGATCATTGTACACTACGACATGCAGCTGGGGATGTATCAATCAAAAGTGATGCACTGTTACAAATCCAGAAATCAATACATCTCTGGCTCCAGAGCTGCTGCTCTTTGTGGCTCATATCAGTCTGCAGAAAGTGGATTTCCCTGATCAATGAAAGCTCAGCGGTGCATTAAAGGTGCATTAAGAAAGACTCGCTGTTTCTGTTGTGCGGAATGACGACAGCAGCTCATATCAGGTAGATGGGTGATTAAGTTTGCAACTCGGTGATAGCCTCTTCTGGATCTGGCTTTTCAGAACCCACTCTCTGGACCAAACTTCCACATAGGTCTTTGGCTGCTCGTTGATGAAGAGGAGGACAGCGTGACCTGAACAGTTCAGAGGCTATAAGGTCTCCTACTCAAGAAGACAACAACACCAGCATGTTATTATCTCGAGGGAATGAGACCAGTAAACAGCAACATGACATCCTGACCTGAACAGTCGTAACAAAGGGTATATAATGTTATGAGTAAAGTTACGAAACTTACTAAATGTACATGCATACATGGACCATGGTAAAGATGGATCTCGATTGTGTATACAGAGAGAGAATTATCAGATCTGTCTGAGCTACATCAGGAACATTTTCATGACCTTACCTTAATTTGACTCCTGACCAAACCTCTGCATCAACCGCTTCAGCACCAACAGGTTAGTTTAGCTCATTTGGTTAATTTATACAATGAAAGACGACTAAACACAGATGTAAGGGAGAAAAAGATCTTTCTAGGTCTAGGGCTTGGTGCTCTGACACTGACCGTATTGGTTTCTCTTGTAACACTATTTCATGGGACCTCTGCCTCCTCCTAGTGGAGAGCTGATGAAAATACAGGGACTGTCTCAGCTGCAGCATTAATGTCCCGGAGAATTAACACCAACTGCAGCTTCCAGCTACAATATATAGCTTAGATGCTGGGACGTCTATCACTCAAAGGGGAAAACGGGATCTCCTTTCTTGTATGTAAAGGGAGAAACAGCGCCTTCCAAAATCGCGCTTGTGCCCAAAAATATGACAAGAGCGATAAGAAGTACCATAAAAATGAATCGCAAAAGTTGAGAGTTAAGCCTTACTATGCACATATTGGCATGTGTTTTACATTATCGTATAGGTGTTATCGTTATATTTTTGTATTTAAAAAAAAAGTAGTGTCAGAAGTGGGATTCGAACCCACGCCTCCATTCGGAGACCAGAAGTCCCATTTCCGGAAGGATTTCAGTCCTTGAGTCTGGCGCCTTAGACCACTCGGCCATCCTGACATGGTACATATTGTCTGTCGATTAGGTATATATTTAATACCTAAATCCATTTAGGGCTGTTGTGTCTCCAACATATAAAAACTAGAATTTACTTCATGTATCATTTCCTTTGTTCTGTCTGACTAATATCTTAAAAACAATATGTATTTTACTTCCGTTTCCATACTGAAATGTAGCTAGGTCGGCGGATGCTCACACTGACTGTCGTCATTTCCGGTTGTGTATACGTGCGGCGGCCATATCACAAATCACACTTCCGTTCTTCAAGGGTATCTGAAAGCACCAGGATAGACAACATGTACCGGTTTGCCAAAGCTGCCGTCAACATCACCGGTAAGGAAACTAGTTTATTATGAATATATATGTCGTCTGTATTCATTCATGACAGTTGGCTGTTTAATATCAGGTCACTAACAGTTAGCCCGGTCTTGTCTTTGGTGGTCGACCGAGGTCAGCGTGCTAACGTTGTTAGCCAAGCTAACGTTAGCAACTCTCGCTAAAGTCCTAATATGTCTTCGTTAAAAACATTATTTCTTCTCTAAATGACTGCCCTGAATTATCACCCGAGATTAAAACACGATGCATATTCATTTTTGAGTTAAACTAATAACGTTACACGAATTAGCGTTTGTTATAAAGGCCATAAGTTAGCATGATAAGAAGATATCCTACATGTAATGTTTATTTTCTTATTGAGGAACGTTAACGTCAGTTATGGAAATATGCATGTTCTTTAGTAACGTGATTACATGACGTCATATTATGAGGTCCATGAATTAGTCTGATTTTAGGAAGGGCAAATAAGGACAGCCTGATCTTTTGGCTAACTATTTACTTTTCCATTTGTGCATGAACCAAAATACATTTAAAGCAAAAAATAAACACGTGTACAGTAAGTAAAACAAAGTATAAACATGATAATGATACATCAATTTACAGTATCTTATCGTAACTTTATCTTGTCTCTTTAGTAGTGATACTGATAACATCTAATCGATAAAAAAAACCATTTGTGGTGTATTGAAAACTGTATTTTACAAAGTAAAATCATATTGTTGCCCTTGATTGATGTGATATGCAGGAGGAACTGTGAACTGAAAGACATACAGATAATGACTTGTATTAGTTTCTATCATACCACCCTGAATTGTGCCTGTTTTACGTGTGTGTGTGTGTGTGTGTGTGTGTGTGTGTATATGTGTGTGTGTATATATATATATATATACATATATATATATATATATATATATATATATATATATATATATATTCATTCATTGAAGCCTTAGTTAATTACTCTCTGCAAAATGTAAAAGTTAGCAGTATAAACGCCACTGTGTTTTGTTGCCTTCCAGGTCAGGCCGCAAGGCAGGTGAGGCACGGTTCCACCGCTCCACCGGACTTTCACGTCAAGTACGGCAACGGCGTGATGGTCGGTGGAATAGTCTTCTGCACGGCCGTGTGGGCATACGTAAGTTGTGCTGTCCTGTCGGGCCACGTTACATTCATTCATATGCATGAGCTGAAAATGCAGCTTGCTCATAAAGTCGTGGATAAAGCACCACAAGTGCAGGTTAAACATGTCCCAAGTCAGGGCAAATTAATACTACACACTTCACTGACAAATATACATTCCAGCTGTAGACTTTGATACCGATACTGTTTCTTAGTCTGTGGCTTAACTTGGGTGTGCACTTGGATTTGGAGTTGAATTTCTTTGCAATAACAAGGTCTGAAAGAGTCCAAAAAAGGTGTTCCATTGTCCTTGAATAACTAGTTTTCTGTCTTTGGGCAGGTGCTGACTCAGACTGGCATCACCTGGAATTTGTCCCCTGTTGGGAAGGTCATGCCCAAACCATGGAGAGAGCCCGAGGAGTGAAGATCCACCATGACAGACCTGCGTCCCACCTTATAAACCTTCTGGTTGTACAGATGAATAACAATGAATGCCTTTGTTTATTCCAACAATTTCCTTTGTCCAAATAAATTAAGAGTGATTCTACTCAACATGGTTTCTTTTCTTTTTTTACCTTTGTGAATTATCTGCACACAGTAGCTACTGTATCTATCACAGCTGTAACCCCAAGCTCTTTGAGGTTTCTGGTTCAGTTGAAATGTTTGAAGTCATGATGTATAAATAAATGCCCTGCATTCAGAATTTTACCTAATTTTTTCAAAAGTATTCGCAAAACCTACGTTATGAAAAATAAAAGTACTCATTATGCGGAATGGCTCCTCTCACAGTGTTATAGTTTGTAGAAGATATTGTTTTACTACTAAATAGTACATGTAAGAGTATTTGTCAACATGAAGCCAATTTTACATACTCTGTATACTGCTGGCTAGATTATTCGTGTAGCCTCATATTGCCTCATATATAAGCATTTTGTGTAAAAATTAACTAACTATTAAAGTCAAGTGTGGCAAAGTAAAAAGTACATTTCCCTCTGAAATGTAGTGGAGAAGTACATATACATCAGAATTGTATGTTAATACAGTACGTAAGTAAATGTACATTCCACATATTTATTTACCCAAGTATTGTACTTAAATATAATTTAGAGTTACTTTCCACTGGAGTATTTATGTTTTCTGCTACTTTATACTTCTAGTCCACTACATTTTGGAGGCATATATTGTACTTTTTACTGCGCTACATTTAATTGATGATTTAGGTTACTCTGCTGAAGGATACTGTAATAATATAGACGCAAGTACCCACCAGGACATAAAGTAATTTAATTATGGCCACTTTTAACAGTATTTTTACTGTTTATTTTTACTATTTTTTACTCGTAAAAGATGTGAGTACTTCTACCCACTGCTCAAAATTTTACGGAAGTACAGTACTTGAGTAAGTGTTATGGAAGCCCATTTACGTAGCCAAAAAAATATTTTATTTTTTTTACTTTTTTTCTGCCAGCAAAAAAAAAAAAGTTCCAGTTGCTGTTTATTGAAGTTGCCACCTCAGCCACATTGGTTTTATTCTTTATACTCCAGAGCTGCTTCTTGCTTACAATTATATTCAAGGGTGCGTTTGCTCAGTACAATCCATGTGAAACATCAAGCAATTTAAGTATTTCATCTGTTGTAAAGCCACGTCTGAAGAAGTCTTCAATGTACTCACAATGTATATGTCAAATGTAGGGTAACCATGAAGGGCTGGTTCTATGACTCATAATTTCGACTTTCTATAGCAACTGGAAACATCTGGTCAGTTATGGTTACAGATGGATGTATCAAAAGTGTTGGTGCATTTTTTATTTTTTTTTATCCTGGTGGAAAAAAAGTAATAAAAAAAACTAGAAAATGCATTTCCTGCTGAAAATGCGTTGGAATGCTGAAAGCTGAAATTAATTGTGAAAAAATTGCAGAAAATTAAGAAATGGGAGAATATCTGTTTGAAAAATGTTGAAGCCCAAAAGCATTTAAACTGCACTGCTGAAAAACCTTCTAGTTGAAATGTCTAACTATGGTGTCTGTAGCTGAAAGTATGAGGAAGAAGAAGGCTTTGAAAGTTGAAGTATAACAGGATTTGAAGATTTTCTCCACAGAGATCCCATTCAAAAGAAAATTGCAAAAACCTTCATTCAAAAAGTTTAAAGATTACAAAAATGAAAAGTCAAAGCACCCCTCTCCTGAAAGAGCTGAACATTTTGATATTTGAACAATTTCTGTAGCTTAAACACATTTCAGAAGTAGTGATATTTGTAGTAATAGTAGTAGAAGTTGTAGTTGAAGTAGAAGTATTATTAGTAGTAGAAGTATTAGTAGCATTAGAATAAGTAGTAGTAGTAGCAGTAGTGATATTTGTAATAGTAGAAGTTGTAGTTGTAGTAGAAGTATCATTAGTAGTAGAAGTATTAGTATTTAGAAGAAGTATTAGTATTCAGAAGACGTAGTAGCCTAGTATCAGTAGTAGTAGTAATAGCTGTAGTAGTGGTCGTAGTATTTAATATAACAGTAGTAGTAGAAGTAGTAGTAGTAAAAGTAATGGCAGTATTTGAAGTAGCAGTAGTAGTAGTACTAGTAGCAGTCGTACTAATAGCTGTAGTAGTATTAGTACTGGTAGTAGCATGAATAGCAGTAGTAGCAGTTGTAGTATAAGTAATAGTAGTAGTGGTAGTAATAGCAGTAGTGGTAGTAATAATATTGATGGTAGCACTAATAGCACTAGTAATAGTAGCAACAGCAAAAGTTGTAGTAGAAGTAGTAGCAGCAGTAGTAGTAGTAATACTAGAAATATTAGCAGCAGTAGTAGTTGTCGCAGTATGAGTAAGAGCATACATTTTTTCAACAAAAAAGCCTAATTTTGAGTTTAATGTTTAAATACAGTTAATCCATGAGGCTTTTATTTTGAAAGGGTGGGACTGGGTGGGGGAGGGAGGGGGAGAGGAGACATAATCATAAGGTTTGGCACACATAAACAGAGGTTATTAAATGACAGGCTTCATCACAAGCAGTTCAGTTAGAATTCACTCTCTGGGGATTTTATTTTGAAATGGGGTGTGGGGTGTGGGGGAGAAGGGGAGAGGAGACAGAATCATAATGTTAGATAAACACAAACCGGTTATTAAATGACAGGCTCATCACAAGCATTTCAGTTAGGATTCATTCTGTGGGGCTTTTATTTAAAAATGGCGTGTGTGTGTGGGGGGGGGGGGGTGGAGGAGGGTGGAAAGACCTCTAAAGATCCCTAAGACCTGAAAGACTGTATGAGAGACACACACACAGAGAGAGAGAGAGAGACAGAGAGAGAGAGAGAGAGAGAGAGAGAGAGAGAGAGAGAGAGAGAGAGAGAGAGACACAGAGAGATAGAGGGAGAGAGAGAGACACACAGAGAGGGAGAGAGAGAGAGACACACAGAGAGAGAGAGAGAGGGAGAGAGAGACACAGAGAGAGAGAGAGAGAGGGAGAGAGAGACACAGAGAGAGAGAGAGAGAGGGAGAGAGAGACACAGAGAGAGAGAGAGGGAGAGAGAGAGACACACAGAGAGAGAGGGAGAGAGAGAGACACACAGAGAGGGAGAGACACAGAGAGAGAGAGAGAGGAGAGAGACACACAGAGAGATAGAGGGAGAGAGAGAGACACAGAGAGAGAGAGAGAGGGAGAGAGATACTTACTTTGTAAAAAAAGTAACTTTTTTTTCAGTATAACTAAAAAAGTAACTTTTTTTTCAGTATAACTAAAAAAGTAACTTTTTTTTCAGTATAACTAAAAAAGTAACTTTTTTTTCAAAGTAACTAAAAAAGTAACTTTTTTTTCAAAGTAACTAAAAAAGTTACTTTTTTTCCAAAGTAACTAAAAAAGTAACTTTTTTTTCAAAGTAACTAAAAAAGTAACTTTTTTTCCAAAGTAACTAAAAAAGCAACTTTTTTTTCAAAGTAACTAAAAATTAACTTTTAGTTAATTTTCAGCAGGAAATGCATTTTCTAGTTTTTTTTGTGACCTTTTTTTTTACTTTTTTAGCAGCGGAAATGGGTTTCCATAAAATGTACCTTTAGTAGTGTTTTAGTGTTTATACTCTAATGTAATATCAATGAGGATGAGCTGATAGCGTCATCAGGGGGCGCTATCCACGTCAGATAAAAGACAGCAACGAGATCCAATCGAAAGCCTCGCTGTCTTCCCGCTGTTAACCAATCAGAAGAGGGGGCGTGTCCAGTCACCGCCCTGCTGCTATTCATCCGCGCAGCGCTAAGGTCACTGCTGTCACTCGGTAGCTAACACCGGCCGAGAAGGAAGCGGAGGAGATTCAACGACAGAAGAAGGTAGCAGAGAAAGAACAACAAGCAACATGTCTCTGTCTAACAAACTCACCCTGGACAAGGTGGACGTCAAAGGCAAGCGGGCCATTATGAGGTGAGCGGTTAGCTAGCTCAACCGACACCGTTAGCGGAAATGGCATATTTAGACATTAGCTAAACTAGCTAAGCGCTACCTGATATTTTGGAGATGTTCTGCTCCACAAACATATAATTCATGTGGTCTCAAACTGCTTGGTACTCCCATTGTGACACTAAACGGATGGTTTACGTCATTACTGTCGCGTTTTTCCCCCCCATGTTGCAGTACGTGCCTGTAAGAAGATGCTGAATGGATGCATCCGACATGCAGCTAGTCAGTCCTTCAAAATAAAAGTACAGTAACATCACTGCAATAATGCAAATAATCAATCAATGTATTTGTGACACACTGCACTGATAGTCTGAGGAAATTCCGTAGTAATCTAGGTATTTCTTTTAGATATTTATATTTCAATTTTGTGATCTGTATTTTTATAATTAACGGTTTTGAGGTACTTTCACTCTACTTGAGTAATTTATTTGTTTATATTTTGCATGAATCTGCAATGCAACCATTTACAGTTATCAAATACAAGTGATGAGGTAAAAAGTACAATATTTCCCTCTGAAATGTAGTGAAGAGTCGAAGTGTAAAGTACCTTAAAATGTAAAGTAAATGTACCTTTTTATAATTGTACTTAAGTGCAGTACTTGAGTAAAAGTTACATTCCAGCTGATATTAATTACTCTATATACTGCTGAGTAGCTTAACCTCTAATAATGCCCCATGATTCTCAATCGGAATCTGTAATGTATTTCTATAGACTGCGATGGCCTCTGTGGATGAATGTCAGAGGTCAAAGTCGGTTTGCTCAGCTCGGTGGTGCCATGAACAGCAGCACGGGACAAGCCTCCAGCTCGCACTGCTCAGTGGTAGAAGGTTGAGTTAGTCTCTGTGTAGATGCAACACATTACTTCATATCACACCCAGGGCCGGCCTCAACATGTATGTGTGTTTCATGAACTTCTGGCTGCAGACGAGGAGACCCTGTGTGAGCTGCTGGTCCAGAATTAAAATAGGAAGGAAGGCGTGCCGTCGCTGTAGAGACCCGGTAGTGTCTGACAGAAACCTGTTCAGAAAGCCAAAATCCAGCAGTAGAGGCCATGAACTGACTTCCAGAAATACTCTTTTTGGCTGAGTTAGCCTAATCTCTATAAATGGAAGAAACTGTTGTGAGCCATCACACCAATAGCTGAAGGAATTTAATTTATTGTTCTTAAGTTTTAACTCTACTTCAAGGTTGAAATCACCCATCAAGTTTATTGCTGCAGCTCTCATTCGGACAAATGTGTGAGTCGAGTGTGTACACGTTTAAACGACTCAACAAAACCTGCAGTGATATTCAGATCCACCCTCACAATGAAGTAGTGGAAAACTACCGCAGTTGTTTGATGGCACGAGAGCTGCTGAATTGCTGACTGTTGGGTTTCAAGCTTAGACAATGGATTGCTGTTATTATAGCATTGTTTGTGTGCGTGCGTGTGCAGGCTGATCATGTGTCTCGGTGTATCAGGTCCACAGACAGACAGACGGAGGGAGGAGGTGGTTATGCAACTGCCTGGAGTACGAGGGATGCAGCATGTTCTCATGAGCTGCCAGCTTGTATCGCTGCACGGCTGCGTGTGCAACCAGCTCAGTGGTCAGAACAAAGCAAGTGTGTGTGTTGACTGTCTGTTGTTGTCATACAGGTACCAGAATGCAATGCAGCAACAAATCAAGTTGTTTGTACTGTACGAGCTACGTGTACGGTGGATGTACTCTCTCAGAAATGAACAGAAATGCGTAAAAGAAATGCTCTTGAACGTGAAAAAGTTGGCACTCAATTGGTGTCGATTTAAAAGTTAAATAAATTTCATTTTTGAGTAGATTTTTCCAGTGCAAAAACTCCTTCCTTGTCCCCTTCATCCAGTAAAAAAGATTTCCTGCGTATCTTTGGATTTTAATTTATATGACGTGAACATGAACCTCGCAGTTTTGGAGTGAAATTTCTTTTCTAAAAGGCCTCATTGTACTCTGATGATGGCACCACACATGAGCACTGTAGAAAAAGGAAATAAGAAAGACGTCCATAATGCATGGGACATCTCATTATTCTAGTTTTCTTCTCTTTCAGGGTCGACTTCAACGTTCCCATGAAGGACAAGCAGATCACAAACAACCAGAGGTAAAAGCCCATCTCATTTCTGAAGCATGGCGTGTGTTCTAAAACCGAAAGGTCTCACTTTATCTTTACACAAACATCAAATCTCGAGTTATGTGAACATCTTGTTCTTTAATCCATCAGATAAATGGAGGATAAAAAGATTTATGTTAGAAGCAGAGCACATGGTTTCTTAAAGAGAAGAGTTTGAATAGAAGTGTGTTGTGTTGATTTTCAGGATCAAGGCGGCGGTTCCGACCATCCAACACTGTCTGGACAAAGGGGCCAAATCCGTCGTGTTGATGAGCCATCTGGGACGTCCTGACGGAAACCGTATGCCTGAGAAATACTCCCTGGAGCCGGTCGCCGCCGAGCTCAAGACCCTGCTGGGGAGGTTAGTGATGGACTGACTTATCTCTTACAGAAGGTATAAATGCATTCTGATAAAGTAATTTATTAAAGTAAATCACTGCTGTCTTGCTTTGTAATCACCAGTCGGATACTAACCTCGGCAACAAATGCATTTACTGTGGCCTCTTCCATAATAAAAGCATCTGGTTCCTGGTTGCAGAAACTGTTCTGTGCATGAGTGTAACATTTAACGGCTTTTGCAGAAACTAACTTGCAGATCTAAACTACACAGAAGCTTGTGGTAAAATACAAATGTTTCCTCCGACTCTGCAGAGACGTCACCTTCCTGAAGGACTGTGTGGGTGCCGAGGTGGAAGCTGCCTGCGCCAACCCGGCCACGGGGTCCGTCATCCTGCTGGAGAACCTCCGCTTCCACGTCGCCGAGGAGGGAAAGGGCAAGGACGCCTCCGGGAACAAGGTGAGGCGTCGCCCTGCCTCCTCTCATGGAGGGGAGCACGTGTTCTCTCGCTCGTATCCTGTAAATATCACAACTTATTTCAGTCTCGGATCAAAAGATTATGGTTTAACTTAAGCTGGATGGAGCTGTAGCTCGTAAGTGCTGTCTGTGCTTTCTGCTGGGTCACCTGGAGGAAAAACGCAGAGTCGCTGCAGCGTCCGCCTGAAACGGCTGAGTCACCGTCTGATAGTGTCATGGTCGAGAGAGGTGCAGAGACTCTGACAGTGTTAGAAACAACCTTGCATTCGCAACCTACTGCAGTGCATGTTTACTTAAAAATGCATTTGAATTGGAACGAAATTTGTAATTTAATATAATACAGCATCTGTCAATGAGGTGATTTCCAAGTTTCTGAAATCTTAATTTACTGCTCACAATGGAGGAAACTAGTAAGTTCTTATTATACAGGAAATGATATGGTTTAGTGAACATTTTAGATTAAAACATTTCAGGGTTTTCACTCTCAAAGCGAGGTCTAGTGGTCCACTGAGATGTGCTGGACTTCTCCCCTCTGTGTGGCTGGAGGTCCGGCTCATGGCTGTCGGTCTGTGGTGGATCAGCAGTGTTGACCTGCTGACATTTACCCTTATCATCCCGGCTGGACGTGTTGCTTTTCCTGTCCTGAATGGCCTGCTTGGTATGCGGCCCGTGTGGGTTGGTTTTCTACTGTACTGCATCTGACTTTAGTTTCAGTTCATCAAACACACATTTCTCAGACGGAGGCTGGAATAATCTTGCAAGAAGAATCACAGAAGTGTGTCCCAACTCCTCGTGATAACACTCCGAATTACATGTGCAACCAAAGACCAGCGTGGCCTTTTCTAACGGAGCGTTTTGAAAATAGAAGCTCAGCAGTACATTTGTTAATCTGAAGTTGGGACTGTAGGAATCGGTAATGAAGCGTGCGGCTCTCGTGTGACATTTGAACGACACTGAAGAGCTCCCCTGACCTTTCTGCTGCCCTCCGGTCACTCGGTCGTACCCTTCAACTGTGAAAGAGCAGCAGGAACCCGATCCACAATGAACCGTCTCTCTCTATCTCTCACACACATAATGTTGTCAGTGGTGAAGGAAGAACAGTAGTGATACCACACTGTGGAAGTACTCCACGACAAGTAAAAAGTCCTGCGTTCAAAACCTTGTTTAAGTAAATGTATGCAAGTTTTATAAGCAAAATGTATTCAATGTTAAAGTACTCAATGTGCAGTGATGTTCCCTGTCAGTGTTTTTACGTTGTGTGTCATAGTATAGCATGTCGTAGAAAGTAACTGATTCCATGTGAAGCACAAGCAGAGACCTGTTGGTAGAAACCTATTGAAGCCATTCCCTCTCTCTTTGTCCCTCAGACGAAGGCCTCTCAGGCAGACATTGACTCCTTCAGGGCGTCTCTGTCCAAACTGGGAGACGTTTACATCAACGACGCCTTCGGCACGGCGCACAGGGCCCACAGGTGAGCAGCACGGGTGATCAATGGACGGAAAGCAGCGACGTCTGTGATCACGAGACGGTGATATCTCCTGCTCCTCTTCCTTCCCTCTCACAGCTCCATGGTGGGGGTGGATCTGCCTCAGAAGGCGGCCGGCTTCCTGATGAAGAAGGAGCTGGACTACTTTGCCATGGCGCTGGAGAAACCTCAGAGGCCCTTCCTGGCCATCCTCGGAGGGTGAGTGCAGTTCTTTGAAGTCAAAGACTTATCAGAAGAACTAACGACTGCACAGAAGTTTATAATACTGTGACGCAGGATTCTTCCCGACCCGACCAGGCTAAAAACATAAAACATGACTAGTTTTTCCCACAGTCAGCGTTGTTCTCTCTCTCCTCTGTGATGTAGAGATCATCACTGCAGCCTCTTTTGTTTTTTTAAGACCCAGCTGGCCGTCCAGGAATAGAGACGATAAGGTCGTTATGTAATCTGTGGTGTCGCGGTACTACTGCCTTCTTCAAGACACTAGGCAGAGATAATAGTATGATAATAAACTGTTTTTATAGCACTTTATTTATGAGGTGAAAGTTGTACACAGTGTAGTATTTTAGTTTAATCGTTAACATCCCCACTTGTTGTTTCAGGAATAGTTTCAGTTTGTTTGATGAATGATTGCAGATCAGCTGAACTTGTCAGATATTTCTAACTGAAGTGCATTTGAACTTTATTTAGTGACAGTGGGGGGGGGTCAGTTTTAAAAAACAGACATTAACTGATTACATTCTCTTGTTTTTAATTTATAGAAATAAGACATTGAATCTTTTTCGCATATAAGCACCATGTTCATCACATTTTAAAAACCTCTTGGTTTGTGAAATACAAAGCGTGTTATAAATATTTTGTCGGACGACGGATGCTGCAAATGTATACTGAAAGTACAGCTGCAGAGCTGCAGGAATCAGATCTCACTCGTCACGTCGACCAGCAAGATGATTCTGGAGGTTTTACAGCTTCCTGTGGTCTGATGTGTCCGTACTGCTGCAGGTGGTTCTACATGTGTTCTGTGTTTTGGTGGTGCAGCTGCTCTTACAGTCCCTGTTTAACCGAGCTGCCGGTGGCCACATGGGAGTTTTGGCCTCGTGTCGGAGTCCATTTTAAACCGGTGTTCAGAGTGCAGCTGTCTCAGCGTGTTTTCATCAATGTCCAACTACTCTCTCTATATAGGTCTCTTATCTCTACTGATGTGTGCTGCCTCTCCCTCTCTCTTTCTCTCCCTCTCTTTCTCTCAGCGCGAAGGTGAAAGATAAGATCCAGCTGATCAACAACATGCTGGATCAGGTCGATGAGATGATCATCGGTGGCGGCATGGCCTTCACCTTCCTCAAAGTCCTCAACAACATGGAGGTGAGGAGGACGGAATAATGCTTTTTACGTCACACAAACGCATCGTACAGCTTCTCATCCATACAACATGCAGTGGCAGCCCTCTGTGCATTAACTGGAACTGATAATAGCTGATTCGGCATACTTTTAGTAGTTTAGTAATAACTTAAAGAGCTTTGAACAGTCTTCTTCATTTTCTACAACATGTACAGATCACCTTCACTGTGTCGTGCTGGGGTAATCAAAGAACATACTAAGTATGTAATCCATCATGCCTTCTTTTCAAAGCTTTTGAAACAAACTTAGACATCAAAAGTAAACAACGATCAATAGATTTTGATCATCCGAACACCAGATATGATATTTCAAGGTTTTAATTTGAATGGGAAATTAACTTTCTTTAATCGGCATCAGTTCTACAATGCAAAAGAAAATGGGAAACATCTCAAACATTCTGTCTTGGATATATATAATTTTCATAAATCTCCCTCTCCCTTTAGATCGGTACCTCCCTGTACGACGAGGAGGGAGCCGGCATCGTCAAGGACCTGATGGCCAAAGCGGAGAAGAACGGCGTTAAGATCACGCTGCCCGTCGACTTCATCACCGCTGACAAGTTTGACGAGAAAGCCACCGTCGGCACCGCAACCGTGGCTGCTGGCATCCCCGCCGGCTGGATGGTGAGAAGAGAAGATCCATCTCATCTTGTTTTCACGTCACAGATTTTGTTTTTGTTTCTGTTGCCGTAATAATCTCCTCTGCAGGGTTTGGACTGTGGACCGGAGAGCTATAAGGCCTTCGGGGAGGCCGTGGGCAGGGCCAAGCAGATCGTCTGGAACGGCCCGGTCGGTGTGTTCGAGTGGGACAACTTTGCCAAAGGGACGAAGAACATGATGGACAAAGTGGTCGAGGTGACCAAAACAGGCTGCATCACAATCATCGGTAAGAAAGACCAAAGTTCACTGAAGTCTCCTGACTGCCTAATCAACCTCTGAGTCTCCTGTGCACAATGTTCTCAGTCGTCCGACACCAAATACTTCACACATCCATGTACGGATAACAAATCCTTCACACATCCATCGAACAAATACTCCATGAAATCCTTCACAAACTGCAGCAGCACACACGTTGTCAACCAGCTGAAGTGGGCCGGTTTATGTTGCACAAACTCAAAGAAGACAAAACCTGGATTATTATATTGATGTGCACTATGCACAGGCCCACCATCTCTGCAGCGTCGTTAAAGTTCTGGGGGAAATGTAGTTCTTATGCACAATTAAAGGGCAGAGGCAGAGGTCTTATTATTAAGATGTTATAATAAACCTTTGAAACGTGTGATTTGTGTTTGTGTCCAGGAGGGGGCGACACCGCCACCTGCTGCGCCAAGTGGAACACAGAAGACAAAGTCAGCCATGTTAGCACAGGAGGCGGAGCCAGCCTGGAGCTGCTGGAGGGTGAGTGACTGAGACATGATGATCATTCACAAATATAATAAATAATAATAAACACCAACATGATCAGTAAATCGTTCCAGTGTTTGTCATTGAAGCTTGGTGTTACTGACTGTGTGTTTGCTGTCTCTCTTTCAGGTAAAGTCCTGCCAGGTGTGGAAGCACTGAGCAGCGCCTAAGCTTCCCATCAGCCCGCTGGTGTTTGCGTGAATGTGCGAGGACGTGTGTGCGTGTCTGTTCCTGTTTGCTGCTGAAACATTTCAAAACAAAACACCTGCGTTAACAGCTATTCAATCTTTGTCTTTTAATTAAAACCAGAGATTAATTTCCTTTGCCTCAGATCTGTCAACGCTGTCTGTAACATTCTGAGGAGATGGAGCATTCGTTCGATCAAACGGCTTGTTGAAGTGGAAGTTGTCAAACTGCTGAAACGCGTCGGCTACGTTGTTACCGGCGCCTGAATCTGGGTTCAGTCCGGCCGTTCAGTCCCGAGATGCTTAAGGACTGGCTCTCGTGTGTGTGTGTTGCTGCGTCACTGTGTCACTTATGCGTAACCACCCACTTGGAAACATCCCTGCAACACCCACAGTAAATACGATAACACGGTTCTTGTGATGTACGTAGGCGTTCTGTCTTTGAAACCTGGTTGTTTGTGAGCGGCTTCAGACGGAGACGAGATGTCCGCTGATCTGTTCAGGTTAATAAATCTGTCTCTGTGTGAAAAAACGTCTGTCACTGCTTCCTCTTATTTTAACGATCTGTAGTAATCGGAGAGTAACTCACGATACAATGGTCTCATAACAGGTTATTACAGAGACGCATCAACTCACAGAACACAGTGGGGGAATGCAAGTACATGTGCTGAAGCACAAATTAGAGGAATGTACTAACTTTCTATTTATACTCCTTCACATAGTGCATAATATTTTTAGTTCACTACATTTATCTGACAAAATTAAGATTTTTGCTCACAAAACATTGAATGGGCAATAATAAACTTCCCTGTTGTGATCTACTTTGAACCAGCTTAAAAGATCTGCAGCTTTCTTGAATCTAATTAGTATTTTTAAGTTACAAGTAACTGCATTTCTAAATGTCACTTAATAAAGTTCACGTCATATTCTTCAACACCGAAACATTGAAGAATACCAACGAGAAACGGTCTCTTTCATGCGTTGTGTTCTGTTTGTTTGGTTTATCGCCACTAAACTAAAGCCTCAGTTTGAACATGCAATCGAGGTACATGAGCATTTTATTCACATCATTTTATTCACATCATCAGCAAATGAAAAAATGTCAGTGCAGCTTCAGTTTGACAAAGTTCAGAGTGCAGGCCGACGTTTTCTGGCGGCGTCCACATCAGGTGCCGTTTTCATTCACATAATCCGGCTCATCTGTAATAACTAATTACAAAAAAACATTATTTTCAATCATTTATTCTTCCTGTAAAACAAAATTATGAATTTTGCTATAATGCGAGCTAGTACCAACCAGCTCCAACCAATAATGCATAAATACTAAGGGTGTAGCAATACACATATTCATCTTGAACCGTTCGCTACGAGGCTCACGGTTCGGTACGCATTACGACCCGAACAATAAGTTATATCAATATAATGTTCTCTCGGTGGAGCTACTGCTCTCGACAAGGTAACAGACAACGTGCTGCCTGACACTTAGCTTAGCAGGAAAACCAACAGCAGCACACGCGCTACAAAGTCACCCCGCAGCGTTGAGGTAGCTACTCCCTCCTGATTCAAACAGGGCTAAAGGTACCGGTATATGTATAGCCGCGGATATGAGACCCTACTCTGGAGTGGAAAACCAGGCTGTACTGACATGCTTAATGCTATTGAGCCCCATGACACTACTTATTCACGAGCCCATTTAAAAAAGAGAATGTCCGAACAACAGACGGCCGGACGTCCCGGGCTACACAAAGCTAGCCGACTGTAACGACACAAATAGGCCAATGTCATTAATCTCGTGTCTTCAGAAAGCGTCGGCGGTGCAGCAGATCTCTCGCCTCCTCCAGAGATCAGAGAGAGTGTGACCTTTCACAGAAGCACAACAGCAGCCCGCATGTTACAGACAACACAGGAGTTGCTGCAGCTTCCTGTACACAAATGAATCCAGCATTGTTCAAAGTAAACTAAGAACATTCTTTATGATGGCGTTTCTGCTTTTTTTGCTGTATTGAACCGTACCGAACCGAACCGTGGCACCACTGTGTCGTATTGAACCGAACCGAGAAGTTTGTGAACCTTTACACCCCTAATAAAGACATGCATCCACACTAAAAAAAAACAGGAAAGCAGAACATCTTCACATTTCAGAGGCTGCAATCAGAGAATCATTTCTATTTGTACCCGTGTACCTCGCTAGAGACATATTTGGCTTTTTCATTCTTTGATTGTTTTGGTTGTATTGATTCTTTTGGCATAAATGGATGTGAGGTTTTTTATTTTTTTTATTTTGGAAGCACAATTTTGGCTCCTAAAAGTAGCCTATGTCTATAATAATAATACATTCTTCTGCTTGGGTATTTGGTATTTTGGTGTTCCCCAATTACAGATAAACACAAAACCACAGAATATACTGTTATTAATGAATACATATTATTTATGACACTCACTGTCTTTTTCCTCCTGCACAACTTGGTCCAGAAACTCTGCGTTCTCGTAGTCGTCCTCGTCTGTTTGGTGAAACAGCAGTTTGAATGAGTCGGAACTTCAGCGTCTGATTATTTGATTATTGTTCGTATGTCAGTGTTTAGATTGAAGGATTGAACTAACCATCTTTACTCGATAATGAAGTGTGGACGTTAGCATAGACACCTGGAGTTTGATCAGCATCTATAAAAGTATATAAAAAGCATATAATGAATGTTAAAGCGAAGAATAATTAGTTATAAACATATTTTCAAGTCTTTTAAAAGTACGTCAGTGCATTTCATATTTTATTTCATGTAGTTTAAAGGGTAAAGTGCAGATGCTTACCAGTTATTCTTGCGCTCTGTTCATTTTCATACACTGAGATTGCGAGTGGAGCTCTGTAAGACGATACACAAATATGACGTGTTTTAACCACTTGTTCTTTTTTTTACATATATTAAAAATTTTAATGAGAAAATATAGAAAACAACTGCTTCAAAACTTACACGTATGTGTGTTCCTCGCTTTCTGTTTTGGATGCAGCACAGTAATGACACACGTGTGAAAAATGACTAACACTTATAGATACCTGTATTCATCGTGTGTGTGTCTGTGTGTGTGTTTACCATTTGAGATATTTTGATAGTCTGACTGTTCATCCATTACAGCTGGAGCACAAAGTCATTCAATTTAAACCTCTTGCAGATTAAAGTGTCGAGATCTTTGACATGAGAATGAACATGAGGATCTCACCTGTTGAAAAGTCCTCAAACTCCTCTTGTGTTTCACTGAAAAACAAATACATTTGTAGTTTTATGTCAAGACAAACCTTTGAGTTCATTTTTGGATTATGTGTCATATTTTGAATCTCCCCACAGAGAAGAAGCGCCTCAATAAAAAAGAAAGTGTTCTCTTGCTAAATTCACAAAGTGTTGTCTTTACATTTTTTATTTGTGTACAGATCAAAACAAACGAGATAAAGTATTAAGTATTATCTTACATTTTACATTTTACATTTTACTCTGCCTCCGCCTGTATATACTGGTATATTTAATAGTCTTCTTTACTGTCAATCCTGTGCAATATCAGATACGTTTAAGTATTATCTTACATTTTACACTTTACTCCGCCTCCGCCTGTATATACTGGTATACTTAATAGTCTTCTTACTGTCAATCCCGTGCAATATCCAATACGTTTAAGTATTATCTTACATTTCACATTTTTACTCCGTCTGTACATACTGGTATATTTTGTATTCTTCTTTACTGTCATATTTTTTACTACTGTTACTGTTTAGTCTATTTATACTACTTGATTTTTTTATCTTCATTTTATTACTTGTGAGCAATGCTGCTGTAATCCTGTAATTTCCCCACTGAGGGACTAATAAAGGATTATCTTATCTTATCTTATCTTATCTTATCTTAAAACAAGTTAATTGGTGATATTTTATTCGTGTTTCTAGGTGTTTTCTTTTCTTTTACTTTGAACAGAGTCAGGCTAGCTATTTCCCCCTGTTGCCAGTCTTTATGCTAAGCTAGGCTAGCCACGTCTCTCCAGCTCTGTACCGAATGTACAGACATGTGATTCATATCAATCTTCTCATGGATTGGACAGAAAGCATAAGCGTATTCACGGCTAAAATACTGAACTGCTCCTTTAAAGGTACATTAGTGGCGGCAAGATTATCTGATGTGTGTCAGTATACATACGCTGTGATTGAAGTGATCTGATTGGCTCTCGTGACTGAAAAATAAAACGGCAAAATGGTGTCAGAGTTCAGTTAAATACAGTTCTGGAAGTCTAAAAAGTAGCTTAAGCTGTCAGACAAATGTAGTGCAAGAAAAAGTACAATACGTCTCTCTAATAGTAATGAAGTAAAGCAGAAGTATCTCAAATTTATACTTAAACACACGTACTGTAAAATTGAATGTGAATAATGAACAGAAATAAATCCTCACTTGCCTGTTTTGGATTGCGTCACAGCAAACACACTCCCCCCACGTTGACTGTCGGGATATAGTTTAACATGGATGTATTAAGAGAAAACACCTGTGTTACCTGTATAACATGCTATATGTTCCATACACTCAATACATTTTACATCACTGGGAGATGAAAACCTTTTATTGAGTCCATAATATGGTGTCAGTCATATATATCATCAGTAAGAAGCAGCTTCATTTTAATTGTGATGGACGTTTACAACAGACCGGTAATAATTTCCCTTAAAGACTTGAGAATGTGACACAAATGCTCGACACTCACAACGTCTGCGGGTTGTATATTTGATGTTGATGCTCCTCGTGTATGATCTCTGCAAGGAATACAAAGCAGATGAAATGGTAGCGTGTGACACTTCTAACCCACAGTATTATTCAACACTTTGATCAAATCTGCCTATGAAGACAGACGTGTGTGCAGCATGTAAACAAACAGGACTGAGTGCTTTCTTGTGATGTTTGTGGCGTTCCATTTGAAGCCCCTCGGGGCCTCTGTAGCTTATCAGAGCATCGGCTTTACGTGTGTTTCCATCCGTCTGTTCTTATGTGTTTCAATTTGCATATAAATAAGAAACCTCAATGAAAATGCTGGAAATGAAATAGCGGACAAACAGTGTTTCCTCTTTGCTGAGGTGGAAAAGTTGGAACAGAGTTAGCGAATAAATGATGACGTACAGTTGAAGCCAGTGGAGGAATATGACTTAAGTACATTTACATAAGTACAAATTTGGGGTTCTTGTACTTTCCTTTTCTAATTTTGCTCCACTGTGTTTTTCTGACTCATTTAGTTACTTTACAAATATAATATTTGCACACAAAACAAGTTATACAAGTTAAGTACAGCTGAAACGATTAGTCGATGAATCAATTAACCAATTGACAGAAAGATAATCTACTTTTTTCATGTAAAAACATTTCTCGGTTTCTGCTTCACAAACATGAAAATTGCTTTTCATTTAATCATGTTAATAATTGTAATGTATTAGTGATAATGTTGAGCTTTGAACTGTTTGTTGGACAAAACAAATATTCAAATACTCAGGTTAAGTACAAGTACGTCTGTAAACTGTATTTAAAAAGGCACTCCATACGATTTAACTTCCGGTTGATTTAGAATTTATATTTGAGTAGAAACAATAGAATTTTACAATAATAATAATAATACAATAATAACATACTAACATATTGATTTTTCCAGGAAAGTCGCCACTGACACCCAGTTTGTAATATTGCAAATATATTGGAACACTTTCATCAGTGGACCGTCGGCTCATTCACCATTGTGTCACCTCCTTTGGCGATATAGGAACTTAACAGACATTTATTTACATAAAAATCTTTGCAATTGCCACTTTAAACACAATATTTGAGTAAATATACTGTGTTTCATTCCACTGCTGGTAAAAAAAAAACTCTGTCGAGCATCTCTGCTTGCTTGCTCCGTTTAAGGCGTAGGCATAATGATGATAATACAGAGGACGCGTACTAACTTCAGCCCAGATTGAAAAGTTGTTTCCCCAAAAATGTAGCCTGTAGATACAGTTAAACAGCCCACACTTGACTCAGATTGAGTAGTTCTGCCTGCAGCATGCACATGTCACACACTATCACACTGGTCCAGCCTCTGAGGTACAAATTAACTTACTGGATTTCTTCTTGCATCGCAGGCAGAGAACAGACAGCAGACTTAACCACATCACTGACACGACAGTCAGGGCTGCAGCCAGCAGACTGAAGTTTCCGATCATATCTAAAAGACACAGAAGCAGAAAGAAATTTTAAAAAATTGAAAAACCCATGGTGGGAGCTCAACGTGGACTGACTTTAGCTGCCGTCTACAGGTCAACTATCAACAGTTATTCGCTGTCATGGTTGAAGCGGCTGATGTTTTCCTGTTAATAACGAGGCCGAGCGGTCCACAGGATGTGGTTGTCCAAAACAAAACTGAAACCAGGTTTGCCCCCTTTGTGTACGAGACTTACACTTTTACAGTGCACTGCCATTTGAGACGCATCAGTAGTGGAAAGTAAGTACAAGTTCAATGTACTTGTACTTTGCTTGTGTTTCCATTTTATGCAACTTTGCACTTCACACTCCATGTTAGAGGTAAATATTGTACTTTTTACTCCACTACATTTGTCTGACAGCTTCAGTTACTTTTCATTGCACAGTTTCTCATTCCCTTCCTGTCCAGTGAAAACGATGTATCTCCAGACAGTAAACTGGAGGATGAAGTCACAGACGTTCTGTGGATGGGTACCAATGATGCTCTGGGGCGGTTTTAATAACCCGGTCCAGAGTCCTCCTGTCCTGGGTCAGTTTGTAATGTTTCCTGTGAGGATGCTCTCTCCTGCTCCTCTGTAAATCACACTTCTATATTTCAGATGAAAAGAGTGTACCGCTTACTCAGCTATATTTATTTGATAACTTAAGTTACTTTGCCGATTTAGATTATTAACCCAAAGTATAAACAAATAAGTAACCAAACAAGTAATAAAATACTCAATTACAAGTAAAAGTCTGGAATTCAAAATGTTCCCCAGGTGAAAGTAAAGAAGTATTAGCAGCTAAATATACCTCATCAAAAGTAAAACTACTCATTATGCAGGATGGCTCTTTCCACAGTGTTACATTATTATAGAATATTATATTATCCCTGAGAGGCTGATCTATTCTCTAATTCTGATCTATTTGTTTCCACTCCTGTGTACATGACTAAAGAACAGGCTGTGAATAAAGTTTGGGCGGGATTCTTCAGTGTTTGTTGTTGTAATACTCATTTCGGGTGAGTTTTAATTTCTCCACGCACTCTAAACAAAAGCAACATATACTGTGTGTTAGCAAGTTACTTCAATTAAAACTTATCTGGAAGAAAACATGAATGCATTTCGTCCAATATAGAGCATTGTTAAGTGGTAAACACCAGCCTCTTGTGGCTGGAATGAAGAAAATAAGTCACCTGCCAAAACTAGGTTTTTTTCAACATGTTTTAAGAAACAATTTCAGGAAGTTAGATTCTCTCTTTTTCACCTGTCCTTGAGTCATAAGCAGTAAAGAAATCCGTTTAGATCAGACTCAGGGCTTCTGTACCAACAAGTACATGTAGGAACATTTTAATGTTGTAGTTCGTCAATGTGGAGCAACTTTAATACCAGATAGAGATTCTAGATTAGTAGAACTAAATCATATCATCCAAACATATCATGTGTTTTTATGTAAAGTACCTAACAGTGCCAGATGACTGTAATGGAGTATAAAGTACAACATTTCCCTCTGAAATGTAGTGAAGAAGAAATGGATCTACTCAAGTAAAGTACAAGTACCTCAAAATTGTTCTTAAGTACACTTGAGTTTTTGGTTTCCGTGGAATCAAACAAGTAGCCCAGAATTTAATGTATTTCCACTCCTCGAATCCTGGACGAAGTGTTGAGAAATAGAAGCAGTATTTACCACACTAATATACTACAGTATAAAAATCCTGCATTTATTATTTTACAGGTAAAAGTACACCAAGTGTTGGCATCAAAACATACTTGAAGCACAAGTCACAAGGCAACAGAATGGCCCCTTTCATTCTGTAGTGTTATATCATCGGACTATTACTGCTAATGCATTAATTAAGAGCACAATAATGAGTTTGTGTTTGCCGGTTGAGGGGGAAATAAATGTAACTATAACAACTGTTAGTTCAATATAAAATAATGTGTTATTTTCATGAGCTCTTCATATGTTTTGTATGTAACTAATAAGTAGTATTGGTAGTAACATAACTCTGTGAAAATACAAATAATTCAAGTCAAAGATATGCTATTACAGGAGTAGAAGTATTCAGATCATTTAGTAAAAAGACAATGAAAATACTTTACATCACAAAAGTATATAGGCTATTACTTTAGTTCAAGTATAAGAATGACAGGCATAAGTACTCAGGTCAAACACACACATTTCAAGATAATATGAGACATCAAATATGACGCTTTAACTCACTCAAATGACAGATTTCCGATAAGCTTTCAGTGGTCCGGCTGCCTTCATTCTTCAGACAATAGCAGCAGCGCAACCTGTTCTTCCTCTTTCAACAACTCGCCACATCCGTCAAACTCGAGACGGAGAAGATCTATACGTGGTCAGAAGGGTGGGCAAGAAACCGTCACTCTGGTTCAGCTGCTTGCACTGTTTCTTTCATCTGATTGATTCTTCAGTGATGTTTTTAAAGGGACCAATGTTGCTCTGCAGATGTTGTTATTCGCAGTGGTGGACGAAATAGCAATACGTCTTTCTAAAAAATACTGTTACAAATATACGTATAATGGAAAAATGTCCTCAAAGTAATAAATAAATGGAAATATATATAAATGTTTTTAAATTTTACTGTAAAAACTGTTTGCTGCTAATCTAGTTAATTTATGAAAAATAATGTGAAACACAATAATCTGTAGGCTCTATAAGATGCTCTATGATTTGTTGAAGACATGTCATGGACTCGTTGCTCAACGAAACCGTCTGACCAATCAGCTACCATGACCCTCCACAGACCCCATATAGTAACTTTCACGTGAAAGAAGTATTCAGAAAAGTTACATTACAGAACTATTATGATCAAAATATACTTATAGTGCTAAAATAAATAGTCTCCATTATGCAGAATGTTCCATTTCAGAATAATGTACAGTACATTGCTTGATTATAAATATTGATTCATTCATATGTTCATCAATTTAATGTTGAAGCTGTTAAAGGTGGAGCTAATTTCAACTACACTGCTGGTTTAATCTATACAAACACATCGTCATATATCATCATCATTCATTTATTTTTTTATTTCATCTCGTAGTGGATTTTAATCCCACGCGGTCCAAGAGCGCACTCTGACGTGATGACGTCCCGATACGTCACAGCACGTATGAGCGATGACAGCTGACAGCACGGGCACGTAGCACACCCACAGCACGGATAGGCCCAGAAGAGTCCAGTTTAGACTGCGAACCCCAAAACACGATGGACCTTGTAGTTCTTTCATTTTGAATTACTGAAAGCGGAATGTCCGCTGTGAAGGCGGGGTTGTTTGGTTCCTGCAGCTGCTCGCGCTCCACCCTCTGGAGTTGTTGTTGTTGTTTTTATTATTAAAGAGTCGCAGCGCTGTGGCTCGTGCTGCTGTCATCCCTGCCCTGATTTTTTCGGTGCCGCCGGCCGACAGTTGGCTCGAACGCGCGCATGCAGCAGAATGGCTCGAGCGCTTCCAACGCTTCCAACGGTTCCAACGGTTCCAACGGCCGCCAGGCTCTGTCCTTCAGCCCGCTGCCTGCAGCCACCACTACGCGGGTGAGGCGGTTCATTCAGGAGAGACGGACGCTCCCTCTACCCAGAGTGATGGTGGTATTCTCGGCCGCGGGGGACACCGAGAAACCGGGCGATGCTGCCATGTCAAGCTCGGACTCCGCTGCGGAGGAGGACTTCCGAAAGCCGGCCTCCCCAGCGCCGAGCTTCGCCCTCAGCAAGAAGCCGCTCCGCTCCTCGCTCAACACCCCGGAGCAGGAGGTAGGACAGGCCGCTTTACCGGACTGTTATACCGGGGTAAAAATCACGTTCAACCGGGCACACAAACACGGTACTTAAACACCAGTGGAAGAAGTAGAAATTACTGTGATACAACTATATATATATATACTAGCTGGTAGCAAGGGAAACAATCAATCTTAATTATAATAATAGCCTACACCGTTTATTTATATATATATTTTTATTAATAATCTGAAACCTGTAATAAGTGCAGTAGAGTGTGACGTATCTGAGATATACTGCAGTAGAAGTAACAGTATAATGTAGCAGTAAATGAAAATACTCAAATAAAGTACCTCAAAATTATACTTTTATTTCGTCAATAAAATAACATATGTTTCCCACAACAGCACACAAATATTACAAATAGAGAAAGTACAAATACACTCTATTTAAGTTTCCATATGACTGTTTTAGTTATGCACAAAACATAATTTCGCAGCCAGGTATTTACTGTCATACGGCTATTTATACAGGGGTCAGAGGTCGGGTGAGCCGGCTGGGCCCTGTCGTGATTGGCTGTCAGGTGTGTCACATGACTCGAGGTAACGAGCCACCACGTGATGCAGTGAAACAATCCTCTTACTTCTGTGGTCTGACAGTAAAGCCAAAGAGAGGGTAATCACAGATCTTTGTATTATAATATATAAGTTAAATTGGTCTGATGATCAACTATACTACTTTAAACCTAGTGTAGGTCCTAGTAGACATATATCAATTAACTCCTATAATGCAGTACCAGTCAGTATACAAGGAGGAACCAAATATATAACGTATATTTCAAGAACATGTTCTAAAAGTACACCTTTTACTTACTTGTATAGGTGAAATAGACAGATATTACCTAGAAAATACAAAGAAAAATTAAGCAAATCATTTTCTTTTTATCTATACTGTACATTTATTTTCATGTTTGTACATTTTATCTTTGAGTTGCTTTTATGGATGTAATGCAGGCTAAGAATTAATACATTCAACCACCACAGTTCTGCATGTTTTAAAAGCCTCAAGTCTTTAAAGTCCACCAAACATACACCAGTCTACTTTATAGGCAACATTAAAGTCTTCATATCCTAAAACAAAACAAATTAAAAAAACACAACACTGTCCTCGGACCACACACCTTTTAAACTGTTTAAATATGTGTGGTGTGGTTGTATAGCAGACCTGCGATATCACCTTAAATCACGATTAATCTTCACATTTACCTTGTTAACCATGAAAAGAATACTTTATTAAATACACCTGTGCACAAGATTCTCTGTCCTTACTGACAGTCAGCAGTTAAGATCCTTCTTGTAGCCATTTGTTTGTTGTAAAATAGGCGTATTTTTCCCATAACTTCTCTGGCGAAATATGTAATATTATAAATTTGTTTGGGTAGCGCTTTTATGCCTTCTTGTTGTTGTTTTTTATGGTGTGTAACAAACATTACAGTCTCACTTTTATTTCCATATTTTCTCTAGTTTCCAGAGGTCATCTCTCTGAACGTTGGGGGCACATACTTCACCACCCGCCTGTCCACGCTGCGGCGATACGAGGACACCATGTTGGCCGCCATGTTCAGCGGGCGTCACCACATCCCACGTGATGCCGAGGGACGCTACTTCATCGACCGGGACGGGACATATTTTGCGTGAGTCGCACTGCGTGTATATGAACAGTGGATTATGCTGTTGATTCAATCGACATTACTGTGCAGTCAGATGGATGAGAGGACTTCTCTATATGTTCGAAAGGTCTTTCATGCTGTTGAGTTGTAGAAGGCCCTCTTTAAAAGTAGAAGCTGGAATATTAACGGGCAACGTGTTGCTTCAGCAAAACTCGTTCAACTTCCCAATACAAGTAGGTCAGTCCAGGGTTAGCACTGCTGGAGTATCAGCTGACCATACTGACAGATCCCAGTTTAACCCTCTTCAATCTCACCACTAAGCAGACTGCAGGTGGCCCAAAGAAAAGCAGACGGACTCAATATTTAGAGCCCAATTGCACCGTTTCGGTTCAATAATCATCATGGGAAACGCATGCAAAACGCAACGTTTGAGACATTTAATTCTTCTTCTTTTCGGGCCCAAACTATTCCAAATAATACATTTGGTCTCTGAATTATACTGTTGTTATTTTTTTATCTCTAGTAAAAATAGACATTATTAAAGAAAAGGAGAAAAAGATCAATATAATTGCTGATTCCAAACTTTTTCAACGGCAGTGTGCACATTTATTTACCCGTTCATAATATTTTCTTATGAGTGTGTCAGAAAAACTTTGGAGATTGTGAGGTCTGTAAATGGCAACCGAGAGAAAGCTGAGCATAGTAAAAGCTCACTGTCAATCTGAAAGGGTTTCTTAAAGCCGTAGATGGCAGCTCATTATTTTCCGACAGGTATCCATGAGCCTCTCTGGCTTCTGTTAGTGCTGTAAACTGATCCACATATCTATTTCTGTGCTTGTTTGCTGATACACATGCCTGCACCGGATAGTTACGGGTTGGATAGCCAGCGGAAAACTGGCAAACAAACAAAAAAGCTGCAGCTAATTAATAATATTGAGCCGTGTGCATCGTCTCCCTCAGCTACTGACAGTCTTCACACAGATTTGTACTTAAACTAAACTTTTTGTTCTGAACTTTTACCACTGAGACTCCAGCCTAAACAAATCCTATTTAACTGAGAGGAAAGCTTCTTTTTAATAACAGTCAGCCCACAAACTGCTACTGTATTATTTACACACATTTATATACTCTCATTTACATTTATACTTTTCTTTATCTCTCATTTGTATTTGTACTTTTTTGATTTGCCGATTGCACCGCATGTTTGCGTCTTGTTATTGTACTTTGCATCTGTTGTGTAGTTTGAATGTTGCATCATTCCTTGTTTTTGTAGACCAGGAGAACCACTATGTGTACTATACAGATGGATGACACTCAAGTCTCTCTTATCTCATCGTAGACATAAAGCCTGCAACACAGAACAATTAACATGAAGTGCGGAGATGAACAGACAATAATGTATAATATGACATTTAATTGTACATTAACTGAAAGTGACATCTGGCTGTAATGGCTGCGTAGATACAGGACTTCTTTTGTCAGAGCATTTGATTTATTGATTGCTGTCGGGATGTAACTACAACAACATTTATTTTTTAAAACACTGCCCACCCTAGCTTTAAGAGATGTCCAAAGTGATTACAATTCATCCTGAGGGAACATGAACGTCTGGAGCAAGTTTCATGGCAATGATCCATCCAATAGTTGTCGAGACGGTTCACTCAAAACCATCAAACGTCAAGCTCATGGTGGCGCTAGAGGAAAAGTCAGAGGATCGCCACGGTCAGTAGGCGTCATCGTCTGTGCAGCGTTTTACAAGATATTTAAGTCTGGACTAAAGTGGGCCGCTAGTGTTGCTGAAAGGCAAAAGCAAATCGCTTTAAATATGAACGTGATAAGAAGCTGAGTCAAGGCGTATGACTTATGTAAGCAGGAGGTCGAGGTGAGGTCGGTTCTGTATGAATGTGTCTGAGCGAGGGGGTTTGTATGAAAGATTTATACACAAGGAGCTAGCAGAATCAGACAGGGGAGGTATGTAGCGATACAAAGTACTGAAACCCAGACACTCAGAAGAAGCCTTTTCATGTGGGACATAAACACCGGCCTTTAAAGCCAACCTCGTGTTTTTGTGGCTATTGTCTTTGCTGGAAAATAAATCTTCCAAGTTGCTGTTGTGTGAAACACTGCAGCAGCTTTTTTGTCTCCTCCAGGAGTTCTCTATTTTTCTGCATTAATTTTATCCTCACTGTTTACAAGCCCTCCAGGTTCTGCTGCAATGAAGCAGAACATCTGCTTCACTGGCCGAGTATGCTACTGCATTAACGGAGATACAAACATTTTCAGTATGGTCATCTGATATTCCAGTCGTGCTAACCCTGAACTAACCTACTTTTATTGTGTTTTATAAGTTTAAAGAAGAGTTTTGCTAAAGCAACACGTTGCCTGTTAATTCCAGCATGCTACCGGCTGCATTATTGTGCACTTGAGCCTGAAACAGGAACCTGTTCTATATAAATCGGCACACATTTTGATGCTAAGTTTCCGATACCCGGCACTAACAGCGATCCATGAAAAAGGAAACACAGGAAAGCCCCTGATACCAAAAGAGAGTCGAGTTGAACCGAACCGTGCAGTGGAAATGAAGCATCCGTCTCTCTGGTTGAACCGTTGTACAGCGATCTGTTGTAAAGAGGACTTTCGACAACCTAAAAGCATGAAAGTTCATTCATCAATACAAAGTAGTCCTCTCAGACATCTGTCTGCACCCGATCAAGCTTTTGTGGCAGGAGATTACAAACGTTTCAACAGTAGTGTTTTGGTATAAACGACATCAGAGCAGAGTCGGATTCATCGGGTAGGAACATAGTCTGAACGGGATTTGTTTCCATTTAAAGGGACATCCTGAACTTCTTGCGAGAAGGCGAGCTTCCTCACAGGGACCGGGTGCGAGCGGTGCACAGAGAGGCTCAGTACTACGCCCTCGGCCCGCTGCTGGACAGCCTGGAGGACACGCAGCCGCTCACCGGGGAGAAAGTTCGGCAGGCGTTCCTCGACCTGATGCCCTACTACCGAGGTACCCGAGTCTGTCTCCCTCACAGGATGAAGGGTGATGGGTGTTAATGTTAAAGGCTGAGGATAATTATTTCAAAGTCTGGGATCGTGGAGTTAGTTGGGCCCCATTTCTTTTGTTTACATTTTGGCAAATTTGGCACCATTTAAAAGTATGGAGAATTAGCTATTTGCCATTTCTGTTTGCAGACTAACTATCACAGGACTTCTTTTTGAGATTCACCGATTGCAATTTTCTCGGCCGATACCGATATCTTAAAGTCTGCCCTGACAGCGTACACAAACTATTTTCTAACATGTTTCGTAACATACATTTTGTAACATGAAACATTTCTGATGATAAATCCTATATATGAGACTGATCGGCCGGTCAACGGTCACGGCCGATCAGCTGATAACCGATCGTTGCGTCTCCATGACTTTGATACTGAATAAAACTTAAAAACACGATGATTCTCAAGAAAGTTCTGCAGTTATGAGGAGCGTCTTTTACAGCGAAGTTCACTCGGGATGGATGTCGGAGATAATGATATCCTCGTAAGATGTAAGTCACACTTAGTCTGAAAATAATGTCAATCATGTCTTTTCCTATGGTCTCATAGGCCTAATACAGTCCAATTAAAGTCTACATATACACACATGGGGAACATAAATTCAGAATTCCTAGTGATAATTTAAATAAATGGACAAAGAGTGGTGACTACCAAAAACTGTCAAATCTGAATCCGCTTTCAGCATTTGTAGTGTAAAAAAAACACGATGATGTAGAGAACCAACATGCAAAATACCATGACAACAAACTGATGGTAAGTGGTCTGAAGAGAGCAGTCCACATACAGTGTAAGGGGAATGATAATGATGCATAATTCATATAAATTCATTCATTCATTCAAAATGAAACACAAGAGAGAGCTCCACACTGATTATGCAAACACAGATTTGGTTTGTAGGTGGGTGGCTCACAGCTACAGTACATAATAAACAGACTTTCCTCTGTTTACACATATTTTACAATTTTATGTAAGTCAGGAAAATTACAACTAGATAAGGATATCATGGTGTGATCAAGACGAGGTTTGATTTTTGCTGAGCAGCATAAAAACACGAGTGAGTCTTTTTAATATGTCATTATTATTTAACCGTTTTCATTCCAGACAATCTGGAGCGTATTGTGGAAATTGCCAAACTGAGGGCCATGCAGAAGAAGGCGCGCTTTGCCAAGCTGAAGATCTGCGTCTACAAGGAGGAGATGCCCATCACGCCGTACGAGCGTCCTCTTTTTAACTCTCTGCGCTTCGAGCGCTCGGACAGCGAGGCCAAGCTCTTCGAGCACCACTGCGAGGTGGACGTTTCCTTCGGACCCTGGGAGGCGGTGGCGGACGTTTACGACCTGCTGCACTGCATCGTCAGTGACCTGGACGAGCGCGGCATCACCGCCGAGCAGCAGTGCATCGGCGTCTGTGACAAGCACCTTATCAACCATTACTACTGCAAGAGGCCCATCTACGAGTTCAAGATCACGTGGTGGTGAAGTATGGAGGGAGGCGGTCGGGGCCGATGGGACCAAAAAGCAAAAGGATGGATGTTCCTCTTTTTACTACAACTCGACCGATATTGGTTTTTGTATTAAAGTTGCCAATATTTTGTGCTGATGTCTTTGAAATGTGACCCTTTAAATCGTGCTTCGACATACAAGTAATCTGTTCCCCCAACATATTTTTATTTTATTTTCAAAACGAATAACACAAATTAAACTCAGCTGCTAGTTTATTAAGGGCACCAATAATGCAATCTAATACAACAGTCCTGTATTACATCTTTAATTCAAAACGGCTTCAACTAAAACTTAATGAAGGGGGATTTACTGCAGGACTGTTGTTTTAGACTTCATTAGATTTAAATCGGTCTAATGAACTGGTAACTGAGTGTAAATACCAAAGCAATACTACTACTTTACAGAGTAACATAACACCACTTAAAAGTCCTGTTTTTGCTGATCTCCATTGGTTTAACTTCTCCCCTTGATGCAGTGATGTAAAGGAGTACTCGCCTATAATAATACGCCCTTTTTTCTGATCTGCTCTTGTTGTAATTTGCACTTCCTGAACTGATGATTCACATCAAACGCCTCCAGGGTTGAATGCCACAGGGATCATTTCCTTCCCTGATAGACTTTTAATGTGAAACAAACTCACACATTTCCTGTTAAAGGGTCAAAAATATAGTCCTTTAAGGCACAGAACCTTGACCCAAAAAGTGTCTCTTTAGACTTCAAATTAATTTTTTTCTATTTCCAACTTGCATTTGTGAAAACTACAAAGACTGTTTGTTGGAGTTCTTTGGCTGAACATATCCAGTTGTGGACACATTGACGAAGGATTGAAGCTGCAAGAACTCTAAAGCCTGAGATGAGATCAGAAGTGGGTCCCATGACCGTTAATCTCATTTAAAAGTCAATCCTGCCCATTGTCCTTACTTTATTATTATTATTTTTTTAATTTAATACCTTAACGTTTCCCCAGCTTTGCCCTAACCTGGATTTGTACGTGATTGGTCTCACCACATTTCCAGAGCAAAGAAATTACCTTGTAGTAAATATTGAATATTGTAAGTAAGTAAAGTCTGAGGTCAAATCTGTATTTTTTAGGAATAAGTTTAGTTTCAGGATGCAGATTAACTGTTTAACCTGTTCGTTTTTGGATAAACAGAGTATATTTTAATTATGCAACCTCCTGAGGAGCTTGTTTTTAAAGATGTGAGAAATGTTCAGGTGGTATCCATTTTGTCGGTCTTCACATTTTACTCGTTTTGCTCAAAGTTGCCGGAGATTGAAGGTAGCTGAAGTTTTTGCACACTAATGTAAAATACAGCTGTTTACACATTAGTTTGTTGTTTCTGTATAATATTTGTCATAGTCACTGTCACAGAGAGATTCAATAGTTTTTATTCTTTATTGTCAGCTTCATTCCACCTTTAAGTTAAATGTTATTTCCTACTGTACTTGATAATGAATTCGAGCACTTTGTGATTGTAACAGATATATGATTTTATTTTACCTCAAGTGAAAGTATCTGATAAACAACGATAGAAAGCAACAACTACATTTATAACATGCTTATTTTGTTGTACTTCTAACAGATAAACGCAGGAGAGATGCAACACAGCTAATCGTTGTTTGCACTGTTATGTTTGCAATCGTTTTATATTGTTATTTATCTGTTTCTGTTAGCTTCTAGGAAGCTATCGTTCCATTGTATTATTTGGGTTTAGTTTGTTTGCAGTGAAAAAGAAATGTGTGATTTTTATTATTTATGGTAAAAGTAAAAAATAACTGTTACGATGTGTCCTTTTATTTATAAAAGCGTCTGGAACTCTTTTTACAGGTTTTTACTGTGAAATAACCAGAGGGAGCTGGAAATCAATCAATGAAATTACCTTAAAACGTCGGTCAGCACTAAAGACCAGAAGCTTGAAGGAAGTACAAGAAGCAGTGATGGAAGTACAATCTTTTACTTAATGGCTAAAGGTTCCCACTGGTGTGAACTGGAGATCAGCACCATGGAGAGCTCCAACACAGTCTGAACCCTTAAAGGCAGGGTTGGTCATCTTGAGAAACTACCATCTAACCATTTAATTCGGGCCAAATGAACTCATTACAGTCCTTCCACAAATACTGGATTTTTTATTTTTTGGAGCATTTCATTTGAGTGTTGTCAGCATATAATTAGATGTTAAAAAATGTTTTTGAAGAAGATTACCAACCCTGCCTTTAACTTAAAGTAGAAGTACCACAAAATTGTACTTGAGTAAAAGTACTTAGTTACTTTCCAGCACTGCCTGCTAGTAATAGGCAGTAATAATAACAGTAAATACACTGTAGTGTATTCTGTCTTGCCACCACACATGTCTCCGCCTCCCTCTCTCTCTCTCTCTCTCTCTCTCTCTCTCTCTCTCGCTCTCTCTCTCTCTCTCCATCTCTCTCTTTTTCTCTCTCTCGCTGTTCTCCTTTGTCTCTCTCCCATCTGAGGGGTGGAGGCTGACTGCTCGATGCCTTTTTCTGTGTTGAGGATGGAGGAAAGAGGGAATTAGTGACTATTCTTCAGTCGGTTTTTGTAGAGAGCGACTTGATAATCACATCCTATAAACCCGAGCTGGGACATTTTCTTCATGGGACCAAACCGGCTTTGAAAATGACTCGGGAAGTGAATCTGCTGCGCAAGGTATTAATGCACCTTTCCTTCCTTTTCCTGGTAGCGATACTGATGATAGCTTGTAATGAAATCATCTGTTATCTGATAGTTACATAACAGTGCGAGGCGAATCAGAAATTAATTAAGAATCATTACACGCATTACACGCTATAGCAGGCTGTTTCTTTCCCCCTTCTTCCTGTTGACATGATGGAGGGGAAATAAGCAGCCGGTTATAGATTGAGTAAGAAGACTGGAGGAAGGTGTTGAAGAGAGAGAGAGAGATAAGAAAAGAAATGTTCCGGGCTGTAAGAGCCCGCAGGCCCCGCCGGCCCTCACAGCCCCACAGGAGAACACCAGAAACCAGCCTTAGCCTACTGGCGCGTTAAAAGATAAGAAAGTAGAAAAACAAAACGTGAAATGAAGATTGTTATTAGATTAGTTAATCTCCAGCCTGTTAGTTTGCTCTCCGCTTCCTTGCACCTGATCGCAGCATCCCCCATCATTTCGCCTAGCCCTGCTCTATAACAAAACGCTGCTCTTATTGCAGGTAAATACCCCAAAACACAGGTGGTCTCCATTAACAGGCTGACAAGGTGGGCCACTTTGATAGCTTTGATATCCTCTAACCAGCTAAAACGGGACAGTCATCAAAAAATAAAAAGTCTGTGATGAATCAAATGTAAGTATCGTCAGGAAAATATATTAAAATAGTAAAAGTTTTTTTTTTCTAATTGATTAAAAATACATTTAAATGATTAGGAATAAATACAGCAGATCGTCACATTTTGAGGAAATATTTAGCATTTTTGCACAAATAAAAGTAGCTATCTAATTAGTCATTTATAAAGTTATTTTACACCAATGTTTATACTTATAATAATAAGTTAATATGTAGGCTGCAACTTTTTTATGGACTAAATATTTGAGTAAATATGATGCATTATGGATTAATTATAGATTAATTGTAAGATTGCTCAACAGTACAAAACATAGTTAAAATTAGGTACATTTCGACATGCTACAACATGAAATGCCGCTCACGTAATCCAATAATTCTGCTGCCTGCGTTTACTGTGATATTTAAATTACATAATACATCTCTACTTCTACGTGTAAGGCTTTCAATGCAGGACTTTTACTTGCAGTGGAGTCATTTTACCCTGGGGTTTTCCACTCTTTCCACCTCTGTTGTAAGGTGTGTATTGTGAATACTTTTTCCACCTGTATATCACCTAAATCTGTTAGCACAAAGCAGTAGTTCTTGACAGTCGTTGCAGTATTATGTTCTACGTATAATACTTTAGTATTCTACAAGGTTTATTTGTTTTTCATTTTACAACACAGGGTTGCACATTGAAATGTAAGTTGTAGCTCCTTCATGCTGCACACACATCAAATATGCAAATAATTGAATCAGAATAGAATGGAATGAAATCAAATGAAACAATATATAGTTATGCGTATATGTAATCATGTTTTAATAATACGCCCTTTTTTCTGATCTGCTCTTGTTGTAATTTGCACTTCCTGAACCGATGATTCACATCAAACGCCTCCAGGGTTGAATGCCACAGGGATCGTTTCCTTCCCTGATAGACTTTTAATGTGAAACAAACCCACACATTTCCTGTTAAAGGGTCAGAAATATATGTTCTCACTTACCCCTAGTCTGTTTCAGTTTCCCCTTTATTGTATGTATAGTGGGGGAAGTGATCCTTTAATCAAAGTGGATGGTCATACACCTTGCTTTTGGATAATTTGGCTCAATACCAGAATGAAGAACAGCACTACATTGTTGTATATCAACAACAGTGGCTAATTCTGCTGTCTTTTTTTATAATCAGTTGTTAAATGCGGTTGGTTTTGATCCATCTGACGACCATTCTCCCCTGAGATCTAAAGCGCTAAAAGAAATAAGATAAGATGCTAACATTTCAACACCATTTCTTCGAGACGTCCCTGCTGCCTGTGCTCAGCTGTTGGCGTGTGCCTAAAAATAGCACGTGTCCCCTTGTGGCTCGATTTTGGATCCACATCCGGATATAGCTACCTGCTTAACGGCCTCCTCTACACAGCAGAGATGAATCAGAATCAATATCATGAACAAGTGTCTACTCATCGATAGACTTTCTCTAGAGTTCATCCAACACGATGCCTGTGTGCGCCACATCTGCAGGAGGACAAGTACATTGTACATAGATGCACATTGGTGAAACAGGCCTTTTCAAATTATTTCGAGTCGTGTTTCTTCATCCATCAAATTGAAGTGCTCTTGTCGCTCTGTTTTTGGTCTCCACCATCTCCTAAGGGAAATATCTGGCTCTTTAGCTGCTAAATGCTCCATTGTGTTCACCTGTTAATCTTTTATCTAGTCCGTGCAGGTAGTGGAGGTTTTTTTTTCCAGCTTTTCCGCTGGAAAGCTTCTGCTGCGGTCGAAAAAGGCAACATGGGACCTGTGAGAGAGGCCATAAAACCCAAACAATAAAATGAAACACATTAAAAATGTATTAGAGCCGAGGGGAAATACAGAGTCAGATGGTGATAACGCATTTCACATGCACATAGTTCTTTAATCCATTGTTAAAGCAAGGAAAACAAGGAACAAGAAACTTTCATTTTGTGTTGATTTTGGCAGCCACCACGTAAAAGATCCGTTCTTTACTGCTTTCTTTCTTCAATTCTTTTCTTTTTTCTCTTTGCTGATCCTGCCACAGTATCAGCCATAACCACAAAATATAACGTCAAAGGAAAAAAATCTCCTCCTGCTTCCTTTTAACTGGCTAACATACTTCTTACTGCCAAACTTTGCCTTTGAGAACTCAAGCGTATATGCTCTTCTGGTCTTCGTGCCGTAAGTCGTTTCGTCTGATTTTGCGGTGAATCTGCCCCAGGGGCACATTTGTTTTTCCTGTGTTTTGGCGAAGGCATTGGCTTACGATGACATTCTTATCCTAACCCTAACCAATCTCACTCCACGTGTCTAAACCTAAACAATCCAACCAACGGAGGCAATGAGGGCTAGCCAGGTAGCGTAGGGCGGGTCATGCCTTCTGAAAGAAAAAGAAAAACAACTAATTCCTGATTACTGGAGAGAAGTCTTCTCACTGATGGTCTTGTTTGCTTATAGGCCACATAGTAGAGGCACCAGTGTTACATTTAACAACCAGTTGAAACTCTTTTTAGGAACTTTAACATAAAGATATCAACTAGCTTTAATTCATTTCTTCGCTACATCTCGTGAGAGTCGACTACAACATTAGTCCTGTTGATTATATTGGCTTTTATAGTTTCTTCACAGTCAGTGCCATAATAATCACAATAAACATGCTCTGTACACCTGTATACTCATGTCTCCGTTCACAGATATTCATTTATCTTTTAACTATTACAAAATAACAAACCAGATCGTCTCACAAATAGCATCTTCATGCACAAAGCAGATACACCAGCACATTGTTCCTCCTCTCCGGCCCTCACGAAAACAGACAACTGTTATCCAACGCTTGTGCGCAGCCTCATCCGGTACATTCCTGCGGTATCATGAGTACTTCGGTAGACTGTTGCCATGGAAACCGGCCCTGCTTAAGCTCCTAATATTCTCCGGTGAACGGAGAGCAGAACGGCTTCAACACAGCCGTGTGTTCCAGTGGTAATAACCCGCCGATGGCGGCTCTGGCAATGTGCACAGTAAAGACATCAGAGGTGTCAAATGACTATTCTACTGTATCTAAGAGGCTTTAGGTTCATTTTATTATTTTATTTCTTTATTTTTCCACTGGAACATGTACTGACATCAGTGGTACTCACATCTTTCACTTGAGTAAAACTACCAACACCACGATGTAAAATTACTCTGTTACAAGTAAAAGTTCTGCATTCAAAATCTTACTAAAAGTACAAAAGTATTAGAATCAAAACATACTTAAAGTACCAAAAGTAAAAGTGTTCATAATGGAAAAGGGAGTAAAAAGTACAATATTTTTCTCCAAAGTGTAGTTAGAAGTGTAAAGTAGCTTAAAATGGAAATACTCCAAATTGTCCTGAAGTACGTATGTGCTTGTGTACATATACTCTCTTGCTCTTGCACTTTTCTCACTGTCACTACTAACTACCACCATGTTTCTCCTCTGAAAAGGCTTGAATCCACCGAGAAAGCACATGGAGCAGGATGTGGAGAGCCCGGCCATCATCAAAAAGCCTAAGTTGCCAAAGCAGGCCCGTGAGGACCTGCCTAAACAGCTGTCAGAGAAGGAACGGGCAAAGAGGTTCCAGCGGTACGTCCGGAAAGACGGCAAGTGCAACGTCCGTCACGGTAATGTTCGAGAGACGTACCGCTATCTGACGGACATCTTCACCACGCTGGTAGATCTCAAATGGGGGTTAAACCTGTTCATTTTTGTCCTGGTGTACACCGTGACGTGGCTCTTCTTCGGCTTCATGTGGTGGCTTATTGCGTACCTTCGGGGCGACCTGGAGCACTTATCAGACGACCAGTGGACTCCATGTGTCAATAACCTTAATTCGTTTGTATCAGCTTTTCTGTTCTCCATTGAGACAGAGACCACCATCGGTTATGGGTACAGAGTCATCACGGACCAATGCCCCGAGGGGATCCTTCTGCTTCTGATTCAGTCAGTGCTGGGATCTATCGTGAACGCCTTCATGGTGGGTTGCATGTTTGTTAAGATTTCACAGCCCAAGAAGCGGGCTGAGACACTAGTGTTTTCCACCAAAGCCGTCATCTCAATGAGAGATGGACGGCTGTGCCTGATGTTCAGAGTCGGAGACCTCCGGAACTCGCACATCGTGGAGGCTTCAATCAGAGCCAAGCTGATAAAGTCCAAGCAGACCAAGGAAGGGGAGTTCATCCCTTTGAACCAGACGGACATAAATGTGGGTTACAACACGGGAGATGACAGGCTCTTCCTGGTGTCGCCGCTCATCATCTGCCACGAGATAAACCAGAACAGCCCCTTCTGGGAGATCTCGGAAGCCCACCTGACCAGGGACGAGCTGGAGATTGTTGTGATTCTAGAGGGGATGGTGGAGGCCACAGGTGAGTGTCATCAAACGTTTAAGACGTTGTATTTGTGACGTTATTATGCATATGTTACAATAATGTGGATTTAAACAACGCTAAACCACCATTTAGCGCCGCAGTGCGGAGCGGAGGGCTTGGGCTCGGATGATCACACACAGACGGAGGGAGAGTGACTTCATTCGCTGCTTGTGTAGACATTACTCCACTATATCTCCACGTAGAAAACAGTTGTTTGCTGCTTTTTTAATGTTCAGAATGTCACAAAGAGAACCTTTAACAGTGTTGCACAGTACCTTTCATCCCACATGAACCCGTATCCACAACCCTGATCATGTCTTTCGAATTTACCCTAAGGCTGGAGGAATGGTAATATATATATCTGTCAGTTCATCCACCACTTTGGTCCTGACCGAAATATTCAAACTCTTCCTTTAAGACAGACACGTATTGTCTCCAGAATGAATCCCACTTACTTTGGTAATCTCCTGACTTTTCCTGTCGCGCCACCATGACGTTGACATTTGTGGTTTTGAGTGAAATGTCTCGATAGCTATTGGATAGATTTGCACAAACTCAAGTACGCACTTTAGTTCCTCCTTCAGGACGAATTGTAAAAACTCCTCTGACTTTTCCTCGAGCACCATCATCGGGTCAAAGTTTTAAGTTGTCCACTTCTTGAGGTACAGTATGTTGACAGTTCATTCCATCATTGCTGAAGTGTGGCCAGTAAGTCAGACTTTCAGTAGTAGCATGCATCTCTTAGCAGCTGTCATGTAGCCGAACATTATAGGTTCACAATTCATCAAGTCTTTCTTCAAACAATAGTTAAGGGCCCATTCGTTCATTGAAACAGGTTTGCTTGCTGTAATCATTCCTCGAGCAAGCCCAATTTTATCTTGTTGTCGTGCTGCTTTCATGTTTGGTAATCATCTCAGATCCTGAAAGCCTGTTCATGACCAGGTGCCACCAAAGAAAAGAGAACAAATGATTTTTTTTTACCAGGAGTTTGGTTCATAACAATATCCTGCAGCTCAATTGTTGTCTGCACATGCATGGGTACATTTGTATGAATCGACGCTCTAATGTGGCTCAATCTGTTTCAATAAGTCTTTACACCACAACTGTTAACGCTTTATTGTTGCGTCTCCAGGCATGACGTGCCAGGCGAGGAGTTCCTACGTCAGCAGTGAGATCAAGTGGGGCTACCGCTTCACCCCGGTGCTGACGCTGGAGGACGGTTTCTACGAGGTGGACTACAACAGCTTCCACGATATATACGAAACCAACACACCCGCCTGCAGTGCCAAAGAGCTTGCTGACATGACCAACCGCGCCCGCCTGCCCCTCACCTGGTCACTGGCCAGTAGGCTGAGCCAGCAGGGGCTGCCAGAGTCCGAGCGGGAGGGCAAGGAGACCAAGACCAGCCCGGACAACCAGGGGAAGAGCCAGCCGGCCGAGAAGAACGGGGACGTTACCAACATAGAGAGCGAGTCCAAAGTGTAATGGTTTAAAGAAAGACGGCACGTTTGAGGTCCATATGAGATTATTGTGTGCTGTACATCTCCCGTTTTTTGGGATGACCACACGAGGTTAAGGAGCACAGGCGAGAGTTTGACGTACAAAAACGAGGACCAATGAGCACAGTGGACCAAATATTCCTGCACCAAGAACCGCTTTTTCTCAGTGATCTCTCAGTTATCCCCCAAAAATAAACAAAACATCCAGACATGTGGCCCACCGCTGAACTGAAAACCCTCTGCGGGAAGTGCATGTTTCAAATATAACGTGATGTCCTCCTGATGAGATTCCTGTTCTTTTTTTCTATTAAGATATTCCTAGGGGCATTTGCATAAGTATTTTTGTATATACTATCAAATGTTTTGAATTCTTTGGTTTGTTTCAGTGTGAATATTTGACAGATGTTTGATACCAATTATTTTCGGTTCGTTCTGTATTTTCTCTGCCTTACTGTATGTATAAAGCTTTCATTATTTGGTTTCTCAGAAATATATCAGCATGTATAAACATGATCTAATTTATCTTATATTGTGTACATACTGTAATGTTACGAGGAACACTTACGTCTCGATGGATGCAAACACTGACAATGACAAATACTTCACATGATAAATGTTTGTTGAAGGTTAGTTACTATTATTACATTTCCTTTAGAAGCCATGACTTGCTGTTTGCAGCTGGGTGACTTCAGACAATGGCCCTTTAAAAACTGCATTTCGTCACTTTTGCACATTAGTGGCCTCCGATGGAGAAGTTTAGTCGCTGTTTCAGTCTCCAGAAATCCCTCACGTGTCACCGAACAGTATACAAATAAATAATAAATTGCATATTATGCACTTAATGAGACATGTTTTATGTGATTATTGCATCTTTAAGTGTTTTTTCAGTGGTGGAAGAAAGCACTGAGATCCTTTATGAATTCTTACAACAAAGTATTTTCAGCTAAATGTACCTAAAGTTCTCATTCTGGAGTAAAAACGTGTCCTACGACTGATACCTGCCAGATTATTAATACTGAAGCATCAATATTAAGGTGGAGTTTTAACTATTAACTCCAATGGTTCCCAACGTAGGGGTCGGGCCCCTCCAAAGGGTCTCCATAAAAATCGGAGGTGTCGTAAAATGATTAATGGGAGAGGAAAGAAGAAAAGACTGAAACACAAATCTGTGCTCAGTGTCTGCACTTTTCTCCAATCTTTGATTTTTTAGTTTTATTTTGTGAAGTATTGGATAATTTTACCTCAAACAGTAATCTAAATGAAACTGAGATGTTTAAGAGAAATATAACTTCATATACATCTGGAACATGAGGAGCCCAAACTACACATTGTTTTGTTATTATAAATCAAAAAGGCGTTTTTGAGTATTTTTAAACACATACATTTTATAATAGAAAATCTTTATCTGAAAAATAACTATTGCTGTCTGAAATGTATTGGAGTAAAACATATAAAGTACTATAAAACTGTACAGTACTACAGTAAATATGCTTCGTTGCATTCCGCCACTGAATTTTTCAATTTGTGGGAAAATGAAATCCCTCATTGTCCATCTTTTCAGCAATATTTTTGCAGGTTTTTAAGTCCTATAAGTCCCGTCTTCAGCCTCCTCTCTCTCCCTCCAGCCTCCTGCTATTCTCCATACATCCACCCTTAGACTTTCCCACCGGCTCACCTGTTCCTCATTACCCAATTACCCTTCACAGTATTTATACCAACCTAGCTTGTACTTTCACTCTCCATCTGAACCTCAACCTGTTCCTGGATTGTTTTTGTTTAGTTATCCGTTGCTCACCTGTCGCTCGCCTCCTGGATTTACCTGTTTACCTGTTGATGACCATCACCCTGAGTTATTTCCTTGCCTGCTTATTAACTGGTGTGTATCTTTCCATATTCGAGCTGTTGTTGCCTGTATTCACCAGCAGTAACCAGTGCTGGAATGTATCCAAGTACAGTGACTCATGTACTGTACTTAGTTACAGAGTTGAAGTACTTGTTTGATACTTCTACCTCAGAGGAAAATATTGACTTTTTACTTCACGACATTTATCTGACAGCTTCCATTGTTTTACAGATTAAGATTTGCTGCTTTTCCAATTGTTACATGGAGGACATAATCGCAGTACCGCAGTCAACGTACATTTTTATAGTTTTAGTACTTTTGCCTGATTATACTTGCATGCTGGAACATTTTCAATGCAGGGCTTGTAACAAGTATTTTTTGTGTGTTTTCTGTGTGGTATTCGTACTTTTACGTCGGTAAAAGATCTGAATACTTCCTCCACCACTGATACATTTATGTTTCATTTCACTGTCTTCTTTATTTCACTCAAATGAAAAAACAGTTTTCCAACATAAGCAACGTCCACCTTCAACCGTTCATGTTCATTTGAAGATTTACTCTTCAGTTTAGCTCTGTTTTTTTTGTCATTAAACACTTAACTGGATGAAATGTGATTCTCATCATTAACTTGATTGTGTACACACAACTTTAAGTTTAAGTTTGTTCCATAAATCTGCTTTATGGGAGATTTTAGTCTCAATTTATTTCACATTTCACTACATCTGTCAAATTGTATGAATACTTCCTGACTTCCGTACACTGCCTGTGTCACTCAACCCAAATATTATAATATAATTATGAAAGCTAGACATGGCTTTTGACTCTACTTCTACTGGTGCCTTTATTTCAAAATAAGAGCACACTGGTCATTCAAATAACTTAATCCTAGATTTTAAAAAAGTAAATGAAATGACAGACGTCAAAGAACCAAGTTATCTATTAGAATTAACAGGATCATTTAATCTTTAGATTAGTGGAACCACATTTGCCAAACGGGGCCCTGATTATTAGTAATTACAGTAATTTACAGAAATACATCATTTTACAGGCTTTTAATTCAATGCTAGTTACTGAATTAAACACTAAAAAGATTCTCAAACAAAACCAGTAGTTGAGCAGCAGACATCAGACACCAGCCTGTTTTAACGCCAATATTATACAGTACGTCACAGAAAAACCATATGAATCAATATTTTAAACACATTATTCATAGTTTTCTTTCATAAAACATGCTTTTTGCATTTGAAGGTGGATGTGCAGGAAGCCTGCCATAATACAGCTGACTCTAAAAACACAGTACAACGTCAAAACAGTGTTGATAAAAAACTGAAGAGCTTCTTAAAGTTAATTTGATACTTGACGATGATGAGAAGTGGTTCCGTTTCCTCTAAATGTGTCACAGCTGGATTTCAGTTCAAAATATTACACACGCATATTAAACAAGCATGCAGTTTGTCGTTAACATTTAGTTTTGTGTGAAACCGCTCAGTGAACTAACGTTACGTCTCTCGCGTAACGTTATCGGATGTGTTTAAACCAGCGAGATGTGCACATTTTCTTTGTAAATTGACAAATGTGTGTAATTCACGGCACAATTCAAACAAGATAACAAATTATTTGCCTCTCACCATCGACTATCGTTCATATTTTAAGGTCCCTTTGTGGTGCACCATAAGTGGTGGGACCTCGCCTCTCTATTAGAGGAAAAAAGAAGATTAAAAACCCAAAATAACACGTCAAACACCAACACATCACCAATATACAGGAGTTTATACTTGCTGTTTGTTCAGACAAACCAGATACTGTGGTGACTAAAAAACATCACAATTGCCGACTGTGATGAAAGAGCAGAATAACCGTAAAGGCCCGGTCACACCAGAGTGACAAACCGCTAAGGCGCTAGCAAGCTGCAATTTATCCACTCAGAGCTGCATTCAGTACCGTTTACTCCCTTTTATTTCATAAAGAGTTAAATGTGCTCTCTGTGTTAACAAGTTGGCTAACTGACAAGATGTTCAATCAAGAGACATTTCAGTTTGTGATGCATTAATGTGTTAATCACTTTAATGCAGCAGCTGTTAATGGTGAAATAAATTTAAATTACTTCATTTAATGCTGGGTATCTTAACCTGTAATAATGTATTAGTTGATTACATTCTGTGTAATTAATCTCAAACTGCAAGGTAACTAAACTTATCAAATACAGGTAGTGGAGTAGAAGTATAAAGTAGCGATACCCAAGTGATCTACAAGTACCTCAAAACTGTACTGAAGTACAGTACTTAGTCTATCCGGCCCTCTCTCCATTCTTCTGTAGGTCGGCACCGTCTAGATGACTTGTTATCGGTCAAAGGTGCAAATTTGCATCTCAAATTGCCCCCAAAGAATCAGTTGATCGCTGTGAGTATCTGTTAAAAACAATAAATACTGGTGTGACCAGGCTTTAAAGTGCACAAGAAGCTCGGCATGATATTCAGGAGGTTAGCGCGTGTGGAATGTTCCCATGAAGCTCAAAACACAGGCAATGAGTTGACTTTATATTAAAGCAGGAGTACCGTTGCTGTGCGTGAAATGTTTTTGCTGCCTTTTTGAAGACTCCACTACCCAGCGAACACCTGGGGCGTGAGTGGCGGTGGCAGGTTGTCATTGTCCACGTCGTTGTCGTCGATGGCAGACACGGTGCGAGACAGAACCTCCAGAGGGTATTTCGCCAGGACGTCGTCCACCTCCCGCTGCACGCTCCCGGGCCAGGAGAGGAGGTCGGCCTGCAGGCTCTGAGCGGCCTCCATCAGCGTGTCCTGCCGGCTGCTCAGGCCCGACAGCACCTCCAGGTTGTGGTTTAACTGAGCCAGGACGGGGTTGACGGGGGCCGGCGGCGGTTCGGCGCGGGTCCAGTCGCCCTCTGAGCTGTTGCATCGCGGCGAGGCTTGGCCCGACATGTAGCGCTCAAACTCCTCCGGGGAAAGGTTGAGGGACTGAGCGTCCAACTTCTCGATGAAAGCCGCTGCACAGCACTAAAAGACAAAAAAACACAGGAGACATGGCAGCTGAAAATGATGAGAGCCTTAACGGCAAGTTCAGATCAACCTGAGTCATTTGGAGCCAGATGACCTCAATATTTAGAGTTCGATGAGAAGATCTCATAACATATCCATTCTTTACAATAAGGCTTAAAGCAGTGTCAATTAGCTTAGCATAAGACTGGGATTTATGGGGAAACTGCTAGTCTTGCTCTATCCAAGGGTAACAAAAACTGGCTCTGACGAGGATTAAAGTAGGAGAAAGAAAAAAACGGACCAGGTTGGTGAAGTAGTATCCATCCTCTCCGGTCATCAGCCTGCTGGGGTTGCAGAAGCGGGTGATGTACAGGATGTTGGACTGAAGTCGCGGAGGGTTTGCTTTGAGCACGATGTAAATGAGCGCGGGGAGAAAGTCGTCGGCCGAAGCCGGCTCGTTCTTGGTGATCCGGATGGCGCTGAAGATTTGTTTGCTGCAGCGCGTGATGCACCCAAGTTTGTCCCGAGGAACCCTCTTCGAGTCCATCTCAATGACGTCTGGAAAAGACCGAGGAAAAAAAGTCAGGGGTTGGACAGACATGCGTATCATCAGTCACTTCTAAATAAAAACCTTAGCTAATTGACAGAAAGCTATTTTTGTAATTAATTCATTGTTTCCGGCTTTTTTTAACCAAAAGGGCCAATATTTCACTGGTTACAGTTGCTCTAAATATTAACTAGTTTTCTTCGTCCGTTGGTGAGACAAAACAGGACATTTTGAAGACATTAACTTGTGCTCTGTAAGAAAACTTTTATATTTCAAAATGTTAACTTGATTCTTGTAGGAGACTCCACAGAGCTCGAGCTCGCACAAAGACATGAATGCTCAACGTGTCGCTCGTTGAAGTATTCTTCCAAACACCAGGGGGCGCATAAACCAAATATTCAGTGATGAGGCAATAAGTCAGTGTTAAAACATACATGATCACCTGTTATACAATCCCTGTAAAGAAAGGAGTCACATATGTGGAACATCAAATGTGTTTTAACGGAACGAAGGTTAAAAAGTTGAATATCCTGAAAACTATTTCATTCAGCTGGCAAAATATTGAAATCTAGAAGTTCTGCTTTTAATAAAGAATTGTTCATCTTTCTAAAATCCTGAGATGTATTGAAAGTAAAAATGTATTTATTATGATTACTTCTTAGTTTACGTTATTTGTAATATATTTAAGTTAAAACTTTGTATTCACAGTACAGCATCTGTCTGGAAGCCACACAGTGTTTAAAGTGTCAGCTAGCTTCTACACATGAAAACAGTTTCAGGGTTTATGTGAAGTGTTTTTTTTAAATGTCTCAATATTTTATATTATAGATATTTAACAGAAGAAAAAAGATATTTGAGGTTCAGAAATGCTCCTTTTCCTCTCAGCCTGTTGGGCGGACGTGCCCCTGTCTGTCTGACTGCAGCTGGCACACCTTTATGAAAATACACCCTTATCAGGCCGGAAAAGTAAACCAACCTGTGGCCTACATGTCGCGTGTGTTTAGTGGTATTGAAGAGTAAAGGTCAATACCAACATTTAACCGAAGCGACATATACACGCTGTTCAACGTGCTGCAGCTGAGCCGTTAACAATTGAGCCGATCGGCAAAGTTAGGCTGCAGGACGAGACGTGTGTTCATGTTTTTTTCAGTTAGATAAGGAGACTTTAGCAGGAAAGCCAACGTGGGTTGTTGTTCAAAGTCTGTGGCTCTTGCGTTGTGTAGCAGGCGGCTGAAGAAAGCTGATGTTACTACAAATATGGTTTATAATGAAGATTGATTTGCTGTTTTCCATTAATGTAGACGGAGAAACCCACGAGAGTTCAGTTTCACCTGTTATCGCTTTGACCACATTCTCAGAGACTTCAGGGATTTCTTCATCCATAGACACACAGAGCATCTCGATGGTCACCCAGTGTAACGCCCTGCAACACACAGAATCCATACAGTAAGCCCAAAGCTGCACACGATACACGTTTCTTTGCGGTAACTTCCTCCCTGTGTGACAAACGAGTCAACAGCTGCCGCTGTGCATTCACATGTGAATAACTAGGACAGCGCTGCTAATAATGGCTGCTGCATAATTAAACACTCGGTTTTCACAGAGCGCTGAGGATTAAAGACGAGGATGTGGTACTTAGAAACCCACACATCCACTAAAATGTAACACTAAAACCAGCAAATGCTCCTCAAAACTAAATTGAATCTGAATGTGTGTGTATTTCTAGTAATAACTCTGAATATACATTACTGTTAAAGTTTGTAATCGGCTGTTATGTTCTTCTTTCCTTCAATAATAACTCTTTTAAGAGATTGAAAAAAAAAAATAGTGTAGCTCAGACACCAAATGTATTATTTAGAATAAAAATGATTCAAACTTCGACCTCCCCTCAGTGTTGCATGACTGCAGAACACTGTTCAGAACTTGGATTTTGAATTTGTTTTCCAGTCCAGAAAAGCCTCAGTGACCCTCGACCGTTGTTGAACCACAACGTGAGCTCTAAATATTGAGTAGATCTGTTTTTCTTTAGGTCCTCTGCAGTCTTCTCAGTGGTTAGATTGAAGAGATTAAAACTATAATTTGTCTGTCTATAGTGTGTTCAGCTGATATTCCAGTAATGCTAACAAAACAACGAATCTATCGTGACGTTTGAAGGATAGTGTGCCTGTTCATTACAGCCTGTTAGAGGCAGCGTTATTGTGCACTTGACACTGAAACAAAAACCATGTTCCTATTTAAATCTGCACACATTTTACTGCTACGCCTCCAGTTTCTTTTACCAATGACTGGTAAGTTCTTCTGTTATTATTATTCAACTGTTGCTCAGAGGGATCTTTGTCTCTTTCTGCCCTTTTTAAATTGTCCGACTTGAGCCTTTGTGCAACTTCTCAATGTACAAAACTAACCCTTCATACTAAATAGCATCTTCTTGTAAAGAGGACTTTCTCCAACCTAAAAGGACCATTCAGAAATGAAGAGAAGTCCTCTCAGACATCTGACTGGACCCAGTTATGTACCGGTACATTATTATAATAAAAACATCACTGCCCACCTTATCCTGTTCTGTGTGGCCAAGTCCTTCTTCTCATCGTCAGTGGTTTCTGGACAGAATACGCTCTTGTACAGACGAGTCATTATGTACTTTTCCACCTGGTCCATCACCTGCTCCACAGACTCTGAAGAACCTGGTGAACAAAGAGTAATCAGGTCCTGCTCGTGCTGCCATCTGGTGGTTACCACATGCTGCGATTCATCTGAACCAACCTTTAAAGTGACCCATCAGACGGTCGGCCAAGTTCTGGTAGAAATCCTGAACGCACTCCGACAGCTCGTCAGCACCCAGGTCCTGACAGACAGGAAGTTAATAGCTCATCAGCAAAACGGTGATCATAAAGACCATATCTACGCCACTAGATGTCACGTTCTACCTTCTTGCCCGACATGTTCACAATGAAGGCCCGGCATTGCTTTTGGATCTCCCGGCCGGGCTTCTGGAGGCTTTTCAAGAAGTCTGCAAAGTCTTTGGTCACCTGGTCCGTATCGAAGCTGGCACGGCGGCTGACTGACGGACTGGGTGTCTTTCCCTCTGGGGTTTCTGACGAGGAAGAACAGCAGTGACAAGTGACGAGACTGCTGTCGTTTGCAGGAAGTAGCTCCAGTGCAAAAACTCCACCAAAACCACAAATTCACTTCTTCTTTTTTGCATACAGATTAAACAAAGAAGACATAACCTGTTAAACAAAGAACTTCAGAAGTGTTGGTACAGCTAGTGTATTCGTTCGTCTCAATGTTAAATGTACCTTTTTTGGGAGCGGTGCGTGACGAGGGGCTGAAGAACTTCTTAACGGTGGTCACTTTCCGTGTCTTCTCGTTGGTCTTCTTCTCCTCAAACTTGGAGAAGGGTCCCAGGGAGGCGTGGCCCGGGTGTGGTTGTGGTGCTGTGGACTGGGACTGTGTCTGCGCTCCGTGACTGCTGGCGTATGCTGCCTCCTCCTCCCGCTGCAACCTGGAGCCAAGGACATTTTTAAACGGGAGTAAACACCAGCAATCAGTTGGGTGAACTGTACTGCAATACACTGCAAGGACAATGTTTCAACCCAGGAAGTGAAGGTGTTGATGTTGTTGTTAATAATGCAGCAGAAGGCCTCACTTTTCTGCCAAGGCCCAGTCGTCCTGGATCTGTTTCTGCCGCACACGCTGGTACTCCTCCCTCCAGCACTTGGAGCACAGGCCCAGCCACCCCGCGTTGCCGTAATAACCGCATCCCTTTTTGCACAGCAGGTCCGATTGGTCCACGTGGATCCCCCCCCGTCGCTCCGTCCGCTGACTCATGACGCCGGACAACCTGGAGAGGAAAAATCATCCTCTGATTCATCAGTGTATTTGTATGTGCCGCTGTACTCGTCTCTACAGAGTGTTAAGTGCACGAAGTCTCACACTTCAGAGAAGAAAAAGGGCCTTTCATATCACATCAATCAGGTACCAGACACACAACAAGAATGTGACTGCTAAACATTAAACTTGCAGACACTTTCAACATTATTAGCTGTTTAGTAAAGAGTTACTCTGCAAATGAACGATCCTCTTGTTCTGTAACAGCTGGATGAGAAACACGTAAACTTAAAATGTGATGATATGTTAATGTTGTGGCCAGAAGAATCAGGTGTTTCAGGTTCAAGGTAGTGAAATGAATCTTGGACCCAACCAGTGGTGGAGAAAGTATTTTCCTAATTTCCTTAAATACATTTATTTGACACTTATAGTTACTTTCTATGTAAATAAACATACGACTCCGTAGTATACTACTTACTAATCTACCCAGTAGTACATAAAGTATCTAAAATGCTCCACATTGATGAAGTACAACAAATAAAATAGTATTATGTATATACGTTATTGATAAAAACTATTAAATATATTATAATAATAGCATAACACTGTGAAAGGAGCCATTCTGCAAAGTGAGTACTTGATACCATGGTATACTTGATACCATGGTATTTCTACCTTTACTTAAGTCAAGTATCTGTGTAACGTTACTTCTTACACCACTGTCTTGTAATAACAATAATAAACAATAACAACAATAATGAATGCCTGTGTTTTTCCATTAATTTGACGGTCAGATGGTGTTACAGCTGAAACATGCTGCGGTATTTTACCCTAGCTATCACAGCAGAGCACCGTTAGCTAGGAAAACATCGAATATCTCGTATCACTAATGTTTGAGTCAACCATTCAGCATGTCATGTACCTACAGCGCTGGTTTTACTCACCTGTAATTACGTTTTCAACGACCAGGGAGCTCGGACACTTCCTCCTTGTTTCTGTTGCGAGAGAGACACGGCGACCCGTTGGAGGGTGAGGACAGTGACGTAGGCTTCACTCCGGTGATCACGGGTTTACAAAACTATTATAAACTTTTATTCAATTCAAGATCCTAAAGTCGAACAAGAGTCGAACAAGAGTTGACTTTGGGAAGCAGCACTTCAAACGTACATGATTGTTTTATCTCTGAATATTGATTCGACTATTTACTTCCGCATTAGGGGACTAGTTTTCAAGGATTGGTACATGACGTCATGTTTCACCCGGGCATGCGCACAGTGAAGCGCGTAAACTCGAGACATTTCTTTATGATTACGGGTTAATTTAATCGTGAACAGTTATCAATGCACTATTAAACTGTGATGAAATGTTGTTAAGTGCATTTACTCAAGTACTGTTAAGTACAATTTTGAGATATTTCACGTGCATAATAAATACTTTTCCTTTTTGTACTCTTTAAGTATGTTTTGATGCTAATACTTTTGTACTCAGCAGCCTAATATTTTGAATGCAGGACTTGTCCTTGTAACAGAGTATTTCTACACTGATATTACAACTTATATTTAGTACAATATTTGGGTACTTCTCCTACCACTGCACACAGTGAAGAGCGAAAACTTTTAATGATTATGGGTAGTTAAATCATGCAGCGGTGGACTTGAGTAACAGTACCACACTGTAAAAAATACTGTAAAAGTCCTGCATTGAAAAAGTTGCATAAATAAAAGTACGTAAGTATAATCAGTCAAATGTATTAGAAGTACAATTACTTATTAATATTAGAATATTTTAATAAATATTCAAATAAATGTAATCAATAAAACTTATTTAAATTATTGAAATGAAAATCAGGAAATCTTATCGTGTCACCATTTCTTACTTCCAAAAAGTAAACAAAACAGTTATTAAATGTACACGTTCTCACAACAGTCAGCCTGAAGACATCCAGAGGTTTTCAAGTTTTCTAAACACAACATCTCTTTGAGGCTGAAGGGCTCTGCACAGTATATCTATCCCTCAAAGTGTGCCGACTGCTTATTGACATTACGGTTAATGTTCAATGGTTGCGTCTGAGTCTAAATGTCAACCTCATTGGAAGAAAATGCTTTGGTATCTGTTATATTTATCAGTTAATCTGAAAGATTGCTGTTGCTGGAATCTTCCTTTATTGACTTCAGCTGTTTGCTGTTTTTCTAGCTGTCTGTACTTCTGACATTGATATTCTTGCTACATATTGACTTTTCATGGGACAGTGATTTATGTTGCTGAGCCACACTATAAATAACACGTTTAACCTTTGGCAGGGGAGATAACAAAGAAAACATGTGACAGACAGTCAATGTTGGAGGAAGGTTTCAAGCAGGCTACTGTACTTAAGTACAAATTCAAGGCACTTGTGCTTTACTTAATTATTTTAATTTTATGTAACCGTATGCTTAAATATTGTACTTTTTCCTGCACTACATTTATCTCAGCTTTAGTTACTTTACACATTCAAGTTTTACATCCCCTTCCTATCCAGTGAAAACCACGTATCTCCAGATATGTTCATTTTTAATTTTTTTAATAAAATACTTTAAAAGCCACTTGGGTCAGCTGTAAAAATGCATCGTCACAAAGCTGACTGGTTTTTCTGAGCTCATGAAAAGTAGACTTTTTAGAGATACATGGCTGTCACAGCTATGCTACAAATATATGATCTTATAGAATATGATGCATTGCTGAAGATAAAATTACCCAAGAGTACATGAAGGAGTTAAAATTAGCAAAACCTTAAAACATCTACAGCAGCAAAATGCAACATACATATTAATGCAGCAGTAATAATAATCCATAAACCTCATATATAATGCACAATGAATAATTTTACTTGGAGTACTTTAAGTTGTTTAGCTGATAATACTTATACTCAAGTATAGTTTTGCATGCAGGACTTTTACTTGTGTGGAGTGTTTTCACACTTTGATACCAGTAAAGAATACTTCTTCCACCACTGTGTCTTTTTGTGAACCTTAATTAGAACAATGTGTTGTGAGTGCTCTGGCTGAATGATACAATCCTTCTGACTGGGGCAAATACACACACACACACAGGGGGTCAGAGACACAGAGGGTCAGAGACACAGATAACAAGACGGATAGACAGACGGATGACAGCCATGATCCTGACGGCTCACGCGTTGTGTCTTCCTTCCCCGGCCACCGTCCAGGAGCTTTTCTCAGTGGCTCGAGACGCCAGCATCATCCCTGATATCTCCTTGGATCCCGTCCTCACCACCTTCCTCTCGCTGGACTCCTCGGCCGCTCTGCAGCATCAACACGCCTTCTTACAGCGGAGCATGAGCGGGGAGCTGCAGACCGCATTTGGCCTCAACTTGACCGGAGAGCTGGGAGGCAGCAGCAGGGTCACCAGTGGCGGAGTCGGGGTCGTTGCTCTGGCTCTGTCCGTGCTTTTTGACCAGATTGCCCAACAGGTAGGTTTGTTTTTTAACATATTTTCTGTATTATTCATTCATGTCCTCCATGTGAGGTTGACGTTTTGTTTTTAGTGAAATATCTTGCCAATTATTGGATGAATCGTCGTGAAATGGTCCAGATGTTCATGTTCCCCAGAGGATGATGCCGACAGACTTGTCCTGCAGCACCACAAGTTAACGTTTGTGTTTTCTATTAGAAATATCTCAACACATTTACTGCATGGATGCCATGAAATATGTTGCATATTTTGATGCTAATACTTTTGTACTTTTACTTAAGTATGATTTGACATCACAAAGACTCTTAAATATGTATTTTTTTTTGTATTGTATCACAAACCATGACGCTAAAACAGAACTGAAACTCCAGAATTCCAGATGTATGTTATCCCACCAGGTCCGAGCACAAGGATCCCCAGAGGGGAACCCATCAGCTCAGAGGTGCCAGCCTAAGAGGATTTTTGGCATCAGCAGTTCTTCAAGAATCGGCTGGATCATCCACAGCTACCTGCGCCTGATCCCCGGCATCGCCAACAGCCAGGAGCAGATGGCCGAGACCACGGAGCGCCACGACAACTGGCTGATGCTTGAGCTGATTGACCACTATGAGAGGATGATCACGAGGAAGAGGATGAGTTCGGTGTCCATGCAGCAGTGGTTGGCAGGAGCTGCGTTTCATCTACACATGAGGATTCACCAGGTCAGGACAGACATCATTATAAGTCGTCAATATCAATGCGGCGGAACCAGAGAATTCTTCCTCCTTGTCAAAACCTGGCGCCTACATCACCCACAATGCAATTTGACCCCAGACACATTTTTCACATGCAGTAGGCCTCCATAAGATCTGTAAACACTTGGGCAAACACTTGGGTTTTCAACACACAATATTTTAACTTTCACATGACCAATTCTGTAATCAAACATCTTGATGACGCAAACACAGTCATTAACATGGGAATCTTTTTGTGAAAATGTCAGAAGATCAGTTAAAGATTAAAATAAATAGCATAGAGCTTGATTTATCCAGAAGGAAATTCTTGCGCCAGAAATTGTAAACATGATGTATTTAAGTAATATTGCATTTGGTGTTGAAATTGCACAATGTTAAAAAAAATTAATATTTCTCTTATGTAAAATAAACTATGTTAAGGCAACTAAAACAGTTAAAGTGGCTATAATCAACATTTATTTTTTATCACAATAATGTGAAATTAATATTCAAGATAATATAAATATGAATATTGGACTTGCATTCATCAGAGGGACACAAACACAAAGAGTCCTCATGAATCATTATGTTGCTCTGGAGCTGGATGTGGATTTCAGAAACTGATGTTGCAGGTTTAAAGTTTGCAGAAAGGCTCATATGAGCTGCAGGCCTGTAGTGGAAGCGTACTCTGGTCTCCTGTGTGAAAGTCAGACATGCTATACACGCCTTCACTTTCCACCTCTGTACATGAAGCACAAGCTACTTCTACGCTGCATTGTTGGACCCGTCACTTGATCTGATCTTGTTCCCACAGGTTCGTCTGCACTCTGTGCCTCCAGGATCCGCCGAGTCGCTGCGTCTGTCTTATAAGACGGCGTTGAGTCGCCTGGTTCAGGGCTACACAGCCTATCTGCACAGGAACATCCAGGAGACTCCAGCAACCGGAACACCCAGAACCGGGACAGCAGGTGGACCAGGACAAACTAACACATTAGGCAGAGCCAATATGACCTGCTCAAGTAATCACATTCTTAATGACAGCCTGGTTATTACCTCGACTGATGAGTTTAATGAGACGACCACACACAATTCAACTGATGACATTAGCAGAGGCTGTAAAACAGACGGATCCACTGAAGACTTTGGACTCGATGTGTCCAACAGAAGAAATGAAACCACCGAAGTTGTGGTGAACAGAAAGACTCTCGACAATACGACTGGACATGAGGACGTTCAGGGTCTGTTAGTTATTGAGCCAGGGAGGAATGTGAGTCACAAGGTGCTGCATCACCCCTGTGAGTCTCCGGCCATACAACAAGCTTTGGTGACTCGTATCATTAATGCTCAGGACCTGGAGCGGAACAGATACTTTTTCCTGTACCCTGAGAAATTCTTCCAGGGCCTCCTCAGGCAGAAGGACGACTTTGAGCTGAAGACAAATTAAACAGAAATGAACTGTGAGCATTGTCTGCTGCTTTAATTCACTGTATTTCTGTTACTGAAAAATATATTAAATCACTTCTGCTTCAGATCATCTTTATGCTGCTCTAATGAGAGTTACCTGAAGTAAATCCCTTGAAAAGAAATGTCTCTTTATATTAACAGTATAAAGCTACATTGTTAATAAGACTGGATTATGTTAATACCGTCTTTATCAAAACTTGTGTAAATAATAATGCTTGTGAATTTAGATGGGAAGGTCCACTTATCTAAATATTACAGCATTTAGCACAGAATCAACAAATTACATGCTTGAAAATAAGTATACAAGATAATAATAGGTTACAAACTAACAGAAATCACCATGAAACTTTCCCAGTTGATTACTTTTTTTTGTGTTACAAGTTTTATCAGGCTATGATATATGAACAAACCCCTCTGTAAAAACCTTCAGAATATAGGAATGACACTGGAGAGTTTGGTGTACGTAAGTGTTACTGAAATGCAGATTTCTGGCTCAGAGTCTGAGACAAAACTAATGTACATATTTCGAAACAAACTGGTCGTATTTTTACTTTACTACGTTATTTGATGGGATGATATAACACATGGAAATGACAAACATATGAGGGGGAAACATTAAAGTATGAACCTATTTCTGTAGTGTCAAAGTCTGTGATAGTAGAAAGAAATTGTGCATCATTGGTGGAAGAAGTACTCAGATCCTTCACATGTTAGTAAAAGTAGAAATACCACAGTCAAAAATTACTCCATTTCAAGTAAAAGTCTAAATCGGAATAAAAAAAACATTTAAGTAAAAGCAGAAGTATTATCAGCAAACTGTCATTAATATCAAAAGTAAAAGTACTCATTATGCAGAATTACTACATTCACAGTTTTATATTATTACAGAATATTATATTTTTATCACTAGCACATACATGTAAGAGCATGTTTACGTTCATCAATGTGGAGCTAGTTTTAGATACTACTGGTAGATTCGTAGTATAGTGCTGGATCATATAAAAGCATATCGTTTTTGTTTTTATTGCAAAAAGCAGGCAAACTAAATATGTAAAATACATCTAGTTGATTAGAATTAGGCCCAAAGTAGTAGAAACTGGAAATATGTAAATAATGGACTAGTACCTCAAAATTGTACTTAAGTACAATGCTTGAGGTAATGTACTTAGTTACTTTCCACCACTGTTTTTCCACTCCACTGCCTCTGCCTGGACAAACTGGTGAGGAAGGCCAGCAGCGTGCTGGGGTGTCCACTGGATACTGTGGAGGTGGTGGGAGACAGGAGGATGATGGCGAAGCTCTCATCCCTGATGAGCCACGCCTCCCACCCCATGCAGGACACTCTGGCAGCTCTGCACAGCTCCTTCAGTCACCGGCTGATCCATCCCCGGTGTCTGAGGGAGAGGTACCGCAAGTCCTTCCTCCCCGCTGCTGTCAGGCTGCACAACAAGCTGCTCTCGGGAGACCACTAACACTTTGAACACTTTGAACACTTTGAACACGAACACGAACATTATGACTGAACATGAACACTTGAACACTTCTGAACACTTTAATTCACTTGAACATGAATATGAACACTTCTGAACACTTTAATTCATTCACCTGGTGCAATATCTAATCCGTGCAATCCTGTGCAATATCCCGTGCAATATCCAATACGTTTAAGTATTATCTTACATTTTACATTTTACTCCGTCTGTATATACTGGTATATTTAATATTCTTCTTTACTGTCAATCCCGTGCAATATCCAATACGTTTAAGTATTATCTTACATTTTACATTTTTACATTTTTACTCCGTCTGTATATACTGGTATATTTAGTATTCTTCTTCACTGTCATATTTTCTATTATTGTTTACTGTTTACTGTTTAGTTTATTTATACTACTTGATTTTTATCTTCATTTCATTTTATTACTTGTGAGCAATGCTGCTGTAATCCTGTAATTTCCCCACTGAGGGACTAATAAAGGATTATCTTATCTTATCTTATCTCACCCTTCAAAATATTTAAAAATATATAAAAAAATAAAAACAAGAAATTACTGACCACTGGAGGCGACGTTGACGCGTCGTTGTTTGAAGCCCGCCGGAAACGCAGTAGTAGAAGAAGAAGAAGAGGAGGCGTTTTTTTTAACCACTCCCGTCCCGTCGCGCGATCTTCCCTCTGGTTACACGCGGCGTTGCGTGAACTACGTGAACAGTTTTAACTTCCGCACTCTTAACATGAACAGGACAACAGAGCACAGCTAAGGTGTTTACACGATAAATATCACACGGTATGTGTTGTTTTTTATTTATTACATAAATGTGTTTTGGTAAACTGGCGGACGTTAACTCGTATGAGTGAGTCTTGGCTCGTCTCGCGGGTGTTTTGCCTCGCGATAAAAACAACTAGCGTTAATTAGTTTGCTACTGAACTAAAGCCACGTTATCAGACAAAATAACAAAGTAGACCAACCTCTATTCACAACACAACGTTTTAATGTAGATAACCTCCACACTTCGCACTGTAGTCTACATAGTGACAGGGTTATAACAACAATACAGTCTACGCAGATGTTAACAGTTAGCTAATGGGCTAACAATGCTAACATTATGACCAATCGATGAGCTGCGGTTAGCTAAAATTGACGTCATTCCCCAGAGGTATTATTTCGAACAAACAGTTTTAAAATAATGTGTGTGTATATATGCACACTATTTATTTAAAAATGGTTTGCTGGACCCCCAAAAATGATGACGTCATCACCGTGACTCTGGTATGAGTGTTTCGTTTGTGTCCAAACGAAACACTCCCCGCACATGAGTAATGTTACTGCAAGTTATTCGTTTTTTTAAGTGGACCACACCTTAACTTTGGTTAGATAACATGTGAAGGGACAATACACAGAGGTGTACAGTGGTGGTGGAGGAGGTATTTAAATGCTTTATTACTTAAGTAAGATTACTAATGCCAGTCTGAAAATACTATTCTACAGGTAGAAGCACTGCATTCAAAACCTTAAGTAAAAGTATGTAACAGCAAAATATACCGAACGTAAAGTGCTCATTGTGCAGTAAAATCTTCCATGTCAGTGTTTTACTATTATATATAAAGTTTCTGGATTATTATTATTACTGCTACATTAATGTGTATGTTACATTTTACTGCTGTAGACTATTACGGTTGTGCTCATTTAAACTTCTGTCGGGTCGTTTAATCTTCACCAATGCATCATATATTCTATAAGATCATGATATGTTTGTAGTGTCGCTGTCCTGTGAGAACCACGTATCTCTAAAAAGTCAACTTTTGAGGAGCTCAGAATAACAGCCCCGTTTTCAGCTTTGTGAAGATGCATTTTTATAGCTGATGCAAGAGGCTTTTTAAGTAGTTTATTTCATGTGAGAAGGAGACTTCTCAACACACAGCCATGATGTTTGCTAAAACAGAATTTAGTTTGATATTTTGCAATTGATTTTCATTCAACAACCTGCAACATTCAAGTCTAACTCACTGCTGCGTGTCGTGGAACAGATCTGAGTGATTTAATGCAAATATTCTCACAGATTTGGACACAATGTCAGATTCGGATTCTGACTATGACTGGGAGGACAGTAGAGGCCAGGTGAGTTATTGAACCAATAGTTAGAATAAGAGCGGTTAGCCAACATATTGTTGTCTGTACAAATGTCACTGATGCTCATTTTTTTGTTTCCTCTCAAGAAGTATTTGGCCAAAAATGACACAATCGTCGCCTTCCGCCCATCTGGTGAGGAGCACATGCATCTTAATACACCATTCATATTGATATCTAGGGCTACAATGTTGTAGCATTGTTATTATACGACAGTATCAGCATGCTTTGATATATATATATATATATATATATATATATATATATATATATATATATATATATATATATATATATATATATATATATATATATATATATATATATATATATATATATATATATGTGTGTGTGACTGTGAACTCTGTGTTGAGACAGGCCTGTGACCATCAGACTGCTGTGTAGTGAGTTGTTTGTACGGCGAGTCACGCCCTGAAACAGGAACTGAGCGTGTTCCAGAATCTCAGCCGCTCTCCCCTTTCAACCGTTTCCATTACAATAGGAACTGTACACTTCCCTGGTACTCACCCAGGAGGGCCCTCTTTATGACCTCGAGAGCCACATTCTTTATTATCCTACTCGGTTGCGTCAGACATGTGGTTATGCTTATAAAAAAAAAAATCCCTGCCCGTAGGATGCAGAGCAGATGGTAAATTCTCTGTGCTGCTCTCAGCTCGGTGAAACTAAGTGCGTGTTCTCTGCATGTTTTTGTTTCTTTAGATGAGTCGTTTGAACGATGGGTTCTTATCACCGCGGAGACCAGAAGAGACGCCGGGCAGCGGATGAGAATCTGTGCTTTCTGGCTTCCAATTCTGCTGCAACGTGAAGAGACGGGCCCGACTGTTTGCTGGGCTTTACAATTAGGTCTGACCTCGAAGTAAGAACACTTATCAATGGGATCTGAACTTTTGTTTAACCCCCCCCCCCCAATTAAAAACACTTTTAATCGTCAATGTTTACATTGGTAAAGAGTTTGTAACTTTCCCCTTCTAGTGGCAGTGACGAAATAAGTCTGAAGAACCTGAACAGGATAGAAATAGTGGAGGCAATCCTCAGAGCCCTGGAGAGAGGAACCGTAAGTTGATTACGTAGTACGTCACTGTTGACCATGGAACCATTGGAACTTGAACTTGAAACCAAAAGTTTTGTTTAGGATCATAATGCAGGAAAGCTCTCTATGTATGCAAGTTTTTTGACATGACGTGTCTCTGTTCCAGGTGAAAAGGGACCAGACTAAGCAGGTTGTCTTGATAAGCAACATGTTCAACTTGGTACGTCTGGAATAAGTGATTGTGTACATTGAATATAGAAGAGGTTTTCAATGAGTACGAGTAAAGGTACTTCAAACAATGGCTAGCTTCTCTAGCTTTTGGTTAATAATATCATAATGAAATGTATTTGTATTACACCTCCATACATTCAATGCAGTTCAAAAGTGAACTATATATATATATATATGTGTGTGTGTGTGTGTGTGTGTGTATATCTTTTAATTTCAAGGAGCTGTTACACATCCAATCTGATGTTGGGATCATTGGGCAGAAGCTATACATAGTTGTGTCATCCACGCTGTAGCTTTGAAAACTTACACTGTATTGTTGTGTTGATTTTAAATTTGGGGCAAAAAGAGGCACTGGTAGCAGATCGAGTTGACTGTTCCACTGTTCCCGTATCTACAAAAATCGTCCAATGCAACCAACCGCAACAGTCAAAAACATCACACAGTTGAATACCCACTTGTTGTGTCATTGCCTCTGTCGTCAATATACACGGCTGAATGTTCCTCTCTTTGACAACGTTCTCTGACTTTGTACCGTCAGCGTTCCTCTGGGGTTTTGGATGACGCGTTGCAGTGGTTGGAGCGAACTGGAGAACCCAATATTCGCCATCGCGTCATGGATCTTGGCCACACACACATGTGCCACACGGCCCTGCACCTCATCTTCACAGAGTGTAAGATACAAAACCGTCTTTGACAACTTACTCACAAGACATTTCTAAGAACATCCTGTAAAGAGGAAAACCTGTTTATTCCATTTTCTCTTTTAAACTATCAAATTTCATATTATACAACCCATATAAACACAGTGTTTGAGGAGTTGTGCTAACACTGACGCCTGTTAGAACTCGTATGTTGATAGTTAACACACACACTTGTCTCTTGCTTTCAATCAGTTGCTAAGTATATTCAGGAAATGGGTTCCCACTTTGAAAGGACGATGAAATCACTGACGGCTCGACCGGCCGAGTATCTAATAGAGGTAAGACGACAACGTGGTCTCTCTGGATTTATTTGCTTTTATGTTTTGTATTTGGACCGATCATTACGTATATATTATGTTCAAATAAAATATGTCGGCACGAAGCTCTACTGTCCTTGAATGTTTGTGTTGTACCTGAGGGAATATAATATATTTGTTCCTCGTCCAGAAAAGTGAAGAAATGAAGAAGAAAGGAAATGAAAACTTTCAGAAAAAGCAGTATGAAGATGCTGTTAAGTTTTATTCCAAAGCCATCACATTTTAGTAAGTTCATATTATAACACTATCTTTAAAATGTCCAGTAACACTGTCAAATATTACGGCCTTATCTTTGTGACTCTTGGGTATATTTTAGTTTTTGTTGACACTATTTGATTACGACATGAATGATGCAGATTATTAGAAACACTTCAATAAAATACAAAACCACCTTGAACTACGGCCACCAGAGCTGATTAAACTCCAATAAACAATAAATAACACAAGTTTCACAAAGAAGAATCATTCTATTAGATTCTAGAGGTGTAACTAGTAATTTGGTAAATCTGTGTACTTTTGTAACTAAAAATATATATATTTTCTCCATCCAGCCCTGACAACCACATAGTTTATGGAAACAGAGCATTATGCTATATCCGATCTAAGAAATATCTGTAAGTACCAGTTATTCCTTACTTATTTTGACCATAAAAGATGTGAGTGAGTCTATCGTACACGTCTCACTATAGAACGAGTGAATGCTGCTGTTTATCAGAGTTTGCTAGAAATGTTTTAACCCAAATATGACTTTAAACTTTTTACAGAAAAGCGGTTGGTGATGGAAAATGTGCTACTCTGATAAAACCACTCTGGGCAAAGGTACTAATCTCTTTGTATGAACCAGTCAACACTAGTGTAGTAATGTAACAGAGAACATTATCCAACATTTATCACACGGACGTTAAGGACCGCACCATATCGGTGTGGTCGGCTACAGATTCAAGGACTGTTATTTCAAGAGCGAGACGTTGAGGCGTGTTTGTTGTTTGCAGGGTCACTACCGCTACTGTGAGGCGTTGTTCTTCTTGGGAGAGATCAAAAAGGCGATTGACGCCAACTTAATGGCCCAGTGTCTGTGTAGAGACGACAGCGAGGGATTTAAAGACTTGGAACAACAACACCTGAAGTTCGCTGAAATGCTGATGCCGGACCCCAAAGGTATTTTCACTGCTCCGTCATGCTCACAGCAGCACCTTCAATCTTAGTTTTGATCCATTTAAAACGGCAAAAGTACCCGGAAGAGCGAGATTCCCAGAGATCTAAAAGCACATCTGTAATGCCGCCACACGAGTACACACTATACAATGTGTTTACAAGACACCTTTAAGTGTCTTTCTACTTCAGGATGTCCACGTCTTCTCATTTTGATACAGTTAAAAAGTCAAAGGTAGAAAAGCAACGTAACATCTTGAAGCTTTTTCTTGTAGACGGTTTGTTTTTCCTTTATAAATTGAAGTGTCTGTCTTTTGAGGTATGATTAAGACCTGATTGTTGCTTATCATGGAGGACAAATACCTAGTTGGCCTCAAGTCTGGGTTAAATGATCCCCTCCATCAATGAAACCTGTGTTTATGTGCTTTGATTTCAGCTGTCCAGCCTAAGAAAACCCAGAGTAAAAGGTACGCGTGTACCTCGTACACATTAAACAACTTCACTTGCTTGTTTACATGCTGATAAACTTATGGATTCATTTTTTTCCTACAGACCAGAGAGCACCAACAGAGTGAAAAAGAGTGATGCGACTCCACAGATTAAGGTTTGTGAACGTGTCCGTTAGAGGCTGTCAGTAATGCATCCTTTATTATTTTAGGTGAAAGAAGATATAAATAAAACATAATCCTCCACACAAAACAGATAAATAAAGACAAAAAGATCTGCAGATCGATAATTAAAATATTCTTTAGTTTTGTCGGTGTGAACAGCCGGCTTTTAGAACATGATTGAATCATTGACACAATATTTGTGTGGCTTTAGCTGAAGTTTAGTAGCTCAGTGTTAATAATTAACTTGTGTGTCGGCAGGTCACAGAAGTTAAACTGGAAAAGACACCACGTGAGTTTGTTCTGACACTTTTCTTTCTGACCCGGGTTCAGATCCTGGTTGTGGTGTCTCTCGGTTGTCCAACGCATACAAGCTGATTATTATTTGTGTACTAGAGTGTCCACAGTATGCGTCTCATATCCTTAAAGACGTGTTTTTAAAGGTGCCCTGTGTTGACTCACTGAATGCAAGTTTTAAATCTGCATTGTCTTACATCCATGTTCATTAGCGAGCAGTCTGTTTGTATTCTGTCCTGTTTTGTTCTTTATGTCTGTGGAGTAAAATACCTGCACATTAAAGTTAAGATGTTTTGTTTGACATTTAAAAAAACTTATTGGCTAATATTCTGTTTCCAGTGAAAAATGAGAGGACTGCACAGTCAGATGCCGGTGCTAAAAACTCCAAACCATCTAAAAGGTTAGTGGAAACATTTTCAACACTTCTCAGATCCTCAGACAGACTGTTCCAGCTGCTCAGAGTATAGAAAACATAATGATAAGAATCAACATTGTGGCTTGTTTTAATTGATCTATTTGTTGTCTGATCTGAGGTCAAAGAATGTTTCCCTTCAGACTGTTTAACTGATTTAAACATTCTGTGCTTTCAGTGAGCTTTCTTCAAAGAATGGGAGAGGAGCGCCCAGCACACCAAAGAAGAAACCAAAGAATATAAACCAGTCAGAAGAGGAGGTACGGCTGTGCTTAACGTGTCGTGCTCTGCTTCTGTCATGTGACCGACATGTTGTCTGTAGTCATGAGTCTGGTGTGAAGGCTTCCAGCACACTGTGTCTCAAAGGGAGCATCAGTAGAGACACTCAACCCTGCAGATCCTTGAACTTAAGCTCACTGAGGCTATTCTTTGTCTTTCATTGCAGAAGGATCATTAAATCAATCTCTTGCGCGCTTGCTACTGTGTGTCAATAGATTGCATTTAAGAGCATCTTAACTTTTTAGAACATCCAAATGTAGCTTTAAAGTCGTAAAATCATCATTAAAGAAGATACGTGACCAGCTCTGTGATGTGTTTTTATCCGATCAGAACCAGAAAGACGACGATGAATCCAACAAGTGTAGCGAGTTGCGATCGATGGTGGAGGACGCTCACTCGGCTCTGGCCGACCTACGCAGCCGCAATGCGGAGCAGGCCTTCAGGAAGGCGCTGGTCCTCGTGGAAACCAGCACACCCAAGGTAACGCACCACTGATGAGCACTTTACACTAAAGCACAATGTCCTGTATGTGTATAAATCAGGGCTCCAGACTAACTTTGGTCGCACCTGCACATGATTTGGTTGCACCCTTTTTTATTTTGGTGCAGAATTGCTTGAGTGTTTTGATTGTGTGCAACCTTCTACTTCTCTTAATTGCAGAAGCAGATATTGTACTTTTGACGCCACCATATTCATCTGAGTCCTTTATTTACTAGTTACTTTGCTGATGAAGATTTTAAAAACCTACGAGTATGAAATGAATGCATTGTTATACAAAGATATCATCCAGCCAACAGTTTAACATTAAAATGCGTCTTACGTGTTTCTTTGTTTGTGAAAACAACCTTTACTTTGTCTGTCATATTTCAGATTTGCGTTGAGCTTTAAAAGACATCATTTGTTTTCTTTCTGCTTTCTCAGGATCTTGGTCTTTCCACATTAGATGAGCTGTTGTTGCTGTACGGCCTCGCCTCAGCTCTGACAGAAATCGGCCAGCTTGAGGTAAGTTATGGGTCCGTGTAGGCGTGGTTTTATATGAACACGATAACTTGATCATTTAAATTGTAGATAACATTGTTTGAGTATTGAATGTCCTGTGAAGCAGGCATTACATGTGTGGTTCCTTTGTTCAACACAGGAACTCGGAGAAGCGCAGAGACTTCTAGATAAGATCAAATCCTTCGAGGAGAGGACGTTCCAGTGTCTGGTTTACTATGCCGTCGGCAGGGTGTATCTCAGAGAGAACAGGTACGGTGACTTCTAGTATTTGCTGACGTTGTGCGATTGAGTCCACACCCTTTTGTTTCAAAAACGGTCTTTCCTCTGTGGACAGGTTCGCACTCGCCCTGGAGCAGTTTTCAGATTCCCTGCAGACGGTGACGAATCGGATAACCCCGGGTAAACTCACGTGGCCTTTAACGAAAGACATCGTCAAAGAGACACTGCCGGAGTATTTCAAGGTTTGTTGTCATCTTAGGTCTTTGTTTGTATCCATTTCAAGAGATTGTATAGGTGCATGTGAGTGTTTGGACATTGTTTATGTAATACACACCCTCAGTAACTGTATTGTATGTGATCAGATTTGTATGCCTTCGTGTCAGCGATCGTGGCCGGATGAATTGTGTTTCTGGGTTACGTATGGTCCTCGTGAACGCAATATGTCAGGAAGGCCCAAGATTTGTCACAAGCATCTACGTAAACTGTGGACATGAGAATGAACTGATTAGATTCTGGTGTTTAAAGGTCACTGTGGCCTCACAAAACACATTTTTGGCCAGAACCCGAGAATTGATATGCTAAATAGGATGAAATGACATTTTGGACAGACATGATAGTAAACCGCAACTTGACTAGTTGGAGGAGGAATAAAACCGAGTTTCACACTGATTAGACTCTATAGACAGAGATTAAAGATATATAAATTAATAGAATAAAAAATATATAGTAAACACAACACAACAAAGTATATAAAAGTAGCACAAAAGGAAAGTCTCTGATCAAGTCAGGCCGATATCCTGTTAATTTGATCTAGATCTAAACATTTATCAGAGCTTAAATCACTTGGCAGCAGTAGGATAACATACTGTATCTATGGCTGACATTTCTCTACTTTCCCTACTTGTATCTTTTCTTTTTTTAGGAAATTCTGGAGCATGCTATAGAGCTGTGCAGGTTTCCTCCTGTTCCTAATGCCATTTGTCGACTAGAGAAATGCCTTGTCCCTTTGAAAGCTGAAATCTACTTAACTGACCCAGATTTTAAGGTAAGCGGCCGCCGCGAAACACAGACGGATAAGTTACTGTTAATAATTATTATTATAAAGCATATGCCTCTTTTATGTAGGGCTTCATTCGAATATGCTGCTGTAAGAGCTGCATTGTTGAATACCACACCGCCTGTTGGAAGACCCTCAAGACATCATCCTTTGATAAGAATGAAAAGGTACATTTCATGTATTCCTTGATCGCAGGGTTTCTACAGGTCACGAAGAACCGGGAAAAGGCATGAAAATGATCTTCATTAATATATTAATATGACCGGTAATCTATATTGGTTAAATAATACTTAACGTTTGGGCAGAGCAGTTACGTCAACTGCGTTGTTCTCGGCGCGGGGTAAGGCCGGACTCTATTTTTATTTAAATTTTTCATGACATTTCAGTGTGTGTGTGGTCATTAAATGTGTCTCAAAGTCATGGATATGTATTAGTAAAAAGTGTTTGTTTCACTCTGGAGAGAGCTGTTGCTTACTTAAAGTCTCAAATTATATATTTTTGTGTTGCAGGAATTCCTGCAAGACCCGTGTTTGACTCCAGACTGCGTCGGCCAAATCTGTAATATCAAAATCTTTAGTCCGACGGGGCTGATAAAGTGTAAGGTAAGAGGATGCATTCTATATTCTCTGCACAGCGAGGTGAAGCTATTCGCTGTGCTCATCAATGAATGAATCACAGGATCAGTGTTGACCCGAGTCTTGTTTCTCTCCAGTTCGAAGCTCTCGTCGCCAAACCACAGACTCTGAAGAAGCCCAAAGTGAATCAGAAATGCACAAGGTGAGTCGAGTTCACTGCGTGTAGCTGCAGGACTTAGTCGGCCACAAGACGGCGATGACAATGTAGTTCGGTTCAGTTAGTGAACGCCCACTTTAAAGGATCATATACTAATTGACAAGCACTTGGTTTCTGAATAACTCGCCTTTTCTCTTTTTCAATTTTCAGTCTAAAGAAGTTAAAATCAAGAGAAGAGCACAAGCTCAAGAGGAATCAGCATAAGCAGTCGTTTCTAGAAAAGCAGGCGATCAACGATGAGATTCTGCAGAAAGATGACTCAGCAACCCACAGTCAACAGAAAGGTACGGCTGCTAACATCAGCAACTTGTAGTTCTGTTTCATTGCACTTCTGTTCATTCAGTTTAAACACGTTTTTCCTGCAGTCTGTTCGGTGGCAGATGAAGATTAGGCTACTCTGATATTGTTCGTGTTTTATGGGTTGTAGTTTGGTACTTTTTCCAACTCTTGTGATCCAAACGTTTCCAATAACAAGTGTTGATCAGTCCATTTATATATTTTCAGCCTGGCTGCTGTACAGGGACAGAGTTCTTCTGCAGATCAGCGAGAACATGGAGCTGCTGCGAGAGGAGAAGGGCCTCCACGTGTCGCTCCTGACGGACAGTCTGAAGCCCTGGCTGGAGCTGGACTCCTCGAGGGGGAACCAGGTAGCTGGGCGGATTCTGAACTGGCAGCAGGAGCCGCTGGAGACTCTGAGCGACGTCGTTGAGCTGCTGTTGGAGCGGAAGAACCGGGTTTGGGCTCGCGTCCTAATACAACTACTCAGTGGCTGTCTGGATATAAATCCCAAACTCAGCAACTGGGCGCTCCAGCTCAACAACGCAGGTTGGCATTGATCATGTTACTCCTAAATATCCTCAGAGTTCAAGTGATCAAAGCATGCACACTGAAGGAAAGTCAGTAATCAGCTGTTATAGTGATTAAAAACTGTATAACTGAGGGATTCTTGTTTATTTCTGCACTTGCAATTATCAGTCTAGTTGAACCACTGTACAGCGGTTTGTTCCCCACGTACAAAACAAACACTTCATACCAATAAAAACTATTTGTAAACATGACTTTGTAAAAGTCTCAAAACATGAGAGACCGTCCAACATATAGAGTAGTAGTAGCTCTTGTGGCACACAGAAGTCATGTAAAATTGTGGACTTTGCCGTCAGCGGCGTGTTGTGAAGTCTCACCACCTCCCTGCTGCTTTCTTTAGGTCTGAATGCCGCGAAGTCCTTCATTGAGCGCTACGCGGGACACTTGGAGCAGCTGGATCTGGCTTTTCTGCTCGACTTTGGTCCGTTGCAGGACGTGATTATAGAGAAGCTCGGGACTAGGCCGGAGCTTTTTTCAAGCGCCGGCTTGACGGTGACTGAATACCTAAATCAAGCCCCAGCACATGACATGAGACTCTTTATCTGGACTCTAGAGGAGCACAGGGACGAATATCTCACCTGCCACCATATACTGGATGACTATTTCGATATGATGGGTGTGTATATTTCACTTTTCTAACATGTGATGTGGAGGCGTGTTCATTTGTTGCCGATGATTTGACTTCCTGTTCTTTATTTTTCAGATGGACATTGTTCAGTCTTAAAAAAGTCTGATGAAAATCAAAATCAAAATGTAAGTCTTCAGAAACATTTTACATTTTAGTCGTATGAACTAAACCTCAAAGGACTAGTTCGGCAATATTTTGGAGTAAAATGAGATGCCAGTCTGTTAGCTGAAAATTATGTTGCTGCCAGTTAGCTTAGCTTAACATAAAGACTGGAAACGAATGGAAACGGTTAGCACAGAGTGTCTGCACGTCTTAAAGTCTTAAAAAAACATTGAATTCTGTACCGTCGGCAACAAAAAAGGCCCCGAAAAGTTTTTAAAAGTCTAAATTTCAAACAAAGTTCTTAAATATTTTTTTGTTGCGGGCTGTCGGGAGACGTTAAATCTTTTTTTTTCAACAATATGACCATGTCAATACCGTCTTCCACTTAATTTTACATATTTGGAGGTGTTGTTGACCCTATTGACATGAGAGTGAAAATAGGCTCATATTTAATGTGGTGAACGCTGCTTTAAAGCCAGGCTTCATCTGAAGGTAACAGAAACGTGCTCACATTAACATGTCATATCTCATTTATATCCCATAAAACCATAACGTGTCACTGTTACACTCAGAACATACCTGTAAGTGTATTTCCCCAAATTCCTTAAATGTGATTTAACTTCCTGATCCCTAATTCAATTTGTTTTAATTTCAGAATTCTCCTTTGAAGAGTCGAGGCCGGAAAAAGAAACAGAGAGAGACAAAAGTAAGAGAGTGATTATAGGTGTGATGGGTTGCCTGTGAAGAGAAAATGTCTTATCGGCTTGAATCCAATGTGTTTCCTCTCCTCTTCCGTTCAGGGCGTTATTGTTTGGTCTGAGAGGACAGCTCCGACTCCGAGAGATGATTGGGAACAAGACTTATTTGAAGACGACTCTTTGTAAGTTCTCCGCGTCGGACGCACATATTTTATTATAACAACAGTTTCTATGTCTAACGTTGAGAATTCGGTGTCGACAGATCATTCCTTCACCCCGGTGATCCGTTCAGCGTACCGAGTCACCTCCGAGAGCAAGTGGCCAATTTTGAGGACCAGTACAACAGCACCAGACACAGAAGTCACTATAAACAGATTTTGGACAACAACCCAGACCCAACAAAGGAGAGTTTGTACGAGTAAGTGCACGCTGGTGTTCAGTGGTGGAATGCAACGAAGCACCGTCCGGAAGTACAATTATGACACGCTTCTTCTGGAGTGTTTCACTTTTATGAAACTTTATACTTCTACTACACTACATTTATATGCACCTATAGTTACTCTGTACATATCAGATGATATGACGCATTACTATACTTCTAATCTACCCAGAATAATGCAATAGTGTACTATGATATAACAATATAACATTCTGCATCGTGACAACTGTTACTTTTGATACTTTAAGTGGATTTTGTTGATACTACTTCTGTACTTTCACTTCCACTACTCTGTCGTATTTTTAATGCATCTTCCCCCTTTTTGATTTTGAACGTTTGAATGTCTCTCTGCAGCTACTTTGCTCAGATCTTGGAGGAGCACGGCCCGCTGGTTGCTGAGGACCCTCTGCTGGTGGGTGAACTGGGGAATTTCCCCTCCGTGGCTCAGCTGAAGATCCAGGAAACGGGCGGCTTTGAGGCCTTCCTCCTGGAATCCCTTCGCTTCATCAAGATGGGGAGGTGCATCGGCCTGGCGAAGCACGCCGTTTCCCTGCAGCAGGCGGTGCACGGAGCCGGTCTAGACGACTTGGATGTAATAGCGGATCCCGGCTCGGACCCTCGGTGTTTGGACGAGCGGCGTGAATCTGCTTTCACGAGCTATCTGGACGTTTATTCTTCTGCACAGACTGACGTCTATCGCGCCCTCCCGAATCCGTATGTAATAGGCTCCCAGCCTGCCCAGCCTGATGAGGTTGACCGTTGGACTTTTGATGACAGACAACCAGAATACGTTTTACCGAACGACTACGGGGATCTGGATCTGGATCTGGTTGATGGACTTTTAGAAACCTCGTCAACGACAACTGACGGAAGCTTTTTGAAGAAACATGCAGAAGTACAGGTCAATACCAAACATTTCATTTAAAGTGGTAATCTCAAAGATTTTCATTAAAATGTCCGTTCACTGTCTGTTACCGATGTACGTAACGCACTGGTGATTGCTCCTATGGCCCACCAATGAAAGTATTGCAATATTTATATATTTGTCTGTGGTGACGGGACTGAAATCTAAAGGATTGTCTCTCCCCAAATAAACTAGATCAAATATGTAAAAGTATAAATAACGTCTGCTGTACTGTGGGTGACATTTGAAATGCTCTTTTTTTTGTTTCGTCTCAGACGTGTCAGGAGTCCATGAGGAGTGTTGCAGTGAATACAGAGATTCATAAGCGTTTTGAGAGCTGCCGGGTGAGTTCAGTGTAACTTCATGCACTACCTGTATATGTGTAAGTAGAGCTATCTACAGCAATGCATCATATTCCATAAGATCATCACACGTCTGTCGCGTCACTGTCCTGTGAGAACCACGCATCTCTAAAAAGAGATCAGAAAAACAGCTCTTTTTCCAGCTGATCCAAGAGATTTTTAAATTTATTTGGCTTAAGAAGTAGACGGATTGTCTCAACACATAAAGCAACACTTCATCACAAGCATTCAACATCAACACATCTGGAGATACGTGGTTTCCACTGGAAGAGAAGTGGATGAAAAACTGAAATCTGAAAAGTAACTGAAGTGGAGTATAAATAACAATATTTACCTTTAAGATGTACTAAAGTAGAAAGCATGATAAAATGAGATCACTCAAATAAACTATTAGTACCTTGAAATTTGTACTTAAGTACAGTACTTGAGGTAATGTACTTAGTTACTTTCCATGGCTGCTTGTCCACAGTGTAGCTCTGTGTGAAGTTGTTGCCTGTTACGGAGTGTTGTAGTTGACTCTTTCCCCTCCGTTGGTTCTTCCAGGGTCACATCAACATAAAGCAGAAGACCAACAGGGAGTTGGAGCAGAAGATCAAGAAGATGGCGAAAGGCTGCGACAAAGTCGACCTGAGACGTGAAGAAGACGTCGCTGTCCTGAAGGAAGACATTCAGAAGATCACAGCTAATATACAAGTAGGTCCATAAGCAGTTACAATTATCGGGAGTTTATAAGATAGAATAAACCTTTATTAAGAGAAATGTGACAGGATATGTCAAGAAGAGGAGATGCAACAGACCTCAAAGGATTAAGATAACGTAATGTAGAAAAATACAACAAAAACTGACATGTCTGTTATTGTCTGTCTTCTCTCGTCAAGGTGACCAATAAGGAGCTGGCGCTGTTCCAGCAGAAACTGGAAGAGGAGGTGAAGAAGGACCAGAAGGAGAAGAAGGCCAACCAGGAAGGACTGAAGGCCCTGAAGACGACGATCGAGGATCTGGTGGAGCAACACGGGAGGTGAGAGCGAAGCTCAGTGGTGCAAAGTAACTAAGTACATTTACTCAAGTAGAATTTGGATGTACTTAACTGGAGTATTTCCTTTATACCTCAACCCCACAACATGTATTTGGAACTTGTGTTTTAGATCTATACTGGGTAGTATTGTATTGCATGACATAAAGTATCTCAAATTTGCTCCACATTGAGGAACTGCACTATTAAAATACTCTTAACAATACTCTTCCATGTATTTGCTACAGAATAGTAAAATACATGATAACACTATAACACTTTGAAAGGAGCCATTCTGCATAATGAGCACTTTTACCGTTTGATACTTTTAAGTACTTTTAGCTGATAGTACTTGTGTATTATTATCTGTACTTCTTCCAGACTGAAGTGGTGAAAGTAACAAAGCAGCTGCAACATAGAAGTGATGAACACATGAATGCATCAATAATTCAATAGTAATTCAGCACTTTTGGTATTTTAAGTATATTTTGAAGCTAATTCTTTTACATAAGTACTTTTGAATGCAGGACGTTTACTTGTAGTATTTCTCCACTGCTACTTTTACTAATATGAAATATACGAGTACTTGTGACTTATGATCACCTGGGACAAATATATATTTGTGTTCTGGATTTATTTATTTGTTTATGTATTGTTGCGGCTTGAACGTGACGTTGTATGTACAGATGTCTCATACTGTAAACACAAAGCATCAAGTAATGATTGAGCCCTAATTATATTTATACATTTGTGTCTTATTTTCATCCACAGTCTTTCCGGAAACATCCGAGAGAAGAAAGCCAGCTTTGACTCTAAGCTGAGTGATTCCATTGAGTTGAGGTAAGTGTTGAGCAACGAGTTGATGGTGAAGCAGAAACTAAAGATCCTCGGCTCTTTGGTTAACGTGTCGTTTCCTTTCAGTAACCAGTCGGCAGCTGAGAAGATGAGCCTGGAGGATGAGATCAATCGCTGTAAGCTCTCGTTTACATCGGCGACCCGGAGGTCTCAGGCAGCTCAGGTAGGCCCTGCACACAAACTTTACTATTCACCAAGAAATATATTTAAAAAGGAAAAAATACACAGACGTTAAGATACACGCAAATTACTTTTAGAAGATATGTTCATTTTAAATATAATAAAGATGCATCAACTTAAATATATATGCAAGAGAGATAGTGATCATGACATATTACTGATAATGAACCTAACCTTTATAAGTACACATGCGGTGTATATGTATGAACTGCCACAGTATTAGTTCACACATGCGTATGAATATAAGAAGCGAACAGTTGTATGTTTAAATAGCAGCGTCCTATCCAAAGTACGTCAGGCCTCTCTTCAGAGTGGTTGAGCCTGAGGCCCCGCTGGCTCTTTACACTTTGTTAAAACTACTACAGCTCGCTAAGTTTAGTAAATGACTCGATCCTCGTCGTTCTGCTCCTCCAGGTGATGGTGGTGGAGAGCAGTCGGGATCAGGGTTTGTTCGTCCTCTACAGAGAGCTCGCCACCGGCAAGGCTCTGCTCACCAAGCTGGACGAAGCGGCTCACAGGTCAGAGAGCAGTGAAGACCGCCGCTTTCATTCCTATTGTGTTGGTGTCACATTTATTCATTGTGCGACGTCCTTCCACCCGTGTCCAGATACCCAACCCCAGACCTGGAAATGACGAGGAACAGCTGGAGAGTCAACGTCCAAGAAGTTGAAAAGAAGATCTCCACTGCTGAGGTACGCGAGTCATTTCCTTTGTTGCAGCTACAGAAGCTACGGGATCAATGGTCCATGTTGGCATGCCTTGACTTTTGATGTGTTAATCCAGACGTTTAGTAAGACTTCATGTTTTACACAGGCACAGTACAAGGAGCTGCTGGATCAGGTGAATAACGGGAGAAGACTCAGTGAATTGCCTCCAGTCGACGTCAACAACCAGTCTGAGCCTCCAGCGGCACCAGTAAGACAACCAGTCTAACCAGCACATGTACCACGCTTATTAACTAGCTTAATGTCCAGCTGTTCTCTATTTCATATCATCATCATCATCAATAAACACCTTATTATTCCTTATACGAAATAAGCAATAATAACTTCTGCTACTACTGCTACAACTACTACTTCTACTGCTATAATACTACTATGTATACTGCTGTTACTACTTCTACTCCGCCTCTACAGGATCAAATGGCTCAGATATTAGAAATCGTTGCAAAATCCGTGGTTATTTACCACTAATTAGAAGTGTAACCATCTCCTGTCTTAATGTTGCAGTCTGTGGCGGCCGCAGAGTATTCTCCTCCATCTTCATCCTCCCATGGCGCCCCCCCGGTCATCCCCCCGCCTGCAGCTGAAGCGGCGGCCGCTCAGCCTCCCGCTCAGCTCAAACCTCCGACCAGGGCTCTGGAGCCTCAACACAACACTGTGTACGACAAGTCCTTAGAGCGCCTGACCAGCATGTTCCCCGACTATACAAGGTAACGCTGGAGCTCTAATGCCAAGTTATACACACTTCAGACCTTCTACTAGAAGAAAAGTGGCTTTAATGCTCATTTCTTACACAAACAGAAGAAGGGAAACATTGAGCGTTTCATCTGGCAGCTTTACACTTGTAGGTATTGAACACAATGCATTGTGTGTTTGTGTTCAGGTCGGACCTGATGAGGTTTGTCCAGGAGTTTCGATCATCCAGCGGTGGAAGCCGGAGCAGCATGTCGATGCAGGACATGGTCGGTGGAGTGACTCAGCTGATCCTGGACCATCAGGTAGGTTTTTCAAGGTCTAAACTAAAAAATATGTTTATTTTAGCGAGAATCTGTACCAAACAAAGATGTAGTCTAGAGTCCGTTTGCTGCTATATTATATATTTCTGAATCCTGTATATTGGAATTTTTATGCCACAACTGTTGCGCGGACCTGTGAAGACGTCTAGTATGGATGATCCAGGTTCTTAAAACACGTCCCATTGATTGTTTTGGCTTCTTTTCCTCACAGGAGAAGCCTAAAGCTGCCAAAGCGAGCAAGGCCCGTGGGGTTCCCTCTGTGTGTACCACCCCGCCTTTGGTCGCCCCGGTCTGGCTGCAAAAGAGAGACAACACGCAGTCCAACGTGGTACGTCTTTTTTATCTGAGAAAGTATTTTTTGTTGCATTTAGCCTTTCTAAAACACAAACATCACATAATGTTCAGGCCAATGTGGTGATTTGGAGTTTGTCCGACAGAGGCCTCTGTTACGAGAGGCTGTGAAGACTCGTATTGATCTGTCTGGTTAGTCCTCGTCTTAAGATGCATCACGTTGATTGTTTTGTCTTCTTTTCCTCACAGGAGAAGCTTAAAGCTGCCAAGTACACCGCCCCGCCTTACGCCTACCCGGTCTGGCACCCCCCCGAACTAAAGAGAGAGGCACACTCCAACGCAGTAAGTCCAAAAGAAACTAACATCCGTTAGTATGAATGAGTTAAAGAACAGAAACATTTTCTATCAGTGTTTTTAATCTTCTCTTTGTGCTTCTGGAGGCTTTAGATTGTGTCACAGAGCACTTGTAACATATTTCTGATTTTAGAAAACATGACCTGGAAAAATTCACCCCCATTTCATTAACGGGGTTATTAGCTGTAGAGACCGTTTATTGCACCAGGCTCTAAACACGTCTGCTCTACGGCCGGGCATTTTGAAGAACTGCTGTTTTTGGCACTTAATCGTTGGTTCATTTCTCAGCACCGCAGGTCGCCGCTTGCTGATAAAGATTACGCTGCACTAGATTAAAAAGTCACCGTGGTTTTCTCTCTCACTTGCTGACAAAAAAAACATGTCTAAAGCGCAACTAAGTTGTGGTGAGTTTTGAGTGTCCTGTCAGCAGCACGCTGTCTACGAACCAATGACACAAACAGAACTATGACTATATTGGCTCTCTGGTAAGACAAGGAAGCACTCAGTCACTGTCCTCCAGTTTGGACCCGACTCTCTGACTGTGTGTGTGTGTGTGTGTGTGTGTGTGTGTGTTGATTGCAGCTGAACATCGGGGATCCTTGCATCATCTGTCACGAGGACATGAATCCCATCGACATCTGCGTGCTGGTGTGCAGACACAGCTTCCACAACGAGGTGAGCAGAGACGCTCTTCAAACTGCTTCATGTACCTTTGAATCACCTGTTGTAGCTTAAACATGGGTTTTATGTTTTGATATAAATCTCACCTTTTTTTGTTTTATGAATTCAAGAAATACATGTTTTCTGTCTTTGTATGACCATAAAAAGGTGCGTTTTTATTGTGAAACCTTTAATGTGCGTCCTGTGTGTGTGTTCAGTGTATCAGGTCGTGGTTGAAGGAGCAGAGCACCTGTCCCACCTGCAGAGATCACGCATTGCTGCCTGAAGAGTTCCCCGCTCTGTCTGGTAGAAGACGCCAAGCTCCGTGATAATTCCACCCTAACCTTCCCATCACACATATGCTTTTATCTTATTTCTTTTTATCACAATTTTCATTATAAACTAAAAACGCCATTGTTTTATTATCGTTAAGATGTTCAAACTGAATAAACGAAGGCGTCTTGTGTTTGAGATCGTCTCCGTCAGATGTTTGTCTGGTCCACAGAAAAAGTTAATAAAAAATCATGGTATAGTATGTCATATTATAAATGATAAAAAGTCGCAGTAGAGTGTTAGATCATAGTACGCTAGAAAAAGTACATAGTTTGTTAAAATACAAAAACATAGAATGTCTGAAAATTCATCATGTAGTATTTCAAAACTTTATGAAAAAAAGACTGTCACAAAAGTCATTGTTTAGCATGTAATGGTACAATATGAAAAGTATTGTAGTAAATGTCATGAATAAAGTCAGAGTACTTTCAGCCATTTCCTGTCTTTGAATGTTCAGCGTGCTCCAAAAATCATTCAGGTTACTGTGCAACCCATACTCAAGAAAACATATACAGTAAATGCTATTTGCAAAATATCATTTATTCATGTCTACATAAGATCTGTGGTCACATGGTCCAAAAACAGTGTTATGATTATGACTTGATCTAATGGTTCGTACATTTAGAAAAAAAGACACCATCTACAGTGTACGTGTACATGCTCTACTGCTGTGGCACGCATACGGTCTGTTTCTGTGCACATGCATGATTAAACCGCAATAAAAAAAAAAATCATTGGGTTATATTTAAATAAGTTTAAATCCAGATTGCCTTGTTCCTCTTAATAATTCAAAATTTGACTGCACACTGTCAAACTGGCTTTTTATTTAATAAAGAGGAAAAAGCCACTAACTGAGATCTGAAGGGTCATTCGTTAGACGATGGGTTACTTTTGGTGTAAAAAGTGACTATTTGATGCCCGGTTGGTAAACTGAGCATAAATACGGATGAAAAGACGAAGCTACTCCACAAGACAAACTAGTCGATTTTATGATTTTTATAAAACAAGGATTAGAAATCAGATTTTTAATCATTTGTTTTTGTAAATCAAGCAAGAGGCTAGAGTACCGTTTTGTTGTCGGCATTTGAGAAAACAGAATTCCGTCTCAAACAATAGTTACATTTGAAGCTTGTTTTATCAAACGGCACAGAGATTATGAACTGATAACATAATGACATGCACTAACGTTCAAAAGTGTTTCTTTCCTTCAATGATTCAGACTCCAATTGTATTATTTACACTTGAAATAGTTTCTGCCCCAAAAGAGGAATAATCGAATTATATTTTGCACTTGACGCTGAAACAGGAACCTGTTCCTTTTAAATCTGGTTGAACTATATTGTACATGGCAGGAGATTACAAACTTTGAACGGTGTGTAAATAGCACAGCCGATAGCCTGACGGTCAGTTCACGGTGATCATAGTGCAGAGAGACAGCCGTCCAAATTGCCGTGTTACAGGTGGGAAAAGGTCATTTAAAGGCAACAGGTGAGTTTTTTTTAAGACAGGGCCGATACATAACGACATGAATGAAAACGTTGGCATTACAGTGACACAGACACCTCGATAACCACTTTGTGAAACAATTCACACAGTTACGTATGAAATAAGAGCTTTTTGTTTACATGCATGTGTGAGGAGGGTTGATTGATTGTACATTCCAGCCGCTCTGCTCACTTGATGTTGCCCCGGGTGGTTCGCTGCTTGGTCATTGTCGTCAGCATCTGGCTGATGTAAGAGGTCAGGAGGTCGTCCATTTTGTAGCCCTGCGTGGTTTGAGGTCAGAGGTTAGATATGCTGTGCTGGATTGATATTTATGTATTTGGATATGCGGCAAAATCACCTGTTCAGTCACAAATATCATAAAAATCAGGTCTGAACTCAAACCTAGGAGCATTGGTTACGTGATGAACCATTTCAAATGTATATTAACATATTTAAACTCTTAATTTCAGGTCATTCTGGTGGCAGTAGTGCTTCACGTCAATACCAGGAGCTCACCAGTGAGGTCTCACACAGCAGCTTGCTGCCTCGGACCAGGTTTCCGATGGTGATGTGGAAGTACGTGTTACCGCTGCTCCAGTTGGAGATCTTAGTGAAGGGGTGAGTGGTGAGGATGTCCTGCAGGCAATACAACAACTGAGATTAGCACACACACACACACACACACACACACACACACACACACACACACACACACCCCCACACACCCACACACACACACACACACACACACACACACACACACACACACACACCCTGTTGGCAGACACAGTGCAGTACTGTGAGATAGCTTGTGTACTTTTGATTTCAGGGAAATTTTAAAATACACACGCTATCTCACAGGAACAGAACGAAATGAAGCTATGGTGGTGAAATATCGAGAGAGCGACATCGTTGACTAGCTTTCAGCATTTGGAGCATTAGAATATAATCTAATATTTTAGATTATCTGTATTTTACAAAATATTTCAGAAAACGATTTTGTTCCCAAAATGATAATTCTTGGGAACAAACTAATATGATAAGAGTGGACCCACCTTAGACTTGGGATCAATGAGACTGACTCCGTGTTTGTTGATTGCAATCAGGAGGGCTTCTGGGTAATTTGGATCAGTTGATTGCTGCAGGAAAGAAAAAAATAGAATAATTAAAAACTAAAAGTTCGATTGTACTTTTATAATGTATTATCATAGATTAAATGAATGCATGCATCAACAATGATAATCAAATAATATAATCTCTATTATTCTGAAATAAGCCATTCTGCATCACTTTCACTTTTGGTACTTTAAGTATACTTTGATGCTGATACTTTTGTACTTTGAAGTAACATTGTGAACGCAGGACTTGAACAGAGTATTTATACAACTTAGCATTGCCACTTTTATTTAAGGTGAAATATCTGAATACTTGGACAACAACATAATGACCAAAACATGCAACAACTGCTAAACGTACACTTATATTCCTCTTTTTCCCAACGTCTTTACCTTGACTTCAAAAAAGGCGGAACCAAACGTGGTCCACCTGTAGATGATCTTGAGGAAGGAGAGTTTGGCTTCTTCTCGAGTCTTTCCGGAGTGCTTGTTGAACAGCGACATGATGGACTGAGAGGGAAACACACGTTTCTTTAACATAATAAATGACTTTGCAGAGACTTTTATGACCAAACTTTTAGAACGGCCAACCGAGATTATTAAATACAAAGTTGCCAAAGTTGTACCCATGCATGGCGTTGCCTTTGGGACATTCATGGTCTTCAGAGGATGAATAACAATACATTTGGTGATCCTCTGACTTTTCGTCTGCTCTCATACGTCATGCATCTCACCCTCTTCCAGTCGTCGGGGGACAGATGTCTGATCTGGTCCTGAGGGACGAGATCCTTCAGGATCTTGGAAATATCCTGGAAGTGGATTTTGTCATCCTCAAACTTCACCCTGTAGATCAGCGCTGCCAACTGGTGCACCTCCTCCCTCACACACTTGTGGTAGCCTCGCAGATACTTCGGCAGCTCCTGTAGAAAGAAGACAGTCGCTGTTAAGATACTGCACGTGTATGTGTCTATTGGTAGATACATTCATACTTAAGGTTTTCCATAAACCTACACAGACCTTTCACGCTCCATTCAAATACAAACACTGAAAACCATGTTTAATTAAAACCATATTAATTGTATCGTTGATATATTTATATTTCAGTGCAGTTTGACTTGTCGGGTGTCAATATCACAGAGTAATGTCGCATCAACGTCAAGAAATAACGTGAAGAAATACCCGTAAAATAGCTGGAAACAATAATTTCACACGTCTGTTGATTTGTGAGAGCTGCTACTCACTTGGTAGTAGTGGAAGATGGAGTCAGCCATAGAGTCTTTTCCTGGCACCGTATTAGTCCACAGCTTCTTCATGAAGAACACCTGATAGGTCAGTGAAGGCAGTACACCTGCAGACACACACACACACACACACACACACACACACACACACACACACACACACACACACACACACACACACACACACACACACACACACACACACACACACACACACACACACACACACAGAGGTGATTAACAGTTACAGGAAGATAGAAGTCACTGAGAAGATCCTTTATTTTCTCTTTTTACCGTCTTTCACATGTCTGGCTTTCTTGATCCAGTCAGTCAGGTGCCTCACAAAGTCGAAGAAGAAGTCGCCGTCGGGCACACTGATGACCTGGAGAACCAGAAACACACGGTCTAATCAGCAGCTGTGGCTGTCGGTGCTGAAGAACACTACTGCAGTCACTAAATAGATATTTACTAGAATCCAGATAATGAGGCTTACAGGTCGTCCTCACCTTGTCAGTGATCTTCACAAACAGACTGAAGCCTTCGGAGGATTTGAGCAGAAGACGTCCGGAGATATTTTGGCAGAAGTCTTTGGCCTTCGTGCTCGACTCCACTTCAAACACCTGCGAACACAAACGGGCTGCTTAGACATGAAAGACTGAATGTTTGCTGCAGGAACTGGCATTGATTTTAATCTATTATTTACTGTTTTTATTATTCTTCAGTGAGTTCAATTTCTATGTATTCTATTTCATCATATTTTAACTGTTATCATCAAGTGTGTTTTGTTTTCCATGTTATTTTCCATTAAGTACGTCATTCTATCCCTGTTTCCGTCTTCATTTTAAGTCTATTTCTCCCTTACTGCAAAGCACTTTGTGCTGCATTTATTATATGAAAGGTGGCAAACAAATAAAGTTTAGAATCAGTATTATTTTTATTATTTAAACCAATGCGTTTTAAATGGAAATATGTTAACAGTTGAAGGGCCATGTGGCGTATATGTGTTAATAAAAACAATGAATTAGGATTGTGTTCATGATGTTGAAAGATTATACAGATTCATTTCCAACTATTTTCGGACATTTTCAATATTATCCACCATGAGCTCCTGGTCGTACCACAACAAGCAAAGTTGTAGCTGCTAAACACATTCATATATTTAACTAAGCAACAGTGCATTTTGTTTCTAATAAATTCTACTTCTCAATTCATAAAAGAGGAAAAGTATGTTCATTTTGCCGTCACTGACCTCGTCTGAGTCATCGGGGAAGTAAACTTTGTGGAAGATCTGAGTGGTCTTGTGCTGGATGGCCTCCACCTCCACCAGGTGAGGAGGGTACTTTCTTGATCCATTTCTACAGCAAATAACAGACACGAGAAATAAAATGGATGAACTCAAACGAAATAGAAAGACTGTTGAAGGTGGAGGTGTGTTTGTGTGTGTTACCGTAAGGCTTTCTGTAGGCGCTGCATGCAGTCTGGAGCCAGCTGGTGGTGTTTCTTGGCCTGGAGGAACTTCTGCACGTGAGGCAGCAGGGTGTTACTGGGAGGAAACAAACCAGTGCAAAGCCACAGCAGCTCCCAGCCCTTCTCCTCACTGTACCTACACACGCACAGCACAAGTTAAGCAATGGTTATCAACCATCTGTTCTTCTGGCATATCAAAATAAAGAAAGATACTGCGAGGAGTTGTAGTGACAATAGACAAAATAGTCCTTTAGTGAGTTAAATACGGCGATAAGTAAATAAATAATATGTTTCTAAGACTCATGTATTTATGGGATGTTTCCTCATTCAAATAAATTAAATAAAACAAAACTTTGACCACCATGTTGCTGAATACTTAATACTGAATACTGTGTGTGTGTGTGTGTGCTCCAGACGTACTTGATGTGATTATCAGTCAGCTGTTTGAGAATCTGACAGAAGATTTCGTCTTTGAGCGGCTCGGCCTTCAGGGCTCCTTCAAAGATCTGATCGGTGAGCTCGTTGACAGAACGCACACGTTTGGACGGGTAGTCGCCCATATACTTGATCACAGGTGGAGACGCGGTCAAGGACTTCAACCACTTACGAATATATTGAGTTTTAGACTGTTGCCCAGACAAAACAGGACAAAAACACCCATTGACACAAACATTTAACACACACACACACACACTCAAGGATATCTATGAAGGCAAGTAAGGCCTCCTGGGAGAGCTCCTCGTGAGCCAGGACTTTCTTCAGCAGAGGCTGTTTGAGAGGCTCCCTGGTGCAGCTCCACAGACGATCCTTCCCTCGGCTCTTAGAGATCATCACCCTGCTCAGAGTGCTCTTCGGAGGAGGCCTGGCAACATGAAGGAAGGCTTAGAGATGATGAAACTACACACTTTGTATCTATATGTAAAGGACGAGGAAGCACACCTGAAGTAGTCGTAGGAGAACTCCTCCAGCGTGTAGGCCTTAGCTTTGTCCTCAATGCCAGAGACACTCATATGGGACAAACCGATGGATTCTCGCCTCTGATCAGGAGTCATCGTCACAAGAGCCTGAGATGGAGAAGGAGTGAAAAAAGATGTCGAATTTGTCAAAGACAAAAAATATTGTCTGTGTACGAGTCGAGGGAGGCAAGTTAACGACTGCAATGTAAAGCGTTTTCACAGACAATACGAAGATTTATTTAAATCTCATATCAAAGTGTTAAGTGTGAAGCGCTGGGAGCTGGTTAGCGTAGCTTAGCATAAAGACTGGAGGCAGGGGGCAACATATCCTCACCACTATGTCATACTGCGGTCTGGTGATAGTGGGCACTACATAGACGCAGTCGGCAGGGAAGTCCCCTTTCTGTTTGGTCCTGTCGTTGATGCCGTGAGCCCAGCCAGAGTTCATCACATGCTCTCCGTCGTGTTCGTCCAGGATGATCAGATCCCCCTTGGAGAAACTTAGGAACGTGGAGTCCACCCCCGCTGTAAAGTAAAAATCTGTATTTAAAGACAATAAAAAATAAAAAGCTGTACATGAAGTCCAGCAGCAGTTTTGTTTTTTTAACCATCAGTGAATCTTACCAGGGTTGGAACAGTCCAACAGTCCCACCACATACTTGGACCTCTTCCTCAGACCCTCGAGGAAGGCCACCACCAGATCACGGATGTCCTCCGCGTTGTTGGAGGTGAACGTGTACTCGTCTCCTTTGATGGTGGCCAAGGTGAAGCTCTGACCCTGGAGCTTACCCCCTCTGGAAGATGAAAGTTTACATCACAGGGGATCCATTAGCAGAAATGTAATATCATATTCATAACTATGTTTACATTAGTGCACAATCACCTGAAACTAATAATGAACAAAGGGAGAGGGTTCTTTTCACAGAGTCCTACAACAGCCCAGAGAGGACAAACCAAACACGGGCTCAGGAGAGAGCTTTTTGCATTTTACCTGAAGGCCACCGTAGTTCTCCGACACGCTTGTGAAACGTGAACCGCAGAGTGTAAAACCGTAGAATCACGTGAACTCGTGTAGTTCTAAAAGCTGGACTACAAAAGTACATTTTACAGTTTGAGGAATAAACTCCTGAGGAACACACCAACTTTCTGTTGATTTCAGCTTTTCTGTTGATAAATAATCACAAGTTCAAATGCTTCATTCTTACACTGCAGCGTATAAGTTTGACTATTCTTCCCATTCAGTGTTGCTTCGAGGACTTGGCGTCATCATACCTGCTACTGGACACAGCAGTGATCTCTGGGAACGAGAGCTCCAGAAGGACCTGCTCCTGTTCATCCACAAAGTAAACCCCAGTCCAGTTCACTGCCACGATCACGTCATTCTTGGGCAGACTGGGTCCTGTGTGGACAAACGGTGTCATATGATACCCATGATAAAAACAAAACATACAGATACCTAGTAAGAAGTGATCAGGATAATATACACCAACCTGAGAATTTGAAGGCCTCGTAGAAGCGCGAGAAGAGTAAAGGCCACTTTAAACGAGCAAAATCCACCACGTCCTCCTTCACCTTCTGTGAGGTCAGCCTCCTCTTAGTGTGTGATCCCTGCGCAGACAGTTGCAGTTAGTTACTTCGGATCAAGTTGTTGAAAAAGCCCCCAAAGGGTCAGCGTTGGTGACAAATACCTTTTTATGGGCGTTGATGATGAGCTGAGCCCACTTCTCTGCAGTCTTAGTGGAGCTGATCTCTCTGTCGGGAATGTAGGAGGGGATGAGGGTGAGCAGGCGATCTTGGAGGATCTCAGAGCCGTAGTCCACATAGTACTGCTGAGAGGCCAGCTCTGCCAGGTCCTCCTCCTGTGGGACAGACACCGGCCGAAGAGACGATCATGAGAAAACTAAATCAAATATATAAAAGAGGGAACGACTCTGTGTTTCTGCAGCTGTGTTAAAGAGGAGACCATAACAAAAGTGGACAAAACTGACCATTTATTCAATAGATTCTTATCAGCTTCTATACAAATGAATCCAGCCTTTTGTGTTCGTACTCTCATATCGGGTTAATTTGTTCCAGCACCTTGTCAAGTAGGTTTAAGATCCCAGAAGAGCTGCCCTGAAGTTAAAAGAATAAAGAACGGACTAAGAAGATCAGGCCAAAGAACACAGAGCATATATGATTAAAATAAAACGTATAATCTAATAGTCGATTTATGCATTGTGTATTGATATGAAGTGATTTAACAGCTACAGCTGTAATGTGATTATAATAATAATAATAATAGGTCTGTTGACAGAAAGTACTGGAAAGTTCGGTGATCATACTCGGTGTGCGTGTGTTTGTAAACTGTTGTATGTGTCCTCATAAAAGCAGGAAGTTGGGACAGTTTAGACGGTTGAGTCAAAAAGAGGAAGTGCTGCTGCATCTGTCAGGATGTGGTAACGGGGTGCGTGTGTGTGTGTGTGTAAAAATAAATAGGCATGAGCAGCTGTGAGGAATGTGGAAATGAGGATGGCTCAACGGGACAACAAAAAGAGAAGACAAAAGATTTGACAGTTGGGATTTGACGCAGGACACCGTCCAGTACTCAGCCGAGACCACTGCACATTGATCGAGAGAAGCATCAGAGGACTCCGTCTCTGTTCACGGCAAAGAGAACGCCGTTCGGGAGCAAGAATTGGCTGACGGAGATTTTCCTTTCCCCCCTGCTTGAAACTGGATAACAAACGACGCTACTCTCTGACTTCGTACTGAGCCCAGAGGACTGTTGAACGAACTTTGTTGACGAGTTGAGGCCCGGCCAGGCCTCCACTCCTAAACCACAAAGGATTTATTGCTTTTCCATCCAGCCTCGGCACAATATAAACTGAGAACAGCAGAGCAGACGGACGGGCAGAGAGACAGACGGGCAGAGAGACGGTCTACCTGGACATCATGTATCACCTGTTGATGCTGGTGCTGTTGCTGTGGAGCTCAGGACTACAGGCGGAAGGAAATCACACAACAACAGAAGCTGTCAGGTTGGTGGGAGGAGCCAGTCGCTGTGCAGGAACTCTGGAGGTGAAACTGGGAGACTGGAGACCAGTAGATGACCATTACTGGACCCTGAAGGAAGCAGCTGTTGCCTGTAGAGAGGTGGACTGTGGCTCTGCTGTTTATATCAGACGGAGAGAGGAGTCCTCAAAGAGATCTGTGTGGACGATCAACTTTGACTGTGTTCACTCTGGATCTGCTCTGAAGGATTGTGTAACATCAGATTATTCTTCCTCCATGCTGGATGTCACCTGCTCAGACTCTGTCAGGCTGGTGAATGGGACTAGTCTGTGCTCAGGCAGACTGGAGGTGAATTCTAACCAGTCTAACCAGTGGTGGTCCTCAGTGTGTGAAGATGACTTTGACCAGCAGGATGCAGAGGTGGTCTGTAGGGAGCTTGGCTGTGGGGCTCCTTCAGTCCTCCAGGGGGCGCTCTATGGAGAGGTGGAGGCTCCAATGTGGACCAAAGAGTTCCAGTGTGGAGGCAATGAGTCTGCTCTCCTGGACTGTAGAAGCTCAGGCTCAGATAGAAACACCTGCTCACCTGGCAAAGCTGTTGGACTCACCTGCTCAGAACATGTCAGGTTGGTGGGAGGAGTCAGTCGCTGTGCAGGAACTCTGGAGGTGAAACTGGGAGACTGGAGACCAGTAGATTACTATCTCTGGACCCTGAAGGAAGCTGCTGTTGCCTGTAGAGAGCTGGACTGTGGCTCTGCTGTTTCTGTTGGACAGCGAGAGGAGCACTCACAGAGATCTGTGTGGAGGATCAACGCTCACTGTGTTGTGTCTGGATCTTCTCTGAGGGAGTGTTTAACATCACGTTCCTCTTCCTCCATCGTGGATCTCATCTGCTCAGACCTGCTGCTTCAGCCAATCATCACTGTGTCCTCCTCAATGTACGGGGTCTCCGAGGCCCAGCAGCAGGGGGCTCAGGTGCTCAGGAACTCCACCTTCACCATCAGCTGCTCCATCCAGCCACAGTACCCAGGAGGCTCCTTCCAGTTCACCTTCACCTCCTCCAACTCAGCATACAACTACACCCAGCCAGCTGTCAATCACACTGCCTCCTTCCCGTTTCCTGCTGCAGAGCCCGCCCACCAAGGAAGCTACAGCTGTGTTTATCACATCTCTGTTTTTTCTCATAACTTCTCCTCTGAGAGCCAACTGCTCGCTCTCACTGTCTCAGATCCAACACCTCTTATCATCAAAGCGGTCGTCCTGCCGCTGACTCAAGGCCAGCAGGGGGCAGAAGACGGGCAGACGGGAGAACACTGAGCTGGATCAGTGTAAGCTGGGTGTTCCTGCAGCTGAACACCCAGAAGAAGAAGGAGCTCAGGGAGCAGAGTAGCTCCTCCAAGCAGCAGATAATCATAATAATACAAATAGGACCAACGTCCCGCTGTGATCAGCCCCTAAAACAATATTAATTTGTGATTCAGAAATGTTACTATTTTGCTCATAGTTGTACTTCATGATTTTACTTAATTTTCAAACTAAGGTTTTTCTTATTTTATAAGAATGTTGTTTGTAAGGATTTTGCTTATTTTTTTATAATCAAGGATATTACTTATTTCATTAGAATTTTGCTTTTTATTGTACTTCATGAACATTGTCATTATGGATTTAGCTTGTTTTCTATAATTAAGGATTTTGCTTATTTCATAAGAATTTTGCTAATTTTACTTCTTCGTAAATTGACTTCATATTGTAATTAAGGAATTTAAAAAAATTATAATAAAGGATTTTGCCTTGTGCATTTACCAGAGGAATTTAAAGTTATAATCAGATCGTAATGAATTTGTGTGAGCTAATTATCCTGCAATAAATATCTAAACTGCATTTAAAGTAAATATCTCTGAGATTTCATTCACCAAGTAGTAAAGAGGACTCATGGCTGTAAAAAGATAAAGTATTATTGTGTGTCTAACAACAAATACAGTTCTGAATTGTTATTCATATAACAAAGAATGATCCGTCTTACTGAAAAAGATCACCCTCATGTCATCCTGTAGATGTTTTATAATTTTTAGGAGCAAAATATCAGATTTTGTGAGATGACTCATCTACAAATAAGAAACCACATCAACATCCCCATCAAATGTCTGTAGAAAGCTGCTCACCTTCTCACAGCGGTACTCTCCGAATTTCACCCCTCGGACGATCTGCTGGTAGACGAGGTTTGTGGCGACGTAGTCCTCAGCGGGGTTGTGCCAGGGGTTGAAGATCTCCTTCCTGAAGAACAGCCTCCAGGGGGCGTTCCTCTCCTGGGCGCCCTGCTCCTTGGCATACTGCTCACACTGGGAAACAGCGTCCATCACGTGGTCACTACCGCTGCCCAGAGACGACACCTGATCCAAAGCAGATTCACAAATTTAAGAAGCCGTGAAGTCAGAAAATAATGTAACTTCCAACGTATCGGACAACATTGGTCTTCAAAGAGGTGTCAAGATGGCGTCATATTAATATACATCTGTGGTGGAAGAAGTATTCTATTCTAAATCCCCTATTTTCAGCTTTGTGACGATGCATTTCCCAAATGATAAACTGGTCTCATGTCCTGGTCTCGCCTTGTCAAACAGGGCGATGTACAGCGAGAAGCCAAAGCGATCTCTCAGGTTGATCTTGTCGGCCAGAGCGTTGCAGAGCTCACTGGCGGTGGTGGCGGAGTCTGCCAGGAGAGTCTTGGTGGTGCCGTCCATGAATGTCACTGGTAGCATGATGGGCTTCTTAGATTTGGTGGCCTGAACGGTGGAAAAAAGATTGGATTCAATTTAATACCGCTTAATAACAAAAGGTTCATTATTATGCCCTTCAAATGGCACTTTTTTAATAAACAAGTTTAGCAACCTTTTCCAGATTTTTCACATACATGTATGTATGCACAGAAAGAGCTATTCAAAAAATCTTACCTATGCATACGTATCTATGTGTACTATGTGAGTTAAACTTTCTTACATATGCCTATTCAACACCCCATTAAAACATAACTACTACATACATGAGAACCAAGGGAGCGTACATCTCTACTTCTCCCATCAAGAAGAGGAGAGGAGCATGAAAGGTTAGTGGAGTCATACAAAGCCTGCTCACGTTGGGGTTTAAAATCCGATCTATTAATTCCAAATTTGACAGAATTGGTCTTTTTGAATGTTTTTAAAAACGTTTTAAATACCACATAGAATTCAATCTGTCAGTTTAACGATCACCACGGCCAACGTATGAAAGCAGGATGAAAAACCAGACATTTAATGTCTGAAACATGATACTGATTCAGTTATTTCCAGCTTATACAACAATATTTTACGATATTTAAACTAACGTGACCTGGACCTAGGTAAGCAGCAGAATATGGAAAAACAATTATAGATTAAAAGGGCTTTTGCAAAAAAAAACAAATAACACCATTTTATAATGTTTATTATTGCTTTCTCAGGACTTTTCAGGCCCATCCCAACTTAAACACAAGGCATTGAGCATGTTCAGTACCTGTAACTCCAGCCAAGATGGCGGCTGGGTCCTCGTGCGGTTGGCGAACGTCCTCCTCAACCTTTCCTCACAATACGGAGCGTAACTAGGGGGACCGTTGATTAAAAATGTCCGTAAATACTGACAACGGGATAAAGACAAGAAGACAAAAAGAAAGTCAGAAGAAACCTTCAAAGACAAGAGACAAAACTGATTTTTGTGTGTTTTTACTGAATCTTAATTTCCTGAATATTTTAATCAATAATTACAAACATATCAATGTGGTTTTTTTTTTACTTTGACAAACTTCTCGGAGGGGGCGAAGCAGCCCACGCAGAGAGACAGCAGGATCCATCCGCGGGCGTGGCTGCTCTTGGACGGATTCTGAGTCAGCTGTTTGCAGATCTGACAGTAGATCTCATCCCTGAGTCGGAGAAACAACAGCTGAACTAAACCAGATCCAAAGCGCAGTGTTGTAATAAATTGGTTGATTTACAGCTAAATTTATTATATTTTGCTGGTACAATTCCCCTGAAAAAAATTAGGAATCTACATTATTGTGGTGTCTAACACCACCATCAGGTCTAAATAGAAATAGCCAATCTTCTCGGTGACGGTCTTGTTTGCTGATGCAGGTCATATAGAGGCATCAGTATTACATTGAGACGGTTTCATAACCAGTGAAACGTTCCTCGCAGTAACCTTAAGATACTAAAGCTGCTGTTGCTTGCAGGTCACCTGAGGGCGGGCCGCAATATGCCGTTGCCGATGATGAAGTGGAGTTTCTCCAGGTTGGAGGTGGGTCGGTCCTCCAGCATGCTGTTCCCCTGGAGACCGTAGTCTCCCTCCGTCAACCGCCTGGTCACCTGACACCGACATCGGAGAGAAAAAAAAAAGGCTCTTCACCAATCGGAACAGTTGAAATGAACCGGTGTCGATAATGCGTTATAATCTGCTTATAGTTAAACACATTACATTACAAGCTGGTTATAAGTATCTATCTATAAGAGGTCATTGTTTGTTTTAAGTAAAGTCAAAAAAACTTCATTCAATTTATGCTTATATGTTGTTAAGAAATTTATTATGATTTGTGTTATAAATCATTATGAAAATGCACAAGTGCTTAACTAACTAATAACTATAACTATAGTACTCTAAAAGCAGATCATGAGTATGTTTATAAAGCATTATAGACATGGAAAGTGATGCCTAAGTACTATAACTTTGTGGTCATAATATAAACAAATATGAACATTAAATTATTGGGACAGTCCCGTGTTTCTATGTTCAGTAATATTGAGAATATCATATTTGAAATGTTGATACAGAACGGGACACACGAGCTCACATGAGAACATGCAAGGAACGAGAAACATCAGAATATTTGCTATTTCACCAGAGTTATTCTGAAGGTAGTGCACACTGACTGCTAAAAGTGTCAAATGTAAACAGCAATTTCTGTTGCTGGTTTGAACCTCACCTCTTCAGTGATCTTGGATTTCCTCTTCAGGGTGAGCGACACGAGTTTATGTCTCACGCTGTTCCTCTTCTGGCCGTCTATGGAGCTGTTCTGTAGACACAAACATGATGAAAGTTGACCACATCAGTAATTCTGTCTAAAAATGATGATTTGAATGCAAACCCTTCATCATCTCACCTCTCCCTCCACCTGTAGTCCCTGCAGCTCCCTCTTGTAAGTCCTCTTGCCGAGTGTTTCGTAGATCTTCGTCATGACGGGGATCTTTTCGCTGCCGTCATGGATGACCAACTGGCATTTGGGCTCCGGTAAGTCCCCCATGAACCTCAACACGGTGATCCACACCGCTAATGCAGCCTGGAGGACAGAGCAGGACGTTTAGATCAGCAGTGAGGTGAGTGAACCTTTTTGTAATGCTGAGCTATGATATTGATCTTCAGTTCTAACTCTCAGAACAAGCAAGAGTTGACGAGGGCTTTTGGCTCTCACCAGCTGGTCTCCTTCGTCCTCGTGAAAAAGCAGTGGTTGTTTTAAGGGTCGCCTGATGTAGGTGTGAGTGGAAACACCCTGGAAGTACGTGGCTGCAAACTTGGAGAACTTGTACTCGGACAAATCCTCATCTTCCTCATCTGGTAACGGCATAGCTTCATTCATAACTTCTTCTTCAGCCTCCCCACCGTGAGGAGCTTTCTCCAAATCCTGAGCGTAAAACACACACGGATAAAGGAAACAAGTCAATATGTGTTATTTATTAATATTTTACATGGAACTATTCTGTCACACTGGAAATCTTAATTTCAGTTATTTCTTGGACAATGTATCATCCAACTAAATTAGTTGTCAGACATTTTTATTTGGACTTCAAAAAACCATTAACACGTACCTCAAAACCAGCCGGTGCCTGTCCGTCCTGGTTGGGCAGCGGCCCGGTGCTCCCCAGGAAGCCAAACATGCGGTCGACCATGTCCGAGTGATCCACGGGCTGCTCCTTCTCCCTCTCCATCTGCTCCAGCAACTCCTTCTTCCTCCTGGTCTCCTCCTTCTCCTCCCGGTCCCTGTCCTCCTGCTGCCGGGCCAGTTGGACGAGCCTCTCCTGGTGTTTCCTCTCCGCCTCTGCCTTGGCCCGCCGACCCGTCATCTGGTATCGCAGCTGCTCCTCCTCGGCCAGGCGCTGGCGCTCTGCTTCCAGGCGATGCTGCAGCTGTGAGGGGAGGAAACAGAGGGGAAGAGGGTCGACAGAGGCAGGGTTGGGTGTTATTCGGATTAGCATCTTTTTCTGTTAGCCTTTGACTACTCGTCTGTTTAAAACTAGAGCAGAGGAACTGAAGGGAAACATTACAGGTGTAAACGCAACAGACAGTACTTTAATCTCTATTCAGGGTGTATAAAGGGGCGTCCATCCACTTAACTTCTTCCTCGCCGGGTCACTGGAACTGCAGAGTTGCTGAGGAACATTATTTGATAGTTCTCCGAAAGCTATTTATATCTTATTTAAGCTGATAACAAACTGAGATTAAACAAACATTTACAAAACAAATCATTTATTCAACATCATCTTTCAGAACAGGAATAGAGAAAGAAATTTGCAAGAATGACAGAATAGCAAAGCAAAGTAAAAAACATTCTTAAAATTTTTTCCACATTACACAAACAGACACCATGCAACAACATGCAACCACGTTTATTAAACTTACTAATTTAGAAAATAACATATAAAAGAAGGTTTTACGGTGACATATTTTAGGCCAGGATCACACTGGAATCTTTCTCAACATGAGTAAGTCTTTGTTGTTTGGATGCTCTGTGTTTAAAGGTCTCTATGTGTCAAACAAAGCACATTTCACATCGTCTGACAGTGGAATCAAGGACAGGGCTGCAACCAGCTATCGTTTCCAAAAGAGACAATCTGATATTTATGCTGCAGTGATTGGCCTGCATTTACAGATTTGCAAAAGTAGGCAGGGTCTGAAGTTAGCTTCATATTTAGCATACGGACATGAGAGTGGTGTTAACCTGCTCATCTAATTCTCAGCAAAAAAAACACATCAGCAAACTCCCAAAATGCCAAATGATTCTTCAACAGTCTTTTTACGGTCTGATCAGTGCCTAATATTACAGGAACAAATATAATAAAGTCTCTTTTAGCCAAATCAAATCTGTGAAATTCTTTTCTGCTTCCTCACGTCTGCCCTCAGCACCAACGGCCCTCTCTTTTTGGCATGTCAGCAACATGATATAAGTAGCAGTAGTAAACATAATGACTTTTTACCTCTGCCCTGAGCCTCTGGCAGAGGCGTCTGGCTATCATGCCCCTGGTGTAGGCCTGAAGGGTCAACACGGCACGAAGACGCCGCCAAAATGTCTGCCGGGTGAGGAAGCCGCGGCAACGGGCTTGGATGAGAGTAACGCGGAGGCGAGTCGTCCGGTAGCTTCTGAAGTGCTTCCTTGACCTGTAGACGGCCTGCAGGCGCAAGAAGCCAGACTGCATCTGAAAGAGAGGAACGTGTTTCAAAGGTGGAGAGGATATCAGCGTGAGACAGAGACGTTTTTTAACCCATGAAAAACTACAAAACTACACATTGAAGGTGTAAAGGACTCACAATCTGGTACTTCTTCCTGCATAGATAACCCCTCCACACCTTCTGGATAAAAGTCACAGCACTCCTCAGTCTGAGAAAGTGATTCCTACGACAGAAGAGGAGACAGAGAGTAGGTTTTAAACCAGACAGTGGTGGACTGTAAGTAAGTACATTTACTCAAATACTGTACTTTGAGGTACTTGTTCTCCACTTGATTATTCCCATTTTATGAAACTATATACTTCTACTTTGCGATATCTCAGAAGTAAATATTGTACTTTTTACTCCACTGCATTTGTCTGCAGATGTTCAGTAAATCTTATATCTCCAGATGTGTTGATGTTGAATGTTTGTAATAAACTGGATGAAGGAGGATGAAGTTTTCTTTTAGGAGTTGAGAAAAGTTTCCTACTTCTTAAGATAAATAAACCACTCAAAAAGCATCTTGGATCAGCTGGAAATGCATCATCACAAAGCTGAAAACAGGGCTGTTTATCTGGCCTGTACATGGCTCTCACAGGACGGCGGCGCTACAAACATGATCTTATACAACATGATGCATTGTTGTAGATTAAACTAACCAACAGCAAATAAAGGAGTTAAAATGACCAAAACCGTAAACACCTAAACCAGTAAAATGCAACATCCACATTAAAGCAGCGGTAATATTAATCCACAAAAATCATATATAAAAGTGAAACAGGGAACATTCTACTGAACAAGCAATACTATATACTATGTATATATGTATTCATGCTTTTTGTGGTTCTGTATCAAGCTCTGTTGATGAAAGTCCTTCACCTCTCTATATGTCCACGCACAGCCTTCTGGATGAGGATGACTTTGTCAGTAATGCCCTTGTCCCTCTCGATCTCCAGCTGCATGTCGTGGTGGTCCTGACAAGAGACAAGAAGACAAAGTAAGTACCTCACACAACCCCTCTTCACAAGACCATCCCTTCAAAGTGACTGCTGCAATTTGTCTCGGCTTGTTGAGGCCTCGTGCTTTGAAAATCATAGACGTGGAGCAACGTTTACTCATACACAAAAACAATAACCTTCAGGAAAATCTTGGTCTTTCCGATCTGCCAGTCATCAAGCTTCCCCAGCCGGGCCTGGGCGATCTGCTGACACGTCCCTCGTAGGTCGTCCTGGGAGGAGAGAGAACAACGTCAAAGACACGACTTCTGGACCAGAAAGACCGTTTTAAAGACGAAGGGCTCCATAGAAACTGTATCATGTCAAAAGATGTGATACTGGTATTTTCTGCATGAAGTAAATATTGCATAACAATCATTCGACAGCTATTCTACAATATCCAACACATACAGCGCGGTAAACGGATTCTAACAGTCCAACTGTACTTGAGTTCCTCATACGTTATCTTGTGATATCAAACCAGCAATGTCTTAATTAAGGACAAAAAGCAAAAGTCATTTTCCATATAAAAAACATCTCTCGCTGACCTGTATGTGAGCGGGTTTGACGCCAGGCATGAGGACTCGGTAACGGTCCACAAACTCCCCAAAGGTGTATCGGATGGGATAGCCGGCCCGCCGTATTCTGATGGTCTCCATCATGCCGGAGTATCGCAGCTGACGAATACACAGCTCTCTGTCAAATAACTGAAGAAAAACAACAACAGAGAAACAGACACGATTAAGAGCAGAGGTTTCAAGAGCATCAAAACTTCGGAGGACAAAAGCTGAAGTAAAAAGCAGCTTAATGTCCTCAGAATATGCAATATGGTCGACCTGTACAGGTGTTGAACTATTTTGATTTTGCAGAAAGAGTTACATTTTTTGGGAAATGCTCCCATTGCTTTCTTGTTGAGAGAAATATGAGAACAATATTAATGTCTGTGGGTTAAATATGAACCTACAGCAGCTACAATCAGCAGCAGGCTAACTTAGCTTAGCACAAAGTCCCTGAAAACAGGGAAAGCCCTGTATTTTGTCTTGTATATGCCCACCATAGGTTTTTTGAGCTCGTTCGGTTTTATACAGCGGACGAAGAACGGCTGACACGCGCTGAGCGTCCTCATCAGCATCTCCAGCGAACGCTTGAACTGACTGCTCAGAGTTGGAGAGCGTTTCCTCGTCTCAGCGCCCTGCAAACACACAGTGGAGATACATCAAACTACGTTTCACCAATCCAGATGAACAAATGAACATTTAATGCTAAGTTTTTTATCTCTGCTTCCTGCTACAACAACCTGCAGGCCTGTCGGATAAAAAGACGAGCTTAAGGAATGAGGGCAAGCTCTGGATTCGTGGGTTTCTCTTCAGTCTACATGAACACACACACAGGGTTTTTGAGCTAAAGGCCGTTGATTACCTTGGGAGTAGGGGTGCTGGGCTGCTGATAGCCACACAGAAACTGATGTGAGAGGAGAAGAAAGAGGACACAGAGAAGAGACAGCAGACAGAGAGGAGGAGGTGCGCCATTAGTTAAAAGCCAACACCGTGAGGAGAAAACGCTGAAGGGAATTAGCACTCGAAGACAGCAAACGCCTTTAAAGTCATAACAAAAGTCAAAAAGGAGGTGAGAAATATTAGTCCACCATTACAAGTATTCATGCAGGCAAAATGTAGTGGTGTTACTGTATTTTGCCGGTCTCACCATGGCCACGTCAGCCTGGAAGATCTGCTTGATGAACTTGTTCTTGGACGAGTGGACGAGCTGGATGATGTCGGTGTGGAGGCTGTCTCGGTTTTTCTCGAGGAAGCCTGGAGGGAGGACAGAGAGAGAAAAGTTTAAATACTTATACCACACGCTGAAAATACTCTGTTATCAGTAAAAGTCCTGCGTTGAAAAAAAACTTCAGTAAAAGTAAGTATTATCAGGAAAACATACTTAAAGTGTTAAAACTATAAAAACTATGTTATTTAATTAGATTATGACTACTCATTAATGTAAAAGCAGGATCTTACAGTTGTAGATGGTTGGGGAGGAGCCTTACTAATACATTAGAAGTATTAACTTTATTAAAAGGAAAAGCAGCAAATCATTACATTTGTAAAGCTGGAACCATGTAATGTTTTTGCATGAAAAAAATAGTTTATTTCCAATTAATCGAATAGTTGTTTCAGCTTTACTTAATAATTTGATTTATAAGAAAAACGTTTTTTATTCTATAAGCTCCTCATATATTTTTGTTTGCAAAAAATGTAACTTGTAAAATAACTGACATAATGTGACATAATGCTGCAAAATGGATGAAACAGAACGCACCTCTGGTCTCGTAATGCACCACTCCAGCAAAGTGTTGGATACCAAACTGGGTTGCGTAGCTGTTTTTAGGCGGGATGTAGTTGGAGTTGAGCTTGTGCTGTGAGTTGAGCTTGTAGAGCATCGTAGCATCAGTTCCCTGACAAAGGACAAAGAACCAGACATCAACTATAAAGAAAAGCTAAATAAATCTCTCGACGTCTGTCACTGAATTGTGGCTACAAACATGGTTGACACTTCAAATAATCTTGTATAAAGGCCCAGAACTGAATCACTGAATCTACAGACTGGTGTAACTCTCCCTTGCATTGCACCTTCGGGAACTTGCTCTCTTCATCAATGAGGGAGATGATGTTCATGGGTTTGTTGGCAATCATGTCCAGCGCGTCCTGGTTGTCCGTGAACTCGATGTGCTGCCAGCTGATGTCCTCCAGGTTGTACTCCTGCTGCTCCAGTTTGAAGACGTGGCGAACAAAGAACTGCTGCAGGTTCTCGTTGGCAAAGTTGATGCACAGCTGTTCGAAACTACAGGGAAGGCAAATCGGAGGAGAGAAAGTACAGCATTAAATTGGTGGAAACAACATTTTTTGACGACACAAACTGGGGTTCAAACAAGACTTTCCCATGTCAGATGAATGGACCTATAATGATGGTTTCTAATCAAATGGCCCAGTATGTAGCACCTGTTGACGATGAAGTTCTCAAAACCAAAGATGTCCAGCAACCCGATCGACCTGCGCACGATGTTGCTCTCGCAGGATGGCGGTCTGTATATGGCAGCATTGATCTTATCCACAATCCAGATAAACAGCCGCCCGTAGATCCCCTGGAAGGTGTAACTCATGGTCAGTAAGAACACTCTCCGTTTATATTTTTTATTTTAGTTTCATGGGATTTTATAGGCTTATTTTCATCACAATGTGTATATTTTGTAGATCTACACATCCACATCACTGTAGCAAAGTGAGACGTTTAACCACCGGAGGTCAGCAATAAATAAGAATTTCAGATGCTATTTCAGTTATTTTGGTAAAAGACTGGTACCTTGACAAAGGCGTCCCTGACATCCAGGCCTTGATCCACACTGAGAGGCGTGGCGACACTTTCCCCACGAGTGATCAGGGTGCGTGTGGTCAAACACACCATCACGTCCTTCGGGTCCACCTACAGCAGAGCACAACAATTAACGTGAGTGAAAATGGAGTTCGATTTAAAGCAGCTTCACCATGTGCATCTCTAGTTTAAGACAGAACACAGGGGAGTTTTTTTTACTTCTAATACTTTAACTACATTTTACTGATTACATACTTTTCCTTTAGTCATCTTTTCAATGCAAGACCTTTGCTTGTAACAAAGTATTTCTACAATGTGATATTAGTACTTTTACTTAAATAGAGGATCTGAATATTTCCTCCATCACTGTTTGTAATACACACACACACACACACACACACACACACACACACACACACACACACACACACACACACACACACACACACACACACACACACACACACACACACACACACACACACCTCCATGAGTGAAGCAGCAGTAATCAGGTCGGGAGATCTCACAACCACACAGGCGTCCAGGTTGTCATACGTGCGAGCTGAGGGAAAACAAAAAGATCATCGTTTTCATCGTGCATTATGCATTTACTATGTGACACAACATTAGAAACACATCATCTCCATCAATTCTCCGACACCGTCAGCAAAGGTGGAACCTTATAAGAAAGGTGTAAACGTGCCGCTCGTCTTACCCTCGAAGAGCAGGTTGCCCATGTGCAGGATGGCGGCCAGCAGTTTGGAGATCTCCCAGTTCTCCGTCTCGGTGAACATGAGGACCTTCATGGCCGACAGGATGCTGGAGTAATCGCTCAGGTCGTCCCGACCGGCACACGCTGTACATTTACCCTGGGAGGTAAAATACACAGAGATCTTTATTGTTTTCTTCATTAGAAACACTAGTGGAGTGGCTTGAACAGCAAGTTCGTTTATTAGTTGTCTCTGTTGTGTACTTTTGAAAAGGTCCAGGAAGCCGCTGTTAATTCTCTTTTAATTAATGTTCATGTAACTGATGTTCATTTTCCAGCTCATCCCTGAAGCATTTTATATTATTGTATAAACCAAAATATATACTTTAAAATAAAGCATAAATCTCACCCTTTCAAAGCTGAAACAATTAGTTGTTTAACCAAGTTAATTTCATCCTTTATAATAGTTTTCCGGCAGTGAATATTATTACATTAAATGTATTTAAATTGAAAGAAAGTTTGTCTACTCTCATTCTGAATTTAATCCCAAAATGAGTGCGTTAACTTCGTGTGTCTTGCTCCTATGTAGGAGGTGGTGGGGCCTTGTGCATGTCATAATCCACCCATGAGACAGATATGATGTTCACAAGTATATTCACTATTTACAATGAAGACAACATGCTATCTGGTCAGCATTGATCAGATGTATATGTATTTTGTATATGTGCTCTCTCACTCAGCTGCAGACTCACCATGGTGAGGTAGGAGTAGTCTGTGGCGAGGCCCAGGCCCAGCTTGGCCTTCATATCCGGAGCCATCCCCTTCAGCATGCAGTAGAACACGTGGTAGTTCCTCTCATCTGGAGCCTGGAGGAGAAGTCAGAAAAGTGGACAAAACTTAACTGAAAAGACCTGAAGTTACGACGTCTCTTTCTTTATTGACACGGAGGATGTGTTTGATCTTAAACTCCGATCCGGCGTCTCACCTGTCGACACACACGAGACTTCTCCAGCAGGTACTGCTCTATCTTGGCTCCTTCAATCGCCCCTCGCTTGTTGAAATGGATATCGATATACTTCCCGAAGCGACTGGAGTTGTCGTTACGAATGGTCTTGGCATTGCCAAAGGCTGAATGGATCGACAAATCACACGGTGAGTGAGGCGACGGCGGAAAAAAAGCACGGAAACGTAGACAGAGCTGGGCAACAGTGGAGTCTGACAGTGTACAGGTCAAAGGTTATCCCTAAAAATGGAAAATAATGAAATCAAATCTACAAATCCATGCAAACTCCACCTGCTGCAGAAGATCATTTGATACGATCGAAAGCTCCAGAACAGCTAGATGTGACATGTATGTGAATTTACATTTGAGTGTAAAAAACACACAACGACTATCTGACCCTCGAGGATGGGCGTGGCCTCCAGGACTTGCTGCTCTATCCAGGAGTGTTGTCCGCTGATGGCAGCGAGGAACTGCAGAATCAGCTTTGTGCTCTCTGTTTTCCCAGCTCCAGACTCACCGCTGTCACACAGAGAGGACCGTTACACTCGTACAACACAGACACACTCTTTCCCAAAATTCAACATTTTGGGGACAACACTTATTCGCTTTTCTGCAGTCAGCTAGATTAGTAGAACGAAACCGCTCTAATGTCTTTGCCAGGCTTTAATTAATAGGCTTTAGAGATGCTGTTAGGTGCATTTTGTTGCCTTTGGACGGAGAAAGGTGGGCAGTTTCCCCCTGCTTCCATTCTATGTGCTGTGCTAAGCTAAGCTAACTGTAGCTTTATACTGTATTTAGCGTACAGACATGAGGTTGGAATCGTTCCTCTGATCTATCCGTCAACAATAAATCAAGTTGGGTTACTATTTACAAATAATATCCTGAAAAGATGCAGGAGTTGACTATCAATGACAGAAAAATGACTCTTTGCAGCACGTGTCAATTATTTGTATCAAGGAAACGATACATACATTTTAATATTTGTGTTTAAACAGCCTTTTTAACCGTCATTACTTATGTTGTTTAACTGGTATATGAATGTGGTATATGTGCTTCTCTTTCAGCCCATCTTAACTGCATGTTCTTCAGTTCACACACCTGATGATGCAACACTGGTCCTTGTTGTTCCGCTGCATGTTGAAGTAACAGTTGTCCGCTATGGCGAATATGTGCGGCGGCAACTCGCCTATCTTCCTGTTGGTGTAGAGGCGGATCTGGTCTGGACTGTAGATGGGTAGCAGCTGGTAAGGATTGGCTGCTACCAGGATTGAGCCGGTAAACGTCTGTGGGAACCCAAAAAAGCAGAAGAGCATAATATGAAAGAATGTATTAATCAAGCATTTTAGAGGGCGAATATCTCGTACTTTTACAAACTCAAGGAAAGGCTGGCCGTGATGATCCTTAAAAATGTGCTTCAGTTCACCCCGACACTCTGAAGACACTATTCATTTCACTGTAACGGCATGTGGCTATCGGCGCTGATCTTTGTGGATTGGAACGTTTTTGCAATGCTTTGAGAATTACGCGAGTTCATTGCATTAATCACATGAAACTGTATTTCTTTGTAGCGAATTTAAACTTTCTAAAAGCATTGCAGTGATTAATTATCAGAGCTACATTCATCCAAATGTGTTTCTAAAATGCTTTAAAAGCCAGAGCAAAAATGAGTGAGTACACAAGCAAGAATTAAAGTCAGCCATTAATAAAACAAGCGAAAAGTTGCACTGTAACACATGGAAACCAAGAAAAGCCATGAAGTCAACTTTCACCCAGGTTACAATTAAGATCATGACAGTTTAGTCTTTATGGGAGATTTATCAACCTTCTCATCTAACTCTGCTCATCTGTAAATCTGTTTTTTATCATTTACTAAACCATCTCTGTCATATGGTAGCGTTACATAAAGATGCATTTACTTCCTTTGCACCACAGAGCTGCAACAAACCTCAATGAAACACCTCTCTCCCTGCCTTTAACTACCTTCTACTGTGTATTTATAACATTGTTTTCTACTATTCTCAACTGAATGTTTAATTTAAAATTTCTTTAAAAGTTGCATTTCAATGATTTGACTTGTGTGTAAAGCTGTGTTGAAGCACCTTCGTGTATAAAGTGTGCTGCAACAATAAACTTCATGATCTTGAGATAATTAGAGTAAAATAAAAAATAGAAATCTGATCCGTGGCTGCTCTCACCACCCACAGTTACATGTTAAATACAGCAAATATGGAGAAGAAAATATGTTAGGGGGATGTGGCATCGTAGAGGCGTGTTAGCTCTTTTTTTTTTGTCACAAATGTTTCTATTTCAACTTGATACTCACCCTTCCACCACAATTTGTCTACATGGAGAGAGAGAGAGAACACAAACTATTATAGAACTAACAGGGACGCACTCTCAAAAGGAATACAAAACTAATTTCATGTTTTTAGGAGCTTTCCCCTCTTGGGACAACTGAGCTGATAAGCACCAACTAATAGACGGTATATCCGCCGCAAACCTATTTACGCCTGCTTGGTCTATTAATAAAGCCCCTCAACAGGCGTGACCAGGAGCAGCACGGCCACAGATCAGCTCAGTTTGGGTGAGAAGAAGAGAAAATTCTCTTCCTGTTCCCAAAGTAACCTGATTTGGGCTTAATGCATGTAGAGCATCTAAAACAATTACGAGATAAGGCCTCTAATTAGTTTTTATTTGGTTTATTGCTTTATTTATAGCAACAAGTAAAGTCATCTGCAGGGTATTGAAGGTACAAGTAAACAGCTTAAGAACTTCACTGGGCTGTGGCCAATTGCCATGTTCCTCCCTCCATGCGAGTGAAAAGAAGCTCTCTGACTGTTGATATCTGTGTCCTCTTTAAGAGCAAACAAAGGGGTACTAACATAGATGACGCGTTCATTGTAGCGGATGAGCAGGTTGCGGAGGATGCCGGCTTCGTTGAGGTCGCCCAGGCGGATCATGTCCTCCACCCCGTGGATGGAGGTCGGGTGCATGGGCTTGATGTTGGTGGCATTCTGAGGGGAGATCCAGTGTTCCTGCGAGAGAGAGGAAAGAAGATTCGAGACCCATTTTTTATCATTGAATGAACTGACGACCCCCGACTAAGTGACATGTTTTCAAGGATAGTTCATATTTTAGTCAATGCATAACAATAATAGTACAGAACAACTGATAAACTGCACAATTAACCCCAAAACTGAAGGCAATAATGCAGTAAGTTTGTGTACTTACCCTCCCTTCGTCATCCAGAACCTGGATCTGTCCAGAGTCGCACAGTTTGACCACGGCTCCAACGGGGACGTCGAACTCTCGGCCCGTTTTAAGGTCCAACCACACATAGTCCCCCTGGATTATTATTAATAAAACAACACAGCTCCGGTTAAAAATGGAGGATTTCACCCAGAGTTCAATCTGAAAGAGGAAATAAAAGAGAAGGTGCCAAGTTGGTTCTCACATACAAGGAACAGTTTCTTGGTGCTTGACAATAAACATAGAAAGACAAGAGAAACTAAAACGAAAAAAGACAACAACAGAAATAGAAAATAGAACTAGAAAATTCCTGAAGAAATGTTGACAGTGTGGCTTCTACTGCCCGTCCCAATATATACACACCAATGTTACCGGTAGTGTCATTCAGGTTCAATTGAGATAGCGCTACTCTTTTTTTCTGCATTTTAGATTCATACTCTTGGATTGAATCTTGTATTTGTGGGGCTTTTATTTTGAAAGGGTGGGACTGGGTGAGTGAGAGAGGGGGAGAGGAGACCGAATCATAATGTTTGACACTAAAATGAGAGCGGATCTGATTATGATTATGGGTAAGCCCGATGGATAATATACAGTGTGTGGCTTTGTGGCACAAGGCAGTAAAACCTTTACATACTTATCTGACTTTTTATGACCTCTTTTCGACATACAAACTCTTCAACTCTGTTATTTGGCAGTTATTTATAGATTCTTTGTTATTGTATTTGTATGTTATGGTGCAATTAAAGGAATTTGAGGTCAAGCATTTCACTACATATTCTTGTACAACCAGTATTTGACCAATAAGCTTTGAACTTTGGTGAAAGGTAATGTATGAAACTTTTGCTTAAAAATATATGTTTTTCGACATGCTGTACTATGACTTGCTTAAATTAAGTTGAGTATCTTCAAAAATAAAGTAACTAAAAAAGTAATTTTTTTTACAAAGAAACTAAAAAAGTAACTTTTTTTTTTACAAAGTAACTAAAAAACGTTTTAGCTACGTTAAAGTACGGCTAGTCAATATGGGCCCAAAGTTAAGTGTTTTTTTTTAGCTCTAGTCACGCCGAAACCCCATTCAAGTGAACGGGGCTCAGTTTTTTGGGATTTTCGGGAAAACCGCTGGGCGAATCTCTCCGAAAAATACAATGCACACTATTCCCGATCAGGCCACACGTTTTCAGAATCAGAATCAGAATCATTTTGATGTATTTTTCACGCCGCTGTTGTCAACGCTGTGTGAGGAGAGGCGCGCCAAACTTTTGGATAAACCTGATTATTATTATTAAGCCCTGAATAAAATGAAAGATAATATACAATATAGTAATATATGTCTGTTTTAAAAACGAAAACGATGGAATGTATGAAAGTTTAAAGTATTGAGAATGTGTGCATGTAGAGATAATAATCCAAACATGTGTGTTAATAAAGTAACGCAGGTGTGGAGGCCCATCAAACTGCCAAAAAAATAACAAGTTTTCACAGCAGCCAGAGGTGAGTGTGAGCTCGTGCATGTGATACCAGGTCTTTGTGTGATTATTACATTTTGTAAGTTGAATCATTGATATCAAAGTTGCACCACGCACTCAGAATTGCAGACTTGTTCAGCTGCCAACTCCCTGAATGGGAGGATTAAGTCTGAAAAAGGCTTAAATCTGACGACTTCAGCCCGGTATGGATGTGACGTAACCCCTGAGGTCTTCATTCAGAGGGGAGCAGCTGGTAATCTTATTTTATGCATCAGTCCAATTAGTTTATACTGTAGCAATAACTACCAGATAACTCATAGCTTATGCCCCTTTGAGAACCAGTTTACTGTGAACATGTTAACATATTTCCCAAAACAAGTGAAAAAGTTTGTGAATGAAGTCGAGAAAGCTCGTTTAAAAAAAATAAATAATGAAAAAACAAGCCGACTTTGAGAGAAACTGGAAGCAGGAAAGTCTGAATTACAGTCTGACAGTTTAAATTAAATAAAATGATGCGTTGGATGGATGCTTTTTAACCTTTGATTCTCAAAGTGGATGGATATAGCTTGAAATTTAATGTGGGGTAGACTGCAAATAGACAGTCTCAAATATTTATCACCAGTAAGTTAGTGAGAACATATGACTTTTCTTTAGTCAGGTGAATTGACCCGTTAACATTTACATTCGGATTTACGTCCTGATTTTGCTTTATAATTAATCCATTATATTCTTATATGCTGTATCTGATTTTGCCTTTGCAACAATCTCATTTATATATCAGGTGCCATCTAATCTTTTACAGATATTATAATTGAACATCCGCTTATCTGGGTTTTAAGAAAGCTTTCATTAACAGTGTCACCTACAAAAGGTGATTTAGTGAGTATAGCGGCCCGGAAAGGAGCAACTTTCTGCCGTCCTTCAACACTCGACACTTGAAACAGGCTATAAAACCCTCAAAATGCTGCTCCGTGTGTCGTTCCTCAGAGGGTCAGTCCAGGTTTGGTTTTCTATAGTTAGCAGCCAAATCACCCAAGTGTTGTGTTGGAACAAAAATATATATTTATAATACTGTTCTTTAACTATGCAGCTCCTATATTTTCATGTTTTCTATGGATCATCCGCCAATGAGGCTACTGACTTACAGCCTTAGCCTCATCTTTAGCCCTACTAAGTTGCCCTACTTTTTATTCAATGCTTATTTGATAAGCATTGCTTGTATATATTTTTTATTTCCTGCTGAGATTAATAAAGTACTTCACTCCTCCAGGCCTAACAACAGAAGGACTGTAGATGAGATGAGCAAAAGAATAACAGGGTTTGAGATGAAAGCAGCTACTCGGCAGACATCGAGCCGTTTCCCCCCCCCCCCAACACGACCGACCTGCTGCAGAATGACCATGGTTCAGACTCAGGACGACACCAGGACATCAGAAGTCAACATGTGTGGGCTCTGCGGAGGAGACAAGTCACAAGCATCATCCGACTGAAAGAACAAAGAGCTTCCACAGAATACATTATACATTCATACATACAAAGACAACTTACAGTAAAAGAACCCCCAAGCAGCTGCTTGTATCCCTTAATGGGTAGGACAAGCTATGAACAGGCCACACAAATAAAACATGTTACGTTAGAATATTAGACATAGCAGGGTTTGAGCAGAGATAATGAGCCATGTGGTTTAGCAGGGTGTAGGAGACCAGTGAAGCAAAGGGGGGGGGGGGGGCGGTATAAAGGGTCTGGTGGGGGATGTTAAAGGCTTACTTGGATTCCTGGGGCTAAGCCCATTGCTTAAGTACAAGCCATAGTTGTTACAGTTATGACTGCTGAATCATGTTCTCCCCCACTGAGCAGTCCTTCCTTTGTTACCCTCGCAGTGACGAAGCTGCAGGTCACTGTACACAGTTTACAATGCGGCCTTTCTCATTCCAGTTATCTACGTGAAGCAAAGTAGGAGAAGTACTTTTCTTTACACTGTGACATTTTTGCAGTTATAAACATAGCATACTTGAAACTAACATTTTTTTTAGTAAAGTTAAAACAGAAGCTAACTGCTGCAGTCCATGATTGGGTAACACAGAGCCCACTTTGGAGCTGTAATGAGTCAAATAGATCAGTTTGAATGAACTATTAAAACAGAACTGTAAGAACTGAGGTGACCTTTTCCCTGCAAATCCCTTTAAAAAAAATACAAACAAGTTGGCAACACAAATAGCTTGTGAGACTAAAAAAACAAACCCAGACTGGATGTGAGATGAAGCTGCCACGAGGGGAGGGGATAAGTGTTTTAATGACCCATTAGTGGTCCAATAAGTAGATTAACATTTAGTTGGATGTGCCACACAAACAAATCAAAGAAATCTGGATTCAAGACACATTTTACATGTAAAAGATAATCCACAGATGCATCTTGAACAGGTGCAGGTGCACCTCCTGGAGAGCAGCAGTGCAGATATACAGCATGCAGTTCATTTCTAGTCAACTTCATCCATATGCAGCAAGTCACAATGTGTTCAGCTAAAGCCAAGACATAAGCTGAGCTGCAGGGTGCCAATCCCCAACACAGACCTATAGATCTGCACTTTACAGAGTGGCCCTCCCTGTATTCACAACCCCCCCCACAAACCCAAATTGCCTAAATTAGCCTAAACTTCACAATCACTTATGTTGCTGTCAAAGTCCCACGCCTACTCAAGTCACTGCTCCTACCATCACCACATTTCTCTGTTGTTACGTTGGAATGAACACATTTGCGCAACCGAGCGATTGCTTTGAAATCCTTTGTCGAGGATACAGACGCAGTTCCTTAACCTTAAGAGCCCCATGTAGCGTCACGTGAAATGCAAAGAGAGATAAATACATTTCTTTGCAACAGCTACATTATAATTTCTGTGAAATCCTCGCAAACAGAATACAGAAGTATGTATAAAGAGAAATATTCAAATTCATCACTTGACAACTCTTTGCTGGAGTTTGTAGAGCTCTGATACCCGACCTGTCACAGTCAGGTTTAAGTCATTTTGTTGCATAAAGCTTTGGTTTCCAGTGGTTCCAACTATGTAAATGTACTCAAGTACTGTACCTAAATATCATTTTGAGGTTCTTGTACTTCCATTTCATGCTACTTTATACTTTTACTCCACTATATTTATTTGACTAATACATAATGATGTATTATTAAGGATTAAGCTAATTTGAGATGACTAAATTCTGCAATTTTACTTTTGTTACTTTAAGTATATTTTAATGCAAATGCTTTAGTATCTTTTTAACGCGGCACTATTGCTTGCAACAGAGTTTTACTTATAGGGCCGGTACTATTATGTCTTAACAAAATTTGATGGCAATCAATTCAATAGTTGTTGAGATATTTCAGTCTGGACCAAAGCAGTAGACTGAGGCTAGCGTAGCTAAAAACAAGGTTATGGTCCGACACAGGTTGAGAAAACCTGTTTCAAAATAAGAACATATTTGGGGATTTTATTGAAGAGTTTTTCATCACTTCTCTGTCTGTTCTACTGAAATTCTACTGTGACATTATTGTTGTAAATAATGCGGTTACCACTGCTGCAGTTTAACAGATTAAATATGAAATAAAGGGATGTTGCTGACTCAGTTCAAAACCTCCGTCGTCACAGCTCATGAGACCTCAAGTTAACCTGCTCAGGGCCAAACAGCAATGTTGCCGATGCCTCGGCTGCTAATCTGCGCGTGCGGCCTAGGATGCTAACGAGCATGTGTACTGCATGTGTGTGTCGGTCGTGACTCACATGGCAGGGATTCAGAGGCACAGAGGCATGAAGCGTTCATCGTTGACCGAGAACGTTGATTGCTGCCATGTCTTTAACGAGTGCTGGTGGTTCCGTCTGTGGAAAAAATAACACAGAAGACTATAATATTTTAAATATAATATTAAAAGTGTGAAAGCAGAATTCAGTGCCACTTAATATCCAAGTACTTTTGCAAAGAGCAATTTGCTGGTGCTTTTATTGTTCCACCTCCCACCTTCTCAGAGGGATATATACATTTAACTCCATTAATCAGACAGCTAGGGTTACTCATCAGATAAAGATTTATTTTTCACTTAAATCTTTATCAGCAACATTACATGATGACAGGAAATGTTTTTTAGAAATGTATTTTCTCATCATGTTTTCCATGCATTCATAGCTGGTTCTGATGTTGCGGTGTTGAGTCGTGTTTAATGTCCATTTTCACCATTTGTCTTCCAGTTGTGCTTATTGCCGTCTCAATATCGTGTTAGTTTGTCGGGTTTTTTCTTCAGTATTTACGAGTCGTTGTGGCGAGGGAGCCGTTTTTCCCCCAATTATTGGGGGAGCTACTTGCTATTATTAGTATTTTATCAAAATATCTGTATATTCCATGTGTTACTCTGTCTTCAGAAGGATTTTAGACATAAAGTGACGTCTGCACAACAAGACAAACTGTGCCAAAGACAAACCAGTAATTGTGTCACAATACTAGCTTCATTATAGTCAGCATTGCTGATGTAATATCACTGATTCTTTGCACACATATGAATCAGTTCACTTTTTTATATGATCAGCTATATTGTCTCTACAAAGTTTATTCTTGACACTGGAAACAGCAGTTTCTGTAACAATAGAAAAATACAGAACGGAAAAATGATCTGCAACTCTTTCGATATGAGTAATTTTACTCGGAAAAATTGGAAAATGAATCCTGTATATAACTTCCCAAGTGAGACAATTTGCTGCTTTTCGTTCTCATAATTTACTAACATTATTTTGGGCTCTTGGAAGTTCTGGGGGTCGTTTTTGGTCAAGCTTTCTTGCTTTTATCTTGTATAGTCATATTGATAATTTTTTACTGTCTCCTTATCCCCCCCCCCCACTTTTAAAGTTCCTACTTACATATTTGAATGCAGAAATTATGTTACTCTTATTGTCTTCTGTATTTAATTAATTGTCTGTAAAGAGAGACAAAAACACACACACAGAGTATTCACTTGAAGGGTACATAATGGCTCCTTTAAGTGCTGGCACAGACCGGAGAGCAGTAAGAGGCTTTGGCCTAAAGCTACAGCCGAGCAGCAGCAGCAGCACTGTGTCCTGGTTGCAGGTTAAGCCTTCGGCCTCAACTCCCGTTCACCTGCCCCTCTTACCTCCAAACACACTTCGTGAGGCCCCCTCGTCTTTCTCCTGGTCTCTTCAGTCCCGTGTTCTCTGAGAAGGCGTGAGGAGGCCCAGAGTTGACAGGGTGGTTGATGAAGATGGATGCAGGAGTTGAGGAGAAGCTGAGGAAGTCTGTCTATAAGTTCCTATTTATAGTCAGTCCCCCGTCTTTGTTTGAAAATCCTTCACCTGATCTCGGTGTCTTTTGTTCTCTCGTGGTCCCAGCCTGCCTGTACCGTGTGTGGTTTAGCGTTTGCGGCCCAGTTACAGGTCGATGTCTGGGTCAGTGACGGGGCTCCAGACTCGCTCGCTGCGTCTCATTCATGGCTGCTGATCCTGATTAGCTGGGAGGTGGAGCCTGTTGGTGGTGGATACAGAGACCAGCTGGGAGAAGACCCAGGGCACGACTTCCAAGTTGTTACCACATGCTAAGCAAAATTAAAAAGGGTCAGTTCACTGAAATTACAAGACAAAAACACATTTTCTCACTTATCTCAGCTGTTATATTATTATTTTTTCTTCTTTCCTTCAATATCACAGTTTTCTTTGTCTGTTATTATAGATCTTTGTCTCTTCCTGCCCTTTCAAATCAGTCGGGTTGAACCATTGAACAGCATTTTGTTCTTCATGTACAAAACAAACAAACAATTCTGTCTTCTGCTACGTTATAAATAACTAATCAACACAAAATGAAAGTTCCTTGTTGTAGCTTTGATTCAAATAAAATGAAGACAAACCCAGAGTAGGTTTTGCTGTTTTATTTCAAAGTCATGCCACAAGTTGACATTAAATACAAAAGAAAAAATTATAATTTCAGATTGTAGCTTCGAACCACAGTGTAACCGAGAACCAAAGTCAACGAACACGCATTGAAAAAAATAAAATAAAAAAAAGGAAAGCTCACGCCGAAAAGAACACACAGACAAGCACACAGTACAGAACACACAGCACAGCTCTCTGAAACCTAGCTATCAGTAAACATACCGGTTTGGAACGCAAGGTAAAGTGTATATATAAAATTAACAAGGTTATAAAATACTGATAAAAGATACTTGTTATAAAGACCGTAGCATCTTCTAGAAGTGTCACCATGCAGTAGGTATTCCAGTCTCCAGTTAATAAACATCAGCAGAAAAATACAAGAAGAATCACAAGCTCATTCCTTGAGTGGACAGGACTCAGCCTCAGATAGAAATGTCAAAGACAAGAATGCGGAAGGTATCCGGTCACCGAAGAGTCAAATTCAATCCAGTACCCGGCGTACTCTTTCTGGAACCAATGTCTTGTAGCATTAGACACATGCAGCAGTATCCAAAAAGCTAAAAGATCAGAAGGCAAGCTAACCTCAACTGCCATCATGTCATTGTTGATAAACAGAAAAAAGCCAAAAAAAAAAAAAAAAAAGAAATCACACTTTTCGGCACTCAAATATTTTCATTTTGTCTATCTACCTTATTCCTAGTCCCATGATAGCTTGTTATTGTTATGCTACAAATGTCTTCCCTTTTCTCAGAAGCGTTTTTCGGAAGTACATCATGTGGTAACACAACCGGTCACGCCTTAAAGTAGAAGGCCACTCAAAGAGCGCAGACGTCCGCCAAGACCAAAAACCCCCAATCTGACAAAGGTAAAGAAAGTGAATAATAACCTGTGTATCCGCCCCGTGATGCGGATCCACTCCAAAATTGGAGGGGTTCTTCTGTGGCCCATGCTACACCCTTCCACCAAGATTCATGAATACCGGGACGTTAGTTTATCCGTAATCCAGCTGACAAATCGATAAAACAACAAACAAATCAACCGAAAATATAACCTCCTTGACTCAGCTAAGGAGACAATGTGACGATGCCTCTGCGTCGTGCTAGCGATGGGTGGGGGTAGACGACGTGAAGAACAAACCTCGGCCTCACAACTGTTGAGTTGATTGGGAACGATTTGGGGCGTGACAACTGATCGGACCAAGCTAGACCAGGTCTATTCCAGTCTGGGTCGGCTGGCGTTGACAGATAAAATCATATAATGTGCGATATGTAAAGATTCTAATCTTAAATTCTTCAGATTCAGTCGTTCTCATAAAGATATTTGATGTTTGCGACTGACATCGGCTGAGCAATGGCGTCACCCGAGGGAGACATACAGCTCAATAAACAGCTTTATCTGAACGTGGCTCAGTTTAGTTCGAATTACCTCCTATTTAGATCTTTACAGCCCAAATTGCAATGCTTATATACTGTGCAAGCTGCTGGTTGGCGCCCATGTATGCTTTGGTACAAGAACACATGAAAATTGGCGTTCTTTGAGGATTTGCATGTTTGTCTGCCCCCATAACTCCAGTCCACTCACGTTTTATGCTCCTTCTTCAGGTTTGTCCCAAGCTTTAGCTAAAGCTAAGCTAACTTAGTTTGCTACTGCTATCCTGGGCCACCACTTCTGTTTGTCTCCCATCCCCCAGTAGCAGAGGGAAGAGCAATGATCACATCACCCTGTTCAAAGAAAAAAGTTTGACAGTTTGGAAATCAGGGCTCGAGTCTCGGTTATACTCCCAAACGGACGCGCACATGGACGTGTAGTAGCTGTGTTTATGCTCTCCGCTTGTTGAGCGCGTTCCAGACATTGGTAGGAGATTGCAGCGTGTAGTGGACGCGCTATATCGTTGGGGTGTCGTAGGATATCTGAAAAAGTCAGTCAGTTTTAGCATATTTCCCAAAATGTCCTTTTGGTGGGTGTGACAGGCTGCATTCCCACATCATATATTTCTCCATAACTTCTCTGAGAAAAGGGAAGACAGCTTTAGCATACGGCTAACTCTCGCCATAATTCATGCAATGTATTATGGGGCTTGGAATAAGGTAAATAATGTATTTGATTCCTCTTCGTATTCCTGCTGATCATCATCTTCCTCTTTTCAAATACATTTCTAGAATATTCTGTACAGCATCCATCAAAACATGGATCCCATGATAACAACTGATAAGTCGAGTTGCTGCTACTTTTATATACATACTGTATTCTGCAGGTTACTGAATACAAAATATTAGAAAACTGGATACTGTTGTAATGCATGCAAGTGTGCAACAAAAGCCTTCTACTTCACACAGTATGTTTATCAAAGTAGCAACAGCAGATTAGGTTTTACATCACTCAGAGAAAATAAATATATATATGTGTATATTTATATATATATATTCTGTGATTCGTAATGCTGCGAGCAGATGCTCGCAATGCTGCGAGCAGATGCTGCGAGCGGTTTTGCTACATGCACTGGCATTTGTTTTGGATTCGTACAAAAGTCAGACGCTGTGAGCAGTTCATTCGAAGGGTTTGGTGTTCTTAAAACCGGCTTTGGCGTGGCCGTGCGGAAAGTATGTACAGAAAACCGATCAGCGTTATAGCAAATGTCAAAAAAATCAGTCAAGGTCCGTACACTCCAACCAAGCCTGGTTAGTCTAGAAGCTGGAGTGTATTCAGTACACGTGTGTGTGTGTGTGTGTGTGTGTGGTGGTTAACAGTGAAAGCCTTAACACTTTTGGCAAAGAATCACGATCTGCAACGATTACAATGAGTAAGAATAGCAACGCAATGAGGATCACTTCATGACAAAGACAGAAGCAGAAGAGGACATAGAGGAGACAAAAAAGAAATTCAAAAAGATGACGTCACCCGTCATACATTTGTCCAACAGTCACATACCAAATGTCTTTACAAAAGCATCCCTTGTTTGGTACTCTTTGTCTTTTTGGCACTGCTGTGGCACATGAGTTTGACATGGTTTCACATTGAGCTTGACACACTGCTATTTTGGCTCCTTGCTCTTAAATATACTGTGAGATTGCGAGTGACACAGTGACTCTGAAGCCCCAAACACTCCAATATATCAAAGCTGTCAGGTTGGATGGTGGATGTTATATTTCTGTGTCACATATGTAAAAAAATAAATAAAAATAGGGAGTGACAAAATAACAACTGGTTGCTGCTGAAAACCTGTTAATGTAAAATACTGGCATCAGATAAAGATATAAACTGGAATATAAAAAAGTCCAATCAGCAAAACAGACTGCAAATTGTGATGTGGGCAAAGTTGCACGACATTTTAGCCAAATCAGGGTTTACATGTGTGTCTGTTAGTCTTTATGTGACGCCAGTGTGACCCCAAATATGTGCCTCTACTGTCTTACTGTTACAGAGAGCTGAACGTACGCTTTTCTAAACGTCAAGAATTACAAGAAACGTAAAAATCAAGAAGGTCTTTAAACAAAACTAATTTACAGAATCCTTCAAGACTCTTCTCACCATGTGGATGAGAACATATTAAATCCACTGAACAATATAAAAAATGTTTCATCCGTTTTCCCAGTTGTTACTCTATTTCCTATTCAAGGAGCTGGACATGACATATCGCGCATTAATTACATAACTTTTAAGTTTGGTCACATTGTAAAAACATTAGTAAGAATGTGTCTTTGTTTGGATTCGGAAGCAACTGGTGAAGCAATTTCTACGTCGTTAGTCTGGTCGCCAGAGGAAACGTCTGATACGAGCATCTGATTCTTGTTTGCAAATTTGTTTGAATCCAGTTTGAAAAAACAAAGTCTTTGAGGATTCTGGAAATTCTTTCAGAGCAACTTTTAGTTTAGTTTTCTAGATTTTCAAAGATTGACGAATATTACTTTTGTTAAAAGTCAGAGCGCTTAGCTCGGTGACTCGATTGTAACGGTAAACATGAGAGGCACGAAAAAGAAGCACGTTTCACCACCTCGGTCTATGAAGTGTCAGTTTCACCAAATCCAAGCAGCAACCTACACATTTGGCACCAACAACCTCTCACAATAACCCTTCAGAACGCCCTCGTTTGAAGCTGAACATATTCACAGTATGATTTTGAACATATTCACACAAATACGTACAGCCACACCTGGACGCTGCAGAATAGCCGGCCATTACGAGGCTCCACTGGTGCATTTAAGAGTCCAGTGCCTTGCACAAGGACACTCAGCGAGGGGGGAAGAAGGGATTCTTTCTTTTCCCACCTGGTGTGTAAATAAAAACCCGAAACTTTCCAGGCACAGGCTCACAAGTCTAACCTCACACTGCGTGGCACCACAGTTTCTGACAAAGTCTGTCTGCAAGCTAAAATGTTCCAAATTCAGTCTTGTTACCTTACCTAACACTCGTGTTCTGTCCCAAACAATATAAAAGAGCACAGAGAAGATAAATAGCACCTAAATAGAAGTCAACAACTGCTGCTAATGTTCACAGATGCTAGAGGCATTACGAATGCATCGCTGTATTACAAGACATAACTGTTTCAAACGTGTTGATATGATCAGACTGACATGAGGTGCATCAGTGTAAGACATGCTGACTGCTCAAAACTAGCATTTCTAAGACATTTTGAGATAGAAAGAATATATAGTAACAATTAAACAGTACAATACAAGGCCATGAACATATTGGAAATAAATAACCCATGCAAGACACATTTATAAAGATGCTGTACACAAAGGTGTGTGATCAATTAAATGCCATGTGTAACAGTTCAAGTAATGGAAAAAGGCGCTGAAAGAAAATCAGGAAAACGGACTCATAGTTCGACTGAGAGATCAGTCCACGAACTCTTTGTCTTACATTCAAAAGGAAATGTCTTGATAATAACTGTAACATACATTTTTGATTCCTATTATGGAAAAAAAAAGACTAAAACGTAACAAAAGTCAATAAAATGTGGAATTAAAAGTCTCTGCAATATCATCGCACTTTCGGAAAAGAAGAAGAAAAAAAACAAACGCACGTTATGATTTGCTGTCTGGGCTTCTGTCACAAAAAGCCCACGTGCCAAAAGGTCAAATTGAATGGTCACATGATCATAGCTCATCACAGATAGATGAAATTGTACCAGTGTTGGTTCAACATGCCAAAGTCATCTGACATCCTTCTGAAATCAATAAACAGTCCATCCCATGTTGTTTTTCTGCTGTGGAGGCAAAGCCAGGATCAAGGCGGTGGCACGGGTTGTTTGGCAGGACGCCTCCTCAGCTCGCCCTCCTCTTTCTTCCATTAATAAAGGTCTTTTTTCCCCCAACACCCTTGAAAATCAAATAAAGTGCAAGGTGTGTGTTTCGCTAAAGGGCTCTTTTCCTTTCAGTTCACACCTTTCCACATCCACAGAAATTGTCTTCTTCCAGATACAACGTGGATTAAGAGATATACATTCACTCACCCTCAAGCACTCGCTCTGCAACACACTCTCTCTCTCTCACACACACACACACACACACACACACACACACACACACACACACACACACACACACACACACACACACGCCTGTTCTGTGCCAACAGCAGGAACACGGCTGCTGTCTCTTGGGGTCACGTGGCTTGATTCTTTGGCCCGGGCCAAAAGACTCAAGTCAGAGGAAGCGTCAGGCAGTGGTGTTGCCGTTAAGAGATGATGTGGCACAGGGGGTGGTGGTTTGTAGCTAGGCTTGGGCCAGGCCAGGCCAGGCCAGGGCGGTCCGAAAGGGACTAAGAGAGCGGAGGCTCATCTTTGGTCCCATAAAGCACTTGATTATGTCGGGGTGAATCTTAGCACTCCGCTGGATTGAGACGATGTACACATGAGGGGAGGGGGGAGGATCAAAGAGGGAAGGGTAGCACTATCAAAAGCACCGGCTGCTAAGCTACGACCGGAGAGACCAGAGAGCACAGGCAAAGAGTCTAGTTTTTTTTTAGTTTTTTTTTTAAGCCATGCAGTTTTGAGATCGTCCATAGCAGCCGGCAGAAAGCGTCTCGGGGAGTTTGAAATGTTTTTTAAAGATGGAAGACGGGAGGCAAGATTTCACACATGAGCGCGCTCACAGAACAACACAGAAAAGCTCTCAGTGAAGAGGGAGAGAGTAGCTGCTGCTGGCTTTCCTTTGTAAAGTCCACAATACAAAGTGACAGACAGTGCTGCGTGCTCTCCAAAGCTCCGGCAAACTGGTGAAGACTTGAGGTGTCTTGGGTGGGACGACTGGGTGGGACAATGATCGGCGGATATAAAAGAGTATACGTTATGCTAATATACCGGAAATAGAAATTAAAACCACGAGAAACAAGCGAGGAGAGAAATGGAGGCTGTGCTAACACTGAGGACAGCTGATGCAGAAGAGTATTTAACATTATCCCTCCTCAAGGTGGAGAGGCAGACTCAACCTTAAGGCAATGCATAGCCCTTTGGAAACATTGGCACATGCATGGACAGTGCAGACATGTCTGCATGTGTACTGTGTGTGCATGTACGAGTGTGTGTATGTGTTTGAATTTAACAATGTGCAGGAAGAAAATAAGAAGTTTGTAGATTCGGGTCAGACCGATGAAGTGATTTATATTAGAAGGTTTTTAAATTGTAGCTCAGGTGTTGATGGAGATTCAGGCTACGAAACCTGCAACTAAACTTCCTTTGAGAACATATTTGGTATTACGTTTCATCTGGAAATATAGTTATAGGCTTTCAAAAACCCTCTCAAGAAAGCTGAATTGAAATGCTGAAGCGAAAGAAAACAGGGGAAACAATAAGAGACAGGAAGAGAGCGCAAGCGGCAGAAAATAAAGACACAGTGAGCTCCCGCCACGGTTGGAGGATCAGCGGATATGAGCGACGGGCACGATTGAACGCCGCCTTGAGTGCTGATCGTCATACTTGTATAAAACGATCGCATCAGATGTTGGTGAGCGCGGTCGCGGTGATGAGGCGCACGGTGAGCGTGCCCGGGAGGTCGTTGTCCTGGCGGCTGCCCTTGTCACGGAGGTGAAGCGTGTGCTGCTCCTGGCGCTCGTTGGGGTCGCTGAACAGGATCACCTGACCCAGGAAGGTGTCCACGATCATGTTCTTGTTGTAGATCTGTTGGCCGCTCGTGGGAGGAAGGAGGAGATCCGAAAGGCGAAAAAAGAGGGGAAGCAGGAAAAGAGAGGACAGAAAAGGCAATAAGCAGTCACGAAAGACAATATACACAAGGGACATAAATGAAAACTCGATAGAAGGTAGAAGAAGCACAGAGACGAAGAATAAACAAGTGCCTGTATACAGGAGTTTCTAAGTCGTAAAATCGTACTTACACAGCACTCCTCCAAGATAATTAACTTATATAGCACAATTTTCTTTGATTTGCAAAGTATAAAAAAATCTAGAAATAGATAAGTGCAGAACAATAAGTGGAGAAAAAGGAAACAAAAGAGAGGAGTTGAGTCTGAACTTTGAAGTGTTTAAGATTACATCGTGGGGTTGCAACGATCCGCCAGCTGGTGCAAATATCAACCTTTTTAAGTAGATCAATGATCAGCCAAAAGCCACCAATCTACATTAAATGTGTTCTCTTCAGGAGTAACGGAACACATGGAACGGCTGATTTAATTTGGAAAAAAAAAAGAAAAGGTAGCATGGTATACCGATACGAGAAAGGTATCGCAATCCAATTAATTCTGTACTTAACAAAGCAGCAGATGCTCATTTCTGCCTCCGTTTACCGAGATACAAGCGATGCAATTTCACAGGTCTGATTGAGGAAATGCAACATTGTATCACCAACGATAATTCCCTAACAAGCACGCTGGCTTTCCCATATCGCCTGATATTGAGCCTGTAATGGATGTTCAGCTGAACTCTTAGCAGCTCAAACAACACACAAACTGTGGTGGAAGTTCTCCAGGTGTAGGAGGGTTAAAGTGTTGGTTCACCCAGTCTCAGACTGCCACCATATACAGGACCTGAGCTGCTATCCCTTATGAACATGTGCTTCAGTGGGATGGCTGCAGAGAGCGACAGCTCACCTCGATGTGGATGCCCTCCTTGGGTTTCTTGCGGTAGAACAGGCCTTTGATGTCAAAGTTTGGGCACCGCGTGTCCTTATGAACTGGTGAACGAACCCTCTCTCCTTCACAGGTGATGATCACGTACGGATCTACAGCTGAAGACGGGGAAAAAGGTCAAAAGAGTTCTTGCACACCTTGAAGTCTCTGTGACAGGTCTTTGGTTCTTTATTATAAACTAATTTACTAATTCTTTTCTCGACTGGTTGCAAATATTTCGACATGTTGCTTTTTTTTCATGATTGCATTGTACTTTTACTTAAGTAAAGGATTTGAGTACTTCTTCCACCACTTCTGCTGTCAGCAGATGGATCTAAAGCCACTGTGTGGAGGATATAAGAATTTTGGACTTTGGTGCCATCCGGTGGACACAGTGGCAGTCACCGGGGGGGATCCGACCCGGAGATACAGAACGAAATGGTTGACACCGTATGTACTGCACCCAATTGTACCAGGAATGTCTCATTTGTAAGTGATTTAATTTGAAAAAAAAATACATAAATACAGACGTTACAGTTTAGTGCACACACTAGAAGAGCTTCAAGGGGGTAAGGACTCTAAACTACAGGCTAATAATAGGAGCTAGAGTTTCAGCAGATGGTGCTGTAGTACCTTGTACTTTGCTCAGAAGTCTCTCCTTATTGGGATTGAGGCAGTGAAGCTCTGTGGGTGTTTACAACACAGGAATATGATCGTCAACATGCGAATACGATGCGATGTGAGTAGTGGTCCTACCTCCGTTGGATTCCTGTCCCTGCAGGCCTTCAGCATTCATTACATGGACCTGAGTGACCAGCTGAGGGTAGCCACACATCCCCGTCCAACATGTCTGAGGAGGGTCGTCCAGAGTCAGCTCTCTGGGAAGGAAAGAGTGTACGCTATAAAACTGTCGAAGCCAACTGGACTCGGGCGTCTGTGCATGTCGGCAAATTAACTAAAAAACACTTCATGTTACAACGCTTGAATACGAAAGGGAACGTCTACGATTCTCATTTGCGATGATTAATCCAGTGTTTCCCATGAATTATCTACAGACTACGTACATATTAAACTGTGCATATTTTTACACTTCTAAACCGTCTCATTGTCATGCTTTGTGGTTCTATCTTTCTTTGATAATTATTTAATTGTTTACGAGAGCACAAATTGTTTACCTAGCCTCTTAATTGTGCTCTCAAAGTGCACCAGACTGATGTGTTTAACTTCAAAATGTACAAAATTTACTTTCAATCGCAGAAAAATATATATCACAATGTCAGTTATTTCCAATATTGCGCAGCTCACACCACTCAACCCGACGTTGCTCAACTTCACTCACATCTATCGACACGTAGTTTAGCTTCAAAGTAGATTCAGGACATTCAAAAAGTTACACTATGTGTTCAGTGGGAATATATCAGATTTACTTGCAGTCTGAAGGCACATCAGTGAAGACGCGGAGCAGGAAGTCGCCCTGCTGCCCGGGGTCAAAGGTCGTGGGAATGATGACGTAACGGCCCTCCTGCAGCTCCTTCCTGAGGAAGACGCAGCGCGAGTTGATGTAGATGGAGCCCGCTACTTTCTGCTGGGCTGAGTGCATACGGTACTTACGATTTAGCTCCACCTGCAGGATGAGAGGACAGTATAGCAGATTGTCCATGTGAGCTATTCATTAGTCTGTCAACCATTCAGGTTTGCGGAGGCTTCTCGGTATTTGTGCACGTGTGTTTCTACCCGGTGAATATCAAAGCCTATGGCGAGGTTTTCCCCTTTGCCCTCTTTGGGTGTGGCTCTCTTCTCCTTCTGCTGTAAGCAGATCAGCACCTCGTCTTCCACTTTCTTCACATCGAACACATACTGGGGGAAGGAGAGAGCGACACCATATTACTCTCCAACACTGGTCACACATCTCTCTATCGCACGAAGACAAACACTACCTCCACTCACCTGAGGGTTCTGCAGGAAAGTGGCCTTGTGGTTGATGCAGCCTCCTGACCGGTTGCGAAGGGGGTCCTGGCGGTGGACCCAGGAGCCCCTCATCACCTCCTCCTCCCAGGTTTTGTGGATGCTCAGGTAGGAGGTGTTGATGAGGCGGCACAGGATGATGTCAGTGAAGTACTGGCAGAAGTCATCGAACGTCATCCTGCAGGAGGGCAGGAAAAGGAGAGGAGAGAGTGGATACCAACTAGAGAAAAAAAGCTTGGAAGAAGAAGACCTTTACCAGGTACAAAAACAGAGGAAATTAAATGAAATCAGGAACAAAGAAAAGGGTTACGCGTTAAAGGGAAACTGGGATTTTTGGCGCTGACAAGGAATGAGATTAAATGTTGACCGGTATGGGCTTTTGAAAAACAGCAGCATCACTTTTATTGACACATCAGTTCAGTGAAGGAGTTTATAACTTGCTGCTTCGATGCCACATGATATTTGCTGCAGTGACAATGCTGCGCACATTGAGACGTTTACAATTCCTGAAAGCAGCCTCTCACACTCTACATCAATACAAATTATAATCTGTAAAGCAACAGCCAACAGGGACTAGTAGAGGAGGAGGAGGGAAAAGTTCAGGCAGGTTGGAGAGCTTAATTAATTTGGGTGGATGGTGTATGGATGATTTATGCGTACACACAAATTTAAATAAGTTTAAACCATGCCTGCATCACTTTAACAAATGGTTCTAAGATAAGGGAACAACATAAATTGTTAGTAGATTAATGGTTCTCACCAGAACTCGCCGTCGTCCTGCACGGTGACGCCGAGCTTCTCTCTCTCACTCTTGCTCACCTTGTTCCACTCCTCCGAACTGCAGTGAGACACGAGAGCAAACACAGAAGAACAGCATCAAACCCACAAGCTCACGAGAAAACAAACGGTCACTCTTTATATTAAGATAGTTGTTATAAGCGTTCGTAAATGGATAATAAGGCCTTTATAAGTCCTTATAAGATGCCCTTTAACAATAGTGTGTGTTAATAACAGCATCATGAACACATCTATTGTTATAAAACATTGATAAGCTCTTATAAGAAACTTGTTAACAGTTCATAGACAGATTAAAACCATGAAAACAACCTTATGAGTTTCTTATAATATTTTTACAAACACATTTATTGAGTTTCACTAAGGCATTATTAAGACCTTAATAAGGCGCTGTTGTCACTTTAGAGCCGGTAACAGCAAAAAGCATCGCTAATGAATGCTATCATAAACAATTATATAAAGAGGGCTGTTAAGCAGTCCATAAACTGTTAACAAGTTCTTATAAGTGCTTATAAATGTCTTACAATCTAACAATAAATGTGTTTATGATGCTATTGCTAACACTTATACAGTCTTATTAACGTATAATAAAGGTAATATCATCTTATAAGCACTTCACACAGCCTTGATACCTATTAACTAACGCTCATTACAAGGACCTTAATATAAAGTGTTACCCGATATTAATATATTTGACGAGTGGGGTATTCACCTTTAATAATCATAATGATTGTGAAAATGCCCAGTTACTGTATCAAGTTCAGATGTATAAATGATGTATGATTCTACGCCTCAAGGGCACGATTATGTTCAAGAGTCCGTTGAATGTGTGCATCCGTGAGTGTGAATCACATCTAAACATCAAGGTCCATTCTGTATTCACTGCTCAGGGGAAACACAGGCTTCTCACTGGATGCATTAGGTCTGTGTTTATGTCTCTGTTTATGATTCACTGACAAGCGTCCACGTCTCAACAGTCTGTCAGACTCCATTTACAGTAACAGGTTTCCTTTTTTATTTTTTTTTTTATCAAACCATGAATAAATTATTCAGCGAGAGCGAGCGAGTGATTGAGAAAGAAGAGCGATGACTCACGTCTCTTTAATAACGTCTTTCTCTCTTTTCGGCCTCATCAATAATTCAGGCTCCATTATGATCCGGCTTTACCACCTCCCTGTTTGTTTCACAGAGGCTAGACAGACACGGAGAGATGTTGAAGGAGCAACTTCTCTGCATCTCAGCATTACCTGCTGTTGCCCTAAGAAGTCAGGCACAATGCAGCACGTAAAACTGGCGTGAAACACTCTTTTCGAGGGAGAAACGACAACTTGTCCACCATTTGATTCAACTACACGTTAGAGTTTAAGGTTTAGTCAGCAAAATGTCTGTTCTGGGAGGGTTTGATTTCATTCAGAAGAGAACTACTCAGTCATTCATCTTCTCTCTGTGACCCATTACCTTGATTGCATCTCCATTTTTCATTGTCTACACGACATTTTCCCATCATGCATCTTTCTTGGTTACGTTGTGGGCATTCTTTATGAGTTTGGTCATTGTTCAGCACATTAGCTGTTTGCTCATTCATCACCGGCAATGTCTCAGAGACCAGTGTGTCAAATTTGAGAGACAAAGGAGACAAGGGTACTTTGACATTTTCAAAATGTACTTTGTGAAATTGGTTAAATTGGTAAAGGTCGTAACACGGTCAAGTAAGGACGAGCACACTTAAGTTCCACAATTAAACTAAAAAGCATATTCTTTTTGGATATCATTCCGAACGTAGCATTTTCCGTTTAAGATACGTCGGCATTATTCTGGTTCTAGGAGGATTCTTCAGACATGTATACAACACATTCGGTATACGCGCCTCACTTGTGTTTTTTTGACCATTTGCGCCACGCAGCCTTTTGCCTTTTTACGGTCAGCTCTGTGCGTTGCACACAATGCATCGGATCGTAAAAAAGAAAATCTCGAAGAGCACAATTTTGCAAAACTTGCAGGACGATGACAACAAGAGTACATGATTCGATACGGGAGCAACATGACTGGAAGACGGAAATTTAACTTATTTAAAGGACGTACCCATACGGCGTATGTCATGGGGGAATTTTACGTTCATGGGAGTATGCACGGCTGCATGTTAAAGTGAATATTAGTGGAATATCAATTGTCATTAGCCGTGTAAACAGCTTAGCAGGATGCTCTTTTTTGGAAAAAGAGCACAAAAAAAAATGAATATTTTGTTCACGCAAACATGGTCAGTGTTTGTGTCGCTCTTGAAATGTCGGACTTACCGAGATCACTGCGCAAAATTGGGACAGATAGATGAAGAAGGCCAAACGAGACAAGATGAGGTGTGACGAGCTGCAGTAGTTCATCCATGCCTGTAAGGGGCAGTGTGGGGATTTACCTGTCGCTCCAGGGGCCGCTCCACTCCTTTTCTCCCCAGGGGTTCCTCATGCGGATCATTTGTAGCTTTTCCGACTTGAAGAAGGCCAGCAGTCCGTGACCGAGCCTCACTTTCCGCACGTCCGTCACGGCGTAGGCGTGACCTTTGACCAGGCCACAGTCCAGCCGTGCCTCCATGTCCTCGATCGTGGTCGCCTGGGAAACAGGAAAACGGGGGAGGTTCAGTGGTTGGAAACAGATGATTTTGTGGATCTCTAAAAATATGGAAAAGAGGGAAGCTGGCACAGTTTCCTGAGAAGATTACAAACAGGTGGGTGTTCGGCAAAAGGCACGAAAACTTCTGTTGCGAACATTTCTGTTCCTTTATTACAAACAGTGGAGACACGATAGGAAACCGAAGAGCAAGATGCAACAAAGGTCCTCGGCCGGACTGAAGCCGAGGACCTTCGCAGCATTTTAACTCCTAAGCCATGGAGGTGCACCATAACTGCTGATAATGTACAGATGATACATTCAACTTAATCAGATATTACAGTTTTATTGTAATGCGGGTCGTATTTTTGTCGTTTTAGTCATTCTTTCTATCAATTATGATAACATTGTATACACACAAGCAGTTGCTGAGATCTAGGGACACGGCATAAGGAAGTAAAGCAGGAAGATGATTCGACATGTTGTAACAAACCAACAGTTTAGCCACATTATCATAACCACTTTATTTGGATTCAAAACCACCTGAAATGTGCTAACCCCTTACTGCAGGAGAACTGTCTTTGTGCACAACTACTGCAAGTGTGGGTGTGACGAGCATTTACAAGGGACAATTTGGGTTTCAGTTTCTTTCACAAAATGCTGCAACAATCAATTAATCAAAATAATGACCGACTGATTAGTCGACTGCAGGCCAAGACGTTACTCTGGCGATGTTATCTTTTATCTTTGCAACAGCTGAGCCCCTAATCGAAATGAGAACCAGTTGAAAAGAGAGACCGGACAAACAGTTGTTGTACTTTATAGCGTTCTGAATCACTGGTTTGTCCAAATAGAAGCTGTGTGAGAAGGAATACTGATCTCCAGTTTGAGAATAGCTTCAGAACAGAACTCAGAGTCCTCTATCCACAAATCAGCACCCCGCAGTAGCCTCAACACATGGTCTCCCAGAGGACACACACAATACATAAACAATTTATGAGTGAGAAAAACAAGCGAAAGTAATAACAACAAAGGGTATAGGTGGAAAATGCATTGTTGCATAGTACTGCTTATATTCTCTGAGCTCAGAACAACAGAATCTCCGGTATTGAAACTCGTGCATATAAAAGAGCCATATGATTTAAAAATGGATCCGCGTGTGATTCTGAATCACAATAAGGGTTTGTGAGTTAGTTGTCGCTGGAGCAACACGTCAGGGAGTAAGATTGGCACGAGACAGAGGACCAAGGGCCAAACAGGGAAGTTGATAGGACGGCATGCCCTAGTTTTCTTAACAAGCAGACAAGTTTATACGCCTTAAATCCCTTAAGCATTAATTATTAAGATCACTGAGACGTGAATATTGTTCTACAAAACAGTTCTCGATACATGAAAGTGAACTTTGTATTTTCTTTACTGAAATACAGACCTTTATGCTGACAGCTCAAAAACAATCAATATGGGTCATCTTCAGAGATGAGCTGCTTGGCTTTAGTTTCTAGAGAATGTCATCGTCTTGGACACTTTTTCAACCATAATCCTTCCATAAAGACATGTGCTACCATGTAGGAAGTACCTTTTGAAGGAAAAAAAAGCCTGCACAATATCATCATAATGGACAATTCAGAAGCGCTATTCATTTGTGTGCACCTCACGTAATCTCAAACATATTACTGCACCGCTTTGAAGAGCCTTTGAAATGTTGCAGAAAGAATTTATGCAGAGTTTTGGCAGAGATTCAGCGTTTCATCCTTGGATTTTAAAATCACGGCAGAAAATGCTTTAATTATTAAAGAGCTTTTGGGCTCAAGGCGTCATCTTTTGTGGTGGATCAGACCGTTTCCAGAGAACAGGTGCTGAAATGCTGCTAAAAATGCCAAGTGTAAGCTTCCTTATGTTTTTGTTTTGAATGTTTGAGACAGAGACATTAATGAATATTGATCTAGCGCCATCATCGGATCAAAGTTTCTACTTATTCGATACTTTGGCTTGCGACTAAATAGCTGCAAAACTAATGACGTTCCCATCGGCTTCAGCTTTGTGTTTGTGAGCTAAATATTAGCATTCAGCTCAGAGCACTACTGAAGAAAGGCCCACGTAGACTCAGTTTTGAGCGTACTCGAAAAGCGCAAAGCTTTGGTCAATGAGTTTGTCCCATACATGTGGCTGAGCCGAGCCTTAGACAACAATAAATACCTGGAAATTAAAAATCCGATCTGAACACTGCCAAAGTCTTACTACAAAATGACTGAAGATCTTCATGTGTACAAACAGTGAATAAAACACATTTATAAAGAATGAAAAAAACACTCATTTTAACCTCATGTATGATTAAAAACAGGAGGCGACTGCCATGGAGCTCCCAGCTCACCCTGATGGAGCAGCTGATGAGACCGTCTCTGTTGTGGACTTTGAGAACTCTTTCAAACAGCTGGTTTCGGGCCACCTCATCTGTTGCCATCTGACCCTCCAGCAGGTCCACGGGCTCTGAAACACCACCCGTGAAATCCACCAGCGCGTCAGCCGTGTTGCCTCCGTCCAAAGCCTCGTAGCAGCCATAGACCCTGAACAGGAGGAGGCGGATTATTTCATGATTAGAGCAGATTAATCGATTGTGAAAAATAAATAAATCAACAATTATTTTGATAAACAACTCATTGTTTAAGTCATTTGCTGTTTTTCAAAGTCTATCCTTAGGTAGGCAGAAGTTTAAAATGATTAACTCCAATAATGAGTTTTTAGGCGTCTCTGAAGCTGGATCTGCACATTTGTTGCCACTGATACTAACTTGGCATAGGCCTTCTCCACCATGGCACTCCAGAACTCGTTGCTGTCGTTGGAGTGGCAGTAGACCAGCTGGTTGTCCACCGTCGGTAGCCGGTCGTCAATCACCACATCCACCCACTCACCGAAGCGCCAGAAGCGGAAGTGGAAAATCCCGGCATACGAATCTGGCTTCTCCGTATCCCACTCCTGCTCCTTCCAGTCGGGAATGACCTGGAGGGTGGCAAAGGGGGGGGGGGGGGGAGGAAGGGGATGGAGGAAGAAGAGCAGAGGGCAGGTAAGCCAAACAAACCGGTGGGCCATGAAGCATAAATAATGTCAAGGTGGGGTGGGCTGCCAGACGGAGACAGCGTACCCTCATGTCTGCTGATGCATTTAGGATTAGGGGACAGATTTATCACCTTGGTTCTCTCAGTCATAAATCCAGCTGTAATAGGACATGGGTGAGAGGTAATACCTGCAGTGTGTGTGTGTGTGTGTGTGTGTGTTTCAGTTGCCTGCGTTTACTGTGGTCCAGTGAAACCTCTATAACCCAGCCTCCATTTTGACGAGAGGTAAACAACAAACAATATATTCACATAAAATCCTAAAACATACACAGTTAACAGAAATGGAAAGATTAAAAGAAAGCAAAATACAGAGCAGTACAAAGCATACTGTGCAGACAAATAGAGACTATATGGCTGAACACATGACAATACTGATTTATCTTTGTTTGGAAATCAGTGAGACAAATTTAAAATCTCTGATTAAAAGGGATTAGGTTTGTATTCCAGTCATGTAATGATAATCTCTGTTATCTAATTAACTGGATAGCACGCATGAAGGTTAAATGTCACCTTTTCCAGTTAAAATAAAGAATGTCTGCTGTAGTTGTGACAGGTTACAGGCTTCTTTATTCTCATAGCCGCTGTCACTCCAGCCCTGCTATGCGATTGGTCCAAATGCAGACCACGTCCACATACTGCTGGACTTCGGTCATAGTTGTTGGAATGCTGTTAAGCATTCCAACTATTGTTCTTCGAATCTTTATTCCACTATTTCTTCCGTCCCCCTTTTTTTGAAACGCTTCTTCTCCTTCATATTTTAAGCTACAGAAACCGTTCAACTATCAAAATGTTCAGCTCTTTCAGCAGAGGGGTGCTATATCTCTTCATATTTCTAACCTTTAAACTTTTTGAATTATTAAGCTTTCAGCAACTTTTTTTTGAATGGGTTTCTATGGAGAAGATTTTCAAATCCTCTTAAACTGCTTCAACTTTCAAATCCTTCAACTTCCTCATACTTTCAGCTACAGACACCATTGCAGAGACTGTTCAAATATCAAAATGTTCAGCTCTTTCAGGAGAGGTGTGATATGACTTTTCATATTTGTAATCTTTCAACTTTTTGAATTATTAAGCTTTTTGCAATTTGTTTTTGAATTGGATATCTATTTTCAGCAATGTTTTTGCGATTAATTTCAGTTTTCAGCATTCCAACGCATTTTCAGCAGGAAATGCTTTTTCTAGTTATTATAGCTACTAGAGTCTGCTGTTACCTCAGCTCGTCGTTGCTACGGTTAAATGCAAACTTAACTTGACGATGTCGTCGTTAACGCTGAGGCGCGTTACTACGAGGAAGGTTTAAATAGTTTTGTTTACACATGCTGTGGACTTCATGTAGGATTTAAAAGTGTTTAGCACACCAGGTGTAGCTGCGGCTGCTGTTTCATTGTTCTCGTCAGAGTAGTGAGACTCTTTTCGTTCGTTTGTGTTTAGACTGTCGGACTTTAAAGGAACAGTGTGTAACATTTAGGGGGATTAATTGGCAGATTAATTGGCAGATATTGAATACAATATTCATAACTATGTTTTAATCAGTTTATAATCACTTGAAACTAAGAATCGTTGTTTTTTTTAGCTTAGAAAAAGCCATTTATAAGTACTTTTTAATGTCTTGGTGTCATTTATTATCACGTTGCAACTCGCGTCTGCTCTGCGCTCTCTGTCGGGCTCAGCTCCTCCAACCACACACACACACACACACACACACACACACACACACACACACACACATACACATACACATACACATACACACACACACACACACTTAAGCTCCTTTTGTTATAGTTATATATCTGTTGTTGCTATCGCAGCCAAAAGGTAGTGCCCAGTGGCTTCATCAGAGCTTTTGTTTCTTTTCCAGCTGCCTGTTGCTGCTGGAAACACACATTTTTTGCTGCATGACGTCGTGTTGTGATTGCTGATGTGATTGTTGCTTTCCCATGTTCCCACTGTGACTCCGTGTCATAACAGAACTCCCAAACTACAGGGGACCTGCAAAAAGGGCACCTGTGAAACCTCTTCCAGTGCGAACATGGCCTGCAATAAATAAATAAAAAACGGCAAATGATGCAGTGAGCGACACCACGTGTGAATTAAGTGACAGTGTTCCAGCGGGTGTGCTTGGAGAAGTCAAGGTGCGCTAACTGAACAGCAGTTGCTGTCAAACCTCTCTACAGGAGGGGACACTTTGCTGATGGAGAGAATCTGGCCTCTCTGGAGGGCCGGCTCGGTGAAGCAGCAACAGCTCCTTTACAAAGAGGAGGGAGGGGGGGGGGGGGGGGGGGACAACAAAGCACTGCACCACAGAAACCACAGAGTCATTTTGTAATCCTTCGGGAGGCAGTCTCTCTTGCACCCCACCTCGCTACTGCTTATACTCCCTGACTCTGCACTGTGGATAGTGAGAGAGCGAAGGCTCCATCTATCTCAGCTCACATCTGGGCCAACTGCAGCAACTGCACTCTGGTAGGTAAGTGACCTGACAACTGACCGGAAACACAAGCAGAAGGCACCTTGGCTTCCCCCGCTGTCTGCCGATTGGCACACCACGGGGAACTCCTTCCTCCTTCCCTTCACCTGACAAGAGTCCAGCGCCAACATAAAAGGGGCAACCTTACTCTTACAAATCAGTTTTGATGTTCACATTTACATTGCCGCTCATGCAAGCCTCTAGGAGTTTGGTAACACAGCACTTCAGGTCAGGTATTAAAGACCTGTAGCCAAGTAAAAACACAAGACACAGTTCCCTGAGGGCCGACCCTGTGCCGGAGTTGCAAATCTAATTAGATCTTGTTGCCTAGTACCTCTGCTAGTCTGTACTTCGGTGTAAGACCCGCCCTATCCTATCGATGCTACAAGGACACGAACACATGCATAAGAGCAACTGTAAAGAAGGAGGACAGACAAAGGGAAGAGGCTTAGTTTCGACATAGCTGCCAATCTAATCCAGCCTTGCAGTTGGTATCGACCTCTGAGCCTGCTGCGAGGTGCTGTCCAAGCATGCCTACCGAGTTGGAGCTGCCGTTCCGGCCGGACACCGATCTGACGGAGGTGATGCGCCTGCGGGTTCAGTCTCTGCAGCAGCGAGGCCAGAAGAGGCCGGACGGCGAACGCCTGCTGCAGCCCAACGAGGCCGTGTACCGACTGGACTTCACCAAGCAGTCCCTCGGATTCTCGCGGTGGACGGTGAGGCTGCCCCAGACGGGACGCCTCACCGTCACGGCCACCTCGCAGCTCTGGACCCCCGACCTCACCAACCTGATGACGCGGCAGCTGCTGGAGCCCGTTGGGATTTTCTGGAGGGCCCCGGGGGGCGACGCCGCCTCCACCCAGTGCTACGAGGCTGACGCGCACGAGTTTGGCGAGCGGATCGCCGAGTTGGCTACGGTGAGGAAGACGATGTACTTCCTGTTTGCGTTTGCAGACGGCTGCAGCCCTCAGACTGTCGACTGCTCCATCACCTTCACGGTGGATTGTTGAGACTTCAAACTAAAAACTCTTCTTCTGTGCGTTCAATTAAGGATGCAAAGTTACTTTTAGGTTAGACCTGCATTTGTATTGTCTGGATTGTCTGGAATTAGCAGAAGAGAAAGCCTTCAATATCACATCATCAGACAACCTGTAAGGAAAACACCACACTCTTTGTCCTCCTCCTCCTTTTTCAACACATCTCATTTACATAAAACTTGCTTCTGTTACTGAACCTGTTGACCTTTGTATCCTTGTATCCTATGATGTTAAATATAGCTAAATGCAAATAAATCCAATAAATCACAAAGGTGTATCTGCATTTTCTTAACGCCTGAACACGATCATTTTCTGGGCTTGTGAGTTCAGCAAAAAATGTTATTCAGCCTCTCCTCCTCTTTGACAAACAGCCAGCCCTGACGGGTTTGGTAGAAATGAGTCCCTTGTGAGATAATGGATAGAGACAAGTGTGTTCTTGTGTGTGTGCTTGAGTATATTCCCCAGTGGACGGGGGAACAGGTTCCTGTTGCCTCATCCGTCTCTGTCTTGCATGGTGACCCTGACAAACAAGCGAGAGGGGAGGCATGTGGATTTCCTCTCTCAGCCTCACATGCTTTGCTCTGCGACGGACGGAGGAAACACCAACTGTGACTGTGAATGAGAAGCCGCGTGTCAGATGAGGTGTGAGAGAAAAGAAAATAGCCGAGATGTCAGACGGTATTAGACTCGTTTCTCGTTGGTAGAAGGCATGGAACTAACTTGCCACCTGAACCGTCAAAACCATTCTCTGATTATAACAACAACAAGGAGTCTCAATGAAATCGATCTCGCCTACAGACTTGAACGCATAAATATAAATCATCATTGAGTGACCTCATTGGTATGTGTCCTTTTGTCACAATTTGACAAGAATTAGCCTTAACAAATGGACTAGCTTTGAGGGAAATGATCCCTTTAGTCATCTTATTATTAAATGATGATAAACAAATATACGTTAACATTTTAACATATACTGCCTTGAGTAATTACAAGGATCCAAGAAAGGCAAAAACCAGAAGTCACAACAGCTCTAGAGCCAAACGAGAGGCAGCTCTTGCAGGTAATTAACACGAAAAGCAACACAAAATAACAATGTTGTGAAGTAGAAGCACTCGGGTGTCACTGGGGAACACTATGTGCTCCTGTGAGAGTTGGACCATTACTTGTTTTGCTTTCATAGGAAGTACTGCTGGTGGCCAACAACACGGGAGGCTGTGAACAGATGAACATCTCTGCTCAAAGGCTGCTTCACCAAACAGACTTCCACTATGGTTCCTCAGCTGTGGTCATATTTCAAACAACAAACAAACGGCATAGAGAGGGGGAGTGAAGATACAGACCTGGGGGCCAGATCCGGCCTGCAGCACAATTACATAATTACATTCCTCAACAGTCTTTTCAATTTAGAACAATCATTTCATTTTGTTCAAGTAAGCAGCAATTATTTCTAATTTTTTAAAGAGGTTTAACATTTTGGGAGATAATCTTATTTGCTTTCTGGTGGAGAGTTAGATGAGAAGATTGAAACCACCCTCATATCTGCCAGTTAAATATGAAGCCAGTCAGTTAGCTTAGCACAAATACAGGAAACAGGGGGAAATAGCTAGCCTGACTCTGTCCAACGATAACAAAATCCACCGACCAGCAACTTTAAAACTCACCAGTTAACACGTTGTGACGTTTTTATTCAATGAGGATTGAAACAGAGGAATAGAAACAATACTTTGCTGTTTCTCCAGCTCTTTGTGCTAAGATAAGCTAACCAGCTGCTGTTGTAACCTTAAAATATAACAGCCAAATGTCGAACTACTCCCATCTACAGTATAAGTAGACATTCACCAAAGTCCACCTGACAGTTGGTAACAAAATGTCTCTTTCTAAATCCAAAAGAAAGGTTGAACGGGAGGACAGACGTCTTCAACAGAGGTGGTCAATTAGTGGAGCTGGAGCAGTTTCCTGTCTGGTCTTCGTCCTCCAGGAGAGCCGCTCCTCTTGTCTCTCTGTTTGTTTCATTCTCCCAATTTTGTGAATGATGTGATTCAGTTTTGCTTCTTGTGTGTTTGTGTAGCTTGTCTTCTTTCCAGGTTTCCATGGTGGAGAGGAGGTCAATATCCTTCATTATCTATATATCTCTATCATTTTGTCATCCTGATTGTATGCACTCTAATTATATTATGTTGGTCTATTCTTTACCCACATCTATTGCAAGTCTGTCTGCTCAGCATGAGGGATCTGTCCTCTGTTGCTCTTCCTGAGGTTTCTTCCATATTTTCCCCCGTTAAAAGGTTTTCTGGGGAGTTTTGCCTCGAGGGTCGAAGGACAGAAGGTGTCGTATTCTATTACAGCTTGTAAAGCACCTTCAGGCACATTTGTGATATTGAGCTGTATGAATAAAATTGACTTGACAGTCTCAAGCGGCATTGCTCTGGGCAAGAAAGCAAACGACAAGGAATGCATTCCCAATCCAAAAAAAACTGAAAGAAAATGGGAAATTAAGCAGTAAACATGCTGCTCATTGGATATGGAGTTAGACGATGATTGTGTGTGTTTGTACGATGAGAAACAGAGTAAACAGCGGGGAAGATACTGTGCAAGCAAGCCCATATGTACACACTCTCTCTGAACAGACCGCCACAATCCAGCGTCTCGCTACAACAGGCCGAGGCATCTTGTTTCAAATCCCATTAAACCTCGGTAATCACTTTGTTTCCTCTGTCACGATGGATGCCAAAGATCATCTCAGAACATTCCTGACAACCGAAACTCCAGAGCCTAATACAGTTCAAAGACGTTTGTTTGTTAATATGACACCTCCAGCTTTAGACGGACGCTTGCAATGGTGGACCCATGGTGCCAATCTTCATGGAAAGGTTTACACATTTATTGTAATCAGTGGGTAAAAGGTTGCGACAGCAATTGTGTCACTTAGCTGTGGCTTCACAGTTAATGAATGATCTCGATCTTCTCAGCTCAAACTTGAAAACCCCTGAACGAGATAAACAACGGAATAAAGTTATCCTTTTGTGAACAATGTCAAGTCACAAGGTAAGAACACTTGCCAAGCAATCGGATGTAATCTACATCTCGGCTTTGATTTTGTTGGTTGGACTACAGATTTTGACAGATTAGATATTCTAGTCACATTACTAAGGTTTTCAGCTCGGTAAGGAGCCAAGTCTTAGATCTGCCGAGTGACCTGAATCCATGGAAAGTAATTATTAGCTGGCTAGCTGTCCTGCTAACGCTAGCTGCCTATAAAACACATTCACTACCAGAATGCCAGGATATCAATCCAGCCCGAGTGCTTTTAGCCGGTCCTGAGAGAATCTACTTTAAGAGTCCACCAATCTTCTACTGACTGATGGGGTCTGCTGAGACCAAGGAGGCGTTGTGGTGATGTAATGAGTCCTCTGGTGTTCATAATGGTCCTTAATGGACACTCAAACACTAAATATGGAATAATTAGAATTGAGTACATATAAATTTCCTTTTTTCAAAACGCATTATATGCACTTTTGTGCAAGAAGGAATCAGAAGCTTTCGCCCATGCAGTGTGGTTTACTTCTACTTAAAGCAAACAACAACTGGCGGTCACCACAAGAGCAAAAAGCAAAGCACAATATAGTGCAAGTTTGAACTTTTAGAATTTGTATTATGAGCATTATGAGACATAATACGAGCATGTCTGCCATGAACTCAGCTGCAGTTAAAAAATTCAACATTTTTGAAAGATCTAGATGTGAAGATTTATACCAAGTTCTTTCTAGCTTAGCATAAAGACTTATCTTTGTATACAGATTAAACAAACAAGTTACATGCTGATTGGTGAGTTTTAGAAGTGCTGGGAGGCATGCCTTTTCACTTTGCAGAGAGCCAGGCAAGTGGTGTCCGCGTTGCCAGTGTTAATGCTAAGCTAGGCTAACCACGCCCTGTCTCTAGCTCAGTTACTGAACACACAGACATGATATCGTTATGATATTGAAAACGTTATCATCACAGATGAGGTGAGGCAATCCAAAGACACACCTGTATGAGATTCACGAAGCATTTTGGTCTGGTTTAAAAAAATAAAAACAAGGCAAAGAAAGACGAAGAAATAGAGGTAACGTACACATACAAAAGAAAACACACTTACTTTTTGCCATAGAGACTCTCTGGAGGCCAGACTGGAGCATGCCGCTACAAACCAGCAGTTACCCAGCTGTCCCTGATGCAAGTCGTGTGCACTGATGCCATCCACAAACAGGTGAGGGTCCTCACACAGCTCCTACACTCCCAAAGACAGACACAGAACAGTTCAGTGTGTGTGCAGCTGTGAGGTTCAACACGAACAACACATAAAGTCAAGCTGAGGCATAAAGTATTCTATGATACACACGAGTAAAGTCTTTGGAGTATATGACCACAGTGTGTACGTTCCACCGTACAAGTCATAGAGGAGCTTAAATGGGTTATTGAGGCAAATGAGAGAATCAGAAACAGACCATCTGTCCCGATGCACCCACGTATCGTATTCATGATCTTCTGCCCAAGTGTGGGAGGGCTGCATGCATTTATGAAATCACATTTCCTGCGGCTGCAGCGCTGTGGTCCATTTTCCGCCACAATGTGTACAGTCGGACCTCTATTATAGCTAACGACATGGTGCTCAATGAGCTGCTCTCTCTGTGCAGGACACACACACACACACACACACACACACACACACACACACACACACACACACACACACACACACACACACACACACACACACACACACACACACACACTGTGGTTGCTGTGATAATGTGTGGGATGAATACTACAGGCTGCGAGCCGACACTAGCCATTTACAGAGAGGCACCCTGTCCTCTAGTCTTTTGTCTGCACACAATAGCTACACTTCAGCTTAAATGTCACACACAAGGGTGGATTTGCCAAAAAGTGAGAATTATTTGCAATGCTTTAAAATGGACTAAATAGCTAAAAAAAAGATACACTACAAACGATATGAAGTACATTGAAGTTGTGCTGAAATGAATTGAAAACAATAGATACAGTATGTACAGTATTCCCTTGGTGTTTGTTATTTAATCAAAATTGTAATTTCCAAAAATAAGATGTTTTTATAAGAAATATAGATTCTTATAGAAATGAAAAGTTTTAAATATGTTTCTGCAGCGACAGCGAGAGAAATATTAGTCGCCTAACTGAGCTGTGTATCGTTGGGCTGAGGTAGCAGACGGATTTGTAATTGCGACTTTTTCCTCGAGTCCCATCCTTCTGTTTGGTTTTAGAAAATACAGAAGAAGAAGAGTCGTTCATGGGTCAGTTGGCTAGCAGCAGGTGAACAAAAGTTACTGGGTTCGGGAACTGATGTCGGTGCCCGTCAGTTCCCACAGCATAGCCAAACATCTGCAAGCTAAGCTAACTAGGATCCACTTTCAGGGTGACATACAAACTGAACAGGACGATGGGGTCTTCCCAAATGTTTAATATTTAAAGGGACAGACTTCTTCAATCTCTGATGGCAGACAACCAGTGCTTTGTACCTGTTGAATGACATGGGGAATAAAAAGCAGGAGGTTGTACAGAGCTATAATGTGCTTCAGACGTTTGCTCTTTTCCTAGTCAGCTGTTGCTGTGGGAAAACGCCAACCGAGAGGCTTAGACGATGTTTGAAGAACATGTCCAGAAATGTGTTTTGTTTACTCGCTCTCTTGAGTAATGGCAAAATATGGTTCAACATATTCATCTGTCCTTCCATTTCATAGCACCTGACATTTATGTCATATATCATGACCTGTTGATTTAGCAAACTGCATCATATCCATCATTTCAGTGACTTTTCAAAATCTGATCTTTCAAAATAAAAGGTCAACACAAGCCCAGAATAAAATATAGAACAACTTAATACTTCACTACAGCCTGCAGATCTCTGCTGGCAGCATTCTGGGTGTGAACGGTCCGTTTCCGCTGCTCTGCTTTATGGGACCGGCGGGTCGATGGGCACCTCGGACATTACTCAACAGACAACGGAAAGCACAGCACCACTTAACAGCTCTTTATCTTTACACACTTGCTGCACTCAACTAGGGTTAGAAAAGTAAAAGAGGGAGAAAGATGGACGCACATGAGCATTTACTCATGTGAAAGACACACAGCGGACATCTGCACTGGGACTACGTGAACAACTGTGCTATTGGAAAGTGATCCGGCCAATGGATGAGAGAGGTTATGTGTCATCGCCACTTCGGAAGAAAATCAGTTACAACATCCGAGTCACAAAACTCAATGCCACTTGACAACCATGTATGTCCTTTGATGAAGGGATAACCCATGTGCATGCTTCTTTATTGTCCTTTACTTATTGGTTATCATTAAATTACTAATTTATTTACCAGCAACTGAAGATTTGGTTGAACAATTAACCCTTACAGAATAATCTAAAGATGAATAGAGAACGATGATAATTACTTGTAGCCATGTTTAATAATGGATACATTATCGACCTGAATATATTTACAGTGAAAAGCTATGAGTATTCTGTATATGGACTACCTTGGAATAGACTTCACTTCAAAAACTATTTCAGAGACGTTTCCACCCACCAAAAATCTTGAAAGAAAAAAAACAATAAAATATTAATATAATATAATTTTAGACAGAAAATATAAAGACCTTGAGATCTTGCGAGCACAAAGATGCAAATCATTTTCATTGATTTTTATGCCAAGTGTTGATGAATGGATTGACCTGATGTACAACATTCATGTGACGGGCAGAATGACTTTCAACTCGAGAACCTGAAGGATACGTTTGCTTAGAACTGGACAAAATGGATTGTTTACATCTCAACATTTGTACCGGATTTTGTGTAAATGTGCATCAGAAACGCATTCCAGTGTGTTCCATAATCCCCCACTCTCTATGCGTATGTGTGTATATATATATATATATATATATATATATATATATATATATATATATATATATATATATATATATATATATATATATATATATATATATATATATATATATATATATATATATATATATACACACACATCTATAATTTATATTAAAAAAAGAAAATTTAGAGATACTGATTACCGTGAGAGCGTCACAGTAGATCATTTGTTAGAAACCCACTGCAGCGATCGGCCAGCTGCAGCCTTACTACTGTGTGAAGTCTTTACATTGTTTTTCCTCTGAGAGCTCCGGTTTCCTCCCACAGTCCAAACACATGAAGGTGAAGTGGAGAGTTGAGACATTTCTCACAGGTGTGAACATGAGTTGTCCGTGTCTGTTAGCCCTGTGAAGGCTCAGCTGCCCCGTCCTGCTTTAACCGTGAACATCAGAGCCACCCTTCAAAAGTCATGTGTATGTGAAGAAATGCCGATCACAGCATAAACACACTATGTCGCATGTTCAGGTGTGGGAAACAAAAGCACACCGAAACAAACAAAAACACACACACACAGAGGATACCAGACAGGTCAGTAATTTGCTGACTCTGCAAAGCCGCTTGCTGCAAAAGCAAACTTCTAATCAGAAGCAGAGGCCACTGCAGTGCTCCCTGGAGGCCTCCAGTCTCTACCGGCAGCCCCTCTCACCTTACAAAGACCAGCGCTGAAGCACTTCCCGTCTGTGCGCGCAAGTCGGCACAACTATGCGGAGCAATGTTTGGATCTCTTGTCTGACCGGTGGCAGAGTTAAGATCTCTAATCACGCTTTTTCCCCCTCCTGTCCGCAACAGCATTGATCGGTGGAGTTTGAGCAGCGGCGGGGGCTCCCTGTGGTGGCCCGCTGTCCAGGGATTGGCTCAGGTGGAAGAGTAATAGAGTATCGATCGCCAGCCCGGCCCTGCAGACACTGGAGTAATGAGCACAGCCTAATCATTTACCCAGCTGCTGAGAACTCCTCAGCACCATCCATCAGCCTGTGTGAGGAACCATCAGCCACACCAGGAAACACACAACCAGCCACAAGCACAACACTCGTGTTATATACAAGATCAAATGGTGACCAGCTCATCGAAATGGTATATTGAAGATACGGTATTGAATACAATGAATATGATGTTGATAAATGTGGTGATTTTGCAAAGATTCTGGTTTGACCAGCTTTTAATTGTTTATGAAAACATTGGTGTCACCAAATAAAATGGTCTGTCCCACTTCATCCATAAGTAAAGATGAGAGGATGAGAAAAACTACAGTAAGCACAGCAGCTCAACGGTGAACTAGGAAGTAGGTCTGTACACACTGATGGATGTTTACAATGGCCTGCTTGGGTAAAAGTTTAAAAGGTTTTCCCATGAAGCTGACGATCAGAGAGTACAATGTCAAAACCGACTGGGCAAAAATATGAGCATAAGATCCAAGTTAAACTTTTAAATACCTCGACAACCATAATACCTCATCAGATTTATGAAACAAATCAAGTTAAACATTTATTTACAAGTCATAGGGATGCGCTCGGGCCCTTGTTACCAATTCCAATACCTCAATACGAGGCGTTTGCTGATCAGTAGTAATTATCTAATACCAGTGCTTAAAATCCAAATACCTAATTCCGTGGAACTCATGGGATCATTTTTATATTTTGTATTAGAAGTAACACGAGGTCAGGGATCGCTGTGGTACTAAAAACAGAGTCAATGGCCCAACTGTAACTGAATTTAACCGATAACTAAATGTTATAATGACGAAAATAACCTGATACATTCAGAAACATTAAATGGATAGTTCCATAGTTCCCAGGAGTATGGATGGTATAGAAAGCTCAGCTGAAACATTTTCCTTTGTCTCGCAGCATGTACCGTCATATCGCCCCACCCTCGTCTCGTCAAGACATAAATAAACACAAATCAGCGGAAGAGACGGGAGAGACGGGGGGGGGGGGGGGGGGGGGGGGGATGAGAAGGGCAGCAGGAGAAAGACAGACAGGCCGAGTGACAATGTGAGACAGACAGAGAGGGGGAACATTTTATTAGAGGCTGCTCTTTATGCTCATACGCTCTGCCACCGGGACTTCATCGCAGCCATAAATATCACCGAGACGCACCTGAGCAAGGATAACACCGAGCACAACAACCTCTGGAGGGAGGGGGGAGGGAGGGGGGAGGGAGGGAGGGGGGGGGGGGCTGTGAACCATCACCCTCCCACTGATAACACAACCTCTCTGATCCTCACATTCACAGCGTTGGAAAACGTGACTGTTACTGGTGGCGGGTGAATAAGTCTGGGTGTTATTAAATCAACTGAAAGAACATCTCAAGAAGACCAAAGAACATCGAGGTAAATTGACTTCATGAATCAAATTCACATGAATTTAAATATATTGCTGACAATTGACTTTGTCCATTAGTGAACTAACAAGTTGCGCTGCCATCTGCAGGTTTATCAGCAGCCGTCCTGAGACCTCGTAGCGTACAGTGATGAACAGCAGGTAGCGGTCGCTGAAGAGCTCTGCTACTTGTAAGGGAACTTTAGATGTCAGAACAAAGTCATTTGTTCTCTATTTTACGTGAGAATGGGAACTGAAGAAATTTAAATACATCACTGCCATGTTTTTGCTGGTGGTGTTTGAAAATTCAGAAGTGGTATGAGCTGTAAATGCCTCTTGGTGATGCTGAGAACCACGGAAATGATTTACCAGTTTGGATGATTCTGGGTTCTTTTCAGCGTCCACTCTGCCGCTGACAGGCTTTTAAAGAGGAGAATATTTTCCAGAGTCTTTTGAAGCCGACACTGAAATTCATGTCTACATTTTGGATATTTATAGAGATCTACATCTATCTAACACTTAAGCGGAGCGAAAACATAAAACAACTCGTAAATATTCAGAGGCCCATCAATCACAGCATCACCGAAGCCCTTCAGGACATTGGGTCCCCACCAGTCCACTTAACATGTTTAGACTAAACGCAACAGCGTGAAACAAATATATATGAGCAACAATGAGTAATCAGTAACAGAAAACAGCATCAGAAAATGAGGCTTAATACTAAAATATCATTTATACATCCATATTTTCTCTAGAATAGTCTAGTTTGATTTAACCCTTTGATGCATATGATCATACCAATGTGATCATTATAGTAAAATGATCTGAACATATGGAATTTAATAGGGCTTTAATTTTGAAATTTGACAGTCCTGATATGCTATTATTTTGCTATTATTTTTGAACAACCATTTTAACTCTTTAAATACCTTCATCTTCTCACATGTTACTGGATATAAGATTGGGCTTCTAATGACTAAAGCAAGTTTCATTTAGCCGTTTTTGTAATTCACTACAGATAAGTAGCTTTAGAATTTGATCCAAGTCAACAACAACAACAACAACCTCACCGTGCAGTAAGTGTGTTTCAATAAAACGCTTTAAGAAGACGCCCGTTCAGGGCTCCTGTTCCTAACCTCCTGACATAAGCCACTGTCAGTGAAGACACAAATCCTGTCCTGACGGAAAAAGAAAGGGAAGCTCCTCCTGCTTTTTTTCTGCCCTCGACTTCTTCCCGTTTTCAGTCTGCATGACTGACATCGGCACGGACCAAAACATATAATCTGTGTGACCCAGTTTCCATGGCAATGCACGCTGGCTGCTGCTGCAGCGGCAACACGGGCAGAAGGAGGTTACTCCATCCAGAGCCACAGCCTGCTGTGTGAGGGGGATAACACTGGCTCACTAAATCCTGAGGCCCTGCATCTGATATCGTCTGCCACTGAAATATACATACAGTACCGGCTCGTACAAGAGCACGAAAGAATGGAGAGGAGAAGCGTTGGATGACTGCTGACCAGACGTGCAGACTCATCAGGGGTGAACAATCTTTACTGATGCCCCAGACAGACACGATCCTCCTGCTGGGGACTGAAGTAGCATTAAGGAAACTATTTACATCATAAAAACAAGGAAAAATACTTTGTGTTACACTGTATGCACAGCAAACGCCTACTTTTCCAAAAGTCAAAAGCTATAAATATAGGCGATTGTACAATAGGAGGAGTTTCACTTCAATTAGTTCCACCTTGACTTTATGCAAATTAACGGCAATTACTTCTTCCAAAAGTCCAAAGGTTGCTGAAAAACATCAGGGATGAGGAGTTGGGTTCAGGGTCTGCTTTTTCTTCGTCCTGGTGATCGGAACATCTGGGTGATGCCGTCTATTGATACACCGTCCTCATCTTATTCACAGCTCTCTCCCTCTCCCTACTGAACTGCATCATTTGAAGATTTTGGAGTCTGATGATGGTCCATCAGCAGCCTCAAACCATGAATCAGATTTTGTTTTTAGCTGAACAAACGGACTTACCCGAGGCCTCTTCCAGACCACGCGTCCGATCCTGTTGCCCTGGTGAAGCAGCGAGTCGTCGATGGCGGGGAAGCGGGGGTCTTCAAAGAGCAGGCCGCTCTGCAAGCACTGCCTCTTCAGGGTGGAGTACTGCTGCCCGTCGAAGGCCTTCACTGAAGTGAACATACTGCAGCCCTGAAAGGATAAGGAGGGACACGGGTCAGCCCGGACTTACGCATCACATAGTACACACGTAGCTACGCATCACACTTTTATTGAACGCTGTATTTCATCACAGAACACTGGTTTCTTTTCAACAAGTAGCTGACTTCCCCTTTGAAACCAGTTTCCCTCCCTACACCTCTGCTCTTCAACTCACTCACACACAGCTTAATCCAGCGGACTTTAAAACCGTAACAGTGGAAGCTCTGTCGGAATAGGGAGTCGATGTGTGCTGCTGCCTTGAGCACAGCCTGGATTCACTGGGTCAAAATGATTTATCCGTCAATTCACTGAAATCCTCCAGGGCCTAATTATCACTGCTATGCACTAAAGGAGCCACGTACACATTGATCAGCTCGGTACCAGCAGGGCGTTCGGTGGGACTGGTGAGTCAGCGTGAGGACCAACTAAGATGGAGCTATAGAAGGCATAATCAATACAGAAACACTGGATCATCCCAAACTTCTCCATCGTTTAACCTACATTTTATTATATTATTTTATGTTCTTCAGATGAGAAAAATGATGGCTGATTATTTCATGGTCAGTAATTTGCATACTTCGTCATATACCCGTGTCATTTAATTTCATGATCTATACCTTTGGCCAGCCAGAACTATTGACAATGGACATGAGCTTTATTACAGACATTCAAAGCCTCTCAGGTCATTGAACAACAACACTGTTTCCAGCAAGGTCGGACTCTTTATAGGCTGACTAAATACATACATTATGTTTCTTGGCGTGGGCGATATGATATTAAAATATTATTTAGTGTTGTGAAATTGTGACCTCTTAATATAAAGCGGTTTCTACTTAGAGCACCTCCTCTAATTGCAGTTGTTCAGGTTAAAAAGTTGAAACTTCAACTTAATTATCACAGGCTTTCTGCAGTGTTCACCAAATTTAATTCATCTTAAATACCACATAGAATGCAATTTAATACCTGTTCACTGTAGATTCTTCCTCTGTATATAAAGTTGGAGTTATTACGATACTGATAGTAGTACCTGCATTTACAGCCCAAAATGCTGGATTGGGTATCGGCGAGTAAGTGAATCTATGCACCGATCCAATATTGTGTTATTGTATCATTTATCAGTTTATTTATGCTACACAGGAACAACAACAAGACATGCTTGCTACACGATCCATCCATCCTGCCCGAGTGAAAACTAGTCCTACACACCTGTGGTTAAACGCTCCCTGATGAAGCTACATTATGAACAACAAATCCATGTCGATGTCGACAGGAGGAGAGCTTAGTTAGCGTTAGCTGTTAGCAGCACAGTCCTGCTCGGTTAAATAACGGGGCGTTCGAGCTCTGTCGAGTGAAGATTTGCATTAAGTGGAGGTAAATTATAACGCTGTATGTAACTTGTAAAATGTAGTTTCTGGCGAGAAACTTGAATAAATGTAGCTGTTTGAAAGACATGCTTTTGAATACCGTGTTTAAAGTTCTTTAACAGGGTTCCTCTTCATCCCAGTTGGACTTTATTTGAACCCAACAGTGTGCAGATCTGAGATTAACATGAACTGACTGTAACACAGGTCGGGTGGGTATCTGGGTTGATTTAAGTGTCAGGACATAATTCTATTTTAAATCGCTCGGGATGAGGTTTTCCTAATGTGAATGTATAATTTGATGGGTGGAGAGGAGGATTCTGGAGGCCGGCTTTGTAATTCTTAAGCAGTGGTAGAGGTCACATCTACATGCAGATCAATAGAGGTGTGCCGTCTACAAAGCCATCTAGCTCATTGCTAATTTGTCAATAGATAAATGATAGATTTTTTTTTAAACTCTCAAATATCGATATCGGCTTCACAAATCCTTTCTTCTGTTTTTTTTAACAGTGAACACAATCTTTTCTTAACAGAGTAGTTTTAGTTACATAAATGAATATAATGAAATGAATGAAAATCAAGTAGAAGACACAACATTATAACCCAACACTGCTTGAGCAGGACTCAGCTTCCATACTGAACTACATCATTTTAAGATATTGGGGTCTGATGATGGTCAAAAAGATCCATCAGCAGCCTCAAACCATGAATCACATTTTTTTTTGGAGGTGAACAAACGGACTTACAAAGATGTTCATAAGAAGTCGGAGGAATGGCTCCTCTAGAAGTCGGGCTCTCTTTTAAGCACAAATGTAAAATATTTATCTGGTCTTAAAGGACGATATTTTAAAGTTTTTTTCCAGTCTTCTGTGTGATAGTAAGCTAAATATCTTTTCAACTGTGCAGACAAAATAAGGAACAATATAAGGGAACTTATTTTATGGACCAAACAATGAATCAATTAATAAAGTAAGTAATCCGCAGATGAATTGATAATGACAGTCTATTGACCAGAGCTCTGGCTTCAGTAGTTAGTCACAGTAACAAATGAAGTTATTCGACATGAAACAATATAAAACGGAAGAAATAACAATATGTACATGTTATGCATAATATTACTGTATAATCTAAAACTCATATTCCATTCCAACCGGCACAGCAAAGTAATACACGCAAATCCAGATGAAGTCTCTTAATACCACATTACTACCAAGCAGCTATCAAATGAAGTACTCATTAATTGGGCTGAGTCGACCTGTTCACCTGCAGCGGTGCTCAATGTCATCTCATATCTAAGGAAAATGAAGTGAGCAGCAAAAGGAGGGATGCCGAATCAAGAGTGCAACAGGAGCAACTTCGAATTGAGAGACGGAACCTTTCAAATATCATTAACCTGAAAGCTTTAAGAAATAACTTTTCCTATTATTCAAGGAGAAACAGTTCCGTCTGTGGACTCATGTTGAATGCAAACAGGCTGCCAAGCCGGCAGCCGGCTTGGAGCAGCACTGAAACCTGCACTCAACACAGCTAGATTCCAAATATATGGATACAATGAGTCTCCCCTATTAGAAGATCCCTTTAAAACGCCCAAACAAAGTAAAATAACACCTGCTCTGTGCTGTAAGCATTAACTAAAGCCTCGAGTCTGCAGTCTTTCACCGTTATTAAAGGGAATATGCAGTAACTACAATACAGGAGCATTAACAAGCTGTCCGACTCCTGACTGAGTAATAAGTGAATTCCCGGGGGAATGAGGAGGTCGCGGTTGGAAGCTAAATCTGACAGATGGTGTCTTGGCACGTGACCGCAATGGGGAAAACCATTTGTTGGCCTCGGTGGACGGCCAACAGCATTACCTGCAGAGAGCCAATCCTGAGAAGCTGCTGCACTGGATGCCTTCACTACTGTGGCGAGCACAACAACAAAGCGCCACTCTGAATTACAGCTGAATAAACGTATGTATGAGCACAATTAACGAGGAATTCTAATGTCCCCAATCCTCCAGTGTTCCAGTCGTATAACGGCACGGTCCGAAGCACATAATCTAACATTTTATGTCAACAGCTGCCTGTTTACACATCCAACAGGCATGTAGCAACATTAGCATTCATTTGGAGTCGTGTTTAAGTCCAATATTGACCAATATTTTGATCTCTTTCGCAGAAAACAGATTCCTGCTGCTGCTGGAAAAATACAGAATCCAAAACAATGAGATTTTTAAAAAAAACACAAAAAATGTTCTTTGTTTGTAATTGGTTAAATGGAGTCTTCTCTGTGCCCTCTGAAGGTATTTTTCCATATCGACTGAGTAACCGACAAACGTAACTCTGATTCAGATCGACACTCCGGTTCTGTTGTTCCGGTTATGATTAATTCATTTGATCAATTATTTTTTCAATCTTGGACACGTCATGCATCTCTGCTCTAAATGAAAGTTATGCATGCTTGGATGTTCTGCTCTGTGATGTAAACAAGTCTTTGCCTGTTGCATCATTTAAATAACTCTTACCAGCAGCTTCTGCATACCAGACTCAAGGCCTTACACACCGGGGGCGTGGCGAATCAACAACCCGAAAATGCGAAATACTCGCCTGCAAATCTTGTACGTCTGCGGCTTTTATTGCGAAAGGTAAGAACGGAGGGCGTGGATCTGGTATGCACTGCCTTCGTATCAGTACTCGGTACTGGCCGACACCCAAAGCCCAGGTAAGACCCTGAGTCAACGTCTCTGAGCTCAAGCTGTCACACGACATTCAACGATATCCTTTCAAATGAGATTGATGATTAAAAGTGTCGGAAAAAGTGAGAGCACAAAATGTTCGACAGTAATATAAGTGGATACGGATTCTTTGATGTGGGAAGAGAATACTGTTGGACTGCAGACAGACTTTTGTGAGGACGTGATCTGTGATGATATAAGACTTCAAGCTCACCTACACGTGGGGGAAGCAAGAGAGATGGAAAAGGAATAAAGTGGAGATACATTACAAACTGCCCACGCTACAGGAAGAATGGGACTGCAGCAAACCACAGGAGGCTGGAAGGAATCGGTTATTCATAAAGTGGCTAAAAGTGGCCAGTTTGTTTACGACATTTCAGAGATAATGGGCAATAAAGACAGACGAGAGACGCAGCGGCTGGGAAAGGGTTGATGTTGGCAAGACGGCACTCGCGTCATTCATCGTACCAAGTTATCGTCAAATTTAAGTGAGCTGACAAAGAGTGAGAGCGTTGCACATCATAACCGTCAACGGCAGACGATGTTATCTGTGTAAAGCTTGCTGGACCGTGAGAAATAATACGTTGCAGGGGAAGAAAGCTTCTGCTGAGGACGAAATAATGATGAAATGTTAACTAATTCATGACTGACAGACGATGCAGACGCCCCCCTGCCCCCCCTCCCCAAAAAAAACCAAGTCATGATTAAAAAATGACAGCTCCTGCAGTGGAGAGAGGTGAAAAGCTGGAGGGAAAGCCGTCCAATCAATGATCAACACTCCGAGGCGCAGTAGAGGGAAACAAAGTGCCCCTTCCAGCAGATGGGAGCACTGTGGACACATAACACAGCGTGTAATGCGGTGTGTATTAATGAGCAGCTACACTTCAGCGCCAACGTGTTGATCCAGCATAACAAATAATTCATAATGCTTACTCTCTACTCATTTCCAGCTGTGTCGAGCTGAAGTGTAGCTGATTGTTTACCGAGCAGTAACAGAAGCCGGTCGTCCTGTGAAGCTAAAGGCCGAAGCGGTCTTGATAAACCAGTCCCAGAAACCCTCCGTGATCTTTGCCGCTATTGAACAACACACGCGAACAAATGGCCGAATGTGAGCGTCAGTCCAGACTGCAAGCTGCCCTTGCTTCATTCCGCCATGCTAGCCTTATTGAGCAGGAGAAACTGCTGGTCAGCAGATGTCAACATTCATCTCATTTTACTGCTGTAGCGTGGTACCGTGCAGCACACTGGCAAATGTGCCACAGAGTTTTGGGGAGTGGTACGACGAGCACACTTCTCTCTCTATGACAGATGCTTCCGATGGTGCCGTGACACTATTTGTGTGTACGTGCAACAGTGGCATGGAGTTCACAAACTAGACTTAAAGAGGCGACAGAAGAAGCCCCACCGCAATCGAAAATAAAATTCGACAGCCTCAAGACACAGCAGCACCTATGTGGAAATGCTAATTCAAAAGATTGTTAATTGATATTGTTCCATTTGATTATAAACTTCTTTTAATCCTGCAATAACTCTTTTTTTTGGGGGGGGGGCACCGGAAAAAACTGTAACACAACTGACCGACCGTCACCTTTTAAAGTTGACAAGTCAAACTTGTTGGCAACCAGTTGCCCATTTACACATAAAGTAAGTGAAAGCTATTACAACCTCTTTTAACATCATCAAATTATTTTTACAAAATGTGGAAAACATGCACCTCAAATAGACGTTTTACATTTGTCGCATTAGAGATTTAATCTTGCTGTTTAAGTCAGAAGCAGACGACAGTACGCGTGACAGCGCGTTGGAGTTTGTTTACTCACAGGCATCTGTGCTGGCTAACAATGGCAAACATGTTTTGGTTTCAGCAACCAAAAGCTGAAGCAGTGACTTTTAAAAAGTCATTGTTGAGCACTGAAAATCACAAATTTGCCTCAAGAGGTTTTACAATGTGTACAGCATACGGATAAGGAAACACTTCTGATTGTTACTTGTTTGCTTCCATTCAAACATGGATCTTAAGTTCAGAGTTTGCCTGTATTGTTGTCACACCGTCTACCTTGCATGACATTAATCTGAGTTCATTAAGACCGGCCTATCACGACGCACCGGTCTAAACCATCTTTGCCAACCTGATGCCTGGTCTGGGTTGGCTGAACATACCTGATGCAGCTAATCAGGGGAGGTGAAGAAAGGGACAAGCGAACAAGCAGATGGTGAGCTTTCCAGGACCACGGACAGCTCCTGTGTTACAACCCTGAGAGGGACCGGAGTGTTCAGCCCGAGGCAGACACCCTTCCTTTTGACCAATCAATTGGACTGAAAAACAAAAAGTCAAATCTACTTATATCCAGGGAGGCAGTGTTACCAGAGGATAATGATGTGTCTGCCTACACTTAAACAATTTTCTCCACACTCTGGCTGGCACCACGAGGGAGAGCCTGTTACTTTCACCGTTTTATTCTGGGTAGGATGTTGCCAAGTTGTTGCTAGTGTCTCCAGGCTACTGAGCTTCTCTGGGGTGACCATTTCAATGCTGACGTACAGCGAGCATGCACAACGCAACATTAACTCGCGCTAAGAAATGCAAACACAAGTGACAAACCAATCCAGCGGGTAGACCTGCACACACAGTGGAGACACGGTGCATGTTGGCTGCAGGATTATAGAATTAGAGATTGATGCAAACATCAGCGACAAAGTACATTAGAGGCTATAATTATGATGGCATTAATGATAAGGAACAAGAGACACCGCATGCTACTCTTGGAGTACCCGGAAAAAGACTATCACAGGGATCTGTTGTCAAGGAAAGTGTGTTTCCCGATTAGATGTAATGATCAGAACCGCTCACAAAACTGTGCAGCATGCACATCATTAATGTGCACCGCAGGCAGCGGCAGAATCTGGCAGTGCACTGGTCAGAGATCAGGGAGGACTGCGTTCGGGTGTTGGTGGTGGGGGAGTGACTGATTGAGTCTGCTACTGCTGACAGACTGATTACACTCAGAGAGGAGAACAGTGAGCAGTAATGCACCAGAGAGAGAGAGCGAGAGAAAAGAGAGAGAGAGAAGGGAGGGGTGCGCCAGACCATCCTTCATCCATCCTCCTCTTCTTCATCAGGGAATCTCCTCTCTGCAGCACCTTCAGTAGGCTTGGCCATGACACGCGACACCACAAGTCACTTTTCTCTGCTCACAAGCATGTTCGCTGCTATGAGCTCACATAGATGTGTTCACGTGAGGGAGAACAGGTTAAATAACAAGATATAAACTACTGTATTTGCAGGAATACTATAAAACATGAGGTTGCACTCAATATCAGAGTGCTGATTACAGTAGTGTATTGATTTCTCTCTCTCTCTAATGAACATCAATGCCACGTAGGCACATATTAGGGTGAGACAATTATGCTTCGACAATGTTTGAACTTTAGAATCTTACTAAAGTGCACTCAGGTTGAGGGACCCCCAGATCAAGAATTTAAAATTAAGAATCGATTTTAAAGATCTAAATGGATAAATCATTATTGTTATTTTAGTATTAACTTGGACTGTATATTATACATTGTATTTGGATGACAGTAGTAAGAATAAAATCTGTTCTTTCACCATCTTTCATCAGCCGCTGTTGAAAGTTCTCTGGTCATTTTAATGATTTTAGCTCGTGTTGAAAAACAAGAGCTTCTGGGAGTCTTAAGACTCCACTGTTTGAACCATGATACCTGGCAAGCAGCCTAAACCGGGGCTTGCAGGGGCATGGACTCTAAATGTGCACCAGTCCTCTCTAGCTCTGCAGAACAATACACTTCTTGAAATTATTAATGTATTACTCCTCATGCAGGGGAAGACTCCACAGCGTCAGACAGAGGCAGGAACGGTGTCCAAAGCATGACACAAAATAAAGTCCCTGTTTGATTTCAGATTGTCTCGTAATACATGTTCAGTCATTTGTTTTTCTGTTCCCAAACTATGAGCTTGAAGATATCGGTGCTCCTGAATGCTCCACTGGTGTTATTGGCAGATATGGCTCCTGTATAGATTAATGGCAACTTTGGATCTATCTTTTTCTGTGCGTTGCAATAATAAAAACACTTGACACCGTATAGTAAAAACGGAACCTTTTGCAATACCCAATGAACATACAAAAGCTCAGCAGAATACAAACACAAACAAGCACAGCGGGACCAGCCTTGACATCCAATATGCCGCTATTATTATTGCGCAGAATGTATAGCCCATTTCACACCAGTCAAATACAGTTGTTTGGTGAATATTTCCTCTCATCCCTCACAACATGTTATCGGCTCAGCCAGCCCTGCACAGAGAGGCCACATTAGGCCACATGACGGTAAGTATTCGGATCTCGGATCTCCTGAGATTTGACAAGTCGCTTCGTGCGGCTCGCCGACCGTCGCCTCCTCTCTCCATCTACAGCAGCCCGGCTGCACGCCCGGGGATGCAGGAAGAAGCGGTTTCACTGCCGCGGTTACCTGATCTGAGGCCTCTCCCGTGGCAACGAGATTCTCTCTCGGGTCCTCCTCCGGGGGTCCAGCCGGTCCGGCTCTCACTCTCCTGGGGCTGCAGGGATTCCTCACCACGCTCCCTCTCTCTCTCTCTCTCTCTCCCTCCCTGTTGGAGCTCCTCTCTCTCTCTCCTCTCCTCTCTTCACCCGAGCAGCGTCAAGCTGCCATGGAGGAAGACGGCACGGAAAACGGAAGTGCTCTTCTGCTGATTTCAAATGAGCAAAAAATAAGTCTTTTTTTATTCGCAAAAATGTAATTGTATTTCTACCATAGATTATGCAACTTAATTTCCAGACACGAGTCTATAAAGCAACAAATAACAACAAAATAAAAAACGAAATACAATACAATGCGAGGACACCAAAACACAATCATTGCAGTTCAAGTCACTCGTGGTTAAAAAACATAACATTTGTTCCAATGTTTCCAAAAACAAGAAGAATACCTTGTATCATTCTGTGTTGGCTCAGTTAAAAAAAAAAATCACCAAAAAGTGCAGCAAAACCCCAAATGTGTTACAAAACAGCAGACAAAATAAATGCGAATTATCCGTAATTGCTGGATGTGTAAATGAGCAGAATTTAGCTATCAAGCACGTCTTATCCGATCAATTAAAAAAAGCTGACTGTGTGAGTGAGTTTTGTCGTTTCCGCTGCTTTTGCATCTGTTTCACCAACACTGTTATTGGTGAATTACGATAATATAGAACCGCGTAACGTTACATTGGACTTCATAATTCAAAAAGTGCATGGCTTCTGATTTGGTGTTGATGTGGTAAACTCAGCTCCCCTGGCGCAGGTAGTATCATGATGTAACCACTAGTGTTGGTGAATGCAACCCCAGGCCTGGCTCCTCCCCCAACCAATTCCCTAAATTAGGACTAGATTAAAGTTTTAGACTGCCTATATTCACTCTGGGCCTCTCTGGTGACCATCATAGGTGTTCAGTTAAAGTCATCCTCATTACACTGCATACTGAGTTGACTACTTCTGTTGTATCTTTGATCTGAGGCATATTGTGTGTTAGAAGCACTTGGACACAAGTGTGGAATGCACCTTTTATTTTCTGGGGTGCAATTCTCCATCCTACATCCTTTTTCGCGCACACGTTTACAAACTCCTGATTTGTTATTTGTATTTTGAAGGTGTGAACAGGAAGTGTAATATTTATTTTTGCCAGTAGATGACAGTGGTGCTCAGGAGGGATGCAGACAGGGGGATGCTGCAGACTGAGCATGCGCCCAGCTAACAGGCCCGCTGTAATCCCCCTTTGTCAGAAATAACAAGAGGATGCAATGTGCTGTAATTAAGGAAACACTATCCACCTAATTACAGCCCTCCAGTTTCAACGCTGCCCATATGTAACACCTACGAAGATATATCTGAGTTTTAATTGATATTTATGTTTGAGAAATAACAATAAAGGCAGGATTGTTTTGGATACGGGATATAAACACTGGTTATATACTGCATACATTGATTCAATATATTGCCTTGTCAACCTTTTAATATGTCCTATTAGTTATAGCCTGCATATTTATTCAAAACGCATGCAGCAACAATTTATCCTGTCAGCAGAAAAATGGCTTGAATTAAATGTAACTTTGTGATAAAGTCCATGCTGTAAAAGTTCTAGGTTGACGTGAATTATCTGTACTGAGAATACAGCTGTGGCACCGGGGTCACCAGTTACCTGAATTCCAGGTTTATTGACATGTCTCAATATTTGCGTATTCAAATTGTATTCTTTTTTTACAAAGTAAAGGTATTAGTATTTAAATATATCCGTCCATCCACCAGCAGTGGAAGAAGTACCAGATCATTTACTGAGTATTAAATGCATTATGGTACTACTAACTAACTAATTACTAATGCAGTTGGTCGGGGTGGAGCTCAGTTTAAAGTATAAATTGGCACAAAATAGAAATAGTCAACAATTTCATCAAATTTGTACTTGAGTACCACCACTGATCAACAACACACAAAGGTGTCCTGATGGTGTAAAGCTCTGTGTCAACCAGAGAGAGAAGAGGAAGATCGAAATATAAATGAGAGTAATTGGTTGAAATACATTATTTCTAAAACTCAGTATTATTTAGAAGTCTCTGGAAAAAGAACATGATTCAAATACTGATTAAAATGCTTTGACAGCGACACCTGCAGGACAGACAATAAAGTGGTGTTTGGAGGAAACATGCTAATCTGTGATTGGCCAAAATACAAAAAGCCATTTAAAAAAATCCATTTTATTCAAGCTCTTACAGCAGAGTCCAACTTTCTATTGGGTCTATTGGAGCCATGGGTGACTGCTGAGCTATGTCAGGGTGGGACGGTGATCGGGGTTTACTTTCAAACATGTCCATAACAAATCCTGGCAATCTGGAGAGAAAGAAGGAGAAGAAAGGTGAGGGCGACGGCTCCGGTGATCCATCAGAAAGTGAAATAAAATGACCAGATTTGTGTCTGCCGACATGTATCTTTATATTATTTAAAAACCTGAGGGAAAATCAAACTATCTGCATAAATAGATATTGAAAGAGGGAGGAGAACATGTGTTTTTCTTTGTAATTTAGGTGAGTTGAACCAATATACCAACACCCCAGCTGATGTACATTTCTGCTAAAGATCTGAGTTCATCCACTGTCTGAACCCCGTGTTCAGTAAACTGATGGTGGGATACATTTCCAACAGCAGTTTCACATGATCAGCTTACCAGAGTCTGCCGGGATGGACGCCGACTCTTTTTCATCCTGGATGAGGTCAAGTCGGCTCCTTTTCTCCTCCTTCTGTGGTCCCTCTCCATCGTTTCGGACTTTCTAGGCGCTGCACTTTGTTCAGCTGTGCCGACATTGAGCTCTACAAATGAGAAAAACAAAGTGGAACATCAATTGAATGCAGTGAATGCAGATTTCGACCTGGATTTCTCTCTTACCTGGACTTCTTTAAAGGGCCGGAGAACCGTGGCCCTTTCTCTTGTTTGCAGAGTCTTTGTCCATTAGGATGGTGAAGACCATGGAGGAACATGGAACATGAGGAAATGTTCTATCATGAGGTGAGTGTTCCGTAATATGCAAATGAGTGTTTAGTAGATCCTGTGTACAGTATATTTATATAGATGGAGGTTATCCACTGAATATATTCATACAATGCATAAAATACTGTGTACAAGCACACAATACTAGATATTGACTCTTTCTAAGTAGTCGTTTTTATGAACTGTTCATCTTGATCTTAAACGTCTTAAACACTTTAAAGAATGAATACAGAACGATTTTTGGCTTTTGGGATGTTTTTCTGTCGGTCAGACCACCACTTTGGTCCAGACTGAGATATCTCAACAGCTGTTGAATCCTGATTTGAACGATCCCCTGACATTTCCTCAATCTGCACCAGCAGGTTTAGTCTTTTAGTTAAATATCTCAACAACTGTTGGATAGATTGCCATGAAATTTGGTGCAGATATCCAAAGTGCTCAGATGATCCATCCCATCCGAGGCAACCAGTACATTTACTTTCCCCTCACATAACCCAAGTGACACTGCAAATTCTTGCTTTGTTTTTTGCACGAGTTAAACAAATGAGATATAATGTGTTAGTGAGGTGTTGCTGGTGGTGCTGGACAGATGCAGGCCAGCCGTTTCCTCTTACTTTAAGCTAACCTGCTAGCTTCACATTCAACAAATAAATGACGACAGTGGCATCAATGTTGTCATTTAACTGCTAAATGTAGGACCGACACATATTGTTGTAAAATAAATGGTCATTTTCGTAGGTAATCAAAAAATGCATTACCATGTGTTTTTATTGTTATAAAGCATGATATTCATGAGTGTTTACAACTTTAACTATACATGTTCCTAATGCATTATAGATACTAGCGTCATAGAAAGTGTTCATTTCTTTCCTGCTCTAGTTTAGTTTCTTTTTTTTTCCAATTTCAGACATTTTCCTATTTAATGACTATTTCTGTGTAATAAATATATACTTTGGTGATGATTTTACCTGAAGTGCTACTGGAGACATTAAGGATTTCACAAATAAAATGAACATAAATTGTAGAAAAAACGAATTAACTAGTAAATGACAATTTGTATGCTCGTCTAGCTGTTTCCCCATATTTCCAGTCTTTATGCGAAATTAAGCTAACTGACTAACTTCACATTTACCATACAGTCATGAGTGTAATGAATCTTCTCATACGACTCTTGATTATTACTTTAAGTGTAAAATTGATGGAGGTGCCCTTTTAGAAAAAAACATATTGAAAGATAAAACATTAACGATTTAATTTATATGCAAAAAAATGAATTGTGGGTAAACGTTCACCTGAGCTAGGATGAATGACGAGCCTGCTGTTTTTATAATAAGGTGCTGTTTATTTCATTATTCACATCTCATGGTACACTCTGCTAAAGCCGAGTAGTATTTACCACGTGTAATACTGACCTCAGCTTCTTCCCCCAGGCTTCCTGCAGAAAAGAGAGCCGTCACAAACACCAGCTGAGCTCCAAGGTCGACTCCCAACACCACCTTTGTCCCTGGGTACGTTCGCTAGAGGTAAATGGATTCTGGATTATAGCAATATGCTACTTCTTTTTCATTTTTACCCAAGGACAGAGGCCTGGCGGGGTTTTGAGTTGGCCGTCTGCTTCAGTCCTGCAAACTGTGAAGTGCTTATCTGGCTCTTTATACACACTGAATGTCCGGATTAAGTGTTTGATCACTTTAGCTGTGACCGCAGAGGGCTGCGACAGCACAAACCCGCTGGCTCGGTAAGAGGGCAGCGTTTTGTTCGAGGTTCGGGTGGTCTTGGTGTTTGACGTGGAATGAAAACTGGACTGCAGATATTTCGAGATCCAAAGTTCCTCAGCTTTTCCTGTCGGAATGCCGTTGAGACTTGCACAAGTGTTGTAGTAGCTGCCCAGACGACACACCGCGGCATCAAAAACAGACCATTAACAGATTAACATCTGGACAGAAAGGAAACTCCCTCAAGCTAAAAACAGTTAGAACCACTTGGTGCAGACTCCCACTGCAACTATTCTTTTTCTTTGTACAACTTTAAGGCAGGAAGTTCCATTTCTGTTAAATAGGTCTCAGTCTTATATTCATGCCTCCCTGCACAAAAATGGATTGTAATTTTAAATAGAGGACGGGGAGCCTGGAAATATCCATCAGGCCTGATCCACTGAAACCAAAGTCAACGCGAGTCATCCCGCTGCGCTACGCCATGTAGATGAAGGTGTTTAAATCGGTCTCGTCCCGCTTTATGTACTTGTGATCGATCAGCCACTCGATCTGCTCCTTGATCATCTTCTTCTGTGGTAAAAACATGTTCTTTAGGATCTCCACCAGCTCCGTCTGCAGCTGGGCGTTGTTGATGCGCTTCCTCATCTTCATGATCTGGATTATGGCCTCCTGGAGAGCGGAAACACAACGGCGTGATGAATCGGAAAAAAACACTGCTCACAAAGTGGAACCGTGAGACGGATGGACTGTATTGTAGTGAATACAAACGGTGGGAAATGGAAGGGGAAACCATGTATTCTCAGCAGGTGGTGTTACACAATGAAAGAGACCTGCGGTATCTTCACCCGCATGCTGCGAGCTCACATCTGTACCTGTGTTCTTAGTATCCTGAGCTGGACGATGCCCTCGTTCTCCTCCTCTCTCATTCGCTCTGTGGTGAGCTGCAGCCGGCCAATCAGGTTGATCTTCCCCCTTTTCTGAACCTTTGAGTTTTTTCTGTAGAGTTTAAATAAAAACACAAACAAATCAATGTAGGATACAAGTTGACAGTTGCAGATAACATCGCGGTAGTTTGTACTGACTTTTCTATTAGACGCAAATTAAATTCATGAACGTGTTTAAAAAGGTAACAAAAGGAATTCCACGGGAAAAAAAAAATGTATTTTGCACAATGAGCACCCAACGAAGCTGTAAAAGATTTACGTGTGAGGACATGTTGCAGCTTTGGTGGAAGGGGGGGGGGGGGTCCCAGAACCGATATCTTTTACTTACATGAGAGAAAATTCCTGGTTGACGTAAAATAGTGTTCCTTCTGCAAAGTCTTTGGGTGAAGACACCACCGGCTCGTACGACAACACCTGCCGCTTGAGTTTGGGAAACGCCACCAGAGACTGGGAGAGTGAGAAAAGCGTGACGGTTCAGAGGGAAGCGGTGAAAACAAATAATCGGATCAATAAAACTGATTAACAACAAGCTATGTCAAATATAAAAACACAATACTTACAGCACTGCATCTGTACTTCAAAAACACATTTGTGACAATCATGACGGAACCAAATGACCAGATTGATCTTCATGGTTTATTCCTCTTACAACACGCTATCCGTTTACCCAGAGAGTGCGTCGCAGCTCGGCGTCCGGCAGCTCAGTGGCTAGCTTGAGGTTTTCAAAGCTGATCCTCTCTCTGGGCCTCTGGTTCCAGGCAAACAGCACAGCCAGCTGGAATGTGGTCACCTCCAGGTCGTACTGGCCCACCTCGTTCTTAAAGGTTATCTGGACGAACGACATCTTGTTTAGACACTTTCCCAGCTTCTTTCACGAAGAAACAAGCAAAAGAGCACTGCTGGTTGTACTCACAATGCCGTTGGACATGAGGTGATGCCAGTGCAGCTTCCTGCCACTGTGGTTCTTCTTGTAGAAGTCTTCGACCTCCGGTATCAAATCTTCCAGCTCGGTAGGTAGAGAGACGAAAACCTTCTCGCTGCTCCTCGACCACGCTCCTGCATTCAGGATCTTTATGTTGACCGAGTCGGCTGCGAGGGGAACACACAGAGACATCGTGGCTGCGTGACATTTGTGTACAAGAAAAGTGAAAAACAGTCACATTTTGGTTATAATCGAATTATACATTAGAAACTCTGCACATCCTCAGTCACTGACTGAAAACTCATCAGAGTCACAACTCAAACAACAAAATTTGGAAAAAAACCTTTCTATCTCCTATTTTCCTGGAATGGAGCACTTAAGGTAGATCAGCATATTTGATGAAGGTTATGTATTTGCATGATCACTGCACTCTTTGGTTGAATGCACTTATTGTAGATCGCTTTGGATAAAAGCGTCGGACAAATAAAAAATGCAATCTAATGTAAATGTGCTGGATTATTTCTTGGCAGGGCACAGAGACGCCACTGCACCCCAGTCTTTATGCTGAACTATCTCCTGCACCATGTATATTAAAGGGATACCCACCCCCCCCCCACGTCAAAACAGCCGAACTATCCCTTTACGTGTGAGTGAGACGCTCTTCTATCGCTTACCTGGTAAAGCAAGCCTGTTGTGTTTATGCATTTCTTTGAAAGATTGGTTGAGGTCCTCTGACACCTTGATGTCTTGAAACATCCTGGCCAGCTTGTTGACGTAGTCAGCTGGCATTCCTACTTCCTGTTAGGATACACAACACCACAGATAGACGGTTTGTTTTACAGGTGGTAAAAGAAATACGTCCTCAAGTTTTTTTTTCAGATTAGTAGAAGGTATACTCTCACTCATTACACACACACTGGGATCTCACCCTGAGCCACTCCACCATGTTCTCCTCTATCTCGCTGTCTGCTGAAATGTCCAGGATGAGTCGACGGGTCAGGTGGGCTTTGTGGTAGCGCATGAACACATCTTTGTTCTGCACATACTTCAGCACCAACAGCTGCAAAGGAAAGAGCACACGGATGTTCACTGAAGCTCAGATTAAAAGCTTAGTTCGCTGCACATACATGAACTACCGCTCTACGCTGGTCTCGTTACAATGCTAACCAAGGGGCCAATGAAGCCAGGGCTCCTGAAACGTACCACTTCCTTGAGCTTGGCCTCTATCTCTTCAGATGTGAGCTTTTTGCTCAGTGGGGTCTTCCTCAAGAGCATGTCGCAGTAGTTGGCCAGCAGCTCTGGACACTTGGACTCTGGTTGAGTTTTCAGACCAACCCTGTAAACACGCGAGAGGAAAAGTAGAGCGGTCAGACACTATCGCCTCCAGCAAAAACTGCATGTTACAGAAGGAGCATCTCTTACCCTTTCTGTTTCAGGGGAAGTTCTAACTTAAATATAGTGGCGTCATTCACAACAGCTTTATAAGCCTGCAAAAGAAGTTTGGATAACAGGACTGTGATCAGTTTAAACATCTTATGACAAGCGTATACCACAATGACACCGTGCTGGTAAAAGTGCAGCTCACTTTGTCTCGAGCTGTGAGGAAGCGAGGGTCGTCCTGAAAGGCCTCTTTCACCAGCCGACTGAAGCGGTTAAACAAGGTGAGCAGCTGCTCCACATACTTCTCAGAGTCCTGAAACAAAGAACAGAAGGTGACACCGGTCAATGTGATGAGCCTGTGTGTGTGTGTAAACAAGCATATAAGTGCATTATGCTTGAGACAAGATCGTAAAAGTTACACCTACTCCTGAACGAAAGGCTCGTGCTCGTTACAGCGCGACATGTTCATATTAACTGCGTCCTCCTCGCCTGAGCTGTAACGTTAGCTCGCCTAATGGTGCTAGATGAGCTAGCAGTATTGAGCATATGTGCACGCTTCGGTCTGCGCGGTGATATGGTTGGTGGGTGTAGTCCGGTAGAGAGAAAATAGTCCCTACATCAAACTTCTCACAGCAACGTCTGTGTATGTTTCTGAGTAACAGGGTCATGATTTCCGAAAAGAGAGATGCTGCTGAGTTTGTATTTTTTGGCGCTTTGAGCACCACAAGCCGAGTGCCATCTAGTTCCATTACATGCCTTCGAGAGGAGGCCGACATCTCCAACACTAGACTGATAAATAGAGCTACAGCTAAGAGGAACAACATAATTGTTTATTTTGTCCCTTTAACATCGAGACTCAACTTGCTTTCATCAGATGCCAGTTTCCCACCCGGATCACAAACGTGTATTCGACACTCACAGAGGTGATGGTCTCTGCTGTGGCCACCATGTCGGCCAGGCCGGCGCTCATGATGTGATCCTCCAGGTCCTTCAGCATGGGCTCGATGCCGCTGGGCACTTTGTCCATGAGAGAGAACATCAGGTGCAGCTCTGTGGTGGAGGGAAAAGCAAAGTTATCGCTTGAAGAGGTGACAGCAGCAGTAAATGCTGAGCTTATAATTGTGCATTATGAAACCAGCAGGTGATGAGCTACTTTAAAATCCATTACCGTGGACCCACTTTTGTCCATTTGTCGAATCAAATTACACGAGCTGCGTAATGTTGAGGTCGTTTATTATAGTAATTTACATTTGAATCGTGAAAATGTCTGGAACAAAAATGTGAAAGCTTGTTTTAAGAAGTTAAAGTGGATTTTAGGCACCTGTCACCTGCAAATTATAGACTGTATTGCTTTTAAGTACTTTGGTTTGTTCTGTTAAATAAAAATAAAAACGGGTATATTTCTCAAAAAAGGTTCGTTTCTGTAGTGAAATGTATTTGGCTTAATGTTGGAATAAAATATTTGCAATACTTGATAAAGCATTTTCTTTCCAGCTCTGTAAACATGAACTTGAACAAAATATATACTGTACATATATAACCATAATTAAACAATCCTCAAAGCGACTTAAAAGCTACTCATCAAAATAACATCTTCAGGACTACAACAATTTATATTAGTTTATATTTTGGCAAATTGGCACCGTTAAAATTATGCAGAATTAGCTATTAGCAGTTCCTGTTTTCAATGCACTCATGTACGTACAGACGGTCATCACTGGATTATTGTGACACTGTATAAAACATAGAAACGTGACATTTCTAAGGCAGGTTCTTGGGGGTAAAAAAATATGTATTTCTGAGCGGCTTCATGTTTCTGAGAGATTAACAATCCTCAGTGTACCATCACACGTTCATTCAAGAGGAGTGGCGACAACAACAACACAATGCTGGGTAAGAAGGTTTGGTCAGGGCTACTTCCTGGTGCAAACCTGAGCTGGCTGTGCCTTTGGTGGGAGCAGTCCGTCCGTACTCACTCTCTGTCTCATTTCGTTTGATCATGCCTGGACATTCGGCTAAGATGGTCTCCTTGAATGATGTGACCAGCGCATTGACGCAACACTCCATCAACTGGGAACATAAACAGAGGGGCGAACAATGCAGCGGAAATACAAGGGAGATGTGTGCAGTACAGGAATAAAATGTAGAATTTAGGGAAATGTGCTTGATTGTTACACTTTTGATTTGTTTGTTTAAAAACAACAACTTGTTGATTGTTATGTGCTAGAGCGGGTCTCTTCTACTTCTCATTGTTTTTTGACTGAACACAAGGCACAGACTTCTAATCTCACAGTCGGGAACAAAGGAAATACTGTTATGCATATTTCCCGAAACTGTTCTTTAAATAAAAAATAAATACAAGTAAAAATATATACAAATTGCTATCCAAGTAACAAAAAAATGTGTAAACGCATCAACATGAGATTACAGCTATTAAAACAAAAAACTGCTATAAAAATGAGAACTGCATTAATATGAGTTTAACAACATTACGTATGACATTGTAATTAAATACGAACATAACTGTAGAACACTCACTGCCTGTACAGAGTTGCAGTCGCGTCTCGTCTCCAGGTATCGCAGCGCACGTTTCTCCTCTTCCCTCAGCTTCGAATCAGCCTGGTGATAAAACACACCAGTGCATGCACGTTCAGTTATTACATTTATACACAGAAAATACTCAACGAGATCTCAAACCTGATAATAAACAAAAAGCGTTTTATATACACACACACAAACAATATACAGAATCTATTTCTGTTGTGAAGCATTCAAATTCTGTGTGCATGAAACCCCGGAGAAAGGTACTCTATACATCTATAGCAAAATAAAATGATGTAATTAAAACATAATTTCCATTGCCTGTAAATGAGCACATTGGCAATCAAAAAAGAACGTTTTATAGAAATTATTTGACGTTCAATAATGTGTCTTCAAACTCAACCTCTGTCCTATCTGTGTACTTTATTTTATTTTTCCATTTTTGTTTTCGGTTCGATAAGAAAAACATCTCGCCGCAGCGAGGCCATCGAATGTTGCAATGGGAGGGAAACCTTAGAGAAAATTCAAAACACAAGAAAACTGGTGAATGTAGCAAATCACCTGTAGAAGCCACATAATAACGAATATATCTGTACGAGTTGTTAAAGAAAGACATTCTCTAAATCCATATAACACATTCTATAATTGGGTTACTTCAAAAGGTCTTACTGTGGAAAAACCCTCCAGAATAAAAACGTCTGGGGAAGAAAAGGTCATTGAAGTAACCGTGTTCGATCTACACAGAGGGTTAACGCTTTGTGGCGCCTGCTGCGCTTTAACGGACACAACGCCTCCGTTTTGTTTGAGTAAGAGAGACACTGTGGAGAGGACAGGCATGGGATCAGCCACGGCAGCGGATCACGCTGCCCGTCTCGACTGTTTTCTCTTTTCATTCATCCAACTGGCGTTTTGCCACAACCGTCAAAACAGGGAAAAGGAGCCTCAATAGAAGCCTCAAGTTTCAGCGGCCGGTGTTATCTTTACTACGGTGAGAACTGAAAGCTCTTCTCTTTCAGCAAGCTGGCAGCGGCAAACAGAAACTCCTGAGTGGTTGGGAGTGGAGTGATTACAAAACAGTGCTGAATTTCATGTTATCAATTGACCAACAATAGATAAATGATATAAAAACATATTCATTTTCATGGCTTTGTTTTCCCCCCTTGTTTTCGATAGACTGGCGAGAAGAACATGCTTCAGTTAAAGTCCATGAGTGATGAGAAACATTGGCTCTATTATATATATATATATATATATATATATATATATATATATATATATATACATACATACATATACACATATACATATACATATACACACACATATATACAGTGAGCATCTTTCACAGGAAGTACCGGGCCACCATGTTGGAACGCAGCATCCAGTTCTCCTTAAAGCCGCGGACACTCACATATTTCATGTAGTTTTGGACCCCATTTTGCTGGAGGTAGGCGGGCGCCTGTGTTCTGTAGAACCTCTCGGTAGAATCCATATACGCCTTCTCAAAGTTGTCCCTGTAGATCTGCAGCTTGTCGTCCGGGTTGGAGCACAAGTTCACTGCTCAGAGACAAAACACAGACAAAGATATGGAGAGGTCAACATGTGTCTGCAGCCTTCAGATGTAGATCGAGATAAAAGAGATTAACAGTTCAAACGGCAGGACTTGCAGTTGAAGTCACAATATGTAACAGCCATCCCATAGTGAAGGGCAGAAAATAAAACCCGATTAATACTGATCACGAGGCATTTAAGCCGCATAGTGACAGCAGAGAAAGACGGGTCATGGGGACAAGAGCGGGGGGGGGCCATCAAAGAAATGAAATGCCCGAAGTTAGATTTCCTCACATTCCTGTAGTATTTAGCAGTTATAACTGTAGCTGTGAGGACTATGGTGAAGGAGAAGGAACCATTATTCAGATAAACTTGGGAGTCCATGATCATATGATGTTATGATACTCTTTGAAAGTATCTTAAATGCCATTTGGATTCATCAACGCTGTAGTAAAGTGAGTTGGGAAACATAAGCTACTCTAATAAAACCGTGCGTCTCACCGTAGGACTCTCTCACTCCGATGACCAGCTGGGAGTCAAAGGCCTCTCCCAGCCGCTCAGCATGGACGAGCTTCATGGCGCTGTCTTGCAGCCTGTTTTTGATGTTAGAGAAAATGGACTCGTTCCACGTGTCCAGCATCAGCTGAAGAGACCGAGAGACACACACAGTCAGAACACGACGACATGCACAACATGCTTATTTAGTTTTCTCCCACTCCTCCTCCTCCTCCTCTTCCTCTTCCTCCTCACTTTGCGGACAATGCTGTCTTCCACGTTGGACTTCTTGTTGCTTCCTTGCTTGCCCATCAGCGTGATCTCCAGCTGACAGAAAGGCTTGGGCAAGATGTCGCACTGCGTGAAGAACTTCCTCCACTCCACGATGTAGGCCTTCAGCAACGCCGTGTCGTCCTGGTGACTCAACACCCGCTTAGAAACGGTGAGAAACACAATTGAAACCCGCAGAATCTCATTGACAGATATTAAGCAAGAAGAACAGACTACGACGATGGGGAGAATTAGAAAGACACACAAATATCCGTTATGGTCTTACTGCTTGTGCTTGTTTGATGAAATCTAGGATGTCCTCTTTGAGGGCCTGGTGGATCTTAGCTGGACCTTTGTCATCCCACAGGCACACAGCATGGACGTCTCTGTGGACCAATGAGGAATGACCTTTCTTAACAAATTCACCATCAATGCCTGAGCCGAGAGCAGACGCATTACAGTGAACTCACGAGAACAAGTCGAACCACTGCTGTTTGGTGACGGACTCCTGCCGTAGCAGCTTCAGCACTATCGGACGCATCAGCTCCCATTTGTCCTCGAATTGAAGGGAGCCTTTGTTCTGAAAACAGACAGGAGGGAAGTCGATTCAAACTGTTCATGAGCTTTTTATGCCAAGGTAAGGCAACGACAGCAACACAAAAACAACTAAATATTAGGGTAAGTTACAATTTAACGGTATACTAGATGGATTAGATGAGATTCCAATGTATTGTCATTGCAGTGTGCAAACAGTAAGTATACAGTATGAACAGAACTTGGGTTGTAACGGTATTAGATTCTTCTGGACTGAATTTAGAGGTTAAGGGAATCAGGCTGTGGTGTGAAGTATACATTATGAGTCTAAAACATGCCAAACTAGCATATTAAATCATGTTCTACCTACCTACAGTCTACGAATGTCATCATGCTTGTGAAGAAGTGCTCAGATCTTCTACTTAAGTTAAAGTACCAACGCTATAGTGCTTGAAACACAGTGCACTGTGTTACAAGCATGCAAATTCCTGCTAAAGTAAAGGTACATACTGTACTGAAATGTTCTTAAGATTTGATTTAATAAAAGTAAAGTTTTAAGACCCAATCATATAGCTGGAACAGTCCCGATAAGACTGATGCTTTTTGACTGATCAACATCCATTTAATATTGATATTTTAATGTGGTTGTTGTACTTTTAATGTGTATTTGATTTGCTTGCTGTGTGCTTTGTTCTATATACTTGTTGTAAAGTGTATTTGGATTAGTACAGTGCAAGGCAGAACAGAATAGAGATAGTAATTGATGCACTGGGTGATTTGCCTGTCTGCACATACTGAACACACAGACACTTCTTTTCAATTGCAAAAGTCTTCTGTTTTGACTGCAATGTCATTTTTGATTTAATTAAAGACACATCCCCCCCCCCCCCCCCCGAGGATCCTGTAAAGCTAAACTTAGTTAGCAAGATAGCAGCTGGGGATTAGCGTTCACACAATGCACAGAAAACTTGCTGCGACAGTTGCTGTTGTCAGCCTTTAGCATGTCTTTCAGAGAGGGTGGTCTTCTGCTGATTCCTGTGTCACTGAAGACAGATGATATTATGTGAGGTTTGTAGCTAGCGTGTGACATTAACACAGATACTGTGACTGTATATCAGGGCAGGTTAAAGCTAACGATACGTCTCACATTCGTTGTCGGTCCCTCCGGGTTCACCGTGTCTTGCCTATTTCCTTCACATTTAGTTAGCTGTGGTGTAGCTATTATATTTAGCTTAAATCAGTGATAAGTAGCTAATGTTAGCCAGATGTAACTTAACTGCTTCCGAGCTCACGTCAACACTGACAGCACAGGTGCAGTGTGGTGTTCGTTAAGTTTGGAGCAAAACGCCAACATCACACCACGCGACTGACACGCACTTTAAGCGAGCGTTGAATACAAAATAATTGAATTGAACTGGGTCCTACCTTTAGCAAATTAGACGTCGCCATGTTCCCCTCAACTTATCCTCTCGTAAAATCTCGCGACAACTCCAGGAAGCATTGAGATAAACCTTCTCACATCGCGGACTCTTTCTAAATATAGATAAACAACAGAGGCGCTCACCAGTAAAAACCATTGTGTTGATTTGATTCTTTAGCGTATGTCCCTTTACTTATTCATCAGTTATTATTTAAATGTTATAACCTTCACTTCAGTAAAAGCACCAGTGAAGAAATAGGTCCTGTATTAAAAATTCGACTGAGGTAAACATGCATACAATATATACTTAAGTAAAAGTAAAAGTAATCATTATGCAAAATGGCCTATTTCAGAAAACTAATATTATATTATAATTATTGACACATTTATGTATAAGCATCACTAATGCTAATTTGAAATACATTGTTGTTGTTTTTATTGTCGTTTAAAAGTTATATTTGGTATCGATAATCTGAATCTGTAAAAAGGAATCAGTAGGCCTATAGCTGTCAGACCAAAGTACTGGAGTAGATAGTATTTCCCTCTGAGATGTAGTGGAATATTGTTACGAAATAGAATAAAATATACTCAACATGGTCAGTATGGCAGAGCCATTTAACAGTATTTCATTCTGATACTTTAACGACATTTCTCTAATTATATTTCTCTATACTTGAGTAACATTTTGAATTCAGGACGTGTACTTGCTGTTGGACTATAGTATTTGTACTTTCACTTAAGTAAAGGATTTGAATACTTCTTCCACTGTCACATCCAGTGCAACTGTTGCTTTACCTCATCATTTTTTTCTACTTTTGAATGACCTTTACTCCACTCTCAGTGCAACTTGTAGTATGTATGGTGCGTGTAGCTGGAGGCAAGAAAACAGTGTCTGCACAGATTCAGGGACAGTTATTGTTTCTTCTAATCAGAATGTTTGTTATCATTCTTTCTCTGTCTGGCCATCAAATGCTTTCTCGCACAACGAGATTGTAAATGTCACATAAGGAAGGAACAAATGAAAATATTCTGCTGTGAGAATTATGTAAGTTGAAATTGTAGTTTCAGAAATGAAACGCTAAAGATTCATTAAACGTTTCTTGACATATTTGCTTGGTGGTTGGAGAAGCACTTAGATCCTTTACTTAACAGTAGAATCAACATCAGAATTTAAAAAAGACTCTATTACAAATACAAGTCATGCATTCAGAATCTATTGAGGAAACATATTAACAGCAAAGCACACAGAGATAATGAAAAGTAAAAGTACTTATTGTGCAGAACGGTTCCTTTCAGGAGTTATTAGGCTATAAACCCTTTATCTTTACCTGTATTCTTTTTTAAGTTAATTTGTGTTGCCTGTTTTTACTGTTTTAATGTAAAGCACTTTGAGCTGCAGTATTAGTATTATTGTTTTTATTAGCATTGCTTTCATTTGTATTATTATTACTAATAATAATAACATTATTGTTTGGCTATTATTGGCAGTACAGTATATACATTATTGTCATATCATATACATATACATATATATATATACAGTATATGTTGTTTCTCATCAGCACCAGACCAAGTTTGACTTCGCAGTGCAGACGTCATTTACTTTTTTATTTGGACCAATCAGAGCGCAGCAGGCGGGGCTAGACAGCACGAGGCTAGGTTGACTTACTTTCTTAGGTTGAGGGACAAACGTGGATGGTCGTTTGTGAGAAGCATGGACTTGCTTATCAGCTGGAGAGTTTACCCACACTTGTCATGACTGAAGAGGAAACAGAAAACGTATGTACACGTAACGTTACAGTATTTGTACTTGATCATAATATAGCTTGTACTTGCGTTACGGTTATATTGAGATATTTGTAGTTTCCGGAAAGCCCGATGAATGACGCTGCCAAACTGCATTGAAAAAGTGACAGTTTAATATTGCTGTGGTTATAGCCACTTGTTAATGGCTGTTTAAACATATGTAACGCTATATTACAGATTACAAGGGGCTATATTCAAATTCGGCTTGCATCAAATGTCATAAGTATGGCTTATCTTGGTTAAATATTCAAAAATGTGCTTACATGTTCACTAATGGAGCCACTGCGTGTATTGTAAACCAACCCTGCTAGTTGGATGCAGGTTGTTCGATTTATGTTTTGCACTCATGCTTTGTCCTATTTATGGTGGACCATGGGAGTCATATTATGAGCCTCATCAGTCACATGAGCCTCATCACATTCCTGTGGAGATTTGGTACCATGTTCTCCTTGGGTGACATTAATCTGATGGAGGACAGTAAGCCTTAAAGACACAAATCCCCCCCAAAGATTGTGATTTTCATACTTTTTTCTTTACTCCAAGGTTTAGCTCTCAAAGATATGGAAGCGCATGATGATGAGGAGAGACTGTGTGGGAAGTGGAGGTTTGCCTGCGGTTTGTACAGTTACAACTTGCGGGATGTCTTCACATGGTGAGTACTCATCCGTGTAATGAATAAGTAAATGCATGATTTGCATATTTAAACATACTATTTCAGAAAGCTTAACTGGTACATTAATGTATAAAATAATAATAAGTTTCAATTCGTAGTGTCTCCCCTCAACACCCCGTAAACTTTATTATACTGACCTCTAGTGGTTTAACTTGTCATCTTGGTGCAGTGATGTAGAAGTGTACTCCACGGTGTGTCGGTACACTGTGACATCACTGGTGGGTGTGGCCTCCAGACTCTGCTTCCTTTCCCCTTGGAGCACCTTCCTTCACGAGTCTGACAAAGAGGCAACATGTGGGGCTGTTGCGTTGCATTTTGCATTGTAGTTGACGCGTGCTGCTCTCCCTGACCCTCCAGGCGTCTGCTGAAGACCATCTTAATGGGGCAGGTCTTGTCCCTGCTGATCTGTGGCACGGCAGTGAGCTGTCAGTACCTGGCCGATGCCAAGGTTGAGACGCCCATGCTGCAGAGCTTCTTCAACTACGTCCTGCTGCTGCTCGTCTATACGACCATCCTCAGCACACGCAAAGGTCAGCATGTCTGGACTTGTAATTGTTCTCTTTTTATCTTTTAAACCTGCAATCAATTTTTTGTGACCACGTGGGGGCAGCAGCTACAACCTGTAAAAATACGCAACTGATGCAGAGAAACACTGACATTCATTCAGAGGTTTTCTTGAAACCAACTCCTGAGTAAAGTGCTTGGCTCTTTGGCTGCTGAATGCTCCATTATGTTCTGCAGATAGTCGCTTACTATGTCTCTCTGCTTTTTGCTGCCAAGCAGATATTATTATTATTATTATTAGTGCATTGGGGGATTTTAGAGATTTCTTTGCACAAAACAGCTCACTGCAGCAGCTGGAAAATACACAGATTAACGGTGAGAGTGAGCCAAAACTAAGAGTGACACCTTTCACATACAATGCACATTGTTAGTATAAACAAATATTGATTATAGCAGCTTTAATTAAAATGTATTACAAAAATAGTCACAAGTTATAGCACAAGCTGTGCATTTTTGTCTAGAATAATCAGGAAGCAAGTATGCAAGACCAGCGTGGAACTGTTTAATGTCATTATACTTCAACATTAAGTCCATTTGTATGTAAACCCATTAAAGGGACAGTTTGTTGTGTGAAAAATTGTTTTCAAAAGTATCTTTTGGAAAAATGTGTTCACCATTCCTACTCTGAAGTAAACCTCGGTTTCTACAGGCGACAGGAACATCTTGCAAATTCTGAAAACCAAATGGTGGAAGTATTTGGTGATGGGTCTGGCAGACGTCGAGGCAAACTATGCAGTTGTGAAGGCCTACCAGTTCACCACGCTGACAAGTATACAGGTGAGAGACAACAGTCCGGGTCCATCAGCTCAGGGTGCTGGTTTTGTGTGAACACATGCTTTAACATAAACAGGACAGGGACCTGATGAAGTCTGTTATTTATTGTGTATCTATATGGTTGAAGTCAACGTCGTTATCCTGTGTGTTTCAGCTGCTGGACTGCTTCGTGATCCCCGTGCTGATGGTACTGGCCTGGTTCTTCCTGAAGACTCGCTACAGGCTGGTCCACTTTGTAGCCGTGGCGGTGTGCTTGTTGGGGGTGGGGGCCATGGTGGGAGCCGACATCCTGGCTGGAAGAGACCAGGGATCCAGTAAGGACACTTTCAAAATAAAGACAATCATTACTATCTATTTTATTCAAGTACGATTTTTACTTGTAACAGAGTGTTTTGGTAATTGTGGTGATAGAACTTTTACGTAATATAAGATCTTTGCACTTCTGTCATTATCACTGGTATTAATCAATGACGCTGGCTCGGTCGATCTCTCCCCGCCTGAAGTTTCATCATCAGTGAGTCAGATCCTCTCGTTGTTGCTCCCTCTCCACAAGCCTCCCCTCCTCTCTCTCTCTCTCTCTCTCTCTCTCTCTCTCTGCTTTTTTAAAAAGTCTGTTATAGATTGCTCCATTTTTGCAGCCCATTAACGGCTAAATGGACCGATTCATCAAGCCGCTACGTACACACACACACACGCAACGAGCTGAGCACCGCTACGCACACCCGTATGGAGTTTAATTAGTATTAACCCATGCACATAAATAACCAGGCGCACGCACGTCACACGAGTGAACAGAGCGAGCAGAAAAATAATCTTTGCATTTCTGCTCTGAATGCACAAACGCTGTCCTGAGGACATTTGACTATGACGAGCACCAGCTGAGTGAGTTTGAGTCCTGATCATAACGTGATGGTAATATCATTGTACCTCGTCCTCGGTGGTTTCTATATTAATATTATTAACCTGTAACATGTATAACTGGCCTTTTCTCTCTCTCTCTCTCTCTCTCTCTTTCTCTGTCTCTGTCTCTGTGCAGCCAGCGATGTGGTGCTGGGAGATGGTTTGGTGCTGCTCAGTGCCGTCTTCTATGCGGTGTCCAATGTGTGCCAAGAGTACACAGTGAAGAACTTGAGCCAGATCGAATTCCTGGGCATGATGGGCCTCTTTGGGACCCTCATCAGCGGCATACAGCTGTGGGTTATTGCTTGAATCCCTCGGATATTAAATAATCCTATAGGGTTGAATATATGTGTCTGCATGACTCTTACAAGTTCCCAAAATAATGTCTATAATCTAAACCTCTGGTTTTGGTGCACCAAAACCTGATATGTAATACATATGGTGTTTTTAGGTCAACTGATCAAGACAAATACGTCACCAACATACTACACAAATACACACTTAAGGCTACAATAAAAAAGGCACTTTATTTGGTTTTAGGGTATTTTTATGTTGGTGTGAAAGAGAAGCATTTTTCACACCACGCTAACTTTGCGTTACAGAGCCGTCCTGGAAACTCGTGCAGTAGCGGCAATAAAATGGGACTTTAACATCTGTAAGTTAGCTTCCTTGTCTTGTTAAATCCGAGTGTGTTGAAGGTGTGATGCGTGTCTTACTATAGTCTGTTCGGTGTCTCCTGCAGCCATGCTGTTTGCGGTCTACGCCCTGTGTATGTACGCGCTGTACAGCTTGATGCCTGTGGTGGTGAAGATGACCAGCGCTACCGCGGTCAACCTCTCTCTGCTCACCGCCGACCTCTTCAGCCTCTTCTGTGGCATCTTCCTCTTCCACTGCACAGTGAGTGGGACCAGAGAAGCGGCCGTAATGTTGCCGTCAGGGCTCTTAATCACATTCGATGGGATTTATAGCCTCTTTGCTGCCTTGAAGCGTGTTTCGAAGTCCCGCTTTAATGTTGCGTGCCTTTATATCATTCCTGGAGAAGACAAGTTTATACAGCTCTGCTTCAGACTCACAACAGCAGGACTTTTCCTTGACCCTCATTTTTAGCAGCAGGAGGTGATATAGATCATTAAAAAAGACACTGTAGCAATAAATCCAGCAGTAGTTGTTAGAGTGGGGAAAAAGCAAGATGATAATATTCAATGTTAACATGTCTGTCTCGTCCTCAGTTTTCATCGCTGTACATCATGTCGTTCGTCATCATCACTGTGGGTTTCGTCATGTTCAACGCCGTCCCCACGTACTCTGCTTTGCCGGAGTCCGACTCCAGCGGGGACGAGCCGGCCGAGGTGTTCGTCGACCTCACGGCTGAGAGCTCCTCGGACCAGTTACTGTCTGCAGGCAGAGACTCTCCGAGAACTGAGGCGCCGGCGGCTGTGGCAGCGCTGTGAAGGAGGTCGCTTAAAGCTGATCGAGTGCAACACTCGGAGGTGTGGGTTTTTGTTTTCCTCTATTATAGGTCAATTTGAAGAGGACCGACTTTGACATTCTCACACAAGTACACGTTTTCTTGTACTCACAGAAAGTAAGAGTTTGCATAGACATATTTTTCATTCCTATTTATGTTTTTGTATTTTTCTGTTTTAACGGGGATCAAACATCACGTAATATTCCTCGTGTACTGGATGTCGACGTGTTCAACACAAACAATGCACTTCTGTTTATTGTGTCAAAACAATGTGTTACTTCCTTTCTCCTTTTCCAAAATCGATATTTTGTATTTTATGAAATGCATCAGTCTGGGTTTCGTAAGCAACACTCTACTGAAACCGCTCTCCTGAGGGTTTCAAATGACATTCTCATGTGTGCTGATGCAGGTGACTGCTCTGTGTTAGTTCTTCTGGACCTCAGTTCTGCATTTGACACTGTAGACCATGATATCCTGATTAAGAGGCTACGTGATTGGGTGGGCATAACTGGCATAGCGTTAGACTGATTTACATCTTACCTCAATGACAGAAGTTTCAATGACTCTGTGGGTGATTTTGTGTCTGTTACCTCTCCACCTCTTGTGGTGTACCGCAGGGCTCGGTTCTGGGGCCTCTGTTATTTTCCCTTTATCTGTTACCTTTGGGGCCGATTATAAAAAAAAAAAGCTATAATGTGTCCTATCACTTGTATGCAGACGATATCCAACTCCATCTGTCATTCAAACTCAGCGAGGCATTCACATTAACTAGGCTCCTGGACTGTGTCAATGAAATCAGAGACTGGACGGCAGAAAACTGCTTACAACTCAACGACTCTAAGACGGAGGTCCTAGTTATTGCTCCAGAGGAGTTTGTCCCCATGATCAGGCAGATTATTAGTCCACTCTCCTCTGCTGCCCATTGCAACCTGCGCGATCTTGGGATTTTCTTTGATCGATCCATGTCGTTTGACCCTCATGTTAAGCAGCTGTCCAGGTCATGTTTCTTCCATCTAAGAAACATCAGTAAACTGAGATCTGTAGTATCAACACCTGAATTAGAAATGATCATACACACATTTATCTCTTCACGCATTGACTACTGCAACTCACTTTTCACATCACTCAGTGCATCTGCTCTTAACCGCCTGCAGGTCATCCAAAATGCTGCCGCCAGATTACTCACCAGGACAAATCGACGGTCTCACATCACCCCCGTTTTTTAATTTTCTCTGTGTAGATAATTTATTGACCCTAGGGTCACATTGTGTTTTTATGCTTTTAAATGTCTGCTCTGTTAAGCACTTTGTGATACTGCTGTCTTTGAAAAGCGCTATATAAATTTCATTCATTCATTCATCAGCCGCCACTATGTTCTGTCATTGTTTTGACTTTGAAAACACTCGCAAAGTTGTGTTCTTGTTGCCTATGGTGCCGTTATAATTTTTGTTCGGTAATCTATCAAATAAACTGTAAAGCATGTTGATGTGCAGAAGTTTCACTTTTTACAATTAAACAGATTTTTATATTAACCTGGGTCGTCATTATTTCCCAATTTCCACTTTAAATGTGTCTGTGTGGTTGTTCTACGACAGTCTGTGATTATGAATCTGCTATTATAATAAATGGATGTATTCATTTATGCCTCTGGCCCAACAACTGTGGCCAGAGGCATTGTGTTGCCTCAGTACATGCGTCCTGTTCTCTTCATCCCTATCATTATGATAGAAAATAAAGTAGAACTCATGTGGCTTTGCTCAGAAACCTATTTACTCCGTTGTGTATTCTTCTTACAATTTTAGTTTCACCCAGACATTTCTCCATTCCAAAATAATCAATATCCAGTAAAAAAAAATGCACTTTAAACGTAATTATTACGGCTTGTTGCACTGCCCCCAAGTGACAAAAAAGATTACTGCATGTATTTTAAACATGGTGATGGAGGTACACTGTAAGATTTTAAGGGGCCAAGGAACTCCTGGTGTGGCCCCCGCAGACTGCTTATAGAAATCTGTCCGAGAGATCACAGGTCTCGGCAACAGCGAGCAGTATTTAAATGACCTTTTGAAGTTTGTCATTTCAAGTCTTTGTCGATAACAGGAGTGTCGGCAAAGTTCCCCTCAAATGCAAAAAAATATATTGTTATTCAGGATCCTTACAGGGTCAAATCTAGCCACCAGCTAGTGTCTGAAGACGGTGGGAAACAAATGCCTGGTGACTGATGGCTTTAACCCGTTGTGTGCTGCACTGCATTGCTGTGCTGTAGCTTTTAGACTTGAACCTCCTCCAGTCAGTGACTGTCATCATGGACGAAAAGCAGACGACTGTAGCCGAGTGAAGAGGACCAGAACGCTGCCTCCCCATCTTTGTTTTGCCTGCTGTTATTATTTGCAATCGGTAAGTGGAAAACGTTGTCTTTTATTGAATGTGTTATATTGCTTGTATTGTCTGCACGGGCGCTGTTACAGGCACCGTCTGTTGCTACGGATTACGCACAGTGTCTGTGCTTCGGGTCGCTAATCAGACCGGAGACGATCGAGCATTAATTATCTGGTTTTACTAGATTATGATTCTCCGAAGGGTGGAATAAACACAATGGGATGCTAGCGCGTGTCTCTTGTATTCATTGCACCGATTGAACAGATTGAACAGAAACGCTGCATACCGGAGGCACCGAGGTAAATAAATAAATAAATATATAAATGAGCCTGCAGATCACATGCGCGTTCATTCTTCAGCACCGCGGACAGCTCCGGAGCTGCGGGCCTGAGCTCACCGCTTCTCTCGGCCTCATCCTGGGACATTAATTAAAGAACTAAACTACCGTCAGCTCCTCTTGTTTTCTGTCTCCAGGTGATCAATCAGCACTGAAGAAACCCGAGCGGTGACTGCGGCCGAGATGAAGCATTTTCTGAGGTAAAGAGACTCCATTGTCGCAAATGATGCAGAGCTACAGTTTAATTTATGTCAAAACCTGAAGGAATTCATTCAAGCCCCCCCCCCCCTCCTCTTCTGAGCCCGTCTTCCCATGTTTATCTTCGATCTACTGTAATGACTTGTTTATACCAAATTCGCAGTTCTCCCATTTAAGCTCAATCGATGACTGTGTGGCTGCTGTGTTGTAAACTGGTGGGTCGTTGATAGAAGAGGCCTCTTAATTATGGAGCACATGTAAACCAAGTGGCGTCTCTGCTAATAGAGCTGTTGCTTTATGTGTAAGCCTATTGCTGTATTTATTTATATACTTTATAATAGTCTTTAAATAAAGTAAAAACGTTATGACCGTTATCACACTTCTTGGTACATTTGTAAACATTTTATCTGCAGTAAATTCATATTTGTTCATAGATTTGTATAAATTGCATTACTGATATTCTAAGGTGCTTTAGGCAAATCATTTGTATAGCTGTATACAATACATACAAAGGCAGTATGCTCTTTATTATATTATTTTTATTTATAAAAATAAATATACAAATATGACTTAAAAAAGGTATAGAGTAGAAGATATGTATAGAGATGAGCTAAAATGTAATAAAAAGGATACGATTGGAGAATAAAAGCTACAGCAGTGCGACAGAGCAGTGCATGATATGAATAATAATCCCTCATTTGATTTAATTAAAGGCTTTGAAATGAGAAAAGTATTCAAACTTGAAAGTTCCAGATATGTGGTGCATACAAACTGAATTCTGCTTCTCCGTGTTTAGTGTTGACTGTTGTGAAAGATACACATCAACTACTTTTATATTGATTTTCAGTCATCCACATATTGTAAAATCGTTATATTGTTTAGTCGCCACAGGCAAATAACACAATAGATAAAAAGGTGTTTTCTCGCACTAGTGCTTCCAATCCAGATCGCATTTCCCATAAATCCCGTCGTGTCCTGCCCCCCGTACTTAAGATAATGAAACGTTTTACTCCTTTTGCTTTGGTCTCAAAGATATTTAGCTCCAATTACCTTTGATGAACAACAGTGGAGCCCAACGGAGGCTGCCAAATGTGTTTTACTGATGTCTTTCACAGTTTGTTTACAGTAATTATACTAATGTGCTAAAAACGAACGTGGTAATAGTTTACTGATGTAAAAATGATTCACAGTCCAGCTTTTATTGGTTTTGGCTGATCAGGATTTAAAAGGTTGCTCCAGTGATTTAGTGTTGCACTTTAGTTGGGGTGCAGATATCCTGACTTTAAGGTCAAACTAGAATAGAACAACAGCTTCTTTACGCTACAGACTTTCTTGGAAACTCCATGTTTCCTGATTGTAGCTCAGGTTTTTCTGTTTTAATTTGTAATCTTCAGGCCCAAACTAACATTTTCTGAGCTCCTCCAGACCCACAGAAGACATTGCAGAGCAGCCCCATTACCCACACTTGTGGTATTTGCGAGTACTCAAATGGCCACTTGTTTTTCCGGTAACTCACTCCCCAAGGGCCAGTTAAGACCGCAAGCATGTGAAGGTTTGTCACAGCTCACTGGGACACACTTAGAATTAATGAGGCCATCCCATCGTGAACACAAAGGCTCTTTGCTCGCGATAATTGAAAGTCTAGCTGGAATAAAATAAACTCTATATTTTTAACATCATATCCCTGTCATTTCACTTCTGTAAACACGGTTTCAAATCATCGTATCAAATGGGGGCGACCATCTAGGTCCATTCCAATGTGAATAATTCTATTCAAATCCCTCTTGTTCACCGCTGCAAATATATTAGGTTTCACTGTGAAATACATCACAGTACAGAAGCTAAAGACGCTCTTACAGTGTGTAGAATTTAGTGACATCTAGTGGTAAGTGGGAGCAGATTGCAACCAACTAATGTTAATAAATTACACCAAAACAATACATTTAATTACAGATAAAAAGCACCAGTATTGTTGGGGATTATCAATCCTCTGTTCTTTAATAGTTTATCACCACGGCCCGTTTAACTCTGGGTTTTCGGTACCCATCCTGACCTTCAGCTAATGTAAATACGCGCTGTAGAAACATGGCAGTGCAAGATGGCGGACCCGCTCCCAGATATGAATGGCTTTTTCTAAGCGACAGTTTCAGGTCATTATACACAAATGACAACGTAATTTATGAATATTATATTCCATTTCTGCCAATAAACCCCCCCTAAATGTTACACACTGTTGCTTTAAGTTTCATTGGGACTTAAACGTTTAAAATAAGCATCAAAGAGTTTGATTGAGGCATGTTGCCTCAGTGAGTTCTGATAAACATAAACACGCTTGCAGTGTCACATTTTTTTTGTTTCAATCGTCTACCGTCACCCGTTCTTGGTGCTCGCTTCCTTGAAGGTTGAGAAAATGAGAGTGTCTACATGAGCTGTTTAACATGCCGGTCTCATCCACACGACCAGCAGGAAGAATTAATCCTTCAACACTGTATATTTACCTTCTTTTTATGTTGACATGGCAGATGATGTTATGCTCAGCATCAGGAGGATTTATTTCTGCCTTAACAGCGTTAAAAGGTTGTAAACTCTATTCCAAAAACCAAAGAAAGAAGGAAGTGAGGCCTGCTCGTATGGTACGCAGAGGGAGGTTTTTGTAGGTTATGCTGATGGATTTTTCTCCACTTCCTGGCCAGTTTTAGCCCTGATAATAGATGAAAAAAACAATCTGGGTTTCAGAATCATGGAATCAGATGGTAGGAGGTTTTACATGACAATAATGTGACACAAGTCCCTTCCTTTCTTCTTTCCTGAGGTCCACCTCAGAGTGAAGGCAAAGTCTAGAAAGCATTTAGTCTCCACAGTTTCCCAAGACACACGCGCCTCCATTTTCGTTCTCAGCGCCACCTGTAAAAATAGCACTCTTTGATCTAGAAAGTCTAGAAAGTCTAGAAGTACAACAGCTTTCTGACTCCCCTTGGCTGTATATCTTCATCCCTACTCCTCTTCTTCCCTCTTATTTAGCCCATTTGACATTTTACTATAAATCCCCCAATTTACTGAGCTACATAGTTGTAAGACCCTATGACATACTTTTTTTTGCAAGAAATTATAGTTAAAGCAAGTTTGAGAAGAAAAGCGCTGCAACTAGTGATTTGTCATTATCGGTTAATCTGGCGATTATTATAGGTCTGTAAAATATTACAAAATAGTTGGAAATGCTCATCACACCATCCCAGAGCACGAGGTGACATCATTTAAGTTTCTTGTTTTCAACAGTCCAAAACAATAACCAAAAATATTCAATTTACTATCATGTCAGACCAAAAGAAAGCAACTAAATCCACAAATTTAAGGAAAATGGAAACATTAAATGTTCGAAAAATTACATATTACGACTGTAGCAAAGTACTTGACAAAAGACATACGACCAACAGATGTAAAGTGCAATACAATACGAATGAGATTAAGATGAGGAGCAATTTAACAGATGAAATTAACTCTTTCTATTTGTTGAAATTATGAGCTGTTTTATCTTAATTTTGATGATTTAACTGTACAATATACTGCAGTAGTAGATACTCACTTTTCTTCTCTCAGAGAAAATTAATTTTACACATAGCAGACAGATGTTTTCTCAAAAAAGGTTTGGTGGCCTACGTGGCGGTCTGGGCCTCCAGAATGAATCTTTGTGAAATACTCGATGGTCTTACCTATTAAGGCACCTCTCGTCTTCTCCTCTCCAGAGTGGTGACCCAGTTCTTCGTGTTCCTCTACTGTAAATGTCTGTGGCGGGGCCTCAAGTTTGTCGCCAGGAAGTTTACGGGGCGCTGCGAGCTGCAGCGAATCTGCTACAACAACAAGCATGGAGCTCGCAGGACACTCAAGATCGGTAGGCCCACACGCTGCCCGACATTTATTTAGTTAACTCGTGTATGAAACAGCTTTACACTGATTGATGACGTCAATATTTAATTTCATATCTAAAAGCACATTTGAAAAGTTTGTTTGCAAAAACAGATAAAAGCCATTCTTAACAAAAAATAAACCAGCACCAGTTGTCTTACACTTTGCAACCATCTCCTTCCAGAGTCGTCCCTGAGGTACTCCAAGAATGAGGTACGGCTCTCTAAATCTATGAATATACTCAAATTTCTAGCTTCGGGCCGTTTACATCAAATCCCACTTTCTCCTCCTCGTCTCCGCCATCCTTCTGTTCTTTCCGTCCTCTCTAGCTGCTGCAGTCTGCCCTCAGCGTCCATCCTGACAAAGTGGAGAAAACCATTGACGACATCATGGCGCTGAAGAAGATCAACCCTGACACCAACCCACAGTGAGACGCTGCATTACATCAACACATTTCTGTGACGTTATCACTCACGTTGGGGTGTGGCGGTAAATCGGTGTCATCACATTGACTCCTCAGACTAGCTGTTAATAAAGTACTGTGCTTGTACTTCATTAATAGCTCTGATGTCCCTCATGCAAACAGCCCCCTCCTCTTCCCCGCGTGTCCCCCAGGTTAGGCATCTCTCTCCAGGCCACCCTGCTGCAAATTGTGGGCTACAGGAGTCTGGTGGCGGAGGTGGAGAAGCTGCGCAGGGAGCCTTACGACTGTGAGAACCCCGAGCACGAGGACATGCTGATGAAGGTACGCAGCTCTCTGTGGCTGTTTGTATGTGTAAAAAGAATCACAACAACAGGGGTGATTGTATTTATTTGTATTGAACCTCCTGTAGTTGACGGGTGAACTGTCCATGGTCTAGCCTAACATCTGTATTTCCCAAAATGTCCAACTACTCCTTGAAGTCGGTATTTAAATGTTCCTATACTCAGAAAGCTCATAAGGTATAATGCTAGGTGTGTGTGTGTGTGTTGCAGCTGTGGAAGGAGCTGCGTCCGGACGCCCCTCTCACTGCTCGCATCTCTAAACAGTGGTGTGAAATCGGTTTCCAAGGCAGCGACCCCAAGACTGATTTCAGAGGCATGGGCCTGCTGGGCCTGCAAAACCTGCTGTGAGCTCACTCTGATCGCAGTCTACCGGGATAGAAGACATATTTATATGTGGACCTTTACATTACAACAAAATATGCAGTGAAACAATAGCTATTTAAGAACTGTACTTAATAATACATAGTTATTCATCTAGAAATACACCAATTATGGGTTTATTTAATTTCCTTCTCTGGAATGTTCTCTCATTTCTCTGCAGGTATTTCGCAGAACATGATAAAACCACTGCTCTGCAGATGCTCCACGACTCCCTGCAACCAAAGCACAAGTATGGCAGCTAACCCTTTTTCTCAACGTTTACCCAAAGCATAATAAAATGAAAGGAATGCACTGAGTGTTTGGGTAGAAAGGCTCTCTGGTCGACTGCAGTGTTCTGAAGAAATCAATGACTTCAGGGTAGCACTGTACAACAGAGCACATGTGAGTTTTTAGCAGATGTAAAGCGACTTGGTGAGAAACCGGCACTGCTAGAATGTACACCTTTTTATAGCAGATGGTTCATTGAAACTATGTACAGCTAAAACCAACCGTACAAGAGAAGAGCTCAAGATTCAAAGACAAATTTAGTCGTCCATAATATCATGGCAATTATAGCGTGTTATGCTCCCCCATGTGGCCAACATCACTAAATGCGGCGTTATAATCTTTCTACCTGACATGCGGTGTATCCCTTCAAATTTAAACTGCGCTGAATCATCGATAACTCTGCAGTCACCACATTCTACTTGATTATATTCATTCTTACAGCTTTCTGTCACTCACTGCGCCTTCTTTTACCGACCGCCGCTGCCGCTGCTGCTCGTATTGTTTGTCATCGGCATCTCAGTGAGCTGTCTCATTTCACGAATGAAGATCCTTCTTCTTTTTCTCCTCCACCTCCACCTCCACCTCCACCTTTCTGCCCATGCCGCCCTCTCTGACTCTCACATGCACTGTTGTAGGAGCACACACAGAAAACCAAGGTACTTGATTTCACTGTCATTCTTTTTTCACTGCATTCATAGCTTTCTCTTTTGGGCTGATGTTTCACGCATTTAAAGCTGCACCATTTACTTACATGTTTTTGTACTCGGTCATCTTTATCACACTGATACATGCTTTGAAAATGTATTTATATAACACAATGGATAATATATTGATGGATGTGCTGTTTGAGGACTTGACTCCATCACTGCTTAACTGCAACGCTATACTCTTGACCTTATGTTGCACAGACAAATAAAGACCATAGAATAATATTCTAAACCCATTTTAAGAAAGTGACATAATGTGAGTTTACGTTTTTATACGTCTTTAGAACAATCTGTTCCAGTCTCAACAGTCTTTCCACAAGCAATGCATCAGTTTGAAAATGTTACTTCATTGTAATTTAAAGATGTCTCACAAGGTTCTGCGGTGCACTCAGTGCTGTTTCACATGTAGACAGTGCGTGACTCGAGTGTTGTGTCCTTCACAGTGAGATAGACAAGCCTGAATGGGAACAGAAGAACATCGACAAAGCTATCGGGTAAGTGTGTGCACATGTGCTGCATGATGGCGTGCACGAGTGTGTGTGGCGGAGGCAAAACTGGGCTACTGATGCTGCAGCTCTGCGCGTTTTGACCTCAATACAGAGCAGCAGAGAGGCTCTGTGATGCGGCCACGTGAGCGTCTATATGTAGGAAGTGTTTTACTGCTGTGTGCCCTCCTGCGCTGCCTTCTGCCTCATCGTTGATAAGCACCAATGTCTGACTCTAAAAACACAGAAAATCCTTTGTGAGGACGCTCCAGCAGAGCAGCGAGCTGTGAACTGCAAGTCATCTTTACTGTGGCAGTGGGCGCACTAAAGGGATAGTTTGGGATTGGTACCATGCACACATTTGAACCATGTGTACTTTGCCTTGAGGTGAAGGTAGGGAGGTAAGGGATGACTGAGCTTTAACAAAAAAGACTTCTGACTTCTGAGGCTTACACTAAAAACATGTAGAATTGGAGTGCCTAAGGTAGCCAAATGGTCTCGTCCACATCTTTAATGTCCACCAGCATTTCCAACGTCTATATTTTTTTATCTCCTCCCTCCAGATACTCTTTTGCCATTGTGGGCATCAACATCACAGACCTGGCCTACTCTCTGATGGTGAGCGGAGCTCTGAAGACCCACCTGTACAATGTGGCCCCAGAGATGCCGAGCCTGCAGCACTTCCAGCAGACCTTCTGTGAGTTCACTTTTCCTGCAAACTCAGATATTAATTAAGATTACACCAACTTTTTTGTTTGGCTTATTCATCTTCATAAAGCTGAAATTGACTCTAAATTGTCAATATTACCGGGCCCACAAACCAAACACACACAGACCTTGAATTGTCCTCTTTTAGTTGCCGTCCTGGTATCTAAGAAGAGGAAAGACAATGTCCTTCCAGGTTCTTACAAAAAGCTAATTTGTCCTAAGGGGGTCCATTCAGGTCCACAAACAGATGTGAAGGCTGCTGGCTTTGTGCGACCTGTTGTGGCTGGCTGTGACATTTGACGAATATCGTCTCTCAAACTTACTATTCATATTTATGAAGAAATGTTTTGCAGTTTGAATAATGAAAACTGGTGGGCATGAGTAAGCTTTTAAAACACATTTTAGTGAACATTGCAAGTGACAAATAGGTTTTTCTCTTTTGGTTTTTTGAGAAAAGTTGAGAAAAGCTAGTTGCTAACTTTGTCAGAAGAAAATAGTAAAAACAAAATAATAAAATTGTGGGTCTGGAAACGAAAACAAAGATTTCTTTCTGGCTATGAAGCTCCATAGAGCTGATGCTAACTTCAGTTGGGGGATAATTCTCTGTGGGTTCGTCTTTCCCCATAAATGTTTTCATTTGATCCATAATTAATATGAAACATATTGATCATAGTCACTCCAAAGAACATAAAGGATGATTTTCTTTTCTTTTCTTCATGGCAGGTTACCTGATGCAGGAATTTCACCGCTTCTGGATCGAGGAGGATCCCAGCGACATCATGGAGTTCAACCGGGTCCGCTCCAAGTTCCACCGGAGGATCCTGCGACAGCTGAAGAACCCGGACATGGCTCTGTGCCCCCACTTCTCCGCCTCCAACCTCCACCTGGTCAACCTCTAAACTCTCTCCCCTCTCCCCCCACCACCCTCACTGAACCCTTCATTCCCCCACTGAGGTCTCTCTTGGATGTCCGGTAGGCCAACCAAAAAAAAAAAAAAAAAAAATCTGAAAACCCTTTACCCTCACATAGATGGTTCCTCAAACAGCTGGACACATCTGGGGAGACTCTTCCCTCTCTGCTCAGCCCACCTCGTCCCAGCTAACGTCATGTCGCATCACTGCCAAAAGCTCACTCAGCCGCTGCACACACACACACACACACACACACACACACACACACACACACACACACACACACACACACACACACACACACACACTCACACACACACACACACACACTCACACACTGCCTCTACGCACTCACTGCAGCGTTACACCACCAGCATCAGAGATGACCATAGCGATTGTAGCTGTGCATGAGGAGGCTGCACCCCACAACTCATCATTATTGCTTTAATTGGTCATAACGATTGTATCACAGCCATTACACCTCAGTTATGGACCCTGTGCTTATTCTCATAACAAACCAAATTGACTTTCTCAGCCAAAAAAAAATAAGAAAATCCCTGTTGGAGATTGCAACGTTGTGCTCATCAGTTCAGAATATTTTGGCAAATAGCTGGTCGGGCTTTCAGACACAGTCAAATGTGTGGAATACAAATATTTTGTATTCAAAATGAAGAGCTATAGAGATATAATTTTGAATGCAGCAGAAAAGAAATGTTGCTGGCTCTGATTCAATCAAAAGCTATTTAAAGGGCCAGTTCATCTCTTGGCTTTGTCTGTATTAGCTGATCGAATAATAGATTGTACTGTACTTTTCATGTCAATGTGACATCAACACCGAAGACTTCTCCTTGCCAAAATATCGAATGTGGAGAACTTACAATCACAGCAGCAGTTTGTTTCTTGTGAGCTTAAATGTACGTTTTGTAAACCTGTAAACCTGCAATGTTTATGAATATTTGAAAACTTGTTCTGTTGAGTCACACATATTGACTAAGAGGAATTAGGCAGCACAGTTCCCAGTTTGGATGAAAACAGAGCTTCTTCTCTTCTGCAATTCATAACTGTTTTTATTAACATGCAGAAAAATAATCTGAAAACATTCTTGAACATTTTAGTTTTTACAGGTTTGCAGAATGTCCTTGCCTTTGCTTTGACCCCATGCAGAGTTCCTGTTTTGAATGTTCCTCACACGCTCACATTCACGATTGTTTGACTCTATTTAAATTCATTGAATGTGACACTGTGTCCACTGTTGTATCAGCCAAAGCAATAATTCACATTCATTTCACTGCACATTTATTTTAAACGTGTATTGATTTGCACCATTCGTGCCTAAGTATTTGTTTTATTTTCTAACTCAGAGCTGGATTTATAATCACTCCATAGCTGCTGCATGTAGCGTTTAATAGAAGTAAATTATTACAATATTTATTTTAAGATATCAGTGTAATTAGTGGAAACAAATGTCCCTGGACCATCGCTGCGCTGCATTTACAATGTTCAAATTTAGGGGAAAATCTGCTGAATTGCTGAATGGAAGTGCAAACTCGTTTGTTCTTTTCTGTAAAGTCAAAGACATGTAGGACGCACAGGAAGCAGGAAGGGGTTGATGGAGGATCATAATGTTCTTGAGTGTGAATGTGGTCTTACTTTTTCTCTTGTATCTCACAGTAAAGTATTCACTCAGCTCAAGATGTATTAATATTCCAAACGATGCATCACACAGAAGCTTTAACAAGCATCTGCAGCAACCAGAGAAATAAGACATTACATGTAGAGCTGCTCCATAGAGAATGTATTAGGTGAGTCATACAATAGAGAGCTGACAGTGAAAATGCTAAAATACTAAAGATGGAGACGTTGATCGGCCAGTCAACGCAGAAAAAAAAGACGTTTTAGTCACGTGGAATTCTTAGATTCACTGTCAGCTTCCAACTGTGGACTGCAAGCATATTTTTCAATAATTTTTGTTTTTGTTACACCCAGAAAGCTCCTCCTCGATTAGAAATATCTTCTTCTAGGAGTGTCCTCATCATCAGTAACAGCACAGAGAAGATAACACAAAACTAAAATTACTGTAAATGAAAAATGTGAAATAAATTTGCTTATAGGAGTCGATATAAACAACTCCCGAACTGGACAACGCTGTGGTAGCGACCTGTCAATCATAAGGTAGCCCCGCCCTAAAGCATACTCTGCTTTATGGTCTATTTGACTCTAAATGGATCATAATTTACTAAATGAACATCATGCTGTAATTGGGAATACTTGAAACTAGCAATTGAGACCATAAACTCATGTTTACAAATCTTTACTGAGATAATAATTCAATGGAGAAGTATAGGATAATTTTCCCATTGACTTCTATACAACCAGAGGAGTCACCTCCTGCTGGCCATTAGAGAGAATGCAAGTTTAAGTCACTTGCATTGGCTTCACTTTTTAAAACTGGAGGTTGCCGCCTGGTTGTGACCAAAGAGTGATTTGCCAACTGATTGTCTATGGAGCGTTAGTTTGATCGTTATCTCAGCTCTGAGTAATATTCTCACTTTTCACTGATGATTAATCATCCGACACGTGTACTTCCTCACTGAAACATGCGACCACTGTATTTAACATGAGCATTCACATCATGTGTGATGCTGACAGCTCTGACAAATGTACGATATCATTTTACCGCCATGCTTGCACTGTTGATTGTGTTTTAATAGTGTTGAGTGTCCTCGTCCCACTAAAGTGAACGTCAATGCTTTTTTTTTGTCAATATCATGCAGCTGTTTAATCGTTGAAACAAAAATGCAGTTTCCTTTATGATAATAAACCAGTAATTTGTGGTATTAGGAGTATACGATACTGTAGATGAAGTTAGCTACATGCTGCTGTATATTCTGCTTTAAAACGTTTATGACCACAATCTGCATGATGGTATTTTCATTGCCACTGACACGGCATTCTGTATTCTTCAGTAAAGCCTAAAGTCAGAATAGATATTGTTATTGCGTGCTTCATTTGTCCGTGTTGTACTTTTTGAGACCACAATAAAGACTAAATGTCAGTTAACATTGCAGTTGACTATTTATTGTACACCTGAAGTACTCGGATCCTTTACTTTGGTAGAAATAGTCCACGTCTGTCCACAACTAATCTCACATTCTGCGCCCGCAAACTGCAGAATATTTTGGGTGAACAGTTATGGCTGCATGCTCGAGGACCTCTTGTGGTCGCGGTGACTCAGGCTTTTTCAAATCACCTTCTATTGCCTGTTTAATACTGCCGTTGACTGCCTGCTGACTCCTCACACACTACTCTTAGGTAAGGTAGGTAGGGGCAGCTGAGTGCATCACGCAGCTGAGTGCATCGCCGCCTCTCAGCCGCTACTTTGCGGCCAGAGACACAGTGGGAGAAACCAGTTAGCTCACCTTTAGTATTATGGACTGATGTCTTTGGCTAACAGAGCTCCAGTACACACACTGCTGAGTACATGGCACCACTCAGCTGCTGCTATGAGCGCAGACAACTCTGAGTTTAATTTTGTTTTGGCAAGATTGTATGACGTGGTTAAACAATGACTTTGAGCCGATAGCATGCATACATTGCTGCTTGTTTTTGAGTTTGAATAAAATGTGTTTGATGATGCCTTATAGCCCATTACAGTCTAGTTGTGGGATGTGTTTATTCATTGACACAGTACAGCAGTGGTGGTTGCAGACACAGCTGGCGGAGATCTGCACTTTACTTTACTTTCTCTAGTTATTTTGGTCATCGGGCCTGCAACTTTACCACCTTTTTGGTTCCTGTTGTGCTCTATACTAAAAATTGACTCTGTGCATGAACAGCAGAGGGCAGTAAGCTCACACATCATATGAGACGGACTGACAGAGTTGATATGAACTGGGAATGAAGGGTGCATGATGTTTCTGAATGTTTGAATTGGTCAAATTTGACAGGAGAAATGAAGGGCGGTGGAATATCATTTGTTTCATCGCTGGATGAGGTATTGAAGTTAGGTGTAGGTGATACCAGCACAAGGGAATTGGGTTGAATGTCACGTTTTCAGTGATCCCTGTTCAGGCACTTGACGCACTGCCGCAGCAAAATGATAGAGTAGATGAGAACAAAGTACGAGAACAGACAGAGACAAACCATTGTTCCCTGGTATATCACGTAGCTGGCAGTAGAGCAGTAAGAACCTTAATGCTACAATTTGCAATATTATATTCCATTATAACACCAAAACAAAAAGATCAAAAAGTCACAAAAATCGGAACAAATGTAGTATATTAATAAATAACATAACTTTGAGAAAAGCCTTCAGAAAGCCTCCAGCCGTCAGCTGACTCCTCACCATCTCTTATCGTCCTGTAACGGAAACAAACACTGCTGAACATGTTTGCTGTTCTCTGTTTGCAGAGAAGATTAATGTAGAGTTTGTGGCGCACAATATGGGATATATCATCTCTTGGAACAAACAAAACAGGGTGCCACGAGGATTGTTGAGACTGTTTGTATTTGATGAAATGAAGATGATGATGTTATAGTTAAACTGTCATTTTGGTGCATTGTTGCAGCAGCTGATCAGATGCCAATGCTGGAGCCAGAGGAACATTTAAGCAGGAAAGGTAATATCAGAGAGGATAGGGATACCAGGGTAGAAGAGTGCTTCATAGTTAGCCGCTCTGGAGGTTCATGTGCTGCTCTTTATTCTGTGCACTTAGCTAATGCAAACTCTGTGTGTTTGGTCTGAAACCGCTGGAAGACAGCTGCATTTTTAAACGTTTGTGAACAGCCTTACATTTATCCCAATTTTTTCCATTTCTGGTAATCAATCCCCCATTTCCACACATTATTTCTCAGATGGTTTGGAGTCATAAATATCCATTTAACAGGAAATGAAATGAATTCGATCAGAGTGACGGTGCATTTTATCAACGTCCCACATAGGAGTTTAAGGCACGACCTGCTGCTCTCATACACCGAGAATTTTTAATTGGAACAGATGATTGGAGATCACATTTGATATTTTTCCCCAAGAGCCAGCTCCAATGCTGATTAGGAAGTGACTACGCGTCAACATTGTAACTGCATCCTCGGGACAAACTTGGTATACGGCTCGAAGAAAAGCAGAATCAGCAGTAAGTCATTCTTTCTGGAGCACAATGAACATTTTCAGACTCTTTAAAACTCAGAAGCGTAGAAATACACAAACACACTTGTCAGAGGGATGTTTTGCCAAATTCGGGAAGTGTCTGCAGTTTGTTTCCTAACATCAGAGAGCATGTGGAGCCTACAGTGTGTAATGATAATGCAAGTGGATAATATACATGCACACATCACATCAAAGCTGCGGATTAGTGCGGATCAGCTGCAGACACACTCTGTGGTAATGAGAGCTAAAGTCAAAAACTGCAGGGCAACTGTTCGAGCTCGACATGTAAACGTCAGCGTTGGCAATCCTCACTTGAGTCAGCACTTCTCAAGCTTTCTGCTCGCAGAAAAGACATTTCACTGATTCGGACAACAGGGGAAACAGTGAGTAACATTATAATGCAATAACTATATTTAAACAGCCCCCCCAGCCCTGTGAGTGTGTTCAGACAGCTCTAACTTTCCTCCCCCCCCCCCCCCACCTGATTGGACAAATAACCTCTTTATCATTCTCATTAATACGTTTTGGGTAATTCCAGTGTTGCTTTGCTCACTTTCAACCTGAGTAGAGGTCTGACTCTAGCTAATGTCACTAAATACTTTTACTGAAGTACTGTACTTATCCAATTTTGATGTACTCGTTCATTATATACAAGCAATGTATGACTACAATACCATTAGCCTTTTCACAACAGCTTTCTCATTGTCTGGTTATCTGACAGGTCGTCTCTGCTGTAACTTTTCATATGTCAGCATTGGTCACTTTAAAGTAATAGTTCTCCCAGAAAACAATATAAATTGCATATAGTACTCATCTCCCTAGGCACTCTATGGTAGCAGAAAAAATAAATCTATTGAATGGAGGGCAGAGCGCCTGAAAAAGGAACGCATATCAATGCAAACAGACTTTGACGGAGGCACAACAAAAGACTGAAAAAAAGATGTAAAACTTCCAAAAGACTTTCTGAAAATTCCTCTGCAGTCCACACAATATACCTTCACATGAAATGCTTTTTATTTTAGCGTATATAGTTGTGTTTGGATTTCCTAAAGCCCAGGACTAGCTACAAGACACTTTAATAATAAATAGGATTTTTTTGAAATTTCAGAATTCATTTTCCGGGATCTCTGCTCTCCTTAACGTCATTTGATACAGAACTTTTTTCTGAGACCAAAGCTAGGGAGCTAGGGGGTACTAAACACATTTCATAGGAACCTTTCCTTCAACACTTCAAGGAATCCAAAATGCTGACTGTAATGGATTTCATATCTCACATAAGTGAGAAACCAATGGCTGCCTGGAAGGCTGGAGCTCATTCTACACACTTTGAAGTTAATGAGCTAAAACATTAAAAGCTCAAGTACTGTTTGTCCTTTAAGGGTTGACACGGTTAATATGACACCTGCGATAATTTGAAATGTTTCTTGTGGTTAAAACATGAACTTTTGAATAATTCAAACAGCTGTCAAAAGTGAGGGCGAAGGGGATTCAGCGTGTGATGTTGACATTTCAGTTCAGAGAGCTCAGCCAGCTCGTCTCTTCTCCACAGTATCTCCACATCTCTCCTGTGACTTTTCTCTCAGGAGGCAATCTATCAGATGAAATGCATCCTGGGAAACCGCTGACCTACCTCCCGTGTGTTGCTCTGTCTGTTCTTCTGTTTGTCAAGGATGGACTTGTTGCTCAGGTGTGGTCGCCAGACTCTTATATACATTAGATCAAAGTGTTGGTGTTCCACAATCTATTTCACCATCGTTCATTGTTCTTATTTTGCGGCCCATAACTGTTATGATTGACAGGATCTCAGGGGGAGGAGGGTGTCCTGTTAGGGGACCTTAGAAATGTGTCTCTCTTTGCAGATGATGTGGTTTTGTTGGCTCCATCAGACCGTGACCATTAGCACGCACTGGGGCAGTTTGCGTCGGAGTGTGAGGCGGTCTGGGTGAGAGTCAGTACTTCCAAGTCTGCCATGGTTTCCGGAAAACGTTTGATTGCACCTTCCTGGTCAGGATTGAGCCACTGCCCCAAGCGAGGGCGTTCTAGTAACTCTGAGTCTCGTTCATGAATGAGGTGAAAGTGGAACGGGAGATGGACAGGCGGTTGCTTAATGGACAGCGTTGTGGTAAAGAGGGAGCTGAGCCGGAGGGCAAATCTCTCTATTACCAGTCCATCTACCTTCAGACCCTGAGCTATCGTCATGAGCTTTGGGTAGAGACAAAAAGAATGACATCGCGGATACAAGCGGACAAATTGAGCTTCCTTTGAAGGGTGGCTAGGTTCAGCCTTAGAGATAGGATGAGAAGCTCAAACATCCGGAGGGAGCACCGAGTAGAGCCGCTACTCCTTCTCGTATAAAAAGAGGCCAGCTGAGGTGGTTCAGGCATCTGATGAGGATGCTATTGGATGCCTCCCTTTAGAGGTTTTCCGGGCATGTCGAACTGGTAAGAAGCCCCGGAGTAGAACCAGAACATGCAAGAGAGATTATATATCTTTTCTGCTCAGGGAATGCCTCAGGATCCCCCCAGGAAGAGCTGAAAAATGTTGCTGGGGAGAGGTCCTGCTGCCCCCGTAACCTGGCCCAGGATAAGCGGAAAGAGATAATGGATGGATGGAACGGTTGTAAATCAGCACCATAGCCAGCAGCAGCAGGCAGTGGTTTTCAGCAAACCAAAAGATAAAACCAATGTACCCAATGTCACCTGTCTAGCAACAAACAGTAGACAGAGAAAAATCGGAGACGAGCTGGTGAGCGTAGACAAAAAAAGAGAGTGGATATTGGACTTTCTGGGAGACAGAAACACGACCATGGCGATCCAAATTAAACTGTTTACTGACAAATACAACATAGGTAATTGTTGGGTTTCCCACAAGTGGCCAAATCATTTGATTAATGCAGGTTCAAAATGTATTATGTGGGGAGGGAGAGACTGATGACACCGCATCACTATCTTTGTAGTTCGACTTGTTTTATTCGTCATTATCCACAAAATGCTTGAGACAAAAGCTGCATTTCACCTTTAAAAATCCATCAACTAAGTTAAAGACAGCCAAATAGCCAGGATGGCGTTTGACCATGGGGAGATTGTCAGCACTGCAGTTCAACAGTACTTAAAAACGTCCATATGAAGGTGCTAGTAGGCAGCATCATTTCATTCCTTTACCGCTTTACTGCAGCAGCCTGCTGTACGTGAAGCACATCCACATAACGCAAAGTGTTATGTGTGAAATAGCAAAGTGAAATATGACTCTGCTGTCCAACAGTATTACACACTGTTTGTCTTCACACTGCTATTTTCTATCAATATTCAACCCGACACATATGCACTCATAAAAATGGTAATCCGCTTGTTTTTAACCGCCTCCTCAGAATGCAGAAAAGTGCCCTGTTTTCCATGAAGTGTCTTGTTTTCCCAAGGAAATCGATTCTCTTGTTTTCCCAAGAAGACCAATTTAATGCCAAGAAGCAGGGAAATGCCGCCACGGATTTCATATTTGCAGCCCTAATTATGTTAAATTCATCAACGCTGCCTTATTGATTAAGCACAGGCGGCAGCAGTCATTCCAAGCGCTCCAGGGCTCTCATGCAGATCTAATGATATACAGCAGCGCGATGCAGCAAATTCATGAATCAAGTGTGTGTGTGTGTATCAAAGAGTCACAAGCACAGCGGACTGATTTGTACATCAATATACTCGTCCAAATGGGTTGATCTGCGAGCACGGGGCTGTGCCATGATTTTACAACTGCAGCAGATACATGAGAGCTGATAATTCTCTGAGGCATGTTTTCAGATAGACCGGACAATATGACCGGACAACAAACGGAATTTATCGAATTACAGGCATGATGACATCTGCAAATTGAATCATCATTTCTAAAGGATTTTTGAATTAATAGATGGTCTGAACACCATGCATTTGGGATAGCTCCATCAATCGGTGACGTCGTCGTCACAAAAATCCAGTTGACTTGTGCTGAAACTATTAATTGTGAATCATGCAAAGCTACTTGTAAAGTCCCGTAGTTAAAATATAGAGCTGGAAATAAAGCCTTACAGGTGCCCTTGAATCAATTGTAAAGATTTTATGTCATCTTGGCTTAGGACTCCCTCCAAAAAGAGATTTTATGGAAGTATTCTGGAAATATATAGGTCAAATAAAAAAAAAAAAGAATCAATAATCGATAAAGGAAACATTATTTTGGTAGCATTGACCAATTTACGCACACAATAAGTAGGATTTGGGGAGTTACTACCATTTGGAGTCATGCCAAGGAGTTGTGATGTCCCATAAACATCTTTCACAAATACACTAACAGGTTAGAGAATGTTTAGACTGTTTGAAATGAAGATGAGCCAAAGCGAAATATTCGACCACATTCCCACTTCCCCAAAGCCCTGCCCTGTCCCAGTCACCTGACTCCCACACACACCTGTTCCTCATTGCCTAATTACCCACTGTCAGTATTTATACCAGCCTATTTTCGCCAGTGGGTTGCCTGGTCGTGTTGCTTTGTGTCATCTGGACCTGGACCCCTTAATCCTGAGACCCGGACCGGTATCTGTACCTCTTATTTAACCCATTCATGTTCACCTGTTGCATCTGTCTTGACTTGCTTGTCATGACAGGAAGTTTCTGCCTTGACTTTTGTTAATAAATCACGTGTTTGCTGCGTTGCTTCCCAGAGGAGGACACACTGAGAAATGGACATTTAAAACAAATCCTGCACTCTTGGGATGTATTTCATGTCAATGTATGCTCGATGCGCTATAGACAGTTGATGTATATAAGAGGTGGTGCTCAGTGCTTTTTCCCTGCGCGTAAGTACATTAAATGGCGTAAAAATAACAATATCATATTCTGTTTATGTTGTGATATGGCCGATAGCTGGATGTTTGGGAACAGATCTTAATACATCCACCCGGCTACAGAATTTACAGCCGTTGGATTTATTATTGGATAATAAAAGTGATGGATAACAGCCAATATATCCATTATAGAGTGTTGCAGAAATGAGTCCTAACACCTGGAAATTAGTTAAAAGATCTGTAGTTTACACGCGTTTAAGATATTATGTGTTGTCATCCAATATTAAATGCATCAGTAAATGCCTGTCCTGTGAATTTGAATGCCTTAATCAATTTGTCCTTACTGTAGTTTCTGCGACTTCAAGTTAGAAAAGTTGAACCAATCTCATATTAACTCCTGGTTCCTGCCTGGGTGGCACCGCTCGCTGTCCAAAATCACCTTTTTATACGCCCAGAAATTCAAAAGGCATGTGCAGCAAACTGAAAACAGAACGCGTCAGTAGCAGTGACTTACGGCTAATCATTTGGTCTGTAAAGGTCACATGAATTTCAGACGTCCCAATTCAACAATAAAGTCTCTTGGCTTCATGGAGCTGCTGGAGAATAATCCAACATGATGCTCCCTAATCACAAAAGTCATGCTGTGATTCAGTGTGGAGCTGGTATGAAGAGTGATTGTGTGTTGTTGCTGATGCAGTGAGAGCATGCATGCAGCACAAGCATTGGCAGTGTCTGTATTGATCTGCCCTTAAGGTTGTGTGGTGGCTCTGATGTGCTCTCGCTCCTGCTGTTACAGTGAACGTCAGGTGTGGTGGTTTGGCAGGAAAAGGGATCTGTGTTCAGTGTTCCAGGTCTGCCATAAAAATTCTCTTTGATCCTTGTTGTGTTGCACTTCCTCTCCCCCTACCGATTCACAAGCACACCACTCGCTCCTATCCTCTGCTCTTCAGCTCTTATTCCCGTCAGCCCTTCCTCACCTCCTTCACTTCCCCTCTTTCCTCATTCTGCCACCATCTTGTACTTAAAAAAATTTTTTTTTTTAAACCCACCTCTCCATCCTCTCCCCCCTCTGTCTCTGCTTAAACTTGCTGGTGCATTAATAAAGTGCAGCTCCCGCCCTCCTCCAGTGGGATTAGGCAGAGCACTAATTCCATCTCCAGTCGTGGAAGCTTTGAAGTCGACTGCCAGGGAAAACCGCCAGCATCTTCAATTCACCATTTGCATAATCCCACCACTGCACTCACACATGCTCATCAGAGTGGAAGATGAGCTAATATGCTGGATAGAGCTGCATATTGGCATTATTATAATCCAGTCTAGCAGCATTGCTTTTTTCATCAATGTACCCATCAGGGATCAATGGATCGCTGTCGTTATCGCAGTCAGGATGTCACCATTGTCAAGACCCACTTCCTCGTCACTCTAGGTTAATATTTCCGTCCTTATCGTAATTAGCATGCGCAAATGCTACTTTTGTAAAGTAACTTTTGCAAAGTAACTATGCCTGAGCTACAGGTTTCGGAGATCATTGAAGCACAAGACAAGAAAGTGATCGATAAGATTCTCGTCTTCAGTAGTGTGAGACATATTTTGAAAGATGAACAACTTGTGTTACTATGATTGGATGAAATCTGCGGCTGAGCTATAAATCAATTCCTGTGCTAGAGGTATCTGTACACCAGGAGACACTCTCATTAATCCACCTAAATTAAGCAGCAGTGGAAATTATTAATGAGAGCTCTGATAGGATTTTGGGTGCATGTATTCAGGAGGTAGCTCCTCAACATGGAGGGGCATTACGCCTCAATCGTACCCACTGATAGTCCTTGGCTTTCGGTCAGTTTGAGTGCAAAAGCATCAGTATGTTAGCATTGTCATTGGAAGTTAGCATGTTGACGCTAGCTCAAAAAGCCGCTAAAGCGGAGTCTTGCAGAACTGCTAGCATGGCTGTGGACTCTTAATCAAGTTTAGTTGCAAGACATTTCAATGCCATTTTGCAAGTTTACCATTCAATCAAAACTTTTTTTTGTTTAAAGATGATGGTCATCAAATCCTTTGAAACATTACAAAATACTTATGAAAGACCATTGTCAGTGGGATCATACTGCAGGCTATAAGGCCTAAAACCGAGGGACGTCACAATAATGAGATATGGGGCTGAGGGACGATGAGGGCTGGAAGCTAACTATAAAAGATTCAAAATCTAAGTCTTTTCAGACCCTCCCGAGGCAACATCAGCAGACACTTTTCGAGACTGGAAAATGTAATTGATGCACTAGATTTTAATTTGGATCCTGACAAAAGGGCTTTAAATAAAACTGGGAGCAGCTGGCTGGTCGGGACACATTAGCATTCAGGAGACGGAGAATAAGCTTTAATGGAGCGCAGCGCCAAGAAAAGGCAGTTAATGGTAGAACTTCAACAAGCGAAGTGAAAGCATTAGATGATTGTGTGTGTGTGGGAGAGACTCATAATAAGAAACTAGGATGCTGTCAAAAAGCTAATTGGCATACGGGTGAAGAAAATACCTGATAGGCCTATTATTGACAATTAACTTAAATATAATTGCTGATTATATTAAACAATACAACCATGCCCTACAGTCAATTAATAAAAATAATATTTTCAAAAAATATACTTATTGCTATCTTTCAAAGAGTGAGACAAGATATCGCCAAAGCTGAGCTCGACGCACAAGATTTAGAAGGTATTGAAAGTATTTTATTGGCAGATTCAGTCATAATGTAATGCAAGACTTGCTTGAAGTTATTAAATGTCAAGAAAAATGCAATAACCTTGCCTTATTGCATCTTTTAATTTGCTGTTGCATTATTTTCCGTTGTCACTGAAGTGTTTTCATCCTCTCAGCTGCTATTGAAGAACAGTCTAAAGTTGTCTAATCACTCACAAAAAGGGAGGAAATGAATTCAGTTTTTCGACTAAAGACAATAAAAAAGGTCTATCACCCATGTGACCAAATATACAATAAATGTCACCGGCAACACGTCCCTCTTCTGTATGGTATTCTTGCTCGTTTCTGTAGCTCAGTGTCTTTTTTGTGGTCCAGAAAAGCTGTACCTGCACTACAGCGCTAAAAGCAATAATTCAGGGGAACTGTCCCCCTTTCTCTCCGACTGATTAAACTGCAGAAATAACCTCCCCTTCGTAATCAGGAAACGAACTTCAGTTTACTGGTAACATGCGGAGTTAAGTGTTCAGTTCTAAGGGGGTTGAGTCGGAAGAGATTAGCTTTTGATTGCGTCCAGGCTGCTCTTTAACTCTCTGTGCCGAGCGTTTTAAGGGAAGGCAGTCAGAACAAATGGGATTTCTGTTCCTGCAGCTAAACATGATGGAGTTGCCTGTGTTGCCTGTAAAGAACCCATTTGGTGTTGATATCAGGAAAGCACAACTCACTGCAGGTTATGTGACCCGCCTTCTTGATGCATGCATCATCCGTGGGCAAAATTGTATGTTTGTGATCTGATTACCACCACATACCATAAGTATACAGTACTAAGATGAAAGGTGAGGCCCTGACTTCAGGAGGTAAAAGCCCGGTTCATTTTCTCCATATGTTGTATTTTGAATGGCAGCTTTGGAAAAATATGCTCTTTGTTTAAAAAGTCAAAGGTATAAGGCACGTGAGCGTTTTTTCTCTTTTCTCATCTTACCCGTGTAAAGAAAGTGACGTGTATTGTAACTATTCATTTTAATCATCGAACATGTCGTTAGACAAGCTGTCGATTTTTCAGTTTAATTAGTTTGGCTGGCATTTAAGAAACGGAGAGGAACATATTCCAGTGTGACGAGAAACATCCTTTTCTGAACCTGACCATATGCGAAAAGTGCTGCCCTTTTCCCTTAAATGTCGCTTGCTGTCCGGATCTACAAGGCTCCTGTGTTGTAGGGCTTTACAGCAGGAGAGAATGAAAGTGCCAGCTGGTCTGAAAGTTGAAGGTGAATTTGTGTGCATGTGGTGTTTTCATTTTTCTCTGAATCTTTCGACACAGGTTTCTTTGGTTTGATGTTTTGCAGTCAGGGCCACATGAGAGCTTGTCCCTTTTCTAAAGAAACGCATTGAAAATAATCAGTTGCCTCCTTTGAGATGAGTTTGCTTTATAAGGCAAACTGTACAGCTGCAGCTTTTATTCTCCATGATGTTTTCTTTGTTCCTGCACCATAGACCCTGTAAGTACCTGAATGTTTTCTGATGAGAAATAATGAATTGCATTATTCATTGTGCAAATGGTGGAAAGAAGAAACATGATTTCCCAATGCAACCTCTGCTCCAGAGGGAAACATTCTTGCATCCTCTGAGAAACAAAACGGACGTCTTTTTGATATGCGAGTGGGCATAATTTCATCGGAATATAAAGTAACCTTAAACAAAAAGTCTTGGAGAGTTTGATACCTCCATATACACTCTATCCCAAGTCATTGAATTAGAACGAAGACGCTGACAGTGATTAATATGTTTTGCAGAAGAGACAGCAGTTGCGACACTTTCCTGGCATCAGTTTCACGCCTTTCATCTGACTAAGCGGCCATCTTTGCCTCCTGGCACTGGCTGTCTCGTTGACGAACTCTGTTGGAGCGCACAACACAAACACAAACACTAGCACTGCTGAGATTTGTGGACAGGATACTGGCGGCCAGTATCTGATGCTCCTATTCAATATCCTTCAGTTTTACTGAAGAATACAAATTAAGTTTTCATTAACATAACTGATCCACCTGACGGCACCAACATTATTTCATCACCATGTTTACAGTTGTGCATGTAGGAGCACACAAACAAAAACGGCTCACTTTGATTCCCCACAATGCACATCTTCTCTCATATCAGGTCAGACCATTGACCTTGATCTCAGTTTAAGACCAAAAGCTACAGGAAAACGATAGAGTTGTTGTTTCTGTGAACTGACTTACTGTGTGGTCAGACAGCATAGCTAAGTTCAGAGAAGGCCAGGGGCGGAGCCAGACGCGGTCAACATTTGGGGCGCAGCCCAAACCAAGGGGGGTCCGGCGGCATCTTCACACAAGGAGATTTTTTTCTCCTACCTACTGCAGCTATGTATTCTATTTTTCATGCTGTTTGATAGTAGACTGCCTAAAAATCTAGTCTGTCATCTTCAACAACTCGCTGGATTCAGCCACTTTTCAGACCCGCTGTCTGACTTTTAGTAACCTTTGGAGATATTGTTAGCTACGCTCATTAGAAAAGAGTTGGAAGAGTGTAACATGGCAAAACAATTGCACTGATAAGTTCTAAAACAATCGAACTGTATCCAATCACACAGAAAAAACAATTTAATAAAAGGACAATATCATCCTGATGTTTCTTTGAATCGGTGTGTCAGTGTTAGCCCGATTCTGTTTCCTTTCTAATAGTAGCTCCTCACGGGGGATCGTTATGAAGACGATTCAAAGGGAAGAGGAGAGCGCACACGTTGATAGACCAAACGTGAAAGACTGATTGGGTGGGAGCGGCGAGGCTGCTCAGAGATGATGAATGCCCCAGTAAGCAGCGAAGCCCTGACGGCTCTCCCATCTCCAAGAAACCATTAGCCAGGAGGGCAGCAGGAAGAGATGTGCCAGGGCCTGCAGGCTGTCCACACACACAACACTGCTGTCAGCAGAAGGGCGGGCAGACGCACTGACATACACACAACGCACAGGACCACACGGGCTAGAACTCAAAGCGGTTGGCAGGGCTCCAGGTGCCATGAATTCTCAGTGTTATCTGCATGTATTAAATTCAATGACACTTTCTTTGGTGTTTTACGAGCGTTAACGCTCCATATCAAGTCCGTACATTTAAGCAATAGCTCACGACCGTCCGTGGCATGTTGTGATGATATCACAGATAAGGGACGTTGTTTGAAGTTTACAATTCTATGTTGAAATAGCCTATAATGCGTGACATGTGCACTCCTTAATCTGTGTCTATCTTTAACTTAACTCCTCACCTGTTCACACTAAAAAAATGATAGACGATATAATATAAGAGCAACAGTTTGTTCTGACACATTTGGATGCAGACCCAGTACTAAAGAAATCCTCTTTCGTGTACACTAGGGACCAATGAACTTAGTTTCATACTGCTCTTCATCTTCTATCAAAACCTCGGTTGCTGTGCTGCCAGTTGCTTTCTAGTTAGCCCCCGCTCTGAAGTCTGTCATGAGATGTCACCGGGTTTGCCTTTGGAATCTCCTTTTCATGCAGAATCGGAGCCTTTCTGAAAGGCCCTCTGAAGAGATAAGCATACGCTGCCAACCTGACTGGAATACAAATGCCCTTTTTAGCATAGGGAGGTGAAAAGGGAAAGATAACGGAGGAAAATGTGTCAGAGGGGAGAGTGTGCGTGGATGTAGCCCTTATGGAAAGGCAAGTTCAAAAGAAGGAGGGACGGAGACAGACACGAGGCAAAGAATCCTACGAGAAGAGGGAACGGTTGGTGTGATGAATGGGTTCGCTGAAATATGGTATTGGTTTTTGTCAAATAGAAAATTTCAGCCGGTTATTATCTGCGAAGTGGAAACGTTAAAGAGATTATTTTATGATCATAGAGCTACTGAAATCCATGTAAAAAGCAACACATTTTGTGGTTAAAGTGCACTTTCAACATGTTTGCAGGCACAGTCATAAATTACGTCAAATCCATGTTTTCCAGTCTGTTAATCTGACTTTCTGATTTTGTTAGTGATCGAAGGACCAACCTTTAAAATACAGGTTTTTACTAACCAGGGGAACCGGGTTTCTGGGAGCATCGGAACTCTAAGACACTACTTACTGATTAAGAATTGACAAAAGGGCATCTGTTGTTTTGATGCTTGTTTGAATAAATAATTCTGACATTACTTAGCAATGTATATATTATATTTCAAGGAAAAAAACCTATTAATGCTCATACTAAACAGTCAACACATTTTCACTGCCAAATCGTCAAACACCACTAGAAAAAAACAGACTTGAATGAAAGACAGCAAAAAAGTTATAAAACTATTTCCACAAAATTACGTCGAAACAAATTCCTTCAGAGAGAGAGAGAATAGTTTAGCCGCTCAGACTGCGCTTCAGCACATAAAAGTTCATCTGAACTGCGATTCCCAGTTGTCACCTGCCTCTCGGCTGTGTTTTGGACTTGTTGCCAGTCAAAACCTTCACTCATTCTGCTTCAATCGACGAGGAGTCCAAATCTGACTCTGTTACGTTCTTGCAATGTCAGAGGTCACGTCCAACCAAATTTTACTCCTAAGCTATTTGAATGATTCAAAACAAATTTTTACATCATGTAATGTGAGTTGTATAATATAATAAATGACTCTGATAAAATTATATTTTTCGGGGTTTTTAAATTAAGGACTTGGGTCAGTTGCAGTGTAGTCGTTAGGCCTTTTAGCAAGGATGTTGTGTACCAACAGTGATGCGTGTATCAGTTTGGGAAGCACTAAATTATTGCTACCTTTAGTAAAATATTTGAGTAATTCTTCCACTACTGCTCAAAACCATAAATGTCTACCTCACGGTGGAGCTAAAGCAAAAGTCAGGTATATCACCGAAGTCCTCTGGATAAATCGTTCCAGCGTCATGAATGTCTATATAAGATGTCAAGGCAATCCATCTAGCGTATACGATTTTACAGTCCGGACCAAGGTTGTGGACCGACAGAGCGACTGACACTTCCTTTCACGCCGCTAGCTCGGGTAATAAATCGAAGAAGAAGAAAGCGAGAGAGAAAGAGAGATGCCTTAAGGAGCAGAAATGACAAAAGAGGAGAACAGAGTGATCTGCCTGAGGGCAAGACCATCAGTCAGCTCTTCAGAAGCTTAACTCCATTCAGCACAGCGATCCTGAGAGCAGCTCTCTTTGAGTTCCTCGCTCATATGTTCACCCACCAATCCTGTAACGCATATCAAATCACCGGGTGAATAATGAAGCCCATCTCACGTAAATTAGAGCGACATGCTGAATTCCCCTCAGGTCCAATCACCATGAATATTTAAGCAAACTCACAAGGTTACGGGGAGAAATGGTCGACAGGGAGAACAAGCGGAGGATGGATGAAGAAATATGAAGACCGACGGGAAAGAGGATAAAAAGGAGAGCTCCTGGCAAGAGACGGGGAAGCAATCGTTACAGATTTATGTCAGCGATGACCATGTAATCATTTTGGTCACATCTGAGAACGGGGTTAGACAATGAGGTAATTAAATTGCCAGCAGCATGGCATGTCACTGACGGCTGTGCAAGGTTGTTCTTTAATATGTCCTGACATAAGAAAAAACCGACTAGGCTGATGGTCTGTGTGGTACAATTAGTATTTGACTGTAAGCTTACTTGTGCCGTATAATGTACAGTGTTTTGACCAAATAATCAGATCCTTTACTGCAGTAAAAGTGCTAATACCACACTGCAAAAGTACTCCAAAACAAGTGAAAGTCCTGCATTCAAAACCTTACTTGCGCACAAGTATGTAAGTATTTCAACAAAATGTACATAAAGCTACTACGGGGATTTTTTTTATTTTTTTTGTATTGATTTTGGCAGACCCTGCGGACAAAAACGTTGGAACCAGAGTCCTTTTTAGAAAAGCTCTCATTTTACAGCAGCAGGGTCTGACAGTCTCAGTGCATTCCTGGTTCTGGTTCTCCTGTGCCTCCCTTCTATCCAGCGGGCCCAGCCTGGGCCTGCTGCAGCGTGTCGGAGACCGGCCGAAGGGGAAGATGATACCGATGGGCGCTAAGCTCTCCTCCTCCAGTCGGATCTCTGACTAAAGGTCGAAAGGCGGCAGTGAAACCGGATCTGGGTCTTTCCGTGAAGGGCTGGTCGATGCCGAAGAAGTTTCGGGTGAACCTGCATGATTTTTTTTTTTTTTTTTTTTTTTAATGAACAGAGAAAAATTGGCATAACAGAAGTATGCAACATCTAATGCAAGCAACCCTACAATGAAGAGCGATGACAAATCTACAACCGTTAGGTTTAAGGGATAATGCAATTCAGCAACAAATTGTCTTTTGCTGCTTCCTCTGCTTTTGTCTCTGCAAACACATCTGCAAAAAAGAGGACATGTTAAATTGCAATGCTTGCTAAAATGCTGCCTTCAGGGGCCATTGAACATATTAGAATTACATGTAAACTAAGGCAGGTGGGATTTTCTTTGATGTTAATAAGCAGAGAAAATGGAAAAGGTTTGTTGGTTATTGTTTTTATTTAAATGTAGCCTCGTCACTTTTTTTGGAAGTTTCTTCTACTTTTCGCAAATCTTTCATGAGCTGGCTTAAACAATATAATTTTGTCATTGAGCAGTTCCAAGTTAGGCATTCATTTCTATGAAAAGATTATTTTTCAGAATCACACAACAAAGGGTCAAACCCCCTGATGCTACCAAAAAGCCAGAGTGAAAATCCCTGCATTGTTGTTATCGACTGAGAATTATACTTCCCCCTTCCCGGAATTCACAGAGGGAGAAGTGAACAAGTGGAAGAGCACTGGCACTAAATGACTGAAAGATGAAGGGGATTCTTGGAGCAGCAGAGGGAAGCGTACAGCAGATTGCTGATCGGAATAAGACATTCACGATTTCAAATAGATATTGCTCCTTGCTTGAGTGACGTTTCCAATTTTAGCCGTCGGTTCAGTTCAGAGGATGCTATCTGAAGTGTGTAAATAAGATTCATAGGGATGAAAGTGGGTGGGTGTGGTTGTCTTTGACCTGAGCAGCAGTGCACAACCTTTACTCTGCATTCACAGATGGGGATGGATTATAGGTTAATATCCAATGTGGATGTAGTCATAAATCACGTCTACTACCGGTTGCATCGTTTTTGTTTTATTTATCTGACAGCGGCAGTGCATGGCTTCTTATTTTACCAGAGTTAGCTATAAGATAATATACATCTTCAGTCCCCGGGCAGGAAACGGAGATTAACACATCTGTTGAGAGAATTAACGCTGTAGTGTAAAAACACAATTACAAGATATTGTACATATTCACTTTACAACAACTGCAGCATTAAGACGGCACAACAAAAAACACAAGATTTCAAATACTAAGACATATCAAGTAACCAGATGTGTACATTGGGCTGAATCAACCATGATGTCATCATTATTTCCATGTGAAAACAATAAATAGTTTAACCCTTTATTGCACATACTGTGCCTTTTTACTTAAGCGTGGTATGTTCCTTTAAACACAACTGAAGAAGACACTAAAAAAAACTAGCTTTGTCTGCCGCTCTGTAGCCGACATCGGAACGTATACAGTTACACATTATTGGACAGAAGTTGACAAACTGCAAAAATAATCCGCTCTTCTCTGGCCTTGTTTCAAAACAGGAAGTATTGTCACAAGAAAGCCAACTCCTCCTCAGCTCAGCAGCACCATCACTTCACTATTAAACTCAACGTTTGAGGAGGGTGCTGAGGTTTACACCGAACCGTCCTTGTGAATAAATTGCTGCCGTCTCCCTCAGTGATGCATGCTTGCTAAATTCAAAACAAAAAAACGGTGCCAGAATTGCACGGCTGGGTTTTCTGACTTAAATGAAAATCAAACCGATCATTAAAATAAAAGCGTGTTGCGCAATTCTCAGGCCATTGTCTTTGTAATTACAGGTTGTAATTTAATATAATGTGCAATCTCTAGCTGCGTGCCCGTCGCGACAATGGAGTAATCCATCCGCCCACCAGCTCATTCAAGGCTCTGACGGAAAGCAGTGGTCCCGGCCCACCAGCCTGAGAATCGATTGGCTCTGGATGGGGAGGAAAAAAAGAAGATCACGCTGACGGATTCTCCACACACACACACACACACACACACACACACACAGGAAAAACAGTCATTTTATTATGAGTCAGATACTGACACACTTGAAGCTGATGTTTTTTTGGTGCCAAAATGGCACCTCTGATCTCTGGAGCTTAGGCCACTTGAGCAGATAACTGACGAGTAGAACGATCTTTCACATGTGTTCACTGACCTTCCTCCTCCCTTCCATCTGCCTCTTTTCATGCAGGAGGATGAACATTCATATTGATTTTCTTATTCAACATTTCAAATTATACATGAAATGAACTGTGATTGATTTTTCTAATATATGAAGTGGCTCTCTGTTGGTTCAACTGATTGGTGGCTGAAGAAGCATTTACCTGTGAGCCTTCTACAGCCAATGATTCCTGATGAGAGGATTGTTTTTTCTCTCCCTCTGTACCCTATGACTCATCCTGTGGTCTTTTACAAGTCTGCTAACAACAGGATATTTACATCCAGTATATAGACTTGTTTTTCTCAACTCTCACTGCTTTTTAACCTTTCATTGCCCTTCCTAACTGTCCGTCTCTGAGCAGATGCCACCTATATCCTTTAGTTCAAAGATCTAAAAGAACAGATGTAACATTAATACTGCGCTGTTGTTCTGTGGAGACCATTGATCTCTGTAGGATCTGCGCACATTTACATAAATTTGAAAAGACTTGAAGCGATGAAACCAAGTTTTAAAGGAAACTTATGCTCTTTTTGGGGGGAAAAGTGTTTCTACTAGAACACGTTTACAGGCTTTAATGTTTGAAAACACATTTTTCTTATACGGTCTGTCTGAATATACCTGTATTCCCCCTCTATCGGAAAAGCTTTAAGACAACACTCTTAGTTTACAGCCTGCCATGCTTTTAACCTGCTTTGCAGTCAAAATGAGATTCAACTCGGAAGATTCTCTACCGTTGATTGTATTCATCGACTTTAGGGGATAGCCCTGATGACATGTGAGCGCAACAAAACAACAAAAATCTCCGAAAGAATTTGACACTGGCGCTCAAGATGACATAACCTTTTAAAGGCTCTTATCATGTCGTACAGTGCGCCTGCAGCCTTTTAGACCCCTGGAGTTCTTAAGAATATCTGCATCTTCCACTTGAAAGAGGCTGATGCATCCGCCGGAAGGTTTTCAACTGGATTCCACCAAACGGCAGTTAGAAAGTTCCATAAGGCATGAGGTGAAAAACCTTTTGAACTGATTAAAAAAAAAAACGAAAAATAAAATAAAATTGATGAATGCAAATAGGCAAAAGTATATGCATGCTAAATATCTGTGCCTTACTTAACTTCATTTATTTTGTTAAATTAAATGCAAAAAAAGCGACTGTCCGCTGCGGCCATAACTCTTGGTTCATGTGTGTATTTTGTTGGAGTTTAAAGCATTTTATAATCATAGTAATTTGACGTACTATATGCAGTATACTTTTTAACAACCTTTTATCATAAGCCCATGAGATACTGGAGCTAAAAGCCTATGCAACTAACTACCATTCATAGCTTTTTCATTCATCATTTCACCTAATTTTCACTCTTTTTGTGACTGAAAGTGAACAAGGTTGTACTTTAAATACTTTTTATCTTTACCTTCACTTGCATGTTTTTGACAAACATCAAGTTTCAACAACATGGCACATCAACAACAACCCCATCAGCCCACTCGTGTTGAAACCACACTTCCCATCATTTTGACTGGTAAATGTATGTAAACAGGAAATATAATGTTGCTATTGAGGCGGCGAGTTAACTGGAGAAAACCTGATATTTCTCAGGCAAGTTCAGGAGTTTTAAGGGGCGTATTTTTCCTGTGATTTCTAAGCGGGCTTAAATTCTCCTAAATATAAATATCTGACATCCTCAGATATTCATACGTCACACTGAATATACACGTGTGTGTGTATATTTTCCGTGTGCTCAGATAGGACTGAGTTATGACTCAGAATATTTTTGCCTAACTTCCCGTTAGTTTCACTCTGATATGGGTTAATACTTTTTAATAACACAATGCACTTATAATAATGCTAGCAAAGTGTCTCGGATACTTAAGAGGACAGCAGTGGCGTTTCTCTGAACATCGAGGCTCTTCATTCTTAATGGGGCAGCGAAATGAGGGTGGATGGTGAATTTATACAGTGTTTAATATATTGTTCTGAGTCAGCGTGACGTTTGTGATTCCATGTTAATGGCCCAACTCTCTCAGACGGCATTTAATTTGCTGTTATCAGAATCACTAACGGGAACACAGCTGTGCTGTCGGCATCGGCCATGCCGAGGGAAAAGAAGGAAAGCGAGCTGGGACCTGAACAAATCAGCTGCAACTGACAAGACTAATTTCATTTTTCATTTTGGCATGGGAGGGGAGCATATTTCCAGGCTGAAAATGGGAAAGGGTGCACTAATTCATTAGCGTGAAATATAACTTTAGGTGGAATCTGGAGTTGTTATCATTGCTCTGGGGAGAGGCAGCGAGATGAAAAATCCCAGACAAGGTTGTGCAAATTGAGTAGAAGCCCACTCTGACTGATGGCTAGATGGCTGTTGTAGCTGGCAGTTTGCAGAGAAAGTCATACCCCACAGCCCTCCAGTCCACCACTTTTAAATATAGAGGACCATGTGTCAGAGCAAATGGAAAAAGAGAAGACCACTGCCGGTGTCACGGTAACGAGACGTGCAACAAACCGGCCTAAGATATGAATCTGACAGTCTATTATCTGAATGCTTGTGTTTTATTGCATTTTATTATATCACATCTATTGTAATGCATGAAATGTCTGTCAACCGGTATAGTGAAACAGACTGCAGCCATGCTAGCGGCTCTGTGAGGCGGCTCTGTTTATCAGAGCTTCTTTTTGATAAAAACTGTTGAACATGAAGTCCAGCACAAGTTAATGGAAGTGTCTGTGCTCTATATTGGACAGGGGGCGTTAACCAGACCTTAGTCCTCATCTGTGTATCTTTTTGCTCCAAAGTTGAAACATACTGTTACTTTTGCACTTGTTTGCTTCAAAAACGGCAAGTATTTAATGATGCTGCGGGTAACGAGAGTCAGAAGTGCATGCAATCATATTGTTTTTAAGTAACAACGAGATTTTTAAGAGATTTATGTTCTGATTATCTACCCCTTTCTCTCTCCCAACTCGTCAAATACCGCATCTTGGCTGCATCATCATTATGCAGGGGTGGTGTGGTGGTGGTGGAGGAGTCACATATGAGGCTGGAGGATTGTTTGTGATGATGGCATGGCTTAAGATAAAAGGTCAGTTCATAAGTGACTTCTGAGATGTCTGCCTCCATACCAGTGCAATTTATGTTGTTGAAAATGAACATTAACAAACAATGTAAGAACATGTCTTTCCACAAATAGTGTTTCTCTCTACAGTCCACAAAACACACAATGTGAACAGTTGTACACTGTTTTATGATGAAGAAAAAGATTTGGATGAAACAACACAAACTCTCACAAAATGTGATATGCTGCTGCGCCACACCCACAACAGGAACACGGAGCGGGCTTGTTTTTCCTTCCTGCGTCCTGCACTTTTTTTTTTTTCCGGTGCCTCTTAATGGGTATCGATTTCCTCCACACAGGTCGGATTGATTTTGGTCGTCCTTACTGAATCAGGAGACCAGAGATTAAAGTCCTGACCCTCTCGCACACCAAGAACACGCACACAACTGATTCACTTGTGATGCCACACCACCACTGTAATCAGCCTAAAGGTCACACAGCGAGTTCAGAGGAATATTAATGCCTGTAGGGGAAAAGATCTGGGTGCTATGGTTCTCTCTCTAATCCCTTTTAGTTTGTTGCAACTCGTCATTTTCTTGTACTTTCTTTGTGCACCCTAACGATGTTGTGTGTCCATTTTAGGAGGCGCTTTATAGCCATGCTAGCAGCATCCGCTGTCTGTCAGTATAGCTCCATCCCACCTATTTGGTACAGGCTGAAATATCTCAAGAACTATTGAATGGATTGCTGTGGACTTTTGTACATTTTGACATTCATAGTCCCCGGAGGATGAATCTTAGCGAAAGGCTAAAACAGCCTTCATGCACACTAATGAAATGGTACAATCTACAATTTCCTTTTTTTTTTTTAAATATTCCGTGTGAATATTTAACTTTATTTGAACTTTTGATAAACTGAACTGAGATTGTAAAGCCTCTTTGGCTCTTATCTGCTGTTGTTTTCTGTTTCTGTGTTCCTTCTTCAGGCTCAATCCGACGATTAAGAATGTATCTAGACCCGCTAGACCCAAGGCCAAAGATAGTTCTTACAAAGTGGATCACTTGATTACAGGCATTCATGTTTGCTTGGTTATGCACCCACATAACGCACACACACACACGCACGTGACACAGAAACTTTGTCTTCGTAATTTATATTTTGCACAAAGTGCTGATCTATTCTGAGCACAAAGTCAAGCAATCACTGAATCACGCTGCCTGCAGTTTATATGATGTATTCCTCTTTAATTGCCTAAAACCAATATTAATAAGTTTTCTCAGCCATGGCATAATCCCTACAGAAAAAAATAAATCAAGGAATTAAATATACAGCAAACAAACCATTTAACCAAAATAAATAAATAACTTCATAATCCATCAGAGGAATACAAATGTCATTTCTCAAGACAGACAGAAGACAAGGACAGAAAAGGTCTCTGGCTCTTTACTTATTTCCCCAGCTGTCAGACCCTTAGTCCATCCATATGTTCCTGTGCAAAGTCTGAGCAGCAGACTGGAATGTCAATAGTTTTACAGGTTTTTGGCCACAAACTAAAGTATTGGATAAGTGTTTGAACCAAATTTAGGCGGCGCCAGGTTAGGCTATGTTATGGAGCAATGGGCGGTTTTCTAATCGAGAGAAGAGTGCGGTTACAAAAGTTGACAGGCGCAGGGTAACTGCATTTCTGTCTTCTCTCCTTTCTGATGTTGCGATAGACATTTGATCCGACCGTAAGATTATAACCAATGCATAGCAGGACACGTGTGTATCGTCGGTCTACAAGTTATTTTAGTTTGAAACAGAAATATAATTACTAAGACTGTGAATACAGCCAGTTCATTTTACAGGTGAGTGCACAGTTAACAGACTCAGGCTAAATGAAGTGCACTCGTTGTTGTGGCTGCCCTTTAGGTAGTATTCATTTCATTTCTGATGCTGTGATATCCATGTCATCCAAAAAACATAATTACCAATGCATATATTATATCATTTCTGATTATGCATTTCTTGTTGTTGTCGCATTTTGTTACTGTGTTATTAGCGTTCGCTGCATGGTCGCTGTCTGGTGCTGAAGTCTATTACCTTCGCATGCGAAAGATGTTTTTGTCATTGCCTTGTGGTCACTTGTGCTGTGTGCCTACTATTTGGACAAATTCAATAAAAAAACATTCATATGGAATGTGCTTTGGGCTTTCATTACAAAACAAGAACTTTCACATAAATTTACTCTGAAGTCATGAACATCTACTATTGTCTTAGCACCCCCACCGCCAAGCTTCCCCTTCACACCGGGAGAGAAAAACGAATCGTGACACCACGTTCTAAGGGTTGTATTCCATGCTGTACCAAACACCGCTGACTGTGGTATAGCCATTAAAGTGAAGGGAAGTAACCCGATCCTCAGGGGCCATGAAGATCAGCATCAGACAACTCCATCCTCCAGCCATGGTTCCCCATGCATCACCATCCTTCATCCACCTCCTCCCTTTGCCTGCACCCGTACAAAACCTCCTCTGCATTATTCACCACCAACCGCTGCCACATTGGACAGACTCTGTGTGTTTATGTTTATTTGATTTTGCACAATTTTAAAGGAGATAAATAATATCACAGAGGAAGAGGCAGAAATCCCACTGGGCATATTTGAAGCCTCCACCAAAAATATTACAATTTCTCAAGACTGTCATGTTATACAAAAATGGAATGCTTTAGAAAAAAAGACAAACAAGCTGTTCATGCTTCAAAGGGGCTACCCTCATCAAAGCAGCAGCTGTCTCGCTGACTGTGCACAGCTTTTTCCACTAGCTGCACATGTTTGGTCAGGACAGCCCCGCTGACGTGCGAGCCCACGCTGCGAGCGGCTTGTCATCCTCGACGGTGCCGCTCGCAGAAGTGTCGCTGGAGGATATTAGCATGACGTCGCTGTGCCCCTCCATTCTCTTTTTTTTTGTAATCGGTGCGATGACGACTCATTCACAGTGAAATGTGTTTAGTGATGGTTGATGTTATTTTTTTAGAGCCTTGCTCGGCAATTCCCACCTCTGGTGAGCCATGCACACTTTCCAAAGAGCCTCGAGGATGTGATGCATTATGGATATTATGACGCATGCACACGCGCTCGCATAATCACCTTTGTGCAACTGTTTTGCACCATTACAAAGTGTAATTGTATTTATGGTTTTCTCTCCCATGTGATTTATTGAGCATTATCATGTGTCATGGGTATTCTGACGCATGGGTAACCCACTTTGCTGATCTGAATGGGAGTGTTTCATACATCTCTGCTCTCTTTACATCAGTAAGTAAAGAGCTCTCAGCATGAATGGTTGTCTGTTTTCTACCCCTTTCATGACCGCTGCACCCCTTATGGCACTGCCTATTGTTCCGTCTCTTGTTCGAGGGTTACTTTTTAATATCTAACCTGGTGTTACACATCCCAAATTTAAAAAAAGAATAAAATAAATATACTTAATCTTTTCAGCAGCGAGTTACATAAAAAAAAAAAAACTCTCGTATCTTATTTTGCTAAATATGAAGTTAGAGCCTGCAGGCGATTAGCTTAGCTTAGCGTAACGACTGGAAGCAGGGGGAAACAGCTAGCTGCCCAAAGGCAAACAACTAAAATCACACACTTACTCACACTTTGCAACTTTTCAAATTGTTGTATTGTTTGGTTCATACTTGTTGAAAAAACATCTTTATATCTTGAGGTAACATCAATAAAATGTAGCACCATAACTTATTTAAATGTATACAAAATATATATATATATATATATATATATATATATATATATATATATATATATATATATTATATATTAAGGCAAACGAGACACATATCCACCCCATCTCTTAATATTGATTACTCTCAACATGAATGAAGCTGTGAACAAGTTGTAGCAGTCTCAGGTCTATTTGACCTGTAAGCTCATTTTACTGTACGTTACGTTTCTGCATCGATGATACAGAAACATACTAAATAAGTAACATATATTCTGAGAATGTTCTGAACATATCCCTGAATTATGTCCTTCTGTGTCAATTAATATTGTTGTCTCAACATACTGTGTAAAACATTAATTGCTTCGGTCTTCCAGCTACTTTAACATCCAAACGTATTCAGACAGCCAGACGTCTGTATTATGTCTGCGATTCTCATCGTAAGTGGATATTTAATACAGTGGAAAAGCCTCTTTCCTTTTGGGAGATGTCACTGTCATTGGTACCTTTTTTATTAAGCTGCAGAACTGGTTGTAGCGTCTTTGTCTGTGTTCTCAGTCAGACTGAATTTGCAGGTATTAGTCTGAAAAAAAGGTCAAGCATAAAGCGACTAATAGGATGAACTGGCGGTCGTACATGAGGGAGGATAGAAGGCTGTCCAAATGGGTTTCGTTGAGAATTGGTGTGAAGTCAAACTATCAATAGTTCCCGGAAAGGTGTGAGAGCAGGAAAGTAGGTGAATATATGTGATGTATAAATGATCAACTCAATATATCTGTGTGTCGAGCCCATCGGTTCAATTTACAATTTACTGGTCAAAACCATCTCACTGTGGAGCTGCATTTTCATTTGCATGGCAGGATTAATAAAGGTTTGGCAGTGCAAAAGCGATCAGCTGAAATATGTCATTTTTATGAAAAGGGAATTATTATAATGCCTGTAATGGGTGAGTCACCACTCCGAGGCCACATTTGCAACGTTATCTACCCAGTGTTAATTAAGATATGTGAACTGAAGAGCCTGGGAGCTGGACTTCTCTCTGAATTAAACATGTGAATGTGAATTGGCATGTAGTGAAGCTTTCCCTCCGACATGTTATGTTCTTTAAACAGCGTTTTATATGGCGGGAGGGGATAGTGGAGCCAAGTACCCAGGGCCCATTATGAGGAGGGCCGTCCAACTAGCATTATACACACTACAGAAGTTTAAAAATTGTAATTTAATTTAAATTATAAGTAAACTATTAAATCAATAATTTGGCGGTTTCACAGACATTCTTGTATATCTTCTATGCAGTTTTGCAACATGGGAAAGTAGTGTAAAGAGACCAGGTTAACATGAGAGGCCACACATTTTAAAATCACCTGATGTGGCTGCGAAGTCATGAGGCTGACACACGAGCTGATGACTGACAGGAACGATGACATCAGCTGCCACTCTGCTGCTGTTGTTGGCGGGCAAGCAGCAACATGGACACAAATGAATGAGAGCTCTGTCATTGCACCGGACAATTCACCCAATCACAGAATCCCCCTGTGTCGCCTCTGAAAGGAGTTCCTGCACACAGAGGAGGACAGTGCTGGCAGTGCTTAGATGACACAAAAGGAGCCGACCACTGCGGTAACGTACGCATGCTGTATGTACAAGCGTGCATATGATAATACTGTCATTGAAATGCCTGTTTTGCTAATGCAGAGAGAGGTGGAGTAAATGTATGTTTGCAGACAGTGTTTGAGTTATTTAACATGAGTTTAGGGCTTTAAAAAGGTTCCTTAAATCATAACACCAGAGGCACAACTACCACACGTCATCATCTTTGTTCAAAGCTCAGGTGAAGGAAAGGACATCTGTCATCCTGTCGAGCTGCATCAAATGTCAAGGCCGAGGCTTTCAGTGCGATTTATTTCGTGCTTCACAATTGAATTATATTTTTGATTATGCTGCACACAATAATGTACTGAAAATAGTCTAAACCACTGACAACAATCAGGTATTTCAGGATTTTTGATGATCGTATCATTGAAAGTATTTCGATGGCTAAAGTTTTTTTTCTTTCTCCGTTAAAACAATACCTGCATTTGATCCTTTTGGGACCCAGATCTAGAAAAAAATGACTATTTGCATTGTTTTGCTTGCAGCCAATCACCACAAGTCCTCTTTGATTTAATACAGCGTGTGATTGGCCTACAGTCTGTCGTGGTGGAGGTGAGTGTGGTATATTTGAAGAATTCGGCCGTTCAGCGTGCCGAGATAGCGTAAAAATGTTCGAAAGTTTGGCCACGCCTGTGGTGTCTGATAAAAATTAATTCGGTGGTGGTGGTATTTTACGCATATGAATGCTTTCATTCACATGATGGATAATGAATGAAGTAGAATAAAGTATCAAATGAGGACACTCTATTGGTATCGGCATGACTTTAAGGGTACTATCGTAACATTTAAACGAAACCCAGTACTACTGATTGGATGGCATTTTGCACCACTTTAATCCAGACTGAAATGCCTAAACACTTATATTATATATATATATATATATATATATATATATATATATATATATATATATATATATCCTAATGACTTTGGTGATCCTTGTGGTTGACATTAGTTCTGAGTGAAATGTATAATTTGGTACACACATTTAGTCTTCCCTCTCAGGATGAATTGTAATAACTCTGTTGAGCCTTAAGTTTTCATCTAAGACCATTTGCTTAATTAATACTTAAGTTTATGACCATTCCTATCAGCCTCAGCTGTAGGCCTGCTTAATGACCTACTAATGACACTGATTAGAAGACTGAATTGGTCGACGTGGTAAACACAAACTGCTGAGTATCCTGTTGACATTTTCATTGGGAGTTAGTCTTGTTCCTGTCATTTGTCTTTTCAGATTAATATATAAGGTTATTTTTATATTTGTGCAACACAGGCAACAATGATAAAAGTGTTCTTTAAACATTGTAAACGAATGCATAGTTTGTATTGTGATAACACCGGTCACAGATGGTTTGGAGAGGTTTTTTTTCTCGCGTATGTCCTTTGTGCTCCTGTGTAGATCATCAGTTTTCCCTTCAGACTGGTAGAAGAAAGAAGCATGAATAATACATGCACCATTTTATATTAGGTTTGTCTGTGCTGTACAGTTGGTGTATGATCTTTAGCTTGAGAAGCCTTACAGTAGAAACATGATGGAAAAGAGACAGATGACCAGTTGTGAAGACGTCGATACTCAATGCATTATACATTCTCAGAAAGGCAGCCCTTTTGTTCTGTGCACGTACAGTAACACCTGCTGAGCTGCTCTTTTGCCTTCTGCCAGTGCGAAGAATAGCTCTGACAAGGTGACTGGCTCCAAAGAGAGGAATTCAAATGAAACCTCTTGAGCCCTGCTCGACAGGCTAGTCCAGATGACAAAGGACCAAATGGCAGGCTTTACATGAAAAAGCCACAAACTGTCAGCATTGTCCTCTTTTGTCATTCATTTATATCTTTTTCAGAGATTTATTCAGTCTAAGGTCAAAGATGTCTAGATTCCAGCAGGCCTGAAGTAAACTCTGAGGCAAGATGAAGCCGTACTTGAACATTGAGTCAGTATGTCCACCTCTCATATGATGGAGGTTTTTCTCTGAACCTGCTTCGTGAAATATTGCATTTCCGATGTATTTTTGTTGTGGTGTGGACGAGGGATTGTAATGGGTTAATTATTCTGCCCAGCAATACGGACATTTAGAGTCCTAGGACGGTGTTAATGCCGTTTTTGAGGCTTTTATAACTGCAATTAAATGTTGCCGCCTGTCTGGTGTTCTGCCTCCCGAGCACACCACTCAGCTTCTCTACACTGACCCCTTTGCCCCCAGTCGAAGACCCGGGTGCAATAAGAGAAAGAGAAACCTCCTTCCGACCTCCAAGCAAGGGCAAAATGTAGCTCTGACTGGATGACAATCTCTCAGAAACGGCACATTTCTGTAACTCCACGTCTTTGGGTGTTTCTGCCAACGCTTTGTCACACCTCCCGGCATCGATTACCAACACATGAGGCATCCATTAGTGTCTGCATGAGAAGCACCCGGCTTTAAAATAACTACAATGTAAAAACCATTAACCGTTTATTTGATCGACTTCACACTTGGCAGGTTTATTGCTGAGGAATCAAGCTAGTGAGATCTACAGGACATTTTTATTTTATGAGGTGGACACACTGTGTAGTGAGAGGGGACCCTTATTAATTATGAATGTAATGTCCTTCCAATTTCTCAATCAATCCATCCATTTGAATCTTACGACTGCTACTACTAATAATAAAAATAATGGTGTGATTTTTAAAAGGATCTGATTTATGTCCAGCATGCTGCACCCTACAGACGTGTTTTCTTCTGTAAGTTTGAGGTCGATTGTGATGTGCAGCACTCTGAGAACACTTCCAGTAACAGGAAGTAAAGTGAAGCATGGGGGGAAATACAGCTGAGCTGCTGTCCAAAAAAATGAATAAAATAAAAACCAATTGAAATTACATTAGTGTTGAAGTCCAAACAGGATACACATTTCTAAACTTAGGAAAAATCTTTTACAAAACAGGAAAATAGAAATCTGTCCAATCAGGCTGACATTGCTGTTGCTCGGCCCCTTTGAAAATCATCTCGGCCACACAGCTCAGGCCAATTTCCCAGCAGCCACTTCAGCTTTCCCTCCCATGTTCCTCTTCCTCGCATCACACGGTGGTCAGGCTTACTCGACAAGCGCATCCTGACATGCACTGCGTCACCAGCAGCTCTGCAACGGCAACGCCCCGTGAATAATGATTGTGGCGCGCGTCGACGATGCTAACTTGTGTGAGCAGCGGAACCGCCGACGTTAGCCGACAGTTGTCTGATCTTTTTCCGCGGCTCCGACCCTTGTGTGTTTCTGTATTCTTGTGGCAATGCAGCAGACGATGAAAGCTTTTACTTAAACATCCTTCAGAGTCATCTCAAATGTACCGATCTAAATTAAAAGCAGCATTTGCAGGAATATGCGCCGCAGATCCTGATCTCTTGTTTTTTATCATGCGCTACTAGCAGCATCCCTCCTTCCCCCTCACCTCTGTGTCTCAAAGTTATTACAGCAGTGTGCTCCTCTCCCTCTGCTCTGCGCAGATAACAAGCAGCTACACTCATCTGCTGACTCCTCTTCACCCAAAGCAACGCTTATCGTTCTTAAACACACTTCTCCTGTGAAACTAATTATTGCGCTGGCTTTCTGCTGCGTTGTCACTGGACCACTAACGTACAGAGTGCGAGGATTTTTCTACCCAGCCAGTCTCCTCCTGTCCTTTTGACTTCTCTCACTCTCTCTCTGAGCCTCACTTCTGATGTTTCAGTTTTAAAAATCACGCTGAAGCCTGTGTTTTCCCTTCTTCTCACAGTAAATATTAACACCAAGAATGAAGCGTTTCACTCCTTTGGATGAGAGGCAACACTGCCAAACACCTCTTCGTAGAATAGAGGAATTTAATCCAAGTAAGCCACAAACACCCTCCCACACATAAGAAGTGAGATATTTGCATGTTCTAATTGCAGTTGATCAGATGTTTGAAAATAGAAATTGGTGGGTTTTTTTTCACAGGATACATTTTGTGTTGATTTTGGCGCTTTATTTTGGCGCTTTATTTTGGCGTTCACCTGGATAAAAGCGGTAGTGTTGCCGATTTGACTCCAGCAGGGTCTGACAGTCTCCTCATCAGTCTCCTCATCCGATCAGTTCTGGTTCTGGTTCTTCCGTGCCTCCTGGTCGGCAAAACACCCAAGACCCTGGCAGCTGGCAGGGATTCAGTGTCTTGCTCAGAGACACTTCAGCAGGATGAGAGGCTCACTGTCTCGAGGGTTTGAAGCCCCAGCCTCTCTGATCATTATGACCCTCTGCTGCCTCACAATGTGCGGTGTCCTCTTAAAATATTCATTTCGCAATCTACTGTGTTTGTGTGTGTTTTCTTTGCTGTTATGGTATTTCGTGCGTCAAACACGGTTAAAAGAAGTTCCTTGTGAATGCGAAACATCCTGCAAACCGGCTTGTCATTGTCCTATTGAACAGGACAATGATGCTTCTATTCTGTCAGTTTTAAATCCATTGTGAGAAAAAAACAATTTTTTTCAATTGAGCAAATGTGTCCCCACAGAGACTTTTCATTTGTTTTATGAATAGTGCGCGTGTGACAAAATTTTCATACCGCACAGCTGCACTCATTAATACCTGATTAAAAGCTCATTATTGCGAGTTTGTATCATCAGCTCATCAAATTATTGATGTAGTCGCATGCTTTCAACCTACTTAGCCTTTCTGTGTGGCACACAAAACAAAGCAACTGACTAAATACAAACTATGACATTCACACAAGACCGCAACTTCTATTCAGTGGTCTCACACGTAACTGTTGGAATATGTGTAATTTATCATGTTAACGTGTAATTTATCCGAGGAAAGAGCAACCGCTACAGATTACGTTCATTAACTGATAAATGACCTGATGAATGGAAGCCAGGTAATCTCCTGTTGTTTCCAGCATTTAAATACGGAAGCCCAAACGGCAGCATTGTAATCACAAAGTGACTCCAAACTTGAGCTAGATGTACACTACATTCCAAATTGCACTTTTCGTTTTACTTTTCGTCCATGCTGCAGCTGCTCCTACAGGGTGTGTAATGTTGCATGCAGTATCATTTCAATTCATAGCATAACCATAAAATTGCACCTTGAACTTTGACTCTTGTGCTCATTTATCTGCTGCGCACAGGATTATGGGAGAGAATTTCCAGAGCAGCGTGCTGGCTGGCATACTGCCAAATGTGACCGGATGCAGTATGACATGCTGGTATTTTTTGGCATACTGTATTTGACATAATTTGGGACGTACTACATCATTTTTCTAGCATACCAAACAGTCTGGGTATCGTAGCGTACATATACTTAACTGTTCATGAAGACGGTAACACTGTAATAGTCTGGTTGAACCATGGCGAAGTGGAGTATTTCATCATTTTGACTAACCATGCTTATTTTCTGAATTTTGTCAACTTTATATTTGCCTCTGAAGCAATATTCACCATCTTCCTCTTTGTGCCTCAATGTTTAGAATAAACTTTGCATGAACTAATCCAATCCACTGTCAATTTCCAGTCGTAGACATCCCACAACACTTTTGGTTAAAGTGAAGGTTTCCTATAAGATATTTAGGGCATTAGCAGTAAAAACAACATGCGCTATGTAAAGATATAGTGGAGTAATGTCTGCCTGATCAGAGAATGAAGTTGCTCTCCCTCTGTGTTCTCTGTGCTTCGTTAACATAGCCTGTTAGCGCTGTTGGCACTATGGAGACAACAGATATGCTCTGAATTTAGCTTTCAGCACCTTTTAAGGTATCGTGTCTGTGTTAAATAATTTGAAAAGTACCCTTTAAACACATTGTGCTTCAGCAAAATATATGCAACATATGTAAACGCCCTATTTCATGCAGTTTAAGAAGCATGTTAACATTCAAGTTGAAAAGAAAGGAACCGTTCACTCTAAGCAGCTACATACCTGAGCACAGAGACACCATTTTGCATTTAGTTGGGGAAATGTATGGGATTGGTCTGTAAGGTTAGAGTGAAGAGGCACAGACCAGGAACAGGACTGTTCTATTTAAAAAAAAAAGGAAAATCTTACAGAGTCTCTGGAAAAGACAGATAACTGATAGACAGATGGACAAAAATCCCTTTCATAACGATTATCTATGCAGTAAAGCCAGACGGGGGATGATGGGGAAGCAAGGGGATGACAGTAAATACGGTTCTAATTTAGGGAAACATTAGCTGTAATAACAGCACTAATATCAGATCCGTCATCTGCAGTAAACTTATCGGTTACACACTCCACACACTGCATCTTCATTTTGAGACCAAAAATAGATTGTGTGTTCAAACTGCTGCATCCTCACTACGTGATCTGTCATCGATACATTGATTGATGGACTAACGCTGCTGCCTGCTGGTCACAGACGCTGGACTTTGCATGCATCGGTATTTTGCAGAGACAGTTTGGGCTTTGGCCTGCTGCGCCGAGAAGGGCTGATTGAAATCTGATGGATAATTTATGTTGTCGAGGTGAGCCTGTAATTTCCAGGGGAGCAGTAGTCTATGCTTGGCTGGCCACCATGAATGATTAATACGTAAACATTATTCATAACTTTCCCTCATAAATTTAGCTGGTCATTAATTCTGCCAGCCTCCCGCACAGGTCGAGAGAGGGGAGGGACGGAGGATGAGCTTCAGCCTGAGAATGTGCGCAGACTGGAAAAAGCTCAACGGAGAAAAGATGTCAAGTTCAGGCTCAAGTTGTCTTTCTGTTGTATTTGGAGCACCAGTGTGATCTTGTGGTTAAACACACTGCTAACATATTCAGTCCAGCGGTTTGAGCTAATTGGATGCTAATTAGCCTGCGTCGGCATTGTCCTCTGAGACATGTTTTCTCTGTGTTTGTTTGTTTTCAGAATGTGGGTGTACGAAAAGCAGCTGATCAGTAGGTGAGAGGCTTTTCACAGAACTGGAGATTGATTGTCTTTGCTAATGAGTGCAGTACATACACTCTGTGTAGGACTGAGAGCTTGATTAGACACGCAGACCAAGAGAAGTGTTGTTATGTGCAAACATAGTCATAGTTATCTATCGTGATTATTTGCATAACAACACACAATTCAAATGATTAGGTATTGTATTTTTATTGCAAAAAAAATCAGTTATTTTTATTATGTATTATAAGCTGCTTAGCCTTGACGTTCTCTAATATGTATTGCTGTAGCATCAACTTTAAACAACAATAGTTTCTCACTTCAAAATTCTGCGTTTTTTTCTGTGTGTGAATGAGAGTTATCAACTTGTTGTCTGTCTTTTTGAGCATAGCACAAGCGCAATTAAAAAAATAAATACAAATCGCTGTTATTTTTCACTATATTTCTCCTCCATTTGAAAAAAAACTCAAAACATCCGGAGATCGAACCGGTGAAAACTTGCACCTCATTGTGATTCGTCTGGCCTCGTGCTTCGTGTAGAATCGGGTGCAATTAACCCTTTGATTGTTTATGACATATTGTTAAACAATGAACTGAAGCATTGTTGTAATGGAGAATAAATACTGAGGTGGCAGTAATGCAACATTGTGGATGGCAACTGCATTCAAATCAAAGAGGAAGAAGAAGAAGAAGAAGAAGAGGTTTTTTTTTCCTCATTGTTTTGGAAGGAAAATGGCTTCCTGTTTTCCTCAAGCCCCAAGCCAAAGATATTTGTTTTTTCCTCCTCACCATGCTTCTCCATGCTAAACTCTGTTGCAACTTCTAACAACCAGTTCATCAAAAGGAAAGCTTCACCTTTGGCCTGTCAGGTAAGGCTGGCTGATGGTTGATTATGATGACATGCTGCTGTGCCTATTGGCTTATAAGCCATGTGTGTGTTTTCTGCTGGTGGGTTGCCGTGGCTTATTTTGTGTGGGGGACGAGAAATTATTTTTATTTATTTATTTCTGTGTGTCTAAAGCGAGCTTATCCCCCTTTCTCTCTGTGGAAAGATTAAAGTCAAAGTTATGTGGGAGTCGGACTCATTGACATTGTGAAGTTAAAACGTTCAGGTCTCACTTTGAAGGCCTTGCAGACCTCTGGTTGAGCATGTAGCATTGGACTCAATGTCAACAAACTCTTGTATTGAACATTTTACTGATACATGCAATATTAACATTTTGTGACCTGCCACACTACAAAACAGCATTTTCTAATTTTGCCTATAAAGCAGGCTGCATTACGTTTTTCCAAAATGCATACACTGTTGTATTGTATACATGTAATGTCTGTTGTCTATTTGGCTACATGAAGAGACTAGTATACTAGTACAGGTTGTTAATGTGCAGTGACTGCCTGTAGGCTCCAGCCCCCGTTACCGGGATCAGTGGTGTACTCTGATGGATAGCTGTTTTTGTTTTTGGAGTTTCATAATCATCTGCATGTTTCCCATATTTTTTTCCAATATAAATGCAAAAACTAAGCTTGCGAGACTTGGTGTTGGCTTTACTGGGCCGCTCGTATTGAACCTACAGGAGACGAGCTGTGACGCTTTAGAGATCAGAAGCTGAATTCATCAAAAATGTCTCAGCGGAGGAAATCCGTTCGAACTGGACAAAAGTTGTCGGAGTGATTCTTGACTCTTTGAGGCTGAAGAGTAAAAGCATTTTGTCAACTTTCCTAACATGTGAAGTGACTCATGCCTCAGCTGAAGTGTCTCAGAGCTGCAGAGGAGTTTGAGCCGGTCAGCAGCTGCTGATGGAGCGCACACTGATTTCATTTAACTTAGGTCTTTTGGAGAAAAGACCTATAAACACAACTTGGGGGGGGGCCCTGAATTTTGGTGGAAAAACGAAAGTACCCCTAAGGACAAGAACCTGAAAGCATGCATATAATCTATTAAAATACCTTTTAATAGGAGAGATGGGATTGGCACTTTATCACATTTTCTCATTGGAATGGCACCCTGGAGAGCACTTTATCATATTCCGTCTACCATCGGGGCAATTCTTTTTTTAAATTTTTTAACAGGGTTGCTCAAGGGTGGGCCGATCTGATTCCACCAGTGAGTGATCGTAAAATTATACCCAGACATGAAAGGATAAATGAAATTAAGATGTAGCTTGGTCCTGGTCTGAAGATTCCAAATGCCAAAAGGTCAAAAGAGAAAGAAATATGATGTCGCTGACTTTAGCTTTCTCAAGTAAAACCCTTTTCCTTTTGTCTATTCACTCTAATTCCATCTTAACTGGGTACACTTTGTGTGTGACAGCCGTTTTAGTCTGTGTTTGTTCGTCTTGGACAGAAGATTAATCTCAAAGAGAACCTGATCAAATAGAGGAAAATGAATAAACGAGAGTGCCCGCTCATCCCTGAAAACAAAGACATGATTTTTGGTCTTTTGATTTTTTCTTTTACACTCTATGTGAAGGTTTTCCATCAGCGCTCACATCGACAGCAGACTTTATTTCAGACACACATTTAGAGGGAGCATATGGGGCTCTCTTCACTGTCGCAGCCCTGCTTTGTGGTTCAGGCTGGCCTGTCGAGGCGTTCAGTTAAAGTCCTGCCTAGATCAGCTTTAGCCGCAGCACATGTGAGTTCAGCAATTTATCTCTCTGCCCCTGAAAAGCTGTTTTCCTTTTTCGTCCACCTGCATCGTTCAGCCACAAGGTGTTCCCCTGCCACCGACCTTAATTAACCATGATGCATTTCTTCTGATTTGTTGGTGGGAGCCATCACAGAGAATGAAGATGGATGAGTGTGTTTTACTTTGTGTGGAGGTGGGATCGAGGCAAGAATAGGCAAGCCACCACACCTTGGCAAAAGGAAATACAGATTGTTTGGATGTCATGTTGAACACTTATTTGTATAAAATCCACCTAATGCACACACATGGTTGGACAAAAACAGGCCTTTTTTTGGATTGGCTGATCATCAATGCAGGAGCTTGGGTTTCTCCTGGCTGGGAATCAATACAGGTTTAGACGCATGCAGCGCTTAAGTTGGACGTGCTATAAATAACCAAGCTTGGGGTTTAGCTCATGACCGGATGGGATGATGGATGGCAGAGGGGACGGCATTTTTCAGTAGTGAAAGTGACATAAAAGCTTCAAAAGACCAACTCTCCAGGGCATCTTGGAAAGGTTGTCCGCTTTGATCGGAAGGTGCGTTACTTCAGAGGCTGCCAACGTGTTCCTCTTCCTTTTTTTTCAAATTTCTCTCCTTTTTAAAATGAGCTGGACCTGACTTCAGATCAGCTGCAGAGCCAACACATCATTACCCGGAAAAGTTTCTCCTCTGGGCACAAAACGGCGAAATGAGCCTCCTGCCACTCATTTGAAGTTGTCAAAGTTTTCTCGAAACAACATTGATTGACTTTTAACTGACTTTGCGCCGGGCTTGTTATCAGCCTGGATGTGCTGACTCCAGCTCACATCCCTCATGTGACGACTCAACCCGGCCTCTCCGCTTCTGCATTAGCACTTTAAAGCACATCTGTTGGCTGCCAGGGCAATTACTGACACGGCTACGGTGATTTCACATGAAGATTTTTCCCAATCATCGATGGAAAATGGGGCTGGGATTTTAAAATGAAGGATCTAATGATGGTGCAGGACAGATGTTTAGGAATGGAGGGGAAAAAATATGCAAGGGAGGGGAATAAAGTCAGATTCCAGAGGGCGAATATATCCTGTCATAATGAATCTTACGTGCTGCTTTCCTCAACATTGTACTTGTTTTTGTGCTGACCCATTTCCTGTTGGTTTGCCTCAGAGGACTTGGCTTTGTTTTCAGGGTTGCATATCTCCGTCTGCCCATTTCCAAACAAAGCCATATGCTGCGCTGGAATCCTCTCTTTCACCATCATTCAGAAGCACGCATACAAGCACTCACTGCGCAAAATTGTAATTCTGACTGAATTTGATCCTTCTGATATCGTTTGTTCCTTTTTGTATCAACTATTTCATGGAATATACTTCGTAAACAATCAAAATGACTATAAAAGGGCCAAAGATTCGGTCACAATTGAGGACCGGCTTTAAAGGATAATTCTGGTTTATTACAACTTAGGTTTGCATTTAGTAGTTTTTACTAAATGTATGCTACAACAAAGTCCCATGAAGCAAGAATTACAAGCAGTCAGACGATCAGACAGGTTGTAGAAAACCCCTCAGGTTAGTTAAACGGTAAAGTTGTTTCCCAAACTGTCCATTGTAAACATCCATCACAGTTTGCAGGCTGACTTCCTGGTGAAACTGTGTCCGACTGTCCTCCCTCCAGGTGTTGGGATGTTTTCATGTGCAATTGGGGATTATTGGCAACATTTCAAGTGTGCTCACTTTCAGTTATCCAAGTGTTTTAAAACATCTGGCTAAACTCTGGCCTATAGCCTCATGTACCTTACATTCCGCCGTGATTCAGTCAAATAGCATTCCGTTATTCCTCAGCAGGTTGTTAAGTTCATATGATGTCTATCTGCCCGGAGTGATACAATCTTTGTCTGAGGCAAAACTGATATATTTCTACGGACTGTGCCGCTCTGCTTTGCTCTCCTTTTTGTGTTCAATAACACAAACAAACAAACCGATCGAGGTAGCGGTCGAGCAGCAAAATTACAGTTTTTTTTCGGATGGATACTTGCCATCCTTGTCGGAAACAGCTTTCTCAAGTACACCAGCGAAAATAATCTAAATATAGTGTACGTTTAAACTGATATTGATTTTGCTTTTGACGGCTAATGTACATTTTGCTGATCTCCTCGTCCACATCAGTGTATTGCTTTGCTGATGTGCCGATACTCCCGTCTACTTCTCCAACCGCCGTATACACACTGTCTATGAATAAGCAACTCGTACAACACCGCTTCTAAAGAACCGACCAATCCCTTTAAGTGCTTCCTCCGCCCTTATCACTACATAATCGCCAGCGTAGCGGCACGGTTTTGGAGGGCACCCAGGTATCACATCGACGTCCCTCCCTCTGCTCACTGCACAGTCTCTGGTGTTATCTCACCATCTCTCAGCCTTGTTTTGTTCTTAGAAGAGGCTTTCATTTTTTTTTTGGCAGGGAAATCTGCAGAGAATCATTGATATTGATATATGATCATACATATTCTGTGACCTGGACAGGCGAACATAACGTTTAAGCCCAGATCTTTTATTAAAAAACGTTCACACGTACCAGAACATATTATTGTTAAAGTTATTCTAGTCCGAAACCCATAAGCTGTATGTCCAAGCTCTATTTTGCAACTGGAGCAATGACAATTAAAATCAAACAATTACACAGAATTATTGTTAATTGCATATGCTGATAGGGAAATTAGACTTTTTAATTGGAACTATTCATGCGCTACAATTTGGATCTTCATTTAAATTAATTAAAATGTAAAGGCAGGAAGTTTCTTTTCACTAATTCCACTGCAGTTTTTTCTTCAGACTGTTTTTTCTCTCACTTATCAATAACGTATGAGACTTGAGCCAAACTTCAGGCATCGCTGAGTGTGACTAGTTGGAAGGAGAAGGATGTTTTGCTCCATGTTGCACCGACACCATGTTTGCTCCTTTTATATATATATATAATGGGCTGTCATCGATCGGCCACTGGTTGAAACTGGCCGGTTGTTGGCTTATCGGCTGACCGGCCGATCGGTCTTTTACGATGTCGAGCTAGTTTTGCTGCCGCCAAGTGGCTACAAAATTCTTAGTGGAGCTTTAAGTAAGACTTAACTTGATTCATATTTGTCTTAACATTGTCATAGCTTAAACACTTTGTAAGTCCTCTTGAAGTTGGTTAACACAGCTGTCGATAGGAGAACTAACGATATATAATAATACGATTGTTGATAGCTCGGTTTGCTCGCCCACAGTAAAGTAAAAAAACCAAACCTCTACGCAACAGATGCACGTAACAGATCTGGGTGTCATTGAAAACTTGGCAGCGAGACCGGCCTTGCATCGTGATTCCAAACAAGCCTCCTGAGTTTTCAGGGCACCGGTGGAGACAGCTGCCAATTCAGACCGCCTCGCCTCTCTCCTGTGATGGATGAGCCTGCCTCCTTCTCTCATCTTGCTGCCGTAATTGAGACTTTAGCCGTTGTCGTGGTCATAAAGGAAAAAAAAGGTAAAGAACACTGCCCTGCACTTAAAGGCAGCAATGGGGAAAACAGAAAGTCTGGCTTGGGTCAATGTTTTGTCATGATATCTAGTTAAATAATGGGTTCGGTCAATACGATTGAGCCACCTCAGATGAAGTATATTTGTACGCACACTGCAGTTTTTACAACCAGACCTCTTCTCTTGGAGTCCTTCCAGGAAGTAAGTGTCAGAAGAATCCTCCTTGGCATGTGCTTATATTGGAGTGTTCACAGGTTATCAAATTTGTTTGATTTAGTTCAGTGCCAGAGGACTTTCTGAAGAGAAATATGGAAATGAGTAACCCCCAAAAAGTCTGATGACTTTGCTAGCGGCAAGGCTTGAGGGATGGCCATGTTGAAATCAGTCAGTCTCTCAGTCAGGCCACCGCTTCGGTCCAGAAATATCTCAGGAACTGTTAAATACATTGCAATGAAATTTTCATTATTCATTTATCCCAAAAGGGTGACTTTTACTGACGATACGCAGACTTTACCTACTACCACAAGCAGGTTTTTGGATTTCACTGAAATCTCAAACCTATGGGATGGGTCGCCATGACATTTGACGCAGATATTCATGTTGCCGAGAGAGGATGAATCATCAAGCATGTATCGGCGCATTTATGGGAATATCTGGGTGGACGCCAACAGCAGAAACAGCTTCTCAGTCTTGTGAGTTACATGTTCGCTACGTCAGAATTCACTCTTTCATTATGGATTATTCCATATAGCACAACAACTGTTTTTCGATGAAATCAAAAAAACACTTCAAGCGAGCGTAAAAATGTTTCAGCCTTTCTAATGCAATACTTCAAATGCAAATAAAAGTATGTGAATGGAAACATGGCTTGTGTGGTCACTTAGTAGTAGTGCTCACAAGTCATTTTTCTTTGTTAGTGCCCAAAGGAACTAAGAAATAGAAAGTTGACCTCGGAGGGATTCACTACACCACTCACCGAGCAAGTGAAACGACTCATCCCTGAGTCATCCTCTCCAGCGTCGGCACAGCCAACGCGCTGTGATGCACTTATGGCTTCTCAAGGTTTCAAAATGCATCATTAATGATGACGCCTCCGTCAAGCCAATCACTGGAACGTTTCTCAACAGTGCGGTTCCATCATGGATCATCCAATAAGTAATCAACATATGAATGGTGTCTGTCTGGTCGTATAGCTCGACTTTTATCCACTGAGGCAAAAATATGTGAGAGCCTTTTGCCAAGAGGCCAGATGATCTTCATAAACGGAGCTGATGGGTGATAATGTTCAGTCTATGTGCTGGCGGGTACAGAGATTGCCACAACACCAGTCAGATACACTGCCTTTAATATCTCTCCGTCTGGCCGCTAATGCGTTCAGCACAAGCTACGGTATCCGTGTTTGCTGCAGTGTACATCATTAAACTGAGTACTTTGACTCAAATTCAATTTGAAAGGCTCAAAGTATTTCTGCCTGGGTTTGAAACGCATCACGCCTGATGGCTGAACGTTTAATATTTAACACGCAACACGGTCTCGAGATCTGTGAACACAAACTGTAATATACATGAGCAGACACGCAGCGAGCGAGCAATGCGGATTCAGCAGAGCTGCTCTGTGGAGCAGAGGACGTTTGGTGGGAGCCGAGGACCCCTTGACCCCACGAGACTCCATCTGGGTCGCTCTGCTTCCCTTCAGATTGGTTTGGGGTCGACGGAGAACACTGGAGAGTCTGTCTGTGTGTGTGTGTGTGGATGAGATGAAGTGTTCATGTTGTGACAGAAGAGCGCTGAGAAACCACTCAAGCTTAAGCCTGCTTCTCTGTATTCGAGGCCAGTTTTGGTTTTATTGTAGACGCAGAATCAGAGTACTTGTGTGTTTGTGTGACAGTGGAGCCAACAATGTGTCAACTGAAGGCTTTATTTATGGAAACTGCTTCTGTCTGCTACACTAAGAGAGATGTTTATTTTTTAAACGTTATATGGAAAGCATTGTGTTGGACAATTATATGAACATACCAGATTCATCCTTTTGGAAGAACAACTGTAACTCAAACATCTATTTTCAGTTCTGTTTATTTATGTTTTCCCAAATTTCCTGTTGGTGATCCTATTTTTATATATCAAGACACCAGAGCACACTCACTTGGCCGTGACTAATAGTAATTTCATTACTACAGGCACTAGTGTTTTGGGGTAAAATGTAATCATTTCAATAAAGTAATTATTTGCTGTTGAAATGTAACTTGATTTGATGCAGGCACATGCAATGTTTCTTATAATTAGTTTATTATGCTAGCTTGTAATGCAATGTATTCCTACATATTTGAATAAGTGGATATGCTTTTAACGTGGTGGTTCTCAAGTGGAGAAAGTGGAAATAAATAAAAGTACTATATTGTAAATGGCAGATCTTGCACCTGAGTTGTCTATCAAATAGTAGAAAAGGTTTTTGTTTTTTGTGTGTAGAAACTCTGGCAGTTTTAATAAATGAAATGCACTTTTCACTTGTAAGTTTCAAGAATGCATGACATACAAACGTTAAAATGAGAACCACTGCTTAAACATTTGCAGTAGTCTGTGTGCCAATCATATCATTATAACCCCTCAGGTGCATTGTCAAATTTGGACACGCGACATGTTCAATATTAATAAACTTTGAATAAACAGCAAACTCAATCTGTGCAGCAGCAGGCCACGGCTCAGTAACTATATGACTCGCGCTGCTCGATGCTGGATGTACCTACGTTACATGGACGCTGAATATACTAACTGAATTATTCTGCATTTCCGTAGAGTCATCCAGCGTGAGCGGACAGCTTTGAGGAACAGCGCCGCTCTGCCATTGCGACTTAACTCAAAGTCTTTGCCATTCTAGTATAAATCGTCACCACCTTAAATTCATGCAACTAATGTGCCTATTTGTATATAATGATACTAATAACATATGCAGCTTTGTTCATCATGAGACAACATTGATGGTGCAAGATAATCTGTCATATGTTTGACAATATATATATATTTTTCTTTTTTTACAAAACGTGATCACGACATTGTTTACATCTCTTTAAATCTGTGTGAAGAAGGCTGATTAGCAGAGTCTATCTGGTGTTAAATAGTGGATGTAATTGTGTGTACATACACAGAGGCTAAAGCACATTATCTCTCCTTTCACAGTACGCACAATGTCAAATGCTCATAAAGCGTGTGCACATTGGAGACTACCCAAACAGCTCAAGCCTTTCAGACGTCCTGCTTCGCAGAGACAAATGCAATTATTTCAGCCAGATCGCCGAAGTGGGTAGAAAGCAGAAAGCACGAGCCACGGGCCACACTTCATCGGCTCTATTTAATGCTGCTGTGGAGGAGCAAAGCATTTGCCATTGCGTTCCCTTCCAGTAAAATATCAGTGCTGTGCAACTCTCAGCTCAGCTAAGGGATTAGGCCAGCATTGGATTTAAAGGGGTGGGGGTGGATTTTAGCCTACAGGGGGTGGCATGTTTCTATTTATGGCATGAGCTGCATAAACTCAAGCTTGGTGTCTTGCAGGCATCCGCTGGAGTCTTGGCCCTGTTTTGAAAGAAATACTGCGGTAAAATTATGCATCAGCACAAAATGAGCTACATGCAGGTATTTTACATCCCTAACATGTGTTTGTTTCATCAGCAGAATGAAGGAGAAAGGATTACTCTTTCATGAATAACGTTATACTTTGACGTACCGAGCATTTTGTTCTTCTCCGATGACCCCAAACTATGTTAGGGTCTTTGAGAGCGTATTTGGGATGCAATGATAGTATGAGTTTTCTCTTCCATGCGTATCCATGCGCCCACCTTTTATAATTAATGGGAACCATGCGGTTTTTGTGTCTTTGACTGTCTTCTTGTGTGAAACGCAGGTATCACCGAGATCATCGGGGGCCTGGGGCCTGGTGAGACATCGACCAATCGTACCAGAGATAAGCACAGATTGACCAATTACACACCAGCTGTGCGCACAGGGCGAGGGGGGTGGAGGCAGTAAAAGAGGATACGAATGACAGAGAGACAGAAATCTGAACAGAGCAGTTTTGACAGGAATACCAAGTTGCCCATTTTCTATTAAAGGAGCAGTGTATAATACTTAATGGCATTTAGCGGTGAGGCTGTAAATTGCAACCAACTGAATACCGCTCGTCTCCCCCCTCCCTTTTCAAATGTGCCAAACATAGTTATGATTATAATATTCCATTCCTGCCAATAAATCCTCCTTTAAACAGTGCATTGCACTTCCCTGGGTCCTGTGCAATACACCTAAGACAGTTCCATAGTACTCAGCCAAGTCATAGCTATTCAGAAACAATGTTGAAATACTCTGGTTCAGGAAAAAGCACCACAGGCACACTTGCCTGGGCCTTGGGACCCAACTAAAAGGGCCCCAAACAACTCCAGATTTATTGTAATGTTTAAATACTGTATGAAAAATATTGAGTTGTGTTGCTATTCTAACTCATTGTACCCCGAAATAGCTTACAACAGGCCCTCAAAATAGTAAAAGAATAAGCGACTCAACTACTTATTACTTGCTGTGTACTTCTACTTCTGAGGAAAACATTTTAGTTCTACATTTAGCTGACAGAGAAGTGTTACTGGTCACGTTGCAGATCCAGATTTGACAAAATACAACAATAAAAAGATGATGCTTTGTTATTAATTAAACTGTCCAGCATCATATGTGCAGTATTCATAGTTTTATTAGCAGAAACAGACAATTTGAGCTGCAATGGCAGAGTGGCACTGTTCATGTCGGCTACCCGCTTTGTGCTTGTTGACTCGAAGGAAGTGAAGAAAAGTTTGGTTGTGAAGTTATCCAACACCCAAACTTCTAATGTTGATGAGTGTGTTCTGTCACACGCTTTACGCACTCTAGTAATGAAGACAAAAAGACAACAAATGAAGACAAAAATCCATTCCTGCATTCCTGGAGCAAGACCTAATTAAAAGTTCATGCAGTTGCCTCTCCTCCGCTCAATACATAAGCGCTTAATAAAATACCAATTCACATTTTACCGTCTCAACGTGCATTATTAAAACCACAATTAGCCAGTTGAGCATTGCTCATTGATGTTTTTGCAAATTAACCGTGTTGACTTAGACTTGGAGATATGTCTTTATTTTTGTTTTTTAATGACTTAGTCATTAAATATAATTTAAAAAGCATTGACAATATCCAATTCCTTCCATGCCAGTTTTTGATTTTTCTTCTTTAATTAAACCCATACTTATCCCTTCTGCGATACAACACTAAATAAGCATAATTGCACGACTATAAAACAATTAATTAGGCTAGTTCATTTCAAATCAGACCGTGGTGTAAGTGTCTGCTGGTATAAATAAATAAGACAGACAACGCAGTCCTGCAAAAAATGTCGGCATTGGATGTTTCTGCAAACCACGGGATACGTTAAATGTCGAAAATGAATTGACGCATAGGTGTGACAATGACTGCGCTGGGTAGCGAGATTGGCTGGTTATATACAGCCGTTTCCTTTTAAAGTGTTTTTGTCAGAACTTTGTGTAGACCAAAAACAGGGCTGCAAGGAGAGTGAATATTGGACTTCTATTCATCAAGTTACCAGATATTTGATTTCAAATGAATGTGACTGTTGCTTTGTGTCTGCTAGATGTGTAAATAGGCAATTTTTTGCAAATGATTAACGACAACAACTTTATTAGGTGATGTGTTTACAAGTTCTATTACCCCCAAGGGGCCGAAAAACCCAATTAATCCTGGTTTAAGGTTTACTGAATCATTTATAGTCCAGTTCAATACATTTACTGGGGCTAAGACATATTTCATAACTACGGTATATTTAATTGAACTACTTGTAAGTTGACTTTTGGTAGTTTTGCAACTCATCGTCCATGTGTTCCGAATATAACATGTATCGACTGCCATCATTTAATATCTTCCAATCTCCGAATAAAGTCAGTCTAGCAGACGGAAAAAGCCCAAAGTAAAGTCAGGCTGGCGTAAATCCCTTGTTTACTTCGTCTTCTCTGAATTGAGGGCTACTGTGGACAAGAGGCTTCAAGTTGGAGAGAAGTGTTTGTCCAAAGCTTCAATCTGCGACGTCAGACTGATATGTGACTCCACTGAAAGTCGAGGAGGAAAGGACGAACGGATCACTTCTGAAGGGCATGTTGACTCTTCAGCTATTGTTTCACTATCAGAGAGAGTGTTTGGGGGTTTCTGTCTGTCGGAGTTGATGGAGTGTTCGCAACGGACATGATGAGTGTCCTCTTCACTGGCAGTGTAATAATTTAGAAAATAACAGTCAAGCGTTTGCCCCTGAGCCAGAGAACAGGAACTGGAAATGAAGATGGTGCACAGTCTTTAAGTTGCCGCAGTTTTTTTTTTTTCTTCTTCTATTTCATACACTCCATCTTTTAATAGTGTTATGTACGCACAGCCAGTCGTCTTTGCATATCCGTCTTCTAAAGAACATGCACATGCCAATCAGGGAGACGTGCTGTCAGTGCTCACGAGCCAAGACCAGCGTCTCTGCAAGTCCTCTGGCCACATCTAAAGGCAAAAGTGTTTGGAGCTGCTCTGAGCCGCCATCCTTGAAGGCTGAGCGAAGAAACCTGTTATCGGGAAGAGGCAAGACTCAATGAAAAGGTACCAAATATGTGAACGCTTTCTGACTTTTCAAAAGCATTTGTGATGTTACCGTCTGCAGCAGCAGTGGCAAGGGGAGGGAGGGCTTCTCGCTGTGCGGCCATGGAGACGTCTGCAGATGGGTTCATCAGCAAAGCCTGGGACCCCCACTGACTCGGACACTTAGATCCCCGGGACAATAACTTAAATGTTTGTTTATCATATTTTATTGTAAATTTTACTTGGCAGTGAAACCGTATCTGATTGTCATTCGGAAAAGTGTGATTCTGAGACAACAAACAACGTTTCAGATGATAGTAATCAAAACTTGCTATATTAACTGTGTTAATCATGTTGCTATATATTTCCCGCCGCCAATTCAAAATGCAGAACATGGAGCGGCGGCAAACCGGCCCTTGTGTGAGAGCACCTTCGCGCCTACAAACCTGTTAGAGAGAGACTCTTCAACTAGTTCTGCAATGTTGGCTCATAAGCCTGTGTGATGGCGTGATGGAGCTTTGATCAAACGTGTACGTTTTTGAAGTGTCTGGATCGGTGTTCAATCACTTTGAACTGTGTAGCTATGGCTTCTTCTTGACTGTCGGGTGTGATCAGGACTCTGACTTCTTTTGTGTGAGCGTTTGTGCAGATCTGCATTTGTCAGCTTTGCTGTCCATCACAGAGCAAGGAGGCTAGTCTGTGAGGGGCAGGTTGCACTGTACCTAGATCAAAGGTCCTTAACCATTGTTCTTTTTCCCCACTTTTCCCAGGACCACATTCCCAAATACATGAGAAAAAAAACATGACAAGAAGGGAGAAAATAGGCTTTGTTTAAAATACTGTATTTTTTATTTAAGTGAATAAAAATAATAAAGATATTTCGCAGTACTTCCGCAGCCCATTAGATGACACAGTGGGCCCTGGACCTGTGTTTAACAGTAGCTGATCTCGATGACCTGCTGTGCAGCGGTCTGCTGTCAAATCAGTCTTGTGTCACAGGTTGTTGTGACGAAATCATGGTGGAGCGGAGTGGCTAGTTTTTGCCGGCCGCACTGTTCCACAACTTAATGTTGTGTCACAGCAGGGGGTGTAGTCATCAGGATCCACCCCCTGTAAAGCCTGTATGCTGATAGTAACTCCCATCTATGGCTCCTATTACACCCAAAGCTGTCCGACGGGGCTGATTTGACTATAAACGGCATCTCCCTATGCTTTCCACATTGTTTCACATTATGTGCACAATATGTTCTTTTGTGTATTTTTTTTTTTAGGGAGCTTTGGCTGTGTTGGGAGCCACAGTAGATATTAGTCTGTTGAACCCAATGAGACACAATGAATAATGCGATATTGGTTTTTACAACTAAAACAAAAAAGAACAGCATTGTGTCAGCAATGTCCCAAAACAACATGTTTCCGCTCAAGCTCATGTCTGGGTGGACGGATGGGTAAACAAAATAACGGATGTTAGCATGGAAGACTGCTGTTTGTTTTGTTTGGAACCCACGGTCGATGTAGTTATTTTACCACCACGACAAAGGTCCTTTAACCTTAATGAAGTAGTCATTTTAAAACCCCAAAATGATCTTTCCCTGTATAGTTTTTGTGCCTAAACCTAACCAAACCATTGTCACGTCATGAAGTGAGTCATGATGATGTGATGTCACACTTCTCCTGTGAGTTGTTGTAGAGGGCGTGGCCGAACAACAACGTTGTTTAATTAGGAGGATGTGTTGAAATAAACTTGACTTACTCTCTTAACCCTCACCCTATTGTTTTACTTTAATTTTCATAAAAAAACAACAAAAAAACCCGTTCTCTTTAAGATTGCCATTGTTTGTTTGAAAGGGATGTTTTCGCTATTCTTCACTTGAATGTAGTGCAGCAGGTGAGAAGTAGCGTTAACGGTGTCATGCATCCAGTACAAACGTTCACTGTGCATACACAAAGATGGGTGGCCCGTCATCATCCGCCGCTACAATATTTACTGCTGTTGTTTGTGCCCATTATTATTTACAGTTTAATTATAGAGCTGTCGCGGTTGTAGACTGCGGGATGGCAGTGCTGAACGTGAGACCTGTGATTTAGAAAGGCTGTTCTTACACAGACCTTTCATTAGAATTACATTGTCTGTAAATAGCCTGGGCCTCCATTTATTTCCTGTCACCTACTGACATTAGCACACACTGCTGCAGCAAGAAACATAAATAAAACATTTTAAATGTTCACTTTACAGGTTTCAAATGGTCTGTATGCTGGACATCCCTTAACGACTGACCAAAACAACCCGTCGACCCCTTCCCCCGCTACTAATAACCCGAAGGACCCCTGGAAACACAACCAGCCATCTAAACTGCAGTCTTACTGCACTTTTTTCCTGCTTGTATCCTAAAAAGTGCCATTTGTCAATATTAGTCTCAGAGCCAAACACAAATTGTTAAAACTGCATTTGAATAATTAAATAAAGCAACATTATTTTTCTCTACATTTGGAGTCGGGTGGCTTCCTGCTGCTGTTTGGTTCTCAGCAGTGTGCGTCTCAGCTCTGTGTATGGGAACTAACAACTCTGATAAACCTAAACTGAAAATGTAATGAGAAACAATTCATCATGCAATACAGCTGGCCTGTCGTACAATGTACCGGTAATCTATTGACCGCAGCGGTGTCGTGTCTCGTTCTTTTTAGGGAACATATTACTTTCCCTGTAAGAATAATGATACCTTCTTCTCTGCTTATGCAGAACTGGCAGATATGCTTCGTATTTGATTGCTGTGAAATACATATATTCAGTGATATACTTTCAGTGGAGGGTAAGCTCACTGAACAGTCTGTTTTTAAGCTGGCAAAGATGTGTATCACGTTCATGGTGTAACCCACACAAAGGTGTATAGCAATCCGTCAAAGGATTTGTTTACATCACTGTATGCAAAAGTTAGGAGGCAGCTTACAATATTATCCACTTCAATAAACACTGTCTTTATTAAGATATAATCTATAAAATTAAAGAAATATCCACATATTAGGGCCACATCTTATTTGTGATCTTGATGAATTGAAATGCAGGTGTTCCTGTTTTTTTTTTTTTTATCCATATATTTTTCCATTGCTTTGATTATTTTATGAAAATTTGTCAATCCTTCACATTTCGTATGAACTTTTCCAAATGATGACAAGAAAAGGATGTTCTGTTGTTCTAAGTATCACAGTATGAACAAAGAAAGGCTTTTGCAATGAGACATTTTCTGGAAGACGTCCATGAGGTTTTTCCAGAACTAATGAACTGTATGAGAGTGTTCAGATGATATGGTAAACCCCAAGGTTAGCCAAACTTGTAGAACAGAGCATGGGAATTGCTAAGATGATTACCCAAGCTGTCTTCCTTTCAGCATCCATCACAATTTACATATGGAATCTTGAAGGGCCTTCACACTTGGCATGCTTTATGTGAGGAGGCGCTGCGGGTCTCAGAGTAGCATGAAGACCTTGTAGATGTCCCAGACTCCCTTAATATACTGGAACAAGGACTACATACAGTGCTTGCCTCCTCCCTCATGCGTATTCATACATGATTCTGTATGAAGTGGGACGTGCTGTACTAATATCGTCTCTGATGTCAGATTTGTGTTGTGAACCGAGGCTTGTCGAGTTTGTATTATTCATCAAAGTGAAGATTGACCAGAAGTACACATGTTCCACATCGCATGCTATATTTGCCCTAGTTGTGCACATTCTCTGTTTTCCTGTGCAATACGGGATCATATGCAACAGGTTCACGTTCAACTCCACCTCGACATAGTGGCGACTGGAAATCAGGAAGTAAAGGTATGATTTTTCATATATCAATGTCATTTTAATTTACTTACAATCAGAACTAAGAGGTTATAAAACACAGTCTCTAGAATCTGAGCCCTCCTGTTCATTTAGAGATGTTTCTAGTTCACCAAAACTATGGTCTGTGCTCCATAAGAGTGGTTAACGTTATGGATAGGGCTGTATCGAATGTCTTTTTTAGTTTACATTCAAAGATTCTATTGAGGTTTTTGAACGAAGCTTTGAATGTCTGTCGTCATATTGACTTATTGTGGTTATATAAATGTAATTTATGGTGCTGTAAGACATGCTTGAATGCCTCGTTAATATAGGTGCGTGGCAGCCGGCAAGTTGGATGCAGATTTTGGCTGTAGTGAAAATGCTGTTTTTGAAAGGCTAAACGTGAGTAAATATGGATTAAAGCAGAATATTATGTTCCATAAAACCACGTTGGGAATTTTGGAAACGGTAATAATATCATCTTCTTTTTTGAGCTTCAAAATATTGAGCACAGCCCTAGTTATGGTTGGATATGCTTGTGGCATGATATGCGATATTATAGATAAGGTAATATAGTTTAACAAAACACTATGATATTGTCGCACCAAGCACAGAACTTAGTTATCTAAAATAACTTATTTTAGATCAAATGTTCTTTAATAAATGTTGAGCTCCAGTCTGGCGTTCACACCAACCCGAACGAACCGGGTTAAGGAAGTCAATGCTCCAGGGTTCAGTGTAACCGGACAAAGCAAGGCTGGTGTGATCGCGCCCTTACCCCTCTTGCCCTGTCGGACTTAGCGATGTAGTGCTACGCTCTGTTCCCCCCCCCCAGAGCTAACTTGAGATAAACTGGAATTTCAGTTTAAAACGTTTTTATTGTACCAGATGTATCCCCTTAAATGAAAGCGCTGACTTGGCCACACACCCCAATCTAAACTTCTCGTAATCTCAGTTGCTCTTCCGTCAGCTCACAATCACGGCTGTTAGTGGCTGTCCTCTTCAGGCCCTCCATGTCCTCCTGGAGCACCATCGAGCCTCCCACGATGCCGCTGCGCCGCGATAGAGCTGACAAATTAGAAAAAAGAACCACAGCAGAAAGAGCGGGGGAGAGGCCTCTGTTGAAAACCCAGTGACAGCAGCTTTAATCACAAGAGCGCAGGCATTCTGTTCTGTCAGCAGAAACGAAAAAGCGTCACAGGGGAAGTGCGTATTCAGAGAAGAGGTTGATATGAGCGTTCTTTTCTCTGTGGACGGGAGTGTGAATGTACGTGTGTATTAAGGTGAGGCACGCTGCAACGAATGGCAGTCCAGACACACACACATGCAGCACCTGGGGATGTGTGAGCATCTGTCTTATCATTGTCCCAGTGCATGAACCCACACAGGGGGAGTCCTGTCTCTCCTCTTTACCTCCCTCCACATCCTTCCTTCCATCCTTCTCCTCCTGCTTGTAGTGATTTTGGCACAACTGGCGGCAATCGTTCACACCCAGTGGAAGATGGTGATGGATGCAGACTGACCTCTTGGGCTTCCTGGCACTCACACGCACACGCACACACACACACACACACACACACACACACACACACACACACACACACACACACACACACACACACACACACACACACACACACACACACACACACACACACACACACACACACACACACACACACACACACACACACACACACACACACACACACACACACACACAGGGACGAGACAGAGAGAGGAAGAAGAGTGGAGCCTTATCTTCTGTAGCAATATATTTCTCTGCAGGGTTTTAAATCACGGTGGCTGGCTTTGGTTCAGCTGTGAAGACTAAGTTAAGTGTGAGGTTAGAGCCATATATTTGTTTGCTGATGTGTAAAGAATGATGGGGTATAAAAGAAGTTTTGAACGTTATCGTTTCGTAAAGTGAAGGACAAAAAGCTAAAGTATTTGTATCTACTTTTGTCACATTTTGTAAGATAGATATATCAGAAATCAAGATTTTCTGAAATAATGTTCATAATACACTCATTTTGATTGCTAACTGGTGACAGCTGAGGTCATGCCACTGCTAATATAGATGCATTTTAAAGCGTTATTTTCATTGAAACAGGGTTCTGTCCTGAAGTCAGAATATGCTTTTGTTACATAGTCATTTAAACTCCACTTGATCCAAATTGAGTACATTTTTCAGCAGATAAACCGAGACTGTTGATAACATCTGTGTTTTATAGTGATTTGACATAAGAAATGGAAAGACCAGTGACAGATGGACTTCTAAACACAAAGAACAGCTCAGGTTGATGGGAATGACACAAACGTACAAAGGTATTTGGTCATAAACTAAAGTGTTGTATAAACTAAAGTATGGTCTTGATTAGGGCTGTGTATTGGCCAGCTCTTCACGATATGATCAAGATGCATATTGCAAAATATTGCAATACTCTATTTTCAGCACCGAGGCAGTTGTTGTGTTGCATCGTCAGATGTTTTACTCCAGGGCGAGGTGGAAAGGTGATAGCATACATTCACCTATTTATAAAAGTCACCAGTTTTTAGAGGTCAAAGTCTTTACAGCGCATAATGACTCATGCTCTGTGAGTCACACACACAGTCCAACAGCTGATCATATTGGCTTTCATTCTATCCAGCCCACCTCTGCCAGTCGCACAGTTCAGAAAGGAGCTTACAGAGGAGAGCAAAAACACTAGCGTTCATAGCTGTGGATTATTCTCACTAAAGGTTTAGACCTTCTGCAGTGGCAGCAACCAAGCGCATTGCGGGGACTCCATGTTTTATATTCATGAGATGAGCAAAGAAAATGGAAAAAAAAAAAAGAAAACGGTGTGAAGCACCCCCCCAGTCATGCTTCAATGAGCCTCCAGTTGCCATAGAAAGTGAAACTATCAGCATGGGTTGAGGGGGCAGATCAATGAACGCTGTAGATCAGTGAAGAGCTGGCAAATCGTATGTACTGGAAGTAGGAGCGTGTATCTGAAGCCATAGCTTGAGGGCGTTGGTGACGGTGTGTTGCTTGTGTATGTCCCTAGACAAAAGCTGCACTCATGTTTTGGAAACGGTGGTTTAATTACTCATCTTGAAACTCATTTTAATGACTTAAATGTTTTCGTGGACCTTGGTTGCCTCAGGTTGTTTGCATCTGCACCACAACAAGGTTAAGAGGGGACGATTTAAATAAGGTTGGAACCATTATTTGGAGTCATTTAGGTAATGAAAACTAAATTGTTATGCCTCAAAATGTTCTGACCATAAAACTGTCATACAGCTGGCGAGTTAACATAATCAGTAGGAACATAGGTGGGGGAATAAAAAGAAAGAGAGAAAGCAGAAGGGCACTAAGAATCCCAGAAACTATCCAGGCTTTGGAAGCACATCAACTTAAAAAACGCTGACGCTGCTAGTTTGTATTTAAAGATAGCTACCTCTGCTAGCTGTGAACAAAAAAACGCTGGTGTGTTTGCAATTGTAGACTCAAAATTGTATACACAAGGTGTTGTTAGCGTGATGTATAAATGTCTCAATAAAGTTGAGGAAAAAAGAAAGTAGGAGGCAGAGACCATAGCGACATATGGCAGAAGCTCTGGTGGAAAATATTACAAAGCTTCTAATAAAAAAGAATCTCCGTTTTAAGAGGAAGAATTAAAGAAAAAGCCATCGGCTGCAAGGACTAACACGAATCACCGTAGATCCAGCAAGCTCACCTACAGGCATAGCCTGCGTTATATGCATACCCACTCCAGCAATAATAATACAACTTTCTTTTGCATTCTTGCCAAGATGCACCGCATAACCCCTCGTAAAACCTAAGCATGTTGTATTTTATCTTTGCGTGTTGCATTGAAACTTGTTTGTTGAATCCAGACAAAAAACAATCACTTCTTTTGGTCTAAAAGCCGAGTTAAAGTTAAATAACACCATAGAGCCTCAAGTAGCCGAGTATGTGCAGGTTGATGAGAGTAAAGAGTGCAGCGCTGTGAAAAACAAAAGAATTTCACTGCAGCAAATGTCATGTATGTGACGCCAACCCAGTAGCTAAGTGTGTGTGTGTGTGTGTGTGTGTGTGTGTGTGTGTGTGTGTGTGTGTGTGTGGGGGGGGGGGGTTGTTAACGACAAGAAAAGGGTATTCATCATAAAACACCAGGACTGTTTCCTACTTACAACACAGAGTAATTTAGCCTGGAGCAGCTCGCCAAGATTACACATAACACACAACAGCACACAGGCATTCACATACTGCTTCACAATTTCAAATGCACACACGTGCACTTGCACACATATACCTTCCTGGGGCCATGCAAGGGGGAGCAGTGCTGTTGCAGTGGGTTCCACTTGGCCTGCACAAGAAGAGATGGCTGGTGGCTGCATGGGAAACTGTCAGCCTGACACTAAAGAAACAAATGCAGCTTACACAGCTGCGGTGTAACTGTAACAAAACGTCTCTTCTGTGCACTGATTGATTAAGGTTCTTGCTGTGTGGCCTGCAGGTTCAGTCTTTTCTGCGTGCCTGTGGGTACATTTGAAAGGCGCAGATCAATACGATAATTATCATCCAGGAGCATTTGTAATTGGGATTACTATATTACTCTCCTTCCTTCTGCAAGGGGTCTCTGGAGTCAACCCGTCTTCAATGGCACTGCTAAGAATCAGCCGAAGAGTTTAGAGAAATACTGAGGTGTGGTACCCGAGGAGGTGCATGTTAAATAGTTTCTGCAGAAGAAAAATAACCGTGTTGTGTGCACCTCTGAGGGTATTCTCCAGCGTGAACAAGGGCCACTTGTTTAGATGATTTAAAGCAGAGTGCTTATTCGTCTTTTCCGAGAGCATAATGATAACTGGGCTTTTTTCACTGCTTACTCGGAGGAAGACGGTCCCTTTGCACCGTACTGCTTGACAAGCAGAACGCACCTGTACCGCAGCTGCAGTGTTAAAGTTCGACTGCAGCACTTTTCAAGAATTCCCAAATCAAATAAACACGGTGTCGATAAGCTCCGTGCTCATTTGCAATCTCGTAAGTAAGCTAGTCGAGGGAGAACGTGTCTCTTCTCTTATCGTTACTGCCTCAAGAACGCCACGTCAGTTTGTTCGTGAGTCCAACGCTTTGCTCAAATTAAAATCAGACAAAAACGATCAAGGTCCACTTACAAGCATTTTCCAGAGCTTTCAACAACTCAAAGCCCAGCCAATAAATAGTGTGAGATGCAGTTAAGAGCGCCAGCAAAACTGCTTTTGCCAAAGTCAAGTATGAAACCTTCATGCTCATGATTTGTTAAATAACAATATTATCTCCTAATCAAATCAGCAGAATGCCGTGATACAAGGGAATGAAACCTTTTGATCTTAACAGGCTCATGATCTTTAATCTACCATCATCAGTCTCTACAGCCAGGCTGTGTATATGTCAATTATTTCCAACATTGCAGCTCTATGCACCACTCATGGAGATTTAGACTATTAGTGTTGTTTTCATCCAGAGACCTTTTATTGCAAAATATCTAAAAATATAAAGATTGAGAACTGCTTGACGTGACAAAAGGATAAATGGTAATAACGAAAAGTAAGGTGCCTCTCTGTGTAAAACCATGCGGGTCGTGTTTTTTTGGGGTTGTAATATCCGAGTAAAGATTCCCTGCAGGGCGGCTTTATTCATCGCCTTTATTGCCAACATATTCAACTTGCATTGTGGGAATTCCTAAATGGAATGAACAAAGCACCAATACACAAAAGCGGAAAATCTTTTTTCCGAGCTGACTTGTTGAGATAAGAATTTGTTCGGTTCAGTTGTGGGTCTTTGAGCTGAATGGGAGACTTGGTCATTTTGTGTATTGCAGCAGTTTAGTCACTCGTTTGAGGTGGCAACGATCAGCCAATCAGCACCCATATTTTGTCACTTGAAAGCCATTGATGCCTGTGTTTTATCTTTTATATATTTATTTAATGTCTTGTTTTTCATCAGAAATGTCTTGTCTTAATGTTTTAATACATTTTTTTACCTTGTTGCTGCTGAACTGACTGATGAGTCGCCAACTGAATGTCGTTGTATCTTTTTACGATGACAATAAACATCCTTTATCTTGTTATTGGTTTCCTCTACAAACACTCGTATGTGCTGGCTGGCAGGTTTCGTGGTAGTTTGCGGTAAAAAGTGTCTGAGAGAGGAACTAAATCGGATGTAACATGTTGTTAATCGCTGCCATAACCACAAACACCCGCCTGTTGTTATTAATACAGCCTATAACACCTGAGCATCCCTGCATTCTTGCTGCTGCAGCACAGTGGTCACATACTCCCAAACAACTACAGTCCAAGCTATCAAGTCTTCATTACAGTCATAGCTGGAAGATTACAGGTTATTGTAGCAATACATATACTGAAGATCAACCTCCCCGTAGCGCAAATCCAAAAAAAATTTTCCTCAAAAACACAAATATTTGGATTTGCCCTTGGTGACCCCAGAATCGAGGATAATTAAGGATACATGTGACTCATCGCAGTCATCTCGCTTGCATCGCAGCTTCTAGTCATAACCTGAAAACTGTATTTCTCGTAATATTGTCCCAGCTGAAGGTCGATCACGACTGGCCTTACCGTCCTCACTTACTTCATCGTTGGACTCGGAGGACTTGTTGCACCTGACACAGATATGCATTTGTGAATCTGCAGGGTAGACCAGATAAAGAGAGGAGACGCTCTGACGCGGAAGTAGAAATCGCTGTTCCCTCGTGAAGCGTCCTGTGACTCAGACCTTTTCTCAGGGGTTGTTGCAGGGCTTCGTATCCTCATTGTCTTTCCTTGTCGCTTTCTAATTCCTTCATTCCCCCCCCCCCCTCTCCATCTGGCTCGCCCTGGTGCTGGGGCTGTTTATTGTTTTGGTCTTGCGCAGTCAAATCACCCTCCATCCTCAACTCTTTCCCCCATTTAACGACTGGCTGTGGGAATCAATAATGCGCCTTCTCCAGACCTCAGCCATTTAATTTGACATTTGATCCAGTCGTGGGTTATTTATATGGAGGAGATAAAAATGAATTCCCCCCCCCCCGTTCTGCTCTTTGCCCCCCCCCTTTACTCTGGAGGTAAAGCTGTCACCGGTGGAGGTGTGCTTACGTAAGCCTCCTTCATACACCACGTAATGCCCACAGGACCCCATTTAGAGCGATTGGTGACGCTACAGAGTCATTGGTCGAGATCAGATCAGTTTGCATGAGTAATATCTTGCATGACTAGTCACATGCATCCCACTCTATATACCAAGTAAGACAATTGGCAATTTGGATGGGGCCTCATGCAGCTATGGTGTCTCTGTTAGTTAAGATTAAGTCGCCACCATTTTGTAATCTGGATGACTCGCCCAGGGTTACGATTGTGTCAGGTTGTACGTGCCTCGGTCCGCAATATTTATTATTACATAAAGCAGGGGGGCAAGGTGAATTGTATTCGATTTTTTTTCTTCGTCTTCGCCTATGTCTCTTTATTCCCGACATGATATAACAATGCAGTGATGATACGATACGAGCCAGAACTCTGGGGGACAAATTATGTGTCTTCACCACAAATTACATTATATGGCACAGAAACATGATTATATGAAGAACATGTGCACAGTATTTTCTTCAGGTTAGGGGAAGGTTGAGGTTAAAGCATAACCACAACTGTCCCCATCCCTTATTTAAGTGTTTATTATTCTAACCTAAGTAGTGATTTCAGCCCAAACCACAATTTGTCCCTAACTTTAAGGTTTAGGTACAAACCTTGAGGTTATCCTTTTGTAAAACAGATTTACATCTTCAGTAGTGATTCCATGAGAGCTTGGACAGACGACGTATTTTGACTTTTGATCCGGAGGGCTTGTTTTTTTTTGATATTATACTTATATCGTTATGAGATTTAAGCTATTTTCTAATTTTTGCAAATGTAACCTAGATAAGTGACTTACCTATATTATTTTCCTATACACATAAAGCCTACACGGAGTAAAATGGTGCCATTTTCCAGCCTTGTCACCATTTGGTCAGAGTAAGCGACGTTGCACATTGAGCGCCTGTCATTGAAAGTCATGTGGTTGTCATGTTGCCTGCCCCAAACCAATTGTTTGACAACATAAACCATGTGGCGTTGTGAGTATAAGAGGCTGATATCAACCGTATTTTTGAAAACGTTGACATTCAACGTATCCTGTTGTTTGCAGAAATGTACAATGCCGACATTTTGTAAAGCCACTGCGTTGTATTTTCTGCAACGTCTTAAAAAGTTCGTCATCATAATTAAACATGCATTAACTTTCAGCTTGACTCCCTGGAGGGATTCTGAGATGTTTGATTAATATGTACTCTGATTTATGCCTCTTTGAGATACCTCTCTGACGATACTAAGCCTCTACACTAATTAACACTCTGAAGCCATCTTACAGCAACCACAATTACTTTTTAAATGCTTTGTTGTTTTACCATTTTGAATCACAATTAGAAGAAAAGGTCAGTAAAACAAACAAACGACAAATATATATGAATCACTCTCAACTCTGACAGTGGGGATGAAACAAAACAGAGTATTGGCACTGCGTTTGTGTGAGTAGATGCCAGAAAAATAACTTGACAGTCAGTAAGAAATGCACTTCTTCTAATTTATCACAAGAGACACATCTTCAGTAAATTTGGTCAAAGCAATCAAAGTAGTGGAATGGATACATTTTTAATGAAGGTTCCAGTGGAAATTGAATTCTGCAGATATTAATGACTCCTGCTGCTATACAGTCAGCTAGTTTGTGGAGGACTTTATGAATTTAAGATGATCCTTCTCATAATCATGAGAATCATCAATTGTAGCAAAGTCTATGAGAAAACTCCGAAACTGATTTATTACATCAGTGAACATTGTGAACAGTTGTTTACGGTCTCGATTGCTTGTTTCAAGTCTTCCTCAATACAAAGTGATGATCATTCAGTACATTATGGTTCCATTTAGAGTAAATTAGACAAGAAAACAGGGCATGCTTTAAGGCGTGGCTACCTTGTGATTGACATGTTGTTGCCATGGCGTGGTTCAGTGTCATTTGTAATTAAAGACACTTTAAAGGGCCAGCTGTTCATTGGCATCCCAGGTAAAATGAGCATCCCAAGAGCTAGCGTTAGCTCTTCCCCAGCTTCACCCTCTCGACCAAATATGGTCACTTCTGGTAAAAAAAACAAAAACAAGATGGGGACGGCCGAAATGCCGAACTCAAGGCTTCAAAACTGTCGTCCACAAACCAATGGGTGACGTCACAGTGACTACATCCTCTTCTTATGTACAGTCTATGGTCTGATTAAAACTACCGCTTGATAACAAATTAAACATTTAGATTATCCACTTTTCACTTCTCTTTTTCTTACTGAGGATGTTGTAGTGCACGTTGTTGCACGTGGTTCAACTAAACGCTTTAAGTGTCTGAAGTTCCATCCAGACGCATCACTGGCTTGACAGATGGTTTTGTTGGAAGGAAACTTCACAAGCGAAGAGAGACCTTGTTTTATCTTTACAAACCTTTTCTCTTGCTATGTCTTTTTCCTTTCTCTCCTACTCTGCAGTCCTGGAAATTTTCACAATGATTTTTTTTTTTTTATCCTTTTCCAACCAGTTTTGAAAGACTGGGTGTCAAAAGCTGGAAATTGAATTCTCAAGGGTCCATGAAGGAGAGCAGACGAACCCTGTTGAGCTGCAAGCTTGATTTTTGTCTCTTTTTTACAAACACACACACATTTAAGGAAGCACACACACACGTACACGTAGAGAACGACAGTGTGTGTGTGTGTGTGTGTGTGTGTGTGTGTGTGTGTGTGTGTGTGTGTGTGTGTGTGTGTGTGTGTGTGTGTGTGTGTGTGTGTGTGTGTGTGTGTGTGTGTGTGTGTGTGGATTCCCCAGCAGCGGTTGAACAACACTCTTCATCACCCCTGGTGTGAGCAGGAAAGAGCTACTGCAGGCTTCCCATCTGTTCAACTCCAGAGTTATGGCAGAGATCCATCACACACACACACACACACACACACACCTCATTCATAAAGTCGGTCAGACTCTAATCCACTGGGAGCAGAGTGCGGGGGAGAGTATAGCAGCAGTGTAAGAAAAGCTCCTCATGAAGTCTAGTTTTAACATACTGTGCCATTCAGAGCCATTACCCAGTGAGCCTGCTCAGTGTATGAACAGAGTCCTGTCTGTTGGGATACAAACCTTAATATAGCTGGAAATGAACTGTAGTGCAGCTCGCAAAGATGGACCGGACTTTACTTGAATGTGCAAAGAAAACAGTCTCTTCCTCGTTCACTCGCTCACTACTTAATATATATAACAGACAGGTGGTGGAAAGTAGAGGAGTACATTTACTTCATTTACTTGGCTTCCCATTGGTGCTCGTATTCAAATCCAAACATTAACATTTTGGTTGAACTACGTATGTTTTTAAAAGCGTTTCCCCCACGTGACATAACAGAGTTTTGCATGATGACATTGCTACACGCTGTACATATACCCTCATCCATCGTCACTGTGTGTTACCTACAGTAACGTAGGCGGTGGTTGGCACGCTCGCAACTTGGAGAAGCAGACAGGAGCAAATTCGTTGGCACGGAAGACAAGCAATGTACTGCTGTGGATGTAGTGTTGGTTCGGAGAAACACATACACGCAAACAAACTAACCGATCGTGGCAGCGGTAGAGCAGCAACTCCTCTGTTCTGCAAGGTGAAATGACTGTTCTTGAAGAAGAGAGCAGTATAAAGGCTTCAGTTCAATTAGGAAAAAGGCTGTCTGATGGCAAGGTAAAGTGGTAAAAATATTTGAAATATAGCATACTAACCAATCATTCGCACCCGTTCACACACAATGGCACATCCTTCGGGAGCAATGAGAAAATAAAGAACAGCTGGAACTTCAGCTAACGAATGAAACGGGAGAAGGCAGCGCAGCAGCTGCTGTGACAGAGGAGGGAGGGTCACTGTCAGCTGTAAAGCAGCAGAAGGATGCTACCGCTACAGCTGAACGTGGGCTCCTGATCGAAAGGACTACTCTTTGCATGCTTGCATTTGATATTTCCCTGTGAAATGTGGTAGAAAAAATGAATATATTATACTTTACTTAAGTAGGGGAGAGCCGGTAAGAGATTAGCATAAAATGGAAATAACGCAGTGAAGCCCCTACGAGTCTGACATGCTTAACTATGTTAACATAACAGCACGCAAAACACAACACTCATGTGGATTTGTCGCTGTGTTTTACCCGGAAAATTGTTTTAGATCACGGAAACTGAATTCACTCAAGCGGTTGTTCTTTTTGAATGCCGAGTTGTGTTTATTGTTTCATGTGGCATCGCCATGATCATTTGACAGATTACTACTTTAACACATCCTGAGGTTTGTCAAAGTTTTCCAGTGTGGCAGCGAGTCAGGTTTCCCTTTCAGGAGCCATTGTCGAGACGAGAGTAACAGATTTCTTTAGTCCCTCTACAGTAATGGTGATTTATTCAAACGTGCATGTCATATTTCACCGACAGAATATGCCTGGGAAAGTGTGGAGGCAGTGTCTCTCGTCTGCACTGGTCCCATGAGGACGCAGTGCAGGCTGGATCTGTCACTACTGACAGTGAATATAAAAAGAAAGTAAAGACCACAATATGTTTGCAATTACATATCAACAAGAACACTGTACAACACTTTGATAAAAACAACTACTTTATACCATCGAGCTACTTTTTACCCACCTGTGTCTTTTATCCCGACTGACGCGGTCAAAAGTGACACTTATGTGAGTTGTTGGTCACAACTAAATACAGTATTTGTCTGTAATGTTATCTTTTGAAATTATGCTGAAAAGTGTTCCTTTCATACTGGGTCTCTAATGTACATTATCCCCTGTGCATCTCTTCCAAATCTCCACATTGACGACATTGTGTTTCCGTTGAGTTTACTCCAGTGGTGAGGGGGATTTCGGCCTCTTCCAAAGAGCTCACGCAAGCTTCCAAATTACAAGAAAAGTGGTCCCTACTTGCCCTCAGCTGTCGCCCTTGATATCCCGGGCATGGGTTTCTGTTTTCTCGTCTTGTGATGCCTCGCCGGCCTCTGATACCTTGTTTTCAGACGTGTTAAGCCCATTATCGGCACTTTTAGGATTAATTTCGTGGAATAAAAGACATAATATAAGGATTATGGAAAAACACTGTATTTTCTACCAGAATCTCTCCCAAAGTTTTCTCAGAAACCTTTGGATGACATCACAGAGACTACGCTCATAGTTTATACAGTCTGTCTCGTTGCCAGGTTTGATGGCCATGCTGCACAAAAGGGCTGGGAGGATTCACAAAACTACAAATTGGAGTCTTTATATTACTGTTATTACTTTTTTTTGTTTTTGTTGAACTTTGGACTGAGCCAAACTGTGTCCTGACTTTAAAACATGTGTTTTTAAATTAAATTAAGAGGATGTCCAGTTAGCTGTTGCTTCTTTTTTTTTTGAGTCAGCCATATTAACAGTCAGAAGCATTCAGCACCATGGACAGCTCCACCACCATGTTCACTGTGAGGTCCTGTTCAGCTGTTGTTCACACACTAAGTCTACCCAATAAAGCACAGTGGTAACCATTAACAACCCTCACAATGTGCTTGTTTGTGTTGACTTGAGTGCTGAAGGGAAAATCAATCCGTTGCAGTTGTTTTAATATAGCAACATAAATACAGTTCCTAATTGTCACACCTTGGAGCAGCGATTTAGAGTGGTTCAACTGAAAAATGTCTTGTCTGACTGGAGGCAAACTGAATGAACATTTTATTGTACACAACCTCAAACCGGGAGACAAACAACCTTGTGCTCTTTTCCTCATCATCCTCAACTGCGACCAAAGTAAATATTTCCAAAAAGAGAACAGACAGAAATTCAAAAAACTGAAATTAGGGAGCAAGTAATCAGCCTGACAGTCCGTGGAGGACTACTGCTTTTTGCAGATTTGTTGCATAGTGAGAGACCACTTTCTGCTCCATAGCAGCAAAGCTTAAAGAAAGGGAACAGTGTGTGGTGATCATTTTGGAGTATTATGCCCCTATACATGAATGATGGTTTTGTGATAAAGTATTGACAGACTGCTGATTGGTTTCACTGGAATCATATCAGCCTCTCGAAACGTCAGCAGCATTTTCTCCAAGGGTGTAAATGAAATTAATCTTTATTGATCAATGTGAAATCAGACCTTTGCAGTTGCAAATGTAATAGGATATACAGGGAAAAAAGGGATTGTTCTTGACCTCGGGAACTTTATGTGCAAAAAATTATTTCAGCTCAAAATGTATGTTCCAGACCGCTCACATGGTCCTTGAATGGTGCTGACGGGAGGATCTCTGTTGGTCAAACTTGTTTGATCTATAAGTGCAACCTGCTGTAGAGTTTTAACCCACAGAGGAGTTGGGATTTCTGAATTACGTTATAAAATCTCATAAATGTCAATATGATTTTCTGTGGCGATGGTGTCTTTAAATTAGATTCAGGATTCTGAGTTCAAGCTTCCATTGACATTATTAGGGATGGCAGCTTGGCTTGAAAGAGTCACAGGCTGAGTTTTAGTTTTTGTGTGCTTATCCTGCTTTTCGGATTTTCCGCGTGACGGTTTCTCTCATCGACAAAACTGAATCAACTTCCTGCATTGCTTCCAACAGTGTCTCACACATAGTTGCTCATTTTCAAGCAGGTCTACCTGAGGCTACATAATCAGCCAAACGTGAGCGGACTGCAGCTTCACTCCCTCCTGCAGTTACTGCAGTCACTCCTTCTTTAACTGCATCACCCCAAGGAGACGGTAGCCTACACTTCCCTGAGGTCTCATTACTGATTTTAACTTCTCTTCGAGCAGTCGTTCTCAACCGACCATTTTCTATCATTGAGTAAACTGACGACCCCTGCCTAAAGGACATATTTTATGGATATTTCATATTATATTCAATGCATAACAATAACAGAGCAGGTCAACTGATAAACTGTACAGTACACCCCAAAAGAAAACACAATAGCTGAACCCGTAAGGGTAAGAAAGTTGCTATACAAGTTTACAATTTACTGACATCACCTCCAAATTTATTTGCAGTCTTTACGCTAAGCTATGCTAACCAAGACCTGGCTCTAGTTTCATACTAATCACAGTATACAAAGATATGTTATTTCTGACACAGGGAGGTGTTTCTGTTATTCAGCCTACTCTCATTGATATAAATGTGATGGACAAAATATAATAGAGATATCTGTCAGTATAACACAACAGTTTCTGCAAAAGCAGAACACTGTAACCTTCATGAAGGTGTTAGATTTATTTCAGGAATGTTGTGTCAGACTGCATTAGTTTTTGCCAGATGTACCAAAAAATTCTGTTTCTTCATAGTTCTTTGTAGATGTTGTCCCCCATCATGCATCAGGGAGAGGCCAAAGCTGTTTCAATGTACATCCGAGTCTTGTTTTAAGAGAGACTTGAAAAAGTGTGAAGTTTAAGTACTAGTGGTTGGGTATCACTGGTTTAGGGTAAAGTTTTCTAGGTCTCAGCATCTAGTGGCCACTAGAGGAACTGCAGCCAAAGACACATTCATTCCTTTTATTCATTTGACAGTTTTGTTGCTGTTAATACCGATTTTCTTGCAGAAACTTTGAAACATGAAACTGCTGTGACCATTTAATGTTGCTGTCATCCAAAAAAGCGTCAAACACGCCCCTTTGTCCTGCCCCGCAGCGTCTGTTACGACTTACAAGGCACCTTTATCTGAATCAGATCACTGGGCTTTCAAGTAACTTACATGTAAAACCCTGTGGCATCATTATCTGATGCTCAGAGAAAATGCTCCTGGAGTGTGATGACGTAAACTGAAAAAACTCACAAGCTGAGTGGGTCAAACAAACCAAGAACTTACTGCCAGGATACTGTTGAGACCAGTGATTGTGTGGGCTAATGATATATTGTTTACTTTTTATTTTAAAGCCCAACCAACAGGTTTTCCTAAACCTAACTCAGTGGTTTGGTTGCCTAAACCTAAGTAAGTATTTTGTTTTTATTCTGAACTTTGAGTGTTTACTGCAACCAAGCTCTGGGCTGCTCAGTGCGTTAGAAAGTGACGCCAGTACGAGTTGAAATGAGAATAGGCCTATGTTGAAATAATCCCATGTCAAGTCATTTTAATCCTGCAAAAGAAAGTTCATAGACAACAATCCTTATAGGTTTCATTTAATCATATTAATTCGGGCACTTGATGCATTTTAAATGGCACCTTTAAAGGTTTCATGCAGAATGGTTTGCGCATGAAGAGGTTCGAGCTAGGAACAAGTATTTCCTTGCGCTAAAAGAGCTGTCTGTAATAATGTGTCACACAGTGAAACCATGCCATGTGAAACACGCAGTGCTCCTCGCAGACATTCACTGTGTATTTTCGCATCAGCAGCTCTGGAAGTTTTGGGGATAAACGAGGTGCGGGGACTTCTCCGCCGCTCGGTGCTGAGCGGACTGACTGACGCCCCTCCTGCCTGCCCCGGTCGGGTAAAAAGGCGCATGTGTGTTATCGCTGTGATGTGAGTTGAGCCGCATCCAGACGCACTGGCCGCCGCTGGCTGATGCTCCCCCCCCCCCCCCCCCCCTCTCCACCTCATCTTGGTGGTGTTGTGCGCAAAATCTCCAGCGCCGGACGGACGGACACAGTTTGACGGCACAAACGAGCGGCACTGCGGGGGGATATCCAGGAAAATAACATCCAAAGACAGACATGGATATTTAACGGGCATTTGATACATTTTTTTATCTCTGTTTTTTTTTTTTTGACCCTGTCATGTTGCTTTTGCCCCGGGGGTGTTAATGAAACCTGCTCGATGTCTCTCATCAGTTTATAACCGAAACAAAATGAGGATTTCTTCTCGCGACTGGTTTCTGTTGATATTCTCTGGCTTTTGGGGACTGACAATGGGTGCTTTCCCGAGCAGCGTTCAGATCGGTGAGTGTGACAGCCTTAAATGTAAACTCATGAATCATGTGAATGAATGTGTGGACGTCCTGTCTGCTGCCTCTGACCTGCCATTTAACACGCCGGCACTATACTCTAAGTGGAAATTGTTGCTTTCCTTGCGCAGTCTTTTATTTTTCATCTCTAAAATATCACGTGCAGGCAGACCGGGTGCTCTCTTCTGTTGATGCTGTGCATGTTTAACACACACACACGCACCACACACCAAATGCGCTTTGTATCTGCAGGCTACAGTGTGTATCCCAGTGCACTCCGCCACTGCAGCAGATCAGAGCAGCAAAGTGTGTGTGTGTGTGTGTGTGTGTGTGTGTGTGTGTGTGTGTGTGAGAGTGTATTCCCTATGCCGGCTGCCTGTGTGCATTGACCGCTGTTAACAGTCTCGCAGACCCCGCTGCAATAAACCTCTGCCACGGTCCCAGGGGCCTTACAGCCCCACTCTTTCACTCTTTAAAAAAAATATATCTGCATGTTTCAATTAAACAACTGATCAGTCGTGGGTGGAAATAAAGGTGATGGATTCATGGTTTTCATGTCACGAGCAGGCAGATTGACTTGGTTGATTTAAAGGCAGGGAATGAAAAGAAGGGCAAACTGTGACCTCCAGTTGGTGATGATCACAACCCTCCCCAAAAATCAATTGTCAGTACAGCAGTCAGTCATGCTGTTGTCTGTAAAGATCCTGATGAACGTGTTAAAATCTTTGAAAGCATTTGCTCAAACTGACTTTGTTTCGTGGCTTTGCCCTCCACTGCACCCCTGCTCGTAGCGGAGTCGAGGCACATCAGCATCAGTCGGGCTGATGGAAAATGACAAGCTGCTCAAATGATTCTCCTTGTCCTTTTATATCAACGTGATACCCGAATCCCCGGCCTCTCCGGGGGAGGTCAGAGGTCAGGGTCTGTTACAGACAGCACCCGTGGAACTGAGGACACTTGAGCTGGGTGGTTTAAACCTGCATCTAACTGCTGCCATCATGGTGAACATTCAAGTAATGTTTGCTGCTGATTTAAGCAAAACTACTGCTGTGTGTATGAATTGTTTTCTCACACGTTTTCTGCAATTTCAGACACCGTTTCCTGATGTTTTTCAAATTATAAGCACTTCTCAGTATTGTTTGGGTAACAGCATCTCTGCCAATGATAGCAAACATTGCTGATGTAATACCAGTGTCGTCATATTTCCCCTCTCAGCCCTGTAGTTGACCTCTGGGAGTGTAAAAGCCAATACGTGCCAGTGATTCCTCACCCAGACTCAATTTAACCTTTTATCTAGTTTTGAGCAACCACCACAAAGCTCCATCAGTTCTCAGAGAAGGTAAACGTCTCTGCAATCGACACTCGTCAGCTGCAAATAATTGTCACTGAAAAATCAACACTTATTAGCGGTGGGACATTTACTGTGTACACATGCCTGCAACACAGAAACAAGTGCACAAACACAGCCATGGCAAACATGCTTCACCACTGCCACAGATTCATTCTGACACCATTGATACGTGTGAAGACGCATCGCTAAAAGCTCTTTCATAGTTCTGTAAGGCTACAGGTTCTCTTTTAAGGATCCTGAAGCTATCATCATCTTAAGAAGATCCTAACAACATCTGAGTGGCTGTGTGTGTGTGTGCGCGAATGTAATCTTTAGAGATTCTTTTACTGAGGTGTTGCCAGATTCTTAGACTTAATGAGACCAGTCGCATCACCTCATAGTGAAACTCCATTTACACCTAGTATTAACACGTTATCTGGATAAGGAAAAACCCACACGGTGTAGCAGAATGCATCGCAATCGGAATTGGCCGGACAAACCACATCTGGAGGTGATCTGGCTCACATGGATCTCAGCCTGGTGTAAATGAAAGGTTCACGTAATTTCACCTATTCTTGCTACCTTAAGCCGCTTACCGGAAAGCTTCAGATGGCAAAGAAATCCCCTTCCTCTCAAAGGAAAAATAAACTCTTGGGGGACCACTTTGATGTGCAAGACGAGGGACAAATGACTAACATTGTGCTAGCAAGCGTCTCCACTGGCTCCGATTGTTGTCTCACAGCAAGTAACATTAGCGTAGTTAGCAAGGCTATTCATATAGATACCGTCGTTGGTTTCCATCTGACATCTTACCCTCACTTTGCACATCTGGGCGTCCTCTGGCGAGTATCATTGCGTCTCTCAACGTAAGGCGCGCTTTGTTTGTTGACGAGCCTGCCTGATTTGCATACGAAGATCTGATCAAATAGCGAGCAGAGGTAACAAGAACACTGTCAACAGCAGGTGTGAATTCAAAGGCCTGTGATCGGATGTCATCATTCAGATAACAGGCTCTTTGGAACCCCAAGAGTCTTATTGTTGTCAAACCATATGGTAGTGATGGTTCAAAGTCTTGGGGCACCCACAGTGTGTTCTTCTGTATTCAATCTCAATTTGTGTAACATCTAGCAGATGGGAAAGTCGTAGCTGAATTAATGGGATTCAGGTCGAAGCTCAATTTGTTTCCCTCTTTTACTTTCACTAGAGGGGTACCAAGAGTGTCATCGTTTCAGGCTTTGAGCCACTGACCAGGCACCTGTGTTTGACGAGTTGGGAGTGAAAGAGTTATGCAAAAATATGGAAGGGATTTACATGAGTGAGCACCATAAAGCAGTAAAATATTCTAAAGTTTACATATTATAGAGGTCAGCCATAAAAAGAACACTGGCATTTTGCTTTATGTGACATTTATACCGTCTAATCCCAAGAAATAGCCTTAAGTGAGGTTTTTAAATGTGAAGCAAACTGCTTCAAACCTAAAACACCACTGACATTTGCACAACCATGAACAGCATCGTCAAGATCTTTGTATATGAAGAAGGCTGTAATGTCAAAAGAAAGAAAAAAAGACACCAAGAACAAAGTCTTGTCTCTGATGCCAAACTGATTCTTGATACTCGAGCAGCTCATGCATAAAAAAACGAATGAAAATCTTTGTTGATCCACAAGGATATTCTGAGAATGTAATATCACTCTCTCTGCCTGCATTGATATGAAACAATGGTAATTTACGTGCTAATCAGAGTATATCCTAGATAGCCCAAGTGCTTAAAGAGTGCTTAAAGAGTCAGCTGTGTTCACCTCTGATATGATAGATTCCTCTCTGACCAACGCTAGCTACTAAAACACTCAGTAAAACTCTAATGCATATGGTGCTATATAGGCTATGCCTGTAGTTCGCTAGTTAACAGAGTAGAAGACGTATAGGTTGCGAACTGGAAACAAAACAAGTTTGCTTGGCTGTCTAACCCATAGACTACTGAAAAATGAAGAGAAGTCTAAATTAATTAGTTTAAACTGGGCACGTTTTAATTGTTCTTTCATGTCAGCTACTATTGGCCGTAATTCATGTTGTCCGACAAATACGAGCATTCGTGTGTATCTGGGTAAAAGCAGAAACAGCTGATCACGTCATGTGAGTTAAATGTTTTTGCTACGTCAGAATTTATTCGGCAAAGGCGTTTCAATGTCCCATTTAATGCATCAAAGGCAAACAAACATCTTCAAGCAAGCGGAAAAACGTTTTTTGAGGAAGTTTAATTGGATTTTAATTTAATTCCATAAAGCTTTTCTCATGCAATACTTCAAAATACGCATTATTAGGAAATATGTGAATGGGAAGGGTATTGAAATGTCTCAGCAACAATAGCAGCTTACTTTTGTCCCTTGGTTTGGTGCCCATTCCAATTCACTGATCTGAAGTTTGTGATCCTCCCCCACAGAGAATGTAGACAAATCACGTTTTTTCATCCTCTGAATCTGAAATCTTAGTGTACAGTAAAGATGGTGCAATTCTAACAAAACAAGAGCTGTGGACATGGAGACCTAATCTGAGCAAATAAGCATGTGTGGCTCTTAAAATCGTGTTGGTTTTACAACTAGTGAAATTCTGGAGATAATGGGGAAATTGTTGTTTCTGCCTTTCTTCTGTGCAGGCGGGCTGTTCATCAGAAACACTGATCAGGAGTACACTGCCTTTCGTTTGGCAATCTTCCTGCACAACACCAGCCCGAACGCCTCGGAAGCCCCGTTCAACCTGGTGCCTCACGTGGACAACATCGAGACGGCCAACAGCTTTGCCGTCACCAACGCCTGTAAGTCTGTCACATTGTTTCATTTTGTGTTCGTGAATTTTGGGGTTTTGACCACGGTTGGGCAAGAAAATGAGGCTTCCTGTGTGTGAGGTAACCAGACCAGGATCTTACCAAGATATATGGACAAAATTATCTTGTTATTAAAGGATAATTCAGTTTTATTATAGCTAGGGTCTTAATCTCACCATCATTCCTGTGGATAATAACATTGTACTCAAGTTATAGAAGTAGTTCAACCTCATTGTAAGGAGCTGAAGAAAGGACAAAACTTCCTCTGAAGCCACAAATTGTCATTTTAACATTTCTGTTTTTGCACAGATTAAACAAACAAGGTACATCATATTAATGAATGATCTTTAGAGCAGTTTGGAAGGGTATGTTTCAAAGTTTGGACAGAGCCGGATTCATTGTTTCCCCCTGCTTCCAGCTTCTATAAAGCAAGGCTAATCACGTACACGACTGTGTATTGGCAAGAATCTGGGGGTACAATATGCAATTACAATTTAGGGGTTACGATCCAATAAATTGCTAAATATATTGCGATACTGTAAGGGAGGGGATATCTTGCAATTTCTTTTAAATCTAATTTTAGGAAAACCCTCATAGTATAAAGAACATATAACCATATGCATAACATCTGTTTAAAAAAAGTTAATTTTTTTTAATTGAATCAGAACTTTACAGCATTTTCATTTATCACAGTCCCTGTAGCATCCAACATCAAAACACAACACAAAATGACGAACAACTGTCTGACACAGATCTTTGCATGTAAACTATTAACTAAGAATCAATGCATTGTTTTTGAGAAGTATCCCAAAACATAATATCGCAGTACTCAAGTGTTTCGATAGTTTCTCACGCCGCTATTCACATAACTTGTATGATGCCCTGTTGGACCAATGTTTTGTGATTTTGCTGTGTTCCTAGATCTCAGCAATTATTTTGGTGAGTACAATGTTTTCATGATGGATAGAAATGATGATTATAATTAGTAGTTAACCGTTATATTCCTAAAACATGAGTGTCTTTGTCATTCCAAATGAAAGAAAGTGGAAATGTTTTAACTGACACATATTTAGGTCGCGTGTTTCCATCCTGCCACTAAACCAGCTCGTCGTGTGCACATGAGCATGAGTGCATGAGTGTGCATGCGCGTATGTGTGTGTACGTGTGTGTGTGAGAGATGATGTGGCAGTACAGCAGTGTCTGTGAGTGTCTGCTGGTTCACATCTGATCTGAGCAAAGCCGCACACACACACTGAAGGGAACAGCAGCAGGAAACACACACACACACACAGACACGCACGATCTCCAAACAGTAGTCGGCAGTGATTTCTTTTTTCTTTTTTTTTGTGATCCCTGGGGAAACGTTCTGTTTCTTTGCTTCTTTCTGAGTGAGAGAGTGAATGAGTGACTGTGTGTGCGTGCAGAGGGTGGGGGGTTCCCACAGAGACCATAAAGCACTGCAGCCTGATGTCTTCTACTATCTGTGTTGTGATCTGGTGGAAAATCAATGGCTAAATTAAGCAGAGAATGAAGTGCTGCTATGTTCGTTTGGTAATAGAGGGGGGTTGGGGGGGGGGGGGGTGTAGTGTGTGCGTGATGACCGGAGACATTTTTCAGAAATGTTCTCGGTCTGCAATCTCGGAGGACGAGTATTTTAAAGTCTTCCTTATTGTTCTTATGTATAACATTTTCGAGCCTTCTATTTTCCTTGAATTTCTGAAGTCGCATTTTGGTAAATCGGCACAATAAAAAAATATGCTGAGTTAGCTGTCAGCAGTTCTCTGTCTAAAAAATGACCAATGCATGTACAAGCAACTTTTACTGGATTACCTTAATACTGAAGAAAACATGACGATTCTAAGGAGTTAAGAGGAGTAGCTTGTTTTTCCTTTGACTTGTTAACGGATTTATGGAAGATTTAATTGACAATGAAGATATGGATATCCTCAGGAAGTGTAAGTCACTCTGAATGTAAAAACATGTGCGTCACGTCTGCGTGTTAAGATTGGAGTTATGACTTAGAGAAGAAGGGATTTTGATGCAGCTGTCCGTTTCACCTCATGCGGTAACTTTACCTCTGCACCATGCAGCAAACAAAAAATCTTGTATTTTTCTGCACCAGTACATTTGCTTTTCTCTGGTGGGTTTCGTGGTCTGTAGCTTGAAACCGTGCTGATGTCAATATTCAGTTTGAATACTTTCATACCTAAAAACCAACCACTGTATGGTATTTGCCTATTAATGACCTCTAAGATGAAATAACAGTAGATGAAGCTGTATTGATCTCTGTTGGGAACTGAGTTGTGTGAGGAAGGGATAGAACAGTGCAGGGAAAAAATAGAAAAGCGGGTAATGAGTACAAGAATAGAATATATGATGAGGAATTGCAATTCAAGTGTGTGTGTGTGTGTATACAGTGCATTTCACTATTACAAGGAAACTTATACAACAGCACTCTGGATCTAGATCATTATGGTTGACTATATATATTTCATAAGCTACTTAAAAGATTCTTAAGAATTTGCCAAAAAGCGGCTTCTCTGTTATGTCATAGTTGCGTCTGAAACATCTTTGTTTCAATAATCCTTTTTTTTTTTTTTGCATTTTGCTTGTATTTTACTTGCAAGGTTACACCGTCCTCGAAACATGCATGTTGTGTTCACCCGGTCAATACGGAGACTGCAGTGAGACAGTGAGACAGGACAAGTGTCTCGATGGCCGTTACAATAAGAGGAGAGCAGCAGCTGTCCTGTAGTAGAGGCGTGGGTGGGCGTAAACTGTATATTTCCAGGAACAGAAGAAACTATAGGATTTTTCACCTAATGGCTGCATAGTCACAGGAAGCGAGTCTGCAGCGCATTGATTGGTCGAGCCAAATCAGAGCAGAATTACATGAGCCAATCAATGGCTCTGATAGCTCAGGGCCAGCGGGGAATCTGAGATCGAACCACATCGCTTGCTTTCATTCCCCCCTGTTTTACAGTTCCCGGTGTCTTTGTTCCTTTTTCCTTCTCGGCCCCAGTGTCGCTCCATTATCGGTGGCCCTGAGATAATGGTTATGAATAGGCGGTGTTACCATGTGACGTTTAAGGGCATCGAGGACATTTGGGAAGGGGAGATGAGAGAAGGAGCTCATTTGTGAAGGGAGATTAGGCCATTCAGTGGCTCAACGTTCTGCTGTCAGGAAGGCTGATGGGGACAATTGGTGGGAGGACGAGGATAAACGTTGTTGCGTGTTCCCCATTGTCATTGATAATCATTCAGTAGACCCAGACACTGATAAACTCTGTTTCATTTGTTTGATTAACGGTATAGTCTCCATATTATTCACACTGGGGTTACCAGTGTTACTGGTGTCGTACTGTGACGCAAAGCTACTACCGGTAATATGATTTTTATTATGTTGCTTATCACACAAAACTTTCAATGCTACTGTTAGTAGTTCACACAGCAATGTAATGTATCAGTATCAATTTGTGACACCTCGGTATAATTACCATTAACAAATGAGACAATGGACATTTGTTACTCTCTGCTTCCCAGTGGTGGTATTTAATGTCTCCAGCAGGCTGATTGTTTGTTTGTTTGTTTTTGTGGTGCTTTTGTGGGGGGGAAGTTTGGCTTCTGCCCACACAGGAAATATTCCAAGATAGTGTCTCTCAAAAGCAACATTAGTCAGGTTTCCCAACAAATTAAATGCAAATTACAAACGACTTTCTAGAAAATCAGCCCACAAAAAATGTAAATGAATGTGCTTTTCCATCCACTACGCCAATATTAAGAGTTCATCAAGATAAACATCTGGTGGTGGTAATTTTCCAGTCAGGCGCCATTAAGACATGGCAGAGGAAGAGGACACAATGATGTGATGTAGTTAAAAGAGTACCGGTCAAACATGTAGAAATAGAAATATGCCACAAAGACGAGATGAGGTTTTTCGCTATGTCTCTCTCCATTGCATATAGTTCCAGTTTCTTCATTTTGATACACCACCTTTGCCATTTTTAAAACTCTAGACATAGTGGCGTTAAAGGATATGGCTTAAGATGTTATATATTTTTTTATTGTCAACAAACCCATGAAAAGACCAAAACCAACAATGAACTAAAGAAACAGCCAAACCCTGACACTTTATCTCGTTGTGCCATACAGCTTCATGCTTGGGTTGTTACTAATCTTTGCACATCAATGAGTCACAGTGTTATGCACACACGCTATAGTTTATTTTGAGTCAGTCCCAGTTGTGGTGCAGTAAATTCTCACTGGAGCACTGAAAATGTATTAATCCGCCACTGAAAATAGTCCCCAACAAAGACTCCTCTTATGCCTGTTTAAATAAGGTGTGCATAAAACAGCTGCCTAGATTCTTTTAGAAATTAAAGTATATATTTGTGACTACATCACCAGCTGGAACAAATGGACATAGGCCTGTGTGCAACGGACAAAATGGGGAAGTCTGAGTGGTTTGTTTCTGTCTTTTAATGGGATTTGTTGAGAATAGGAAAAGTTTAGAATAACACCACCCTAATCCTTTAAAGCAAGACTATGCAACACAATCTTCCTCTTCGAACTGAAAGGTTGAATTCACAAGCACTAAAATTCAGTTCTGTGCACCAGAAGTGTATCTATGGCAGATTTAATAAGATGCGTATAACTATGAAAAATGTGTTTATTTACTTGCTGTGTCTTAATTTAAATGTAGTTCCAGTGAGGAGGGGAATATAATTGGTCTCTGTCCCTCCATTTGGTTTCATTTCATTTCATTTATTGGTCTGCACACAATGTCTCGCAGACGCGATTATCAGATCTTGCGATAATGAGACAAGCTGCATCTCACTACTTTCATTTTCTAAAGAGGCCATCAGATCAAAACAGTGACACTTTTGTCCAAAAGATGCCACATGATGCATCACTTACATCATACTTTACATAAACTGATAAATGAGGCATCCATGCAGCCTGGATGCAGATTTCAGTCCGTCTGTGCTGTTTTTATGTTGTTGTTGGTGTTAAGACAGAACATGCTTCGTCTCTCACATGTGTGGAAGGGCCGGAAGTAAAATGCCAAAACGACAGACTGCCTGGTTTATTATGAAACACTGAGGCAGCATGCCGATCATTTCATGGATCACTGCCCAGTTGTCAAGGTGCCATCGCTGGTAATGTGCTCAAGTTCAGAACAGTCGGATTCAGAGTGACTGTTAGGGTCTGTGAGTCCTTGAACTTGAAAGGCTTCTCAACCATTTCTCTCTTTGGACATGAGGACATCTCCTTTGTGAGAGCGTCCAGGTGTTTCTGACAGAAGCTTGTGTACAAGAAGGGAGTCATCAACATCACCAGTGAAATATCTTTGAGGAAAAAACGTCGAAGATAGGCAGAGAATCGATGCACAGTGGTCGTGGTACGTGTGTAATGCTTCAGAACTTGGGCTATCCCATCTATCAGTACAGCGCAGCTGATACCTCACCTCAACAATACTTTGCAGGATAATTCTCTAAACTCAGGTTCTCCAAATGAGGAGCATACGGGAAGTCATTCACCAATATTAATATGTGAGAAAAAATAATCGGAGGTTTGCTGACCGGCTTTTTCGGGGGCTTTCATACGATACTGTTTGGCATTGGATGTGGACGGTGTCATTGATCTTTCTGTGGCCTAAATGTTGTGAAGAGAACATTCTGTTAATGAGATCTGGGAATTCGACAACGTCTGTAAAAAATGGTTCAACAGGGTGATGAATACAAGCAGCAGGCGATCAGACAGGACGTAAACGAAAAGGCTCACTTGGTTTGGAAGAGAAAACGAATCGCAGACAATCAAATTGTCGCAATCGCAATTTTGACTTCCCACAATTAAATGACCATGATTTACTGCTATGTTTACGTTTAGAATGTCTGCTTCGTTCATATGTAGGTATGTATGTTGACGAATGAAATAATCTACTGAAAACCATGTGTACTCCATCCGTAACTTTGGAAACACAATGTAAGGATGATTTGATAAGAGAGTCGAGTACATTTGAAGAGGAAAGGTGAGAATATCTTCATGCAGACCGCAGAATGATTAGGGGCTTAAAATGAGGATACTGAATGAATTAGCCTCTAACAAAAATTAATATTTAGTGAGTTTGGGAGAAAGTTGGTATTAGCTCTCCATGCCTTCATTAAAAACTCCAAGTGAAGTTTTGGACACTCTAACCACCATCTTGTGTAAAATAAAACTAAAATCAAAACAGTATGTTTCAGAGTCCTCAGCGCTGTTTCATCTGCAGTTCATTCACACAGCTGATGCTCATGGTAACCTCTGAACCACGCAGCCAGACAAAGGTTTGACATGGCGTGTGGGGAGTGGAAGGGGTTAACGTGACCTCCTACATGCTGCCCCTGCCTTCGCCTTCATTGAAACAGTGACATCTTAATCTGCGTTGAGTCATTTCTATTCAGCGTGGCGCTCTGACTCACTCCAGATCCAGATAGCGAGCAGCGGGTGCTCCTATCATTGGAGACCCTACTCTCTGCTGCTCACACGTGAACACATGCCTTCCTTGTCTGTCCACGAGGATGAAGAAGCTCTCCCGTTTGTGTGTGTCTGGAGCACAAATAATCTGGCTGTGTAGCATGTTGGCTCTATTCAAGTCCATTATCGCTCCCTCCACGGCCTCCATTCAGAGGGACTCTGCTGCTCTGGGGTGCTGCCCTTTAAATGGCTGCCCGTACCCCTCATTAGTCTGAGGATGCTTCTGAAGCACGGGTGAAATTGTGCGGGCCTTTTCAGAGATGTATACCTGTGTGTGTGTGTGTGTGTGTGTGTGTGTGTGTGTGTGTAATGGCTGGTGTTAGAAGAAAGAAAGGATAGAGAGAAAGTGGGGGAGGGGGCAGCTAATGAGAGATTACTGTGGCAAAGTAGGGAGGAAACAGGGGTGAGGAGATGTGGGAGTTTAATAGGTGAAGACAAGGTGGTGGGGATTTTTACAAGGGGGGGGGGATTCATTAGCCTGGTAAAAGGTCAAGCATGATAATGTAAGGGACCCCGGCTCACGTAGAGCAGAGTCTGAGCTGTTTTCGTGTCTTGTACCAAGTAAAAGACGACTTGTGTACATTCAGCTACACTCAGCTGTATTAGCACCTGCCCCCGAAATGTGTGACGGTGCAACGTTAGTCATATGTGGCTAAATTTAGTCGCGACATTTTGATGAAAAGTGCCCCCTGCATCAACGTTCGTGTTTTGCGGGCAAAATGCAAGGACGTCGTCCAGTGAAAGAGTTGACTTTGCAGTCAAGAGGAACAGCACAGTCCTTTTCCCCTTTCCATAACAATCTGCGACACTGCTAGAAAAGGTTTTCACCAGTCGAAGAAAAGAAATACTGAATTTTATAAATGTATTCATTTGACATGATTTTAGATATATATATATATATATATATATATATATATATATATATATATATATATATATATATATATATATATATATATATATATATATATATATATATATATATATATATATATATATATATATATATATATATATATAAAAAAAAAACATGCACTAAGTATTTTGTGTGACTAATTGAAGAAGGTAAACTGCACTAATTATACACATCTTCATCTTTTTGGGGGATTTCAATCACATAAATGCTCATTCATTTCATTGTAACCGCACACGTAAGTGTGGAATATCTGCAAACATTTGATATCTGTTTGATTTACTCTCATTCAAATTGGTCTCCTCCCCGTTTTTCCCCATCAACCTCCCTGCACCTCCCCCTCTTGATCTGTGTACTGTGTGTGTGTGTGTGTGTGTGTGTGTGTGTGTGTGTGTGTGTGTGTGTGTGTGTGTGTGTGTGTGTGTGTGTGTGTGTGTGTGTGTACGTGTGTGTGTGTACGTGTGTGTGTGTACGTGTGTCTGTGTACGTGTGTCTGTGTACGTGTGTCTGTGTACGTGTGTCTGTGTAAGGTTGAGTAAGAACTCTGTGGAGACATCCTGCACTGAGCATCAGTTAACTGTTACTCTGATCCTTCAGATGTTGTTTGATTCATGAAATCGATGGTCTGTCTGAGGGGTTTTGGCTTCAGTTAAACCGTTTTCAGCACAGAATTACAGAAAAGTGAAACAAACTGTGAGACACTTTACAAGAAAGCACGATATCTTTAGCGTTGGATGCTGCGTGTCCTCTCCAGTGTATGTAAAATCTGAATCTGGAAATTAGTAACTGTAGCTGTCGAATATATGTAGTGAAGTAAAACCAGTGAATTGTAAATTAATAGAAGTATAAAGTAGCAGTTCACCAAATTTCGAATCAAGTACAGTACTTACTTGTACTTATGTACATCCCACCGGTATACCAGCATTACTGTGGTCAGTGTTTAGCACCAAAATAGTGTAAGACGGGAAAGATTCTCAAATCACGATTAAACACAAAGCAAGACGTGAAGGCTGTAGTTGAGGGTGCAATTTTAAAAATACAAATAATACTATAAAAATATTACTAACACTGTCCGGGATCCCGGCGCTGTGAATCGAGAGCAAATCATTAAGATAAATGTCATTTTAGATGATTGCAGTGTGTTGATTTAAAGCCGATACTGTTCATGATATTGCTCATATACATGATTTTATGCTATTTGTTTTAAATGAATTCAGCTATTTGTTTGTACAGAGACAGAATGTGTTATTCCTTCCATCAGAAATGATACCGTCTTGTTCTCCTGACTGTTATTTCGCTGCTGTATGGAAGGAAGATATTGGTCTATTGTCAAGAGATCTGTAAAAGAGGCTCAAAATAAACATCTCAAACTCTACCAGAAGATAAATATTTGTATTTGTTTGAATATTTAAATGTCGAGGGGTTTCAGAAGCGCCCGATGCCATTGTATAAAGAAAGGCTGTAATGGTATTCAATCTTCAACGACACAAACAGCAAGTACTATAGCAACATGTCCCCTTCTACACCTAAATAAGTATTGCTCTGCTGGCTGCTTATTGAAAAACTGCTGAAGTGTGTCAGCAGGTCATGCCGGACCGTGAAAAGGTAACACAGAAGAGTAACAGAGGTTTAATGAGTTATGTCCTCCGCCATTTTAAAAGGAATCAGTGAACATTTAGAAGCCACCAGGGGTGTGAAGCAGAAGCAGCCTCATCACCTTCTTACTCAATTAGAAATCTATTTTGGGATATGAGGATGTTCGGATTGATTTTCTCCAAACCAGGACAGGACGTCATGCCAGTTACTTTGTGTTAATCATTTACAGATTTCCGTTCCAAGTTTTAGCATCTTTGAGCTGCTGTTTGATTTTTAATGTATCACTTTGGATACGGAGAGAAATAAAGCTGCAGGAAAAGCAGAATTGGGTTAAAAAGTGCATAATTTGCCACAAATTAAGCCATGGTGGCCCTAAATCACCCCACTCAAGATTACAAAATGGGATGTGCACCTTTGCTTCTGCAGTTAGTCGGAAATCTACTCAAGAATTTATCTTAATGGCTATAAAAGAGTTGTACTGTGTGTTAGAACGTGAACCAGATCTAACTTTATTTAGTTGAAATGTAGCTTTTTCTACTTGTTTCAACAGTGCAGATTCACAGGGATAGTTGGGCTCTCTTCTGGTCACAACCTCACCTTCACCTTGGAATTTGCTCTTTAAAGTAAATGTAATTGTTTTTTTTAGTTATTGTGTCCAAGTGGAAATGTTGGCCTGAATATGATTCAACACGTGTGTGTGTGTGTGTGTGTGTGTACTGTATACAAGCATGTATAAAGACAACCATATCCACAGCAAATGTAAAGGGCCAGTGTGTAGGATTTTGGGGGATCTGTTAGAAGAAATTGAATATCACATTCAAAACTAGTTTTCAATGGTGTATAACCGCAGTATTTCTGTTAAAAAGCCTCAATGGAAAACTTTTTCAGTCCATGACGACCTTCAAACAACCGTATCAGTCAACTGCTAATATCAACATTGTTCATGCAACATTAACGCTAATGAAAGCCTAACGGATTGAAGGGAATTGCTTTGCGAGACAGACGCCCAGAATATTTTAAGAGACTGACGGAGAGGGAGAGGGGGAGTGGGAGGGAAATGGCAGTAGGTCTGCTGCTCTCAGATCACAGTGAATGGGTCGCGTGAATTCACAGATGGGTTTCAACAGGAACACACTCTGGCCAGGGGAGTTGTTCTCACATACTGGAAGACGCTGTTACAGCTCACGCACGTACTCGTACGTATGAGCCGCTGTCACATTTTTTAAATGGCAGGAAGTATCTGCAGCACCATCAAATTTCAAGCTGCAAGAGATTCGTTTGGTATCAAGTGGAAAGGACAAAACTGAGGAGATCATGCTCAACAGTACAAATCATCAAGTACAAAACTACATGCATGCGTCCCCATGAGTATGTTGTGCTCATTTTGGACCTCATCTCTGCATTCTTATCTTAATTTTATTCTGAAGATGTTATTTGCATGCTTCTGCATTATATCTGGTTATGTTTTACGGTTGTCCGTACGTCCATCCTGTCCTGAAAATGTCTTCGAATTTGGCACAAACGTCCACCTTGACTCAAAGTTGAAGCGATAAGAATTTGGTGGTCTAAGAGGCCGATCGCACCAAGATGCGTCGCAACAAAACAACGGTGCTGTTGCTCTGTTTTGAATGACGAGGAGGGGAAAATTATATAGTTCATCGTAATTAACTATCACAGATATCAATGTCCGTTCCAACCATATCTACTGGGATAACAACCGCCTGGAAGTCGGTGGTAAAGGCCTGCCTCACCTGCTTGCCTTGTTTGATTTGATTGGCTGCCTCGGACGATTTTGACATTGACGAGAGATGTGACTCTGTGCCTGGGGCTGAAAAGTTGAGAATATTTAAACTTTCATGCCTGTCAAAAACTGCCTCAAAAACAAGGCATGCGGCGCAAGAGAGGAGGGCACAGCAGGCGTGCTGTACCAGAGGAAAACAATGGTTTTGCGGGCGACGCGTTTCTAGCAACGTGTGTCGGTGTCCATAGGTCCCTGTGACCTCATATAACACGTTTAGCCCAAATTACTTTGCAATTTACTCAAGCAGCTCTGATAGAAATAACATACCCTGCTGCTCCGGACGCCATTAATAACATATCCGTTAGGTGAATAAGTAGGTGTGTCCGAACAATTAGCAGTTCTGGTTTAATGGTTGTTAGATTTCCAGTGTGAGTTGATGAGGTGCTTTGATGGAAAAACCCTTCGAGGACTTTGTTCATTAGTTCGGGGTCAAACAGTCAAACGTCCACTGGAAGGCCTGAGGAGGGAATGAGTCGTAACCTGGCTTTCCCTGGCCCTCAGCTGACCTCTTCACTTTTACGCCTCCTTCTTGGCAAAGAAAAAAGACGGAGAGGAGAGACATGTTTCTCTCCATTTGGGCTCATTTTCTCTCAACCATTTAAAAAGGTTGATAGACGTTGATAACTTGAAATTGAACTCTCTTCTGGATGGGAAGCATTGTACATAACCAGGAATCAGTCATATCAAAATGTAACACTAACAGTTTAAGGACTTGTGGGATTTTGGGCTCTTTTGATTTCATATCATGTCTTCTTTCAGACTCATAGAAAGAAATAACATTAACATTTAAGTGTTATGTTCAATCTTTTTTTCCTTGTTGTACATCCATGTCTACTCGCTTGCAGACTTCTTCTTTTTCTTCTTCTTTGTTGGTGCATTGCTACGTTAGCTGTCAGCGGAATAAACTATCATTACGAATGTGTATGACGTAACATTTCTGCTCTTTTTTTTTTTTTGTGAATTTGCGCGTAAAAACATTGTTCAGTCTGTTCTAAAGCACTGCTAGTGATCAAACACGCCCTGGGGTACCTGGGTATCTGGGGTAAGATTATAAACAAGCACCCATTCAGAAACAGGTCTGTGATCATGGTGGAACACGTTTTAACCAGCCATGTTCAGTCAGCATTGATTCAGTGGAACAGTTGAACAACTACGCTCCACTGCACTGTTCACAGTCTGCTTCCCAACATTAGCGAGCTCATACGTCTCTATGGGCTATATGTAGTCAGTGATGAAACACGGGACCCCACCTCAGCCATTATGAGAGGTGAAGCACATCAAGAAATCATGCCCACCAGTCAAATGTGTACCTACCTGCACTTTCACTCACCTAACCTAGTTACGTGTGGTGTTGAGTGAAGCTACAATGGCCGAGCAACATCTGACACTGAACCTAACATTTGGAACATATGTCCAGTTGTAGAGGCAGGTGTGGCATATCAGCGCAGGGTTGACTAAAGCTGAAGGACCAAATTTGGGGTCTGATAAGGTGTCCATGACAAATCCCTAATCAAATTTAAGTTAATTAATAATATACTGACGAATATTTGGTCACTATTTTACATAAAATGGTGTAAGTCTATGGAAATTGTCGCTGTATTGTCAGAGGTTGGTCATATCGCAGAGGTCTTGTCAGACACGAGTGAGGCAATTAAAACACTAACGTGCATGAGTTTTCAAACCCCTGCTTCAAACCCCATACAGCAATAAACACACACAAACACACACACACACACACACACACACACACACACTGACCTTTCACCCTACTGCTGCGTCCAATGATGAGACTATTATTAGAGCAGATCATTACTAGTTATCAGTTCGCTGAAAGCCTTTCACACTCTGTGCACTGTGTGTGTGTGTGTGTGTGTGTGTGTGTGTGTGTGTGTGTGTGTGTGTGTGCGTGTGTGTGCGTGCACGCTTCAGCTTGACAACGCTGTTGTTGGATGGTCTCAGCATTTCAGCTCGCTCCGACTCGCTCTACCAGTGAAGAGCCTCTGATTGCAACATGATTGAGCAATTATTGCACTTTTATCACACCAGATATACCCTCGACTCTTTGGTCGGCGGACAGAGGGAGGGAGAGGACGAGCTGATCCGAAGAAGCTGGACATTTTTAAACGCTATGGAAAATGACTCAAATCACGGGGTTGATGACTGTGATTGAGTTCGGAATGCTCGCAGTACATCCGCTGGAAAAAAACAAAAGGGAAAGGATACAGAGGGCTGCTTTAGCTGAGAGAAACAGAAGCTGATTGTTTGACAAAAACAAGGCATCTTAGTGGCAAAATAAAAATGCTTTAAATCTAACATGAGTTAAAATAGTGTCCCTATGTGTAACCTTCCACTGCTAATCATGAAATGATTTGTCTGGGATTGTGAAGACAATCTCAACAAACTTTACTTCATCAGTGTTCAGGGACAGGGTTGGCCTGGTTTTTGACACCAGGTGGTGTGAAGTGTGCGCATGTGCATGGTGTTGTATACATTTTTTTGCTGAGGACTAAAGGTGCTATATTGACAGAACAATGTTACATTATATTAGCAGTGGCCATAGCACGAGAAGCATTAGTGCCCGCCGTAGTGTTGCCATTGTTTATAGATAATGGTAAAGATAAAAAGAGATTCATACAATACGAGTGATTCGATTTTTAACGAGGCCCTATTTTGCTCTCTTCTCTCTCCGTACACACGGATGCACGTTCGCACAGCTGACGTCAGGGCTTATTTCCTGAGACAGCATGCAGTGGATTTGAAGTGCGAGCGGGGAAGCGGATTGTTTCTGCAATGCCCTTGACATTTCCCGGCTCCTCATTTCAGCTCCGTCACCGAATCAAAAACGCATATTATTGAACGGCGGTCGGACAGCACACCACGAACCCCACCCGCCCCCTCTTCGTGCCCTGCCGCACCCTTTGCGGTGATAATGAATTGTCCTTGAATCCTGACTGGGGAACTTAAACCCCGTCCTCTCCTCTCACAGTAAATTCGCTGACTTGCCCGATCCTGTGGGAACAGACTGCGTGATGATGCACATTAATGGCTCAGGGAGAAAAGACATTTCCCTCCGACGCAGCATATGACTGCGAACGATGAGAAGTTTGATTCTGTAGGAGTAACAAAGAAGGATAGGAACGTGAAAAGGGAGACTGGGTGAAGGACGACGATGGGAGAAGTAGTTTTGTCATGTTATCAGCGTTAAGACGTAAATGTTTGAAGAGTGAGGATTCTGTAAGAACGGAGTAAAGGCAGATATTCTCGACATGCACAAGTTAAATAAAGCATCGACTGCAGGAATGCCTGGTCCCTCTTGTTCTCCTGCCCTGAAATGTTGCCAGTAGCAGTTTGTTTGAAAAATTCAGACTGTGTTCCCAGCTGTCAGGCGTGACACGGGTAATCGTTTCGCTATGCAACAGTAAGATTTCAAATTTTCAAGAAGAGTGTGTCAAAAGATGCCACCGCAGTGCAGACAGGTGGATTTTGTATTTTTCATGAGCGCTTTAACAGCAAATCAACTCATTCTGCTCAGTGCAGTGCAGGTATTAAATATGAATACTACTACACTTGTGTGCTAGGGCTTGGCTTGTTTACTAATTTAACTTGAAGAGGATTTCACAATCCTGTCGCCCAGAGAAATTACATTTATATAGTACGGATTTGAGGAAATGTTACGAACAAACATCTGGAAAAGTTAAAGAAATGTTGATACCGATTCCAAGAATATCCGATGTTGCAGTACACCATCATTATGTCGTAACTACAGCATTATAAAACGTCTTTATGTTTATGTAAAGGCACTACAGCGCTTTAAACAGGAGGCTCAGACGACACCGATTCTTCAGCAGCTGTTAAGTTCTTCCGGGCTTAGTTATCATTTCCCTTCGTCTTTGCATTGCGCCAGTCACTCATATTCATTGCCCAGTGAAGACAACTTTGTCTCCGCCCGTATATCACAATCACTATAAAAGAAGATACTGGGTAGCCCTCTTATTGAATGTGAGATCACTCTACTGTAATATCAAGCATATGATGCACTTTGGTGACAAAGTGTTTGATGTGATGATCTGAAAGCTGGTGGGAAAGAAAGTCTTTAGGACAAACGCAGATAATTATTTTTTTATATTTACTCTCAGCATTGTGTAATTGCAGTTTGAAGTACCAAACTTGGTGTTATTCAAATCATATAGTAAGTTTAACGACTGCACAAAGTGTTTGGTTGCTCTGATGTTCTTGGTCACGCCCTCTGTGCGTTATCTCTTTACATTTGTCCCTGTGCCCCAAAACACACACACACACACACACACACACACACACACGTGTACGCCCAATCCCCCTCCCCCCATGATTCATACCACCCCATGGATCCAGCCCTCCTGCCAGTGTTATTTCCTGTCTCCATGGGGAGCAGAGGGTGGGTTAATGAGGCAGACAGGCCAGATGATGCTCCTCCTGGTGAAGAACATCCAAAGTTCCTTAAACCTACATTATCCAACATCCATGTCTGACAAAAAAAAAGAAGCATGAGAACATGAGACAGAAAGCCGTTGAAAAGATTTGAGTGTCTTCGGCTTTTTCAGCTGTCTGATCAACAACCTCCCCAGTCTGGTCCCACTGCCAGGAGGCATGGTGGATGGGTCAAACGAACACAGGACTTTCACTAAGGGGACATTCGTTCGTGTCTCGTATGAAACCAAAAGTTGAGTTATTTCTGATGACGATGTTATGTCAAGTGACGCTATGTCACTGAGTCGCATGGCGTTATGTCTGTAGCTTACATTATGTTACAAGCGTTCTTTTTACTTCTGCTGAAGTGGCAAAATATGACATGTTGACCTCCCTGTATACAAGTACAAACTATTTTAGGTTATTTCACTGTGCCGCCGAAACTCCTGTGTGTTTTTAAAACGTAGATTTTAGAATAAATCATCTTTAACATCATAAATCTGTGCATCCGTTGCAGTGAACTAGCTGTGGAGCTATTTGCCAGAACTGGAGTCTCTTTATCGTTAATTAAAACTGCACAATCTGTGCCATGCCATTTTAATTTTTGCAAAACTTGCAGACAAGAATAATATTCCTTTCCTAACCTTTGTTACTGCTTCAGCATGAGCACAAGCTAAATTAGAAGTGGATCTACTATGCTCTATATATTTACTACAACCATATACGTATGAAGAGAATTAAATGCAGCGTTGGAGGCGGCGCCCCGTTCATTCCTATGAAAGTGGCGCATGAGGCAAAAAAAGTTAAATCCAAATAAGTTTATCCGGCAATCTTCCTCGTCCAGTGGCCGATAGAGCTGTGTTTAGTCACAATCCAAAGGATTGAACAAGCTAAATTTAAGACGTGCTGATTGCACGAGATGATAAGTTACCAAATCAGGAGAGATGTTACAATTCATCCTGAGGGTGACATAAAAGTGTTCCGCATTTCGTGACGATACATTTTCATGGGGAACACCAAATTCTTTGGGATTCGTCCTCTGGGGAGTAAGAATGTTGGTGCAAAATTGTATGATAATCCACATTCTGATTGTTGAGATAATTCAGTCTCACCCAAAGATGTGGACCTACTGGCGTTGCCATGTGGTTAAATTCTGGCGTTGGTCTTACATAAAGGCACTCCTGGAATACTCTCACATTTTTCGTAGCTCATAAATTTCTTGTGCGTGTGCCAGAGTGTCTTTCCGTCTGACAAACTAAGCCCTGATCATGTGCATAGTTGTTAGATGGTTTAGATCAGGGGTGTCAAACATACGGCCCGTCATTTTATGTGGCCCGCGAATCCGCCAGCGGAAAAAAAAAAAACTAAAAAAAAATGTTTTTTTAATTTTTTTTTTACAAAAATTAAAAGTTAGATGTGAAAATAAAAATATCCCCATGGTTGAAATTATGAGATGAGCCATTTGCGCCGCCGGTCTCGCCGGGGGCTATTTTGTGTTCATTCGCACTGGACCCACCGGAGAGGGGGCGTGGCTTATCGCCCTGAAAGCCGTTCAACTGTCCGCCATTAACCATGGAAAAAAGAACCTCTATTTCTGCTAAGTAGGTGTTGTGGAAGTCATAGATATCCCGGGAAACTAAACTAAATATGTTAGGAGTAGTTACATTTACAACCGGCCCTTTGAGGGCGACCGTGATGCTGATGTGGCCCCAGAGTGAAAATGAGTTTGACACCCCTGGTTTAGATTGAAGTTGGTGTCTGTTTGGGCGAGTGATGGGAATAAAAGATAATAGGCACAAAAACAGAGAGGAGTGAGTGTAAGATGGGAGTGTGCTCAAGGGAAAGAGGAGATGGGGAGGAGCGATTTCTGATGCGGTTTGACACCAGCCTAAGATAAAACGTAAGCACACACATATGAGCTATACTCGTTAACATGGATAGGTAGCAACGGGGGATTAGAGTTGTGTTATTGCTGCACAAAACTCACAATTTCTGTTTATTTCAAGACCTGAGGAAACTTTAATGATCTCTGCAGGGAAAAAGTTTTTTACAGCAGCAAAGGAAGAACAAGACACAGGCTATGTACGGATTACCTCTGAAACAATGAGAGCAAATGATTTGAATGATTTGCAAAAAATGTACGTTCACCCATGAAAACATGTTCATGAACCAATCCACCAATTTGCAGTTTCGGATTGTCCCGAGCCAGTCTGGAAGATCGGGATCAGTTCCGATCAAGGAACTTTGAATATATTAGTTGCTGTAAAATCCTGATGTATTTTCAATCCATACGTTTGCTGTTCTTACCTCAGGTACCCCAACTGTTGAACCGCATTGCAAGTGAGTGAACAGCAGAGCTGAACAAACAGATAATCGGCAGCTAGCAGTTTTTTAATTAACGGTATCCACACTAGCAGCAAGCCTACCTGCTGACTCTCACAACAGACTTTGTCTCGATCCCTGTAAAACGTTTGCAGGTGCATCACACCGCTATAGGGCTGCTGCTAGTTGAAGATTGTACCAGAACTGCATTTGTTCATGCCCCACTGATGCTCAACATATCCACACCAACACTGGATACTATAAAATATAGACAACTACCAGTTCTTGTAATTTTGTGCTATAACGCTGTATGAACATGTCTTTATTTTGGATTCATTCTTCAGACATTAGATATGACTTCAAACACACTTGAGGGGTCTAATGAAAAACAACAACTTTATTGTCTTAATTGAAGTAGACCCATTATCATCTCCTCTGTGCTCATTGTTATTTCTGAACTGCAGCTCTGCTGTGAAGGGAAGCTGGAAGGTTTTCTACAAACTACACAAAGTTCAAAGTTCTAGGATCCTTTTGTAAACTCAAAATGCAGCTGCTGGTGTTAAGTAAGAAGTTAGGAAGAAAACATTGAGTCAAGACTTTTAATGTAATATCTTGGCTAAAATCTTAATCAAGAAAAGACAATGAAGGACTGAAACAAACCTTTATTTTATGTTTTAAATGGCTTTAAATTGTCACAATGACTTTTATTTTGAATTGTCCTTCAATGTTTTACTTGAATGAATGTTTAAAATGGTCCTAAATATTACAAATAATTTCTATTTCGTACTGACAAAAGCAGCCAAGTGAGAGATCCATGGAGCTCTTCAGATGCAATTACCAGTAATGGTCTGCTCACTTAAGCTTATGGAAAACTTAACCCCCATTTTGAATTGAATTGAAAACCTCTGTGTTGTTACTCCAGGAGGTGAAAAAGTAGAAATTACAGCCAGCTAAATCACACTGACAATAATACAGTGTGGCAACCCAGAGGTTAACAGCAGGGCTGCAGATATATTGGTGTCACAAACACTAAATACTGTTGGTTAGTTCACATGCTGTGACATGCCCTCTTGCTTGCCCTTATTTCCCTTTGTAATGTCAGTCATATATTACACACAGCCTCGAGCAATGTGGAAAATGAACGTCTGCAAAATGAGTTCTCCCGAAGGAGCATTATTATAAATGACTCTGAACTTTAACTGTAGTTTTGCATACCTAATGTTTGAAAGGAGATGGCAATGCTCTGAGAGCTCTGAGAGGCTGTACTTAGGCAACAGCCGTGTCAGCATGCTCACAATGACAATACAAACGTGCTGAGGTTTCACAGGTATAATGCTTGTCACAGTCAACGTCTTATTTGAGTGTGTCAGCATGCTAACAGTTGCTGATTAGCACTAAACACAAAGTACAGCTGGCACTAAGGGGAATGTCATCAGCTTAGATTTAGTGATTACATAGCCATTAGGATTCATCCTGTGGGAGCCATGCAGGTCTGTGCAAATTTCATGGCAATAAATCCGGTAGTTGTTGATTCAGTCTGGACCATAGCCGGTAGAAGTGGACTTAGTCACCGTGACTTCACCCACAGGTTTGTGGAATGCCGTGTTGAAGCCTTGAGTTCAGGCCTTCCCATCCTGTTTTTTTTGAGGCCAGACGTTCACACGAGAGAGTTTAGCAAATTAGCTACAACTGAACGCTAAATAAGACATTTTTAGGCGGCAAAAATGTTCCAAACTTCACTGTACAGACCGCACAACGTCCTGGTAGCTACCTGTCAATCACTAGGTAGCCGCGTCCTAAAGCATACTCTGATTTATTGTCTATTTTACTCTAAATGAACATCATACTGTATTGAAGAACACTTAGCGATTGAGACCATAAACTCGAGTTTACAATGTTTGCTGAGGTAATAAATCAAGTGAGGTGTAGCGTCATTTTCTCATAGGCTTCTATACAATCTGACCAATTATCGCAATTTGAGGAGTCTCTCCCTGATGGCTATTAGAAATAAAAATAATGTAAGTTTAAGGCTCTTGCGCATTGGCTTCACTTTTCAGGTTGCCAATTGATCTGAACCAAAGTGAGAGAGTGACTGATTGACAGTCGACATTGCCATCCATAAAGCCACCCCACCAGCAGGGATGCTAAGGATGTTATTTTATACCTTCTGTACATGTACGTTACCTCACTGTCCCTCCTTTAACTTCCAGTGCTGTGTGAGCTTCTTCTGTTAGGCTAAAGGAGCAAGGGAGTAGCGGGGGACAAGAGGATAAATCCTGAACCCAAATGGTGTTGATAACGCTTGTTACCCGCCGTAATGAGGTCAGAGTCGCAGCTGTCTGCCTCAGATGGAGATTTACACAGAACTGAAGAGGTCCAGCTGTCTCCCGCAGCACATACCAATAAAGATAGATCTACCTGAGTAGCTTGGAGCATGAAGGGTGACCGGCATGATAGAGAATGCCGGTGGTCTGATTCGGAGGTGAAACAAACAAGCCGGGGCATTTCACTCCTTGGAGAAAAGTGACTCACTGGCCGGTTACATGGGGTACAATAAATGGTGTTCACAGTCGGCACCGATTGTTTTTGATGATTGGCCGTCTCGCACCAAATTGAGCTTTCACATTGTGAACAAATTAAGATAATGTGTCCCTTTTTTTCTGACAGTGGGTGGTGGGAGAATTCTGATTGCATCTATGTTGGAATCTGTAGCTACACATACTTGAACAGGCAAGTCTCGTACTTTTGACTGCTTTGGTTTTTTTCTTTTATATAAAATAAACAGAAGTCAACGTACAAAACATTCGGCTCATAAATGAATCGATTATCAGTGGGTTTTAACTGGTCTGGATTCAAATTATTCACGTTGATCCGCTGCAGAGGCAGTCTCAGCTATGCACAGTAGTACTGCAGAGACCGAACAGTGTCAAAGATCCTGCCGGGTCCACTATATGACATTGAGATAAAGTTTTTAGCTGTAAGAATAACTTTACTACTTCCCACTGGACAGTCTTACAGAATCCTTTATTTTGTACCTGTGAAAGGGGCACCGGGTAAACTGTCACCTTCTATCCTTGCGGGAATGTTCGGCTCAGTTCCAAACCACACACACTGTAGCAATACACTTCCAAACTCCATCTGTTTTCCCCTGTGTTTGCTCTTCTTTGTCCGTCTTTCTCTTTTCCTCCAGCATTCTCGTTGACTGTAAATGTGTCTGTTCCCAGCAGCCCATTCCTTCTTTGCCCTGTATTTGTTCTGCTGCTAATGTAGTTTCTTTCTCGCTGTGGAGAAAAGATGACATGGTGGCAGGTACCTCTGGTCCTTTCTTCTCTCTTTCTCTCTCTCCTCCTTCTGCTTTAGTAAAGCGGTTCAGCCTGTGTGTTTAATTGCTTTACACTTCCAAGAAGCTTCCCCGCTGGCACAGACCGAGAAATTCATACATCAGATGATCGGGGCGAGAGTCATAAAGTGCTACTGTGGTAATTCATTTGTGCACTTCACATTCATGAAAATAATCTGCTCCCATCTCCAGCTTGATGATCCTGAATTTAGGCCCAGACACTATAAGGTAACCAGTCAACGACTACTCAAAAGTGACTGTTATAATAGCGAATCATGACCTGCCTACTGTCTAACAGTAAAGCCAATTCAGGCAAAGGTTAATCTGCACAACTTGGAAATGTTTCAACCGGTACACAATGTTTTCTCTACAGATAAATGCCCAAAAAGACAAAAGGACGAGTGATTTAACATTCTTCATGATACTTTTGACATCATTTTATTTGACTAACTGTGTAAAGTTGTAAGCAAAATAATCGGTGTCCCTTCATATGGTATTCACGTGACACTTGTCCCGTCATAATACTACAATGGACTACAAGGTAGTCTATTGTAGTATCGTGACGGCCCCACGTCACACAAGTACAATCACTTTTAAAGAAAGGACAGTTCTATCCTGATTCAGCATTTTGTCCTGAAGGATAGATATGGAGGTATTATGGATGGTTTTAGTTTCTGTTGGTTGCTTATCTCCAAATAGCTAAGCTGGACAGCAGGACAATTGCAGGACACCAGCAGGAAAACTAACACGCCTGAAATACCTGTTCTGGCGACCTTATCCTTCATGATGAGTAGATGCAAACAAAAACTCTGATATCCCGCTAATTAAATGATCCTTTACGGTGTCACTGTGTCCCATCCCAACATTGAGCACCACATCAAGTAAGAAGAAGATATTATTAACCTGTAATCAATTTTCATGCCAAAAGGTCCGTTTGGAAAAACTCTGAAAAATTAGCAATGTGTCTTTTCAGAAGTCACTTACCCAGGATAATCCACAGCCCTTGTTGTGAGCAGTTTCATGTAGGAATTATTTTCTTTCTACCAAATTACGCCCGCCAACTGCAGGAGAAAGTGTGCGTCTATCCTCCATGTACAATTCAAAACACTCGAACGAACTATCCCTTTAAGATCTTGCCTCATTGTCATCAAATTTTGACTGTTTCTTCACGATCAAAAGTAATCCAGTTGATTGTTTTCTATACATACATATTTACGTTACAACAATTACACTTAAAGACTTGTGTGTGTGTGTGTGTGTGTGTGTGTGTGTGTGTGTGTGTGTGTGTGTGTGTGTGTGTGTGTGTGTGTGTGTGTGTGTGTGTGTGTGTGTGTGTGTGTGTGTGTGAGAGAGAGAGAGTGTGAAGAGGATTTGATGTCCATGCTCCTCTGAACACCCAGATGGTGTTTGCCAGTGATGCAGTTTTTAGCTTCAACCTTCAATCCTTCAACACACACACCACATACTGTAGACCCTCCACACACACACACACACACACACACCCCCACACACACACACACTCCATGTTGGGTCTTTCCATGCTCCCTGTTGGTGCAGCCCAACACCGTGGCGTCGTGTTCAGGCATGACTCTCCTCATTAACCCTCCCATCTGGATGCATGTTGTGGTGGATATTAATATGGAGGCATGCTTTCCAAGCACCATCATTCAATCACCACTTCCTCGCCTCTCTTTTCTCCCTCTCCTCTCCGTGTTCACACTGGGGTTTTCTCGCTCTCTCATGTAGTTTGTTGTCTTTCTCTTTCTCTTTCTTTCTGTGGTTCTCCTTAAGCCTCTCAGGTTTTCTCATCTCAAAGGGTCAGACTCATAATTGACGCTGATTGTTGATGTTTCATTCTAAATCCGACTGTTCAGTCACCGCCTTCCGTCTCTGAAGTGGTAGAAGCACAATCACGAGCTAACGTCAGCGTCAATAAGGAAAATACATTTCCAGTTGCTTCTGCCATGTATGAGTTAAAGCTCTTTACATGTTTAGCCACGCTAGCGGCGTCCCTCTAGGATTGTCAGTTGGTCAGTTCACCACTTTGATCCTGAATGAAATATAGAGGAAACCTATCATCATGCTCAGGATAAATTGTAACCTTAGTGATCCCAACTTTTCATCTAGTGCCTTCGTCTGGTCGTCGTTTCAATTTGTCCAGTAATACTTGGTTGCATTGCACAGAAACTATAACGACAAACCCATCAGCCTGATCCGTGATGCAGATCCTGCTAATTGTTCATTTCCATGTTGCATCCATCAATTATCTTCCAACTATCTGGGGCTGGCTCGCCGGAGTAGCAGGCTTAGCCGGGTATTCCAGACATCCCTCTTACCAGCAACGTTTACCAGTTCTTCCTAGGGGGACCCCGAGCCGTTCCCAGGCCAGATGAGATATGGTATCTCTCCAGCGTGTTCTAGTTCTACCCTGTGGCCTCTTACTAGTTGGACAAAGCAGCTGTCCAGGAGGCATCTTGGCTCAGATGCCCAAACCACCTCAGCTGGCCCCTTAAGACACGAAGGAGCAGAGGCTCTACTCCGAGCTCCCTCCAGATGTCTGAGTCCAGCCATCCAACGAAGGAAGCTCATTTTGGCTGATTGTGTCGACAATCTCATTCGTTTAGGTCACAACACAAAGCTCTTGACCATATAGGAGAGGGTCTGATAGATGGTAAGTCGAAAGCTTTGCCTTCCGACTCAGCTCCCTCTAAACTACACCGCACTGAATCGCCTGCTCCACTTTACCCTCACTCGTGAACAAGACCCCGAGGTACTTGAACTCCCTCGCTTGGGCTCGTGGCTCGCATGTTATCAAACTTTAAAATTCACACGCTTACACACTAAACTAAGACAGCAAACAACGTAAGAATGTACCTGAACTTCATCATCCATTTGTTTCAGTTGCAGCGCCTTGTTTATTTTTTCTGCTTCCTCTCATCATGTCTCTGTTTAAACTCTGTCTTCCCATTAATACATGCCCGTGTGTGTGTGTGTGTGTGTGTGTGTGTGTGTGTGTGTGTGTGTGTGTGTGTGTGTGTGCGTGTGTGTGTGTGCGTGTGCGTGTGTGTGTGTGCTGGTAAGCCTGAAGGTCATTGTTGGTTGACGTCTTTTTCATCCACCCCATGACCTTCTATGTTCATCATCCAAGGGTGAGAGCATCTCATTACTGAATTAATCACTTTTTGCACACATTAACTTTTTAAAAATGAATTTATGTGCGTGTTCGTTGACGTGGTGTTTTTCTCATTTTGATATGTAAATTTGTTCCACGTCGAGCATTGCTTTAAATCTTATTCGGCCCATTTCCCTTTAGAGGGACTGAGTGAAAATCAGACATTTAATGCCAGTATTCACAGTTTGTTTGAAAAATAGCAAATGGGAAAAGATAAGATTGCAGCGTTTTGCACATGCATACACCGTTATGTTGTCATTTAGAAGATGCATATTGTTATTAGCTATAATGCACATACATAAGCACCCTCTGCAGATGTATATGCATCACTGAAATATACAGCATTTACATAAAGCCATTGCAGCATTTTGTTCCCATTTTCTCGTGTTGATAAAAGGCAGAGATGGAAAGCTCCTCCTGGCATTCCCTGGCAATCCAAGTTGACGATTACTTGAAGTTCTAAATAACTGCCTGCCCTCCTCCTCCTCCTCCCTCCCTCTCCCATGCCTTTGCTGGGTAACTCTGCAAATATATTGTGTGCTTTTTGATATTTTCTGCTTGTCTGAGCTGCTTTCAGCGCTTTCTAAAAATAGGGCAAGTATATCGCTACAGTGCAAGGTAGAGGCAGGACAGAACATGTGAGCTGTGTGACAGCGGTGGTGGGACTGGACCGCATTCGTAGGAATGTAGATGAAACACTACCTTCTTCAATGAAAGTGTCTTCAAGGCAATGTGGCAAAGAATCTTCATAATTACGTTGTCTGTTACTAGTTTGTTAAATACAATAACACTGCAATCTATTATAATCCCTGAAATAAATCTGACCTCGCTGGAGTTGTTTTTAACAGACACGCGTCAATTCATTTCTAATTTCTTGAGGCTGTAATTTGTAATTTATCTCAAAGTGTTTGTCTCATAGCAATGTACAGGCTAGATTATAAGATATCATTATGAGGTATCAAGTTAAAAAATTTAAATTGTATTGTAACGGTATAACAAAAGTAAATATCGTTCTAAAGGGTTCTGGGGAGCATCAATGTACTCAATGAATTCCACGTCGCTCTCCCTCTGTGTGTTGTAATCTGAGCTGCTCTGTGTACATAGCTGATCCGAGCTGGTTAGCGCTGATATGAGCCGCGTGGCGATTCATTAATCAGAGATACTGTATGCTTTGAATTTGGAATGAGGCACCTTAAAAAAAAAAAGAAGGAGCAACCTGTGTGGATGAAAGCGACAAATATCGTAATGAATGGAAGTTGGGAGTGTGATGTAATTGAAATATAGAGGCTACGGGTACATCAAGGGAGGAAGGCTGGGAAGCTGCAACGGTGGAGGGAGGTAAAAAGCGCGTCTAATCTGGTGTGTTGTTCCACTCTCTGTACTGCCCTCTCTCTGCCCTGAACCTCTTCATCCTCTTGTCCCTCATTTTCCTGACTCGTCGCTTTGTTTTACAACCCCCCCCCCCCCCACACACACACACACACACACACACTGCTTGCCATGGGTATCTGTTTTGTTTGCCTAAATCCTTTCCTCTCATTGTGTACTCCGTTTCTCTGAAGACAGAGCTTCAGTAAGATCCTGTGTGTGCGTGTGTGTGTGTGTGTGCGTGTGTGTGTGTGAATGTGCACGTGTGTGTGCGTGTGCACATGTGTGTGTGTGCATGTTCCCAGTGAGCTCCATGCATATCTGAGGATGAGCGGATCTGACAGCATCAGCCGAAAAAGAACTGTTGTCCTCATACCAAGAATCTTCCAGCTCTGTTAGTGTGTATATGCATGCATGTTGGTGTGTGTCTGCAAATCAGTGAAGCAGAGTGTTTCTTCAACCAGTGCGCTTCCTCTTTCTGAATGCCCTTGCCCATAATGTCTCAGTGTGTGTGCACATGTGTGTCCTCTCATGTATGCACTACTATGACTTTAAACAGATCCTATTAGCGATAATATTCCTCTGTGGGGAGCTATAGTTCGGGCCCTATGGCGCAGCTCGGGGCTCACAGCAGACCAGCAGCCACCTGACTGAGCTGTGCAGGTGGAGGCCTTGTGGTGCAGCTCTTCCCCCAGGCCCAGGCAGTGCTCTCTGACCATGCAGTGAGTCATAAGCCATTAGCTAACCTGTGAACAGAGAGTCTGTAATATGACATCATCTTACATTATCTATGGCACTCCCCACTGCCCACGCACCTTAAGTTACCGTATTGTTTGTCTTTATTTAAACTGTCACATGATAAAACAATTAATAAAACATATAAAACATGTTGTCAATAGCAGCAGTAATTCAAGTGGTCTGAGCAAAAATAGACTTCCGGGCCTCCTCTTGGTTCTGTTTTCCGGCTTTAGAAAATATAGCCAGTGACCGGAGTCTTTGGCCAATCACAGGTCATTTCAGAAAGAGGGCGTTCCTATTGGCTGTTCTGGAGCAATAAGGAGCATTTTTTCCCTATGATTTCTAAGCGGATTTATGGATGTTTAATAGGGATAGATGGAGCTAATGATACCCGCCGGAAGTGTAAGTCATGCGGAATCTAAAAATATGTGTAACATGTCTGCGTGTTTGGATTTGACCGAGTTATGACTCAGAGAGGGAGCACAAGTTTGGATGCAAATGACGCGTGACATAAATAGCCCTTTCATCTCGGCTATTGATGTAACTGACATTTAAACCATGGATAAAATCAACCATTTTCTCTCAAAGACATATTGCTTTCTGCAAAATAGTAAAAAAAAAGATAATGAAGGTTATTCTAAATCCTCCTTTCAATAAATGTAGTTATTAAATGGATTCAAAGTGTGTTTTTGCTTATATTTTCCAACATATAGCCGAAAATGTAGCTCCAATATATTGAAGGAATTATTTCCCTATGTGTCATTGAGGCTTATCCGTGTGCAATAGGTAGTACAGCAGCTGTTGGGTGACGCTGGTGATGTCTGTATTGGAAGAACCTCGACTATATTTGCCAAGTCACCTGTGGAGCAGAGAAATGTCCAGCAGCTGCTGTAAATCAGGCCGCACAGATATGAAGCAGCAGCAGCAGCAGTGGTGATCGTCAGGGGAGCTTATTGGATTTCTCACTGACATGCTCACATGACATGCTCACATGTTTTATGAGTGTGTATGTGTGCGTCTGAGGGTTGGGCCCATTTAAGCTGCTAGAGCGTCATATTTAAATGCATGAGAGCATTGAGTTCATAGAGGCTTGTGAAGAAATAGAAGGTAGGAGGGATGCCTTCAGGCGAGAGGGTTGTCTGTAAATACGAAACTCGCTGCTTCACTGCTCCTACAGTTTTATTCTATACTGTTGGAAGTTATGCGAATGGGAAGATCTAAAGAAATATATAAATAAACAGAGAATCCCCCGGGAGGGGAGTGGTAGAACAAAGGAAAAAAACTTCATTGTATTGCTTAAAACAATAAACTGGCCTTTAGTAATGCATGAGCACACCAACATCTGTCATGGGCAGAATAGCTGCTGTTAAAATTACCTTTTCTCAATGATCCCGACTCAACCCGAATCAGCAATTATTTTTTGGCGAGTACAATGCGGGCCAAAAGTACACAAATAAAACCCAAGCTACAGTAAACGAGAACTCCTTTTCAGAGACAAAGTTGATAAAATGGCCGGTCTCCCAAAAAACGTCTGCTCTCATGAAGAGACTAAAAATAAAAAAGGACACAAACGGGGACACATACATGGAAAATATCTACAAATAACGTGCTGCACACACTTCAATGTGAAATGATTGCACATCCTGGCACATGAAGTTATATTAATTCATGGTCATTTTCCAGTCAACCATTGAAAAACACAGATTTCATGCTTTAGCTTGACGTAATATGAATGTTCCTCAGCCGAGATATTCATTTGTGTGAAGGCTCCGTATACTTAATAGTCTGTTTTTTCACACTTTGTCAATATTTGGCAGACATCTTGTCTGTTAAATTCCCCTCTGCTGAAATGTGGTTTCCTTGAAAACAAAATCTGTCGGCTTACTTCGACGGCATGTTAATTGTAGAACTCGACATCTCAACTCCATCAACAGGTCGTCTATCCAGGAGAGGGAGGGTTCCTTTAAGTGGCTCTAATGGATGACCATGTGAAAAATATGGTTTGCTCGTAGTGATAAAATTACAGAGAATTATCACCTGAGTTTACAGCTCCCCTCTGCTTTACAGAGCTCTACACTGAGTTCCAGGTCATTGTCAATCCGGCCCGCTACTGTTCTGGTTCACTCTTTTATTTTATATTTTCTTTTGGTTTTCTGGTTTATGGACGCAGCAGGCAGCTGTTTTCAGTGAGAAATAAGGCTGACATGATTCATCGAGGAACTCAAAATGAGCTTGTTGACTTTAGTGGTTAGCACAGTCCTGCATAGCAAAGGGAAACAGCCAATAAGATAAGATAAGATAATCCTTTATTAGTCCCTCAGTGGGGAAATTACAGGATTACAGCAGCATTGCTCACAAGTAATAAAATGAAATGAAGATAAAAAATCAAGTAGTATAAATAAACTAAACAGTAAACAGTAAAACTAAACAGATAACGGAGGTTGCATTCAGTTGCATTATGACGTGTTCAAGCTCTGTCCAGTATATAAAGTATTGAGCAATGGTAATGTTGTCATAGTGCATCAAATAGTGTCGCACAACTTGAATAAATACGGTGGTTCTCGCAGCAATATAAAATAGAAACAGAGAGGGGATTATGACCTATTTCATGTCCTAACAATAGTTTTAACATAGTTTGAACAACTAATGTTTCCTTTTTATCAAAACTAATATTTAATCAAAAATACAATGATGTATTTCCTAACACTTCTGTGCAGTCGTCTCAAATTGTAAATCCTTTGGGCTTGTTTCAGTCATCTTTGGGTCACTTTCAAGGCGCTGAACAAGTAAAGTTTGATTTATTAAAACTGTCGGATTTACTTCATCAGTGGGGCTGACCTCGTCCTCCGTACGTGCTGATAGCCCGTGTGAAATATGTAGCCGTGGGACACAAGAAGCGGTGCCGACACTGTTATTGATTTTTCTTTCACATTTCACAAGAACGTGATATACAAGTTCATACACTGACAGATAATGCAGGGCCCTGCTGGGACAAGCCCACAAGCCCCTCGGTGGCACCGGACCACTTTATAGTTTTAGTCTGCTCCACTCTGCGCTGTGTGAAAACCGTTATTGTTCTACACTGTTAGATTCTAATCGTATTCCTGGACTGTTTAGTTGCGTGTTTTTTGTTTTTTTCCCCCCATATCTGCCAGACGTTGTTGTAGCTGTTCTCGTTGTGATGTGATGAATCCTCTGCTTGACCAATCTGGATCAACAGCACTGCCGGCAACCCCTGAAAGTACCAGGAGCTTGAGGTTTCGGATTTGGTATCACTCACTGAGCGGTGCTGGAATTTAGTTCCCTAGTCGGAAATAAAGGCAGAACCTGTGACCGGAGGCCTTTTTCACAGCACATTTTCTTTTGACTTGTAATATTTGTAAAAGCAAAGGTGTTACTGACAACATTAACGGTGACTCTGTTCTGTGTAAGTTTCCCAGCAAATCGTGGCGGCGATCCGGAATGCACAAACCCACAACCGTTAAACTCAATGAAATTTAGCCATCATTCATTTCTGTATTATTTACACCTGTGAGCTTTTTGTACTGTGACATGTTATAAAAAGGCTTATGGCTGCACACTGTGCTATGGGGCTATAATGTCATCTGGCGCTTATGCTAAAATGTCAGAGTTTCACTTTAATCATCACTTTTTCCTCTGCAAGAGCAAAGGTCTGAGCAGGAAGAGCGGCCAGCTTGGTTGACTGTTATCCATCACCTCCTAATAACCCCCGCCCCCCTCTTTCTCCCTCTTTCTCTGACTTACTCTCACCCCCCCCCCCCCCCCTCCCCCGGTTAGCTCATGTTTTATGGATGCTAAGTGGTAAAGGATTTACGAGGAGTTTAGTTCACTCATCCCTCGGTGGTTGCACTTAAAATATTGCATAGTTTGGAGCGTTTTGTGCCTCTTGATGATCTCTCTGTGGATCCCTGCTACATTATTAGCTGGTACACTTGTTTTCATTTTGTTTTTTTCTACTTAAAAATCGAATGTCTGTTTCACCTCCCTTTTTTTTTTGCATCAAGGTATTGCTGGTATATAGAGGCCAATTGGCCAGTGGCGGTGCCGGTGGCTGCTGACTTACGGTCATAGCGGTATTTGACCCATCTGTCACATGCTTCTCCCACAGGGGCAACAGCATAGGACGCATTCCACTGGCTGCAGCGTGCACTTAATGTAATTGTGTAGCTTCAGTTCACTTTCTGATTGTGTGAGTTTATGCATGTCACCAATATCAACCAACATTTCGCCAATATCTTTGGCATATGATGGATATGATGCAGTTTGTTTGCGGCATGGTTTGCTTTCTGAATAGATTCCACACAGACGTACGTAAATATGTTCTTCTGTTTGTTTCAGTTGCCGTTATTTTTCTTCAGGTTTGTGTTTTATCTGCAGTGTAGATTTGTCTTGCAAAATGGGTGGAGGGAAATGGAGGGGCTGCAAGAGCAAGAGGAGGAAGAGAGTTTAAATGATGTGCAGAGCAGAGCTTCGTCTTATCTCTCGCCCTGCAACACCACTCTTTAACCCGGCATACGGCACTGCACGGTGCATGTGTGCATGTGTGTGTGTTCATGAGTACATGTATGTACACGTGTGTGTGTGTGTGTATTGAGACGTGGTCTGTCAGTGGCACTCGTGCATGTTGGGAAATGTGCTGCAATGTTCTCTCTCTCCCTCTCTCCCTTTGTGTGTTTGATGCCAAAGGAAAACTCATGCGCACAAATGCGTACATGCATGCAACATGCACTTGAATGCACACAAGCACATGGCACAAAGGCCTCATTCAAGCTGACACACACAGGAAAGGAAGGAGGCAGCAGTGTGTTGTTAGCTGTCACAGGGACCCAGACGCTATACGTACTTAGTCATTTTCAGATACTGAAGTTAGTGAAAGCAGCTCCAGTTTCTGTTCTATCTCAGTCTGTGCAAATTAGGTTATGTTTTCTGTCCCACTGGTTTGTTTGTTTATTTGTTTGTGGTAAGTAGGATATTTGGGTGAAAGTCTTGCAATGGAAAAAAGAAACAAGATCACATTTTGTGGTAGATCCTTGATTCCTTGAATAGGAATTCCCAACATTGCATTATTGGTAATTTTTGGTATTTTCTCATGAACTACTTGTATTTTGATGTAGCTACAGATTGGAAAACATGTTCTATTATTAATACGACTGATTTAGTGTGATTATTCAGCCAGTGAATAGTCTTAGTTTTAACAGACAGTATAGCTGTATAGTTTTTTTGCAATCTGTATGTGTTGCAGTTCGGCTTTACTTCTCATTCAACTCCTTTCTGGGACTTCTACCAATCGTGCAAGAAGGTCGCTGTAAATACCTTGTTTCTCTGCAACAAAGACATTTCTGGGAAGTGTTGTCCTTGTCCACTGTACAATATCATTGTAATAGCACTGTTTTTAGTGTCATTGCAATTTGTTATTACAAAAGCTGTGGCTGATGAGGATGCCATTCCTTTGCCCAGGTATTTGGTCATAGAAGTCTATGAATGCGTGTGCCAAATTCCATGGCTATCCATCCAAAAGTTGTTAATATTTCAACAAAAGCATGGCAAATAAAACGTGTTGTGTTGTTATAGGAGTCATTCGTTGAGTGGTAGCGTTGGCTCACCACTGGTTTTACTGGTGAGGAAAAGGTGTAATTGCCTTAATTTAAGTTTTATCGTTGCCGGTCAGATACATTGACGATGATTCAGTTGTCCAGCTGACACAATGGGAACCCGTTCAACCCAGTAATTTACCCTTTAAATGAAGGGAATGTGAGCTTCATTGAAGCCGCTACATTGTGTCTGACCGTGTCAATAGAGGTGTTGAATTGAGAGCGGGAATTGAGCGATTGCTTGCTGCTGTGTTCAAAATGGCTGCCTGCCCAGTGTGAGCGCTGTGTACGGTCGGTAAAATACTGATGGTTTCTCTTCATCGGGTCTGCTCAGACGAGAGGTCTGTATTGATTTTTACTGTGTCGAAATGATTACGGACACAAAGGGTCTTCGTTCTTGTCCGAACCATTCTTTTTCATAAAAGACCTGCACTCATGTTGCTTGCCTCTTTTGTGAATTGATGAAGACATCTTATGGCTTTCACACTTCAAGAGCTGATGATGATAGAAAATACCCCCATACATGGCTTCTTGCAAAAACTCCAGTCGCCAGATCATACCTAGAAAGTTTACTACACACAATATATTTTTGTGAAAATCTCAAACTATCCGTCCTTTGAAACATTGCTAGTTCAAGCAACTATTTTAAGCAGTTGGTGTCAACTTTATTTCAGTTCAATATCGTGCTTACAGTATAGCTGATTGTGAAGCAGTTTAAAACCATCATAACTAAAGAGCCAAAGATGGTGCTGCATCAATCCAATAGAATGTGTGAAACATATTCATACTGTAGTATGAATGATGAATCATGCAATAATATCATAAAGATGGTACACACTTTTTAGTTCAGCTTCAAACAAAGACTGGTATCATTCTATATTTGTATTATTGTCAGCTAAATTCATAAAATAATTTAAAAAAGTATTATCCATGTATGTTCCTTCATTACCATGAAGATGGCCGCTGTAGTTTATTGTGCGTCAGTCCAACGTGCAGCATCCTGCTGCTGGAAATACTCACTTGAGCACCAAATGTGTATTAATCCGCAGCTGGAAGTAGTACCCCACTAATGCACAATTTACTTTTGTTTGAGTATTGTTTGCTAAAAGCTACAGTGCCCAGCTGTTTTAAGATATTACTGAGCCTATAAAATATATATATATATTAAGAGATGGACATCCACATTGTTGGTTTTGGTCTTTGGATTTGTTGACATAAAGAAAAATATAGATTGACGCCAGCCTTATCCTTTAAAGCAAATTCCATTCTGGTAGAAAATGGGTTAAAGTTTTTAGGAATAGTTAGAATCCTCCATTCTTTTTACAGAATACATTCTCATTCTGTTTTTGCTATTTTGAAAACCATCTACTACATATATTGACAGTTGTGTTGGTCAATAATGTGTACTGTAAGTCATTCCAAATCTGATTTTGTGGATTTTTATTATTGCAAAAGAAATAAAATGGGTATATAAACTGTAGGTATTGTTTTGGTGCCTAACAAGCAATACATTTAGCACATTGAAATGTAAAAAGGCTGATGGATCTTGAGGAGTTACTGTAGGTGAAATCGAGGAAGCCATGAATAATGTAGGCTAACTATGCCCTTCTTCATTAGTCACCATTCCACTTCTCCCCTGAAATGTAATTGATTCTAACGGGTTTGGATATTTCCCAGGCAAATGATTTGAGCTCCAAAGACATCGCCATAACTCAAGATTCAGCGGATTGACTCCCCGGCAGAGAGCGATGGCTGTATTTGCTCTAAAACAAGTGATAAATAATGGAGGTTTGTTCTGTGCAGCTGAGATCGATATATTGACGGGGCAGAGGTCGGGGGGGCAGCCATCATCAAACTGCCCTCTGCTGTGGGCGGGTCCTGACACCAGGGGGACCGAGGGGGAAAACGTGTCACCGGCAACAGACTTTAACTAACCGTCCACGGATTTACACAGAGCACTGATGACAGAGCAGTTTAGCCGCCCAAAGTCCCGCTCGTCAACAGGAACAGACTGGGATAAGCTTACCTCACCTTAGCATATAGCCTAGCGACGTTTGGCTCAGCATGATCCCGACAGCAGCCGCACTTCAGCCTAATTCACCCACATGAGGTGTATTTCTGCTCGAAGAGTTGGTTTCAGACGAGTGTTGTGTAAAATGACAGGAGAGCTTCTGTTGCGTTGCTCTGTTAGCGTGTCACACGCAGGCTGTCTGGCCCATTGATCAGCGTGAGCTGCAGTGAGTGTGTGTGTGTGTGTGTGCTCTGACCTGTTTGTGCAGTGGAGTGTGAGGCCAGCGGATGCTGTTTCAGGGTCAGTGCTGGTGTGGGACTAAATGGACCAGTCCAGGAGGCCGGCCTGTCACTAGCGGCCTCCCCCCTCACTGTCAGTAGTACTGCTGTCACATCACGACTGGGTCATACGGAGCAAACTCTTTGATACAGCTTGACTCTTTGCTACTATTGGCCGCTGCTGTCACTTTGCGGTCCTCTTCTGGGTTTGCTGTGAATACGTGTCTTAAAACGCACATCTCAGACTGAGTACAAATCACTGTGTGTCTTAAAACGCACATCTCAGACTGAGTACAAATCACTGTGTGTCTTAAAACGCACATCTCAGAGTACAAATCACTGACAATTTTTGTCGTAAAAAGAACCCCAGAGGCTACAAATATCACTAAAAATGAGTTGAGTACGTTATACACTGGGTTAAGTATTTCAAAACCTTAAAATATTGTTTCCCATTACATCTGGTCAAAGAGTATGTCCCAGTTTATTTGTTTTATATACATGCTGCGTTCAATTTACCTTGGAAATAGGAATGAAGTCACACCAGAGTTGACTGCGTTGAAAAACTTAATAGCAACAGATAGAAGTTGGACAGCACTGTGTCTACGACTGATTTAACGAGACATAATGAATAAATAATAACGGTATATTACTAGAGATTTTTTTTTATTGTTGATGTGGGGAGAAGCCATCTTGGATTCTGAGGTTTGGTGAGGTTCTGCATTTGAACTGGTGAATTGGAACATCCAATTTCCTAGTCGGAAATTCCAACCATTTCGTCACATTTATCAAAAACAATCTGAAATATTTTGAGGGAAAATCATTTGAAGATTTTGCTTTTGCATCACACTTTACATTACCACTCAGTGCGATTAACAAACGGTGTATGTATTTCCTTTGAAACTGCTGTTTATTCGCTTCATTCTTAGTAAAATAAAAAAACACTTTTCATTAATGAAGTATATATTTTACACGAATATACAAAATATGCTTGTTTATTGAGTTACCAGAAAACGTCGTGATATATATCGTTATTGAGATATGAAAGGAACTATATTGGGATAGAAGATGTTGGCCTTATCACCTCCTAGCTCTACTCAAACACACTCGTAGGAATAATATTGACGTACGGGTCACCCTGGCTCTCTTTTGTCGTCACTCAGAAATATTCATGCAACATTAAATCTGAAGAAACTGTTCAAATATTAAATGCTTTCTGCTTTTGGGTAAAAAGAGCCCACGTAGTAAGAACAGTGAGTGACTGAATGGAACATCCAGAGGTGATCCTTGTGTTTGTCATCAAGGAAACAACCTGAACTAATTACCCGGTGAACAGGCACAGGGCAAGCTGTCAGCTGCTTGTGGTTTTCGATGGATTCGTCTTTCATTGCTGAGGTAATCTATTTTAATGAAACGCTCATCATCTGCCAACTGGCATGTAGCGTAGCTCGGCCCTGTACCGTCCGCTCTGCCAGAGCTTCTCTGGGCGGAGTGGTCTCATTGGCAGCTCGTATGTTGTGACATCAAAGGACCTTTCTCATGCTCAGAATTGGACCGAATGTTTATTGTGAAAAACTTCACACGGAATATTGTCTGAAAGGTGGCCAATCCGACAGCTGCTTCAGGATTTCAAACCTACTAACGCTGATGTTTTTCATGATGCTTTTAATACGTTGTGTGTCAAGAAGATGTTTCTCTTTAACGGCGGTGGAAAGTAAATTACTAAATTTATCTTAAATATCATTTTTAGATAATTGTACTATGTAGTTTCTGCTATAATATTGAGTATTGATTCCTTGGAGGGAAGCTCTCAATTAAAGTGAGATCCACCTTTAAAGGTGAAACATTATCGTGATGGATGCCGAAATTCATAATTTCTTTTGATACTTTAAGTATATTTTGATGCTAATACTTTTGTATTCTTACTAACCTTTGAATGCTTGATTTCTACTTAGAACAAAGTACACGCTGTGGTTTTGCTAGCCGTCAGAATATAAGTCTCCACCTAACCCACAGGATTTTACAGGATGTTCTACTAAAGTGAGAACAGCAGAAAAGCTTTTATAACCTCATTATAAATGCACCTATATCTCAACACACAGGATTTACAACCCAGGTGCACTCAATTAATCAGTACAGCACAACAGCACATTGAGAAAATACACCGCTCTTGTAGTCCTATAGATAAACTGAGGAGATGAACAGTAACTTAAAATGTATCGGGATGGTTTTTCAGTAGACCTTTTAGGGCTCTGTTATTGACATGAAACCCTTTTACTCCGCAACAAGAAATGCAAAGTTAATATCAGCAATTCATGCTGAAGCTCTGGCTTTGGGGCCCCCTCTGGCCGGTTCGGTAATCCACTCCATGCTTGCAATTGATTCAGCAAAACTCACATTAACTTACATGTGAATTGATTTCTTACCGTCAGTTATATTCCTGTTTTTCCTTCATCGTGCTTGTGATGTAAATGTGACAACGAGTGCGTTCGTGATGCATTTCTATCTATGTTATGATAGTTAATTCCATTACTATGAGTTGAATGGTCCCATTCATCTGACGGTCTCCTGCTAAGAGTGGCAGAGACGTGCTTCATTTAAAGGCACGGTAGCGGAGGTTGAAATACAATGTTGTTGTTTGTGGTGGTACTGTAGTAATACTATTGTTTTTGATGTATGATATGTATGTTCTAGTCTAACATAAGCAAATGAGTTAAACCCTGGAGGAATAAATCAGGCAGTAATTAGAGACAAACACAGCAGGGGGAGACAAAGTTTAAGCCACGCTGTCGGGTTTTGATCTCAGATTGGACGGTTTCCTTACATGCATATTCATGTGTTGTTATTCAATCTGGTATTTCTGCATAATAGCAATGTAGCATCTAGAGAGAGGGTGTCTGTTGAAATATGAGGAGTCGGGGACGTGTGTGTGTGTGTGTGTGTGTGTGTGTGTGGATGTCATCTCATCCCTTGAGGGGACATCAGGGAGCTGTGTGGATTTACCAACCTCTGGACTGCTTTCTTGCTTGAGTAGACGCTCTCTCTACCACGAATCCTGCGGGCCTTCGTCCCTCAATTTGGACACACGGACACACACGCGAACAGACAAACGTATGTTTCTATTTTTAGTTTTCATGACGGCACCCCTTATCTGTGAAACAACCCAACTTACTGATAGTAAGACAACCCTTATTTTTGCTTTGAAACAGCTGATTTCTTGTAGCCAGTTGGGGGTAGCGGACACCAGTTTTGAATACCACATTTACATATTCATAAACGTGTTGTCACAAAGTAGTTTATTCACACATCCAACAGGGCAACCTTTGACGTCTACCTGATGACTGTAAGTCCATTAGTCGCTCTCTTTTTAGCTCTTGTTTGGTTTCCACTTCCTCTTGAGGGAAATGTCCGCGACTCCTTCCAGCTACTCGCTGTAACTTTGTGTGTCTGTAGTTCGGTGCTGTAGTGTTCACTGTGTTTTTAGAGCGAATGAGAGCGAAATCAGCAAAGTTGCAGGCTGGGAAAAAAACAACAAACAATGAGCTGAAAGATGCTGAAACGCTGCATAGAGCTGAGGGGATCTACAGAGTCAGTCGACTCCTTTCACATCCAAGTGGTCATATGATTTAGTTTTATTACAAAACATATTTATTATAGCAGTTTTAATGTCTCCTTATGTACCAGTACGGACACGTGTCTTGAATGACCAAACGAACATCTACACGGAGGGAAGAAAGTGCACTCGTAAAGACAGTTTACGGGCTGGAAACCAAATGAACTGCAGCACATTGAACATATGTCAACATCTATACGCTTTGTTTCTTCAACACCACTAGAATATGCTGTCTGTCCTTGGCTTTTACACTCATAGTACTTGGCAGCACAGATTTGTTTAGGTCGATCAAACACGTACACCATCCCGCCCACTCTGAGGCTTGGAGGCGAAAGGAGCAAAAAGACCTGTTTTCTTCCTGTCAGCGAAATATTACAAATCCTCTCGAGATGGTTTAATCTATCGCTCTTTAATCGAATCTACAGCCTTCTTTTTTCATGTTGTTACCTGAAGGCCACACTAGTTCTCTCATACACTTGTGAAGCTGCGGTAATGTGAGTCGCAGAGTGCAAAGTCGTGGTTTGAAACGAAGGATTTGAAACCAAGCTGCGTTATTTGATACATGTGTGTGAGAATGTGTTGGATTGACACTTGACCGCTGGATTCAAACCTTATTTTAGTATAAAAGAAGTACGAGCTTGTGGACCAGCTCTGTCGCCTTTCAGTTGGACTTGAAGGCGATTATTTGAGAATAGGTAAATAACTCGCGGGTCTCTCTCTAGTCACGTACAATCCTTTAGATCCATGAAGATAAATAAGAAAAATATTTGAAGCAACATCTGGCCAGCCAACACTCACATTTTGAGTCATGACACAAGGAAAAAGGAAACCTTGGTGTTGTTACAACAAACCCCACCACAGTGCAGCCTTGGCTGTCGTGTGTTTCTCCTGATACTGTAGTTTCAAGCACCTGCTTGTACCTTAACTGTGCGTACAACAGAAGAAGCATTGCTTTCTTCTCTCGGTCTGTTGTCTTCTTTGTCTCACTGAGGGAGGAAGCTGCAGGCAGATGAGAAAAGACACAGACTCTCTCTCTCTCTCTCTCTCTCTCTCTCTACAGTGCAGTGGAAACAATGGCTTTGTCAGTAAAGTAGCCCTCTTGTTTGCTTCCCCAGCCCCCATTTTCCTTTAACAACGGCAACATCTTGACCTCTTCGTTCAGTTTGCCGCTCGCTCGCTCTGATTCTCCTCGTACCCGGAAACTGGCAGAGGATGCTCATTATCTTCCCTTTCTGTTGTTGCTCTGCGTGCGAGTAAAGAAGTAGGCAATTACAGCGCGTCTCTTGAAGACAGCCGAACCTTTCTATAATGAGCAGATCGCCTTGAGCAGGACACACTGTGTATGTGCGCGCCGCACAACTTGTGTAGACTTTACCAAATTGGGAAGTTTCTATTTGATTCAAAGTCTGACTAATAAAACACAACAGATGCAGGTTCAGTTTGTGTTGTTTTGATGTCATGAAGTGATGAGTTTTGTTAATGGGGAAGAGGTCCTCGAGTCTAGTATACATCTACACAACAGTGAGGGGAATGATTCAGTGCACCAGTAGGAAATGTTGTTGCTGTTTGAATGCGGGAAGGGAACAGCTTTTGAGATGAAAGCATCAGAGGAAACGGATGCATTTGGTTTTGATCTCTGTTTACCACATTCAGCGGTTCCCTTAAAAGGATTTAAAGTGGTAATCAGTGGGGTAATGGTTTGTTATTGTGTCTCCAGTCCTGGTGTTAAGCAGTCATTGCTGTGGTGATTTTTTTTTTTGTTCACCGTATTTGCCAGCCGTCACTTGTCATTCAGAAAAGCGTGCGTTCCTTTGTCTTCTCTTTTCATCAGGCCACGGTGCATTTGTCAAATAAGATGGCTATCACTGCTGATCCAAAGCAAACTGGAAACAACACTTCCTGTGCTCTGCTGTCAGTTTCCTGGCATACTTAGCCAATCTTTGTATCATTTAAAACAATCTTGTTTCTCTGGAGATGAGCCCTCCTTGTGTTTGCTGTTGTTGTTGTTGTTGCTCCTACACAATGAAATGATCATGGGGGGGGAAATGAGCTTAATAAAAGACAAGTGAACTGATTCACAGCCTGACAACGTCCTTAAACTGTGCGGATGCTTGATTTGAGAATAATAGAAAAACAATTAGATTTGTATTCACACTGGAGACCAATAAGAAAATGAAAATATATTATAAATGTATTCGTTTTTTAAAACTGCACCGACCTGTTTTAGCACATTGTTTTGGTTTCCAGTCCACAAACTTTCCACTTTGTCTTCATTTGGCTACTTTCATTGTCTGTATATCTCTTGACATTTTTTTTTAATTTTATTTATAAATGTTTCACAACCAAGTGCACAACCCCCACTAGCTCTATCTTCTCATCTATTCATTGTTTTATTTTTCTTCCCCAGTTTGCTCCCAGTACTCCCGCGGTGTCTTCGCCATCTTCGGCCTGTACGACAAGCGCTCGGTCCACACGTTGACGTCCTTCTGCAGCGCCCTGCACATCTCCCTGATCACGCCCAGCTTCCCCACCGAAGGCGAGAGCCAGTTCACACTGCAGCTCCGGCCGTCCATCCGAGGGGCGCTCCTGTCCCTCCTCGACCACTACGACTGGAACAAATTCGTCTTCCTGTACGACACCGACCGGGGTGAGTGATGAGGATGGACTTCTTTTGCCTTCGGACGCTTGTATATAAGTCACTGGTGTGTGTGTGTGTGTGTGTGTGTGTGTGTGTGTGTGTGTGTGTGTGTGTGTGTGTGTGTGTGTGTGTGTGTGTGTGTGTGTGTGTGTGTGTGTGTGTGTGTGTGTTTCATGGTAAAAAGCGACCCAAACGGTGGTAGAAATAACAAAGTTGTTGCAATTGTGTTTTGTCACAGCCATCGAAGTGAACACATTTGAACAGTTTATATAAAGTTACACTTGAACAGTTAATGAGAACAACAAATTGGTGGCTTTGACATGTAATGTTCCTAACCTATGCAACCACACTGGTAACTGTTATGCAGTGAAATAAACCGATTGTCCCCATATGAGGACATCTAATGTATTTTTTCAGAAACTACTTCCTGTTTAAAGACAATGCTTAGTTTGTATACTTACCTTCTTATCCCACAGCTAGGAGTAATTAATGTATACCAAACAAAAGCTCGGGTCTCAGAAGGATACAGATGGCAGATCAAATGCTCATGAGTGTTTTTTGGCGCTGACAAAAGACCTATTTCATTGTTCAGGTATGAGGACCTGTTGGATTATGTGCATGTTTTGTTTTTTTGTGCAAAATAATCAAATTTTAAGGAATTAAAAATATCCTCAGCTCTCAAACATTACATTATATATACAATATACAATATAAGTATATTTAGTTCAAAAATTATTCGATTAAATTGGAATAAATCTGTCAGCAGGCAGGTGTGTGGCGTTTCTTTGCCCTCATGCTCCCGACATGGCAGCCAACGCAGCGGTGTGAATGGATGTGCCTGTAAAATAATGGCTGTTTTTAATCCACAACATGTCTCGGGGGCCACCAAACAATCAATATTGCAGTGCAGTGGCTGTTAGAAGTGTTGTAGATAGTGTCGGACCTCTCTCTCCATTTGTCTCCGGCTCAAATCTCCTCCTGAGGACGAGGACCGTGTATTCCTGTCATCCGTATGTGTTTCTCTCTCTTTGGATTTTTTCTTTTTCCATTTTCCTTTTTTCTGTCACCCACCTACTCCCTCTCCCTCACATACACACTCACAGAGTCAATAGGTTTGTACTTACTCCCCCCACCCCCCCCCGTATCACATTCCCATTACAAGACAGAATGGATATGGGCCACTGCTTTGATCACATCTCCACATCTCGCTTTTCATTTTCCAGAAGGTAGTCAGGTGTTTTCATGCTTTCTCTCTGCTGCTGTTGAGACTGCAGTGAGTGTTTGAGCAGGTTGGCTATAATAGGAGCTACAGAGTGGGGAGTGTATCAGGATGGCCGCCTTTGCAGAACGACTCATTCCCTGTCTCTTTTTTTCCTCTTATCTCAGCCCGTACATGCTTGACTGGGTAAAAAGCCTCCTCTCAACAAAACCCATTTGTATCTGATCAAGTGTTCTTCAAAAAAACACAACAAAGGTGCTGCCCCGCAGACAGACAAGCTGGCTTTCAGGTTGCCTCAATCTGGCATTAAAACGGATTTAAGATCAGCAATAGTCTGTGACTTGAATACAGATGATGATATTGTGTAATGTTTTCGTCTTTCACCTACTGATTTGAAAGTGCCAATCAAATTAACTCTGGCACAAGGACAGTCCCTAAATTCGGAGTACTGTTGGAATATACCGTTATTTAGAGCACCAAACTCTGACGCAGTGAATGTCTGATGTACAGCTGAAATCACACATTTACACAGACAGTAGGCCCATCATTTTAACTTGATTCACACTGTATTTTCACACAAAACAAGCACTATGTCAAGTCGAGCCAACCCGACCCGAACATTTGTAAATATTTGTCCAAACCCGTCCACACACTGGGTTTGCATGGATTTTAATCCCCATTCTACTGACTGTTGATTGCAGGAAAAGGAGGCATGTGAAAATAATATTCCATGTTTGGAAAAAAAAAAAATAATCCAGTAATGGTGTGAAAATAGTTCAGAAACAACTAATCTCTATAAACAGATTTGGCATTCATAGGAAGAATCTGTAAAGGCAACGGGCAAGATGTTGGTATTGGAAACTTTCTGATTTCCTTTTGTAGACTAGTATCGACTAATTTGAAGAAGTTTTGGTTGAAAGCAGATAAACGGTCCGTTTTGAGAGCAAAAGAGCCGAAATGCTTTGGCTGAAAAGCAATCTCGGAATCCATCAGCTATCGTCTGATGATGATGGTAAGTAACAATCCAACCATGATCTGTGCACCTTGACCGGTCATTCTAGATATTTATTTCACAACACAAGTTTAGGAGAGATTTTAAATGTAAGAAAAACTACCGGTACCTGTTTTGTATTTTGGTGAAGCTGCTCAAGCTCTAGCTCTGTCCGTGGTGCTGAAATCAGTGAGCAGCAGCAACTTATTTGAACTGCCTGATATTTCTACCATTCTGTGCAAGTTGTTGTCATCCTAACAGTGGGAAACACTGGCTGTCGAGCATATACTGGATTTCTTATTCCTATATTTCTTTCCTTTAGTGTGCTTTACTCATTTATGTTGCCGACCAGCTTCATAGCTGATCAGTTTGATCTCTTTTAGCAGAGGCATGAGATTTTTTATTATTTTTTGGTATTTCTTGTGGCGTTTCTGTACTACAGGCTACTTTTGTACTTCAAGAAGTGTGAGTAGGAGTGTACTCAGTGTCTGAAGTGGCAGACATGCATATTTTAAAACCCTCAAATATGTCATGAGGGCTTCTGTCTTTGTTAGAGGGTATGAATGTGTCTGTGCACGTCAGCATGTCCTGACGTACTAGTGTTCTGTTTGCGCATGCGAGTGCTTTTCAGAAGGCTTTTGGGTGGAAGCTGCAGCACTTTGGCCTGAGGATTTTTTTCACACAGGGCCAGGCATTCATCCAGTATTGACTATAATGTAGAATCAGCCCACGCATGACCGAGCTCAGTCAATGAGCGCCAGTCTGATTCCCTGCATCAAAGCTCCAGAGATACAAGGGGCTGGATACTGTAGCACTGTAGTGAGTGCTGTTCCTTTCAGCTTTCCCTAATTTCCATAAATACATACACACTCGCACATAAGAAAAATAAATAAAGGTAAAAAAGAATCCAGGAAATGTTTTGGGGAACAATTAATGAAGAGGAAAAAACTTGCAAAGATAGAAGAATAAGAATAAGATGAAATACAAAACATCTCCAGAACATGTTTTTGTAGAGGAGAGGAAATGAGGAGAGGAAAGGAGATTTATGTATAGGAGAGGAAACTAGGAAGGAGAAAAATAAGGAGACGAGGGGAAAGTAAACAAGATGAGTGGAAGGGAAAGGATAGGAGCATAAATGATGAGGGAGGAAAGGAGAGAGGAGGAAGTAAGACTAGAAGGAATGAGAGAATCTGAAACAAGGAGGGGGGAAAGGAAACAAGAGGAGAAGAAACAAGGAGATACGGCAAGAAAGGAAAGAAGAGTAAACAAAAGGAGAGCAGTGGAAATGAAAGGAAAGGAAACAAGAGAGCAGTAAAGGAAAGGAGAGGAAATAAGCAGAGGGAAATGGAAAAGAGAGGAGTGGAAGCTAGAAAAGATGACATAAGAAGAGAGGATAGGAGAAAACAAGGAGATTAAAAAAGAGAAAACTAGAGGATAAAAAAGGAGAGGAAACATGAAAAATGTGGAGAGGAGAGATGAGATGAGGAGAGGAGCCAAAGAGGAAGTAAAGGGAGGAAAGGAGAATCAGATTGACTGGCAGCAACAGTGTGTTCAGGTCATGATGAATGACTCATTTTCAAATCACAAGCCTCTTTATGTACTCTCCGAAGAGCAAGAGGTGAAAGGAAAGCACTGGCTCAATGAGAAAGGAGGAAGGATGGAGGCCCTGTAGACAGACACCGACAATACGCATCACACTGGAGGGTACAGAAGGGACAACAGGGGAAGCAGAGATCGCACACATAAACCCAGATGTGCACTTACTCTCCTCTCCCATCGAGTGTCCAGCTCTGCTCCAATCAGCGCGACATGCGCTAGTCTGCACACTTGCCCGCGGCTGTGTCTTTGACGCTGATACTGATTGCGGCTGGCTGCTGCTCCACATACAGCCTCAGGACTACACACATTTATCAGCTGGTAATCAGCTGGCTCCTTGCACGCTTTACTTGCCCTGACTGCCACCACTGCGGTTTCCTGTCCATGCACTGTGTGTACACCATGCGGCATGATAGGACATGCCATAGATACTGAACAAGCAACTCACTCCAGCTGCAGATTAGTATCTGGGGAGATAATGTGGATTCTAACTAAAGAACATACAGATATTCCTTGCTTTTATAGTTAGATGTCTGGTGTGAATGCTGACTTTTGGCCTGGGAAGTGTAGCTACAGCCTCAGTCTTTTTGCATTATATATATGTGTAGCCCTCGTGTGCCTAAGTGGCATTGCATGCATTGCATCATGCCTCTTCCCTTATAAGATCGACTCTATGCCAAACCAAACGGATAGCAGCACACCAGTGTAACGACATGTTTCACACTAACAGGGAGACAAAACAGCTGCTCATTTGTAGCTGAAACAACTTCAGTCAATAGCAGCAAAGTAGCTGCAGCTTACCACAGGGAGTCATTTTTCTCCAAGCCTGTGGCATCCCAGCCTGCACAGAGCCGCTCCTTTGTTTATTTATCAGGAACCATGTATGAGCTGCGATAAGAAGAAATGCGTTGTATGAGATTGAGCCACCAGCTCTTGTCGGACCCCGCTATCGCCTCTCATTTCCTGTCATCCCTCTAATATTTATTTTATAATAATGGCATAAAATAAAACTGTAAATGTGTCTGCCCCAAAAGTCATAGAGGTACAATACATATCTCATCAAACACATTTTGTTCTTTTCTAGCTTTTGCAACATGCAATCCCGTTTGTCTTTTTTTGCATAAGTGAGAAAATGAACAATAACTGCGTCCTGTTTGGGGTCTGGCTTCCCAACAGTTCAAACCAAAATGTCACGAACCAGGTCTTCCTTTCGGGGTAACTGAGGACATGCTGTTACATGCGTGTGTGAGCACGTGTATGTCTTGTCAACCAGCAGTCTCTCCTGGCACCAACATCCCTCTAATGGGGAGCGAGAGGCTGGGGAGGGGATAGATCAGGTGGCGAGGGAGCCTGGTTTCCAGAGCACAGGTTAATCCTCTAATTGGGAGCAAAGGGAGACAGGTTGCCAGATTGTGATTGCTACCAGGAGGGGCAGTTTAAGGGGGACATCTGTTCCTGCTGGAGAACAGCCGCCCTCACAGCTCCCTAGTTTTCTCTCTGACACTCATCTTCTTGATACACAAACCTGACAGCGAGGGTCGCCCCCCCCCCCCCCCCCCCCCCCCCCCCACCCCGTCAAGAGTCTAGTGCCACATCCGACTCATGGAGCCTGGACGAAAAGCCAGGATCTGGTTGGAAAAACATAAAAGCTTGAGAGGAGATTTGCTTCAGCTTCTTTTAGATTGTAAAAGAGGTCTTGCCAAGGATGTTGTGTCAACTGAAGCCAGTTTGCGAGTCAAACTAGCAATTATAAGCAATATGTTATCACATCACATGGCCCAATGTGCCATATTTCATCCAGGAAGTATATCCGCCTCAGTTTCATCAGTTAACATATCCAAGAGTTGTTACGCTAACAACTCAAAAGCATTCAAGGAGCACTCAATGTCATTTTAACAATATAAAATAGATCCCGATCTGCATCAAAATACACCCATAGACAACCATGCAACATGTTGCATTGATCCAATGGGAGTGGGTCCCTATTCAGTTTGTGTCTTGCAAAGTTCACAGCAGCATGACGATGCATGTGATACGTGCGCAACACAAAATGCTCTACTGCTGTTGGTTTCATGCAATTCCGCTGATTCAAAAGGTAGAGAAGAAGAAGAAGAGCCTAAATATTTAGGACGAAAAATACCTTCAACGCATCTTTAGGCGTCAAGAAGACATGCGATGTGTTTACTGAATGAAAACACACTTGCAAGAAAATTGCAAGGCACCTCAGTGAAATACTTTGCAAAAAGTGGTTTCGAGGAAACCCACAAAAAAAGCTGCAGGGATAACGTGTTGTTGTACTCTCATTCCCTCGACAAAGAGCAAATTGGATTTTCCGTTGGCTTTTAAATTATTGCAGGAGATAAACTCTGTAGCAAAAAAAACGCTTATGATACTTAGACGTTTTGTTCAGCAAGATAATCCTCACAAGTGAACACCACTTTTATGATTGTTGAAGCGTCAATACGCTCATCAGAAGTATAAAGCTAACGTCGTCAAAGGTTAACAACGAACCACATGCATGAAGTCTGTTTGTTCCTGTTTACATAGAGTGTTATGAGCATACTGAGCTCATCTTTTCCAAGAATGGATGCTACATAAATAACATATCATTATGCATTATGATCCAGTAAGTGAATGGATACTCTTGCATTGTGAGGAGTTAAGCTGTTCCCTGTATTTCCTTCCCCGCCCTCTTTGACGTGACTCCTCCTTGTGTCTGACTGCATCAGGATACGCCATCCTGCAGGCCATCATGGAAAAGGCGGGACAAAACAACTGGCAGGTCAGCGCCATCTGCGTCGAAAACTTCAACGATGCCAACTACCGACGGCTGCTGGAGGATCTGGACCGGAGACAGGAGAAGAAGTTCGTCATCGACCTGGAGGCGGAGAGGCTGCAGAACATGCTGGAACAGGTGATGCCACCATGACCTCGGCCTTTCGTTGTTATTTGTCTGTCTTTGTGTTTCCTGTTCAAAAGAAGCATCAGCCATCTTTGTGTTGCATCTGGTTCACACGAATGTTAAAGCCTGTTTTTTTTTAAGTTTTCTTTTTTAATTCTGTGTTCTGCAGCCAGCAGCACATGCCATAGACTTCACATGATGAGAGACAATGTCAGACAGTTAAAAGTTGATCTTCTTGCCTTTATGAAAGTTTTCATGGTTTAGAAATAGTGCAACGAGTAATACTTGGCCTTGTTTGAGGTGTCCACGTTTTCTTTTATAAAGGAACTCAATGACTTTCTATGTTGTGGTACCTCAGCAACAAGGCTGACCTCTCATGCCGTATCTATATCTTTTGATACATCAATGCAGTTTAGAGTCAAAAGTCCTGGTTCAACTTTTACCAAACATTCTTGCTGTTTTTGTGCATTCGGGATTATTACCGATTTAATGTTATTCCTCCAAGTAAAGTGGTTTACGTGATCGGCCTCTGGAGAACAAAGCTCCGAGTATTTACCAGATCTCAGCAGTTATCTTACCGAGTACAACCTTATCTTTACTGATAGCAATCATGATGAGAACTATGAAATATAGCTCCAGTTGTTATGAATCAGAATTATCCTCCAACCATGTTTTTCAATGGATTCCAGGAAAATAAATGCAGAGGCCACGATGTGATAGGGGATGATGGTGAGAATATTTGTTCTTTATATGAGAATGAGAACGACACATTTTAAAATCCAAAGCTCGTTCCAAAGCTCGTACCATAAATTGAGCAAAATGACATAAATGACTACCGGTAACTGTTTTTTCCCCGTTCTCTGAAAGGCATGAGATGATCCTAGGAACTGAATATCTGCAAAGAACAGAAGTTAATACTTTGCACACTTTACTCGCTATTTGTTTGTTTGAGTATGTTTGTGCTCATTAGAAAGTTTTGAAAGTGAAAACCGTCTGTTTGGATCTGCGGTGGTGTTAGTTGGCATAAGCACACTCAGAATATGATGTGTGCCTTGCTCCTCCCCTTCACCCCTCATCCCACCATCTTTCCCCCGCGGCAACTGGTGTCTGGTGTAGTTGTTCAATTATTCAGGAAATCTCCACTCTGACATCTGTCACAGCTCTAACAATTTACTTTGCAGATGTGTGTAAGAGAGTCTATTCGCCCCACACAGCAGCAGGCTTCCTGCTCCCTCCTTATTTGCTCGGCTCTCATGAGTAGATGTGAAAGTCATATTTAGGGCTTGTGGGCTGATACGCTGTTTTGTTCAGGCGGTGGTCCGAGTCACTGCCAAAGACGTGAACAACAATTTTTGCCTGAATTCATTCCAACTGTCATCCTCTTCATATTTGCATGTTGCCAAATTTCTCCTGATCCAGGACAAGGATTTGAATACATAATTGGGCCTCATCAGCTGCTAATTAACAGCACGGTCAGTACATATCAAAGCATATAAGCAACCAGATGTTATTTTGAATTTCGGAGCATGAGAGCATCTCTCAATGCTATTTCATTTGCAGATGGGAATGTAATTTGCTGTCAGATAATTTGCAATTTGGACAGGCTGTATCATAGCAGCAAATTAATTGGCTGAAAGTTAGAATTAAAATACAAGAGGTGTAGTAAGTAAGTTACCAAAATGTGCTATTAAGCCCCTTTCAGACATGCAGCTTGGTTTGTAATTGATTGATTTATTTACTTTATTTAACCATGAGAGTCAGAGATAAAGATTAGGAATCTCTTTTCTAAGGATGACTTGATCAGGACAGGCAGCATCAGCATGAAAACACGTAGATACGGACAGAAAACACAAAAGGGGACAAACATTTAAAGGAACTAAAATGTAATGTGTGATGAAGACACATAGGTAGTATAGGAACAGACCAACAACCGCCTAATATATAAATGTATGAGCAGCGTTTCATGTTGGTTTCATATCTGAATAAATGCCAAAGTCACATTAACTTTAAAGTCACCAGGTCAGATGTGTAACATTTCCAGCATGACACAATCTTTCTGAATCGAATGTCATCACATTAGCATTAAGGCTGCAGCAGCACAAAGTCAAACATGCATGTCTTGTTCTGCTTTTTAAAGAGCAGCGTTATAAGTGTGTCACTTAATTATCATCTCTTGTGCACTGAATAATCTGCTTGACAATACCCTGTGACAGAGACAATTGTTGAGGAGATCCTGTTGAAAGCACTTTTCTCTCACAGTGCAGCACAACCGCAATAATAATCAGACCAGCGCTTCCACGCCAACTGCATGGATGCAAATGTAAATATCCAGCAAAACACACACGCCCGGTGTGTGGGCAAATAGGAATTAAACGAGAGACCCAACTTATCGTCTCATCGGTTTACGCTTGTGCACTGTAGGACATTATGAAAATGGCTTTAGCATCAGATACGAGATTCAATTGATGAGAAAATGTAGAGTGCGATTCACTGTGATTTAATAAATTAAGGATTTAATGGAAAAATAGATTCCATCAGAAAACGCTCGTCTTCCTCCTCATCATTATTTTCCAGCTCACCGCTGCTCTGCCGCAGTGACGCCGATCCTCTCGCAGCAGATGCCAAATATCACATGTGGCTCTTTCCGTGACGGTCCCGTCATTAGTCTGAACATTTACTGCAAAATAAGTGATTAAGTGGTTGGATTTTGAGGACACAAATAACCGTTAAACACGTCGTATAAGATCAGTAAACTACACACGGGATTGTGTTCAATCCAGACATCAATTATTGTCTTTCTGGTTTCTCAAAAACTGAGAAAATGTATTCATTTTAGGTAACTGACATGTTTTTCTTCCTCTTTTAAAGGATGCTTAAACATGTATTGATATTGCCCGTTTTGATTTCAACACACTATAAAAACACCAGCATTAAAGACATTAAAACCACAGACCTCACTGTGAATAGGTTTGATTGGAACTACTTTCAGCTGACTAAAGGCAAACCATTCGATGAATGGACCCTTTAACACAAGTAATCTTTTAATCTTGCATATTGCAGCTGTGAGCATTAATTTCAGTTTAATTCACGCCCTTATTAACTGGATGTCTGGATGTCCAGTAGGGATCAGCTTTCATAATCAGTTTTTATCACCAAGATGCAGCTCTGTGGTTGCACTCGTGTGTGTGTGTGTGTGTGTGTGTGTGTGTCATAGTGTCGAGAAGCATTGGCATGTCTCTGAAAGCGTGAAGCGTTTACTTCCACAGTGAGACGCTGACATGACTACCTGTGCATTCGTTTAGACGTCCCATCTTCTACGTATTAAACCTTGACGTTCCCAATGTGTCAAGACACGCACACACACACGCACACACTCGCCTGTCCCATGCATCATTTCATGTAATCAACGTATGTTCATGCTGTAATCCAGTCAGATTAACGCTGAGCTCTGCCCCGCCTCCTCACAGATCGTCAGCGTCGGGAAGCATGTCAAAGGCTACCATTACATCATGGCCAACCTGGTGAGGGGATGTGACTTCTGATGGTTTACTTGTTTGTTCTTTCTTTCTTCTAATCATATCTTTATCACATATCTCATGAATTCTCACTAGTCCATTTATCGAATCAGTGTTGTGGTGTTGATGTGCGGACTGCATCTTTAAAGGGCTTTAGGAACAGATGCTAAAGCAGACAACAGACACGTATTCGCAGGATTCACTGACACTGGACCAAAGTGGTATTTCTGTCGCCTAATCCTAACTAAGTTGTTTATTTTGAAAAGACGGTATAGGCACGTAACGAGCAGAAGTTGACACGTGCATAACTGACGCTAGAGGTTGTGGAGAGCGTCGTACTTTCAAGAGCCACTGACCAAGCTGCAGTATCAGACCTCCTCCAAAATCCACATCTTCGTTCTTTGCACAATTTCATGCTAAAGATCAGCCGAAGCAAAAGTTAGGCTTCAGCAGTTAGAGTTAATCACGTCAAGCGTGTATCTTCTAAAGTTACAGTACTTTTGGAAGAAATTCCCCTCTTTGATTTACTGTCCCTTCACTGCAGCTCAGCAGGGAAACAAAAAAAAGCAAGTTTTGTACAAAAACAAAAGTGTTGGAAGATGTTTGCTGAAGCCTCATATTACCTTTGCTCCAGGGCGTTTTTATACCAAGTAAGGATTGTGGATTTTGTCCCCCACCTCCTATTGAAATCTTGTTAGGACGGGATTGCTTCAGGGCCAGAATGGACAGCAGAAAATACAGCGATAGCAATTCTATCAGTGTACATATGGGCATGTGGGTATTGTATACAGGCAGGTTTGAAAAAATATGCACATATCCTTTAATGTAAGAACTGTTCAGCCTTCAATTCCTAACCATGGAAACTATTGAGGTCTGACACAGACTGCTGTAATGTTCAGCTCCCTCTGAAGGCTTCCAAGGATCATGTCTGATGGTCCTGGATCAGTTGCTCTTATTCCCCTCATTTACACAGTAGTTTATTGGTACTTCAGTGCTGGCCAGCTGTGAGTGTCTTGCCCGAAAGAGTATCTTCTGATTTCATTGTTTCTGTCATTGACATATTTCTTTCTGCCATCACTGTGATTCAGTGTGCTCTTTCCCCTTGTTGCCCCTCAAGGGTTTTAAGGACATCAACCTGGAGCGCTTCATGCACGGTGGAGCCAACGTGACAGGCTTCCAGCTGGTCGACTTCAGCAACCCCATGGTCATCAAACTAATGCAACGCTGGAATAAGCTGGATCAGAGGGAGTACCCGGGCTCGGACGTCCCACCCAAGGTATGTAGTCTCGAAAACAGATCAGCAATGCAACATCTTATTGTGGTTTGGTTCTGCAGCTGTGAGCTGGGATCCTTCTGAAAACTCTCTGGTGGTGGATTCAGAGGAAACAAACAATTTTACAAGGAAAAATCAACTTCACGACACTCGAAAACATCAATGATACTACTCATGATACACAAAAATACTAATTTGTTGATACATGCGCAGCATTAGGTAAAAAGCGTCGCAAGAAGCTAAAAAAACAAACAACATAAACTGTTTCCAGGGGACACAAAAGTGATGCACAGGCTGGGACACACGTGTTTTTTGCTGATTTCTTTGGGCTGATTTTAACGTTGTGATCCCTGATTATTAACGTTGCGTTATCCTTTAGCAAAAACCATGGCGACAACAAGCAAGTCCCAGCTGTGTACATCACTTTGTAGTGTAAGATGTTTCTGCTGTTGCTTGTGTGTTTGCAGTGCGTTGAGCTCTCAGGGCCACCGTATCTCTTGCATCAAAAACGTCGCTGTTCAGAAGTCAACCCTCAAGTCCCATTTGTGAGCTTTCAGGTCGATTTGAAATCTCTACAATAGGATTTTGAGACTGTGGTGAAATGAGCTGAAACCAATGGCTACCTGGAGGTTGGGAAATGAATTAAGAACAGATGGCATGTTTTTCAAGAAGAGTGGGCGGTATCGGCAATTTGTAGTGAATGGTCCTATTATGCAAAGGCCCTTCAATGATTCCTCTGGGCTGACTGGAGTTGTTGCAACAGCGAAAAAAAATAGCAGATGCAGCAAAGAAAGTAATAATATTTCAAGAAAGGACAATGCCAGATAAGATGAAATGGGTATGAATATATAGCAGCAGCATGTTTGCAAGGTGTGCAGACAGAAGCAGCACCTTGATGCAAAAACGAATGAATAACAAACACATTCACGAGCGCGTGCAGACGAGGCATCGGCAATCGGCTCCACTTTGTCCACCGCTGTCATCGGCAGAGACGTGACAGACTGACCCACTTTAGATTATTTTCTGGCACACAGATTGCAAACGAGCACTGGGGCAAGAAGGCATCACGCAATGGTGGTCCAGTGTCCAGCAAAGATTTCCATTATAAAAACCAGAGGCAGCGGAGTGGAACCGGTGCGAGTCAAGCAGTGTGTAGTATGTGTGTCTGATGGACTGGGGGGTGGTTCAAATTAAAAGTTGACACCACAGGGCAATATCACATGAGGGTAGGTGTGTGTGTGTGTGCGTGCACGTTTATCCCCACTCCATTTCTTGATGAATTGCTCTCTCTCCCAAAAATCCACTCAGACTAAATTACTCTGCTCCCTATTACGTTTGTCCACAGCCCGAGCCACAGTCGGCCCTTCTTTCTAATAATATATTAACACTACCGGTTAGTTTGGCCCTTCCTCTGGCATGTTTACTCACTTTGCAAAGACAAATGTTATGTGTAGTGTTTGTAAGTTCCAGGAATCTGCAGGTGGTGAACTAATGAGCCCGTCCTTTACTGTGTGCGAGCAAGCTTTAGGGACCCCATTTCCACTTGGTATTACCATGTAATCTGCATCCGCACACGCTACCTTGACAGTGACGTCTGATTAAGATCTTTTTGTACACCTGGTATTAATATGCTTATATGCTAAGCATAATATCAGCGGTGTACAGTGACAAGAGGAGGCTGAATGAAATCCTTTGCATTTGTTTGGACCGCTAAAAATGATGTTAGATGAGGAGGATGACGAGGGAGTAATGAACGGCAAACTTTGCAGATTTTCAGCTGGCTCTGTGTCACTGCAGTGTCACAGAGCCAGCTGAAAATCTGCAAAGTTTGCCTTGCATGCATTAGTTTTATTTTTTTGCCCACTGAAATCCAAAAACATATCTCTTCTTATCTCTTCATAGCGCTCGTTGCCCAAAGTCTCATTTGATTGGAGGGTTTTCTGTTAACGCCCCAGGGTGCAGGATGAGTCATCAAACATTTGAAACCATTCTGCAGAATGAGAAGAAGACACGGAATTGTTGCGGATTTTCCTGTGAAATGTGCTCTGATACAGATTGTCTTATTTGCATTTATTTGGCATATAACATGAGATGAATGTACAACTCACACAGGCACACTGGATTAAGGGAAATATATTTTATTTATTAAGTCTGGCTCATGTCATTTGAGTGCAGAATTAATCAACTCCCTCATGTCAACCTGTCCATGTTCATTTCACTAATAGCAGTGAAGATGGTCTCGACTCGCAGTGATTTTATGCTGCGCCTTGGTTGTTTGTGTGTTACTCTGGGCAGCTTGTCAAAGAGTAACAGGGGGATAGACTGCAGCAGTCTCTGTAGAGAGCCATAATGTCACAGTGAGCAGTGGGCTAATGAATAGGATCCATCCCCCGGCCGGAGGCAAAGTTAATGAACTCCTGCTAGCCAGGATAATTAATGCCAGACTGCTACCCGGCTGGACTAAACCTTCACCTTTTCCATTTCTTTTTCCCCCTCTCGCCCTCCTTCTTCCTGCCGTTTGTCATTCACTGAATTAATTTTCTGCCACGGCGGTGGTGAGTTTTCGGGAAATGTATGGCCTTTCTGACGGAGAGTGTGATTATTGTCGATGCAAACAATCTGAGACGACTCAAAATAGACAGATTAGGAGACATTGTGAGGCTTACGCTATGGGGAAAATGCTCTCTCCTCTTCTAAAAAGCCTGCAACTTCTTGCAAAAGCCAGGCCGTTACAACATACTGCTTGGTCCTGCAGAAACTCAGCGTGCTCTCAGAGGTAGAGGAGATCTGACCAGCAAATATTGCAGAACATTTTGTCCGTCCAGCTAAATCAGCATTTAATTGGCCGCATAGTGTGTGTCCCCAGGCACTGTATGTACCCAAAACAGACCGAGAAGAAGGTTGGCCTGCAGGTTACAAAGGCTGTAACTTACAAATCACACGGCACATTCATACCGGGCTTTTCTTTAAATCGAATAGGCCAGAGTTGAACCATAACTCCTACTGCAGTGTGTTCATGTGATGTTACGTTGTTTCAGAAAGCTGCGCATAACCCAACAGTGCCCACACACACACACACACACACAGTGACGTCTATCTGCCCACCTCCTCTTGTCTCCCAGTACACCTCAGCGCTGACATATGACGGGGTGATGGTGATGGCCGAAGCCTTCAGAAACCTGCGCAGGCAGAAGGTAGACATTTCCAGACGGGGGAACGCCGGCGACTGTCTGGCCAACCCCGCCGCCCCGTGGAACCAAGGCATCGACATGGAGCGCACTCTCAAACAGGTGAGGGACTAAAAGACACGACGTCACACATTGATCTCAACGGATCTTCTGATTTGAGGAGACTCAACTTACCTCTTGCTTTTCCTTTACTTCCAAGAACTTTTGTTCTACTCCATAGTACAAAAACAAACATGGATGAGAACTGCTTCTCATTTGCATAAAGTCGAGGTGAACTTTAGCATCTTTAGAATCTAGCCAGTTGTTCGCTAATTGGCTGGGTAGCTTTCTCACTCCATCATAGTTCAACGCTACACCGGTTATAGAAAATGAGCCACACAAAGATGCACTCATCTGGTATTAATGTGCCTTCCTACGCTGTGGTGAGCGTGTGGATGAAGCACAACGTTCTTTCACTGTAAAACACCCTGTGAAAAGCTGCTCCATTACAAACTCCTTTGGTAGTAAATACATTTTCTTTCAATCTTTCTGTGGAGTAATTGAATAATATTTTCTGCTGTTCATATCGTTGTGTGCAGGTCCGACTGCAGGGATTAACAGGTAATGTCCAGTTTGACCACTATGGCCGCAGGGTCAACTACACTATGGACGTGTTTGAGCTGAAGAATAACGGACCCAGACGGGTAAAACATCACACCACACTGCTCACATTTGTGTGTTATGTTTTATATTTGTCCACGTCGAGTCAGCAGTACTGTATATTTTAGCATACACATTATTTTCCCTTCTGTCTTGTGAAGTATTTAGGGGCTGGGATGACACAGACAGTAGTCTGTGTCGTTTTCTATTATCATAAGTAGGTTGTAAAAAAAAAGATTCAGCCTCTGCTGGCGTCCCTACTTCTGGTGTGCAAGGATGGATGCATGTTGACGAAATTCAGGGGAGGGAGAGAGAGAGAGAGACCACTTGTGAGAGTGATGGCGAGAGGATGAAATGAAATAGAGAGCAATCAAGGTAGAGGCAGGGGAGGGGGGAGCAGAGAGGAGTTCCCATCAATCAAAAGCTGCTTCGGCCTGTCTTACTGTGCACCGCGAGGGCCCTGTCAGGACACGGTGTGTGTGTGAGTGTGTGTGTGTGTGTGCGCGCATGTGCCAGTCATGGCCTCTCTGCTACATTTTCCATGTTCCTCAATCATCCCAATGTCCCAACACTCAGGAGGTATCACAGCCAATCACAGCTCTTCTTTCCCCACCAGCGGCGTCCAGCCAGCAGCCAGCTGGCTGGCTCAGCGGCACCACTCCCTCTGACTTATAGCTGCTTATATTTGCTGTCAAAGCTCTTTGTCTGTTTTACTGTCTATACATCACGTTGACACAGTATTGGTTTTACAGATATTGGTTGTTTGTTAAAAATCGCCTATAGGCAAACCAGCGCCATTTTCTATACGTCCTCTCGACAGACAGAGCGTGCTCACATTGTGACCGCAGCATATCATGTCTGTCAGTTCCACTCGGTCAGTTTGACCCTGAAGGATTTCTGGAAGACGACAGTAATGTCAGCTGAACATGAAATAGCTTTTGACAAAAAGAAGCAGCACAACATTGAGCTTGAAATTGGAATCCTGCATGAGCGCGTTTCAGGCCGGGTAATAATTCAACATTGCCACTTATTGTTGTTTAAATGGAATCTCAGCATGATGAATAAATGTTTAGAAATAACAAATAAATGAGAATGAAAGTAATGTTTGGCTTTGGAAATAGCAGTTTGAAAAAAGAATCTACTCACTTGCTGCATCCAAGCTTTACACCACGAGTTTTAAAGATCTAAAAAAAAAAAAGCTAAATTACAAAGACTTTGAGTTAAGATTATTTCATCAAACTAGAAAAAAAAAGCAAAACGTAATCATGGCCACTCTATGAAAAACATGAACTCAAGGCGCACCCACAGTGACTTGAGTTCATGGTTTAAAAATTCCTTGCGAGCATCTCTGGGTTTGAGAGTCGGGAGGGATGTGTTAAATTACAGTTCATTATAAACTGTCATTAGCTGGAGACCCAGAAGTAATTATATACGATACCCTTCAACTCCAACTGTTATTGAAAAATTGGTTAGGGTTATTTCATGATGCTAATAATTTTAGCGGCTGATGTTATATCCAAGTCTATATTCATATAGGGGCATATGTTTTAAAGTGAATTTATTATTATTATTATTATTATTAATATTATATTTGGAAGATATAGCTATGCCTTGGTGTAAGCAGACCAGATGGCATACAGCAGATGACAGAACATTCATTACAACCATAATACCCTTGCGACTTGACTTGGACGCACAAAAAATGACTTGCAAGCATTTCTGACTTGAACACACACACACACACACACACACACACACACACACACACACACACACACACACACACGCACAATCTCATACTGTGTTTTCCCGGCAGATCGGCTACTGGAACGATGCAGACAAACTGGTGCTGATCCAGGACTCTCCTCTGCTTCCAAATGACACTTCTGGCATGGAGAACCGCACTGTTGTCGTTACTACCATCATGGTAAGAGACCGGCATGCGCTCACCAACACACACACACACACACACACACACACACACACACATTTGTAGTGCAAGAGGACTTTTTTATCTTCTAGTACATAATCTGTTTGGGATATGCAGAGTCAGGAGGTTCAGTGGCTACATGTCATACGTCCTTGCCTCCAACATTCACAATAACCCGACATTAAAGTATGGTGGTCAGCTGCACTGTTATCCTTCATCCTCTCCTCCTTGTAAAGCGCTTCAGTTTTTAAGGAGGCGCTTTACAAGTATTACTACAGAACTCTCAGTGTTTGCACTTTAACACAGTCATCTTGCATTCTTGGGCAATTGTTCTTGTTTGATGCTGTGTTTTATCGTCGATGCAGATCAAATGTAGACATGCTGTATGCGCAGACTCTACCTTGACTTTTTTTCAAGCTATTTAAAGAAGTTTTGTTGCCAGCCTTTAGACCAGAGAGTACGTTGCTTTCTGCCATTTTGCTCAGACACAACATCAACATTCTCACTGGGAGAAATTCATCATAAAAAGGTTAGAGATACCAATCATCCAGTAATAGTAGCTGCTATAGCACAGAATACAGCAGCGGCAACAACATTCTGTGGTGTGACAAGATAATCTCAACTCAAAGGTGCCCTTCTGTAGCCAACATTTCATCACACATAACTCCTTGACCGTCAAATTGATTATATCTCAGGATGAATAGTGAAAACATCCAACTGTGAACCGATGAAATTTGCATGGATGCTCAGATTTCAGCTTTTTACAGACCCCTGAAGGACGTTATGTTGTGTACTATGACTGACTAGAATCCATGCATGCAACATTATCAGTAAGGAGACTCTATTACTCAAATAGAAAACTTCAACAAACCATCATACAACTCCAGAATCAACTACTGTCACTTACATCCTCTTGTATTGCACCAGTAAACATCTCAAACAGTAGTCAAGGAGCTGCCGTTACTGCGAGTCATTGCACAGATAAAAGAGTTCAATAAAAGAGTTGCACACTGCTACGAAACCAATCAAAGTGTTTTACACATGATAGCAATCAAAGGCCTTTGCATGGCTTGTCAATCTCTGGCTGTAGCAATGACTCTGACATGGCTGACTGCAGTTAAAGCAGCCAAATGATGAGCGCACATGTAGCAGCTGAGTGGAGGAGGGAAGGAGGTGGGAATGGAGAGTCACAGCTCAGCACAATCCTCCCTCTTTTCAGCCCCTGATGAGGAACCCCATTTTAAGAAACTGAGCCCCAGTTTGGACGCAAGCGAGGATATGAAAGCCCTTAATGGCAGAGGGATGGACACAACAACCCGAGCCAAAATGAAGCCCTAAAGACTCTGGGCGAGAGGAGACACACGGCAACTTTGTTAATGGACACCCTGTTCAGAAAACTGAACAAGAAATGGAGCCACTCAGAGCTGTAATGGAGCCCCTCGAGAGGAAAATGAAATGCAAATGGAGGCAAAAAAAAAAAAAAAAAGACGGTGCTTGTGGATGGACACCCATTGAGGCTCAAATGGGTCCCAAAGAGCACAGTGTCTGTTTCCTAGCATTAACAAGCTCCCGCTACACCTGTTTGTGTGTGTTACAGTCATACATTGTCATGCCCGGTGTGTTTGTGTGGCCAATCACAGCTTGAATCCCATCCTGATTTTGAATTTGTAATTTTTTGCAAAGATCTACGGGGCCCTGAACTATAAAGTGAGGCGGCACCAGAATGTGATTAATTATGTATCCTGTCTAACTGAGTTCCTGTCTGCTCTAAATCTGTCACTTCCTCTGACTACCTGCTCCCCCGTACAGTACATTACACACTCAGAGGGCTTCCTGTGAGCTTTAAACAGCTTAGAAAGACTAATGCTCTCATAATCACCCCCAGTTCACATCCATCACGCTTTTATGCAGCATGATATTACGGTTGCATTATGACCGCTTCCTTTTCCGCGTTTAATGTTTGTGAGAGTTATGTTTGTTTCAACTGAATGAAGTGTCCCAGTGTTATATTGCAGCCTCCGTGTCTTAGGAACTTTTAAGGAGCAGTTATAAAAGAGTACTTCAGTATCTCGTTTGTCACCTAGTGTGGGCTCGTTGCCCTCTGGTTTCAGCGTGTGAATAAGCTAGATATTCACAACCCAGACCTGTCTTGGTAGTGTGTGCACAGCAGTGAAATCGGTAGCATTGTTGTTATGTGACAGTAGACTTAATGGCAAATAGTGCAGGAAGTTAACACACCATATCCCGGGGCTTCTCTCAACTTGAACATTAAAGAACCGTGTCAGTCTTTTGTACGAGACCAATAACAGAAGAAGTAAGGACGGCATTGTTGTCGATTTTGTCACGTTTATGAGAACATGAGATGTAAGTTTAAGCGCAGATAGAATCTATAGGCACAGCTGAGTTAGTAGTTTGGGCATTGTGATTTCTATTTTTCTATAATCACATTTCCGCGATGTGTTGTATCTCCTATTCTGCTCAAGCTGTTGTTGTTTTAGCCACCCTTGTTGTGATGTGACGACACACTAGAGTTCGGCACTGGCCTACAGGCCCAGACCCGAACCGTGGCCTGTACACGCACCACCTGCTTTTCATCATTTGAGACCCAAACTTAACCCAAGACCTGAGGCTCTGTTTTCGTTATTCCCGCCCCGAAGACAAAGTTATATATATGCTTGTTTTGGGAAAGTTTTCTCACAAGTAAAAAATGATCTTACAATACTAATTTCACTCGTTAAGTTTTTGAAATTTTCTAGAAATAATCGTTTGAATCCAACAAAGTCCTGAAAGATGTTTTACTGTTTACAATGAACCTAAATGAACGAAAACAAATGATTGATCATTATTTATGACACAGTTAAAGAGCAGCGTACAGCCACTTCCCCAAGCTTAACAGGGCTACTGCTGCTTGTTAGCCACCGGCTTTTATTTTGAAAGCTTATAGATCGTTTTTGATTGGGGCGAAAAAAAAGGCCGTTTCAGAACCCAACATTTGTCAGCAAATGTATTTCATTAGGCCGTTCACGTGTACTTTGAATGAATAGATCTGCAACCACCTCATGATCTTCTTTTGTCCGGTGGAATTTTATTAGTAGCGTAAATAGCTATTATATGTCTTTAGCTAAAAGTGTTTATAGACATCAACGATGACTCGTATCTTCCTGGAGGTTAGTGCGTTAACAGTGAAGCTCCCGCAGACAAGGACAACGTTTGACTGTCACCGAATTGGCAGGACAAGGCTGAAAGCTTTGATGAAGTGTGTCTTTGGCTTCAAACCCATCCATTGCACTTTAAACCTGGCACACTGTCAATCTACCAGAGGGCAACAAAGTACAGACAAGGTCCTGCTATAATCATGCTTTTGTTAGCCTTTGTTCAAGGAACTCTGAGGGAGAAGGACATGTTTTGATTTTCTGGATAGAGACTGTTTTGGTATCCCAAACCCGTCCTGCAGATGCAACTACGTAGATGTTTTCGAGCACATTGGGCCTCATCCAAGAACCTCTCGTATGAACAGATTCGTTTTTTAGTTGCGTGATGATTTAAAGAACTACTTCGCCCACAAAATGGCTATTTGTAAAACAATTGCTCACCCTGTCTTACCCCGAATTCTTAAATAAAACATCTACTTTCAAACTTCTCTCAACTCATGCATTATAATCCAAGTCATGCGCACTACTTCCCAAACATAAATCTTTGCTAAAGCCTTACTATATAAAACACCTGCACTCACAGAGGAGTAGTGTACCGGTGCAACACACAGAGAGGGAGACTTCATTCTCCGCTCAAGTAGACATTATATCTCTACATAGCAATAATAATTCTATGAAAATCGAATAGAGAACCTTTAAGTTGAAACAAACGATTTACGAAACGTTTCTGCATTTAAGAGGGTTTATCTGATTTAATCTCACAGAAATGAGTGAGAAAGAGAGGTGCAGGGTAAAATTACAAAAATGTTCTTGCATGAGGCCTGTTGTATGTTTATGGTATCATGGATGTTAAAAAGAAGTAAGTAAATTAGAAGGTAATAATTTATTGATTTGAGTGTTTTTCACCCATAATTTAATTTTCCGGTTTTACTTATGTTTATTCATATTGCAAGTACAAACAGTGAGTGCTGCAGCTGTACAGGTTGATGAGGTTGAGGCTCATTTAACAGCGTTCATTAAAGCACCACGGTGATCTAAAGCCCTTAACAAGTGCGTGATGTCGCCCTGCAGCAGCCGGTCGAGTAAACTTCATTGTAAAAAAAGAAAAGCATTTCTTTATTTGTGCTTTAAATCTGATCCCTCTTTTCATTGTCATACAACCACAACACTCAATTAAATATTATAATTAGTGCCTCAAGTGGCTGCTGATGACTGAGACCCAGAATGAGTCATTCACTGAGAAGCATTAACGTGTTTCTGCTTCATAAAATGTTGTTTTTGTGCTCAAGTTATTGTAAAATATGGAACATAATTTTGCCGCTTTTCGCTACTCTTATTCAAACTGAATGTGCGGCAGATTTTTTACCTCAAATTACTCAAACACAAAACCAAACGGTCAGTTTCTAGGCAGCTCAGTCAAACAACTGTAATGTGGGTAAATACAGAGTGTGTGTGTGTGTGTGTGTGTGTGTGTGTGTGTGTGTGTGTGTGTGTGTGTGTGTGTGTGTGTGTGTGTGTTCCCTTATTTACGTATGTATGGATTTGTGACATGACGTGGGCCCAATGATGTGTGTGTGTGTGTGTGTTTTAATGGCATGTTTAATTAGCCTCATTAGGCAATGATTGAAGCAGTGTGGTTGGGATTATTGACCAGCCTGTCAGCCCTGCTGGCCTTTGCTGTGAAGACCTCTGAAGCGCTGCTCTCTTCTCATGCCAGAATCACTGACTGCATCCTTTATCTCTGCTCCTCTGGCTGCCAGCACTGTCACGCAGCCCGCTATCATAAATCACGTGGCTTAGGGCCGTCTTCCCCTTCTGATATACATCCAAAACATCCGCGACCTGTAAATAGAGTCTTCATAATTCAAGTGGTCGAGCTTCATTAAAAGCGTATCATGAATTCCATTCTTCAGCCATTTTGTTTTGTTTTGTTCGAGTTGTCGGTAGATGGAAACGTGGTATTGCTTTGCATGAAGTGGTGCTCGTAGGACAGTAAAAGCCATCATGTGTAGAATTTTTATTCTGATGGTCCTTCTTTGTTTTTTTCATTAATTCCAGTGAAAGTCATTGCAGTCTGTGTTGTGTTCCAACTATTTTTACCTGATTGGATCTATGGATTGCTGCCTGCCACCGTGTCTACTTTGATTATACCACTTGACCTTTTCATACTGCTGGAGCAGTTCAGCCCTGATTGAGTCGGCGATAACGGTGTAACCTGGAGGCAACAAACACTCCTCGAGCAGCTGCTTTGTCAGACTCATGTATCCGTGTGCAGCGCCGCCAAACAAACTCACGTTCTTTTGATAAAGAAGTCAGTCAGTGATTGCCATTTTGAAAACCATGACACGAGCCACTGCAATCTGATTTCATGCTGCACATGGCGATAGTTTCCACACAGCGTCAGGAGAGTTTGTTTCCTTGATGAGGAGTTGCCGGTGTGCAGCCTGACGCCTACAGCTCTTCATCCAACGGCTTACCGTGGCCGCGCTCCCAAATTCCATTAACCTCAAACTGATCCACTGTCCCAAAAATAGAAAAGTTGAATTGATTTTTTTGTTTTTGTTAAGTAGATGTATTGTTGAATAATTGCTGTCACCGCTGACCATGTTTCACAATAAAGCCACCCTGCTCTACATGTTATAGAGGCAGTAGGGAATGTTGAGTTTGCAATAGCAGCAACTTAATAAAGCTCTGATACAATATTAGCAGTTAGGCTGACATCATTTCGATAAAATTACAACCGGAGATGATGATTTACATGCATGCGTCAATAACCTTTACCTATAATCTTAATTCACTAGTTATTAATGCATTATTAGCGCATCATGATGCATCTAAACCCACAAGTAAAAATCACTTTGCGTTGTGTAAATTCTGCGAGGACCGAGCTTAAATACCGCTCTATAATTATATTTGCATTGTTTTGTGCTACAGCGCCATGTTGGGAATCATATATTCTGATGTCTTATTTTGACGCAAAGTTGCAAACTTGTGCCGTTATTATGTTGTACGGTCACATCGAGTTGTGGGCTCAGCTGAGCATTTGCATTCTCTTCCCACTGAGGAGTCCTTGGTTTACCTTGCTTCGGGCAATGTAAAAAAAAACACATCTCACAATAAATTGCTGCCGTTCGCAACATGAAATCCGTTGCCTTCCATGACAAAAGTAATTTGTTTGGAAATATGAACGCAGGCAAGGTTTACACTTAGAACAGCGAATCGAGTGATCTATAACCTCCTGCTGGTCACAGTGGAGCCTGATGCAGCCACCTCTGATTACTAGTGTTCAAGTGGAGTCGAGTCAGGCTTGTTAAGTCATTCAGTCTGACTGCAGCTCATTTCTCATTCCCCTACAGTTCTATGTCAGCCTCCATGTCTGCTCAGTCATGCTTTCCTTCCTTCTCTTTGAGTCTCTTTGTATCATGCATCCACACTAACACTTGTTTCCCCCACCTTCCTGCCTATAAACCTCAGTCTGTGCTGTGTTTATGCAGCGTTAGGCTGTCGTCATGATTACACATGCATCCCTTTCTGCTGTTCACTGAATTATCTCCAAGCAGTTGGGATCGAGTTGTGTTAAAATCATTACATTTAAAGCTGCACTATGATTTCCTCTGGTAGTAGAACAGGACATGTTTAGTTATAGAGATGCAGAGAGGGAGAGTTTGGTTTGAATTCAGAGCTCCTGAAGTAAAAGTGTTTCTCATTTTCTGCAGATCGTGTTAGGAGACAGTTGGATCACTTCCACGCCCTGAAGGGACATGCAATTATCCCAGTTGAATCACCCGTCGAAAAGATGAACGACTATGTTAGAAAATACCTGGTTCATTGATTTTTAAAAAGACAAAGGAACATGTTCATTAAAAGATACAGAGAAAAGATGACTCCCAGGGTGCATCTCTGTAGGACGCATCGATTCACTGAGTTTAAAGTTATGCTTTTAGATTAAATTAGGTTTGGATTCTGTTTCAATTTTGGATGATTGAATTTGGCCGCTATGATACCTTCACATCATGATACAGTTCACATTCTCATCATAGCGCAGGAATATTGATCATGTGGAGTTGATCTGGTTGTAAAATGTGCTATAATCCAAGTTAGCAGCAGTCAGAGATGATGCCAAACTATTTTTTTAAATAGCATCTTAAATGGAGCAGCTTTAAAATGTCAAACTATTATGTTGATCATGATCAGTACAGAAGAAATTCAATTTCATGAGCTGACTGAAGTGAAACTTCACCCTGTGGAGTGGAGGATTGTATTTCTCACCAAAACGCATTGCGTGTTTCCTTGACGCCGCACAAACATGTCAAATGTATATCCTGCCTTAAACTGAGTTTGAAGCCTACATTGTTTACATCCTTGTTTGCGAGCCAGAAATGTTGTTCTGCTGTTTCGAGAGGTGTTACTGCCACCAAATGTCTTTCAATGAGGTAGCATGGAACCATCAGCAAAAACGCATCATGCTTGTGCATAACAAAACGGGGGCCTCACTCATCAAAACATTGCTCCGCTGCACTCCCAGTGGTCAAAAGCTCCAGCGGGTACCTTTAACCTCGACCCTGGTTGGTATCAATGAGCTGCGGTTCCTGCTTTTCATTCTGTTTTCTGTTGGTGTGTCAGTGAACCATTGTGGCGAGTCCTCATGTCCGTGTGTCTGTCTGTCTGACGGTTTGGTTCCCTGGTTATGGTCCCTTGTGTAGGAGGGTCCCTATGTGATGCTCAAGAAGAACTGGGAGATGTACGAGGGCAACGACCAGTTCGAGGGATACTGCGTGGACCTGGCCTCGGAGATCGCCAAACACATCGGCATCAAGTACAAAATCTCCATCGTTCCTGACGGAAAGTACGGCGCCAGGGACCCAGAGACGAAGATCTGGAACGGCATGGTCGGGGAGCTGGTGTACGGGGTAGGAACCTCTGTTTTGTTTATTCTCTTTGGCTGACAGGAAGTGATTCTTCTCCAAGCTCCCTAAAGCACTCATCTAAGCTGACTCATCTCATTCAAACTTTAATTTGTCAGTAAGATTCAAGATGGTATTTAGAGATAATGTCAGGTCTTCTTCTTATGTGTTAGTGCTAATAATAAATGTGTACGGCAGATTGGCTTTTGACAGAACAAGTGGTTCTTAAGGCTGAAAATGGACAAACATGAGTCATCAAGTCCTGTTATTCATGTGAAACTGTAAGCAGAGGCTTCCATAAAAGCAAAGATATATTAAATGGAACAGTTTGTTCATAATTTGTTTTTCCAATGACCTTTTTATAAACATAATAAAGCCATAATGACATTTCCTAATGCATTTATGCTTGTTTAAATGTCAACATGGAAACAACTTATCGTACATTCTCACATAATCACCAGTATTAAAGTTATGGCCAGCACAAATAAGTGAAGGCCTTTAAGAAACATATGAACTATATATTTAAAAAAGAAACATGGCTCATAGAGTTAATTGAGCTTAATGAGCCTTTTTAATTGCACTTATTCCATAAGTACAACAGTCATGTCATACTCACCAATCGTTGATCGTTGCAAATATTTCAAATTAAAAGCCAACCAGGATCACGCGTGATTATGCAGTTTCGGCAGGGATGCTTTTATTGTGAAACATTACAAAGTGTACAAGGATGTATTGCAACTAGAAATAATGAATGAATGCAATCAGCATTTCTGTCGGTGAAGAGAAGCTCGACGTGATGAAATGTACATTAACCTGAATTCATCAAGACAACAGGTGAAGCATCAACAGGAAATGAAAAGAGGAGCAGATCAGGGAGACGTCTTAATAAAATGTGATGATATAACTGCTGGTTGTGTTGTTTCTTTCTTGTACTTGAATGTTTTTGGGGGCTAATACAGAATAGAAAGAATTTAAAGTGAAAAAATGGTGACTCACACTTAATTTAGGTTGAATTGATTTGGGATTTTCCCCCCGCTGTGTCACTGATGGAGACCATAGAACAGTAGTTATTTAACCTTTGTCCAATTTTTAAGTTGGCTTACATGAGCAGTAATATAAATTAGTTTGAAATGAGTTCAGTCCAAAAAGAGAAACCACAGTCTTTCTCGTCCTCTTTTCTCCTGATGAGATAAGTGGCCTTTTCACGTAGTGGCATTTCCGTCGCTCTGCCTCTTCGGTACTGCAGTGACTCACTGTGGCGTCGACGGCAGCGAGTGCGAGCAGATGCACAGTTCGGGATGTGTCAGGACTGACCAAGCAGTACGCTGCACTTTTGGTGTAACGACTAACCAGGTTGGTCCAAAGAACAGCAATGTGCTCTCTGCTATTTTCATCTCTTCAAAATACCTAAACTGAAATCAGGAATACTTAAGATCAGATAAGATCAGAAGTGTTTATTGACAAGTACGTTACACATACAAGGATTTTTGACTGTGTGAATGGTGCATAACAATAAACACAGCGCAATAGTAGTAAGTATGTATATACTCCTTTGTCCCAGTCTAGTTGTCATCAGATAATTTGGGACTTTCGGTAATCGGCATTCATTCCCAAACAAATGACTCTGCAGTGATGGAAACATGACCCCCGGGTGGACACTGCCCCTTTCCAGGGTGATGCCACTGTAAATGACGTGTCTTGAAGTGATTTATTAACAGACAAAACATGTAATTAATATCCTTAAAAGCCACCAGACTCCGGTTAGACAACTGTAATTTTAGTATAGTAATACCTGCATCAGTGTGTGTTTGAAACGATATGCTGTGCTATGTGTGTATAGCAAGTATTGCACTATAGTGTGTGTGATTTAGGGCATAGCTTTTTCTACAGCATTCATGGGAATGTCTGAGGACATGGAAGCTGTCAGCACTTTCCCGTCCAAGTCTTTGCTCAGAGACCATTCATCTCTTCTCGGCTTTTCCCTGAAAAAAGACTCCGCCATATCACAAAAGCCCTGCCTCCTTTTAACCTCCCGTGTATTTCAGCGCTCACCAAACGCCCCGAGGCTGTCATCTTAGTTCATTTTGCTGAGGATGAAAGAACTTAAATCTCTTTCATTTTCTTCCCGTCGTCGTTGTTTTCTTCTTTCCTACCTCCTTAAGTGTCAGATGGCCGTAATGAAACCTTAAATTCTTGCTGATATTAAGCCCTTTGCTCTCAAGCCAGGCGGACAAGATCACGATTGTTGCTAAGTCACGTACTGTAATCTGGTTTGCGGATTCTCAGCAAGCCAGTGTGAACTTTTCCACAGCTGCAGACCTCAGAGGTGGCTGTATCCCATTTTTTGCCTTCCGGTGCTGTAAGCATATTTCCCCGATACATTATTTTATCCCCCCTGCTGATTCTCCCAGAGCTTCAGCTAAGCCTCTCCGCATTAGAGAGGGTTTCAGAATTTATTTTTCAATTTCCTTTCTTTGTCTTTCTTTCTTAAACTTGATCACTCCAGAGATGTATTCAGCCGCCGTCTAAACTTGCCGGCTTTGAGATTTGTTCAGTCAAGGGAGGAATTCAGATAAATATACGACATGAGCTGAGGAGAAAATGAATGTTGTTGTTTTGTTTTCTGATGGCTGGCTGGTTATCGGCCTTCGGGTTGTCATATCTGTGACTAAGTGATGTTTGATTGTTGCACGGCCCAGCTCAGAGAGATGATCCATCATTTGCTTTTTTGTTTATCTGTCATCATTTGGATTTCGAGTTTCTCTCAGAGGAGGCTCATTCAGAAGGCTGATCAAAATCCTTTTCATCTGAATCCCCGCAGAAAGCGGAAATCGCTGTGGCCCCTTTGACTATCACGTTGGTCCGGGAGGAGGTGATCGACTTCTCCAAGCCCTTCATGTCGCTGGGCATTTCCATCATGATCAAGAAACCCCAAAAATCCAAACCAGGGGTGTTCTCCTTCCTGGACCCGTTGGCCTACGAGATCTGGATGTGCATCGTGTTCGCCTATATCGGCGTGAGCGTGGTGCTCTTCCTGGTCAGCCGCTTCAGCCCGTACGAATGGCACACCGAGGAGCCCGAGGAGGGCACCGACGGTCCGCCAAGCGATCAGCCCCCCAATGAGTTTGGTATCTTCAACTCCCTCTGGTTCTCCCTGGGCGCCTTCATGCAGCAGGGCTGTGACATCTCCCCCAGGTAAGACACACAAGAGTTTCATCTCCACAAAGTACAACAGTTACTGGATGTTTTGAGACCAAGTCCCACGAATACATTGTCAGCTTTTTTTGTCCTCAGGCTGGGGGCACATTACATGACTTTTAGGCCAATTATAATTGCTATCTGCCATCACGTCCAAATGGATTGTCTGGACGAGTCCTGTTAAGACCTTTATCGTCATATTAAACATGTTTGATTGACACAAACTGCACACGTCTAGACACCCTTCAGTGACAAGCCGTGTGACAGTGAAAAAGAAGAAAAAAAACAACTAGATCAGGATGTTTTTCAGTCTTGATGTTGTTAATCATGTTTAGTTGTCATTGGCATGAAAATAACGGTTGTCATTACTTTTTTAATTCAGAACAAAACAGTTGTGTAGTGTGTCCTTTGCCTGAGTCAAAACTAACGTTCACATTTAAGTCGCAGCTTTCATCGTAAACCATTATATATGATACATTTCTACCATGACTATATTATTTTATTTACTTATAGTATATTATTTTATACTGTGAAAACCTCACCGTTTTGTTACTCTCAAACTAATTTAAGATTAATTTAATTTAAGGTTTTGAATTATGTAATTCTGTGTTGTTTGACCCTAAAGATGAAAACAACTCTGTGGCTAAAGGAATACTTCAAGCTTTGGTGAAAACACTCGTTTGCTTTCTCACTGAGCTTCTCACCTGTTTCCAGTCTTTATGCTAAGCTAAGCTAAACACATCCCATCTCTAGCTCCTTACTTAACCCATATGTGAGATGAATAAGAGAATTTTCCAAAATGCTGAACTATTCCTTTAAACTTCAACCAATTACACTGAAAATTATTTTTTTTCGAAAGCTTTCACAAGCCAAAGTCTATTTGGCCGGTCCGAATTAGAGAGAAACTTATACTTTTGGTTTTTCTGTTTTGACTGGTTCGGTTTCACAGTGCACCAAAAAAAAAATGCGGACCAAAAAAGTGATTGCTGAGGGGCATGTTCGAAGGGGCAAATTTATGTTTTTAGTCTCGAGAGCTGCCACTTCTATACGCAGGGAATCTCGGACTTTGAAATATTGCCGCCAAACTGCCATTGTGACTCAGCACTGATCTACCGTGTGCTCGAATCCCTTCTCCTCCAGTTTATCTCGACTTACCCCGTGTGCTCGAACCCCTTTTATCTCGACTTACTTTATTTATGTGGACTTTATTCAGCATATTCTTTATGTTCTCTTCGGCCCAAATGGCAAACATCGGACTGCAGAAGTCCAAGTAAACCTCTCATGTACCTGTGTCCATCTCATCAAAGTCTGTGCAGCCAGCCTGCGTTTTGCACTTCATGCAACTGGGTCCTATTATTTTGTCCCAGCAATCGGAACGCTTGAAACCAACCTAAGACCCCCCCCCCCCCCTCTCACAAGCGATTTCGGACCTGTAGTTTTGGTCTGCACCAGAGTCCGATTACTGTTTTCACAACTGCTCAAACAAACTGCACCAGACGTTGAACCAATTAAAACTCTCCAATTGTTGGCTTGTGAAAGCACCCTAATTTTCATCTTACTAATTTTAGCTTAATTATTTAAGTAAGTTATTGCACATAACCTGCTGTATGAGTATATGTATATGTGTCTGCTGCTCACGCTCTGTGTTTACCTGTACATGCACAGTGGCATCGCACTTGTTTTGTGTATATGCGGAGTATTTATGTGTGAGAGAGAGAGAGAGAGTGTGTGTTTCTGCTAGTATTGATTTTTTGTCTTACTCTCTTTCTCTCTCTTCTAAAGCCGCATTGTTCCTCACTGGCTGACTTGCATACACTGTGTCGTCTGCTTGTTAGGGAATTAGGTTGTCTCTGCGTCTGTCAGCTTCGGCAGTTGTGGCTTCGCTCTTGTACGCCTCACGTCTGTCCACGGGAGCTCCAGTTACAGCCGCTGTTTGCTCCATAGTACATGAAACCTGTGTGATTCATTGAGAACACACTGTCAAGGTGTTGTCTTTCACCGTGTCTGTGACTTCTCTTCCCTTTGTCCAAATTGCGAGACTCAAACCCAGCATCCCTTGAGCTTAAGACTAGCAGACTGGTGTCTGATCAACATGGAGTACTTTGGTAGAAGGGTGGAGAAATTAGGGCTTGTACACTTAACTGTCTGTCTGTGTTCCTCTGCAGCATTTAAGGGCTGGTCGTCCTGTCCGTCATCACACTCCGGCATTCTCTCTGCCCACATCTTCTGTTAGTAGGGCTGCACAAACGATCGTCTACCCACATTTAAATAAACAGGATCGACTGCGATAATGATGTTTGTTATCTTTGATGCGCTCACATGAACTCCGCTGCATATCAAATCAAACGCTTTCTAAACTAACAATGTCGCTGCTGCAGTGGGCCCTAACTTACTGTCAATTTTACAGGCAAAATGAAATGCACTGAATTTGTGCAATGTGAAAGTGAAAGCACTGCTCTGTTGATTTGTCGTAATTTTTTTTTACTTCTTTCTTTCTTTCCTTTAGGACACGCTCTGTGAATAAGGACTGTTTATTTAAATGTGAAAGTGTAATAGAAAAATGTCGTCCCGAAAATTTCTGATCTCAATATTGATCAAAACAATCTTGATTATCATTTTGGCCATAATTGTGCAGCCCTAACTGTCAGGGTCAAACCTGTGAACCGGTAAAGCCTGTAATTCCTAATGGTTTCCCATTTCCTGTCGAGCCTTTCTTATCTGTTTGAATGGCTTTGTCGAGCTTAAAGTTCCAGCAAATGGATTGTTTGGGCTATTTTAAGCGACTGCTATAATGCCCTCCGTAGTTATATTTAAGTTTGTCATATAATACCTCTTTTATCTGCTTTAAGCCCTTATGGATCATGTACTGTAATAGAGTTGGTAAGATTTTAGGAGATGAAAGGTAGACCAAACCAGCCTGTATCTTTCAGCCTCCCCCCCCCCCACACCAGAGGAGATCAGATGGAGGATTCCGAGGTACATTAGCCTGGCCTCACGTAAGCAACCCTTAGAAGAGACTCCAGTGGACCTGTGACTGTGATTAAGCACACTTATTTAACCAGTACACTTGCTTTGTTCACATGTGTGCCGTCCACCAACCACCATCACCACCAGTGCTCGTCACATCGCCGCCTGTGTCCTGCAGATAAGGATTTTAGAGCCGCACAACAATGTTGGCATCAGAATGAAAAGTCTACATTTCAAACCTCTCTGTCGCTGGCTGTGGTCTCCCCGCTGCATTCCCCCTGTCACTGCTAATCCCATGGGCCTCTCCCAATCCATCAGCACAGAGCCCCAGAGCTCAGGAGCGCTTCCACTCCAGTTTAGCCTGACAGGGCAACATGCAAATCCCTTCACACGGGGGGAGATTAGAAGGGCGAGGAGGGAGTGACAAGGACAGGAGGTGAAGGGGACCAACTTGGGTCGAGCGCCGCAGTGCTCGCATGAGTTGCAGTCGCGAGCTGGCTTGACGGCGGAAGCTCAGTCTGCATGCAACGCAGACTCTGAAACTTTTGGTGTCCATCCACCTCAAAAGGATCTCATGATAACTTCACGATCTGTGCGGATAATTATTTGGTGCTTTCGGTCAGTGACACTGTCAGGATTGATCATTTGTATCCGGGCGAACGTGTAGTATGAACGGGGAGAGAGAAATATACCCTTATGAGTGAGTGGGTAGAACACTTTAGCAAGTGGCACAATATGTAGTGGCCAGACACATACCGGTACATGTGTTTGACGGAGAAACCTCGCCTTTAATGTTACACCAGTGAGAAATAATGAGCATACAAGTCAATCGATGTCTCCAAATATATTATCTGTGGTTATGTACAGAACGTCAAATACGGCGAGATAGACTCAGAGTTTTGAGTTCATTGTGTTTTAAAATGGGCCCTACAAACACAATCAGTCCAGTGGTAGTCAAAAAAAATAAAAAGTGACATAAAATACAGCTATTGCATCTTATTAGCCATCAGCTAACAAAGCTGTAGGGTTAGAAACACTGGCCACTAGGCAGAAGAAGCCGACAGAGCCTGATTATCTCCTAAACATCAGCAAATTAACGTTCTATATATTTTTTTATTTTTTTTTTACTCATTTCATGACAGGAAACTCATGCTCCAACAGGAAAGACAGAGGTTGAAATAGCGCAAGACATCTTCCCCTCCCTCTCTTCTACTCTCTCTTAATAAGGGTTAATAGTCCCTTCTGCTCCCTCAAGGCAGCCCATAATAATTAATTCCGTGATTAATATCCTGGTCTCCGATGGTAATGTCTCCGTGGTAACAGGAGAAGAGGGGAGCTTAAACGAAACGGTGACACAATAGTCTTTATAATTGACTACAAATCCCAGGTGAATAGAACTCAAGTTATTCTGGTATTTTCTCCCGAGGCTGCAGGATGTCACATCATGACCGTGTAACAAGTCAGAACATATCAATGCATGAAGGCAGCCATCTGCCACTGCGTGCAGGTGTGACTGGTCATTCCAGGTGTTTTCAGTCACTTTCCGTCTCGTTGCTTCTGATGAATCCTCTTTGTCTCTGTCTGCTGAGTCACAGTTGCCACATCGCTGGCGAGCTAATGGGGACGCTGTGATTGGTGTGATTAGCCCCGATTAGCTCGGAGTGTGTGCGTACTGATGGAAAGTTCCATGATGGCTACGGATGATATATAGTGTTTAACTTTTTTAATTTGACTTGTGAATTTAGGCCAACAAAAGCTGCGTTTTTTGAAAAGGAGAAATTACTTTCAAGTGGTCTGTCTGCAAGATTCCCATTATTCTATTAATTCAATGCCAATTAGCTTTGTTATCCAAATGACACGCAGCAGTTATTGCTCACGTCAGCAGTGCTTGTCCTTCTTCACACTCTGTTGATTCGTCGCACTATTCCTGCAAATTATCACCATTGCTAGCGGCTCTGATTGCATCTGTATGTGGAGTGGAGGTCTATAGCTTCAAAGTCAAGAGACAATTTACGGTCTCCCCCTTTTGATTTTGTGGTCGCTCTTGCTAATTAATAGCTTTCATCAAAAGCAAACCTCCCCAGTTACCATTTAAATTCACATTTGTGCCGCCATTGTTTCCTTGTGACCTCTTAATACATTGAATGATCTTCATGAGGTTTTGTGGGCTAAATTGTGCCTAATTTAAACCATTTTAATGGCCTTAAAGAGGTAAAACAAAACAGTGTTTCACAGGAAAGGATGAAAGATTGGACAAAAGCTTAAAAGAATACATATAATGTTCAGTAGTAGAATACATTTTTCCTTATTTCCTACTAGCAATCATCTTGTCTCTAAACATCTGCGTTCATTTTGACCTGATGAAAGTCTTGCTCCTGAAACTACATCACACTTAGCCAGGTAGTTTATTCGACTGTACATCTGCACATCTGAAGTGTTTTTCTGATTACTCTGAAGGAAATCAGTGGACCAGACAAATTAAAAGACACATATGCATATTTATTAAAACGTGAATGCAAAACCACTGATCCACTTCCGATAACACAGAAGAAATGTTTCGTCACGGTTGGAAGGCATCATCCCTGGAGCTAATGGAGAGATGCTATCTCAGCTTTTCACTGTCATGTGTGTACACAAATGACAGACAACCTCAGACTCCCTTCAACAATCCTCATTAAATATGCGTAAAATGAAAATCATGCAAGTAAAAAGGGGCAATGATGCACCCGGGGCAATGGGTTCTGCAGAACACCCAAGCTGAAAGTCATCTTTGATGGTATTTCACCGGCCTTCTCAGCAGCCATTTGAGCTGCCAGATAGACATCAGCACAACGTATCCTCATGCAAGGGATCGTTTGATATCTAACAAACAGCTGTTTGTCTTTTTCCGTGCGTTCTACTACGAATGTCCAGCAACATGAGCTAACAAAACTACTTGGTTACGTTTTTGAAAAAAAATGTGGTTTGGGTTTAGAGTAAGTACTTTTCTTACATAACTTACGCAGGTTAAAGGGATCGTTTTTGTCCGTTGAAGTGGGGTCGTTTGAGGTACTTCTGGAGAAGCAGACTTGCGTACGGACAGGGCAGCAAAGCAATGTACTGCTGCGGACACACAGACATAAAAAAAAAAATCAATACTATAAAGTATAATCAGTACATATTTGCCATTTTACTTTGCCGTGAGAAAGCTATACAGTCTATGATTCTGACCGGAGCTAAAGCCGTCATCTATGCTCTTGCAAAAACCAGACTCCCTTGAAAGAATCAGTCATTTTACCTCGCAGGACACATGTGTTGCTGGTCTGTTGGTTTGTTTGTGTTACTGTGTGACTTTGGTTAATTTGGATTTCACCAAATTCACACAATGACACAAACTAAAACAAAAAATCGACAGGAAGAGTTGAGTTTCGCTGTCTGTAGCTAAGCAGCGATGAAAAGAAATGAAAATAACAAGACAATGTGAATAATATGTGAAAGTCAAGTATTGGTATTCAAACGAGCAGCAGTGTTACTGTGGTTGTACTAGTGCTATTCGTAAGGTGGAAATAACCTTGTGTGCTCCTACAGTACAGGTACTTCCTTTGATTTGCACCTTTTTACACGACCATGGCTTTATTTATTTGTGCTGGTTGTTATTTGAGGAATCACGGAGGAATTTGAGGAATACGGAGATTGTAAATAGTATAATAAGGCTGCAGCTGAGGTGGGGAGGGAGGCTGCGGACAGAAAATTGAAGCATAGAAACAAAGAATGGGATCTGGAGTGACAGTCTGTCTCCTATGAATAAGCCAAATGGTTTGGTCTCTCCGCAGGGAGCCGACTAGCACCTTATTTATTTAGGCTCTGCTCGAGGTCAGAGCTCTCCCCGTCTTTCACTTCATCACCTCCTCCACTTCATGTTGCTGTGTTTTCTTCTCTGCCCCCAATTTATTTCTCTGTGTCCCACTAACTTTCCTTAAATCTCTTGGAAAACCTAAACGCACACACTAAAAAAAAGCACCAAATCATCTCTCACAGCCTTTTTATTTCACATCAAAGGAAATGAGGGAAGTGTGAAATGTCTCTTCAAAATAAGCTCCCTTCTTCCCGGAAAGTTAGGCAACAAAACTACTTAGTTCGAGTTAGGAAGAGATTGTGGTGGACATTTACTTGACTGACTAGCGACTCACAACTGACATAATACTTCAATGCTGACTTTTAGTTTCAAACAGGACATGAACATCAGTCTCCTAGGTGAAAGTCCTGTGTGGGCGCTGACCACGCTGCGCTATTTGACCCTCAGGGAGTGAGAACGGGTTGATTTGAGTCATTCGCTGTGTGAAATATCCAAACCCAAGCCGCCATTGTCATGGCTACACAGATACATCAAATAGAATGATGTCTGTGTTCTAGTCTATTTGGAAACTGTGAGACTTAGATTTTGAGTAAAGTTCTGGGGGATTGGACAACACATGAGAGTTTTACGTTGGGAAAGGCCCTCACTTTGTGAAGTAAATGAATAGATTCAAATGATAAACTTCATGTTCAGCAGAGATTAATTACATAAAATCTTGCAGGCGAAGTGCAGAAATGCCACCAAGATGTAGACCATGCCAGCCTCTTTAGATCTCTCATCAAATACAAATTAATTTAACAACCAGTAGGGGGAAAGTGCTGACTAATTGCTGTATAATTGCTGAAATTATTCATTCTTTTTTCTACGTTTAGTACTCTTTATACCCTGAGGCGTCCTGGACTGCTGCGATGAATCCCATTCCCTCAACACTGGAGCCAATTTCTGTTTTGTTTCCACTTTATTTCTTCTAATACTTCCCCCGTCTGTTTTTTCTTGGTTCCTCCACTCGTGGGAAAACTGAACTCATACATCATTACAGTCAGGTTCTCCCCAATGTTGTGCAACTGCAGTGAAACATTTTCCAATTTTTCCTTCATTGTTTTTTTTTGGTAGAGCTTTTGCATCGCACACAAACTTTTGAAATGACCACACTTCGATATACGTACATGAATTACTAGACATGCAAATGATTCAGCAGTCATATGAAGCTCAGAGCTGAGAACATAACGCTGACATTCACATCAGAGCCAGGATCAGAAATACTTACGGCTGTTACAGTTGCTCCCATTCTATGATATAAATATATATTAACTGAGAGAAACTTATAAGAAAATAGAAAAAAGCATATCTGTGTAAAAATATGTGCAATATAACAACAATAAATATGGTAAAATAGAATAAGAAATGTGTAGCCAAATTTTTCTGAGCTGTTGCAAATAAAGACATTAACTAATCATGGTGTGCACATTGTACAACAACAGGGAGGCTTTTTGGTCAAAACCAAGACTGCAAACTTTGAGTACTCCTTTCAGACAAAAGCAGTGCATATAGAGCCACTTGTTACATTTTACACTTTAACCATTCATAGTAAAAGCCCTAGACATATGCATACACTTAAAATACAATAAAATAATTCAACTTTGACTTTGGTCTCACGTGCAACATGCAGACTTTCTCACTTTTTATACAATGCCATTTGCTCTGGGTTCACATTGTGGTTCGTCAAAAGCATCGCATACAGTCGTTAAAGGGTGCCTTTGTGCGTCAGTGCACCACTGATAAAGTGTCTTTATTTGACAAGTTTGTATTTCAAGGACAGAAAACCTGACATGACATATTTTACCCTGAATGTTTTTTGTAATGAAGTTGAAATTTATCCTGGTCAGTAAGTAATAACTCAGAAACTTTGTGCTAAAATATATATATATATTTTTTAAAGCAAAAAAAGGTGATTAACTCCCAGTAAAGAACAATGCAACATACAATAAACAGTCCAAAGATGCAGGCTGAAGCTAGAATTTTTGCATCTACCTTTTTTTGTTTTTTAACAATACACTTATTTAATGTCTGTAATAAACCCCAGACACAATTATGACCCTGAACTTTACGGTCCGTTAAATGATCATCTCAAGGTGGATGTAATTAAATCCTATACCGGTTAGGTTTATTTGCGACTCTAAATTGCCTGTAGATGTGAATGTTTGTGTTGTGTGTCACCTCTGGCGACCTGTCCAGCGTGTGCCCTGCCTCTCGCCCAATGTCAGCTGGGATTGGCTCCAGCTCCCTTGCCACCCTCAAGGGTGAGCGGGTATAGCTAATGGATGGATAAAAGCCTAATGATGGAGCCCTTGTTATCATGAAGTGTAGGATGTGGTATCCATTTTGTTTTTGCCATCGTTAATTCAAGGTGAATAGAGGAAACACTGACGTGGCCTGAGAAGTACCCAAACTCCCCCATCCCCTCTGTTTACTACGGGTGTGACACAGCGGATCAAAGTCAGGGGTATCAGCCAGCGAACACACAGCGCAGAGGGATGGAGGGAACGCCAACAGAAACTCCTCCTCTTGTCCCATTATTACACGCCTACAATCCACTGCTGCTCGTGTGGAGAAAAGAAAAGCAAGAAAGAGAAAAGATAGAAACGGTTTGATAGAAAGAATGAAGGGATTTTTGCCAGGTGGGGAAAGGAAATCAAGCAGCAGAGAGAAAGGGAGATGGTAAAACTCATCCAGGCATCTTATCACGCCTCCACCCCATCACTCATTATTGTACAGTTCTAATTCTCTGTGCTCAAAAGCCACAGAAACACTCAAATCGTCTCAAGGAGAAGGAAAATGGAGTGTGGGGAGAAAAACAGAGGGGAAGTCATTTGTATTCAAATCCAGAGCTAATACGTCAAGTAAGTCTATTTCATGGGCAAAGCCTCCTGTGTGTGCGGAGCAGACATGCTCTACTGCAGCACTTTCTCTATTGGAAGCCGCCTTAGCCGCTACAGGCACTTTCATCTCCACACACCGACAAAACAGAGGCTTCCGCACCAAATCTGTGGTTAGAGGGGACCGTTCTGCGTGAGACTGAATTGGCAGAACCCTCTTATTTGTTCAATTAAAGTAGTAGGTTCTTTAGCAGTGCTGGTAATCAAGGTTCTTTGGGTTGTGTCATATTTTCTTTTTTTACTGTATGTGGATTCAATTGAGAAAAATGACACTACCGCCCTTTTTGTAAACGGTGCACATGCGTGGAGATTACAGGATGGAGAGAAGTCCCGTGTATATGGGGAACAATGGAATATGGCCAGATTGCAATAAGACCCAGTGGAAATAGCCGCCAAGAAAGCACTGACTGTTGCAGATGCCTCTCTCTGCCCCTTCCCATATGCCCATCTCTCCCGCTCTCTGCTCCTTCTGACAGCGAGGCCCGAGGGTTCTGTATCCTCTGCTGTCTGATTTGCACCGAAGGGAGATCTTGTTTGTTCTCCTCAATGCAGCATTTACGGTTTAAGATTCTCCTCACGACCTTCCGCTGCTCCTGAGCAGCGGGCTATCTGTCTCCCCCGAGTGAACAAACGAGAAAAGAACAGTGCCTCCGCCACGCCACGCCGGCCGGGGGACATGAAGCTCTTTTTCATCCCACCGATAAACACAAAAGAGGGGTGCATGGGGAAGGAGGGACCGGAGTAGCCACTCTTTGCTGTATCAAAGCTGGTCAACACAAGCCTGGGGGATTTTCTTTATGTGGCAATCGGCACTAATGAGGGGGTGAATACAGCTGTGGAGCGCTTGAGTGTTGTCAGAGCTCCACCGTGTGGTGGCTCACCTGCACTTTTGGTGTCCACAGTGGTGGCTTGTCTCTCCATGCTTCAGACATATTTCATTCCTTCAATTTTACTATTCTTTCACTGTATTTTCCAATGCTGACTGGTTGTTTTTTGTCTTTCTATCTTACCCCACTGATCCCTCATCCTCCTCTCCTCCTCACCACTCCAATAACCCTTTTCCTGGCTCTTCTTTCTGGCAATTCCCTTCTTCCTTTTCTCTTCCTCTTATCCTCTCTGCTTTCTAATCCTTTCAAACTGTCCCCGAAATATTCTTCCTCTCTGTTCCACCTCACTCCTCTCCAAGATCGTTATCGGGTCGAATCGTTGGAGGAGTGTGGTGGTTCTTCACTCTCATCATCATCTCGTCCTACACGGCTAACTTGGCTGCCTTCCTCACTGTGGAGAGGATGGTTTCCCCCATTGAGAGTGCCGAGGATCTGGCAAAGCAGACAGACATCGCTTACGGCACTTTAGATTCCGGCTCGACCAAAGAGTTCTTCAGGGTGAGTCGGTGTTGCTGGAGTTAATAATCTACTCTCGGGCAGACAGGTAGGAGAAACCCATTCAGTACGTGCATCCTCTACACACCAGGGAAAAAGGCCGAACTGATCACTCTTTGCAGCAACGTAAAAATCATACAAATATGTTCACTACTGCACTTTATACATTTTTGTTTCTAGCTATGGTAAATTATAGAAGTTGTTCATACAAAGACGAGTGCATATATTTCTCCTTGGGGTGTATTTAGTAAGAATATGTTAAAATGCTTCAAATCTTAAAAACCCTTTTCATCTACCTGGTGTTGTGGATATACTGTCTCCATCTTCCCTCCACCTCTCACACCACATCTACCTTTGAACCTCCAAACCCCCTCAAAAAAAAAACCCCACAGCGGTCAAAAATCGCCGTGTACGAGAAGATGTGGGGATACATGAAGTCGGCCGAGCCCACGGTCTTCACGAAGACCACGGCAGAAGGCGTGGCGAAGGTCCGAAAGTCCAAAGGGAAATACGCCTTCCTCTTGGAGTCCACCATGAACGAGTACACAGAACAGCGCAAGCCATGCGACACGATGAAAGTGGGAGGAAACTTGGACTCCAAAGGCTACGGAGTAGCTACACCCAAGGGTTCACAGTTAAGGTGGGTGGAGTAGTGTAACAATATGCTCTACGTGTTGTTATGGTATTCCACCTTCCCTGGTGTGCCGCCTTTTGTATCTTTATTTGTCTTTACTTTGCTTAGTGGGCGGGTGGGGTGTTTTCATGCGTTTGTTTTAGGGCAGACGTAGTGGCTTTTTGTCATTCATGTTTTGTGGCATGCATGAGGGAGTCATTGTGATCATGCAGGGGTGGTTATTTCATTATTTCCTTCTTCACAGCTCTCCACACCAGGTAAATATCTGTGCTTGTGCTTGCTTGTTTGGGCAGAGATGTTGGAATGGCACGCTTGAGGCTGTTAGTAAACTCCTTAAAATGTCTTACTTGGAAAATGCCATGTTAGATAATCTGCATTCTTTATATACAGATGTAATTAGTAACGAGTATTTTGCTAATGCTACTTCAGCTTTCCTTCACGGTTGACTGGTTCTTTCTTTTCACCTATCAGTGACTGAAATAGTGTTTTGGGAGCCATGTGAATGCTCAGCCCTGGGTAACTCTGCCAGACTCCGTCACCGCCTCCCGCACGTAGTGGAATGTACAGACCTGCCAGAGAATACAGTGTCATTACTGTGGGGAGTTGCACTTTCAATCCGCACACTCATAGATCAAAGCCCGGCGGCAAGGTCTCACTGAAGGGAATGGATAAATATACTAAAAGGCAAAAGATTAACAGGTGTTTGTGGATGAGTGTGTGCAGGTCTGCAAAACAGCGGAGAACAGCTCCATGATTGCCTGCACTTATGTATTCCTGCGGCGGTACGATAACATGTTGGAATATACCAGTGAGAGCACTTTTTATAAAGGCTCTGAGCATCTCTGCTCCCCTAAATAGATAATAGGGGCGCATTGCTATCATTGATCATGTGTAATTAGAGAGTGCAACCTTGCGTTTTTTCATTGTGTGGATAAGTAGCAACAAAGTAATGTGTTTCAAAGCTGTCAACTCCTCACAGCCAGTAAATCAAACCCTGTTAGTGGTTTTCAGTCAATTCCTCTGCACATGCAGTACACAGCAGCTATACTGGTTTGTTTTGTGCCAGTTTTCAACCACTGCTTTGACCGGGAAGAGTCCCTGACAGATCTTTATAGTCCCCGTCCTCCGGGCCTCCATCTTGTGTTTTGGGGGATTATCGTGTTCTGTCAGTCAATTGTCCGGATTTCCAGCGAGAGAACACACAAAGCAACATCGTGAGCGGGCAATGGTTTTGCTCAATGCTGTCATTTCACGTGGCTCCGCTAACATCATCAGCTAAAAATGAAATAGCAGCTGTGTCGCTTTGTGTTTCTGATCCATTTCCATTTTTGACTGTTTTTATTTTTCATAATGATGCAAATAAATTAAAAGGATCAAAACGCACGCTGATACAAATCTCTCTCTCTCTCTCTCTCTCTCTCTTTCTCTCTCTCTCTCTCTCTCTCTCTCTCTCTCTCCTCTCCACTGTCATCAGACATCACTACAGCAGCCTTCAAAAGAACCCGTGAAATTAAAATGCACACTTAATTTAAACAGCTTTTCATGCATTTTATTCAAGTCAATCATGATTTTCCAGAACAGCTTAATGCTCATAAATCCTGTGAGCTTTGAATCGGCTGGCTTGCATATACATGCGTAAAACAGGTCCAAATTATTTGGAGGTGTCTGGTTATCAATGCGCTGGCTGGTCCAGATATTCTGTGACTTACATTGCCGATTGCCAACATTTTTTCCCAATATTTAGTGTTTTAAATTGGACCATTTCTGTGCCAAAAAAAAGAAAGAAAATAATTACTAAATTAAGTATTGTGTTTCAATGCTTTTATCCATGTTAGGATTGAAAAAAACATTATGGGACAGTTACATTGTCGCAAAATAAATTCAGGATATTTGCTTCCTATAACCAGTGGTTCCTAAACTTTAGATCCTTTAAAGTAAAGCTATGTTGATATGCGACCCAACTCCCAGATTACTCTCAGTATATCGGTGATGTTCTCTGCTCTGGTTGATTCGTTTTTAAAGTTGTTTAAGGCCTGAATAGGTAAACCTATACAAACTGTTAAACCAAAGTATTGGACAAATTTAATTTCATTATTTCATTATGCCCTGTCGAGTAAAGATGAGACTAAGTCCTTTGGGATCATCCTCTGGGGACCGTGATTGTCCATTTAATATTGAGATATTTAAGTCCAGACTGAAATATTACATTACCAGACATGTCTAATCCAACGAGCTATTTCGCTTGTGGAGGTAAAATAAATAAAATTAAATATAATACTTTGTCATTAAATATAAATGACTAAAAGTCATTTTTCTCATTGTCGATGAAGCAGAGGCATGTTTTTTTTTTCTTTTTCTTCCATATTGTTTTCATGTACTGTCACGAGCACATTTAATCAGCTATAGCTGGCTGCACACACTAACACTTTGAGAGTTGGTTTAAAACTGATTTTTTTTTTTATGTTTCGAGCTGATTAGTTAAAGCAACGACAAACCAGCATAAGGTTTTAAATTTGCACCTTTTAGACGGGGAGAATATTAACTGAAATCAATTTTTTTTTTAGGCTAAGTATAAGCTTATGAAATTAAATAAGATTCATATTATATATATATTTTTTTACTTAAGACAGCATATTAAAAGGGGAGAGATCTGTGTTCAGTGTGTGTTTGGGTCCTGGAATGTAACCGTTTAGAGCATTAATGCACTTTTCCACCCTTGTCCCTCTCTTACTGCTACTCCTCCCTCCCTCCCTCCCCTGTCCCCTCCCCTCCCCCCCCTCTTCCTTCCCTCCCAAATTGGACAGCATACTCACCCCCTCTCACCAAATATGTTTTTATCGTTTTCAAGAAGTGCAGTTAACCTGGCAGTGTTAAAACTCAATGAGCAAGGCCTGTTGGACAAATTGAAAAACAAGTGGTGGTACGACAAAGGAGAGTGTGGCAGCGGAGGCGGTGGCGAGAAGGTTAGCCGCTATGTCGCTATGCCCATGTGACCTTGATGTGGGTAAAAGAGAAATGTGTTTTGTTGGTAACAGGAGCATCTGCCGGGTCGACCCCTACAGTATATTGAGTAGGAAACGTTTAATCCCAAGAGGAGAGCGAAGTCAAAATATTCGCTTGTGTAGCGATAGATTGGAAAAGTAAAACTGCTGCTTAAAATAAGTATCTCAGAACACGACAGCCCCATGTTAGGTGTTTAAGTGTACTACTAAGCATAAAGCACTTTTTCTGAGCCAATAGTTTTGGGTTGACAGTACGGGCCTCTGTGATTGTTGTAAAAAAAAAAAAAGTCCCGGCAGCATGTGCCTGTTCCAGAAAAGCGATGCAGCCGGGGCCCCACATATGTCTGTTAGCTCGGCCCCCATCCCCTTAATATCTCCCAATAAACCCGACCCTGCAAACCACTATCTCAACCAATGAGCAAAGAGACATGTAGCACAAGTGGGGCCCCTTCCCGGCTTCGTCACTTTGTGAAGAGTACTGAGCTGCTCTTGTTGGGCTTATTCTGATTGAATAACATAAAATAACATGTCCTATGATGTTATTTATGTTATTTTCCCCCCCACCCCACCCTTCCCCGCCCCCCCCCGTGATTTGAAGAACGCCTGTAAACCTTGCCGTATTGAAACTGAGTGAAGCAGGAGTCTTAGACAAACTGAAAAACAAATGGTGGTACGATAAAGGGGAGTGTGGACCCAAGGACTCGGGAAGTAAGGTCAGTCCCCCACCAGCCCGGGAGCCTCCCCTCCTCTCTTTGTCTTTATGCACACCTTGATAACGCTGGCAGTACTGTTCTGCTATTCCAGCAGGCTGGCTGATATGCGCACACACTCACACATAATACTCTTGAGAGAGAGAGAGCAAGTGACAGACATGCAGGGAGAGACTTAAAGCGTAGCCCGAGGGACACGGCATGACAGAAACAAGGCATGGTGCAGCGCTAACACTTTTACAGCAGCTAAGCTATGTGTCGCAACTGCAGATGAGGGATCACGCTCACATCAGAACAAACCCGGGGCATGTTCAGACGTTACTGTATGTCACGCGAGATGCCAGTGTTGTATGCCTCAGCTGTGGCAGCACAACACACGAGGCCAGTTTGTTGATGCACTGGAGCATGGAGAGAGCTGCCACATTTTAATAGAACAGCATGCACCTTTCACATCAGTCATGTTCTAGTAATCAGACCCCGTAAGTGCAGGACACACACACACACACACATGCTATCACCTGCAAAATGAGACTAAGCATGACACGCAGTCTTTTTGTGTCAAGGTAATGCGTTGAATGCCCCTTGAGGAAGTAGGTGACTTATCGAAGGGAGATATAAATGGCAGGGAGGAGCAAGAGTCAGAGCTCGGAGAGATCAGCTGCATACATTTGAATAAAAGGGTTTAAAAGGTGAATGTCAGAGCTGACAGACAACGGCAGGCTGTTGAAATATGCAGGGACATTATAGGGCTAGTTCATCCAACTTACAAAAGCTGATTTTCTCATTTACCTCTAGTTATATGTAGGCATGCAGATCGTTTTAATTGCATTTTTAAATATCGATAGCAGCATCTGTGTCCAGGAACATTGTCATTGTTTCTTTAGATAATCCACAGAACATGCTGTCAGCAGTTTTCACAGGGACTATCTCTGCACTCTTGGAAGTAACGGCGCTACGGTTCCCATGGGAGAACTCTTTTTGGTCCAGAGCATTTTATAAAGGCTCCCACTGTAACCCTTTCAGGGTCCATCCTAGAACCCAGCATACAGGCTTGTACGTAGAAGCATCTGTGAAAGGTTCCACAACATTTTCCACCTCACAGAGTGTGACAAGCAATCAGGTTAAACCATGGCTGTTGTCACACAGTCTAAATATGCCTTTAGATGAAAACTGGATTGCCCAAAGCAAATTTGGACATTGTTTCTTGAGAGATACGTTGCTGATGATTTTTTCAGTGCTGTGAGCTGGGCACAGATGGGCAAATATAACCAAAACGATCTGCATGTTTAGCAGCACTGGGGATAAGTGAGAAAACATGTTTTTTTTGTACTTTGGTTGAACAGATTCTTTCATGTAGCGAGTTAACTGATTTCTCTTTATGATGATAGCAGATCATTTTGCTAGCAGGGCTACGTACAGCTGTGGAGCAGCAGATTGAGAAGATAGAGGAAGAGTAGTGATATATGTTGTGCGCATGTGAAGTTGATGTGTAATTTTTCCACATTGTCTTATATATAAATGTTACGTGTTTGTATACACTTTTTGCTGCTTCTGCTAAAGCTCGCGCTGACTTTCGTGTTTGCTCCTCTCCCCGCCGCCGGCTACAGGACAAGTCATCCCAGGCCCTCAGTCTGAGCAACGTGGCGGGGGTCTTCTACATCCTCGTTGGGGGCCTGGGCCTGGCCATGCTGGTGGCCCTCATCGAATTCTGCTACAAGTCGCGCAACGAGGCCAAGAGAATGAAGGTGGAAGACCAGTCCCAGTCCCAACACCCCCATTACCACCATCCTCACGACCACTGCTACCCCTGCCAGACAGGCAGCCCCCACCATAGCCCAGAGCCTAGCCAAAGCCAGAGCCCAAGGCTCAGCCCCACCATCCACAACTTAGCCGAGTTTAGCGAGGTTTTCAATGGGTATGGCAGCAATGGGGAAGCTGATAAGATGTAGTTGGGGTTTCCATAGAAGGTCTGCCTAAGCCTTTGCTTCCCCCCCCCCCCCCCCCCTCACTAGCTCCCTGCACAGAGACTGTAAGTGAAACCTATCGTATCCTCGTGCTAGCTTTACCATGCTAAGTGACTGTCGTGACCAGTGGCAAAAAATGCTTCCCACTTCTCTGTCTTTACTGCTCACTATGTGGTCATGTGACGTCCTGGTCTACGTTCTAGCTTTTTCTCAATGTGACAAGAAGCGACGAGTCATCCTCAGACATGACGTCGCCTCTACTGCTTCGCAGCTTGTGTGGCTGCAGACGTTGGCCCTCATTTATCACGCGAGCATACCGCGTGACCCATTTTCCCGGTTAAAACAAAAAACGTATTACTCATTCTGAACTCGTTGGGGAAGATGACAATCAAATCAAATATTCACAAGAATTCAATAACGTTGAAAATATACAATAAATCCCATAATGGATCACCCTTGTAAAATGCTGCTATTTGATTAGAAACAGTGTTACAATGAAAATGCAAAGTTTAGTCATTTAATTGGCATGTCAATTATAGGAACAGTCTTAGAATACATTTATTACGAGTTAACACGAGAATTTGTTCCGTTCAGACGCGTTGCTGTGGGGAGCAGCTTTCCCACTGCACCCACAGCATGTTAACAGGTAGGAAAGGCATGTTAAATGAGGACCAATGTCTTACTTGTACACACACGTTTACACTTGTGAGGACATTTCATCAAAACTGCAGTACATCCGTCCATCTGGTGTCTGAACCTCAACGTTTTTCTCATAGCGAACCGTCAAAAGTTCTTTGTAGCCTTGTCGATGGCCTAAACACACACGTACACACACTTGAACCTGAGTAGTACATGCTGCAGCTGAGTGGCATTACTGTCTCCAGTCTGTCAGTTACAATAGGCCATCAATGTACAGCCACAGAACTAATTTAATGAGAAATCAACCCTGAGCACACAGGACGCCCTATGCAATAACGCCATGTTTAAACATTGTAGGGCTGAAGTCAACGTAAGAGAAGTATCCCTTGAGCTGAGCTGACTCTATTGATGTTGAGCTGGTTCCTCTGGATATTTCCCCCAGGTCCTTCACCATTAGACTTTCAGAAATCTTTTCACAGCCGGTGTATATCTGTCCAACATGGTTATGTGTCCCCCATCAGCACTTCAGCTCAAACTCTTCATTAGCTTGACTGTTGCTTAGTCAGCTTCCCTGTCCCACTGCCTGCAACTATCACTCACTGTGTAATAATTCTGTGGCTAATGGATTTACATGTAGTATGGGGCTGGCTTGATACTGTACTGAATGGCTATGAAAGGTGTTTTGCTAATCTACTGTTTGTTACATTTAACTGTACCGTACTATGAGACTGTTATACCTATTGTTTGACTGATAACGTTGAAGCATATTGGAGTTTTAGTTCTACTCAAGTTTTTGGGTGACAGAAGTAATGTCACTTGTTGAGTTAAACTGCCATGACTAAAATATAAATGTCATACATCTGGAAGTTTAGGCTAGGCTAAGTAATGTAACATAGTATGGCCATTTTTTTCGAGTAAGTTGCGAATGTCTTGTGCTTTCAATGGGCTTAAGCAGAGCCCAGTACACAGCTGCCAGAGGAGGAAATTATCTTACTGATTTTAATTGTTCCGTTCGGTTCAATTAGAAAATTCAAAGTCACTGAATATGTAAATGCACTTCAGCACATACATCAGACAAACACAGGACTTTCACCCAGGAGACTGCTGTTGGTGTCCATTGTAATCATCTTTGAAATGTTGTCACATCAGTTGTTGGTCACTAGTCTCGTCAGTTGTTCGTCAGTCAAGTTGAAGTCAACCACAATCTTTTCCTGACCGTAAGTTGTTTTGTTGCCTAAACCTAACTTCCTGTGAAGATGGAAGTTTGTTTTTGAAAGACACTGCGCATGTAAAATGTATATGTTGACATACCGTCCCTGACAAGTCCAAAACGGACGCTAGAGATGTACCTAAAGTTTGAAGCTTACTGACCAAGCTGCGGTATTTGAGGGATTGGGAGTGAGAACATGTTGCTGATTCAGTATAGTCTGAAAGGTTGGAAAATTCAGTTCAGAGTTGTTTTTTTACTGTATGTTTGTCAGACTGCTTGTGTTTCTTCCCACATTTGACTTCTTTTGAGTGACGCTGTGTTCCCACATCTCAGCAATTACTGTAATGAGTACAATGCTGTTATAACTGATATAAATGATGGTTAGAACTTCATATGTTTGCAGGTAATATCATAAGCACACTTCTATAAAGTTTGTTCTTTGATGTTCTGATGTTTGTTAGGGATGTTTTAAGGCTTGATTATTCTGGATCAAAACACGTACGATGTATGTATGGACGAAATTAATGGGAATAGCTATATTTCTTTCTGAAAAAACACAACGCTTTATAAGGTATCTTGATTGAGGATCATATCTGGCATGAAGACATCCTAAAACTCCAATCTGCAAATGTACACATTTGTCTTATTTCCACCTGCGCCGACACAAAATCTCTGTATTTCTCTCCTCAGCTAACGTTCACAGAAGCCATGAGGAACAAGGCCCGTCTGTCCATCACGGGCAGCGTCGGGGAGAACGGACGGGTGCTGACGCCAGATTGTCCCAAGGCCGTCCACACCGGGCCCCCCCTCCGCCAGAGCTCCGGCCTCGCCCTGGTCTCCTCCGAGCTCCCGTGAAAACCAAAAACCTCTCAAGTGCCTTATTCCAATAACAAGAAAAAAAAACAATAATCACACCGCCCACGAAACAACCAGAAACGTACTACGAAGAAACAGGATTCACACAGCCAACAGGTTACCTCCAGTGGGCGAGACGAGACCGACAGAGGCGCTAACAAGAAATCCCACTGTTCCAGGTCACAACATGTTGTGGATCTATGGTTTCTCTCAGAAACCTGTGGAAACCAGAGGCAGAAAAATCTTGTTTTTTTAATGTGTTTTTTTTTTTTTACTGTGTGGCCACACGGAAGCGTTTGTTTTGAATCAAAGGGTCATTGGAATCCACTGGAGCCATTCTACCTTTACCACGCCACTGATGTGAAGAGCAGCAGAGCAGAAAGAAAATGAATAATATCATGAAATATGATAAAGATGAAGACCAGAAAACTGTAAACTTGAAATTCAAAACTGTGCATTTTTGGATTGCTGTGAATTGCGGTGGAAAAAAAAAAAAGAAAAAAAAAACTGAACCACAATCAAGATTGTTTTCAAACTGAACAGTATTTGCTACACAGACACGAGCAGCGTTCATGAGACGAAAATCTCACCAGATATCAACAAGTGACTCTGGGAGAGTTGAAGCCCAGTGCAGTGACGATATGATGAAAACGATTTGTATTCATAATTACAAAAATGAAATCTATTGATATTGAATATAAGAGCAAACATAGGAAACTGTGAAAATGAGTAAATGTGTATATTCCACGAAAAACAAAATGAAGAAGTTGGCTGTACATAGGGACGACTGTGTAACATGCTTGCTTTTTAAACAGATGTACATAGATACTGTAGTGGACAGACAGTTGTTTTCTTTTGTAAATCATCTTTAAAGATCTTATTTATCGCAATAATGAAAAAGATGATGCCACTTGAAAGAGGAGACATGTGGAGAGCAGTGTTGAAATCTGTTACGTGTTGAATACTTAACTTTATTATATAGGAACATTCAATCTCTAAATGTGAATGGGGTATCAACTGCCCAAATATTCTGATACCTGTTGCGTACAAATACATTAATATATTCAACAATGAATGTTAAGTAGCTCCACCCCCAATCCTTAAACCACACCCCTCACTGTGCAGACGTAGACCCCAGAGAGTTGCTCACGAGTAGAGCTTTACAAATCAAGTTTCTGCAGTCAGAATAGAACTATTTTTTTCATTCTCATTGATCTATTTTTTTGTACCGAGAACTTAAAAAGAAACTGTCTCTGTCCTGGTATTAAATGTCGACAGTCCAGTACTATCTGGGTAGATCTTTAAGACCATTATGTGTGTGGAGACATGACTCAAAACATGATGCGAAATTGAAAAATGCCATTTCTCTGTCATATGTTATTTGAAGTGTCGATGGTAATTCCAGTAAGACGTCGAACCTGAGCTGATGACGCCACTGTTTATATGTTGAACAATGATGATAGAGCCCTTCCTTATTGAAACACTGTGGATCGTCCAGGGAGGCTGGACACTGTAGCAGAAGTGAATTTGCTCCAGTCTCGCTGAGTGTCCTCATCTCTTTTTGGAAGGACAATCTGCAATAGGATACAAGAAGCCACATCTTCAGCAACACCAGCCCACGATGGAGTTGGTTCTAAACATTTTCCTTGTTTTCCCAATTCTCATCTGTTTCCGTACACACGATGTGGCAGGACGGGGAAGTTTGCGGCGAAGTAACCAGCTGAAATTTCAGGTCATGCCTTTTTGTCCTGCCATCCGTCTTTAGAGCTGAAGTGTAATGTGGCGTCTTATTTTGGTTCAATTGTACATCTTTATTTTGATCTTTTTTAAGTAAAAAAGAATTCAAATTGCAATGTAGTGTGTCATTATTTCACGTAGAGATAAGAGAAGCATCGTTGATGTTTGTGTCCTGCAAGAAAAATGTTGACAAATGCCCACATTGTGCTGAAACTTTGCATGAATATTATGGCCTGAGAGGATGAATTCTAAGGTTTTTGGTGACCTCTTTGCTGGCAAAATAACTTCCCGAAGGCCCCAGACCTCCAACGGACACCAAAGTAGTTCAACATTTTTAGAAATGCACTTATTCCTCCAGGAAGTCAATACTCCCAGCCAAAAAGTAGTTCAACTTATAGCCTCCTTAACATTTGGACAGTGCCAGCCTGACAAAAAAGAACAAACCTAACCCTAACCCTCCCAAAACAGCCCATGAGCCAATTTGGACTTGGGGTGAAGTTGGTTTCGACCCCTTCCGAAGGCCGTAGGGAGTCGGAACTGGTACCACTCCAACCGCAATGGCCACATTAGTGGGGGTTGAGTCCACTTCCAAGGCTCTAACCCTAACCCTAACCCTAGCCCTCCCAAAAGAGACAATTTGTCTAATTTCAGATTCGATTTTAGAGGCAATGGTGCATAGTTACAAAATCATAATACTACAGGCTAATAGCAGACCACCTCAAGGTGTCACTCAGAGAGAACCAGGACATTCTGATGTAGCATTTCAAAATTAAAGCCCTTCAAAATCTCATTCGTGAGCTAACTTCAAATCACATTCATGATTTCACAAATTTCCATTTATTACCTCTTCCCAAGGTCCTAGATACTATGACTTTTTCCGACATACTATGCTAATACTTTTTTCATAACATTTTCAACATAGAAAATACACTGACTTATACACTGACCTTTTTCATGACAATTTTCGACTTGCTATACTTTGACTTTCTCCAACATACTATACTATGACTTTTATCTTGATAAAGTTACTACAGTATGACTTTTTTCATGAAATTTGCATACATACGAGATTATGACAATTTTCGTCATACTATACTGTCTTTCATCATTACTTTTTTCGACATACTCTACTACGACTTGTTCCGACAGTCTTTTCTTAAGACAATTTTGGACATACTATACAGTGACTTTTTTCATTGATTTGACAAAGCGGTGTTATCCTTGGCTGTTGCCGTCTTGTGTCAGGGAGAGTATGCAGAGTAAGAAGCCACCCAGCACAGATCCTCACACAGGTGTCCAATCATCCATTAGGGAACTGAACCGAGATGAAGAAATGGAATTCAACAGAAGACTAAAGAAAGGCACGCAACAATATGACTTTTTATTACTTTGTATGGCATGCTATATTATGCTTTTACAAAATAGATATTTTTACGACATTCTATACTACGACTTTTATGAAAGTTATGACTGAGTTTTTTATGGCATTATACTTTGATAGACTTTTTTTCAATAGCCTATACTATGACTTTTGCTGACATGCTAAACAAGTTTTTTCATGAAATGTTTTGACATACTGTACTATTACTCTATTTTCATCCAACCATTTAATACTACAGACATTTTTGGTATACTAAACAGATTTTTACTAGTTGTTTCATGAGATTTCTATGGAATACTATAGTTACTTTTAATGACACTATAATGATGTACTATACTATGACCCATTTGTATGACTTTCATTACATCTTTGATTACATTTTTTCCACATACTAGACCAAGTCTTCATCAATTTTCTTGGCATACAATACGATGTATTTTTATTGCTAAAGCCAACCATACTATGGATGTTTATGTATTCATGACTAGACACTTATGACTTCTTTTCACATACTATAACTATCACATTGTTGACGCTGTACTGTGACTATTCCATGACATACTGTAAGATGTGCTATACTACAAGAACTTACTGTTGCTTTTTTATGAGATACGATTGCGCCGAAAAGTGAACACACAAAACAAAATATATATTTTCTACATTAAACTTGACGTACTGATTAAAATTGTGTTTTTACAAGTTCATCACATTTCAGGTAAAACCATCTAAAAAGAAACCGTTAACGCCAACTGTGAGATCGCTATAGAATATTATTAGAGTGCTAGTACCACAAAATAGTACTTATGTACAGTACTTGAATAAATGTACTTTGTTAGTTTGAACCACTACAGCAGAATCAATGCTTCCAATGCAGTAGCAGATGTATTCTGCTACTGCTGGCCAGCACTGCCCTCTAGTGATTAGAAATCAAACCAAAGCACTAACTGGAAAAGACAACACATTTGAATTTAACATTTTTGAATTTGAAGTTTAATGTTAATTCCATGCTGCGTTTCCGTAAGAATACAGATGGTACTTGTGGCTCCGTTGAGAACATCCAGTAGTACAAATCAGATTCACGTTACACATACCGAAGAGAACGAAGAGAGGAAACGAGGAGTAGGAAAGAGAGTTGAGAAGAGGAAACCTGAAATAGCCAGGACAGTAAAGATAGAGCAGGTCTCTATTTCCCAAAATTGTTTTTTTTTTCTTTTTAAATATGGTGCCAATGCAAAACTGCATTATATTACAATCAATAGTGTTGAGCATTCCCCTCCCACGCACACATACACGTCCTGTCTGCTAAAAAGCCATTACCTAACTATCTGCCATTAGCAAAAGCGCTACAGCCTCGCAGCACATTACTTGGTCCGAGAATGGACAAGAATAGAGGTCAGAGTGATGCTTGGAGACGGGGGACATTCTGCTATTTGTCATTAAAAAAACAACTATTGATGTGTCGAAGGAGCAGGTTTGGTACCCACAAAGTAAAGAGGGCACTTAGTTCTTCCAAAAAGCTTTCACACATCCCTTTTAAATCTTTCATCGCCACTTTATTTCCTCAATTTGCAAACTGAAATGTTTCAAAACTGACTGACTGCACGGACAATATATCGTTTAGAAACACAAATACAGGAAAAAGTTGAACAGCTAAGTATTGTCTTTAAATAAACTCTTGCATATGTGTGTTAGAAATACAGGCAAGCGTACTTGGCAACAGATAATACAGCAAAGTAAAGCAAAACAAAAAACAAAAACAGTAAAATAGGACATGAACCTTAAAGGGTACAGGCTTGCAAAATGAGTCATCAAAAATAAGGTAAAACTCCTGGGAAGTGGAAACCCGAGCGGGCCCTGTGGGGGTGGGGGGGGGGGGGGCCTGACATGCATATGAGGAGAAAGGGTAAGACAGATGGGTAGAAATGGAGGGAAAAGAAGAGGAAGAGTGTGGGCTGCAGTATAAACCCAGTTGAAAACTGTGGCTGGGGACAGAAGCTAGTGCTGGGAGGAGAGGAAAAGACGGAGGATGGGTGGGAGGAGGAAGAGGACTCGTCTTGCGTCGTTCAGTCTCACTGGGTCTCTTCCTCCGCATCTGGCGGCGGCGGCGGTGGTGCTTCTTCTTTGTTCTGTTCTTCACCTGAGATAATGAAAGGAACAGAACACAATGTCATCTCTGCACACTCAATGAGAGATTCTCTTTAAAAAGGCGCTTAATGAAGGCGGTTCTGATGAACAGGCCAGCCAGAGGAAGCTCCTCCCCGCTGGGCGTTTAGCTTCCATGACGTCGACCAGGAGGAAGACTAGTGCGTGGTTACTTGGTGCTCTTTGAAGAGTTAAACTGAAATCCCTGAAACACAATCGTTCCATCAGAAGTGTGTGGATTGGTCAACCATGCAACAAACAATCCCAACACGTAGCGGTAGACCACAGTGTTTAGCGCCGATCGTGTCAAGATGCAGTCGAGTGAGCAACAGTTAGTCCACAGTGCCTTCACAACAAGCTAACTGTGTAAGGGAAATGCCTTGTGAACCTGTGCGACTGGTTGCTGAGAAAGGTTACCATAGAGACAGCACAGCCATCCGTGTAATGAAGAATTAAGAGGCACGAATAACAAAAGGCTCGAGAATCCATCGTGATTAAAACAGAAACCGCAACAGTGCTCATTAGCAACGCGGCTAACCGGGATGTGAGAAAGCCGCGGCAGTTTATCCGTTACATCACACTCCAGAGCGCTGCACCGCCCCAACGGGCCCACTGCAGCACCGCCCCAACGGGCCCACTGCTGCACCGCCCCAACGGGCCCACTGCTGCACCGCCCCAACGGGCCCACTGCTGCACCGCCCCAACGGGCCCACTGCTGCACCGCCCCAACGGGCCCACTGCTGCACCGCCCCAACGGGCTGTGTGCAGTGTTCCAAGGCCGGAATCACAATCTTAAGAATGTAGCGCGATACGGAGCTACAGAGACTTACGCAAGCTCACCTAAATATTTGGTTTGACAGGAAGAAAAGATTTTCATAAAAAACTATAAAGAAAAGATGTTTTTTTTTTTGCACTTTTTCGCAAATATGGTTGAATAGCTAAACAATACGACTCCGAATGTGATTTTAAAGGGTTTAAAGGGAGCATTTTTCATTTCATCTCAAATTTAACTGATTTAACTGTTTTTGCTCACATTTCACAGGTATATAGACACATGGTACATTTTTAATAGCGAGCCGAAGTAGAACGTGAAGTTTGTTGCTGTGCTTTGTTCCTGGAGTAAGAAAGCTTAACTTTTAGCGACTCGCGGACACTCTGACGACACTAAAAGCACACAGCACTCGAGTTCCACTCGTGCACAAATAGGTGGATAACAGGTGAAAAAGCAGCAGGTAATCCTTCAGAGCTGTGGGCAAACAGGGCAGGATATAATCTCCTCTCACCCAAAAAACATTCCTTTATAATGTGAGGAGGTTAGTGAAGGATGCCGGGGTGGTGAGACGGGAGAGACAGCTTGAGGTGAAACAGCCAAAGACAGGCAGAAGGAATGACTTACAAATTAGACTTGTATAATGGAAGAGTGAGGGAAGAGGGCTGTCCTTAAGAATCTACAGAACGGTGGAGAGATGAGAAGTTAAAGCAGTGTGTGAGTACTGAGAAGGAAAGGAGAGAGAGAGCTTCTCACTTCAGAGGAACCACTGGGATGAAGGGAAAGGTTAGAGAAAAAGTTAATTCTTCAGTTTTCAGGATGCTTTTTGGTGATATCAGCACTTAAATACAAGTATCTCAGAAACTGAAGTCAAAGGACTACGGAGCGGCTATTTAAAGGAAAAAAATACAAGAAAAACTTTCAAAAAACAACTAATCTTCATTCAGTATCACTGATGAATGTAGATGCAGTCTATTGAAGCACCTATAACTGAAGCCGTGAGTGAAACAGAAAGGCTCTCTCACCATCTCCCTGCACGTCTGAGGTCCATAGTGTCAAGTTGTCACGTAGCAACTGCATGATAAGTGTTGAGTCCTTATAGCTTTCCTCGCTCAGCGTATCCAGTTCTGCGATGGCATTGTCGAACGCTTCCTTCGCCAACCTGTCCAACACAAGACAACAGTTGCATTCAGCGAACGGGTGGACAGCATTGTATGGATGCAAATTCATCTGAGAATCACAAACGGTGTCATACGTCAACATGAAATGATCACACGTACTTGCAAGCACGGTCCGGCGAGTTGAGGATTTCATAATAGAAAACAGAAAAGTTAAGGGCCAGTCCCAGACGAATGGGGTGCGTTGGCGGGAGTTCGATCATGGCGATGTCGCTAGCAGCTTTGTACGCAACCAGACTGTTCTCGGCTGCCTCTTTCCTGTCGTTGCCTGTGGCAAACTCTGCCAGGTACCTGTGGTAATCTCCCTTCCTGAACAGAGGGAACAACACAAACAAACAAACGCATTAACAAACCAGCAGCGCTGGAGTTAACGTACAGAACAATACAGTTTGGGACAAGAACATCAAGGCACCTCTACAATCTACATTATAGACTGGAGTTACATCAATGAACACTGAGCCCCATTAGCTGGTCCAACAATTATCAATGCTTGCTTTGCAACTTTCGCAGAACTGAAAGAGTGTTGGTTGCATAACTTTCCCTCCTCAGCCACGAAACCTAAACTTGACCTACCACTAAACCTAAACTTGACCTACCACTAAACCTAAACTTGACCTACCACTAAACCTAAACTTGACCTACCACCAAATGAGACAGTTAAACCATGACAGGACCCTGGCTTACTCTGAATACGCTACTTAAGACATGACTGACTACACAACAGTTAATTTAGCAACTAACGCAGTGACAGAAAATCTCCACCTAGAGCCACTATGAGGTTTAGTCCATGTCGAGTTTCTCACTACACAATCATATTAAATGACTTGGTTATGGATCCACGTATAATCCCCTGCACTGCAACCATAACAGGAAGTGGCTGAGATAAACGCATACTTATAATGATTACCAGGAAATTTGTGGATTGGCGAGAAGTGAGATACGGTCAATATTTATACACACACGTGTTGGATACATACATTTTGTAGTAGAAAACCTTAGATTCTCCTGTGACTGCAGCTAAGATGAGGTGCTTGTCCAGTACATCCAGAATGTCGTTGCAGATTGATTTCAGCTCTTTCTCGACCTGCAGACCAACACACACACACACACACACACACACACACACAGGTCAATGGCTTGTATGGTCACATAAAACCTCACCAGGTACTAGAATAAAGTTAGTAAAATGTACACAAAACAGATCCATGAAACTTTTCCAGCATCGTACAGCTGTGGGAAATGACATGCATACAAAACCCTGCAAATAAAATGTGTTTCTGCTCTCACTACATGATTGGAAGTTTGCTGCGCTCAGTGAGTGGGAGTTACTCTGCAGCAGAAATGAGGAAGAATTGATTTACAGCCGATTCCTGGTTGCTGCGAGCTCGTTATTTCACTCAGACAAGTCTCAACATCTCCTCTCAAAGTGGAGCGGTCAGGGGAGGAGACCATGATCATGATTCATGATCATATCCTTGTAGCTTAGAAACCTCAAAAAGATACATTCTCACACTGCTTCCAATCAGTGGAAAATAACCAGTTATTACATTGTATTAATAACAGTGTCTGACCGTTTTTCTGTATTCCCGGATCATCTTTAGTTTGTCTTCTCCGCCTTTGTTTTCTTCTTTCTGCTCCAGGCTGCTGATTATCCTCCAGGACGCTCGTCTGGCCCCGATCACGTTCTTGTACGCTACCGACAGCAGGTTCCTCTCCTCCACCGTCAGCTCCACGTCCATGCTGGCCACGTTCTTCATCGACTCCACCATTTCTGGGAGACACGGGGAAACAAATGGGATAAGGCGGAGGGCAGCACAGAAGGAGCAACAACCTGCACTGTGTGAAGCATTCACTTTACCCAACCCGGACGTGAGGCCTAGCAGAACGGTGGGTATTAACTGGTGCACATGGCCACATCTAGTGTCTCAACGTGAAACATGTCGTCACGCTCCATTGGGTTCTGGTCTGATCGCCAGTTACGCGATTGGTCACTGCAGTGGGACGTTGGGTTTCTCCAACAGTCCAACAGCCCAGTACTAGTGTTCAATGATGTTTTGACCCATCCATATAGATAACATGTCATCACATGGCCCAAATAAGTCCTAAATACAGCGAAACTCCCAATGCTGTCGTGTCTGGGTTTCACTTCATCTACCAAACGTCTGCTGGTTCACCACCAGAGCCATGTGAACTAAATAAACTGATTTTTCTGTTATTTTACGGCAATAAACGGATCAACATGATATATACCTACATCCGTTCTACTTTTTTTCCTGCCCTTTTGATTCTCTGTTTATTGTAAATTTGTGTTTGTACATTGAGAGCGGAGTGGAAACCGGAGACAAATTCCATGTATGCGTAAGCACACATGGCCAATAAAGCTGATTCTGATTCAAAACAACATAATGATGCAGATTTGTAAAGAGTCTGAACTCGTACCTTGTCAGGTCTGTAGACCACATGACAAGCAAACTACTTGTAAAACGCATGTATCCTGACTGGAGTTCGGGTTGATCGGTGCTTGGTTATGCCAACATTGTTGTTGCTCAATCAAAACAACATAACAAAAATAATGTCATCTGGGCGGAAATACAGCATCAATGTTGTTGTTAGGACATTTATACACAAAGCACAAAGTTTGTATAAATATGAGGTACTATCCTAAAACATTTGTCCTCCATTTTTTAAAATTCAACAACATCAGGACGTCAGGAGAATATCATTGCTGATGGGCTTTCACGACAGTAATGCAAATTTCAAGCAGTGGAGGCAGATATCACGATCTCCTCCATTGGAATTATTGGTCTTCTGTGGCGGAGGGCGGGGGGGTGTACATAAAGGAAGCACATCCACCCTCCATTAAGAATGAGTTCAAACCACAGAGCAGAGCCGAGAAAGCTTTCTGCCATCCTCAGTATTATATTAATGGGGTTCCTGGGACACCGCCCCAGTATAGACTCCTCTAATGCAGAGATTCACCAGCTAGAGACACCGCTGGTACGGTACAGGGACCGGAGCCAGGAGGCTGAGCCTCACATCCTCAAGGTGATTGAGTAGGATGTGGTTGATAAAGAATCTACAATAAACAACAATTTAATATTCCGCTCTGAAGGAGCTACTAATTAGCAAACAAGCCGTTTCCCTGGGGATTAACAACAGACACAGCATGGGGTCTCTGGAACCCAATCACAGAGCAGTTCAACGAGGCATAGAAGGCAACATCAACACCGAACTAAACTACACTGCTGCTGCAGTTGTTGATGTATTCTGTGTCGTTTCTGGATAAGCCTTTATGATATTATTTGATTACTTATACGCCAATATCAAAATGCAACTACATATTCTGTGGGATGATTTCTAATCGTCGGAGTAGCATCATGTGCGGAATGCTAATACCTTTTTAAAATGTGATGACTGTCTTTAATGGCGGAATCGAGCTCGAGCTGCAGACGAGTCCCAGCGCCCATGCTAACCGTGTTACCCTGGAGGTAAGAGAGCGGTGTGCCAGTCGTTTGGCTTTCAGCTTCACAGACAGAGTGTTATCTGTTGAAGCCGATGGCAGGGTGCTGCGCAGCACACTGGTGAAACCTGATACACGATGGTTTCAAGCCAGGAGGAGCACTAATGCTGCTTTGATCATTTTACCCTCCAGCCCAGCGCGCACTCAAACGCACTCGGTGACCTCTCTGTGCTTTAAGAAAAAAAAAAAAACGGCTCTCAGCGTTGCAAGCTCTGCAGCTCCATTGAACTAATCAGTCAACCTCTGCCTCTTGCTGAAACAAACTGGGCTCCTTTAACCACCAGCTAAGATGGCATTTGTGTTATTTTAGAGGTTGAATTTGTCACCCGTGATGCAAGCTGTGGCTTTTCCTCTGCGAGGATGAAAAAGGTGTCTCCAGTCTGATCCATGCTCTTTTGGGGCTATTTGATGGAGGGAAGTCTTGGGTGCTTTGGCCACATTTGAAGCAGCAGGTACTCAGCCACGCATGTCAGCGTGTCTGACAAAATTAAGTTTTTGTTAGCTGGCATTTTAGCTCAATGGTGCAAATTTGAAATGCACATACGATCATGGACGGCCATGTACCTACTGATAGTTGCATACCTTTTCCTGCTGCATCGCTGTGGTTCCAATGTCCACTCAGAACGCCAAAAAAAGACCCATTCAAACATCTGCTTTTCGGTTTTATTGTTAGTCATTTTCCTTGGTGTCTAGCTCTCAGTTTGGTATGCATGCTACTGAACAGCATGTCGGTCTCTCGCCCACTTCAACCAAAGAAAGAGAAACTAAAAATAGCACCCAGTGGCTTGTTTGTATTTTTACAGACATTAACCCATAAAATGCATTTTAACTTTTTTTTCCAAGTTTCAAAGCCACGTGTCATCAAATACATTTAAAAATAGACCAGATGCATGAAGAAACCAAAGCACATGAAAGAGCTGTGCACCACACAACTGTTGGACACACGAAGCAGCAGCTGAAGCTCAGCTAAACCACAGTGCAGCCGTGTCCAGAGGACTTAGGGGGTAGGACTCCATTGTACAGTAGAGTTGATCAATACCAATGACTTAAACATCTGGCCGGTTGCTTTAAAGAAGTTTTAGCCTGCCACCTCATTGACTTCCTGTCGTGGTGAACGTTTATCTTATGAATTCTTCCGTCAGACATGGAGAGCTGCGACACGGACACGTTAAAACACCGCCGACTATTCACGCAACAAAACTTTTTTTAACACATGTTGGATTCTGCAGTGATGGAACATAATCGGGAGTTTTAATTAATTCCAGCTCAGTGCGAGTCTTAACTGCGTTTAGGTCTCATTAAATGGCGAGCTTCTTTCCCTGCGTTACACAAAGGTTGGAGCACGCACACACACACACACACAGCACTCTGCAGTCCGCCAACTTGTCCTAGCTACCAATATTCGATGCCAGCGAAAACTCACACCAATTGCAGCTAATCAACAGAATTATAATGGCCATCTTTTATAATTTAAATAACTTCCTATGTAATAAGATAAACAGATCATTGTTGGCGTCTTGCCATTATCACACCTGCAGTGTCTTTTCCCCGTTTAAAGATATTTTGTCCCTGTATTGCGTCAGCAGTCTGCTCGCGTACACGTTCAGTGTGCGTTATTGGTATAAACTGATGAAATACAATGCATGGTCGGGGTCCTGTGGGGTCATGTTGAACTAAGGATGGTAAAGGACGCGCTGCAGTGAGCAGCCGTGCAGATCCACGCCTCAATCACAATCCAGTTTATCGGGATTTGGCACATTACATTAACATTGCGACAGGAGATTACATGAAAAAGAAAAGCAGATATTGCTAAAAATGTATACATTAGAATTTTGCATTATAGTCAAAGATGTGCGTTAATGTAAAGCATGTAGACAGACGTTAACGTGTCAATGAGACGGGGTCCTGGGCCTTGATGAGAAGAAATAATGAAAATGTTTATGATGCATTATAGTGCATGACTAAATGAGTTGTTCACTCCAGAAGCATGTGTTGTCACTAAAATGCTTGATGCAGTGTAGTTCAGTCACTCCATCAGTGTAAAAGATGGATCACACTACACCACACCGACGAGGCCTCTGTGCACCACGAGGATCAACATTATTGACTGAATATCTAAATAAACGACAGTAAATATACCAATAGGCAGCTCAATTAACGTTGCTGTGCTAAAATAAAATAAATACTCTGTGCCTCGCCTACTCCCGTCCACCATTGGTGCTCCACCTCTGAATCAATTAACCCACACCAGCACGACACCACCGGCCCCATTAAAGTACAATAGCAGACGGACCAACACAAAGCGAGCTTCATATTTCAGGTTTTTTTTTAATAGTTTGCCTAATTGTTCCGGGTTCAACAAACAATTCAGACCATAAACGAGTTGTTGCAAAGCAGTGTCACTCTTGCACCCTCATGGTTTTAGTGTATCAAATGGTAGTTGACCATTGGTTTTGTGAGACTGAAGCTGTATTTTCTTACACACTCGGTGTGGGCGGTGCGTTAGCATTAACGGTGGTACGGATACATTTTTTCGGATACATCTTCCGACTGAAGCTGGAGATATAGACCACGTGTAGTCCAACGGTTACAACAGAAGCAGAGACGTTTGCTTTATTTCTGAATGGAGTTTGGTGTGACGCGTGTCTGGGGGGGCTGAATAATGGCTAGTTTAGCTAGTTAGCACTAGGTAGCTACAGCGGTAGCTAACTAACGCAATGAACTAGCTTAGCTCACCAGCTAACGTAAGCTAACATTTAACCAGGCCACGCGACAAAGGCACGCTAAGCTAAATGCACCTTCCGTCTGAACCCGAAAGAAAAATAAATTAAAAGACGTTTACTGATTCATTCGGCTGGAGAAACCTCCGCCATTTTGTCCCTCACCCAACAGATCCATGCGTAACGTTAGTGTTTTACCTGCGTCTCCAAAAGCCCCCCTTGCGCACGGAGACTGGAGGGGCAAAGAGGGGCCAGGCATTCTGCAGTGACCATTATCATTTATGCGGGGGTCTTACCGTCGTATCTCTCCGCTTGCTCGGCGAGTTTCGCCTGGTATACTAAGTTCTCTCTATCCGCCATGGTGCTCGGATGTTTTTTTGGGCTGCTCGTCCCAGTGGAAAGTGAGGATTATCTAGCTGCTCGGTGGTGGATCAGCAACAGCACCGTTGCTCCGCTGAACTGAACAACCCACCGGTAGGTAGCACACTGGCGTAAAGATGGCGACGCTACTCCATCCGGGAAACCCACGCAGCGGTCTCATTTACGCCCACTATTCATCCTCTTGCCAAGTCCCGAAATAAACCAAGATTCTCCAAGATTACTCTCACAAAACTCCATTCAAACAATGGCAAATACAGAAGAAGTGACTTTTCAATACATCTAAAATGCCTGTGATCTTTCTATTTATTAAAATGTAGCAACTCTTCCATTCGGCATAAATATAATTCATAAATAAGCATTTATTTTACAATGTTAACTTGCTCACAGTCACACAATATACAATTTGGTATAATTTTATTGACAACGTATTGCATGCTACAGAAAATAAAAAAGGTACATTTTAAATTCAAATAATATATTTGACACGTTATACAATCTTCTCTTTTTAAATCCTGTGTTTGCTTGTTGGGGTCCTCTTCAACGTGAGGTCGAACTGGCACAAAAATATATGATCATTAAAAAACAACTAAAAGAGCAATTCAACATTTGGCATGATGAGACTTAAGGAGATATGGTGCACATTGTAGGATCATCAGTGGTATATCTTCTTTATAAAAACAACTAACTGCAGAGATACAAGAATATCATGAGTATGAAATGAGAATAGTTTCTGTAAAAGGCAACAATTAGTGAGTGCAGTGCCATGCATCTGAATGCAATATCAGATAAACCCCTTTTGCATAAAGATAATACAACAAATAGGGAAAAAGGACCACTACAGACCGGACAGAGCAGTCTGTGACAATCACTGCTTTCCACTCAAGGACGGGAGAGGACTGTAGGGATATGGAAACATCATCATTTTAAATATCCAACTGATGTCAAACCTATGCAAAAAATTGACATTGTATTTTCAGTTTTTGTTTTGTCCCAAATTAAACACTTGATCATTTTAAATTCCTAAAACAATATGCAGCACAATGCCGTGATTTGGGAGACATCTCGCACCAGATGTTTATGTTATTAAAGCATTCTTCCCCAAGATCACTAACACGGCCCATTTGCATCCAATCATAACGATTGGACAGTCACTAACAGTAATGTAGTGTTAATTCTTCAACTATATATCCATGTGAGCTCTACTTAGTTACACAAACTCAACAATTATCGTCACATTAACCACTGAATGTACTCCAATAATTCAGCTGAGCTCAAATATTTCACCTTAGCAAAGACACATGGAATATGGGCACTTAAAACTATTGTTTATTAATATACACAGGGCTTTAAATTACCTTGATAAACACATGTTACGGTAATAAAAAATATGGCATTTAATTTAGCATACAAAAGATAATTTCCTTAAATTTGAGTCTAAATAACAAAAAAAATGGAGGGAAACTTTCCACAAGACATTGTAAACTCAGACGACACTTCGGGATGTCTGGGGTCAGATGCATGAATGAATAGCTAAGCCTGGACACAAATCAATACTTCTGAAGATACTAATACAAATAAAAACGCCTTTTTAACTCTGTTGCAAAATATGTTTTAAATGTTTAATTTGTTTCATATTTTATGTCAAAATCCTTTCTTCCTGTAAAACACATTATGAAGTGTGCCGACAGTATATGTAAGCTTGTACCGAACCAATTTAAACTAATAATATGACATTCATCCATCTGCAACTTTTGTCAAAGAGGGAGGTGTATGTGGCGCCACAGTCCTTTGTAGCTCTGAACTGTGCTGCATTCTAAGCATGCACATTTTTCACATGTTTACATCCCTCTTGTAACTGTCGCCTCAGATATTCTGCTTCACTGGGGATTACGCACAGTCAGCTAAAGATGCTCAAACTGGGACTTTTAAGACATGGCAAGAAGAACGAAAGAGCACGTCACCAAATATCAGTTGCTAATAATATAGTATTTTAGACTGCGACACTTCGTGATCTTGTTTTTAATTTCTGCTCTACCGTGTCACTCTATGCATATGCTTTCATGATGCATGTACATGATGTGCACCTGCTCAGCGTTCCTTACTATAAAGATGTTCGGTGAGTGACATGAACGATAGCTGTGCATCATTTACACATCTGACCCCAGGGCTGTGCTTAACGTGTGCTTTGGAAACAAAGATAACGTGTTCTTATGCGAGCGCTGTGGAAACCATTCGGTGTGTTTTGTTGATTTTAACATATCAAAGACAATACTGGATGAATGATGGACCCGTGAGGCTTCAGGTGACTTTCTCTCTGCAGCTCCTCCCTGGTGCATCACTCCTGCTGTGGTTTACCATTTCCATCACACAAGATGCCTCCATTGCATTTATGTACCAAGGTAGCGTTGATACATAAGAGTATAAGGTTTACTATAATACATAATAAGACTGTGACCACAGGATGATTTCTTTACTTAAAAACACAGTGTTATTGTCACTGATAACAGCGTTACATCAGCTTCATCGCCGTTTACCGCATTTTACAAACATTTGCAAGTCATCGCATCAGCAGAGAGAACGTCGAGGACATCCCGAGTCAGCGATCGCGCTGCCTGCTTTAGAGGAAGGTCCAATCTGAAGGGTATCGGAAAATTAAATGTCACTCACGAGAGCAGCCATAGACCATTTCATGGTTTATTGTCATACTCACATAATGCTCAATTTGTTAAAAAAAAAAGCTTTTTGTAATAATAGCATGTGTATTCAATGTGGCTGATGAGAAACAATGAACCATGCGTGAACCATGGCACAAGCAACGACAGTGCAGACATGTCTGTTTTTACCAGTTATACATAAAATCCCTCAACCTCGCTCATCTTTTAAAACGGCCTCATTTTGTTCTTTCACACCGTCTCACGTGAAGTCATCCGCGTCGGCGCTGAATAGTGTTTTAAAAGAGGAACATAAAATAACAGATGTGTCTCTGGTAACAAGTAAAAGAAAAATATAAAGGTAGGAAAAACATGTTTACAGTATTTAGCATGTAAGATGTGTTCTGTCATAATATTTTCCACTTTCGGTACAAAAACAAAAGACTGTGTGTAGTGTGGGGTGTAATACGTTGGTGAAGTCGTCTTCTCCGCAAGACTGAGTCATCGGGAAAAGTCTTTGCTCGTCTCACTCCGTACGCTTCACAGTCTGGCACTACAAAAACTCTCTGATTCATGATTCTGTGAGAGAAGCCAAGTGTTTCGTCTCCCGATGTGCAATTGATTTTCCCTTCTGAATCAAATGCAGTGGGTAACACAGGCGGGGAAGAGTGGCTCGGCTCTGCTGTGTGTGTTTGCAGACTTCAATACTGGGATGGAGATGTGTGGACTACGGTTTGACTGATATCGGTTCCGGCCGTCTAATACTGCCCATTTTGGATAGAAACTGACATTTTGCCAATATTTAAACATGACAATTTGGACTGAATATCTCCGATAACCTTTTATTGCATTAAAAAAAACCACGATGGAACATTTTAGGGTTAGCAGCTCCAACGCACCAACTTGGCTGAGCACAAAGACTGTAAAGATGAAGTGACACGGACTGACAGGGAGCTCATTGATTGGACAGTTCTGGTGAACGCATCATCAGCACTACATGGACCCACAAGGAGAAATCAATAACAGCAAGTCAGGATTATAAGCATCATTAGTCGACACTGCAACGGGACCTCGAGTGGTAAAAGGAATGCCTGATGGACAGAAAAGGGAGTGTTGTGCTGTAACACTAAGGGGGGGGGGGGGGGGGGGAGATAGTTAGTGTGGTCGGTAGGTTTCATACACTTTATAATGAACTGCTAAAATACATCAGAGTGGGACAGAAATCCTAATGTTCACGCCTTCTTTACAAAGAGGTTAGGTGTGTAAGCCTCTTTAAACAGTGTCTAATTCCTACATGCGTCTAATAAACAAATAAAACGGCTCTGGAGTTATCGACTCGGCTGCGTTCAGTTGTGGAGCTACGCTAGGCTAAGATGAGCCAATATTACCATCTGGTTAAGACGACACACAAATTGTGTTCCTTTGAATGAAACATGAATAAATACTAAACCAATAAATGCTGCCATCGATCTGAACGCAAGGCATGTTTAATTGCTGGTTTCAGAGAAGTAGTCAAGCAGCGAGCCAACAGTGTGTGATGCCGACTTAAAAAAAAAAAAAACAACGCTCATATAGATGAACCGATATCAGTCTGACCGTAGTGTAAACTCTTCAAAATGACAGCAGGCAAGATCCACCAACACGTCTCGTGTTGAGCTCATAGGTTCATATAGTGTGTGCTTGTATAAATCCTTTGTCTCTCCGAGCATGACGCGATGACCAGAAGAGAAGGGGCGTGCTGGGAGAGTTTCTCAGCTCTCGTCGTCGGGATGGTGTTGCTCCAGCAGCCGGACGTGGGTGAAGGGAAAGTGGCCTCGCTTGCCCTTGCACTCACCCTCCCACTGGCCGTTCACGTTGATCTTGGTCACTTTTACCGTGTCGCCCACCTGCAAGGTGACCAAGGGAAAAGAGAAACGGATGAATGCATGGACACGACACACAGACGCCCCGTTTCTCTCGGCAGGATCTGTTTGTGCGAGTCGAACATATCAATACACGGTCAATGTCTGACAGCCCGCAGAAAGAACAGCGTCGACATATAATTGAGTGACCCCTCTTCATCCGTACGCCAGCTAACGCACACATCGACTCCCTAGTCTCTGGTTACAAACGTGCAACACCGCTTGTCTGACCGCCGACACGCCTGCCAGAACTTCGGAGACTCCTTCCATCTTGGCTAGACGATCACATTGAATTGAAATTTGTCACACTTCATTCGTTCAGCCTGACATTGTGTTCGCGACGGCCATTTTTTTTGTTAAGGGAGCGGAGGCTGTTTCATATCTTTTCACCACAATCAAAGAAAGGTGCAGATTCAAGAGTGGTTAACTGACTTACATCTGTACAGCTGCGTCACCATTTTTGCAACTCGCTTAAAATAGGATTTAGTTTCAAAATAACATCTTCAGTTGTGAATTACGGAATAATTGCTCGTCCTTATCTACAGTGAGAGCAACGTGCACAGCGCTGAGAATCTCGACTTCTCTCAGTTCTAATAGTATATAGTGAAGCAGGCTGCACACATACAGTGTGAGCTATTTTAACAGCAGGTTCATAAACTCACTGTCATCAGGTCTGCTCTGTCTCACACAGAAGCACACACACACACACACACACACACACACACACACACACACACACACACACACACACACACACACACACACACGTTCATTCAAACAAAATGGTGGCATCCATGTTTCTTGAGAAGACTCAGATAAACAGCCGGGAATTTAAGAGCTGGCTGTGTTGAAAGTTGGTACCGTGTGTGTGTGTGAGTGTGGTCGATTTATTGCATTTATTCTAACAGTAAAACTACTCTTCTGCAGCTCTTCTTGAGTTTACGACAGACCGACTGTACACATCACTGTGATGAAAACAAGTTGGGAGACTTTGAGAGGAAGAAGACCACCATCAATACACCCAGGTGTCCTGTATCAGAGCCATCTCTAGCTACTGGCTAGCGTGTTTACGTCACTGGCTAGCGTGTGAGCAGAAGTTTACATGCTGAAATGACTTAAATAACATGAACAGAAAGTGCATAACAATCCTTCTTTAGAGGCTGTAAGCACTGAGTCTTTGACTTGTAAGTCAGCATGTTAGGCTCATTAACCGTCAGCTTGTTAATAGCGAGACGGTCAAAGTGTGCGTGTGATGTGGAGACACTTTAGTTTAGATCACCGTGGGACGGCCTCGCAACCTCTCTTTATTAACCTCCCCTATCGTTTGCATTTCAATACTAATCTGAGCAAACACTGTTTATCTGTTCCCTTAATACTAAAAACAAGGCGGCTTGTTCCAGTGGGCTCCAGTGGTGATGAATGTACAATGTAACGCTCAATGGGCCACAAAGAGACGAGTACATGAAGAGGTGCCATTGTAAAAAACAAAAGGATCTGCGTCTGTCTTTCTCTATAGTGCCATCTCCACTGCCAGTGTCTTTGTGTGCGCCGTCAACTTGCATTTGTGAAAACACTTTGTGTGCACGATCACGAGTAAGCCATTAACTAATCGGGACAATCTACACTGCCACAGCTGAGACGCACATGGAGAAAACAGCGAATAGAAGGCCAGCCGTGGAGAACATGAATGGCGGGTGAGATTGCTACCTCCAGAGCGAGTGCCGTCTTGTCGTAGGCGTTGGGCACCCTCTTCTGAATGGCTCGGGCGTAGACGGGCCCGTTCTGTAGGTTGGGGAGCTGGGCGTTGACCACGGGCTGAGCGTACTGGCCGGGGTCTCCCGGAGGGTTGGTCTGAGGGGCCCCTGTTGCGTCTGTGCTGCCCACCACCCCTCCCGCTTGCCCCCCCTGTCCACCCCCCACAACAGGGGGACCCAGGCCGGTAGCGGTGGGCGAGGCGGGCCGGTACTTCTCCACGTAGGGCACGGGGATCATGCCGGCTCGGCCCTCCTGGTTGGCCGCGTTCCACCACTGATCCTCTGGCTTCTCCAACACCCGCAGGATGTCCCCCCTGCGGAAGGGGAGGTCCTCCTCGTCGTTACCCGGGAAGTCAAATAGCGCTCGGACAAACTCCGCCTCGTCCGGCTGCAGCGGGGCGCCAGCAGAGGCGCTGATGAATCCCGTGTGCTTGGCCTTGTTGATGGGCTCTATGAGTGTGGTGGTGTCCAGGTAGTGGATCTTATAAAACTCCAGCAGGGCTGGCAGCGCCTCAAACTCCTGATCCCCGATCCGAAACCGAGGGGGAGCCAAACCTGGCAGAGGAAGGGTGACATTGTTAGTTTGTTAAAGTAAAAAAATAAAAACAAAGAAAACAATCATCAAACAAATACCAATGCTCTTGGGCAGATCAACAAGGGCCACAATTACTGACAGGCTTTTCTCTAACTTTGAATTCACCTAACTGGATTAATTACACACTGAGAAGTGCAACTAACGAGTGGTGTGTTTGGAGAGACTACCGGAAAGCAATCGTGCTCATTGATTAATACAACCAAAGATAATAAAAACATCTCTATCCCTCCATTGTATTGCCCAATCCTTTCAAAATGTGTAATAAAATGGAGTGGCAATAGCCCGCACAACTCTGCAAACAAGTTGGTGTGCACATCATACTGCTAGTTTCTGTTTTAAACTCTGGCACCATGTTTTCCTCTTCCTCAGTTCAAATAGATACTGGGTACCTTTCATACCAATAATGGCTCACAATTGATGATTTTATTATTGGAGGACACAGAAGAAGAAGAAAAAAAGACCGAATAATAAGGAAGCCCTGAAAGGACAAGAAGGATCACAGACATTCCAGGAGCGCCAAGCTGGCCAGTCATACTCCAGTTGTGACACCCCGGTCTGCCCAGTTTCATTCAAACCCTGCAGCAGCAGCAGCCCACCGTCCTGTTGCCTACACGAGGACCAAAATACCACCTCTATCCTCCGCCAGGAAAAAGTAATAAATGACAAATAAAGCCCGATTGGTTGGTAGCTAGCTAGCTAATCGGCAAAGTAATACCAAACTCCATTTAAAAAGTAACTTACTTAACTTTACGTCACCCAAACACAATGTATACAAAATTAGCGTTACGTTATGATGGACTTTATATTTTCATGTTCAGCTTTGACAACTGATACTTGAGGATTAACCAAAACAAGGCAACCTTAAGTCAAAATTCAAATGTTGCAACACTTTCAGACAGACTCCTCTGTAGCTAGCCTGTTAGCCGACGGCTACACGGTCCAACACACACTCCGGTGGGCGGTATCGAGCAGTGTATTACCACATGTAAAAGATCTCACGTTTTGTTCCAAATCAGTGAATATTGTTTTATTACACACATGCCGACTTTGAGCGTACCTTCCGACAACACTGGGACTACTAAAACATATGTGATAATAGGCTTACATCTTCAGATTTACCAAGATCGAGTTAAATCGGTGAATTCATAAAGGGCGTCTGGCGTGGCTTGACGAGAGTGGAACGTAAATGGGGCTAAAATCAAAGCAATTCACTATGGAAATACACATTTTAACGTCAGTTTCAACGAGTGTAGCGGGTTCAGTTATATACCTTGCTATGTGACGAACAATTCAACATTACCTGAGCCAGATTGCCGGTTGTTACTGATGCTGTTGATGATATAGTGGGACACTTTGGAGTTCTCCGAGACGGACAGCACGTAGTCACCCGGGCTGGTGATCGAGTCTCTCACCAGAAACACGCCATGTCTCTGTCCCTGTAGAAGAGAAACGGCTTCCTGGCGGCTAAGCCTCCCCCAGTACCAGCTAGAGCGGTCTTCGGCATCAAAATTACCGGCCATGGCTGTGAAGTGAAATCCAGTCCGAGGCTTTGAGGCCTTTTCCCCTCGTCGCCTCTCCCTATCCGCAACTCATACAAAAAACTTTGGTTGACTAACGTTTCCCCGTGGAAAAAAACGCTATAATACCACGATATTTTGAAACTTCCACGACTAATTTCAATTTTAAGAAGACGGAACTTCTGTTGCACCACGAAATCCTGATACTCGGACTGCTTAAACGTTTAAAATGACAAAAGAATGAATTCAAAACTAATGTGCAACAAGAAACTCCGGGACTGAAATGGCGGATCTAGGGAAAAGTTGACCTCATCTACCGGAAGGGATGCCTGGTCAATGGGAAGCGATGCAAAAAACACTGTAGATACGATACGACTCGACATCTTTTAAGATTACAGCACATTTAGCATGTCTTTAATCCTATAGTTTACTCACTAAACATATTTAAAATAACTTACAGCAACGTGGTGGGTTAAAGCAACATTTTTGAATCGCTCTCTGTAAATGTTCTAAACACTTTGAGGCCATAAACGCACCATAATAAAACTTTTCTGCAGATTGTTTTGTTGTTGCTCCTATTTAGCTTTTAAACAGTTTAACACAGCATTTTGTGAGTCTAATGTGAGGTTTTTGTTTTACACTAAAGCAAACATTGTGATGTCAAACACAAACCAAAAAAAATGCAAGAAGTTGTGATCTCAAATTGACTTGTGAGAGTGTCAAAACCAAAAGTTTAAAGTGAAGTTTACACCTGATGTGAACAATATTACGATATAGTAACACACCTGAAACAATAGAAACTGAAAGTTAGTCTGCCCCCCCCCCCATATTTAATTTCTCTCTTGGAATAATTTATTGCATAATCTAAGCACACATGCAGGGAGGGGAAATTAATATAGTTAAAGTGAAGATTTGTTAAGTCAAATAAATAATGAAAATCATTATATAGTATATCAGTAACCTTCTGCACTACATGCATTCTACCAGTAGATGGCAACAAACACTGTTATATAGTATGGAGCTTCATTTCATTAACGCATTATTCCTGACACAGTTTGCAGGAAAATCTAAATTAAAAAAAAGTTTAATTTGCCATGACGGCCAACAACTCATAATCTCTATTAAAATGCATTTTCATGTGATTATAAATTGCTCCAAGTTGTCACAAAAACTCTTAATCTCTATTAAAATGCATTTTCATGTGATTATAAATTGCTCCAAGTTGTCACAAAAACTCATAATCTCTATTAAAATGCATTTTCATGTGATTATAAGTTGCTCCAAGTTGTCATTGTTTGCTTAAAGAAAGTGAAAATATATCATTAAACCTATGCAAGACGAACACAAAAAACATTATAAATAAATGTTCACTTTACATTAAACAAACAATGAGCACTTAGATACATTTATCGTCACATTACAATGGATTATAATGCTTTATAAAAAAATGATCAGAATGTACTACAACAATGGGAATTATAAGACACTATTATCTCAAATGTGCGTAAACAGATATTCAGAAGTATTATGATAAGTGACCTTATAAGTCATTATATAATGCTTCATAATGTGTTGTGATTATTGTTATAAAGAATTCTAAATATTAATGAGTTCTTATAATTAAGCAGAATGAGCAGAATATCACACATTATAAGTTTATAAAGAAATATGAGCGTCACAGGAAGGGCTACCAAAATTAATTGCAATCTCTGTTGGTGTCAAGCCAACTACTATCTCTGGCATCGTCCATTTAAAGAGTTACACTCACACACTCCACCTCATTGCCACAATGATGTAAAAACGTCACACTAAAAATGAAAATTATTAGAAAATAGCTTTATTTCGCCACATTGCAAGACTCGGGCAACACTCTTATTGTTACTGGAGCATCTCTGCGCTGGTTCATAAACTCTTTGGTTTGTAAAGATTGCTCATGTTGCCAAACACTGATTGGTCAACAGCAGCTGCCAGCTATCACAAGCTAGTTTTAAAAAGAGTGTTCATCTTCCCTGCTTTAGCTGCAGCATTGTTGTTGATTTGAGAACTACATAAAAACCAACCTGCATCTCGTAAAGCCACACATGTCACAATACATGTTATAAGAAGCTGCATTTTAAGAATCAAAGTCAGTCAACCACAAATTCTAAAGGAAATGGGGCAAACTGGTGATTGCACACATACAGTATAAAACTGATTTGGCAGAGAAAAAACATGTCTAACATTAAAGTCTGTGTTCATGTGATTCAACAGTGGTTCTCTATTACTTTGCTTGGCAAGAGGCCAATTTTGAGCTTATTCAAAGTGTTCATGACACACTGTGGTTACTAACATCTAGACTGGGTCGTCTACTCTGATACAGAGTTACTCAAACTGCTTCAGGTGGCTGTAGAGGGACTGCACGTATGTAAACACACACATGGGGTCTGGCTTGTCCCCCATCTCCATCATGTCCTCCACCTCGATCAGACGGAGACAGTCAGCCTGCTCCCTGAAACGCAGAAGTATATAAAATGTATATAGAGTATAAAGAAGTGCAACAGATTTATCTATTAAAGACGACATAAATGCTGACATGAAGATGCGATCACTCAAAGCACATCCAAACAACGTCAATGGTCTAAACACAAAAATCCGACTTTTTTAGGAAAGTTGCTTATTTGCCTTCTGGTAGAGAGTAAGATGAGAAACTTGATACCATCTGTTTATTATATTAGCTTAGCTTAGCACAGAGACTGGAAACAGGTGGGAACAGCTAGCCTGGCTCGGTGCATAGGTAACAAAATCCCCCTACTAGCTCCTCTAAAGCTCACGTTATATATCTTCTTTTAATCAGTACAACTGTACGGAGTGTAAAAATGACAATTTGGTTCTGTGCCTGGCCAGTTAAATTAAAGTCTTGCTTTAATGTAAATCTTGGCCGTGCTGTACTGTCCTACAGACAAAGTGTTGCACCTGTTTGATTCAATGTTGAATGTCCAAATACTGGCTGAGAGACTACCAGTCAACTAAACTATTGTACTTTTTAAAAATGTTAAACATATCACCCCGGTACCTCTAATTTTAGTGCAGATGTACTTCAGTGTAATCAAAGCATATACGCTCAGTCACTCACAGCCTCACACAGTCACTCTTAGCCCGCTTACTCGGCGGTGCTGAAGGCCAGCTGGAGGTTGTGTTTGCGGTTTGCAGCTTCCAGCGTGTTGTAATCAAAGTCCAGAGGGAAGAAGGAGTGAACCAGAGCACAGAAAGCCATCCCGTCACTCCAGCTGGACGAGAAGTTCTGAATATCTATGTTCTGAAAGAACGACGGCAACGTCATGACACTGAATCCTTCATGTAGTTTGTTTTCATTCAGTTCTTGAGTCACACTTAAATTGTATTTCTTGACAAAATATCAGTCCAGTGTGAGATAAGGGGGAAGCGTCTTGAAGCTAATTCATCATCTTTTTGCGCTTTTTCCCATTCCTATTCTATTGCCAAAGTTGTCATGGAATTGAAGATCTTTACAAAGCAAATATATATTTCCTTCTGTATTAATGCTCTGAATATAGTGTTTAGCACCTTTATTTAGAGTCATACCTGATAGCCAATGGTTTTTGAGCGGCACCACTCCAGGAGAATCTGTTTTATACCACTGGCACTGGACACGCCAAAGCTCTGAGAGCGCTTCAGTTTAGGTTTGGAATCCTTTGGTCTACTCAACAGAAATGCAAATATGACAACATGCCATTGACTATTATGAATTAGGACGATATGGAAAGTATTTTAAATTACTTTATCGGCTCTGAGTTCATCCTCTCAAAGAGGGCCCTCTTGGCCTGAGCCCCATTGAGCCCCCCCAGGCGTGGAAGCGTTTGGGATTTCATCACATCCTGCTTGAACTCGACTCCCCCCATCTTGTTCGCCTTCCTTTGGAGAAACAGTGGACAACAGACACAATTACATTTCGACTGAAACTGCCAAAAGGCTCTCAATGTACAAAACAGCACATCCATCAAACAACAGTCAACAGTAAGTTTGTTTCATGTTACAAAACACGATTCATGGTCGTGACTTACTTGTCAAAATTTGGTGAGAAACCAGATTTTATGATTGATTTGGAGGGCAGCAATTTTTCTGCAAAAACAGGAAGTCATAGTGAACAAGAGAGATGCATGAGATAGATTAAGAGATAAGATAAGATAATCCTTTATTAGTCCCTCAGTGGGGAAATTACAGGATTACAGCAGCATTGCTCACAAGTAATAAAAAGAAGATAGAAATCAAGTAATATAAATAAGCTAAACAGTAACAGTAATAAAAATATGACAGTAAAGAAGAATACAAAATATACCAGTATATACAGACGGAGTAAAATGTAAAATGTAAGATAATACTTAAACGTATTGGAAAGAGACAGAAACAACACACAACCCCAAACACAATAAAAAAACTACAACTAATAGATTGTAATACTTGCACATATGTTATAAACACTGTTTACTGTATTTTACCTGCAGGCTGAGGAAAGCTCACGCTTCTCTTCAGACTGGGACTGGGTGTCTTGAGAATAGGTGCTGAATAGATATGGTGAGACAACGAGGGTAAATGTGGAGAATTTTGTTAAAAGGACAGAAAGAAATCTTTAAAAAATATGGACACTGAAAAAAAGCAACTACCTGTGACTTTTATTTTAGAGACAGATCCTTGTATGGTTGAACTCACCTCTCTTAAAGGGATACTGCCCAGGTTTTACTACGGTGTCCTGTGATGCTGAGAGACTCGGGGACGGTCCTGTTGTAGCAGACGATGAAGACTCCGTGTTGGGTTTGCTCATAGCCGAAGGAGGCAAGTGTGGCTTGGTTTCAGTGACGTCTAAAGAGAGAAAGCACACGAATATCCAATTCCCAAAAATCGTTAAATCTTGCTTTGATTTTGAGATATCTGAGCAGAAAAACAACAGCAATATTGTAGCGTTGTACTACTCACCACGTCTAAATGGTGAGCTTAGCTCCTTTGTTCCAAACGTACCTGCACAAGTGAAGATGGAATATAATAATAAGTGTTAAGGAAAAGGGAGTAACTGGAGTAAAAATACAAAAATACCCTATGAACGTTAAAAAAATTAAAAATTTTATTTTCAGCAAAATATACTTAATGTATCGTATCAATGGTAAAAGGGCTCATTATGCAGGCTCCTTTCAAAATGTTATTCTATATTATTATAGAATATACAGTAATTCTAGTGTAGAGTATTTTAATGTTATAGTTTGTCAATGTGGAGCCAATGTCCCAGACATTGTGTACCGCTGGGTGAATTACTAGTATAGTACTGCATCATTTGTTGTAAGCATAGCATTTATTTGTGTGTATATTAACTATCCAAGTCAAATAAATGTAGTGGAGTAAAAAGTAAAATATTTCCCTCTAAAATGTAGTGGATGGTTTACTGAACAGGCCTACTGGGAAGTGTCACTCGAAGAGACACGTACCAATCAGGAAGAAATGCAAGATTACCACAAGAAACATAAAGGGACTAGAAAGACACCCAAAGACACCACAAAAAGACACAAAACGACCACAATGAGACACAAAACGACCACAAAGACACGCAAAACAGCAACAAAAAGAGGCAAAAGCATCACAGAGTCTATGTTTTTCTTCTATGTACAAAAGATGGTGAAGCTTTTTGCATGTTTGTGCCCTGAGACATGAGTAGAAGTATAAAGTAGCAGACAATGGAAATACTCAAGTAAAGCACACGTATGAACAATACTTGAGAGTAAATGTACATAGATACGTTCTACCGCTACCAAAGAGGCTGCAATGGTGTTCTGAGTACAGTAGTTAAAGGGCGTTACTAGTTGGGTGGGTGTACTTATGTCACTGTTGTCAGACACAGTGAAAGAGACATGTCTATCATTTACTAATGTGCAGACAGTTATAAGGCCGAATACTTTCGAGGATCAAAGCTTATGAATGCATCCCAATAGTCTGTAGAGACATCAAACAAAAGACCTACTCGCTGGCCTCTTATAAAAGAATATTCCCCCGCTTCACCTGTTGGAGCCTCTGCTGTAGAATGAGCAGCCGCTTTAGGCGCCAATGCTGGAGACTGGGCGGGTTTGGAGGCAACCAGACCCTCGGGTTTGGTTGTCATTGCAGTGACGGGACGATGGGGCCTCGGTTCATCAGCGTCTGGAAAAGAGAGAATCTGAATAGTTGAGATTTGAAGCAATGGGGTTTGGTTACACTGGCAGAGCAGATTGTGACAGGAACAGAAAGAGATTTCTCTCTCACCACATTGAGCAGGAGACTCTACTGGTTTCACTGGAGTTTCTTTGGGCGCTGAGGCAGGAGACTGTGGGACAGCTGGAGCGTCAGAGCTGGGTTTCAGCATTGTAGAGCGGGGACGATGAGGCTTGGTCAGAAGACCTGATTCTTCTTGATCTGGAAGGAAAAGAAGATCAATTGAATACAGTCGTTCAATTAATCGCATTCTTAAAACAGAAGAGCACTCGAAGAGCGCAGACCTCCACCAAGCCCATGCCCCATCTCGCAGTGTTCACAAAAGTGTAAAAATCATTGGTGTATCCACCTTGGTATTCAGATCTGCACCAACATTGAATGGGTTCTTCCTTGGCCCGTGCTACAACCTCCCACTAAGTTTGATGAAAATCAGGCCGGTAGTTTATATTTAATATTGCTGCCGAACAAACAAAGCGATAGTAACGATCATTGACAGGGATGGCACTAGATTTCTATATGAAGAAATCATTGCAGGTACAAACAATGTCAGCGTGTATGAATGCACATTTGTAATTGTTTGCAATAAAATAGCAACAATGTAACCGCGTGATGAATTAGAGGTTATCATTTTGAAGTTGTATTTTTGATATTGTATCAAAAAAATCATTCTGGAGAAAAAAAACTGAAAGCTTGAATTTTTCCAGTCTGATCTTAATTTCATGACACAGCAACATCTTTCTGGACATGATGCTTTATCCTTTCATCTGTTGCTGCAACAGTGTCCCCATGTGGAGCTTTAAGGCTTCAGGAGCGAAGCTGCAGTGAACTTTTCATTTGGTTCGGTGAGCTTTCACACTCTACTTTGTCTGTTGGATAGAAATATCAGACTGAAACTTCCCAGAAATAAGGGAGCTTCATTCTGCTAAATAACGTAAACACTTGCGTGTTTTTGTGTGTGACCGACAGCAGCACTGTGTTATCGTTTGTACGTCTCGGAACACTTGGAACACTTTAATTCATTCACCTGGTGCAATATCTAATCCGTGCAATCCTGTGCAATATCAAATACGTTTAAGTATTATCTTACATTTTACTCCGTCTGTATATACTGGTATATTTAATATTCTTCTTTACTGTCAATCCCGTGCAATATTTCGTGCAATATCCAATACGTTTAAGTATTATCTCACATTTTACATTTTTACTCCGCCTGTATATTCTGGTATATATTTTGTATTCTTCTTTACTGTCATATTTTTATTACTGTTTACTGTTTAGTTTATTGATACTACTTGATTTTTTATCTTCATTTTATTACTTGTGAGCAATGCTGCTGTAATCCTGTAATTTCCCCACTGAGGGACTAATAAAGGATTATCTTATCTTATCTTATCTTATCGTTGAGGGCTTTCACCTCCTCATTTCACCACGGCCGTCCGTGACATTTCTCACACCATTTCTCTCGCTGCCTGACCCGCTGTTGATCCCGTGCGTGACAAAGTGTGCACTCACCTTTAACCCACAACGCATTGCGTTCGAACTCCAGTACACTTGGAAGCCAGAGCTTTCACACACCCCCAAACCAATCAGTTCAAATGGAACAAAAAGCTCAGGTGTCAAAAGCACCCTTAATAAACTCATCTAGCACAAAACAAACAAACATAAAATGAACTTGTAAAACACGTAAAGGAATCAACTGACCCCACATGTTGAGGGTTTCCAAGGTATATTTAGAAGAGTTAGTGACAGCAGAGGTCTCTGTGCTTAGTTTTGTGATGACTGTGAGAGGCTGCTGGGAGATTTCTGAGGAGACACAAACAAACACAACCAAAGGTGAGGCTTGTCGGCTTGTCGGCTTGTCGGATTAAATGTGTGGAACTTCTCAGATCGTCCACCTACCTGGGTTCCTATCCTCTTGTGCAGTTGTGGCAAAATGTGTCTCTCCTTCTGCATCAGTGCCCTGATCGGTAAAGACAAGACGTACAAAACATGCAATTCTATTATTTATTTATTGGTCATGACAGTTAAATAATATGCCGGTGGCTGATGCAAGTGGGAGGGGACAGGAGCTAATAATCTGGTTTATTCGTTTCAAAAAGACTGGTATGAAGTGTACAAGGAATCCTATTTCCTTTGCCAGCCATTATCTCAGGATGAGGTATGCAAGACACGACACGAACTGCGCCCGTGTCTATTTATACATTTGCCGTAGCAACACTCATCGCATTGCTCACAGCAAACAAACAAGGTTGGTTCTTTTTGTCTGTCAGACTGCTGTGGAGCTAAAATTAATTTTAAGGCCTTTATCCTCCGTGATAAATCTGTCGGCGTGTGTGTGTGTGTGCTCACTTCTCTGAATCTAACGTGGGATCTTCAGCTGTTAACAGCTGAAAGCTTCTCCTCAAATGACAGCTGAGGTGAACAAACCCATGTTCCCACTGAGACGCTATTTTAGATTTTGCAATCAGTCCTTTTGCGAGAGTTTCCGCTCCACTCTTCTTACATCCCAATATAGCCCCGAATGGATGCTTTGGAAATCGGGGAGTTGTTCAAGTGGATCAGCCGAAAAGCTTGGCCTGTATTTGCCCCGTTCCCCAACCCCTCTGCATTTTGCTTTCCGGAGACACGCAATAGAGCCGTTTCATCAGCCAGCCCGTCAACTGCTCGTCAAGAGGAGGATTAGCACTTCGGTGATCTCTGGGCTTCACAATAGCTCCCGTAGGATATCACAGTGTGTCTGACCCGATGAATCCTTTCAACCTCTGGCTGGGTTTACCGCCGTGTCACTTTGCCTCCTTCTTAACATTCAAACATTCCTTGGTAGGCTACTGACAAACGCACTAAGATACGTTTTTGTTTTGTCTTTTTTTTTTTTATCACCGTTGATGAATGACCCGTTTCACCTTTCCACCTTCACATTTTTCAAATCTAAAACTCCCATTAAATTAATTCCATGTCCTAAGACTGCATTTGGATACCGGTACCTCTAATCATGATATTATTAACAATGGATTAAAGATTCACTTGTATGTGAGAGACGTTGCTGCTGTTCCCCTCAAATCGACGGAGCGTTTTAGCACCTTTCAGTTCACCGTTTTCGTTTTACGGTGCACAACTTCACCGTTTGATTCAGTCTCACGGTTCTCCTCGGACTATTTAAAACGCCTGACCTTAAAACTCACTCTACCGGTCCAGAGTCTACAGACAAAGATAACGAAGAGCAGTTGAACAACATAGTGGAGCATTGAGCAGCTACAGAGCCGGGTGTTTCTCAGGAGTTGGTGGAGACCAAAAACGGAGTTTAAAGAAGAGTGTATATTGGACTTATACTTTAAACACAGGTTTATACAACAACTTTATAACTGTTGGTCATTGGTGGTACATCTTGCCATTGGCTTCAGCTTGGTGGCAACATGAGGCCAGACCAAATTGGGATAACGGCGCACAGCTGTGTGAGGCGGGCGCACTTGTCGTCTTCGGAAAGTTACAAAAATCGTTGGAGACGAAACTCAACAGATTAAAAAAATATTAAAGGAAGATGATGTTGAAGATGTGAAAATGATGAAGCAGAGTATTCGGTGATGAATCAGAGGGCTATCTTGGTACTGGGGGGGGATTGACCTGTGGTACGTCAGAGGGAGGGTTCACGGCTGGGAGAAGACCCGGTGATTTCAGCGGAGAGGAATGTTGGCAGGGTGTGCGTTTTGACAGGACAGCTGTTTGTCCGTCTCAGGGTGTTATTGACGGGGACGTAGACGCAAGTCAACTTTCCATTCGGAGATTTGAGACTTGGATTTGATGGCAAGCAAGATTCCGGAGCGATTAGAGGAGAGTGATTTATTATATACCCATCTTATGTGTGCGTGAGCACAGGAGTTACGGCACAACACAATATGTGTACAACAGGCACTGTTAGTATGTAGTATAGTATGTTTGTCAGGTAATGCCCTATGTCGACTGTGGATCTGACTTTATTTCCAAAATGTTCAGGACTTCTTTGCCTGAGCAGATAACGGCTCCAAAGAGCTGAAGCTCAGTCCCAAATCAAAGACCCCAAAATACATGTGCCCTTTGGAGGACCTGCTGTTGTAAAAGCAGGACAGGAGCACTAGAGTTGTGTGTGTGTGTGTGTGTGGGGGGGGGGGGGGGGGGGGGGGGGGGGGGTGCAAGCAATGCGTGTGGTGGTGGGGTTGTTGTGTGGGCCAATGTAAAGAAATAACCACCGTAATGGTGATAATTTGAATATTCAAGGTATATAATGATTGATATTATATTATTATTTGACTGCGATTGAAAATAATACGAATAATACTATAGGACTATAGGCATGGTGCAGAGCCTTTGCAGCAGTGATGTTACTGCTAATAAATATGTGAAGTCAGAGGTTATATATGTTATATATTTATTATAATATAATAATACAGTTAATATAGGTTTTTCATGAATCAGGAAATCTCAATTCATGAGTAGGTTTGAACAAGGATTATTTTTGGGAAATAGCAGTTTTCATTTCACTATAAGGGATATAGTTGCTTACAGACATACCGTATTCTTTGGGTTGGAAAATGTCTGGTGGTTTCTGGGTTGGGGATCTTTTATATTTTGAAGACTGATACCCGACAATGGCAACACTTTGAGAAGTGAGAGTTTTGACGAGCGCAATTAACCTGGGACGGGAGGTCGGACAGTTTCGGGTTACAGAGCTGCCAAGGCTCGTTGGCATTGCAGGGTGCTATATAATCGGTACAGTAAAATGGGGTTTTTTTCAGACAGACTTTAGAACTGCGTGTAGAAAAAAAAGTAATCTTTAATGCGGCCTAATGTAAAGTTATTGAAAACAGACCACCATGGTCTCGTGTCTAATTAAATTGGTGATCTAGATTCTTATAAGTGATTATTTTTGTGCCTTTTCAAGTAAAGTTGTGCACTGTACTAAGAAGTCCCGTGCATAATTACTGCATGAATATCCTATTTATTCACTTATTCATTTAGTAGAGCATCACCCAATCCAAGGTGGAAGTTAGAGAGAGGTCTACCTGAGTCCCTCAGGTGCATCATTTCTTGGGGACCAGGTTCATCTACACCTTACACCTCTTGATCACCCAATCACCCAATCTTCATTCCTCTCTTTGTCGTAACAGTCTTTATTCTGTGAATTGTATCATCTGTAGAGTACTCACATTGATTTCAGCATGTTTCTTTGCTCTCCATGGATGAGGGGCTGGGGTGTTGCTGGGTGCAGCAGCAGCAGCAGCAGCATGGCTTGATCCTCCACTTGACCGTGATGTCTCAGAGTATGAGGAAGTGGACTGACGTGACTGGATATTCTCTGATCTTCCAGAGTAAACCAGCCCTCTCTGCCGTCGTCCTGGTTGCCCGTTCTCCATACTATCCTCCACGTTCTTCCCCTTCACTTCGGCGGGACCCCTCTCGACCTTTAGCCCGGAGAGACCCTCCACCAGGCGGCTGAGGGCCTCCAGCTTTGACCAGAGCTGCAGGTTCTCCTCCTGCAGCCTGGTCACCGCCTCGGCCAAGGGTCCGTTGGAAATGCACATCTCCTCGATCCTCTGCTCTGTGCGCTGCTTGAAAGCACTTACGTCCACGTGCACCTCCCTTACGGCTGCTTGCAAAGTGGCCCTGAACTGCACCAGGGCCTCGCTTACCATTACCCCCTGAACACCCTGTGTGGCTTCTTCCATGGCTCTTTTAGTGACCCTCACCTCCCCTGAGATTCAAGTCAGATGAGTAATGTGGTGGTCGGTTCAAAGATCAGAAACCAAACCTTCAGTCTCAATAGTCCTTTTTTCAGTTCGTTCTCCGATTCAAAATGAAATTGATCAAATACTTTTTTTGAACTTCTACCAATTCCTTGCTTCAAAGATATCGGCCGTGTTCCGTGCCAGTCCTTCAGTTAACAAGTTGGAGGTGCAGGAAGATCCCGTGGCGTCAACTCATTAAAGTCCCATCAAGCTCCATGGAGGACTTCTCTCAATGTGCGTCTTCTCTTACTCTCTCCTCTCATCTGGTCAAAGCAAGAGCGGTTGTTATTTATAAGTCGTGGAAAACTCACGCACAATGTCATTTTGGGAAACGAGATTACGTATACTGCACGGGCAGATCAGGTTCTCGGTGCATGCAGGAGCAGAGGAATGGTCAAACTAACCTTTCGGAGGGGTCCAGTTGAAGTGTCAGACGACTGGTGGTGGTGCAGCTACTATTTGTTTCATGGATGCTTTACCCCTGCTGCCCCGGCCCAGTGTGTTGTCTAAGCTATCTGTGTCTCCTCAGCCTGGGAGCAACAGGTTTGCCTCTGTATTTTTGGACATAAAGGGGGCTGGAAAAGATCAAATGGGGGGGAGGAGCCAGGATTATTTAAATGTTTTTGTCTTTTTGCTGCTGGTAAAACTGTTACTAGATACAGAGAGACTTGAGTTTCCTATGGGTCAATTTCAAGGCATACAATTTTATCGTGAAACTGACTTAAACTAGAAAATCACATTGGTAATACGGGAGAAAACACATTTTATTTACTCTAAAAATGTATTCACAAATCAAGCCCTTCATTTTACGGCACCTCAAAGATTTAAAATTTAAAAATCTGAAGACCACCTAAAGATCTGAAGACCCTCTGGATGATTCCTATCGTAAGTATTGTAATTGTCTCTTTATTGTGCCTTAAATTTCTTTAAACGTGTTGTCAAGTCAAATGTCCATTCTCATGCAATTTGCAGAGCACTGTACATTTCACCCAAAAACCTGACAATAGGCAATTTCCCACATTTAAGCACTCCTTCCTTTTGGTTCCTTTTAATGTTGCATGCAGTTTAAAAAGAATCTCGATGAATGTATGAACCAGTAACATGCAGTGCGTACTAACGAGGACTTTAAACATTTAAAAAATCCTCACCAGCAACCTGTAAAGAGATTTTTAAAGAGGCTCATTAGGAGATCACATTATGCCCGGCGTCTAAACCCTCTGATGTATTTGCTACTAAAGGACGTTATTATTTTTAGGTTGCTTTTTATGTGCAACATTTAAAGAAATATGGTGCTTTGAAAGTGATTGTAAAAGCATCATTCTACCCACAGATTGAAGCATGATCAGACATTCAAGTGGCGTGTCGGATAAACAAATCAGAGAAGCAGGCTCGGACGTCATGTTGAGCCAGCAGTGGCTCTGGGTGGCCGGGACTTCACATTACAGCTCAACGAGGCAGCGAAGGCACCACGACCCGGCACAGACACCGAACACACGGTATTAAAGGAGGAAGTACAAAGCATGCGAGAAGAAAATGTCGATAATCTTTATTTAAGCAGACACAAATGATGACTGTGGTCTGTCGTCGTTCTCTGAAAGTTACTTGCTGCAAATTGTCCTAAAATTCCTTCATGATGGCCATCTGGATTTCATTCTCCTTCATCCTGACACCTTGTAACACCACATACATTGTATACTGTTTTACCGGCTACACAATGAGCAGACACTCGCTGTACAGCTGTAAGTGGAGCAGCAGATTCAGGTGGTGATTCTCTGTGAGTTCATCAATAGCCGCAAACCCCTTTCACATCGTCATCTGATATAAAATACATCGATAACAGCCGCTTTGAGTTTACTGTAACTGGTACGCCAGCTTCCGTGTTCAATGAAATGGAGCAGATGAGACAAATGATTCCCCCCCCCCCTCACAACAAAATAAATGGATGAACACAATGTCAAAGGCCAAATGAAAGTGAGTTTCAGTGGCTTTAAAACAAGAATAAAAATAGATGTTGATGGTGTGCAAAAACAGATGACAAGACAAGGAAAACAAAACAGTCTATCAAATCAAATTTATTGAATTTTAAAGGGGTGCTCTGAATTCACAAGTTCCAGCTACAGTACATAACTCCTCCCACATCAATAGTTTTAAGCTATTTTGTAAAACAGTCCAGTCTATTTTCAGATTTCAGAAATTCCCTCAAAAAAAAAAAAACATGAAGACAGATGCATCAAATCTGATATGTATGTATGACAAATTAGAACGCTATCAAAAATGAACATGGGGCAGGAAGTGCTGCGTTTAATCACACCCGACAGAGGAACAGTGAGTGATATGGACAGCAGGTCAAGGGTCAAACCCAAATCTCCAAAACATTGACATCCACTACAAAGACAGATGAAAGGTCCAAAACAACAGAACACACAGCAAACCTATTCACAACATGCCTACGCTTTAAAAGGGTTAAACCTCAAATAATGCATGTCCACTTAGAATAAAAACATCGTGGGATTTGCGTGATAATTTGAAAATATAGATAGCATATCGATATATCTGTATAGGCCGTCATGTCAGAGTCAAAGGACAAGTTGTGTTCTCATCCGAGCAGTAAATGCATAGCAATCAACCAGTTAACATATGAATGATTTAACAAAAACAACTATGAGACTTTTCTTCATGATCGCAAGCGAACACAAAAAAATGTAATTCTGCCTCAGGATATGATTATAATAAACGTGATAAATACAGCCACAACCTGTAAACACCGCCTGCCATCTTCGCTCCTTCACACAGACTCTTCTGGGCGTCACAAATAGATCTCTGTTTTTCTCACAAGGCACCGGAGACCAGATTTGGTTCACCGTCTCCACAGATCAAAATCAGTCCCAGCGACACGGCTTTCTCCTTTCTTTCCGTTGTTTGCGGCGCTTCGAAATTCAAGCTCATCGGACATCTGTACGATGAAACGTTTCTCTGTGCGGTTCACCAGCCTAATGCCGCATTCACATCATATCGGAAGAAATCAAACTCCTGAACATTGTTGCTACGTGTTTAAAAGACACCACTTTCGATCGTAGGAGTACTGATCTCTGCTGTACTTTGCAGCTGACGACGAACAACAGATGTTTCCACGATGCCGGGATCAGACATGAAGAAACACAGGCAGACTACACACTATGGACCCCCGGACCATCGAGGTACCGGGGGTCCTTTCCTTCACTGTTAAACCGGACTCTTTCCGACACATGGAGTCACTGCTTTGTCTTTATTGTGCACGGAGGAGTGACCTGTGCTTCTACGCGTCACCATTATGGTCGTAAATGTTGTCCAACTAGGTGAGAGACGGCTTTAAAAATGTAAGAATTCTGACAGTGAGGCGTCCCAGATTCATTTTGCTGTCCACGTTCCCATTCTATCCTTACTGAATACAAAGCATATATATTTTGAGTTTTGACTGTGTGATGCGAGACGTTTCTCAGTAGAATCGTTATGTGGGAGTTAAATGTCACCGTGGCATACAGTAGATTTAAATGCACTGGGAGTGCGTTAGTGGAGAAATCTGCATTAAACCCTCAAGAGGAAACATCCAACTCCCACGGTCACTCTCTGGGACCCGAAGACAAGACGCGAGACCGGAGGGTGGTTATGTTAATGAGAAGTGGGTCAATGAGATATTAATAAAGAGGAATCATCTACAGCCGGTCTAAAATAAAAACAAACTGAGAGGCAAATGTTTGTCTCCATCTCTCCACAGTTACTCTGATTAACTGCAGCTCCCGTCGGTCTTTGGTTTACCAACCCTTCGAAAGTTGACGTTATCACAAGCCACGACAGAAATCATAAATACAAGACAAATATCCAAAACAAAAAGCTTTAAAAATATAATTTAGAACAGAAACAGCACACCATTCTAGTTGTGATCATGTTCAGAATCTCACAGTCTACACACACACACACACACGCCATCAAACCCTGAGCAAAGAGGATGAACTTAAGACTTTCGATGAGACGAATCTATCAAGTGGACAAAAGAATACCTGTTGAGATCCGCGTGTCTCATAATTCCTACTGAGGGATTCACAGGTTCAGGATCAGACGGCGTGCGATGGAAATAACGTGGCTCGTCTTCCCAGTGAACGTTTAAAAGAACTACGTGGTTTCATGAAGCAGTGTGCGTGATCAGATCAGACCCAATTGAATCAGATGTTGCTTTTTATTATTATCAAATATCAGGTACCGGCAAGGCAGTGTCATAAAATGATATGGGTGTTATTTTTTTGTAAAGTATAGAAATTACATGTGAATTTTTGGACACAGTCACTTACAAATATATATAATGTTGCTTTCTGAATTGCCAAGAGGGACACAATGAAAATAAAAGAATGAACTGCTTCGATGAAGAACATGTTGAACAAAGAGAGGGAAACCTTTGATGACCAAATTCAGGAAATTGTCACAGAAAAAGGGAGGAATGTCATATATTCTATATTTATTCCATGATGTCAAAGCTTAGCTTAGAGACTGCTCTTAAACTCTTAATGAACCTCACATTTAAACTCAGCCATTGGTCTATTTAACAGTTCCCACAGACATAAACATGACTGTCAAAAGTCCTGGGCAGTTGTGGGAGGTTAAAAGAACTTTCAAAAAAAAAAAAACATCCAAGCATCAAGAGTGTCCCAACATGCTCGACTTTAAGGGTTTTAAACGAGCTGCGACTGCGCCTCAGATAGTTCTGTGTCATGATGGTATGAAAGCTGTCTCAATGGCTTCAGTCCGATCGAAATAATCCTGAACTCCAACTGTTAATAAAGCATTAAAACAGCGCCACATGTCAGGTTGTTGTGCGAGGTCGCGGCGTGACGATGCGGATGTATGTAGCCGACTGCACAGTTTAATGCCCGCACAGGCCTGCTAATCCCAACCGGTCCTGCCTGACAACTGCTGAGCGGACGAGCAGGTAATCCTGACGACAGATGGCAGCAGAGAGGAGGAGGAGGAGGAGGTGGGGGGGGGCACGCTCTGCAACTTTCTATCACTGCAGAGCACGTCAGCCCAGAGACGAGTTAAAAAAAGGAGACGGAGCAGTGCATGATGGGAGGATGGAAGGGAGGAAACAATAAGGACAAGAAATGACCGGCAGCTTTTAGTCTCAGATTCAAAAGATTAAAAATGGTCGACTGAAGTGACGACCTTTGGAGACTCATCAAAAGATGTTAGAGGAACAGAAGTGTGACATCTTATGAATGTAAATTAAACTTCTTTAGGCGGTAACGGCCATTTAACTTGCACCACCGCGTCTCTGGTGGGCGCGAGAGGCCGAGGGTGAACCGGCTGAAAGCCGCACAAAGAACCTGGGCTGCTTCCAGTGAGAAGTGGGCTGGTCAGCAACGGACAAAGAGAGAGAGAGGCCCGCACTCCGCTGGGCCGCAGCCAAACGGGACGAACAAGCCCATCATTCAGCAGCTCGGCTCCCCTTACTCCCCCCCCCCCCCCCTCATGCTGCCCGTCAGCAAACAGGATGTCCGTCTATACAGACAAGACGACTCATCGCCTTTTCTCCCAAACAACGCTGCTGCTGCTGTGCTGCCACCGGACGTGGGATACCCAATGTGTTTCAAACCACAGCGCAGAGCAACAAGATCCTCCACACGATGATCTCCTTTGAAGCGAGACTATGTAACTTATGAAAGAACAAAATAGAAAGGTTAAACCTCACCCTCACTCAACTCATCAAGGGGATTTGCCTCCAACGGCCTCGGCCGTGTGGTGGGACCAGTGGCTGCTGTTATGTAATGTCACAGACTGTTCCACAGACAGAGTCGTGTAAACTGACATGACTGAGTCAGTTGTGCGTCCTGTCTCTACGTGTACCAGTGTCACTACATTTCAGCATTCACGATGATCCCACACTGGACTCACAGTAACAATCGGCTCGCTTTAACTTTTAACCAAACTGCCGATCATGACACAAGAGCATCTGAGGAAGAGACGCGAGGAAACATTTTGGAATCGAAACCAAAGATTAAAAAAACAAGAAACAGATGTGGATAAAAAGGTAAAGCCGTTTGCTGCCTCTTAAAAATGCAGCTGCCTGCCTTGCAGTCATGTTATCATCAAAACCTGTAGAGCTCGTTAGCCGTGTCACTTCTATTTTCCAACGACTTTCTTATTAGTTGCATGCAAACTTTTTTTTTTTTTTTTCGGATAAAGAGAGGAGCCCTATCAGGTCAGTGTCCAAACCAGAGAACTCAACATGTCTGTCAACTGAGCCGCAGTTGTAAACGTGTCGGTGTATGCTACAAAAACCCTTACTTATGATCAATATACACTTGTTTTTCTTTTCAGCATTACATGAATTTAAATGAATCAGAACACTACTAAAGGTCAATTTAAAAGACCAGCAAAAAAAAAGTGAAATGTAACAGGAGACCATGATCTGTAGTGTGTAGTCCCAGTAGAAATGTACAGCAGAAATAAAACGGATGGTCCCCAAATAAACAACAAACTGAGGCGTGGGTCAATCCCAAAGGACTTGACATTAGTGTTGTCTACATGCACCGCAGCCTCTTCTTGCATAGATTGGATTTGCAGGACATAAAAAAGGCCATAAACCCACTCTTAAATCAGTTAGTCCACTATGAAGCATGAATGACGCAAGAATATTTAGAGTTAAATTAACCTCAAGAAAAGAATGCCTTCTATTTAATCTTTGATATGAAGAAACAATATCCCCAAGCATGTGATGTTCTCTAATAAATGCCTTTAAGATGTAATGTCTTTATGCAACTGTGAATACAGCAACGACAAAGATTGCTTTGCATGATTAAAAAAAAGAAAGAAAAGAAAAAAGGGTCCTCTCAGGTCTAATCACAATGTTATAGATATACGTTATGTTTTAAAACTAGTTTTTGATTTCGTGATGAAACTAAAACTTGATGTAGATCTCTAAAAACATTCAGTATATACAGCCCTGTGAAGTACACAAGTGCGCATATATATATATATATATATATATATATATATATATATATATATATATATATATATATATATATATATAGAGCCTCTGGGGAACTAAACAGTTAACATGTTAAGGATAAACAGGAACAATCACTTCCTGATATCCGTCTTTTCTTTCTTTTTGTGGCTGATCGCTCATAGACTTCAACCCTCTGTTTAAGTTTGCCCCGGCGAGCCTCTGCTCACCTTATTGCTCCGTCCTTGGCCCTGAGTTCGTCACACATTAGGCATCACCACGCCTCCCCCACCCACCCCACCCTCCCAAAAAAACAAAAACATCTCCCAACATCTGACCATGAGACATGCTGCCCTACATCGGCTCTGGCTGCCAGCGTTTCAGTGTCAGAGATCGTGGATTCAAAAGACGAATCTCTCACCAACCCAGCTAACCCTCTGCTCGTTGAACAAACCTCACACATGCAAATGATATAAACCTGGCAGAAAGTAAAATCCTTGCAATTGATTTTTTTTAAATCTCATCCCATCATTGCGTTACATTGTTGTTGTTGTTTTAGACATCGAGAGCAGCTTGGTCAGTATGTTTTATTTTTTCTTCCAAAGGTGATTCACTTGAGGTCTTGAACTGAACTTTGTCGTATCATCCTAAAAAAGAATAAATCCAGCACGGACTTGTTTAATGCCATGCATATCATGAAAAATGGAACTTTGTGAAAATGAAGAATGGTTTCCACAACTGAGGTAATCCCTTTGTTGGTGCCACCATTCTCCAACTCCGACGTCGGAGATTATTGCCGAACCGAATTCCTGAAAAGCTTTCCTAAAATGGAAGTGGAAGTATTCCCAAGAACATGAGTGCAGCATTAAACCCAGGAGGGGGGAGGGGGTACACACCATGCATACAGAGCTAGCACCCTGCTGTGTTGGGGGGGGGAATGGCTTCTGGAAAATAAGTGAGCCACGGACGTAAAAGTGATGTCACACTGGGGGAAATGGGTTCGATGCCACTGTAATATGCTCTATGGGACGCTACAAAGAAAAATGAGAAGAAGTGAAAAGTCACATTAATGGGGGTGTTAGCTGTTTCTAGCTCTCAAAAGTGAATGAGGTGACATGTATTTGCCTGCTAATACTGCCTGAATATGCAGCCATTCCTAACCCTTCCCGTCGGTGTGATCGGTGGATGGATGGGCAAAGGAAACGCAACTGTCCAGCAAAAAATAATCATTCCAATAAATACAACCTGTCATAGCAGCCATTCACACAAACACTGTAACAGACCTTCAAAGTCAGCAGAGGCTGTAAACACAGTAGGAGTAAGGGAAAGGATAATGTCTCTCTCTCTCTTGGAAGCTTCTTCTTCGCTTTCTGGTGCTTTTTTTTTTTTTTTTTTTTTTTACTCCACGGATTCTCTCTCAGTGAAACCCTTTCTTCAGTGTTGTAAATGTTGACAGACGTAGTGTGTAGCACTTCAACAAGATCCAGGCAAGAGCCAAAATCCCCCACCCACCCAAAAAAAAATAAAACGCAAATCATCAAACTTCAGTAGTAGAGCTGTATCGGTGGAGAGGTCCACTTTAGGCTGCAGATTTTTGTAACAGAGGATTTATAAAGTGTGCGAAAAAAAAAAATGCCCATGAGTTGTGGGACAAGAGCAGGCAGTCCTGGTGTACTACAGTACAATGGTGGGGTTTGAAATGTGTAAAGTCAAACTAGTGCCTTTTGCAGAAGTAGTTGCGTTAGTAGCTGAGTGTGCGGCTTGAGCGGGCAAAAACGTGAACCGGATATCAATCATCCTTAGAATTGTCAGTGACGGTGGACGCGGGAGGCGAGTCTGGCATGCGGCTGCGCCGGTAGAGACGGTAGCCCTTTCGGCAAAGAAGGACGAACCAGTAGACCTGCGGCGCCAGGATGCACAGGTTGCCCAGGTTGGTGGACAGCGGCAGGTGGAAGGGCACGCTGTAGAGCGGGATGCCGTAGTGGCGGCCGTACACCCAGTACATGTAGGGGAAGACGGCGATGCGGAACAGGAGGAAGGTGAGAAGTACCATACCGCCATTGGCCTTGTGCAGCCAGCATTCCTGGAGGCTGAGCTGGTGGGGGAGACAGAAAACAAAAGAGGGGAGGGACGGAAAGAGGTTGTGGGGGATGAGAACACGTTAACGTGGGATTTGAAGTTATGCTAAGCTATGTTTCCCTGTGCTAATTGTTCAGGTATCTCTTGGTTTCTGTCAAATATATGTTGTAAAATATTTTTGATGACTCATCCTGAACTCGGGGGCTTACGAATTACTTTATCCAATCAGCTGTGATTTGGGGAGACTAGCTAAAAAACCCTTTCTGCTAGCTCGTGGGTCATAGCGAGTAGAACAGCTTTATGGGTCAGAGGTGTGCGTTTGGATCTTTCATCAATAACGGATGCTCTCTTAATTTATTAATTTTGCCATCGCCCTCCTTCTCGTGATCTACGAACAGAGGGCGAGGAAGTCCACTCGGCCAAAATATCTACACCAATGTATTTCCAAAGAGTCCAAAAGCTGAGGAAAGATGGTCCCGGTCCCCAGAGGATGAATACTCTGGTTTTACTCGCCAGCCAATCACCGCGAGCGTTCTTAGATTCAACGCGACATCCGATTGGCCCGCTGCCACAGCACCGACGACTCTTACAGTCAAGCCGAGCGCGATGTCCTTGACCCGAGTCGGCAGTTCAGCGCGCCGATGGTATGGCTATGCTACACCCTTGTTGTGTCTAGTAAAAATAAATGCTGAGGTTGTGGCATGTTGCTTTTATTCACATGATGGACATCTAATTGAGTTGGAAAGAAAAGGAATGAAATTAAGTACTCTATCTAGTATCGGTATCACTTTAAGAGTACCGTTATTGAGTCAGTACTCTATGTTCCCGTTTTAAACAACACCAAGCCCGAGCTAACGCTGACAGGAAGTACAGCCTGATGATATCACGAAATAGTTATTGTTTTTCGTTAGCTCATATTAACTAGATTGCATTTTGATCTCCTGCTTATCTGCGGGAGACTGTGGTCTGCACAACAGAGATCAATAGGAACGCTGGCGTTGAGAGCAGGGAAAGAGGGCCGCGGTTATGAAGACGGAGAGGAGCAGTGGAGCTTTGCTTTGCTCTTTTACTCTGCTGACACCAGATGTCAGCAAAGACCTGATCACCACCGATCTCACTGGGAAACACAGTCGGGCTCCTCTATTCTTAGATTACGTGCACGGTACGCATGTGCTCGTCAGCGAGCAGGATGTAACGCTCACTGTAAGGGTGGAACCAGCGACGGCTTTAACTGCCGTCGATGGGTTGAGAGGCAGGGAGAGTAAACGGTGTCGTGGCTCCTTAGCTTAATGCCACTGAATGAAGTGGTTTTCTTTCTTTGGTGAGCCGTGCACCTTAATTATTGATGGTACAGTGACAAGCTACATCCCAACTGAAATGGAGACACTCAGGTTTTTTTGATGATGCAAGACGCTGCACATCACCCGAGCGGGAACTAAAGAAGAAACGAGCATGAACGGCTTTCTTTTGCTCGGGCAGAGGCATCGATTTTAGATTCCGCTTAGTTCATATCTTTGTGATCGACGGTTTCAAATGCCACTGTTGCATCTCTATAATTTGCATTGTGGCCATAACTAAATCTGAGGTGACGGACAACAGTATCGTTGACAGCTTGTTGACAACATTTAATTCTATTTCTTCTACTTTGACTTGTGTTTTGTTTTTTGGAAAGGCTCACTCTTATTGTAGAAAAATCCAACGCTTGAGGCCTGATGTGTGGTTGTACAATCGCTGCTTATTCAGCAAATGATTGCCCAATATGGCCGTATGCTAGTGGACCTGTCTGACAAAGTCATGGTGGCCAATCTCAAAAATGTTTATTCTCCACTTTCTCAAAAACCTTTGGCTTTACGTGACCGGTGTAGGACTTCCCAGTCTGTTGAGTGCACACATGTACGCGCCGTCTCACCTGAATAAATATCTTCCCCAGGGAGACGAAGGGTGTGCTGAGCTCCGTTAGAAACAAGCAGCCGACGAAGAAATCCCCGTGATCGCTTCTGCAGAACTGAGGAACAGACAAACAAGAACACACACACACACACACACACACACACACACACACACACACACACACACACACACACAGGGTGAGCAAACAAACATGAGCATGGAAAAAAAACAAACGCACACAGCTGACATTCAAGGACAATTTCTGAAGCAGTCCCAGTGGAAATGTGCTGAGAGAGGCTTCAAAAGACATTACCAGGCTTTAAAACACACGCGTTTCTCAAGGTTGATTGTGAAAGATTCGGACTGATAGTTCTCAATATAATATTCTCAATAATGTCCGTGTAATATCTGCTGAGAGAGGATGTTAGTGGGTCTGTTATAGCAGGACAGGTTGGACGAGCCTCGCTTTAATTATCAGCAGACAGCAGCACCTTGACGGACGTCACAGGAACAAAGCTAAAAACAAAAGGGCTCTGCTTGCCTCTCTGGTCGTTTGTTTGGGTATCTGTAATGGAAAATGATAACGGAGCGGTGCGGTGCAAAATAATGTTCCAGATTTAAAAGGTATTTTTCAACCCTATTTTCCAATGTTTTTGTGTCTAAGTGACTAATGACGACAACAATTCTTTTGAAATTGGTCCAGTGTTGAGCAACGGCGCTACAGCAATGTAATCAGGCCATTCCACATAAAGCGCTTGTTTTTGGCTCAGGTTGTTTGTATCAGTGTCTGACAACATCATGGAAGGCATCCCAGAGAAAAATAACAAAAATTATTATTTACCTTTCGCTTGAGCTGGTATTTTTGTTGTTGTGTCTGACCAAGTCTCTCTCAAGGAGAAGTCTCATCCACAGTGAAAATAATGTCCTTCATGTAAGCAAACACAACAAACTGACCAACAGCCCGCTGTGGTACCCAGCGCTGGACGGAGAGTTTGTGTTTTACTCAGCAAAGTGTTTACCCCATTAGTCCGTTAGACATAAAAACATGTGGAAAAAAGGGTCCAGGTAGAAAAATACAAAAGCTACCCTTAATGGTAAATGTCTATAAATGTAATTTTATAAATCCTAGTTACTTGCAACATATTCAGGCCGATAACAAGAGCCAAAGTGTTGCTGGTGTATGCTGGGACGACATCCTTCATGGTGCATTTGTCACTGGTAACCACAAAACACAAATGCCTTGTGAACTTCACGCGGCTGTGTGACATTTCCCAACTTTGCGCGGTGAGGATCGCCTGACAATAAACACGAGGCCGGTTCACAATGGAGAACTCCACTTGTGTCCTTCTAACAAGATCACATCTCTTAAAATGTCGAGGAGAACTTTAATGTTTGTGGTGCAGAAATGCAGACTTTGGAGAGCCTAGTCTGATGAGCTCCATGCTCGAAACTCTTCAAGAAAACGTGAATATTTTCCTTTATTTTCCGAATAGTACTTTCAAAAGTCAACCAAGGTTTGGTAGTCTCTAGCAAGAATGACAGTACAAGTGTGTCCGGTACTCTACTCCACATACAGACGTACCGATCCCTAATTAGATTTAGGTGGATTCACACACCCAGAGTAAAATCCTTTACCGGATATTTGTATCACAATCTCCACGGTTTTTTTTGTACAATGCCACAGCAGCAAAGGCAGATGTGGGATTCTACCACAACTTCAACGTGGCAAAAAGGAGGCGGTGCTGTCCTGTGCAGAGGTAATGACTAAAGCTTTCAAATATTGACCAGCGGCACGGTGCTGTATAGTTAGAGACGCCATCCTAAAATAGGCGAGTCAGTCTAGATGGATACAGAGCAGAGCTCGCTGTGTGGTGATGATGAATAAAGCATGAGTGGCTCTTAGACGTGGCCTTGCCATCTGCCCACCAAGGAATGACTGCGACCACAGAGGGAAACTTTACACCACCAACAAACTAACTGGCTAACTGGCGTGTGTAAACAAGAACAATCACAATCACAGGCTACATAAGGCTTCTGAAAGGACAGTTTCAGTCTTAATCCTATAATTGTAATGCGAGACATGCCTGACCCGAGTCAACAATAACACTTGATACTTTAAGCACATTTTGTTGTCCTTATTGACAGAGGATGTCATCGGAAAATTTGTGATTTTGGGCTATAAATTGAATTGAAATTGATAATACTTTATTCACGTTGAGTTTTGAATACAGTACTCTTACCATTTACTGAAGTAAACAACTTCTAAACTCACTCTACTTATGTACCAGTCCCCTCAACTAGTTCACATACAGCCACTAAGAATAAAAGATGCATTTGTGGTGGCTGGCGTCTAATGCTTACCGTCTGTCCCAAGAATGCATTTAAACTCCATACATTTGCCTGTGTGCAAATTAGGATGCATTTACAAACACGCCTGTCCTGTCAACCTTTTAGCCACGAGCTAAAAGGTTGACAGGAACATAAAATCTATCTCATGCATCGCTGCACACCGCCCACCTGTAAAAAGATAGATGTCGATGTAGCCATCATTAAACCCCCGTGTGAGTGTACGTCTAAAATACAATGAGCAGGTTGGTACGTCTGCCTACAGGTCTCCTCCTATTGGACGCTCACAGAAAACCTTCACAAGGCGTCCTGATCTGATTCCCGACGGTAAACTGCCAACTGCTAATTCTAACTTTTACGACAACTTCTAACATCAGAGTGACAGTATTTCTGAAATGAACCGCACAAGTTCTCCAAACATAACGCACTGAAGTGTCCTGGATCGGGATTGCTGCATGACTCTATCATAAAGCTGACGGGCGAGGGAACAGGAGGAGGATCAGAGGGAAGGGAGGGGGTGAGTTTAGAGAAAAGAGAGGATGAATAATGGAGGGTAATTTGATCTCATATTGCCGCTGCAAACAAGAGGGCCGGGTTTCCACTGCACCTGGCCTGCTAACCTGGGTACTACTTGGAGAGGGGGAGGGGGGGTGTTACACTTTTCTGTAAACTCTTTGGCATATAAATAAACACCGTCGACAGTTGAAAGGTCCTGTATGAACGTATTCAAGTGTGGGGTGCGGTATTCATTGGCTTCTCTTCCGGCCAACGCTGAAATCATCAGAAGATGGAGCTCCATTATGAACTCCCTTTGCATGCTTTGCTGCTCAAACTGTGCTCACAGTGCATGCGGGTTAAACAGCTCAGTGGGTTTCCAATCTGCCGTTTAAAACCTGCCCTGCAAGTAATCCCGGTCCACAGTGCCTCTCCTTCTCAGTTACATGCTTCCTCCTTCGCCCTCGTTTAACAACCGACTGCATGTTCATCCATTCCAATCATTTATCGGACATTGAGATCTTTGCCTGGCGCCCTTTTCTTTCCTCCGACAATCCACCAACGCTTGTATCACACCAAAAAAAACAACAACCTGCACCCTTCATTCTCACTTCCTGTCTATTCTTAATGCCTCTGTCTCTTTACAACACTTACAATTCAAGGATGCAAAAGGAAACAATAGTTATTTGTTGCTAATTGTTTTAGGAAAGTAATTACTGGTGCATTACAGTTCTCTTCCCTTTCCTGCCATTTACCACCTCGAAGCCTGAACAGCAGATATTCCTGTGAACTGAGTTGTACTGTAAATGGACCACGCAGTAAATCAGTTCAGTACTCCACTCTACTGCATAAACCAGGCAACTCCATGGTTAGAATTAGACCAACACTTTAGATTCAGTCATAAAATGGATACTGGCTCATTTGTGTAATCCACGATTAACTGTTCAAACGGGGAGAACGGTGCGTGCTTTCAGACAATCCTTCCTTAAAAGCATTCACAGTGTTGATGCGGATATGAAAAATAAGGACAAATAAAAAAATAGAAACGAGGGAGAAGTTCAAACCCCGCCTACTTTCACGCCTCTGAATACCTGGCAAACTGCTGCATGCCGCGAGTGTTTCATTGTTGGTTTAGGTAATATGGAAAACTGGTTTTAGAAAGTTATAGAAGCTGTTTGCCAATCCAACAAGTACAAACAGTAGAAGTACTTTGGTTCATATGTACACAGAGGCCTTTACCGTCAACCACGTCATTTAATTTGAACCGTTTTAGTGTCACTTGATTGTCTAAATTTCTTTCTAAAGACCAAGAATATAAAAGCTACAAGCAGCGCGTGTACTAACTGTTGTTGAGATGATCTGCACATGTGCAGTAATGCACAGTGAGATAACAGATGGTTTCTGAACCGGTTGGATTAGCATGTTTGCACACTCATGTACTTGAAAATGACTTGATAGGTAATGCATAACAGTGAGCATCAAGTCTGTTTTATTGTTGCCACTTAAGCAATCATTAGGAGATAATGCAGCTCAAAGCCGGGATTGATTTGAAAACAACGCACTGCATTACAGCACGAACTAATGACGCATTACCGGCAGCAGACAGTACTGAGAGAACACATGACTTCTCACAACTCTCTGTGATGCAATGTAGAACGTCATCAGCACCAGTAGGAGACAAATTCAGTTATCAAGCTGGAGAATTTGAGTAATTAATCTAGAAAAGAGAGATATCGGCAATTTATCTTGTATTGACTACTGACAACAAGGCCTCATCAATGCTGCCTCAATCTCACCCCCCCTCCCCTCCTCACCAGTGTGACAGGCAGCAGGATAGTGAGCAGGGCGATGTGATGCAACACCAGCAGGAACTCTCTTTGGACGAAGGAGTTCACGGTCTTCAGTGAATGCCGCTTGTAGTCCTCGTGGCCTTTGACGCGGAAGCGGTGGTAGTGACTGAGGTACATGGCGAAGATGTCGTACGTCATGTAGGGCCCACCGTACCAGATGATGAAGTAGGTGGCCAGCCAGTGCCTGAGGAAGAAAAAAAACATCTTAATTCATGCTTCTGTCTCAGTTTGCTATGGATTCACTATGTTTGCAACAGCTGAAGATCCGTTGGATCAAACCAAACGATGATTTTCTATTGTGACCAGAACCGTCTTAGAAAAAGTTTAGCAGGCCGAATCCCCGATCCCAGTCATTGACGAGTTAATGATTCAGCAGTATTAGAGCAGAGTGCACACACTGAACAACCTTGAGTATCATTAAAGGTAAAACACAGAAAGTCATTTAACCTTTCTGCCTGGTCTCCGTCACATAAGCATACCAAAGGCTTTAAGGCAGTCTTATGCAAGTACAGTATAATAAACAGCTCGGATGGCTGGAGCCCTCTAATGAGCACCGGGGTTACCGTGATGGTTAATTATGTGGACAGCACAGAGTAAAGCTGCAGGGCAGAGCTACTGACCTCTGACCTCTCACTGGGCTTTTCAGCTCTTAAGGCCAGCGAATGGAGATTAAGAGCAGTGAGGCACAACAAACCACTTGGTGGAGACGCAGGGCCACATCAGTCGATTCTGTGGCATATGAACACTAAAAACAAAACATTCTCCTAAATATAAATATATGCGCATACCAGCTACGGGTGGCAATGGTTAACCAACGAGAACATGTTTAACCAGCTCCACATGTCGGTATATAGGTCAATTAAGGGCCAATATTTTAATTGAAATTCAAAGGCGTTAACCAATTGAGCTGTTCAGACAGGACGCACCCTGGAAAGTTCCACGCCGGCAGGCCTGGTAAGTGTGAGAAACGGCTAAATACAAAAAGCAGGCTGAAAAGCAGGCAAATTAATATTGAAAACGCTTCAATTAAGAATCGATGCGTTATCAGATCTGTACCTCTGATCCAATCAAAATATTCTAGAGACAATATGAGCCGATAACGATTGGTGGCCGATTGATCAGAGCATCCGTGACGTGATGAAAATGAAGAAGTAAAGTTGTGGCGCGGGTTTGACCGATAACTGACAAGAATGATGGACAAAAATGGGAAAAACAAGGGCCCAAGTTGTTATAAACAACCGAATGAATTATAATAATGAATTTTCCTTTAAACGTTTATTCCAACTTTTGGTGACACTGGGTACTGGTCGATTTAGCCTCTCAGTAACGATGCTAACACAAGAAAATCACCCTCGTGTTAGCATGGGACAGAATATGCGCCACACGAACACATTAAACATATGGACATGGACCCTAATTATTCAGCTGTATAAAAATCCAAACCTCGGTATTGGACGTTACTGACATAGAGGCAATGAAGGCTAAATAAAGTGACAGATTGTGAGTATTCATGGGTCTGACTCTGGAGCATGTGTCTCTTAAGCTCCGGGCCGCGTGCACGTTACAGGACGGCAGAACTGAGCAGCGCTGTGGAGGAATTAAGCCCTGTGGGTGAGGAGGGGGGGGATCAGCAGCCTGAAACTGGGCCTGCCCGAGTACGGCCGTTTCACTCAGTAGGATTATTACACTAGCATTAGCTTAGCGTCACACTTCTCCCCCCCCCCAAAAAAATGCTCTGGGAGGCTAACGCTGTGCTAACGCTGTGCTAACGTGTAGGTGGAGCTTGGCCAAAAAAAAAAAGACGACGACGTTTGGCCTCCAAAAAAATAGTTACTTTTCAAACTATGTATTTCCTTTTTCGAAATCCACATGAACCACTCCTCACATCCGCCTCAATGCACTCGTTTACACTTTTAAAGCCTCCTCGTCCTGTCGTGAAGAACACCAAGAGCAAATATATCAGAGCACACAAGGACAAGTTGCCTCCTAAGGTACATACATTTGACCGGTTTCTGACAAACAATGTAGCAATTATAAAAGCTATTATTTAAACAGAGTGTGAGCGCAGTGCTCACGTCCCTGAAACACACCGGGGCTACATTACATCGCCTCCTGCAAACGGGTCTAGCGCAGCTAAAAGACACAAAACATCAAATCCGTTAGCACTTTGTTCACTACTAAGCCAGTTTGTAACCGATACAGAACAAATCTTCACTCCACCCGTCTTTCCTCTACTCTGCAACGCTCCTTGGGTGTGCGGAGGGGCTATGTGCAATGATTGAGTAGAGATTGGGAAGTCAGCGGGATTCAGAAGTGTATAGGTAAGCACGTATTTCATGAAGGGGATCGACGAGGTGACGTCTGACCTGTCGTTGATGACGCTCTCCCGGCATGACGACACGACGATGACTCCTACCGTGGTGGCCATGACGGCATGGATGGAGGACACCAGTCTGAGAAAGAGACACAGGAGAGAAAGAGTCAAATACACCAGTTATTAATCACACCACAGCTGCAAGTAGAACACGAAAGCATATTTGGTTTTTAGCCATGATAGCAATGTGGGTCTGTCGGTCCAGTGTTAGCATGCTAACACAATAAGATGGTCCACATTATGCCTGCAACATGTTAGCATTAGTCTTTTTGAGCCGGTTAGCAAGCTGACATTAGCATGTAGCTCATAGCACCGCTACCCACAAGTACAGCCTCAAAAACTGTATATAAGACGTGGAGAACACGACGTCACCCACTGGTTTGGACTGGACTTGAAGCACTTTGAATTACCTTGTTGTTGAAATGTGCTATACAAATAAACTTGCCTTGGACTGTTTTTAAAGCCTGAGTTTAGTATTTTGCCCATTGCCATCTTGTTTTTTTGTCACCAAAAGTGACACAAGAGGGTGGAGCCAAGTACAACCAAACTCTGAATGACGTTTTTTGGCACCCAAAATGTTACAATTTACTTTCTTAAACTGACAAAACTGTGTGAGAGAGTTAAAAATTCTAAAAACAACAACACGGACGCCGGACCACGCTGTGGCAGCAACCTGTCAATCACAACGCAGCCACGCCCTAAAGGACACCCTGCTTAATCGTCTCTTTCACTCCTAATGAACTCCTGTTTACAATGTTTACCGAGATAATAAATAAAGTGAGAAGTTGGATCATTCTCCCATGGAATTCAAATACAATTTGAATTATATTTGCAACCAGAGGAGTCGCTTCCTGCTGACTATTACGGTAATAAGAATTCATGTGTAAGGCGCTTCCGCATTGGCTTCACTTTTCAGAAGCGGAGGTTTGCCGCCTGGGTAAAACCTGATGAATCTGGGTCAAGTTTAGAGTAAGTGTCCCCTTCAGGTGAACAACACAAGCAGTCAGTGTAACATCGTGGGATTAGCAGCGCTTGGCCTCGACTTTCCTCGTCTATAAACAGACCTGTGACATAGGAGAACTTGGTACATCTCTATTTGAAGTGCCACTGTGTGAGGTGGCCTAAGACACACACGCACACATTCATAGGCGTCGACTCGCACCTATCTTAAAGGTATACTCACAAGTCATTAACTTATGAGATGTGTTGAATAGTAACTTCGACAGTAAAAAAAAAAACACGTACTGACTAATGTTCTGTGGCAAAAAACGAGAATGCTGGCCATTTTAAACAGGACGTTGGATTATATCACGAATTTGTTCAAACTATGAATGGCCGCTTTTGCTCAGCCAAGCTTTCTCCCTGGCTCTTCTCCAACTTGGCAGCACTGACAGTAAGCCGCTTTGAGATCAGAAAACATGTAATTCATTCCCCAACACTCGCTGCGGCCATAATAGACAGTCGGCCCTTTAACACGCCACCGTCTAAATGTTTCAAGCTTTTCACTGCTCCCTGTATGTCCGGGTTTACATCAGACACCTACTCATCCCCACCTACAGCAAAGACTGGAGACAAACGCGGGTTACCTCGTGAAATGTTCGATGTATATAAGACTTTTAAAGAAAAACACACATCCGATTATAATTAATATTCGATTGTGAAGAAAAAGCACTCCTGCAGCTGTTTATCTCGCGTGCACTGAAGGCACCGCCAGATAAGAGTCACACGTCACTTTCTATTAATTGAAAATTAATTGTAAGCGTTTGGTCGAGCTGAACGAGGGATAATTAAACAACAACCGTAATGATGGCAGAAAACTTGGCCACAGAGAGAGAGAGAGAGAGAGAGAGAGAGAGATGCCGTGTCCTGACAGCAAACGCTACGTTACGCCATGTAAACAAACCACATACGATCATACTGGAGACGTAACCACTGCAACAGAAAACACATTTTGTGTTGTGATATTTACTAGAAATGGGCGCAACAGCAAGTAGGAGACTTTGTCAGGCAATCTGCCTACAGCCAGCTGCCACCTTATCTCGGTTTTTGTAGTGAAATGAGGGAGCATCTAAAGATAACTCCTCATTTCAACTTCACAAAAACGCAGTTCCTTATCCATTCGGCCACTTTTCAAAGTCAGCGACAGGAATAAATAGAAATGGGGCAATCTGACAAACGTTCAGCTCAAGACGGCCCTCGTGGCTACGACACACTGTCATGGAAATAATGCACAAATAGTTTGAATCCATGACAGTCGTAGTCCACTCGAGTATTGCACATATTGTCACAAAGCCCAAGACCCTGGTCAGTATAACTGGGACCCTACTGAGATCCGATTAGAGTGAATATCATTTGGACCCAGCACGACTCAGGTCTCGTTAAGAACCAAGAGGACCTGTGAAATCCCCTAAGCGCGAGAAAAGACTTTTAGTCCTGCTGTAAGTAATGACCAGTTTTAGAAGGCCAATAAAATGTGCTTTCTTTCACAATTGTGTGTTGCAAATGGCAAGAGTGAGACAACAAAGGGTGTGTTTGTGTTTCCTGCTTGAACCTGCCGTCAACTCGCACCAATCTCCATGGGAATGTGGTCATGACACCGGCAAGGCAACAAATGCCACGTGACCGGCAACTACAAAACCACAGGCCTGAGCTGGAAATGACTAACTGGACTCTCTCTCTCTCGATCCCCCACGAACTCTACCCCTAGAAACACACACACACACACACACACACACACACACACACACACACACACACACACATTTATCCCCACGCATCGCTGCCCTCTAAGGCTCCATGGTCGCATACTCTATCACAAGACCCAGATTTTACACAACTCATTCATTGTGTGTCCGCCAATAACCCCCGCTCTCTCTGCCGATGAAAGGTTGAGGTTGATGGGGTGAGTAGCGTGTGGGGGGGGGGGGGGAAGAAGAATGCTCTGCGGCCTTGTTCGGCAATGTTGTCTTTTCTTTCCCGCTGTGTCAGGCCGGTGACAAACTCGGCTTCCCTTTTCACCACAACCCCAAAATCTTTCATGTTCTGTCACACGCTCGATGTCCGACGGTCATGAGTGGTGTTACTTTAGCTCCTCCAGCAAACGGGCTGCGTAATCTGGAGTTGCATTGGTGCTGCAGCAGAGTGAAAGAAAAAGCGACAGAGGCAAAAAAAAAAGAAGACGCAAACAGGGTGCATTTCATGGCAAGTAGGAACCCTGTCTCTGGACACAGCTACATCACGAACTGCATTGTTCCTTAACCACTTCGGTAAGAGTAAATAAACACTTCAAGTAGACAATCAACATAATTATCTTGATACTGCTGCTAAAAGATTTCACAATTTTCTGCCATTTTATCGCCATTGATTCCACCGAGTTCGGGTCGAATGATTCATCTGTCATCGTGACATGAAACAGCGGCTTTTCGATTAAAACGAAATCAGCGAATAAGCGCAGTGAGTGGACTAACAATTAGCCAATCGGGAGCTAGTTGCTGTCAAGCCGTTATCAAGCATTGGCAGCTGTGCGCTGGAACCGAGGAGTAATAATTGATTGGTTAGCGAAAACGAACATATGTAAGAACTGTGTTTGGTATTCTGCATGGCTGATAGACGTATGGGCCTATAGGCTGACAATTACAATCACACACACGAGAGAGAAAGTGTAAATTTAGTCACTTCCTGTGTTGCCGTTTTTACGAGACGACCAGGACGGGGTTTGATTTGATGATGAGAAGAGAGGTTGAAGAGCCTTGCTAACAGTAGATGAGGAGTTGTTTTGGACTCCTGATGGACTCGTCGCCATTGCCTTTTATTCTCATCGGGAAGGTAACGTTATGGACATTAACTTCCCGATAAGGCGGCAAAATCAAAGGGAATTTTGCAAAATTGCGAGCTTGGCCCGGACTGATGAAGTACAAATCTCCTTTTCTCCAACTGGATTACTTAAATGAAAGGAGAAAATCGTGTTAAGGCATGAGGTAAGCTTACAACAAGTGATGTTAATATACGATGACTGACTGCAGCTTTGCTGTCAGTTTCGGGTTACTTAGATGTGGTGAACATGTAAGTGCCACCCTTCGGCCTCCAATACGGTGGCTGATTGGTTGTTACAAGGTTGCTGTCGAGGATGTGGTTAACGTTGCTATTGGGTTGATCTGCCTGGGCTTCACTCTTTATGTAGACGTAGCTGGCGTGTCGGTTTTGTCTTGAGATGAGATGAAATGGGATTTAGGAGTTAAGGGGAGCACTTTAACATGTATGTTTACTTTACACTTGATTGGCTTGGAATCAGCTGATTAACAGGAAAATGTAATCACTTTTTTATAACGTTAACATGACTAAACGTTACCTTTGAGCCACGTCAGCTAACATTGTTTGCCTGTTATACCTTATCTGTGTAGCTAACAGAGCAATACCGGTGAGAGCTAGCAATCAGCAATAACTTAGAACTCAGCTGGTCTGTACCAAGTAACGAAAAAGTTAACTAGTTCACTAACTTTTTTGTATTTTTAGTTGATCCATATGTGAACGAATCTCTCATGTACTCTATACTGACATGTGGAGAGTGATGCCAGCCTCCCTGGTCTCTTTTGGTAACGCAATGAGTTGTTGAACAACCGACGACCATTAGTGGCGATTGTAAACAGTACACAGGAAAGATGGCGGACGTTACGACGTAGTGTAATGTCTACTGTTTTAGATCCATGGTCTATATGAGATCCTTTTAGTTGATTTGATATATTTGGTGTTGAGCAGTCATCGATGCAGGTTTTTATTTGTACTAAGCGCTGAATGTTGTGCGTTAGCACTCTTTGAGATCACATGTAGATCCAGTATTGTGGTAAGTACCATTACACATTTTTGTCCGCTCAGACATTACCATTGCTGACACTCTTTACCCACTTCTCCATTTTCCAGGCACACTGGACACACTTAGGGAAGTCCTCCCTGTGTGGCAGACGTGCATAGTACAGCTCGGGTTGATGATAGTTTGAGATGTCAGTTAATTACTAGAAAGTAAAAAACCAACTCTTCTTTTGGGGCTGTACAGACTGTAATCCATGTACATTCTTAGCATTCTGGAAATGATAACATCTATCTGGTTATTTTTTTACAATGCGCTGGAGTTATTAGAAATGTTTTGATCACATAAGTCTGAAACAATCTTAAGATTAAGCTGTCTCGTCCTACAAATAGTATAACACTAATATTAGTGTGGCCTTATCTTTACCTGTTAAATGTGCAGGAAAAACAGGTTGAGACACAATGAATAGGCACACAAGATGAAAAAGAAGCTGCACAGCATTTGAATGTTGACTTAGAATTTGAAAGTCAATGTTGAATGAAGCGTTGTACTATTCAGTACAGCCTCAACTATTTTGAATTTTTTTTCTCTCCAATATCTTCCCACATGTGCTTCCATTTCATCCGATAGTAAACTTCAGAGAAGTCTTTTTTTTTTTAGCAGATATGGTGTTTAAAAGATGCGGTCGCATGCAGAGAGAGTTGCGTGGGGGATGCTATCACGTTGCATTGCTGGAATTGTAGCATCCATTGTTTTTAGGACCTTAACTCTGTATCTTTTGGGCTTTCCTGTTTTGATTGTGATGATTCTTCTTTCAATCCGTCTCTCACAAGTCCAACAGTATCATGTAAGTGTTACCTAACATCTGTGTCCCTTTAACTCACAAACAAATACTATATGAGCAAAGTTACTTGGAACACTATACATTACATTGTGTACATGAGCTCCAAATTACAGTTAACTGACGTGTGCTGCCAGTTATATTTCACCACTTGTAAATATTTGAAGGCAGAGCACACACACATCCATTGAACTAAATTAGGTTTGCACAAGGCACAGTAACCACACAGGGACATTAACATAAAATCACACAGTATTTTAGTACACGTGAAATCTACTGAAACTGTTCCGCCACAACCAAAGACACTAGCATGATCCGAGCTTGAGGACCTTTGTGGCAGAGCAGACACAGTCCACTTTAGAGACCGGTTAAGTCGCGAAACAAGCAGTGTTATAACCTCTGAGGTGTGGAAGGAAGATTTTCTGTTAGATGAGCATGAGTAAATCAGTAGAAGCATTATTCAGGAGCAGGGTTCAGTGTTTTCCAGAGCCTAGCTAACTCAGCATTCGACCCTGACCGGAGCTCAGAGGATTAGCCAGAGTGACAGCGTACAAATGAGCATTGAACTGAGCTGTGCACATGTGAGCAAGTCACACTGACACACACACACACACACACACACAGTTAATTAATATACTTTTGCCATATCCATGCCAGCTGATCTCAAAGTTACTGAGGAGGCTGCAGATGTGACATCTCGTTGCGTTCCCAGAATTTATGATGACACATGGATCAAGCTCGAGGTTTGTTCGCGTGTAACAAAATAATGTCGCTTCCGAAGCCCCTGGGGGATGCACGGTTTTTAATAATGTCCCAGACTGCTTATTATTGCATGTGACCCACCATAAAAAAACATGCATGTTAGTCGGACTTGATGCATGATATTCTCTGTAAAAAAAACAGACCAATTGAATACACTTCAACACAGATACAACTGCTAACAGCACAGTCTTCTATGGTATGACCACATGTATAACGTTATATACTCCTACAGGGACCCATAGTTCAGCTGTGATATGTGCAAATCATGGTTGTAAAAGATAATTTTTTGGGAGATTACTGGGCCAATTTAGCACAAAGGCAATAACGATTCATACACATTAAAATAGAAAATTAAATTACATAAAATACACATGGTAGTAATCCAATAGAGACAACAGGAATCGTAAATTGCTCACGTTACATAAAATGATATAACAAGATTAGCTAGCTAACTGAATGTGTGTGTGTGTGTGTGTGTGGTGGGGGGGGACGTTACTAGCCACCAAACAAGGTCAAATGCTATACATTAGCTCGCAGTGTTAGGTCGTGTTTCGGCAGGAAATGTCGTACAAAGGGATGCATTTAGCTAGTTTACCTCTCGCTGACCAGCACCACGTCGGCATCGCTCCAGTGTTTGAACACACACGGCAGGATTTTCCTAAAGGCGAAGAAGAGACCGGGGAAAACTACGGCGCCACAAGCTAAAACTTGCAACATCCTGCCTCTATTTTTCCTCTAAAAAACCTGCCTCTAAACTCTCTCCCCTCCGCGAAGTTTCGCCCGTTTACACGCGGCGATGAAACATTTTAATGCGGGCCCCGGGGGTCGGTTTTTTTTCCACCGGGAACAGTCCACCATCCACGCACATACACGCAACTGCCGAGAGGCTCAGCAGCAGCACCACTGTCGAGCTAATAGGCAAAGGCAACAAAAACGGAGCTTTTCCAGAGCTGCTGTCAAAATAAGAGTCTTAACCCGGCGCCGGAATTAAAGGTGCTTCCGGTGAGAAGGTTCACATGACGGTTGAGACGTGTTACGCAATTCACGCTTTTATTTTGAAGGTCTGCTCCCTCACACGACAGATGCACTTGGAAAAAAAAAACAGTTATTCGAACACTGGTGATGGATTTTATTGTCTTCTATTAAATATAAACGTGAACATTCATTGTTTATCTATTAATGAACAAGTTTCACAGTTAGTTTTTTTTTTGAGGGTGTCTTTCCAGCACCCAGTTCACTTAAAGAGGCACTTGAAGGTTGAACGTTTTCCTAAATTTATATTTTCCGGAAACAAATACCATTTTAAAAGTCGATGCAGGATTTTATATGTTAGTAAAATAAGTAGCCTATTGCCACAATGTCCACGTTACAAGTTAATGTCCTGCATTACAATTTGCATAGAGTCATGTTTTGGCCATTAGGGGTCAGTCCAGCTTACTTTAATCATGTTATTAACATAATGTCACCTTATACAGGTGTTATGGCTAAGGTGTCAGCAAGTTGCCCTTAGACAGCTCCAACAGACACATTACCAGTTGAATTCAAGTTATTAGGTATAGTGGTGAAAATGAATGTGCCGTAAAACTCAAACAATGAGATAAAAGAGGCTAAACCGTGCCATAAAGCTCAAAGACGCCATTGAATCAACACCTCTGATGCAGTCTCTGTATCTGCAGTCCATGTTAAAGTGAAGCTATCAGCGATCAGATGCTGCTTTCAGAAGTAAACACTCTTTAAAGTCAGTTGACCTGGCCTCACTGGCCTTGTTGAGTCGTGTCTGATAACTGCTGGTTAAAGATTGTCTGGCATCAAGATTCACGATAATACAGGGAAGCGTGCATATTGTTGTAGCTGTGACGTGAAATCTGTGTTAAACTAATCAACGACATACTACTGCTCTCTTTGTGAATCAGCTCACTGAGCACAGAGACATTTTGTTTACAGTTTTAGTTTGTTTTAGTTCAGTGAAAATAAGATATTTTGTCCGCATCATTTCCAACACAGTTCCAGTGCTGTATTATTGCAGTACAACGTTTTTAGAGCTTACATGTTAACAAATAATGACTTAATTACACCCAGCAGACACAAAGCAATATTATCGTCCATACGTTTCGTCTTTTTTTGTTCTTCAAAAACCCATCTAACGATGACCTCACTTTATCAATGGTTAATCAATTAAAGGTACAGTGTATAGCATTTCGGGGAATCCATTAGCAAAAATTAAATATGATTTAAGTGTGCAAAAATGCAAATTTTTGTGTTTTTGTTAGTTCAGAATGAGCCCTTCTACATAGTGAGCGGTTTCTCTTCACGGAGTCCAACGTGTTGCATTGCCATGTTTCTACGGTAGCCCTGAATGGACAAACCAAACACTGGCTCTAGCAAGGGCTGCACAGATTTTTACATTACCTGAAGGCCACCTCTCTGATGTGCTGAGAAAAAAGTGATAACGTGAACCACAGAGTTCCATACTGTGGTATTGCCAGCTGTTGTCTGACTTCTGCTGTTCCTAAAGTAGTTATATTATGGGAAGGATGGACACTGAGCGAGTAGTATGGTTTTGCATTTGGCTACTCACGATACAGCAGTCATGGAAAGGGAGGAGTGAGCGGAGGGCTATTTAGTTGCAATTTTCAACCACACCACTACATGTCACCAAATCCCACAAACTGTAGCTTTAATTGCTTTACCATGTCAGTAAATACCTGTGACAAATTCCATTCTTTCAAATCAATTGCTCTGTCTGACCAATAGTCCAAAACTAACGTCATACCCTTAACGTCATACCCTTATCTCGAACAGTAAAGTTCCAGAACTGCAACTGCCAAATCTTTACAATGGCCTGCATCTAAGGGTGCGACCAAGTTAAGTCGTCAGGCAGTCAGGGTTAAAGTCTTAAGTTTCACATCAGAAAGGGTCATCGTTTCTCGTGCTCCGTTTGAAGCTCTGGAACTTTCCATGACTCACAGATCACAATAAATTTAAGGACCAGAGCATCCGTGTCTCCAGATAAGGTGTTTCCTTATTGCCACTGTGACCCTTTGTTGGAACATAGTTGAGTTTCATTTTCTCTAGTAATGTAGAGAGCAGCGAATTCTGTGTTTGCAAATCCAGAGGTCATCAGAAAACAGAGACAATCTTTTTCTTTCACAGTTTATTGTTGCAGGGTGTGTGCTGGTGCAAGATCAAGGCTTGAGACGTCAGCTGATGAAGAGGAGACAGCCCCAGGTGAAAATGTTAAAATGTAACTACAAGATATTCCCCAGTTGATTAAATGTAAGTAAATGTAATCTTAAATATGTAAATTGAGCATTCTCTTATTGAAGATAAGATAAGATAAGATAAGATAATCCTTTATTAGTCCCTCAGTGGGGAAATTACAGGATTACAGCAGCATCGCTCACAAGTAATAAATGAGATAAAAAATCAAGTAGTATAAATAGACTAAACAGTAGTAAAAAATATGACAGTAAAGAAGAATACAAAATATACCAGTATGTACAGACGGAGTAAAAATGTGAAATGTAAGATAATACTTAAGCGTATTTGATATTGCACAGGATTGACAGTAAAGAAGACTATTAAATATACCAGTATATACAGGCGGAGGCAGAGTAAGATGTAAAATGTAGATAATACTTAAACGTATTTGATATTGCACATGATTGACAGTAGAGAAGGCTATTAAATATACCAGTATATACAGGCGGAGGCAGAGTAAAATGTAAGATAATACTTAAACGTATTGGATATTGCACATTGCACATTGCATATTGCACATTGCTATGAGCACAAGATGTGCTAGTTTGCAAACATTTCCAGAACACAAATCTGAACATTGAATAAAAGTTTGTTTTTGTTGACATTAGGGTCAAAGGTTTTACAGAGGGAATGCTGTATAACTCTTTTTATCACATTATAAATCAGAAAATAGTACAGTCATTCAAAAAAATATAAGACCATTCTTTTTTGTATTAATAGAAATGTTTTGCTTAAATATGCAGATGGCGCATTATCCAATGCTAACTTCTGGTGAATTTAGGTGAAATCTACAGATGCAAAAGAAGTGTAGTAAAATAAACACTTTAAGGATGTTTAGGATGTTTTTTACTCCACTTGTCTAGAAAAATACATGTTATAATAATAGCCCAAAATCTTAACAAATTGACCATCAAAGACGTATGCGTTCTTTAGTTCTTGCTATGAGCACTTCAGCTGCCACACCACCGGGATTGTAATAAGAAAAGCAATCCTTGATCTTTACGTGACAGGCAGTGCACTCGTAGTCATGTCTGCCAGATCTCCAGTATGAGAAAGATAATTTAAAACTTTACATCACGGTCTATTTGATTGTTGGAGTAAATTGTCGGCAGTGCTTTTATAGGTTGTTAAGGTGAATTCTCAAATCAAGCTACAACTATAACTCTCTTTCTATCCTGTATAATCTCAGAATATCAGGTGTTATCTTGGGTCATCACACCTTCAGACTGGAGTTAAATATTCAAAAACTAATAGATTCACAAAAGGAAAGCATAGTGTACTGATGTGTCAATCATTCAGGATTTTGGTCTGTACCAATACTACATCAGGCCAGACACGAAAGCCATTTTCGAGGACAATTTTAAGACATTTCACCAAACTGGCCAAGGTAAATGCATTTGCAATTATGATAATGATGATGATGTACATTTTGAACAATCTTTGTTCGTAAAAGTACATTTTATCGAAATGTATCTTATCTCATCTTATAGTCGATGACTTTGTACTACAAAGAGCAAAGTGTAATACCATTAAAGGCACCGAACTGCCACATCATAACCATTAACACATCTATAAATATTCAATTTGATTTCAGTTATTAGCCATATAAACTCCCCAATGGCCGTCAACTATTGCTACTTTGATTGAAGAGTCAATCAATAACAAACAATCATTGACTATAAAAAGCCACAATGCCAAACGTCAGCAAGTATTTTGGTGGCGGTGACAGGAAAAGAAGAACTGTTCGTAACGCCGGTCATAACAGGTTGTATTCCCTAAATTAATGTTTGGTGTCTACTAAAGGGGTTCCACAAGGGTCAATCCATGGATTTTTGCTTTGTATCTAAACATGCCTCTGCTTAACAACATTAAATATAAGTAAAGATTAAAGCGTATAATTTATATTCTGATAACAACACATAACTTCTACATGAGGTTATCTTGGTCCGATAAACAAGCTTGTCAACTATATTGAATTGAATTGGAAAGTACATCCAAAGAAGATTCATATATCAAAATGATTCTGGAAAAAAAGTCTTGCATTTATCTCAAAGACGGTTGGACGTCTGTAATGTTCTTTTACTGGATAGTTTGCTGGAAAAAAACAATCACAAAAGCTTCAGCTCAAGTCAAAACACACTGCATTACTCCAGTACTTAAACCACTTTAGTGGCTCCCAGTGCAATACAGAAACAATTTAAATTCGACTAATAGTCTATGAAGCACTTAATGGTTTGGCTTTCCCAGTACGTTTCTGACCTGCTGATTACCACCCAATCCAATCATGACGGATCACCATGCAGTGGTTCTGCCAACTGAACCTAAAGGGAGACCCAGATCTTGTGAGAGATCGTTTTGGTACTTTGGTCCTATTCTCCGGAACAAACTGACATCCATCACAATTGTGTCTCCAGTGTATTAGTTTAGTTGTCTTGTATTTTATTTATTTTTTAATTTCATATCAACATTTTGGTTGTTTGGATACATTTTAATGTAAAAGCATTACTTTAACAACACAGTTGTCATATTCTCCAGCATTGACATGTCAGAGAAGCAGCAGCGCTTAACTCGCTCTCGCTACAGTCAACCTCACCCAAACAATAAAACATTTTTATTTTTTTACACTTGTGATTTGACAGTAATATTAGTAGGATTGTGTTACCTTTGGACAGAGCAAGGACAGCTGTTATCCCCTCATTATAGTCTTTGAGTTAAGCTACGCTAACCAGCTGCTCGGGTACTGTAGACAAGAGCTCTCAATCCTCTCATCTAACAATCGGCAACTCAAATGAATCTTGCTCACCAAGCGCTAATGGGTAAAAAGTTTCTTCTCTTTGGTTTCCACATGATGTGGCCAATGGCACCACCTCTGCATGACGCCAACACATGCACGTGTACTGGGCATGTACCAGTACACGTTTGTACTCCAAGATAACTAAATGCAAAAAAAAAAGAAGGTTTTCTGCAAACAGTGTCTTTCATACTGGCCATCAATGGGGGAAATGCTTACTGGGCTGCAGGGGATTGTTTTTGGTTACAGGTTGGTCACTGGGAAAAAATTGGCAGCTGTGACTCTTCCACACCGTTTCCATGTAAATGACATGCAGTTGTGCTGTGGTGACAGTGTGCTATCAGCCATAGTCTGCTGAGCAGCTCACCAAGCGGAGCAAACTGAAGGACGTTTCGACGGCAACCTTGTTCTGCAAGGCTCTGTTGGCTGTTGGATCAATCTTTATTGCTCCAGCTACCGACGCAAACTGCCCAGTTTAGGCAGTGCTGCTGACTCAAGGACAAGCTAAAGGAAACCAATGTAACAACTGCAAAGGGAGGGCAATTCACTCTGTAAGTGTTTCTACCACCTACGGCCTTGTATTGGGTGTGTTGTTATACATTTTTTTCTGGCAAGCACGTTTGTTTTCTGATGTGTTGGTAAAGATCTGGTTTGGTTTAGGCAGAAAAGGTTGGCTAAAGATGGCCATTGTTAGATGAAATCAATGTTGACGAACAGTCACGATCACAATCTGTGATGACCAGACTATCCACCCCAACTTTATTCCCATGAAGGGGCTTACATTTAACAATATCATACTTCTGCTTTTGCATCTGACACAACAAAAGTCATAATTCATTCAAGAGGTGCCTATCGGGGATAACACCGATCGATTTGGGTCAAGTCCGCGACCAATGCTGTCATTTTTCTTGTGAGGACAGTCTCAGCTTTGAGCGTTAGCTCCATTGCTACATCTGACATGTTCTTGATTGGCTGCCACCAGGATACAAAGAGCTTCAACAGACTTTTTTGGTACAGTATTGATTACTTCTCTTCCTATTAAAGACATGCCATTCAAATTGAAAAAAAGTGGAGTAGCCAAATCCTACACCTGACACACATTCACTAGCAGTTAGCTTGACATCAGGCTACGACTCGTGCTTTGTCCACCCACACTCTAAGCTCCACTTTTGCCTTTATGCATTACGGCGAGATGATAAGTACTTCCTGACCGATGCTTCCTAAATGCGCCATGAACCATAAAAACCAAATATAGCCCTGTGGTCAGCAATAATACGCCTATTAAATCAATACATGCCCTGTCCCCATGGCTGAGCTGTGGAGATATATAACAGAACAAACGCACCCCCCCGCCCACACCCACACCCACACACACACACACACGCACACATAAAGATGGGAGGGCTAGTGATGGGCTGGTGTGATAAAGGGGTCATAAAAGCAGAATATCATCTGGTCTTACGGGAAAAGAAAATCATCACTGACAGCCTCTCAGGTGAGTAACACAGCTTTCCTCAAAGAGATGTGCTCGGAAGAAATCTGGAGTTGTTCATAGAAATTAGCACGCAGCACAGATAAATCTGTCTGTCAAAGACAAACTTCTTTGTAGCCGTTTTTTTATTGATTTTACATGAAAACCAGTGGGCAGGTAAAAAACTGTAAGCTTGAAAGTTTTAGATGTTTTTGTAATTTTACGTGTCTGGTTTCTTTTATCAGGAACAGTAAATAGTACAGGATCATCAAACAGCAGCTGATATGAACGACATTTCAGCATTCATTGTTCTCTTGAAAGATGACATCATTCATGTTAGTTCGAAAACTCTGAGTTTAACTGTACATTTCACGTGAATGATAAATTTGGGTCTGACTAAAATGGAGTTTGAAACTCTGTTCAGCAAGTAAAAAGGTGGACAAAGTGAGTTTATGTTGATTTTATCAAGTTTTTTTTTGCAGCGCAGAAGTAGGTATAATTAATGTGTTTTTTAAGAATAAGTTTTCCTGTTTATGACCAAGATATGGTCTAATTTCGCAGATAGGAACGAGGACATGTTATACGTGTGTTTGCACAGAAATGAAGTGTGTTTGTGCTTTTGTGTTCCCAGCCGCCCCGCTCGTAATCCAAAGAACATCTTTCAAGACACATCTATTCCCCGTTTGTGTGGCACCGACACTCTGAGACAATGCAGCGACATCTTCCTGTTCTCATTTTTTGCCTTCTTGGCACAGGTAAAAAACGAAATAATATCCACATTTACTATACAGACCTTTCTTGGTAACACCATCTTATAAGCTTCCCAGAGTTTTTAAGTTGTAACTAATGGCTTTACTGATGGTTAAAAAATAATTTACCAATGCTTTATTGATTATTAACAAGAAGACATTTGTTGCATGGTTGTTATAGTTATAAATGTTGGCAATCCATTAATACATGTTCATGGTTCAGGGAACAGATGTTCAACATGAATTATTCTAAGACATGTTCATGACGTCTGCTTTTGTACGTGTTAATAAGTTAAACGGATTTTGGTCCAGATTTTTAGAAGCTAAGTGGTCATATCAGTCAAAGGGATATTTCGCAACCTGGAAATCCAAAAGTTGTTCTTATTAATGCTTTTAACTGATTTACAAAGCATGAGTGAGAACATATAACCCTTTTATAAATGGTGCCTTATTAGCAAGTGGTACCAAATCATTTTTCATAATGATGTCTAACTGTGGAAATTACACCAGTGGGTTCAGACGATTAAAAATTAGAAATTTAAAGGAGCAAAAGTGCGACTTCTGTGATCTCTTAATACAAAACAGTTCCAGTGACAAATTGTATCTTTGTCCTCAAATGTCATAAAAAGTCAGCATGACATCCCAAAGTGAAAATATACAAAAAGCAGTGAGGAGGAAAAGGATATAACACTGGACATGTGTACCTTTACCTTCCTCAAATCAGTTTAAATTCTTTCTTCATGACATCTTAGCGATTTATAAAAAGCTGAAACCCAATCCTTCTTATTGTATGAAACACAAAACCTCGGCTAAGGTTGATAGATAGAGGTCATATAGCTTCAGGGCCATAAATGTTGACCGTGTTTGTTTGAAGGGGTTAGTCAAGCTGTGGCACAATTTGGTCAATGATTAGGTTTATTGTCTTTGACGTTGTCCCTATAATTAAAACATGTGTAGTTCTTACACAGACAATAGAGGCCACTGTCTTTACTGTCAAGCATTCAATTGCTCCATGAATACAGTTGATTATGATTAACTAAAAGACTAGTCGACAAAACATTTTGACATTTTATAGATGTTGATAAAATGGGCAGCTCTAAAAATGTGTGGTGAGATTTTACAAAATAAAAGTTGAGATGAAGTCAGTACTTGTGTGTAGTTGCTACCTGCATTTGTGGAAATCTTGTTAACATGCATTTTTAATGCGCTATCATATAGGGAACATTTTAATGATTCTCCTTCAACCCTTTTCTTGTCTTTTTGCTTTTACTGACACAGTCACGCTGTGTGGAGCGCTGTCAACCACTGTTGGACCCAAACTTCCCGTTCCCACGCAACATCAGTCAACCACTCCAACCACCCCCACCCCTGGTCCATCCAACACTGGTCCATCCACCCCTGGTCCATCCAACACTGGTCCATCCACCCCTGGTCCATCCACCCCTGGTCCATCCACCCCTGCCGGAACGGCTACACAAACTACTACAACAGTCCCTTCGGAGGAAGTTCCATCAGAAGAACTCTCATCTGGAGCTATAGCCGGTATTGCCATCGGCTCCATCGCTGGGGTGGCTGCTGTTGGTGAGTACAATACGTAGCACCTCATTTCTGCTTCCTCAATGACACATCATTATTATGAGATACTAAGCCTTTCTAGATCAAAAATGACAAGATAATAAATCATAATTTTGGGACAGTAAGTAAAAACTTGGTGTGTCTTATAACATTTACTTATTATCTCATAACTATCAAATCTATCTGATTATTCTGGATTTTTGTATTTATTAATTTGAAGGATTTAAGTATTATTTCCTTTATTATTCCGAACCATATAAATCCACTTTCCACCTGAGCAACTGACATTGCTCTTAAATTGCAAGCAAGCAAACCATGGCGGCTAAATAGCAATGCAAGAAAAATATTCACAAATCATGGAGTGTTATTTACTAATTCGAATCATATTTTGAGTATTCAGCACGTAGACGAATAATAAAAAAGAAAGCTTGCAGGTTCAGACTGAACATTGAAAATGTATTTTTTTCTATTTTCAGGTGGTGGCATCTTCGGCCTGCTGAAGTACACTGGGAGGGTCTGAGGCCAGTCCAAGCCTGACCCATTCCACTGGACAATGAAAAGATCTTAATGTCTGAAAGGCTCAAGTCAGAAGAAAACAATATGAAGTGATAATAATGACTTGGGCCAAGAGGACGACATTAAAGAGATTTTTACTACGTTGAAATAATCTTTGGTTGATCAAAAGACCATCCGTTGGGATGAAAACTGTATTCTATATACAAATTATTTTGTATTTTTGTCATGTTTTTTTCTTCATTGGCAGAAAAGGGGACCTTTAGTTTGAAATGGAATGGAAAGTCCCTTTCTAATGGATTAAATGTAATTGTCAGGAGAGTTTAATTTGTAAAATATATTTCCTCTAATATCCTTTACATCTAATAACTTTGGTCTTTTGTATTTCAACACGTAGGGTATAGCTAAATAACGAGCCAGTTTTTTTTTACAATAACAGTCTATGGTGTGTGACGCATGCCGCCCTAGTGCCACCGTGATACAGAAAATACAAGTTATTATAGAAGTTCTTTTAGAGTATTTTTCATTGACTGTTTTCTTAAAAAAATGCTTTGTAATCAATCTATAGATTTAATAAATAAGTGTTTCTTATTGTTCTCTTAATTGATTTCTGTGACATATTATCACATCTTTGTCATGTAACAATGGCCAAAGCTGTCTGGGCAACGTCTCGGTGCTGATTATGTAAGTATACGTTTGTTCATTTTATGAGTATAATGAGGATACGGTTCCTTATCTGTGACGTCTTTAATCAGTGTTTGCAGCATATGATGAAGAAACTTCCAATCTAATTTTAGACGCACTGGTCTCAGCTTAATGCTTCGATTCAACGGTGAAGTGATTAGAACTAGTAGCTTGAGAAAATCTCAAATCAAGGACGATTTACGAGCTTTTTAGTGAGCTTTCAAGCACATCTCATGGGTGGAGTTTGCTCGCTAATGAGTCTTGATAAAAACCTTGTCAGACAGACAACTATCGATGTGGTAAGTCATCAAAATGTCAAATATCTTTGCTCTAAATGAGTCAGGAGTTAAGTTATCTCCTCTTACTGGAAAACATCTATCTGATAAACGTGCTGATTGACCTCTACTGTAGGCCTATAAATAATTTTCATCTATAAAAACTTGGTATTTATGCATGAAATGAATTGTATGTTAAACTGTATGTGAGTTAATATTAATCATGCAAAGGCTTGTTTAGCGGATTGGTACAATTATAACAAAAAAAACAGTAAGTTAGAGACAAGGATAATTTGTGACAGGTGATATAAACCAAGGCTATTCAAATATAACTTTTAATAAAAATTCCATTTGTCAAAGATTGTGGGTGTAATGTGCTGGTACAAAGCACAATGGCATTGATTCAGTTGCTATTGTGATAGGTAATTGTGAGTATTTTATATATAGGCTAAGGAAGAACAGAAATGCAATCGAGTTTGTGTACAGAACTGACCGGCATAATAATCTTACAGTAGAGACTGTCAAGGATGACAAAATGATAGATCGTAAACATACGACGAAACGATCCGGGAACACGTCAAGCAGCTTGCAGGTGCCGGGCAAACCGGAGGACCTGAGCCACATGACCCGTGCTCCACCATGGAGACCTATAAAGAGAACAGACTAAACAAACACAGGAGGCAAAGCTCGAGCACACCATTCACACAGATAAGAGACAGAAAACAAGCACAGAGAGGGAGAGAGCGAGAGAGACAAGGACAACATGCACTCAAGGGAGAGAGAGCGAGAGAGAGACAAGAGGAGAGGCTGGACCTCCTGGAGGACAAAGATCCACAGCCAAACATCTGGAATGAGGCACTGACACCCAGGAGAGAGAGAGAGAGAGAGAGAGAGGTCCCAGGACAGCCAACGCTGCTGCTCAGACAGGACAAAGGGGAGAAACGAGGGAGGGTAGAGGTTTGAATAAAGTTTAAAGCATTCTCGCTCGCAGAACAAACACTGACTATAAGTCGACGGCTTAATAAATACATTGAGCCTCAGAACAACCCGCTGGAAGGATGATGTAACAGGTGCAAAGCATCTTGCATTTCAGAGGCCTCAACAGAGTCAGACTGTCTGACGTCAGCAGGGAGGCGATTCCAAAGGAAGGGGGCTGAATAGGAAAAGGGCCTCAAGATGGTGTAAAGGACGGGGAGCTAACAGCCAGCTGCTTGTGATTCTGTTTCGCTACAGTGCCAAAAAGAAATCTGGGAATATTATTGATTAAGCAAAAGAAATAGGCTGCTACAGCAGCGGATGGGGCTCGCTTGTAATTTAATACACACTCTCTTAGAGGGAGAACACTCCCAGTTTTGATTCATGTTTCTTTAGTAAACCACAAACAAAAGTCCTTCTAATTATTAGAATATAATACTAAAAATTGGTTTCGTAAGCCAAGCAAAGGGCATTAGGTGGGGAAGCTTCATTTAATGGTTTAGCCGTGTTTCACAAACTTATCATATCCAGACGATGCTGAAGAATTAAATCACGAATCAGTAAAGCTTTTGATATTCATAAAACAGCATTTCTGGATGGGATTGTTGTTATTATGACATTATATGTTGTATTATTAGAACATGTTGGTGGCCTTGATTTGACCAGGTGCTTAGTGGAACAATTCATAATAATAATAATAATAATGTATTTTATTTATAACGCACTTTTCATTTAAAAAAAAATCTCAGAGTGCCACAGAGCCAGTAAATAGTAAAAACATAGTAAAAGGCATAGTTAAAACATAGTTTAAAAAATAAATAAATAAATAAACTATAATAAAATAAAAACCAGTGAATGAACAGAGACACAAAAGAAATAACTGACAGTGATTTAGGTCAGAAAGGCTTTCCTGAATAAAAAGGTGTTTAGGCCAGTCTTAAAAGAGACCCGTGTCTGTGTTGCCCTTAAGTGGTCAGGGAGACTGCCAGAGGTGGAGATGAGCACCAGATGGATGAAATTCACACGTTAAGGGAGGGAACGTTTCTTGGTGAGTGATGTAACTCGCTGAGGGTGAGGGACCAGAGGAAATACATCGATGCTGACTCAGGTTTCTCTGGCATACTCCCACGTGTTAGCCAGGCTTTGCTTTGTGATATGTGACTCCTTTATCCTGTGATAGTTGCTCCCATAGATTGGCCTGTATTGGGGAAAATCTGGCTCCGGGTGGACAGTCAACAGTGGCGAGTGAAGCTTATTTAGCACAACTAGCGTACGCTGTTTACCCCCTAACGCTAAGATTAAAAAATAAAAGGGAGCAAGTCGATTGTGACATGGGTTTAGCATAGATAGAGTAAGAGAATAGATAAGTAGAAGAGTGAATACATAACTAGATAAACAGAGAGGCAGGCAGGGACGAAAAGAGCAGGAGACGACAGTTGCGGATCTCACAGGAAGTTGCGTCACGACCGCCAGAGTTCTTCTTCGAGGTTTTACGGTAGTTCTGCAGAAGGTACTTTGCATTACCGCCCGTTAGCGCCTCCCTCTGGATATAGTGTTCGTCAACATACAATATTGTCAAATGAACACATATATATGCATATTTTACATAATTGTATATTGTTATATACATATTGTTTACGTGTGTTTTTATATGTGTCTGTAATAGAGTTACATTTATTTAATATGCTCAACTGTCTCATTTTCATGACACTTGCATGTTTTCCCATAATGAAAAGTGTATTTTCAATCTGATTACTGTTACTTGTTCTTTGCTCTCAGTTCCCCTACATCGTACGTTATTTTGGACTGAGTGAAGAGGTCGTCTGTTTGTTGTTGCGTTATCCTAATACTGTTGCGCTGGGACCCACATGACTGTGATACTTTCCTCTTGTCTGCCTACTCAGAGTCCATAAAGCAGATCCTTTATAATTTACCATTACATTACCACTACATATAGGCTAAACTAGGGCCTATATTTTATTTCAGATTATTTACCGGTAAATAAACAAACCACACAAATTATATAACATAAAAACCAACTGCACTTTAAAGTGGACTTTAGCCTTCAGGCCTTCACAGTTTTATGGTCATTAGCTGTGGAAGTGTCAACATAGGGAGCGCTTGGTTACAAAAACGAAAACAGCACTGCTCCCATGCAGGAGGCAAATTACTGTTAATACCCTGAGCTGTGTGATCAGCCCATATGGTGTGCATGCGGAGCCAGAGGGACTGCTTGTGCATGCATCATGTTGGGGGAGGATAGTGTCCTATCTGTGTATCTGTAAAGATAAAACATTTAAATAAAACCAAACTAATAAGGGCTGTTTTTTTTAAGGGGTGATACCCCTTAAATATGCAAATGAGGCATTATCTAATGCTACCAGCAAACAGACAAAGTGTAGTAAAATAAACGTATAATAAATGAGTATTTTGGATGTTTCCTTTCCACTAGTCCGAGAGAAGACACGAACATTCCCTAAATCTCAAAACTGCATGAACAAACAATGTTTTCTCTTTATTAATATTTCTCAGAAGACTTTATGAGTGAGTATATGTGTTTATTGTATGTATTTATGTATGTATTTGGAATTGACATATTGATTGAGGCATTTCACTAAAAACCTAAAATGTCATGCAGCTAGAGGAGAAGTCAGGTGATCACCAAAGTCAGTCGGCTTCCTCCTCTGGGAGCCATGGACGTCTGCACACGATGTCATCGCAATCAATCCAATAGATCATTATGAGATATGATGTCTCAGTATACCAGCAAGTAATCAATCAAACTGGGTCATATTTTGATGTCAATTTGAATTGAACGGACTACGTCTGATTTATATTGAGTTGATAAATACCAGCACGATTTTCCCACAACCCTTGTATGTGTGTATCCGAACTGTCCCCGGTGTCGTGGGAGAGGCACTCGGCCCTGCTCAGATAACTTTCTTTTCCTCCTCACAAATTGCCTCCCTCACTAACAGATCATCTGTCTAAGCCACAGAAACCTAATCACACAAACACACATTTCTTTTTCTCTGTACGGCTTTAACAAGCTCAGTGGCCCACGGATAGGAGAGAGGACAGACTGAGGTGGTGAACCACAGTCAACCTCTGGTTCCAGGTCAGACTGATAGCCGGTTGAGGATATATGTGTGGAGACGCTTTTTAAACATCAGTTGTTTTCTACCTGATGTGGCAACGGTTCCTTTCTGGCCTCAGTTTTCTTCACATTTAACAGAATATATATATCAGAGTGTCAATTTGACAGATAGCCAAAAGGTACTCATGTCAAACTGGCTACACAATATAGTATATAATAAATATCAGCATCAGGTTTCACACAAACGTCATGATCAGGGTCAGGTAGTAACGGATAACATGTAATTGAGACGATGTAAACAGATTACAATAATAACTAATCAACCCAGATTACATTTGAAAAAATGTGCCACCAGATCATAGTTTCATTGTCAAGGATTACTTATCAAAAATAGGCTTCATGTTAACGCCGGCACGTTTCGTGAGGGGATCTTAAAGATGCGTCATGGTAAATTGAGTTTATGCCTTTTTATTTACATCGAAAAAGGAAAATTAACATTTTCAGTAAGTGCCCCATTTGCTTAAGAAGAGCAAGATGCAGTTTATTTGCATGGTTTTGAAATGTTAAAAAAAACTTAAACTTTTGTCCATTCTTATTATAAAGTTGCACCGTTTCCATTGTTTGCTTTCTGAAGTGATCCAAAAGTATTCAGATTACATTACGTTTCTTGTAATAAATGGATTGCATTACTGAATACGAACATTGGCATGTAATTCATATTCTGTAAACATGACATTTCAAAGTAATCTGACCCAACCTGGGTCATGAGCGCGTCACACAGCTCCTCCTAGTGGGCACAGTGTGAAACTGTCAGATGGCCTGTTTTAAGTGGGTTAAAGGAGTTTCTGACACAGAGCCGATCGGACCATACTCTGCTCATTTAGCCTAAAGTCCACTGCAAGCTCACTGACCTTTTGATGTGCTAATACTGCACAAAACAACCAGTTATGGCATACCTTTAGAGTACTAGTCAATACTATTATGACACAAAGATACATGGTTACCTCCCTTTATGAAGATGCATACCTTTATCTTCATTATATAGCAGGTTGCATCACGAGCACTACAACTAAAAGCTGCACTCATCTTTTTTATATTAACAATGGATGGTGTGTAATGTAAAAGGTGTCGCTTTTTGGTTTTGCGGTCCACAACTTCGCTCCAACGTACCTCATTTCCAGCCACAGCAGTCAGCTCTGCATCGTCACAATGCACACTACCTGCTCAGCACCAAATACCAAACAGACAAAGTTAGAAACTATCCGGTGAACATAGTGGAGCGTTTTTTTAACCACTGAAGAGCCAGATATTTCCCTCTGGAGTTAGTCGAGACCAAAGACAGAGCTAAAAGGAGAGCGAGGCCAGACACTTTAAACAAATGCCATTGTTGCTCTGCTGGGTATAAAAACAGGAAACTCGACAACTTGTCACAACTGGGGGAAAAAGCCAATCTGCAACAAACTCAGAGATTGTTACCAAACTATATGATGGAAAACTGGGTGGACCAAAAACAGAAGCACTAGAATATTGTTCTCCTCCATAAGAACAACACTCATGCATTGTACTCTCCAAATTTGCATTTAAAACAAATAGGCACCGCCTGTGATTTTAACCAAATAACAAACCCCCATTGTCACAGGAGGTGGCAGCGCCACAAACCACAAAGCACTTCACCGAACCAAACCGGTCAATTTGCTCCTGACGAGCCCCCATGTTGTCACAACCTGGCTCAAGGCCGGCCGGAGGAGGGGAGACTACACGAGTCGTTGCTGAAGAAGTTCATTTTACATCACTGAAATGTAATGATAAACCAATTGTAACAAAACCAAACCGAGTGGAAGCCAGGGGAGAGAACGACTGACTGACACCAGTTTACGGTCTTCATGAGGCGATAATATCTCATATGTTGTGTTTTCCATTCGTCCGGTTTCAGCAGCGTCACTGGATTAGCCGAGCGGTGAACGATGCATAAAAACCTAGAATACCTTTACCCTCATTCACGGCTCCTCCATTTCCACTTGGCTGTCTGGATATTAAAAAAAAAGGGGTTAAATAAAGTAAAAAACTACACATAATGCAACATAAGTTAACATTGAAGTTTAATCATTCATAGACTCTGAACTGACTTAGGTGTGAAGTCAGCAAACATTATTGCTGCAAGAAGTGTTGTTGATGCATTTTTATACAGCTGCTTTGGTATGTCTGGCTTTCCCACAGAACAGTTACATTCACTGCGCTGTCCATAAATACTGTACAAAAATAATATGTGCTTTGACCAAAAAAAACCATCCTCAGACTCCCACTGTGCTCAGAGGAAGCGATAAGGCTTTGTTCAATGACGTATATACAGTCTGCTCTTTCATTTACTGGCATCCTGTTAAATAGAATAAATTATATCTTGCACTTGCTGTGTGAGCCATTATCCAAGTCTCTGCAACGTCGTCACATTTTAATGTCCTTATGGTTAATAGTCCGTGTCCAAAGTGCATGAAAAAAGTCAAAGAAAATCCACTTGAGTGGGTGCAGATTCAGGTCCAGGCACAGCTGTTAAGCGTCTTTTTTTGTTTTTGCTGTTGAGTGACTCCACTTTTGCATGTGCACCATGAAAACAGTCCAAAAGGTTGTTTTGAGTTGGACTCACAGCTGTGCCTGGAGCTGAATTCTACACCTTTGTTTTTTTTTTTTCTTTAAATATAAGTAATGTTGTCTCTGTGTTACTTCAGTCCCATCCAACGTACGCATGGGCCCAGCTGGACATCCTGAAGTTCGAACGTTCCGTCACACCCGGCCTTTCCTCTCCAAAAACACGTTGAGAGGAAGGCGAGAGGGCGGTGCTATTCCTTCCCAGCGACACCGTCTTTGTGCTCCACATTCACAGTCTGTAATGGCAGGACTCTCTCCACTAGGCGGAGCTCTCTCCCCAGCAGGCGGCGTCCGTCCGGCTCCACCAGTGTGGCGCGGCGCATCAACTCCTCCGCTGGCGTCTAAAGCCGACACGTCTGATATTTGCTGTGCGGGGGGGGAGCCAGCTCGTAGAAGAGGACGTAGGCGTTGCTGCTGCGGACCTGGCTGGAGGACACTGGGCTCACCCTGCACAGAACACACACACACAGTACAGTTTCATTTTCAGAGTTTTCATTACAGTATAATTAGACAGCACAGCTTTCTGCCAATTTGATAAGACGATATGTGCCGACAGTAGATCTGAGAGTCCATACCTGGAGTCGTTGTAGCTGTGCCACTCCCCCAGCGCCGGGTTCTTGCAGTAGGCCGTGTAATGGCCTCCCAGAGCGTTTCCCGAGTGGTTGGATACGGCGTACAGGTTATAGACGGCGCGCTCTGCAGGGAGACAAAGAGAGGCCTTACTCATCAAATCCAGCCGAGCTCGGAAAGTGCACGGAATGTCCTCCCTTATCTCTCCTCTGGTGACAGCGAGCGTGTCACCTTCGGCAAAAAAAAAACAAACTCACCGCTGCTCTCCGAGGCGAACTCCCGCAGGTCCAGCTCTTTGAGGGGGAAGTTGACATAAGTGGAGAGTTTGCTGGTTCGGATGTTGGAGTCTGAGAAGCGCTTCAGGTCTGAGAGGAACATCGAGTCAAGGAGCGCACACACACACACACACACACCGACCGGTTCAAAAATGACATTATTGTGTTTTCAGTGCAATTTTGAGTACTTCTGCTCCACAGCATGCGAGAGGAAAAACATGTGAGGAAAGGATACGAAGCACGAGTATCTGGGGGAACTTCTGGACGCTGAATCTTTTGGTGCATTTCCTTCTGGTCTTGCATCGGTTGCACGTCTGAGAGAGGGAGGGAGACAAAGACGGAGAGGGCAGTGAGACATTGCTGCTGTGTAATCCATGTTTACGAAGGATCGAGGAGAGTGTGGAGGCTCCTTACCGGTCTCTCCTCCCCGTCCAACACATCCTCTTTTGTAAAGAGCCTCAAGCAGTCTCTGAGAGTCACTTCACCGGAGCTCTTCTGCGGAGACGGAGTACAAAGCATGTCCATGAATTTATGATGTGATACAGCATGACAAAACTGGCCACTTTGTCTGTTTATCATCAGAATTTGATAATTACAGACAAGAAATGACTTGTTTTCCACTGTAATACAAACGTCTTTACAGCTTTGCCAACACTATTTCACAAAATACGGATTGGCTAAACCTTTCCAAAGTGTGTGTGTGTGTGTGTGTGTGTGTGTGTGTGTGTGTGTGTGTGTGTGTGTGTGTGTGTGTGTTCTGACCTGTGCAACAGGTATGGATAGGTCCCAGAATGGATCAAACACCGTGGAGCGGAAGCCACAGACGGTGCACGTCACAGAGCTCTTCAGCTGTCCAACAAACAGATCTAAAACAGGCAGAAACAAGACGCGTAGGATTACATTTAATATGCATCTAAATTCAAGGACGGTTTGAAGGTAGTTATGCAGCACATCAAGGTTAATCCCTTACCCACGACTTTGCTGTCCTCTCTCTCCAAGTACATGTTCCACATCCGCTTGCCTTTTTCATCATCCCTGTGAATGAAACCGGACAGACATTCAGGTCAAACCTATTCATGCCAGAGCGTCGCCTGGCAGTCTGTCTAAGCCAGACTGTTGCCGCCGTGCTGTTGTACACTATAGTGTTCAATATGTCCGTTCCGGTCAACGTGATTGGTCGATGTCTTTATTGGCGGCGCAAACGCAACGATAAACATTGACCTCGTTCTGGAGAAGAATTACGCTTTTCCGCTGCGTAATATTGGCGTTCTGCCATATATATATATATATATATAATGCGAAATAAATCACATGAAAAAGTTGCCGCCTGTGTATCCAATTATGAAAGTTTCTGGAATTCCAGGTATAATGGTAGTATAATATATATGACTACTGTCATTTCACATAATGTTAGTTCAGAAAATAGCCACATAATTAATGACATTGTAATTATAAATAATTACAGTTTATTCCCACCTTTCAGGAATGCAGCAGCGTTTTTCTTGGCAATGAGAGGTGTCAGTGACAGGGCAGGTTATGAGTGACTAATTGGGAGCAGAGGTGAGAAGTGTGTGTGTGTGTGGACGGGGGGTGCTGACTTACGAGAGGTGGTCAAAGTCCTCGACGTACACCTTCGGGCGGACGGTCACTCGGTTCACCTCGTTATGGAGACCGTCCAATAAGAAACGTAGAAACTCCTGGGCGTCCTGCTGACTGCAAGGAGACAAAAAGGAGACTTGTTACTTTCTTCAGCCTGAAATCAGCAGTTATTCTTGAACTGAATCAAAAGGAAAAAGGCCTACGGGCAGAGGAGGGGGGAAGACTTACTTGCAGCCCACAAATTTGGGAGCGAATCTCTGGATCTGGCTCTTGAAATCAGAGGGGCTGATGGCCTCGTTGTTCACAGAGGTCCACAGGCTCTGAGTCAGCTTTGCAAACTCTACGGCGAAGGAAAGAAATAATGATCACAATCATGAAAACAAGAAATTTCCTTAGTTCAAAACACCGAAATTCAACATGTTCGTCGGCATTCTTTAGCCAAAGAGGCAGATTTTGGACCTGGACTAAGACATTTCTGTAAATCAAGCTGTGACACCAACGAGTCTGAACATCTGGGAGATTTCTACGTATTTGTATGAAAATGAATATTAGGTTTTGAACTCGACGCGTCTAAAAACAAGCGGACAGCATGGACTCAACCAGGGCGGACTTTATACAATCCACTTACTTTCAACTGCATGGCAAGGTCTTCATCAGCGAATGGACCTGGCTCGGGTGTCGTGCCAGTGATGCGACTTTAAGCCGGTCACTGAAGACACCTGAGCCAGTTCCATGAAATGCTGAAGCGCCGTCTCACCGCTGTGACGCGCGGCTGAAAGCTCTGAACAGATACGAAGTGAGAGCGATGCAGTCGCGACACAAAATAATGGCCTTTTAAAAGACATTTTATTTGTCGGACTGCTTACTTTAACATACTCTTATATCGTTAATCATATTCGATCGTAACTTTTCATATTTCCATTATTAACTACGTCTTATATTGCACCGTGTGATGCACCGCTCACCATGCCAAGTTCCTTGTCGGTGCAAACATACTTGGCAACATCGTGATGCACATACTGTGACCTGTGAGAACATTCTGTGCCAACACACCCTCTAAAAAGCCCCGTAGGAGTGAAACGGTCCCTTTCATTTAGTGCAGCGTACAGAAGGAACTGCTTGAATGGATCAAAGCGCTTGGGACAGACTCGTTCCTACAGAAATGCAGTTTAACTAATTCACTTACAGCAATCAAGCAGTCCGCCGAGTGTTCATTTTGGCTCTTTTCACACATGGCGACATACGGGAAAGCATTTAAAAACTAAATCGCTGTCAGGTCTTCAGCAGCGAGTCAGTGGCGCACAGCAACATGCCGATTGTACGGAGTACATGAAAAAAACGACAATATGTGACCTTCTGCTGAGCCATAAAGTGACTCAACATGGCCGAGGCGCCACTCGCGCCTGCAAATGTTCCTCATTACGCTGCTACGTTGTGCTCCAACAGCTCAGCGCTCTCGTCCTACCTTCCATGAGAGCGGCGTTCGCCGTGCAGTTGCTGTTGTTGAGGTCTGCGCGATGGACGTTTCTCAGGCAGTAGTCCCTCAGCTCGGGGGTGTTACTCAGACACTGAAGGATGGAGTTCATGAAACACTGGGAGACACAAAAGACGAATTTAACGAGGTTCCAGACGCAGCGGGTCAAAGTGCAGCGTGTTGTACGTCGGACCACAACGTGACGTAAAAGCACTTACCGTGTTGCCCAGGTTCCTCAGTCCCACCAGGCCTTGAGGACTCTTGTTCTATTCAAATAGAAAAGCAGGGAGATGTTTGGTGCGTTCAGGCTTTTATTGGAGAATTGTAAACGGAACAGAAAACACACAAAGCTTTTAAACAGCATGAGCAAGACCTGGCAGGTCAACGTTGTGACCATGGACGCAATGGGCCTCCTTGTTTGGTCCACTTTGAATATACGGCACTGAGCTGGACCGTAAAAGGGTTTACAGTTCAAATTCAAACCATAAATAGCAGATGCCAATCCTGACAACTGAGCTATTGTCTTGTGTGTCTCGTCAAATGAATACGTGATGATGTATTGATGCTAAAGAGACCCATGTTCTAAAAGCGTCCATGCAGATATTAGCTGTTCTTTCCCTCTCGTGTGTGTGTTGCCTGCTGTAGCCGCAACAGATCAGCTTGCACGCGGCGTCAGTATGATGTAACTACTGCACGACAGCAGCCCCGCTACATTCCTCAAGTGTGAGTAAGCCTGAAAGGACGGTCTGGCCTTTAGTCAATGCGCACCATCTGACACATTGTTGGCACCAGCATGGCGGCACTGGTGCTGTGGATATCGGCGACTGTTCCACACACACACACGGGATGAAATAGCAGCGCCAAGGAGTCTTCCAGACGCCACTCGCACCGCAGTGACGTCACACGAGAGCGTGACGCGGCCCCGGGAGGAGACGAGCTCTGCTGGGAAACCGTAGAACGCAACGCGGTGTCAAGTTGTTTGTGTGCAGAGTTTCAAATTGCTGCCCGAGACCAGGATCAACATGTTTAAGCGATATATCATGTGCCACCTGTGGGGTTTATCGTCGGTCGGGCAGACTGATGCAAGGCTCTGGCAGGGACTCACCGCAACCAATGTTCAATTCAAACGCTTAATAAAACGGACGGGAAACTATTTCATGCAGAGATTTGCTAATTAGCAGGAATGTAGCATAATGTTTCAGCTGGAGATGCATCGTGATGACGTATTGTACATTAACATGTTAATGTAATTGTGTAAAACGCAGTAAAATGATTGCGTCTTACTGGTCTGAACAAGATCCTCCTTGAACACCGAGACAAATAATTGTTATGAGAAGATAAATATTAACAGGAGACATACTGGCTTGTGACCTGCAGCTCATCCCGAAAGAGGGAACATAGTAACAGTGTAACTTGATGACGCGGAGCTATTACGCACCGTCACGCTTCAACGCCTCCGCTGACAGCCGAGCAACGCATCGACGGAAGCACGCGTGGAGGCACAGACGCAAGCAGTAAACTGAGCAGCGACGTCAGCGACCTGTGTTTAATGCAAACACGTTGCGGTTTATTCTTCACTGCACTCTTGAGTTCCACTGTCGGTTTGCCTACAGTGTGCTTCTTCTTCACTGAAACAGATGAAGAAATGATTACATTGGGATATTTGCCGGGGTCTGTACCAGTCTTATTAAAGACTATATTAAGAAATGTTGCGCCTCGTGCGATTTGAAAATTGAAGAAGGCCATATTGTGATTGTTCAGCCCTCAGTTAGTACATCCTATGTTGTGTTAGTGGAGAGGTTTTAGTGCCTTGTGGTGGTCGTCATGTTGCTCCAAAAGCTGAAAATAGAACCGTGAAATCTCAAATATTTTCCCTCCCTTTATGTCTCCCCTGCAGCATTTGAAGGTGACCATATGGTGTTGAGTCCCAACGTGCTGCACTGCACTGGTGAATACTGACTAGCGGGGCTTGGCACGCTCAGCAGGCGGCTAAAAAAAAAACAAAAAAAAAACAGACCCATCCAAAAAACCCCGAGGAGGTGATTGCATTCAGGTAATCTCTGGGCAAGACGGCTCTCCACTGGTTGGGATGACTTCAGGAAGGAAAGAGAGGGAGATAGAGAACACTGTGTCCTAAACCAGCTATGCATGCCTGGTCAAGGCCGCAGAACATGTGACGGAGGAAGCAACACTCCCGCGCACACGGTGCCAGCTATGACAGTCCCTTGGAGAGAGTACAAACCTGCGTCTCTGTTACATAACAGCAGGGCTTGGAGACGTCCAAAATGTTACAAAAGTTCTGGCACGCTTCTAAAACTTATAAGAGAAAGAGATGAAAAATACCTAGGATAAAAAAATAAGTACATTCAAACGTTGCCTCCTGAGGCATGTGATGAACTCAGCTTAAGAGTCTACAGCCCTGTGAGGCATTACGCTGACGTCAGCAAGCTAAGATATTAAAAATCGAAATGCTAAGATTCTCATGAAGGTAGTTATCTTGTTCACCATCTTAGTTTATCTTGCTAGCGTGCCAACATTCGCCAATTGACGTTTCGCTCAGCCCTAACCCGCCACTGCTGCTCCGTCAAGCTGCCAGAGCCACCATGGAGCCCACACTGTCACTAACTGCACTTCCTGAATATATATTATCTTATTTTAGAAAATAAATAAATAAAAAGCGATGTCAGAGAGAAGAGTCTACGATATGAGCTTGAAGGATACAGCAACATTATGATTGGCCAGTCTGCGTTCGTTGGGCGGGACTTAGCGAAGGGTCAATTCACATTAAACACAAAGTAGAGCTGAGGCCGATGGGAATCTCATTAGGTTTGCAGGTATTTGAACAAAAAACTAACTATTGGACACATTTTTTGTGCGTGTGTGGAGTAGTCGATCATGATTCTGCAACTATTTTGAGAAATTGTTTAAATCATTTTACAAGCAAAGATGCCAAAATGTCCTGGTTCCAACATCTGAAATGGGAGGATTTGCTGCTTTTCTTCGTCTTATGTAATATGAAACTGAATATCTGTGGATGGAGGACTGCCATCATCACCTTGAGCTTTGGGAAACTGTGATAGGTATTTTATAAAACCAAAAGATCCACTGATTATAGCCTGATTAATAGATAATGAAGAGCTGACGATGGTGCGAGACGAAAGGTCAGACGATCACCAAAGTCACTGGGATTATTCTTCTAGGAATCATGAATGTCTATATTTAGAATTCATGGCAATCCATCCCATGGTTGTGGAGATATTCAAGTCCAGAGCGAGGTGATGCACCAACCGACCAATCGCCATTACTAAATCTAGCAGCACTACAAACTAAACTAAGAAAAGTCTGCTGTGTGTCCCGTGTAAACACAAGCATGCATACCAATGAGAGCACAGATCATGTGTGGAGAGGCCAATAATATCCCCTTCAGAGAGGACATCGACTTTAATTGCAGCCCGTGTCCAAAATCCTTCGCACTGCTGTGTAAACACGTCAGACGCACAAGAGTATGCGGGCTGTTGTGTTAACAAAATGTACCGGGCAGATGATAAGGTGTCAGCCATGGGCTCCTTATCAGCGGAGCTCCTTCCTACTACGCAAACGTCCCACTCGAATTCTCACTTTGATGCAGGCAGCCGCTGTTCTCGACTCCCCTGCATTGTGCACTGTGTGCTTACGGCCCCCCCCCCCTCCCCTCCTCCTTCTCCTCTTTAAAGGCAGATTACGGCCTAAAGGTCAGAGTTGGACCTCCACAAAGCTCTCTGTGGCTTCCCATATGGTGCCAAAGTGGAATGAGAAGGGATCTATAGCTGGTTGTGATTTTACATGTTTTTTTCCCTTTTTAAAAGCTGCACACAAGGGCCATATTTCATGGCGTCTATGTATTCTCTACATAAGCATAGCCATGAGATTTTTTTCACAGGATATGACTAATTTGACTGCGCTACTTGTGTGGCAAATACTGCAATGTCAGCATACTTTATCTACTTTATGATCTACAGGCCTTAAAGAAAACTTACATGCCGAAACTGAACAAACTTTCTTCACCCAGGTTCAACAATACATCTGGGTTTAACATACAATCCCATTTTAAACAAACTGAAGAAAACAAGTTGTCCCCCCCCCCCCCCCCCCCCCGTCCTGAAATAAATACATCCAACATTATTGTTTATGTTAAACTTACTGTACATAATTGTAAAAAAATTATCAAATCTAAATAATCTGAAGGCCCAGCCAGACCCCCGTCCTGCTCAAGGCTCAGCCCCCATTGTTTTATATAGTGCTGGTAAAACAATGTGCGTAATTTAAAAAATTAAAATTAAAAAAAAAAAAAGAGGAAAAATGTGACCAAAATGAGAACGTATGAGCAAGAGGCTGCTGCTTGCAGACAGGTGAGACGGAAGCAGAGGTGCAGCAGCAGCAGCGGCGGTGGTGGTGGTGGTGGTGGAGGAGGACTCACCTTGGCCTGGTTGATGATCAGACCCATGAACGTGGACACCAGCTTGGACCGGGACAACGACGGACTCTTCCGCCGCAGGTCGGGCTTGTCTACGGGGAAAGCGGCCGGCTCCTCCGGCACAGTCACCGTGTACGAGTGTCGCAGAGACGGCATGCTCGGTAGCGGTGTTGTGGTGGTGGTGAAATGCAGAAATACGAATCGATGAATAATCAATCGACAAGGCTAGTCGGTCGGTTTTGTCGTCCTGCTCGTGTCTGCGGGCTGTCGGTCTCGTCTGTCCCGCACTCGTAAGTTACACGACCCGCTCGTGCTGGAGAATAACAGAGCGGTGGCGTGTGTTGGAGTTTTTACTGCGTGCTTTAAACAGCCCCTCCCACCCAGCGAGGCGCTGCCTTCACGTGCCGTAGGAAATATCGTAACCGCCAACGGTACAGCGACAGTAACAAAGTAGCTGTGAAAGAGCTAGATGGAGAAAAGCACTCAGATTATTCACTTATAAGTAAAAACACTGCAATGTAAAAAAAATACCAGATTAGTAGTAAAGGTTCTGTATTGATAAACGTACTATTTATGTGAGTATTATCAGCAAAATAGACCTCTAGACTACAAAATAGTAAAGTATCAAAAGTAAAATAATTAATTCTGCAGTAAAATGTCCTGTACTTTTGTTTTAATATGTGACAATATTAGGTTTATTGTGTAAGCAGCATTTTTACTGTTGTAGCTGGTTGAGGTAGAGCTAGTTTCAACAACTATTTTATAACATTATAGTTTAGTCCAGAGGTTCCTGGCCTAGGAAGTCGGGCCCCTCCAAAGGGTTATTATTAAGGAAGGACAGAAGAAGTTATAGAGAAATTCTTTACTTTTTAATCTACTCGTTTCTTTTTTTGTTGTAAAATATATGTTTAGATTTATTTAAATGAAACCATGTGTTTTTAGTAGAACTGATCAACACATAAACATCTGAAATTTGACAAGGGGCAACAACCTGAGACTGTTTTTTGACGAGTTGGGAACCACTTGTTTCTTAACTTTCTTAATACAATCATATATCTATATATTATTAATGTAAAATCCTTTTCTTTAAAATAACTATTAACTATATCTCTCAAATATATGTAGTGGAGTAAAAAGAGTCTACAAAGTACAATTCCCCATCAATTATAAAATTGATATACTCAAGTGAAGTATAATTACAATAAAACTGATTCTACTAAATACAGTAATAATTCCACTCAACATTCAAAGATATTCACATTTCATTGATAAGATGGGGTTTACAACAAGATACCACAAGCAAGTTTTCTTATTGTATAGCTAAAACCAAATATGTGTGCAAATATGCAGAAAATAAAAGCTCTCATCAACTTTATTCCACCGCCCAAAAACCTCAGCAGAAAGACTTGCTGTCCTTGACTTTGATCTTTCGACTGTGGGTCTGATTTTACACAGAAACGGCGAGTCTGATAAGAAACTTGATAGCTGGCCTCATAAACCTTAACATGTCCTTACAAATCACTAAGTCCAGTGCTTTTAGAGTCACGTAGCACGCGATACTTAGCTGATGAATCAGGTTTTATACCTGTATTATTGCATTGGGGGAGCAGTGAAACCACACAACATGTCTCTTGAGCAGAACTAAATAACTTTGAGTCTCTTGGAGTGAGTAACAGAAGGGCTTACCCCCTTGGGAGCATGAATATGCTCAGGAAAACTCAAGACAATATATTGGTTACATTCAGATATTTTTTTGGGACATTTTGGTTTGATTGTAGCGCTAGAAGAAAAGTTAGGGGGTCACAAATAATATTAGGATCTATCCTCTGGAGATTGTGAATATTTAAATAAAATTGGACGTTAATCTGACCAGTAAGTGACTAGCAGGACAAAACACAAAAACGTGGAATTCCATTCACACCCAACTGCCACAGCGTAAAAACACAGTGTGCAGTGAGAGAACACCTCAAACAGATGTACAAGCCGACCCAACAGGAACACTGAGTCAGGGAATCCCTTTGTAATAATTAACCACCCAAACGCATTGAAGAAGAATGTGACCAGCTAACTTAGACACATTCCAGCCATAGCAGACTGTCACAGCACATTCAAAAGCACACATGTTCTGAACACATTCCAGGTTTATCAGTAACAGAGCACATTCATATTTCAAGGCAGATGAACTCACTTGATTTCTTTTGTTCAAACACCTCTCTGAAAACAAACTTTGCTCAATCATTAACCACTAATATGTGAATCTATAAAATGTGGCAAACCTGACACACATATGATCTCACAGACATACAGGTGTGAAGGTGATACTGTTTGCAGCAAGAGAGAAACAAATCGCCCTGAAAGCACACTCCCAAATAATTACAACAATTTCAATTTCAAACACACCTTTTCCGTCGTTACAGGGTCGCTCCCTTCATTGCAACATGCAAATATGTACTTCCACTTTGCTCCTCCACCCTCAGGCGAGCCCTGCATCCTGCACACATGCACGTCAGCGAGGGAATACCGTGAGCAGTAATCACGTCTGGTGTCATGTTTACCAAAGTAACCATCTTTGTTTATTGTGTTAGCATGCTAACATTTGCCGATTACCGCTAAGCACAAAGTACAGCTGAGGCTGATATGAATGTAATCAGTGCTGTAGGTATTTGGTCATAGACCAAAGCCTTGGACAAATTACACTTTTGACTTAGATCACTACATTTCATACAATTCATCCTAAGGGGGACATGAATGTTGGTACCCGATTTTACACAAGTTCTTCCAATTATTGTTAAGATGTTTCAATCAACACCACAAATGTCAACGTCGCGATGGCACTAGAGGAAAAGTCAGGGGAACCACCAAGGTTATTGAAATTCAACCTGAGGGGAATATGAATGGTATAGACAGCAACGCCAGACTGCTGCTCTTCACTGAGAATGAAAGGCTGAACACAAACCAGCTAAATAAAACCTTACATCGGCAGAATAATTTGAACGATGCAATAATTACATTGGAAATTCTCCACATTGGGTTCATTTAGGGAATGGCTAAACCTATTCATGCTCCCAGAGGTTGAACCCCTTACAATTTGGACACTAAAAATGGCAACTCTGTCCACATGATATCTTAAAATTGACATGTTGTCAAGAAAGTTGCTGAGCACGCTAATATTTCAAGGCCACTTGATTTTTTGAATGACCCCCATGGAATTTTGTTTTCACACCTCTCTGATAACAAAACTTTACTGAATCAAGAATCATTAATATGTGAAATTAATAAAATGTGGCAAAACTGACATTTAGAGGGGATTCAACTTGATAAGAGAGATATGATCAAGATAACTGCCATGTGCTGCTAACTATTGTTAATAATCACCTCAATGTATTATCTCACAGACATACAGGTATGAAGTTGCTACTATTTTCAGCAAGAGGGAAAATCGCTGTGAAGGCACACTCTCAAACAATTACTGCAATTACATCTTCAAACACACCTTTGCCATTATAACAAAGCCACTCCTTTCATATGTATTTCAACTTTGCTCCTCCATCCCCAGGCGAGGCCTGCATCCTGTACACATGCACATCAGCGAGGGAATACCTTGAGCAGTAATCACGCATGAGCAAACTAAGGGAACCCTTTTCTATAAACGTCACCTTACCTAAACTTCACCGTGAGTCACATTATGTGACTCACATAGCTGCCTTTACAAAGAGCAGTGAATCATGCATAGCCAAATACAAGCAAGAAGACACAATACGTAATAGATGCATGGAAACTGCTTTTTTGAGTATGGTATGAGCCGAACAGCAAATCAAAATAAAAATGTATATGAACCGGTATAGGTAAGCATCAGTGTAAAGTTATATGCAGATAATCTTGTGATGTATTTAACTAACTGGGAAAGGTCTACACTGCTTTTGTTTGATTTGAAATCTCAAAGGCCGTCTCGTGACTTTAACTTTGAATGTGTGTTTAGCTCGCTGCATCGCTGCATTGTGTGGGCAGAAGACTTATAAAGGCAGTGCAACACCTACAAAATAACAACTATAGCAACTATAATTAATTATGCATTTTCTTTCAGCCTTCTTTGAACAGTCCAGCCCAATCTACGTCCTTTCATTCCACATGCAGCTGCTGTCAGATGTCACCGATAGCTGACGGATGACTAAAGTGTACATAAATGCCTTGAAGGCATGTTTATTGTGGAAGGAATTCACCTGAGTAGACTTTGCAACTTCGAAACAACTGAACATGATCACAAGGTGTGGACTGAATGAGGCATCATACCTTTCTTGTAATTATGTTGCTAGGAGACAGTTGCATTGACCCAAATTCAAAACACTGTAGAACGACATGTTCAGGCTTTTTTAAACGCTCATACGAAAAATGAAATAAAACTGAACATGTACTCTTTAAAATGTATGGTAATTAAATACTTTAAAGTGAAATAAAGAAACTGTAAAGATTGTAAAGGTGTATTTTGATTGGTGTAACTATACTGACACTGTTTTCAGCGGTGGAAAGTAATTAATAGTAATTTTGAGGTACTTGTAGTTTACTTGAGTAATTGTATTTACTGCTACTTTATAGGTTACTTTTACTTAACTACATTTCAGAAGTAAATATTGTAATTTTTACTCGACTGCATATATTTTATAAGCTTTAGTTTCTTTGCTGATTTAGATAAATGTAATCATTGAATAAATGATTACGTAATATCATATATTAACTATGACCCAGCAGCCTGTAAAGTAATAAAGATGATCCCATCTTTACCAGCTGCAACATTAATATGATGAACACATTAATGCATCGGTAACTATAATCCACTAATATAATATACATTGTTCTGAAATATGCAAAAGGTTCTCGGTGGAGCCAGTGTTTGGTTCGTCCGGTCTGGACACCGTGAAGAGGACCCGCTCCCTTTAAATGAAGGAGCACTTCTAAGCGAACAAAAGCACAACGATTCTTAGTTTCAGATGATCATAAACCAATGAAAACATAGTTATGAATATAATATTTACTTTCTGCCCATATTTCCCAAAAATGCCACACACTGGCCCTTTAAGAAAAAGATGAATAGTTCTTCCAATACACTTGTAGCCCCGAATGGCCATATAGCTGCATGCGATGCATCAAATAAACTCGACTCGCACTGACTTTGAGAACTTATTCATTTATTAAAAGTCGGGTGGCACTGCTCTCAAAGAAAAAAACATCCTTTGGTCATGTTTTTTAAGCATCAAACAAAGACACTGTGTTAAAAAAACAAAAAAAGTCATGACATAAACTACCAAAGTGACAGGAAATGACTGTACATTTGTACATAGAAGGTAGCAAAACAGGCCTACCTATGAAAAACTGCCATCTAACTAATCCAAAAGTCCAGTAAAGAACACTGAAGGGATACATCAGACGTGTGGTGACACAGATTGACATTGAGAACGCACAAGGTGCCAAACAGGACACATTGACCAGGGACCATGCTTAGAGAACCTTACTCTACGGACAGTATTATAATAAGCCCTCACGTGTCCATCTTTACAGGCAACATGCTCAATGAATCAACAAGTCACAGCCAACAGTCAATATTTATGGCAGAAGTGTTACAACACTACAACTGATTAAGATAGAAGTGATGAAAATGAATAAAAACTGATTACAACCTGGGCACTAATCTGTGAAACCGAAATTTGAGTTAAAAACAAGAGTATTCATTTCACAAGGTGCCCTTCTCACACATAAATACTCACTTCATTTTACATTATGAAATACATCATCCTTTCCTCTTTGCTGCCACGAACTGATATTATAATTAGAGTAGTTCAAATAGGAAGTTAATAGATCAGCTCTGCTCTAAGTCAGAATAATTTTTATCCATACACTTTTAATTTCAGACACACCTGGATAACTTATGACACACCTGGATGGTATTGACCATGGTAATGCATGCAGGATACATGCAGGTCTGCTGCTGTTAGGGCTGAATGTAATTATTATTTCCATTATTGATTAATCTGCTGTTCATTTTCCTGAGGTATCAATTCTTGGCCCGACCCAATTCACAATAGGCCTCATAATAGTTCACAGGCTATTGTTTGTTTTATCTAATCGGTTAAAAAGAACAGAACGTACGATAGAAAGCCTGTCATATTAGTTTCAGAATCACAAGTAGGCTACAATTATCAGAACACACATGAAGGCTCCATCATGTGTCTCACAGGTGTACTGCAGATTTAAATGTTGAATAAAAGACTACAGAGGAAGTTCTGCTAATTTATTTGGCGACCCTAATTAACCCACCCATGGGTCCTGAACAAGTCGATGGAATGACTGCCTTAAACACAATATAACAGGGATACGAAAATGACTGACTTTGGCGCCATCTGGTGGTAGTAAAAAAAGACACTGTGGCAGACAGTAATGCACACATCTTTCAACAAAAAAGAGCCAAAGATGTTAAAATCTCTACACATACTGGCTTTAAGTAGATGATAATACACAGTGAGGTGTCCTGATGTATGGGAACAATGGAGGAGGGACTTACTTTTCTTGTTTAGTTACCTTCGGGTCTCATCAATAATAAGTGAACTCAAACATTTGTGAATGCACAGTGTCCTGTTTGGATATTTTGACTGGAACACAGCTGATCTACTGGCTAATTAATGCTGGTAAACGTTGTGCATCTTCAAGTCTTCTCTGTGTTTTCTTCTTTTTCACATGTCCCCTTGGCTCGCAGGGTGTTAGGAGAGGAGAGTGTGAACACGAGCCGGGAGCATGGAGATCACAGCGCTGATGCTCAGCAGAGAGACCGCAGGTGTGAGGTTACAGCTCGAGCTCACAGCTGGGAAAAGAAGAAACAATTAATTATATAGGACGCTCGGTGGCACTTTTTCTTGTGTTACGTCACAAATGTGTTGTGTATACATATGCGGCATTGAACCTTTTCCGGAGAAAAAATGCGGGGATATTCAATTTTTCGTCTCCAAAATGTCAAAAGTGAGTCATATTTATGATCATAAAGCGATAATATGATTTGTGTTGCTGGTGTCTGTTGGCTCATATCTCAGCGATAGTATGACGGAGAGAAATGTTACGGCTATGTCCGTAATCGTTGTGGTGTTGGCTTGTTTTGTGCTATCTTTCTTTGTCTGTTAGCATGTAGCTTCGAGTATTATCATGTCCAGAAATGTGCCGCGTGTGCACACAAAATGCGAAATATGAATGTGGTATTTGTAGTAATGCTAGTAGTTTGTGACTGAGTTGTTTGGGAGTATGTTCAACGGCTTTTATCGTCTTTTAGCCCTGCTTGTGAAGTTTTACGAGGTATGCGACATCATTATATTCGTTTTGTAATGAATACTTATTTTCGATGTTTTATGAAATACAGTCTCAACTGTGCCCCCTGAGGTACTCTCGGGTAACAAAGGTTAAAAATAAAGTAACTAAAAAAACATGCTATAAATATATTTTTTTTACATAGTTATCTGACTTTTTACGACATCTTTTCGACATACAAACTCTTCAACTGTTATTTGGCTGTTATTTATAGATTATTTGTTGTTGTATTTGTATGTTATGGTGCAATTAAAGGAATTTGAGGTCAAGCATTTCACTACATATTCTTGTACAACCAGTATTAGACCAATAAGCTTTGAACTTTGGTGAAAGATGTTGCTAAAAAATGTTTTTCGACATGCTGTACTATGACTTGTTTAAATTAAGTTGAGTATCTTCAAAAATAAAGTAACTAAAAAAGTAACTTTAAAAAAAATAAAAAGTAAATAAAATGTAACTTTTAGAATATAGTAACTTAAAAGTAACTTTTTTTTCAAAGTAACAAAAAAAGTAACTTTTTTTTCAAAGTAACTAAAAAAGTAACTTTTTTTTCAAAGTAACTAAAAAAGTAACTTTTTTTTCGAAGTAACTAAAAAAGTAACTTTTTTTTCGAAGTAACTAAAAAAGTAACTTTTTTCAAAGTAACTAAAAAAGTAACTTTTTTTTCAAAGTAACTAAAAAAGTAACTTTTTTTTCAAAGTAACTAAAAAAGTAACTTTTTTTTCAAAGTAACTAAAAAAGTACTTCGGAAAAAAAGTTACTTTTTTAGTTACTTTGAAAAAAAAGTTACTTTTTTAGTTACTTTGAAAAAAAGTTACTTTTTTAGTTACTTAGTTACAAGTCAGTCAATCAACTTCCTTTCTTCCTAAAAGTACACTGATTACTTCGACATACCATACGTATCCACAGGCTATCCACAACTTAATCCACGTAGATCGTTCCATTTAACACGTTCCATAACACATTTCCAAACACGGTCGGAAAACTGTGCGGCTCTATACTGCCTCAGATATTACTCACCACTGTCAGTAACTGTCCAAGTGTCCTTAAAGTGAGAGTTGTCTGTCACTTACATGTATTTCTTACTCTAACAAATTATAACGACATCCTTGTAACATTCAAAGTAGAAACAGAAGTGATTACAGTTAAACATGTAAATACAAGTGAATATTTAACAGCACATTGAATTTGGCTCCTACAGATGTTAAATTAACAGTGAAAACTCATCATAGCTTAATTTAACATTCATAATTACACTTCATGTTTACTTCTCCTGATCTTTACCTCCTATAACAAGGTCCATAGGGGCATCTCAATAAATAAACATGTTATATTATATTGTATTATATTATATAAGTGTTATTTACTGCTTTTTTCATGTTGGAATAAATGTTAAATATTTAACTGCCAAGTAATAATGCGTGTTTGATACTAAATTTCTTTTGCATGAAATCATACTGGGATGTTTGCTGAAATTGATATGATGGCCCGACCTAGAAAATTTTCCACCAGCCGCCACTGGCATATATACGTATATAGCTTTGATTGTTGTATATTTAAATAAATAAGCACATGTGGTACATTAGTACATTAGGTAAATGAGATAAACCAACATTTCTTGATCAAATCGGTATGAAAGTTGCACCAATTGTCCAGCTTGTGTTACTTGTGAAGTTGTACAGGCTGCTCCTGTGAAATATCCACAGCAGAGTGTTTCATAAAGAGACTGTGACAAGCGAGGCTTCTTGGAAAAATGAGGGAGACGTAGATGTGAACAAGTAATACACAAGTAGAGATGAATTCAGCATTTCCCCTAAGTCAGATCATCGCAGCGCTCTGCTTTATAATCACTTCATCTTGAGTTGGTATGAGTGTGAATTCTACCTCGTGTGACATTAACCAGCTTTGCAGTACTAGGTGTGTTTTTTCGTGAGTACTTGTGTGTCTGGTGCTTACAGCTTTGCAGTACTATGTGTGTGTTTTCGTGAGTACTTGTGTGTCTGGTGCTTACTCCGGCAGCTTTTCCTGTCTCGTTGCAGCATCCCAGTCACACAGCTGCAGACCGGTCCGGTCATCTTACTGGAGCAGATCTGCTCACAGCCTCCGTTTTCCTCCTCGCACCAGTCTGATCCTAAAGGTAGACGTCACAGGGGAGTCATGAAAGTCCCCAAAAAGCTTTGGAATTTGACTGAATAGCTGTGGAAAGTGCTGGAATTAGATTTGGAAATGAATCATTTCTGTAACGTGAACTTGGACAACATCGGTCATGTATTTAAAATGTTTCTTGAGGATATGAGAAATTCAATCATGAGTTGTTTTGCTTTGACTCCCGTGCAGATTTCCACAGATTTAAGAGGGAATACCAAAGAGAGTTATGACAGCTAGTAGGTCAGCTCCTTACTTACCTCTCCTTCTTATGGGTCCCACAGACAATATGTGCTCTTTATGATCACTGTCCTCCGAGCCCATGCGTCTCTTGTGTGGACAGTTCTGGATGCACAGGACACACACACACACATCAGTACAGCAGACGTTGTTTAGTCACCACTTTTCACTTTTGAGGTTTTAAGGTTTTCCCACCACTTTGCAGGCGTGCGTTTCAGAGTCACACAGGGTGACGTCACAGTGGAGGTGGACCTCATCGTAATCCCCAATGAACTTGAAGACGGTGACGTGGAAGCGGCAGGTGAGTGAGACGCCGTTCTCTGCCATGCCGATGGTGTTGTCCTTAATGTTCGGACACCTAGAGAGAGACAGGTATTAAAGGAATAGACTGTGCTGAGTGTCCAGTGGCCTTCATCCACAGCATCAGCCACCATCTGCACTTCATACTGCAAAAAGTAGGCACTGCTACTTTAAAAATTGGCTTTTTATCAGTTATTTTCATCCTTAAATAATCTGATTAGAGATTCAATGTTTCAGCTTCTAGCAAAAATTCCAAACATTCACTGGTTGTGGTGTTGGGATTTGCTGCTGTTTATCCTTGTAAATCAAATATCTTTGGCTTTTTAACTGTTTTGGACAAAACAAGCTATTTGAAGACACCATCTGTGGGTCTAGGACATTTTGATCAGCAATTTTCACTATTTTATCAGCCCCCGGTTTAATCAGCAATGAGAAAAATCCTTAGTTGTGTGTGTGTGTGATGCCAAGGAGGATTACATTGTGTGTGTGTGTTTGTGGGGTGTCCAAGCCTACCCTCTCTCTATGATGACGTAGCGGAGTCGGTCGCTGCTGTAGCGGGACGGCGTGGCCCAGCACATGTTTACTATGAGGATCAGCTGGTTTTCATCTGCCCCTTCCACAAACACGCCCACGAAGAGGATGTCTCGCGTGCTCAGCACCACCTCGCCCTCCCTGTACGGGTTTCGGTACGAGGAGTTCTTATACAGAGCCATCTTGGTGATGAAGTTTCCTTCCTGGGTCGGTAAGGTGAGGTTTATCACACTGGAGGAGAAAGACGTAGCTGCTTGTTATGGCTAGCCATAGACATTATGTTTTAACTGAAGTACACCTATTATTCTACTTGTGCTCTATCTGACCTGAGCATGGGCTTGATGACAGTCTCCAGCGAGATCCTCAGGTCCAGTTCGTAGGCGCAGGAGAACTCCACGTTGATGGTCTTGTCTCTGGTGATGACGTTCCCGGTGTTGTTCACGCTCTCTATCCACACAGTATTCTTATACATGATGTGTGTGCCATTCGACTGTTAGGAAAACAGGGAAGCAAGTGAGATGAGAAGATCACGATCAAAAGAATGCAAGTTTAAGGCACTTCTTTGGCTTCAAGATGCCTGAGTACGAGTTTGGGGAATAATGTATTTTGCCAGACAAAAAGAATAGAGGCAGGTCTTAGAAAAATAAACGGTTATAAAAAAAAGCCGATCTAGCTAGAAAGCAAAGTAATCAGCACAGCCAACACTCGTGAAGCAAGTAGGAAAGTGACTGAACGTAAGCTGACCTGCACGATGGAGCCACAGTGTCCCTTCGTGTTGTTGATGCGGAAGGAGATGAAGTCTTCTCCCTCGATGCCGGCACAGTGCTCGTCGTTGACCCTGACGTCCTCTCGTTCAAAGCCCAGCTGGAAGAGCTTACACTTGGAGATGGAGACCTCCATCTGAGCATGCTTACAGTTCACCTCCGCCTGGATGATGTCATCATCACCTGCCAGACACACAGACAGACATCAAGTACTGCACATGGCAGCGTGAGACTGATTTTGTTTTTGCAGTGTCACTGGTTGAAAACTACTCATTCACTATGGCGTGGCCTGTGACTCCTTAGATTTTGTTTCTGTATGTGGACCAGAATCAAAAAAAGTTTGGCTACCCCTAATTTACAGCAAACTACTTGGTTCAGGATTAAAACAGGGGAACGATGTGACGATCCCTCGTTGCCTTGTGAAGCGCTCACCTCCAGTGCTGGTAGGCAACTCCGGGCAGCCACACAGGTCACCATCGCTCTCCAGCTCACAGGTGGAGTTTGTGCAGATCTCTCCTGCACAGGGGTCGTAGATCCATTCTGCTAAAGACAGGTCCACACACAATGTTAGCTCAAGAAGTTCACACGCATATTCATCATTCACAAAGATGCAGGGGAAATACATTTGTAGAATTTCTTCCATATTCTCTGATTTCTGCAGTACACCTTTGAGCCACATGAGGGAGCCTGAATGCCGGTATTCTAATTATTGCTGCCTACTTATAATATTAAATATAACATCAAAGGCTTGTTTAAGTAATGCGAGGAAAAAACAAGAGCCTGTTAACGGCCAACTATTATAGTTTCACCTCGATTAGCTTAAAAGGTTAGTTTCCTCTTACTGTCCAGTATTTAAAAAACATTTCATACACTCATCTGCCAACCATAAATCTTTACAAGAGACATGCAGAGCCGTGTGTGTGTGTGTGTGTGTGTTGAGAGAGGCTGGTGCCTCGCGGTGCCCTTACAGCAGTTCTCCTGGGTGATCCACTTGGTGGTGAGGGTGCCCATGGAGCGGCAGGCCTCTGCGTAGGCCGCCAGAGAGCCGCAGACCTGAGCCTTGCGGTGGTTGTAGCAGCCGTCCAGGTAGCAGGACTGGTAGAAGGGCCGGGGATCCAGCAGGCCGTGGCACGGCTGGAAGAAACCCTTCAGCTGGGTGAGCTTCTGACAGGCATCTTCACTTTGCAGCGCCAGCACCGCCGTGTTGTCACAGGACTGAGCCAGAGCCACGAACTGGGTTTCATCACAACTGGAGGAGGAAGACCAAACGGCCAACTATCAAAGTTATTATTTTATCACTTTTCTTATTTGCTTGTGCCACTTTTTCCGATCTGTAAATAGTGTATGTACGCTGAGCAAGGACTGGTTAAAAGACACACGATGGCAGAAGAAGTGCCAGCCATTTGAGTGATGGGAGAATTATTTAAAGCAGCACCCTCTGAGCTAGTCGGCAACAATATCTGGTGCTGTGAGATGTTTCACTTTCTAAACCAGCATGCAGCCAACGATGGAGAGGGATGTGACCAGAGTTTGTTGGCTGCAAAGCCAAAACAATAAACGAAAGACGCTGAAAGAACTGCAGAGTTTTGTGATGAATCTCTGAGAGTTCGTCACTATGACAGACCCCTTTCACAATACATGTCGTCATTGTTACTATGTCGATTAGTACAGTATGTAAATAGTGTACATGTTTGTAAGCCTCACCCACCTGTTCTGCATACCGTTGGTCTTCCAGCTCTGGGCCAGCTCCAGGGCGCTGACAGCCGGCTTCCCCCTGGAGGTGATGTAGTCGTCACTGGGGTCTCCGTTGAAATTCCCACAGAGGCCACACACCTTGTTCTGAAGCCGCTGGCCCATCGTGATGCTCAGGGTGTTGAAGTGGTTGTACCGGATCTGGATGTCCTGGGGTGTGTCGATGACAATGAAACCTTCGGACGTCGACAGACGTGTCATCAGCCCAGTTAGAAACGGTACTGATACTGGTGTACCATTGACCTGTGAAGACACAGGAGATGGACGTCTTTACATATCTGAGATAAGACATAAGTCACTTTATTTCATTTATTTCCAGTGGCCAGCATAACACACCATTACATGCCAAATTCTGCACTTAAGTAATAATAGGCCTTCCCTTTGACACAAGCAGGATTGCAGATTTGATGGCGGTGACGTTACTTATGTTACTCCTTAATACATTAATAGAATTCAAAACTCTAGTAACAGAAATCAAAATAAACCGATTATGGTGGGTTAGTTTTAGTTAATTTCGGTCGTTTTCAACCATGTTTTACAGCGGGGGTCAGACCTCTGAGACATGCCCTCAGGTCAAAATCATGTTCAGAAAATCTCATAGAATAAGGAAATATCATAATTCTAGTCATATCCTTAATTGTTGAACATGAGGAGGGTATTTGAAGATGAACCCATGAGTGCAATCTTTTGCAATTAATGTACCAAGGTGATGTTATAGAGACACCACATATTGCAGTTTTTTTCTCCTGCCTGAGAGACAGAGTAGTGGTGTTTGAGCTCAGACATGCAAGCGTGGTTACCTGGGGCAGGGATGTAGATTAGGGTGTCATCTGCATAAACTGATTTAATTTTCATAAAGGGTGTCACTGAGGTGTAGCATATAACAGAAAAGAAAGGAAAAGATGAAAGCCCAAAGTAAAGATTATGACGGTGTTGTAATTACTGTTCAGGCAAATATGACCCGAGCCCATTATCGCTAACATAGTTCTTAAGGCAGTTGAGAAAAACGTGCTTTAAATAGCTCATTCAGATCAAGCAGGATTAAGACTAAATTAAAAAAAATCAGCAAGCCATTATCTTCCTCTGTGAGTGCACTTTCAGTGGAATGTTATGGCCTAAAGCTTCAACTCGAGGAGCTCTACCAGGCTATTATGGTAATTGGTAAATTGGACTGCAAGTACTCTGGCAAGAAAAGGCAGATTTGACTTGGGACCGTTTGTTTAGCTTCCAGAGGAGAGGTTTGATAAAGGCAGACGGCACATAGCCAGATGAAAAGAAAGTGGATGATATAAAGAAATCGTCTCCCTATAGAGATAATCATTTCATCAAAGCAAGACCAAGTAGCATTTGAAAGAAGAAATGTCACAAACTTCCACAAAGAAACAAAGAAAAGGGGTTTTAGCCACTCAAACAAACACAGGACTTTCAACCAGGAGGCAGCTGTTCATGTCCTGCGTGAAACAAACAATGTTTGTCTTTGTGTCACTTTCAATTGACAAAAGTAGCATTTTTAACCCAAACCACAATCTTTTTTCCTAAACGTAAGCAAGTGTTTTTGTCTCAATTCACAATGTTAACGTGTTTACTGCGACCGTATTGGCACTGACACACTTATACTCAGAGTATAAGAAAGCGATGCTGAGGGACCAAGCATCAGGTAGTGCACAGTGGGTTTATCAGAGCTTTTCTTGGTGACAAGATTATAGAGACAATTTTGAGAGTAAAGGACAAATTGAAGTTGTGGACCATGAAACCAAAACAATGAGCTGAAAGACACCAAATGTCAGGTGATAATTATATATATAACACCTTTCACATGACATGTAATTAGTTGATCTGTTGTCAACATAAAATATTGATTAGTGTGACTGTTAAGATACGATTTCAGAGTCAATGCAATTATTTAACCAAACTGCTGTATAGAAATCAATCCGTATTTCCAAAATGTGGCTGATGTACTGAGAAATGCACGAGGGTCCGCCGCTTCTCTCACCTTGACAGTGCTGCCGGAGATGAGTATATTCTCCTCATTGATGTAAAGGTAGACATGAGAGATGGTGGTGAGGTTGGGTGTGCTCCATTTATCGAAGTTAGCAATGAGCTGGAAGGAGAGGTCGGGCAGCTTATGACAGTTGGTGGACAAGACGAAGGAGCAGGAGGCCGGGAGCCGCAGCGACGCCCCGTCGAAGGTCCTGAAAACGCCACCGCCCGACGCCACGCAGTGCTGGGAGCGCCGCGCAAAGCAGCCCCGCACTCCGTAGCGCAGGGCGCACTCTTCCTCGGCCTTACAGCGCCTCGGGTCGCACTGGATCAGGTTTCGTCCGATGCACTGGCAGCGTTTGGTGCAGTCGTTGTTCCAAAACAGCTGTTTGGGCTGAAATAAACAAATATTTCCGTTAAAACCAGAGCAGAAACATGTCATGTATTAGTTGATTGACAAAAAAAATGAATCTTGGCCTTTATAGGGGACATATCATGCTCATTGTCAGGGTCACTTTTATTATGGGTTTCTACTAGAACATGTTTACATGCTTAAATGTTCTACAAAAACCAACATTATTTTTCTCACACTATCTGTCTGACAGTATTCACCCGCCATCTGAAACGCTCCATTTTAGTCTCTTTAAGCCCCCCTTGTGAAAAAGTCCAGTTTGCTCTGATTGGCTTGTGAGAAAAATATGGTGATGGAGGTATATTCTAATGGGCCTGCATGTGATGGGGTGCCAAATCTAAATGGCTTGTTGAATCACATGTTTTCTGATCTAGGCAGCCCATAGAAAAAGGACAAGGTTGTCTTATTTCACAGTTTGAGGCACTCCAGATACTCAAATGTACGCGCACTACTGAACAAAGTGAGTTTTTCGTGATATATTCCATATAAGAAATTTTCATGGGTATTTTTATACATTTTCCCATATTCTATAGCATATGATCTATTTAATAATAAATCAATTAATCAATAACAAAATCAACAAAAAATAATCTTTCGTTTTAGCGCTATTCAAGCAATTCTAAATTCTGATGCAACATTCCAATTCATAAGTTCAGTGTGAAGGTCTTCCTTTATAGATTGTAATACCTGCCTGATTTAAGGTGAGTTAATTCCGTGTAGTGCTGGATGTGAGACTGACCTCATAGTACTTGCCATCAGTGTAGCAGCCACAGTTTTGAGGCAGGATGCAGCCCTTGCCGTTGAGCACGAAGCCCTGGTCACACTGGCAGCCCTCCACACAGTCCTGGCTGCAGTCCCTCTGGCCGCGGGCTGGGGCGCACTGGGGCGGGCAAACCGACACACAGCTGGAGTAATGGCTGTTAGGTGAACAGCTCTGGACTGGGGGCAGGCAGGTGGGCAAAGATATTAGGGAACGACTGCGGTGAATACATCGTGCACAGAGGACATTTTCCAGTATGACTTTTCAAGGGCAAATATTTGTGGAGTTTTGATTGGAGAGTCCACTCATAGAGCTTACGTGGCTCTACGGCAGCTCTTTAAAGGAGTAGTTCAACATGCTTATTCCCTTTCTTTTTGAGATGAGTCAGGGCATGGTTAGCCTAGCTTAGCATAAGGACAAGAAGTAGAAGAAATAGCCGTGCTCCATCCAAAGTTCAAAGTACCAACACCTCTAAAGCCCACTAATTAACACTTCTTATCTCATTTGCTTAACCCACACCAACGTTAATGTTGAAAAAAGACAATCTTTGGTTTTAGGGGAGTTCACTGGATCTACTTTCCACCAAAAAAAAGTCCCAGTTAAAACTTTTAACAGTGTGTTCTGTGGACTTATTTACAGTTACAAAGACATTTTCTCTGGAAAGACAAGTTTTCAGAAACCTGGACAAATAAAACAATCTACGGTGAGGCCAGACTCACCACACGGCGTGTCGCTCCTCCAGCCGGTAACAGGCACCCCTTGGGTCTGACAGGTGCTGGCATACATCTGCAGCCAGTTACAGACTGTATCCTGAGCTCCCTGGTCCAAGCAGGTGTCCTGCAGGCAGCTTTGATAAAAAAACGCTGGCGTCACCTTGCTGTGACAACGCGCAAACGCACCGCCTCGATCCACAATTTGCCCACAAAGCCTCACCGCCTCCGGCTCCACAAACACATACAGTCCATTCCCGATGTGGAAGCGTATGCCTGTGTCGACTCCATTTTCCCCATTGTCCGTGTCGCCGTTCGTGTTGGCGTCAGCCACCATGAGAGGGGAGTCATTTGCTGCGCTAGTCTCTCCCAGGCCACAGCGAGGACAGGAGTCTCCACAGCCCACCTGGCAGAAGGTGTCCCTCTCTGCCCAGGCCATGCCCCAGTCAGTGGTGGTCAGGGTAGGAGGGGACAAGGGCATGCCCTGGCAGAGGCCGCAGCAAGCGTTGTACAGGTCGCGGGGCAACGTCAACAGGAGGAGAGTGTTCCAGTCAAAGGCCACCTTCAGGCCAAAGTCTGTCTCCAGAATGAGCTGCATGCCCGAGGTGAAGATGTTGACCTTCCCCGCGCCCAGCTTCAGAGGAAGGACCAAACGCTCCTTATTCACCTGAGAGAAGAGAGAAGAGATAAAACGGGTTCTACTTTGAACAGGTTTAGCTCTTATTCTAGGATGCACACCAGCTGACACACACACACACACACCTACACAAACACACACACACACATTCCGACAGAAGCATTTTTTTGTACCAAGTCATAGTTTCTAATCCAACTGACCTGCATGTTTTCAAAGTGTGCAGGAGAAATCCAGGGGATGAATGGATAACATTAAGACTCACTGAAAGAGCTTCTGTGCGTTTTCTCATATAATCTAATTGTATAAAAAATAAAGAGTCTGGTGTGTGTGTGTGTGTGTGTGTGTGTGTGTGGGCGTTGGGTTATGTGTGTCATTTCTATTCCTCCTCAGATCTTTTAGTCGCTTTGTGAACCCAGTCCAAATGTCGCTCAGGGTCGGGGTTTTGTCTGAGCCAAATCCAGCCTGATAAAAGATGCCCATTGAAATTAGATCCACCTTAAGCCAATCAAAGAGGAATTCACCCTCTGCCTGGTCATTCAATCGGCTTGATTAGAAATAACATGTCCTCACAAATACAACAACCGTGACTTTCAGGGGTCATGCATATTACAGGCATGCCCTGATATGAACACATTATATAATCATAGCTCTTGTTTAATTCACGCTTCATGCACTCACCGTGACAGTGTCTTTGTAGCTTCGAGACACTTCAATCTCATACTCGTAGACCTCCAGTACAAAGCCCCTCACCCAAATAGCCTGGCCTGTGTCCCTTTCCTCATTACGAGCTGCCAATTTAAATTGAGGAAACGTGTCACTCGTGGTTGCGTGGTCGCGGTTCTCTCTCCCACAACTGGTGGTGGCCATCCTTAGAGTACAAGAGCTCTGCAGTTCAAACGGGACGCCGCCAAATGGCAGAAAATGTCCATAACCGGCCACCACACACAGGGCCTCAGTGCGCGGCTGGCAAAAGTACAGGCCGTCGTTCTCCTTGCAGTATTCCTCAGGGTAGCAGGGTGTGAGCTGACAGTACACACTGTTGTCAGAACCATTGCAGTAGCAGCGCTCCTGGCACTCCCAGTCCGTCCAGAACGTCTGATTCGTGACCAGCTGGCGCCCGTGGCTCATGCAGCCACAATCACTGCGTGCCACACACAGGCCATCTCGGAGTGCAAAGCCCTCCTCACATTGACACCCTTCCTGGCATGGCAGAGGGCATGGCTCTTCAGGTTCATCTAAGTTGGCACAGGTCAGAGGGCAGGCACCGGTGCACTCGTCAAAATGGCTGTTCTGTGGACAGGGAAGAGCTAAGACAGAAGAGCATTGGAAGAGAAGGCAAGAGAGGAGCAGAGACGATCAAAACCATGTTACAAGAATAATCCTCCAAAAACCTTTGATTTGAGTCGCCCACTGTAGGATTGAATGGCGGCTTTGAGGAGTTTTAATCTCTCCCCCCAGTAGCAGATGTAGACAGCTTGGACTCACCACAGTTACAATTGAATCCACTGGTGAACAAGTTTATGGCAAAAGAAAATGATTGTGTTCTCAAACCACTCCTGCAGCATAATCCACCACATGAGCGTCCATCCATATGTATGTTTTTACGATCCTATTTTGTGTGAATTGAGCCATATTTTGGCAGAAAAATATGATTGCTGAGAGGTGGATTATGCTGAAGAAGTGATTTTGAAAAGTTTCAATGGTCGGCGAAGGAGCAAGCTTTACAGAGTCACCTTTCACGCCCACAAGGCTTGAGAATTTGGTGGAGTACTTTTAAAGAAGAGGCAAATATTAGTGCAACACTATTGAGCACCGGGGGAATGGATATAAAGTAGAATACTGGTAGGCCTTTTTAATTTCACTTGTCAAACACAGGTGTGACTAATAAATGAATAAATTGCTACATTGCATTTCAATAATTGCTGGAACAGAGTCACTGTCATTGTTATTAGTTCCAGCTGTGCTTTTCCAGCTTCGTCAAAAGAACTGCTCTGAAACAGGCCTGTGAATCGGATTTGGGCACAATCAAGAAACATCAGTGTTCTGATGCTAGCAACTCGATCAATATTCAGGTTCTTCAGAAAGCAAAATGACATGTAAAGTTCAATTTGGTGATTTTACACGGGGAAAATACTAACTTTTTGGCTTCCAAAAAAGGGAACGACAGTATAGGCAGTTACAGAGGAAATTAAATATGAAAAATACTGGTATATTTGTATATCTACCACAGCGACAGGAAGCAGAAAGAAACTGCTAGCCAAGATTTTTTGAAGAAATATGCCCCTCACTCAATGTCATGTCGTATAATACAGATAAAAAAAAACCCTTTTCAGTTGTTGATGTGTCGACCACATTTCTCGCTAACAAGTTACTACAAAGTAAGACAGTTTTGGAAGTGTCTGTGCTTTGAAGTGAAGATGCATAAACTCACGGCAGTTGGTGACGCTCCTCCAGGAAGCGAGGCCTACTTGAGCGTCCTCACAGGCGGTGGCATACGCCTGCAGTGAAGAACACAGGGCTGAGCGATTCCCTTCCTTTACACACATGTTATACAAGCAGTTCCTGAAGAATGGCGAGGGGTTGACCACTGCATGACATGCCAGAAATGAACTATTCCCCGGGTCATTGATGTTGCCACACATCCAAGGATTCTGGTAGAGGCGCAAGCCTGTGCACGTCTGATACAGGGCATCGCAGTCACCATTACAGGTGAGGTCATCAGCGATGGACCGCCAGCCGTCTGTGAACTGTTCAGCAGACTCCGCCAGGCGTCCATTTGGAAGACGAAGGTCATCAGTGGCATTGTCATTGAAGACGCCACATAGACCACAAGTAACGTTGTAGAAGAGGGTGGAGAGGGAGATGTTGAGGTATCCCTGGCGAGTGTACTGGACACGAAGCAGACCACGGGACTCCACCACTGTAGCATTGCCTGGTGCTCTGTAGATCATCATTGTCTCCATCGGATGGACATATGGGAGCATCACTGGCTCACCATTCACCTGGAACACAAAAGGTGTCACAGCCATAGGTATGCAACAGCTAAACATAGATGAGAAAAAGGATTTTGCTCTGTAGAGAATATACTAACCTTTACGATATCAAAATCTATCCCTCCCATCTGAGCTTCCATGTTAGCCACTGTAACTGTCACAGGTCTTTTCCAAGTGGGGCCTTTGTTCACCAGCCGTCTGCCCATCTTCACCTCAACCATCGAGCCATTAGCTGGCACTGCACTGCACAGCTTCAGCAGGAAGTAGGAGCTGTCGTCTGGGATCAGCAGGAAGGTGCCATCAAAGGAGGCTGTCACCGAGTTCTGGTTGATTGAGCACACTCCCTCCCGCCGAGGGTAGCAACCCAGCAAGCCCACCTCCACCACACACACCTCGCCGTCCTTGCAGGAATCGTTGAAGCAGGAGACTTCCCCGGCAGGCCCGCAGGTGCAGCGGAGGGTACATTCACCTTCCTCACCACTGGGGCCTGCCCAGAAAGTGTCATTAAGAGGGTAATAGAGGTCGTTGTGCTCACAGCCACAGTCCTCAAGCTGAACACAACGGCTGCCACTGAGAACATAGCCCGGGTCACACTGGCAGCCCTCAGTGCAAGGGTGAGCACAATACAGGGGAGCGGTGAGGTCCGAGCAGGAGGCCGGGCAGGCACTCGTGCAAATTTGGTAATGGCTGAATTCCGGACACGACAAGGCTGAGAACCAGTAAGAGAGAAAAAAACGATGTCAGATAACACAAGTGAATGAATGTAAGATGAAGAATCTACGTAGACTGAATCAAACTGAATCTCACCGCAGAAGGTACGAGATCTCCACGGTCGTATCGTGACACCAAGGGCCTGACAGGCCAAAGAATAGGCCTGGATGGCGTGGCAGAGCGTGGTGATGTTATCCCTGTTGCTGCACATGTCATACACACAGCTGTACACGAAGGACGTAGGGTCCACTACAGCTCTGCAGTCCCTAAAAGGTCCATCGGTTTTGTTGATGAGCCCACAGTAGTCTGAGCGAAAGTAGAAGGCTTCCGTAAGAGCGTCACACACGCTGCAGTTCTGGGTGCAGCCATCTGTACACCTCCAGTCTGTGTCCTCTGCTCGCCAGCTGCCCCCTAATTCCACTACGCTCTCTGCTAGCGAGCCGTCAGGAAGCACAGGATCATCGGCGGGGTCATCGTTGTAGTTACCGCAAAGGCCACAAGTGTTGTTGAAGTAGGAGCTGGGTAGGGAGATGGATGCATAGTGTTGGCCGTCGTAGGTTACCAAGAGTCCAAAGTCTGTCTCTAAAGCAATGGCAACCCCAGACTGGTATACCCTGATAGCACCAAGCTCGAGTTGGACCGGTAAAGTCTTCACCAAGCCGTCCACCTAGCGAGATGAAGAAAGGAATAATCAGAAAAGGAACAAAGGATAATGGTAGACACCTTGGTGCAGTTACAATACTGTCACTTTCTTCTTCTACCTTTATCATGATAAAACTCTCAAAACTTAAATCCTGTATTGTCTGCTTGTACTCGGATATTATGATTCATCCAGGTAGATGCATCCAAGAGATGATTAGTGATTGATTTACTGTCCAAACTACTCTAAATGCAGCCACATAACCCGACTCAACACTCAAAAAACGTGGTCCCCACATTCTCACCAGGACTGTTCCAAAACTGCCTTTGGGTAACGTGACTCTGTGACCATACACCTCCAATGTGACATCTCTAAGCCAAGAAACATAGGGGACCCCACGGTTCTCATTTTTGGCCTCGATGCTGAAGAAAGGCAGCCCCGCCACCTCCCAGCAGGGCCGAGCCAGCAGGTAGGAGCAGGTTCCCTGGAAGTGATAAAGGAAGCCGTCGAAGGTGTGGTAATGAGGGTCGCCAAAGACCACGCAAGTGCTGGAGCGGGTTGGCTGGCAGTAAAAGGCCCCTTCTTGCTGCTCGCAGGTCTCCAGCTGCCCGCATGGAGCCTCGTGGCATTGCACCTCATTGTTAATGTCAAGGCAGCGGCATCGCTGTAAACACTGGTCAGACAGCCAGAAAACTTCCCCTCGTCGGTAAAAACGCCCTGGACAGGATGTATGGAAGACAGAGGAGATATTTACAAGTACAGTTCTTCATAAGAGAAGCCTGTGTGGACATAAATATCAGTGTTTGACGTTTGAACTTACCATTGTAGCTGCAGCCATTGGCAGGATCGACCAGTTCAGTGTCTACGCGGAAGAACCAGCGCCCAGGGGTGTTGACATTGGTTGTCTGTTCAATGTTCACCACATCATTTGACCGTGATCCCGGCAGGTTGAAGAAGTGACCAATGTCTCCACCATTAAAACCTGACTGAAAGGGGGAAAGGTGTGAGGGTCGTGAGGTGAAATGTTTGTCAGTATCATTGAAAGGATTAACAGACGTACGAAATGGCCACGGCCATAGTGAGAATACCTGAGCTGTCGTCCCACCCAGTCCTGTTAAAGGATCTCCACCACTGGCTGTTCCCGTGCTCCATGTGATTTCTCCGTAGTTGAACATGGTGAAGGACGTCACGCTATCTGAGATTAGTACACTTTGGAATGTGTTCACCTTTTAATCAAACAAGAGGATGAAAATAGTTTTAAAAAGAGAAAAACAACATAATGCCCCAAGGGAGACGAAACATTCCAACATTTAACAAAAACATTTTGGGAATTACGATTGTCAACATTTGATGGAAATTAAATCATATTATATCGATTCAAAGTTAATCTCATTTGTGTCCCCCATGGTTTTGGTGATTTGCAGATCAAAACATGTCTTGGTGTCTACTAGTTAAAACAAGGATATGTGGTCGTGAATTTCTTTTTTTCTAAATATTCTAGATATAACTGCTGCTTCCACAGCTTAGCTGACCTAGCTAAGCTAAGCTCAACACTACTGTGTGGCAATGTGTTTGGACTTTACCGGCGTTGTCTGGCTTCCCCCATAGAAGGTGACTTGGTGCCATGTTGCAATAAAGACCCAAGTGGCTGTGAAAGTGGGTATGGTTTTGAAGTACTTCCGGACATCTTGCGTTGCCCTTTCCAGTATTTCTGGTTCGGTGGACTCTCGGTAGAACACATCTCCGCGGATGCCGTTGTGCACATCTGCCCAAAGTGGAGCAATGAACGATCGACTGTCACTCAGGGGAAAAGCTTCTGGTGTGAACTGGCTAACCTGCACGTTGAAGGAGATCACACCGTTGTTGTTGATCTGTGGGCAGAACACACAGGGTTGTATTTCATGCTTCATACATTGCAATGAATCATTTTAAGATGGATGGATGACACATTTCTGTGCAGTAATAACAGTTTTGATCAAGGCTTACATAGATGGAACGGTAGGGGATATTGAAGAAAATGAAGTGAATGAGCAAAGTAATTTCAGCAGAACTCCCATCATCCATCTTTGGAGTCTCTAGATCCCTATGGCCGAGTCCATACGGATACAGGATATCCTTACTACCTAAAAGGAGAATAAACAGCTCATTAAATTGACTTTTCTCCACCCTAAAAGATGAAGGAACTGATGTGGAGGATGACTCGTACCTCCCGTCTGTACAAAGATGCTGAAGAGGTGGAGCAGAATGACTGGACAGCCTGGCCTGACCATTCTTAAAAAAAAAACAGAGAAACAGAATGAGATGTCGATGCAACTGTCACATTATCTGTCTTGCCTTTTCCTTAAAGTTAATAGAAATGCAGGCAGACATGAGTCATAGGACAACTTCTCATAAACGAGGCCCTTAGACAAAAGTGGAGAGGAGGGAGAACCATCAAACCAACGTGACATTACTTCTTTAAGATCAGGCTCCCAGGTCTCCCCTGAGGAGCCCTGAAAAGGCCCCATTATACATGCCAGAACAATGTGTCAGGATCACATTTGCCTTACAGTCCCATGTGAGCCGCCAACAGTGGACTACGGGCCTCTCTGTGCCTCGATTCCCTGCAGCTGACCGACCTGGCCCGCTCTGCTCCAGTGTCTCTGTGTCTGAAGCCGCAAGGCTGCTTAGGACCTCATTACCACTTCTGTTTGGGATCCATCCATGCCTTGTTGGCTGAAGGGAGAGAGGCGTAAACACTGGGGCACTAATGGCTTTAAGTTTGAATTGCCGAGGTCCTTGCAGTGGCCCTTTGGGACTCTTCAGGGCTGGGCTTGGCAAGCTTCCCATTGGCAAAGGAGAGTGTACAGCCAAGTAGGCGGATTTTATTCTCTGTACATTCAGTGAATTTAAACATTGACTGTTATAACTTCGGGAACTACCACTGTTTTTTTCTGTCACCAGATTTAATCTGCCAACTTTTAGAAGAGAAAGCAACCGCTAAGGTTTCTTACGCATGGTCGATTTATCAAAATTATAACTGAATGATGATCACTGGCAAGCTGGCCTGCTCGCTACTAGTGAACGTCATAAGGCATCTTACACGTACATATAATTCCACACACATATAATTCTAAATGAAAATGAACGAAGGTTGGTGATGCATGATGTTGTTCGTTTTGTATTATTATACACAAACATTGCAGTGAGGATAACAGGTGTTCGGTTGGCTTCAAGTTGCAGTTGATGCCGCTGAATACAAATCTAGAAAATTGACTTTTGAGTTGAGATTAATTTGCCACACAACAGGTGTGTAGTAATGGTGAAGTGTAATCCCCAAAACCTGGCTGAGCTCAGTCTGGACCAGCCACCTTTGTTTTAAATACTAACCAATGAAATAAAGGAAACCTTGATATGATTTAGGAAACTATATACCCACGGCCTTACCTTTTAAATGTCCTAAATACAATACTGTTGATACGTAAGGTATGTGAGGATAATTCTCTCAAATCGTCTCTCGAATGTGTGAGTTCTATTCAGCTTGATGGTAAATTGTGTTCAGGTGGACCAATGTTAGTGAGCACTGCTGAGAGAGGTCTGCTCTAATGTCATCAGCCTCTCATCATACGTTGTCAACAGGAAGATTAACACAATTGCTCTTTTGACTCTCCATCTTATCTGAGTGGCGTTAACACGTTGCCTTTTAGTGGGGCAATTAAGATAAAGCCCCTGGGACTTAAAGGATGAGCAAGCCACTCCGATATGTTTATCTCCGGGGTCAAGCTCAGAGAGAGAGACAACTCTTATTGTATCAGGTAAGTTCACTCTCTAAAGCTCATTAATTCAATTTAGGTACTTTTTTGCAGTTAAGGTTGGAAACGAGGTTAAGTCCGAATTTTTACTTCAAAATTGTGTTTATGTGAAAGGTTTTTGTCTTTTTCTGTCTTAATACTGACATTAGGGTAAATATACCTGCAAGAGCAGATCAGTGGTTCCCAACCTGTGGTTTGGGACCCAAAAGGGGTCCCAAGAAACAAACTAGATAATTTCTGTTACACACATTTGTATCTCTATGACATTTGTATTTGTTTGTTTTTATCTTTTGAAATACTAAAAATCCCAAAAATAAATAATGTGAGTAGAAACGATGAGCTTTGATCATAACCTGTGATGATGGGGAGGGGGCTGAAGTAGACTTTCACCAAGTTTTAAGAGGGATGTTCTAGATACCAGCAATTATATTAGACCATGAAGCAAAAGTGATATCACCAACAGCAGCCTATAGAGTGTAATAATGAAAGTTCAGGTTTCCTTTGCCACACAGTCAGGCCACGAATAAAGAAACCAATTATGAGTAGAAGAGGACATTCTGCTCTCACCTGCCTTCAGAAGATGGACATCAAGCACCTTCAATCGTCTAACCTGGCAACCTCCTTATGGATGTGTCCCATTCAGCAAAGGACCATCCACAGAGTGGTGGCGATGAAGGGAGTAAAATGAGGCAGTGGAGGGGATAGTTGCTGAAGTGATGAAAAGAGAAGAGGGTCTGTAGAGGAGCTGGATGTCCAGATAAAAGAGCACTTCTTGACCAAACCCAGCCCCACAGGGTTATCAGCAGAAGCAACAACAATCCAAAATGTTTGTGTTGAGCAGTAAAACGATGATGTCCTTGCACGAAAAAAAAAAGATTGAAAATAACCTGTTGAAGCGGTGGAAGGAGCTTTGCCTAAAAAAGCAGGTGCAAACTTTACCTGGGATACTGTTCAACTTAATCTGAGATCGGTGTTTGGGGAGGGGGGTAGGTGGGGAGGAGAAGGGAGCTGAGGGGAGGGACAGCATAGGAATCTGAGGAAGAGAGGGAGTGGAAACGGAGCAATATGTAAGAAGAGGAGAGGAGATGTCAGAGATGTGGAAATGATGGAGGGAAGTGGAAAAACCAAAGAGAATTACTGCTTGGGGACATATTTTAAATGCAGTATAAAAGGAATGTTTAGCACAAAGAGAGGCTCTCATAACGGATGAATGTCAAGCCTTTTGTGCAGGATCTGTCATTAACGCCTGCAAAGCGCCAAATGATGATAAAATATGTCTTTGCTGGAAAAATGTGGCGGAAACACTGCAGCCTTTATCTTTGTGGAACGATGACATTTGAATAATGTTTCAAACAAAGCATCTGAAGCAGCTTTTAAAAAACATTTGGGGATAAGTTCAATGTAAGAGGACAGTGTTATTGAATTATTAGTTTGAGAAATAAAATAGAGACTTTGCCTGTGGATTGGACCTGAATTGTGGCAAATACTTTACCAGAGTTCATTCAGTGCAGCTAGTGCAGCTTCAGGGCACCGGAGCACAAAAACTAGTAGTCCAGTCTCACTCTGGGGCATTTATGGACAAAAACCAGAAACACACACACAGTCTGAAACCTTGCTTTTCAAGCTCAGTGGTAGGTAGAGTTACAGAATTAACATGAGTCACTTTGGATACTCTGTGTACCCCCTTTTCTTAATTAGGAATAGCCTCATTTACAAGGTTACACAAGACACTTCATTTCAATAGATGCTGGAGAGATAGCGAGGGTAAATCTCAGGTGGATCCACGCTGTTAGGGTCTGGGAAGGAGAGGGCAGTCAGTTGGGTCTTTGTTGCAGGAGGACAGTGGAAGTAATTGGAGAGGCAGGGAGCAAGATGTGTGAAAGGCTCCAGGTCTGAGGGCAGGACCCGGGCTCCCATTAAGCAGCACCGAGGCTCTCTGTGGAGGCTTCTTTTATACCTCCCACGTCTTGTCGTGGAAATGGACACATACTCTTAACCAACCTTTGAAAGAGAACGTCGCACAAAGAGGGACCAAAAAAAAAAAAAGAAGGACTGATGACCCACTGGGCGGGGGAAGCTTCCTGATGTAGGGTTTTGTGTTTTGGGAAATGTTGAGGATGTAGAAGTGGGACGGATCGAGATCGCTGATACATCTGGTTTCTCGCGCTTGCGCTCTTGCTTTCCCATTCAGTGACCCTCAAAACAGCTCACTGGGAACAGAAAACATTGAAAGGAAATCATAATGCTCTTTTTTTCTTCTCAATACTTTGGTGGTCTACTTGAAGCTGAGCTAATCAATATGTCTGTGTTATTAACGCATGAAATGACTATATGTAAATGTAAAACGGTTGCTAGTAGTGACGAACCTTAAAAGAATTGCCACCCAACTCTTCAGCGTCAACAGAGCGTTTCAGGCTTAGTTAAGATTGCAGGCAAATCCATTTCATCAAATCAGATCATTAAGACGGACTGTCCTGCACGTTTTTTTGAAAGCTCATCGTTTTGGTTTTATGGCCCGTAAACTCGCCTTCTCACCCAACCAGTGTGTGTGGCCATTCTGAACAGGCACAAACACCTTCCAACCTGGTCAGGTGACTCGTACGACTTGATTTAATTTGAAGAATTCCGAGTCCCAACAATCATTCACTCACATCCATCCGTTTTGCAATACTGCAACGTCGATGACTCAGTCTGTGACCTTTGCCTTGTGGTGCAATCAGCTCTTAACAAAAGTAATAAATGTCACCTTTGATGCTGAAAGATTGACCGAAGGGGAGATAAAAGCAACAGCTCTTAAGTTAGACAGTGAGCGGGGCCTTTTACGGGGGGGGCTCCGTGTGGCAGTTTATCGCCTGCCTGTGCACATTCAACATTTTGTACCTACGCAGCGGGGAAAAATGTAGAACTTTGAGGAGCTTTGAGAATGTCGGCTTGCCGCAAGGAGAAACCCGCACAGAGTACAAAAGATCCAAAGGTGTCCACGTCAGCTCATGTCCGGAAGACCATCATCGCAGTAAGTATACCCGAAGGTTTTGAACATGGGAGTGGCAGAGTATCAGTGTGGCTCATACCACCTTTAAGATAGTTTGCAAGAGACAGAGACAGAAATGACATCAAAGGTTTCTCTGCAGTAGGAGGGCACCTTGTGGGAACAGGGTCAAAGTATCCAGCATCACACGTTTTGGAGAATCCATCAAGCCTGACCTTCACAAAGAAGGTCCTGGACTGGATACCCGCTGAGCTCTATTCGGCAGACACCTAATCCGTGGAGTGGGCCACTCTAATTCGACCCTGATGCCCAGCGGTTGGCTCTGCACCTGCCCTCCTCTCCTTCCTTTCCATTCACAATGGTGAACCTCCTTCCAGTAACCCAAACCTTCTTACCCTAGCGACTCCTTCACCTCGGCACACAATAGGCCCTGTTCAGCCCCCCTGCCCCCGGTCCCACTTCATAATGCAATGGGGCAGATCAAGGGCAGATCAGAGTACCAACCGTGCAGCCGGGTCCTGTTTACGCAGCAAGGTGTGATCTATACAAAACAACCGCATCTATCTTCCAACCAAAGTCTAAACTTGACCTCGTGAACATCTCTGAGAGACTGTACTTTGGCACAACGGCGCCTTGAGCTGAATGCTGACGTCAGCACGCCTACATCACCATTGACGATGCTAAGCAGGTGTGTTTACTTTGGTCACCATCTTATCTTAGTTTATGAGTGACACACAGATTAGGAGATAGAAATCAGATAAGCTCCTTAAGAGCTTCAGTAGCTACTTGGAGGTGATTTTTGGATTTTCATAATTCCAAACCAGTCACCAAGGTAAAACAGCTTCTACTGTATTCCTGAACGGTGCTTCAATGTCCATGTTCAGGTCCTTGTTACAATCCAATAATATGTGGAGAACACCTTAACTCCTGAACTCTGAGAAGGGTTTCCTGCTGGTGACGGTGTGTTGGGGGGGGGGGGGGGGGGTTGGCTTAGATATCCCACACAGGATTAGAGCCATGCTGCTTGGAAGAGAAGGAGGGGGAAAATAAGAGGGAATGCCCCAGAAACACAACACCGCCTGACACGTATGGAATGGACTTTTTGCAGCTCGACTAAAACCCGGCTGCCAGAATGAGAGAAGATCTACAGAATACCATCTTCTCCACGACCAAGTGTTCACGTGTACATTCTGCCTGTAACGTGACGCTCTTGTCTTTCATTCAAGACCTGGAAATGGTCAACAGTAGGTAACATGCAAGTTCTTTTCGACCAGGTGCTTTATTATTGTACTAACTTAGTCTGAATATTTCTATAGTTATTGCAATAATGCAGTGATGAGTGTTTGTTAAGTGTTTATTTCCCTGTGACAGTTTGGATAAAGATGATTGTTGGTGCATTAGTCTGGCTAAAACTTTGATCCGGAGCAAGATATACATCTTGACAACTACTGGCCAGGTTGCCATGATATCGCTGATCCCCAGAGGATTAATTATAATTCATTTAGTGAATCTTAACTCTCATCTAGCACCGACAGCCGATCAAAACGTCATGGTCCATCAACACATACAATACATATAAACAGCGAAGTTGTAAAAATGAAACACTGGAATTAACTGAAATAATTACAATTTATTTCTTAAAGAGAAGTGAGCGCATCATCACACAGTACAGGTGTAGATATGGCAAGATGATCTCAAGAAAGAAAACAAGGATTTACCATCAAAAATATTTAGTTACACATTTGAGAAACAGAAAGCAAACATGATAAATTAACACAACAACACAAGGCAAACTATCTTTAGATTTTAAAATCTGTATATAATCTTTGTATTTGGTATTACTGAAGGATGAGGGTGACAGGAGCACAGATAATACTTTAAAAGTGTCAAAATTACAAATGCCCATAAACAACACACAGGAAACACAGTTTCCCTGGAATGACACATCTCGTACACATTTTAATCAAATATATATCAAGAAATATCCGCACATACAAACCACCAACACATCAAACATTACTTTAGAAATACAATGCTTTATTCGCATCCCATTACTTCCCATGTAAGCACGAGAGATGTTCTGACACCACATCTCATTGTCACTGAATAGAGCACGAGCGGATTATAGGGTAACTCAATGCAACCTCCATTAATGTTTGTTGTTAGCTCTGTTATATAACTGTGCTGCCCACCACTGACCACTGCCAATGTTTTTAAACCAGGTGTGTTTGTTCACAATGTATCAACATCAGGGAGAACACAGGGGGGCAAGTGAGTGTTTAACCACAGGTGTGTCGTACTAGTTTGCACATGTGCAGTACCGATCGGGCAGGATGGACGGATCAGGTACAAACGGGCTGATAAATGACATGATAAGGTGGTATCGACTCGCATACTCGCCGATATCCAATCCAGCATTTTTGGCAGTAGACTGAGCATTTCCGCTACTTGTACCGGAACAAGTCTAGAATGCACTCAATCATAATATAGTATTATGCATGCGAGGAAAAACAGAGAAAAACAAGAAGAGACTTCCAGTTATCAGCTACGGCACTCAACAAACTTTCACACACTTTTGGTAACAGAAAGCCAACCTTCCCTTATAAATTGGGTTTTAAGTGAAACATTGTATCCTTTCAGCTCACTTCACCCAACGTCATTTCAAACATTTACTCCTTTGCCCTCCAAAGTTCAGAATAAATGGCTTGTGCAAGACTTTCCTGCTTTTTAGAAATACGTTTTTTGATCATCTTTTCATTGACAAACGCATTTGACATTGGGCCCAATTTACACTGCACACATGCTCTACACACGGGGAAAGGTTGGAGCTATTCAATGTCGCGCAGACTGGAACATATCCCAGCATGCATTGAGCAAAAGGCAGGGAAACATTGACACTCGTTTAATTTAGAGCCTGCGATCAGCCTGACGTGTCTGGACGACGAGATTAAACCTAAGTGATTCTTTTAAATGATGTTATAGAAACCTCTTGAAAAGGCTTTGGGTAAGTCAGTATCTTACATTTATTGGCCACCATACACCGTTTATGTTTATGAATACACAGCGAGCAACATCTGTACTCGCGCTCAAAACTCAGCTTCGTTCAGGATTTGCCGATCACAACAATCTGCACTCAGTATAGGGCTGCAAAATCAATCGAATATTAAAGCACGATCACAATTTTGGCTTCCAAAATGAATTAAGTGAACGTGATCGATGATGACGGTGACGTTTAAAATGCGGGCTCCGCTCATGGAAAACTCCAGACGCCAGACGGAGATGTTTTGGCTTCAATTTTGGGGAGCTCTCAGGCCCACCCACCCTACAGCATCAGCATCATGTGAAAACCTTTCATGAATATTGCGGCCCCCCTCATCCCCCGTCCCCCGTCCTGTGAAACAGCAGACACTGGAAGTGTCGGGTGTGTAAGACGGATGTGAAGGAGAGACTGAGGTGACTGGGTGAGGGACGAGAACCCATTCTAACCTAAATGCAGCGGAAGTGTCCGTGACACAGCGGCGGGCGGGTGTGCGGTTACCATACCGACTGGGCCTCATCGCTTCTCAACCGCCCCTGCAGGGAGAGAGCTACTTCATTCATGGGCTGGACGACCAGAAGACCTGCGGTAACTTGAGCGTCGACGCTCCTTCCGTTCTCCCTCACAGACCCAAGCTCACCTCAGACTTGTCTCGTCTTTCTGCCGGGGCGTCTTGACTGAGCAGCAGCTCCAATGTGCTCTGCGTTATCCCCCCCCCCCCCGACACACCGCATTTACGATTTCAGCTCGGGGGTTATCCGAGGGGTATTTCACTGCTATCAAGAGGCAAGTGGAAAGAGAGTGATCTGAGTGACGGGAAGAAGCGGGGAAAGATTTGTGTTACTCACACACACACACACACACACATGTTCCTGGCAAAGAACACTCTTGTGGGTAAATACAGTTTGCTTAGATGAAGAAATGAAGCCTCTTTGAGCTCGTCATCATCATGAAAATCTAAATAAAATGTACATCCAGCCAGCTTGGCCGCTGCATGATTAGGGTTCATTGTTTGCCGTTGCTTTGGCTTTATAGGAGTAGATTGAATGATTTTCACCCTAGCTGAATTCTCCCAGGCACAAAAAGATTTTTTTAAAACTCAAATAACTACCAATAAGTCCCATGCATGGCGCAAGCAAGGGGAAGCTTTTTTCATCCTAAAATCTTAAACCTAATCAGATAAACACTTCAATTGTAAAATAGTTTTAGTGCAAATTGTGCATTCAGTTGGTAATTATGCAGCTGTTTGTTTTTTGTACCATGTCTAGATTTGCATGATATTTTTCATAATTGAGATGTAAACTGCAGTCTTACCTCAAGCAACACAGAAATGTGCCACTCAAAAGATACACACTCCTATGTGCAAATAGACTATTGTATAGATTTATTCAGTGTGGTGGACAGCGATCATCTCTACATTCAAAGCTGAACAAATTCACCTTCTCATTCAGTCTACAAAAGGCTCAAGTCAAAGCAAGTGTTCGTCTGACCGATTCATCCAAAGCCGGACTCAAAGATCAGAGGAGCTGCAGTGACTTTTGACTTTGGGCACAACGAGAATCTCATCCCCGTCTCGGATGCTGTAGGAATGCAGGGCCCGGCTGCCCCACTTCAACTCCTCTGGTCCCAAGACCGAACACATCTCCCGGTTGATGTAGAAGAGCCTGATCCCACTGGTGGGCAGCTGCAGCAGAGCTCGGAGCTGTTTCTTCAGGTCGCCTACCGTCTGCTCCAGACGGAGGCTGACGGCCTCCACCCTGTCACCCAGGCGAACATCCACCATGGTGCAGCGGGGGCTCAGGTCCACCTCCGCCAGCGGGGCCAACTGACCATACTTTGATACAAGGCTGTGGTACCTGGAAGGAAGCATGTCAGATCACTGACGGGTTTTTGCTTTTTCTTTTTGTCGTTGTAAAGACTACTGAACAGAACCAGAAAAAGTAACCTGCATCATATGATCATGTTGGTCTTTAAACACTCTTATTAAGAGGTCAATATCTGTTCCATTAAAACTAAAAGGAAGAAATCAACATTCTGGGAAATACACGTATCCTCTTTCTCTCCATGAGTATAAGCACAGAGCATGAGGACTGGAAGCAGCAGGAAACACCTCTCCCGGCTTTCTCCAAAGTCCCAAAAGTCAAATAATGAATCTACCACCACCGCTAAAACAAATAGATTGACCCGCTGCATTTGTGGTTTTAGGGCTCGAGACTATTTTCTCCCTCATGTACCCTGTGTTGTGTTTAATCAGCCGCTATGGTTGTGCAGAGGAGGGCGATATACGACAAGCCAGGGACGTTGCAATTATGCACTCTTATTCTTTGTGCCAACTCCTCCAACTCAGCCCAAAATGTTTTGTGCTATATTTCATATTTATCCTTGAATTTCGGGCATTTCCACTTAAAAAACGAGCATAAAAACAGGTAAATCGAAGCGTCCCTTGTGTGTGTGTGTGTGTGTGTGTGTGTGTGTGTGTGTGTGTGTGTGTGTGTGTGTGTGTGTGTGTGTGTGTGTGTGTGTGTGTGTGTGTAGAGGCAGAGAAACACTGAGTTCTCTGCCTCTTGGTAGCCGTGAGAAAGCTCTCAGCCACCTCAGGGGAATGCGTGTTTGAGATAAGGACCCAGGAACGATTAAATAAAATCCAGGAGAAAGGGCCTGTGCTTTCAAAGCTACTGTAACAGCTGGGCCAATCAAAGCAATTTCCCTCTCCTCCCCAAAAACTCCCCGACAAAGCCGATCCCCTGGCCATGGGGTTTCTGGCCAAAACCTGTGGTCCACCCTGGGAATTCTCCTCTAAGGCCACAGTGCACAAAGTGCCATTCTAAGAGAAGCCATTTAGCTAAACAGGCTTTCATTTAAAGGTGGTTAGCGTGGTATAATGGAGCAAATAACGCCGCAGGTGATAACAAGGCAGCATTCCAGTTGTCTTTGCAAGCATTCTTCGATAATGGACAGTAAAGTAGCCGACGACAGGGTCAGTATCGGCTCCATAACCTATCTAGAGCAGAACTCTTTTGGCGTTTCATCCTCACTCTCTCCAGTCCTCTGGCTGAAAGATAACCTGCTTAAAAAGTTTAAATGTCGATTGCTTCTCTTCCCTCCCAGGCTGGCCCTCAATATCCACTGTTCCAGGTCCAGCGGTCCTTTCAGTCCGTCTCTACTTATTCTACCGGATACTCAGATTTCGTTTTCAACCCAGTCCTCTCTTACACTTATTCCTTGCAGCTAATCCTTCCTGTCCAGCAAACACATTTGTTTCTTTATATTTGTTTTTCCCACAACTCCCTTTCCTTAACCCAGATTATTCACAATTCTCTGCACATCCTTCAGAGAGTATTGAGGTGTATCAGTCTCTACCTGTCTGATGTATGGTTTGAGCTGCGTTTGTAGTTACTCAAAGCCAGGTTGTGTCGGATTTGTTCACTTGAGAGGCTGTGACCCACCCTGCAGGGCTCTGATCTCTCTGGGTAGCAAGGCCACAGCTCCAATCCGAAAGGTAAGGGGATATCGGTGTGTTCACTGCTTACTGAGTGTGTCCGACACCCCCGTAGCACCCACATGCAGTCACGGTGATCCCTAACCTCGGACCTACACCGAGAACTGGCTCCAAAACAAGACCACCAATACGTCGCAGTCACTAACAGGAAGCGGTGGCGAACGGGACATGATGCCGTGTGTGACATAACATATGTGCAGCGTCATCACCAAAAATACATCTTGGATCTTCACAAAGGCCAAAGAGCACTCGTCTTTGCCATAAGAAAAAGTGATTCATAGCCAGGAGCTCCATTCCAGCTCCAGTGACATCAGAAAACAAATCAATCTCTCAACTTAAGGTTTGAGGTTGACAGAGTAGGTGTATACATGAAGAAAGAAAAACTGCTACCTTGTGTATCACTTTTCCAATCAGAGAATTCCCTGCACAAAGGACTCATTGAGCAGGGAGAGACTGGTGGCATTGTCTCCCAAAGGTTAGTTTCCCCACAGTCAGAGACTACACCTTCCTTCACAAATCCCTCTCCAACATTCTGCTGAGGTTAAGTGGAATGCAGTCGGTGAAGAGCACTGGCAATTATTTGACCGCTGTCAGCCCCATCCGCCCCCTTCAAGAAGGGCTTTCCAAATATTATATCACATACTGTGAATACATTGAGGACAAGGAGTGGGTTGTTGCTATTGTTACAACTTCACAGGTGTTCACAGTGAACTTGGAAGCACTTGGTGCTACATATTCAGGCTCCTGAATGATAAGAGCTATAAAAACAATGACTATCATTGAGATAAATACCTGCTAGATACAAATACACACAAAGCTCCACCTCGCAGGGTCAATACATGCAGAAAGATGAATCCAGTTCTGTTGAAAACATCCAAAACAAGGACAAAATGGTAATAATTACACTTTTTTTTGATCTTGCTTTTAAGTAGTCTGTTTCCTTTTATCCAATCTTACTGCAAGTTTATTTAATTCAATTTCATATTTTAAATTGCACTCTCATTAGTCCACCCGGTATTATTATTAATAGTTTAATACCATCCATGTCATACTTGGAGGCCTGTTACTAGGTCACAATGTGTGTGCCTAGTTTGATATTCCAATAATAATACAAATGATTACTTGGGGCATCACTGACCAGCTTCTTTAATCTGTAACATGCTGTGTTAGTTTCAACTAGTTCAATAAAAGCCCATTTCTGTCAGTTAAGTGCATACACTGATTGTTATTTTAAATATGTTTTGTATTTGAATCTGAACTCGTATGCCAGGGAGGAGGAAATGCATCACACACCTTAATATTGCATTGAAGCACGAGTAACTAACTGGTGATGGAGATGGAAGAAGTAACATTCAAGAGTGTAGAACTCATGAAAAACACATCAGCAATCACTAAAAAAAAATCAAAATCAGGAGTACGGTGATTAACGTGTGTGTGTGTGTGTGTGTGTATAGTACAAGCATACTGTACGTCGGAGTACCTCTCAGGACGTTCCTGTTCTGGGTAGTCCTGGTAGTAACGGATGAAAAGCCTCTCCGCATCCTCTCTCTCTCCCTTTGACACTGAACTCCCGTTCAGCAGCACGACAGATGGCAGCCTGCAGGCAGGGACGTTTGCAAGTATGAAGATTAGATAGGAAATTAGAAAACATGCCATCCTGCATGGAGAGTAATAAGGGTTTGATGTGTGTGTGTGTGTGTGTGCAAGTTCAGACTCACTGTGCTAAAAGGAGGCTACGTCTTTCGTGGGTGGCGTAAGGCTGCAATAAAGGAATCCCCTTTGCTTTGACCTCCTCCAGCTTGGGGAAGTAATTCAGCCTCTCAATGTCCTCCCATTTGCTAAGCCCTGAATAACAACAACAGAGTTTTAGGGCCACAGAAAATATTTAAAATTCCCACCATGCACTGAATACGGTTTCATACTATGGATGAAAATGTGCACAGCCTTCCCCCCCCTCCCGTCCCGTCCCTCTCAGACCTGAGTTGTTGAGGTTGATGCTGCGCAGGTTGGGAAAGAGCCGCTGCAGTGTGTCGGGACTGTCCCCCACAGAGTCCACACTGTTATTGGCCAGAACCAGTGTTCTCAGACTCGGGTACATCTGCCCAAACTTGCGCACTTCGGCCCATTCCTGCAGCTGGTTGTCTGTGATCTGCAGCAGGCGTAGAGACGGACAGGACGTCTGGGATTCGGACACAGTGTTGTAGCCATTCAGGCACAGGAAAAGCTCCTCCAGCCTGCATCGTGACGTCAGTTGGTTGAAGTTGAGAAATACAAATATTTTTGACGACACAGAAATCGACACTCTTACGGCTGATGGTCTGATGTAGATGCGTCATAATTAAGCTGAGACTTTCATAACCAGTGCAAAGTTCCTCACAGTAACTTTAAACAGCAGTACATTTTCAGCTGTGGGTTGATACACATTTGGTGCTCAGGTGAGTATTTACAGCAGCAGCTTTCAGCTATATTACTGTCTTTGACATGATCACCGTGGTGGAACAGAAATATCTGCTGTGTATACTGGTCTTAATACTTCACTGTGCACTCATTCCATTACCAACCACAGTCGATCACTTACTCTGGCGTATGTTGCGTGAGTGTGTGCACGGTGTCCCAGCTGATCTGTGTGTTGATGAGGACAAGTTGCCGGACCCTGGGGAACACCTCGGCAATGCTGGGCTCCAGCTCCACGCCGCTCAGAGGGTTCATGCTCAGATTGAGGAAGTCCAGGTGGGGGATGTTGGAAACGATGTCGCAGATCTGGAAACCCACGAGCATTAACAACAATAAAAAATGAAGCAATAAAAGAAACATGCGTGTGTCTCCCTGTAGGCTTTGTAAGTCTTTGAAGGACACCCACCTCTGTCCAGTCGTTAAGCTGATTGTGGGACAGGTCCAGCTCTACCACATGGGCACAGAACACTGCAATGTCGGACCTGTCTCCAGCTTTACGGATTCCAGAGTCACTCAGAACCAGTCTGCTCGGCAAGAACAGGCGATCTGCAAACAGACGATACGAAAATGTAAAGCTGTAGGAGACGTCAGTGCTGACTTAGCACAATCAATGTCCCGGTGATCGTCATCATGACGTAAAACCCGGCATCGTTCATCTCTCAACCTTTCACAGGGGATCCCTGCGGGCTGGGCATCACCACGACTCCTTGGCCGTAGGGGAAATTCTCCGGGCTGTATTTCTCACTGAGGACTTGGACGAAGGTGCGCACCTCCTCCTCATCAGAGGACGGCTCCATGGCCCCAGCCCTGAGCAGGTATCAGAGGCGAAGACAAAGAAAGAGAGGGTGCAAACAAACACAGTCACTTCATTTCAGCAGGCTCTCATTTCCATTTCTCTACCATGATGGAGACCTGGACGGCTTTTTCCAAGTCACAAGACAATATTCACGATTATCCAGACAATGGAAAGTCAGCACGATCAACTCATTGTTACCTATTTTCAACCCGATCGGCCATAGCTTAAAGCAGGAGCAACAACATTAGTTTTTAAAAAAGGAAAACAAGGTAAACATGCACAGGAACGAGCAGTCAGGCCGCTATACAGAGCGTTTAGCTGAAGCTAACATGCAGCCCCCTGCCTGGGTGGGCTGTTGAAATAAAAATGCAATGACTATTAATAGCCTATATGTACTGTACAGGTGTTGACATGGCTGTCAACGGGATTCGCACCATCTCACTTGGCCTCGTTGGCAGATACTTTTCTTCTGAGTATGTGTTGCATAAAAAGGTCTAAAAATAAGCCATCAACGCAGTAGCATGACCGACACAGAAGCAGAAACGTGAGAGGCGACGTGGCACTGACAGGAACAGGTGCACAGTTGACACCGATGCACTCCTGAGTGCAGCTCCACCACCTGTTCCTGCTGAAAGCCATGTTAGCGCGGTGCTGAAACAATTAGCTGGCTAACCGATCAGCGGATTAACAGAAAGTTGTTACGATCTCGTTGATAATGTTTAAAGCAAAATGACCGAAAAGTAGCTTTTCACTTTGATGCATGCTGCATTAATCTATTAGTACACAAAGACAGTGTTTATATTTGGTATGATTGTGTGATGACATCACTCATAACAGAGGATATTACCGTGAGTTTGTGCGTCCACACACACAGAGCACCCAGGTCTCACCCTACTCCCTTCAACCCCGATCAGCCCTATCGGTTTCAGACAAACGGGGTCTGATCATCTTAAAAACTCAGCCCGCCTGAGGAGGTGTGTTTGCAAAATGGCTGAGCGTTACGTCCGGACTGCGTCTGATGTTTCTGTCATAGATAGTTTCTTGTTTCACAGGTTCCCTGATTCATACCTCTGATGTCGCAGAGACCAAAGGGAAGCCTGTATTCCAACTTCACATCAGATCACATGCTCCCCTGCTGCTGCTGCTGCGGAGAGAAAATGTTGATGAGAGCTTTGATGAAATGAGAAGGTAAACAACAACAACAAACAAAAAAAAGGAGCTGTAAGAGGGGTTGGGAACCAGAGAAAGCTCATTTATTCAGTAGTTTATTTATACTACTTGATTTTTTATCTTCATTTCATTTTATTACTTGTGAGCAATGCTGCTGTAATCCTGTAATTTCCCCACTGAGGGACTAATAAAGGATTATCTTATCTTATCTAAATATTAAGAGTCTTCTACAGCCGCACAATGGCAGAAAAACGCAGGAAGACGTCAAAATGAATGAAACTTGCATTATACGGATGATAACTTCAGAGTGCCAGCTGGGTTCCTAGCAGGGCCAAGCAGGTTTTATGAACACATGCCAGACTAGGTTGATATTCTCCATTATTAAAAGAAAAACATCTATTTATAACCTCTCCACATTAAGTTACATTTCTAGGGTCACCAGTTACACCTCTTGTGTATTTTACATAGAAACCTTTGTTTAAAAGTTCTTCAAGTCGGCATGCCTAACAAGCAGCAAGGTCCTAATAAGAGTTCAACTTTTAAACTACTCGCTGCTGCCCTCCGCGGTGTAGTTCAGTGGCAACACTGCAAAAAAAAGTGGAAAGATCCAGTTTTACATAAAGTAACAAATTGCTTTTTATTGACAAACTGATGCCGAATTAAATGGTGACCTATAACGATTAAAAAATAAATGAAAAAATAATTATTGTACACTAACTAGCAAGCAATGGCAGTTTAACAGGTTGTTCAACCTGGTTTGGGTAAACGTTCTTCAACACGGTCCATTTGGGGCCGTTTACGACCGAGTCCGTGGCTGCACAATGTAGCTGGTGCACACAACGAATGTACAAAATAACGACTTTAAACGTTGTCGCTTTAGAAGTAGCGGTTGTCACAGCATGTATCCATTGCACAGACACGCAAGCTCACGAGAGTGCGTCACAGTCAACCTCGAAAAGGTGCGCAATGTAGCAGCAGCGTCGCTACCTTCACCGAGGTACTGAGCTTCGGGGTTTACGTGTAACTCTCCACGTTGTATTTTGCAACTGATGCGGTTCATTTCGAGAGCACGGCACTCACCGTCCTCGGAAGCCTCTCGGTGTTCTGTTTGTTGTTGTTATTCTTCGGTTAGTTGACAGATTAAGACACGCCCAGTTTTCAGGAAGTGACGTTGTTTAAATGTCTTGTTTTTTTCTCCCCCCCCGTTTGCCTCACTGTACATTATTATTTTCAAAGACTATACACAGATTATAATTCAAGCATTAAAGAGAGACAACATTTAATGTAGTGAAACTGTAGTTTACATACTGTACATTCAAATGTAGACTTCCTGTTGCTTCCTTTTTAGAGTGTTCACTTAAAAGAGAAAAAGCTGAATAAGAAAAGTAGCTGTTAAAATTTCACCAAATACAGAAAGATGTCTGTTGTCTGAGTTCGACATGTATTTATCCATTTTACTTAATTTATAATGATCCGCAGCTGAACATTGTGACGGAGGCTTTAATGGGATGGAATAGATCTACCACAGGCTGCCACCAGATGGCAGCGTTGTGTGGAGGGAAAAGGATCAGTTGATCTTCCTGGGAGAAACAAAGTAGCAGACCACCGTGTATGTGAAGAGCCATCCACCAAACAAGCAGTGGTGGAAGAAGTACAAAGATCCATTACTTAAGTAAAAGTACCAGTAGAAATAAAAAAAATATAAAAAACCTGATTAAAAGTAAAAGTCCTGCAATTAAGCAAATGTAATCATCAGCTAAATGTACTTTAGCCACCAGTGTGGCTGTTGGGAGCGGTGCTGGATGGGATGCTGGACGGACACACACCATTTGGCCATTAAATGGCCAATGCACCCACAGTGAACCATTGTGTCTGTGTATATGATGATCAATTACATTTATTTCAGGTCCTGAAGGGTTTAAAGCTCGCCGGACTCCATTAGATTTCCATCTCTTTCAGGAAATTTCTCTGGATAGTTTGCTGTGTCGTAGAGAAAAGCTGCAATGAATATATTGTTGTACTACCGAAACGGCACAAAAACAGATTGTTTCAATATTATTTCCAACAGCACCATGTTCCAAACCGAGTCAACGGACACCAATCTGTTCCTAAAAGAACTCACGGATCACAGTTATGGTCAATACAAGCATTGTTTTCTTGCTTTCTCTCCAGATTGTCAGGAGTTGTTGTGGATGTGTCTGTCCAAGCTCTTCAGAGATATAACTCGTAACTGCAGGGGAATATGGTCACAAAGAAGCTGACAAAGGAGTTGGTTTCATGGAAAAAACAGAAGGTCTCCGAGATGAGTTTGACAGTTATTTCACTGCAGACAATAACCATAATTAAGAAATTACTCTAAATAGACAATCAGGTGACTCAGCTGGAGGAGCCTAGTGTTTTCTCGAAGCTATAAAAAGGAAATGATGTCACCAGAGTGTCACAGGCCGCCCTGCCGACATCTTGGGAAGACTCTCATAACTGAACCGGCTGACACTTAGGTTAATCCTCAGGTTGTTATTTAAGTGCAGGGATTAACTTGTAAAAGCATGCTATACATGAGCACAGCAATGAATGGGACACGGTTCACACGAGTTTAGTTCATGAGCATGTAACAAGAGTATTCATCAATATAAACAAGGTATGGCACACGGCGTGAGAGTCAACAAGACAGATCAGTCAAGAAAGAGTGAGGAAGATGAGAAGAGGGGGAGGGGCCAAACACTCTCCTAATCCAGAATGATCCAGTGAGTCAACCTTAGTCCACAATAATCTGACAGTATCTCACTGTCTGTAAACAGAGTCAGAGGAGTCCACAACCAGCTGCTGGATCCTTTAGTCTTGTGTAAAACACCAAAACTCAATTTATTCTTCTTCTTTTGCCTCTCCTGGATTATCTCCATTATTATCATAAGAACTGGGAGAACAGCGACACATGGCACTCCTGAGGTCAGGCTGGCTGTGGAGACAAAGTGAGTAGCGGCCGGATTATTCAAACCTATGTGTTGTTAAAGGAAGGATGATAACTTTGGCTTTTATAATAATTGCACAATTCCTGTACCTATAACATGAGCATTGTTTTTCTCTCTCTCTCTTAATATTAGCTCTTTTTTTTTAAATTACAAACTGCACAACTTTCCTGCTTTCCACATTTTGTTATTTTCTATGCGATTGCACAAGTACAACAGCCAATGCAGCTCTTCATCTTCTTGCACGGATGTCACCATTTCTATTTCTGCGCCTCCGTCTACACAGAGTTTGCGGTGGCGCTGTCGACGGTGCTCAAATTGATTTTGCACGTGCAACTGAAGAGGTGGACACTAGGCCTGTGACAAGCGATCCCAAAACTGCTATTGTCATCGTCACACTGTGTAGTTGTACTAGCGTATTGCTGCAGCACACACCAGAGAGAGAGAGATAATACAATCCAGAAAACATACACATTGGTATTATAAACCATTTCTGCCAACAGATCCCCTTAAATGCTCCACACAGTACGTATAAGTGAAAACTGTACCTGTTATGAAACTACAACCTTCGTTACTTCTAAAATTGATCATTTTGACTAATCCTACCCCTTCCAGCATGAACACCGATGGTCCACTCACTGTGACGTGTGTCTCCCCTCTAGCTTCCCTCTTAAAACGCTGGAAGCTGAACTGGTGTGACCTTTGGATCGACGGGAGTCTTTGCTTCTATAAGACCGACAGCAGGCGAGAGCTGGAGCACCGCGTCAGCCTCAAGACGGCGTGCGTGGACGTGAGGTCGGGCCTGGAGTGTCCAGGTAAAGCGAGCTGCCTTGAGCCTTTTTTCGGCAAGTCCATCTTTAAAAATAAATAAAGATGGAGGACTAAGCATTGTTCAAACCCACAAACATTCATCACAGGGCAAGACAGGCAAGGCCAAACCTTATTTTCCATGCACTGATCCATCTTTAGGTTTTGGGCTTCTTCATGTCTCCTTCGGACTAGTGGAAAGAAAACATCCATACATCCATACACGTGCTTCATACACGTGCTTCATTTACTACTTTTGCAAAGATTTCTCATAAATTCACCACAAGTTAGCATTACGTTATGGCTCATTTGCATATTTAAACATACACCAAACCTTACACTTTTATTCCTGTCCATATTTTGAAAGGGTTCAGCTAGTTAGCAGACAGACGGGTTTATTTAAGATGAACTCATATTATAAATGTCAAGAGTCTGATCGGTAGGTGTACTGATGATGCTATGGTGCTTTTGAAGTTCCTCATAGAGGAGCCATCTACACCAAGAGACACGATAAAGCAATTCAAAATGTCCTCATATGTGATTCCAGGCCTTCATCTAGCCTTCCAGTCACTGATGGCTGATTGGACTTGTACTGTAAAACCATCCGATTGCACGGTGTAGTCCCAAATATTCATCGTCGCTTACACTACTAGCGCTAAACCGGAAGAACAAATACAACTGCGTTTGATCCAGAAGTGAAAAATAGGCGACGCAGCAGAAGTTTAATGTGCTGCATAATATGTATTTAGTATGGAACTGGAACACTGGTTCTGTTTGGGGATTGCTCTGCAGGGGCATTCAGCAGCCGAGGAGTACGAGAGCATTTCACAGACCCAGATGCCCCGCATCAGCGCAAACACACATCTTTCACCACACATGTTCCCTAAAGCTTTATATGGACCTCTAGTACCGGTGTGAAAACATGACAACATGACTAAAGCTGTTCTTAAGGCTCACAAATGGTTTCATCGAGTCATAGAGTATTGACAATATAAACACTACAATCTGTTTGAGTATCAGCAGACTACTTATCTTATAAAGTTTCACTGATTTCATTTAATCAGGAACATAGTCGATATCTTCCAAAATGCACTATTTAATTGTACCCAACTACACTTAATGTATGATCTTCCATCTTTCTTTGAGGTTTTGACTGACAGAAGACATGATGACAACATGCTCATGTTTGGGTGAATCTCTTCTTTAACCGCAGGTGTGAGTCCACCGGAGAGCAATCCCAGGGAGAATCTCATCGTGGTTCAGCTCACAAGCGGCTCAGCAGTCAACCTGTGTGCTAACAGCGAGGATGAATCCATGTAGGTCCTCTCTCTTCACTCTCGTCTGCTCTGCTCTGCCTCCCTCTACCAGTAGTGGCATGCAACTGAGTACATTTACTCAAGTACTAGACCTACTTAAGTACACATTTGAGGTACTTGAGGCATTTTTTATTTAGTCAACATGGTCCCATTGAGATTTAAAATCTCTTTTCCAAGGGGCTCCTGGCCAAGATGGCTGCATAAAAGATTGACACATAAAAGTACACACAAAGGACAAATAACAGACTTACTTTACTTTAGTGTGTAAGCCTATGAATTAAATCTTATAGGCCTACTTACACTTAAATTTAAGCGGTATTGACGCTACAGAGCTGTCCGCCATTGTCTGTTATATTAACCTTGTCGTCACAACCGCATTGCATTGTTGGAAATGAATGCCGGTCTAGTGTCAACGGAAAATATTTTACTGCACAATGTGTACTTTTACTTTTCACATTTTGCTGATAATACTTACATGCTTTTACTTAAGTAAGGTTTTGAATGCAGACCTTTTACTTGTAGTTATTTTCACAGTTCTTTTCCTGAAGAAGTGATGAATACTTCCTCCACCACTGTCCTTTACATCCATCAGTGCTTCCTTCCTGTTCATGTCTTTTTCAGAGCGTGGAAACTGACTCTGCTAGACGCCAGGAGAAACCCGGTGAGTGATCCATCGTTCTCCGTCAGACCTGAGACATAATTCACTCCCAGTGATGTTTGCTAACGGTTTTCTGCCTGTAGCTGTTCACATACGACCCGTATGACGACTCCTACCAAGCCGTCCCCATCAACAGCTACCATACTGTCTACATCACACCTGGAGCAGGACCAGGTATTTCACCAAAATGATGCAGGACACACAAAAGATAACCTTAAGCTGCCTTTGATTTAGCAACCGTAGACTCAACTTATTTCATTTTGACTACTTTTAGGCCACCAAATAAAATGATTTCTCTTTGTCTTTTCTCTAAGGAACCCACCAGGTGGTTGTTCAGAGGGACCCATTTGATGGAGTCATGGAGCATCTGGCTCTGGGATTGCTGGCAGGCATGGCAGCAGGGACAGCCATGCGATCCTTCCTCTGGATGCCCTTCTTTTTCTGCTGAGATCATCTCCATCACTGACATGACGACACTGCGCAGCGACTGGGAGCCAAACATCATCACGAGTCGGAAGCCCCCGAAGATGGAGTGATCATGTCTGCTGTAACAAGCTGCTTTTTCTGGTCGATCTGTTTTTCTTATGTGCACTTTTGCATATACGGCTTAAGAAGCTGGAGAGGACGCTACGTAAGTTAATGTTCTCCCTGCTTGTACATCAAACTGAATCTACTCATGAGCATTTGCACAAGCCAGGAAGTCGATTTTGTATCCGACTCTTCTTTAATCTGCTGCATGGATTTTACACTGAAAAGCTTGACGAAACTGTAGTGGGAAATAAATTGATGTATTCAAATATAATTATGAATGGTGATCTAAAATCATTGTTTGGTTGCATACGACTAACAAACGATCCATGTTTGAACTGCATTGCGCTAGTTTGATAAAACAATCCAATCTCAGGGTCGACCAATTAGCTCTTTCCCCCCCCGAGCTTTCAACCACATCACACGTTTTTCATCAGCTGATCTGCTGACACACAGGCTCTGTAATTCTCCTACTAATGGTGATGGAATCACCTCATCAGACAGAGTGAAGACGTGAAAATTGAAGCTCCACAATTTTGAAAATCGTTGAAAAATACGGAACTTTTCTGTCTGAAGCAGTTTGACACGTTTTTCAGGTTCAGCCTGAACTCACAATGAACGAATGCTCATTAAGACTGAGCAACGTAAAAGCATGAATTCAGACGCATCCACACTGCAAGAAAACGGACTCAGGACCACATATGAAAGTGGCCCAAATCAGAATGAAAAAGATCAGATTCCATGCGATTTGTGCCGTTCACACAAAATTCTGAATTTGGCCACTTTTACCTGCAGTCTGCTCCTTGTCTATTTATTGGACTGTCAAAGAATAGAGCGATCCCAACACAGCCTGGCCTCCTAAAAATGGTTTTTCCCATACGATAAAAAGGCTTTGGTTAATGGATGACTCTAAATTGCCCGTAAGGCAAGGCAAGGCAAGGCAAGTTTATTTGTATAGCACATTTCAACAACAAGGTAATTCAAAGTGCTTCACATAAAACCATTAAAAGCATCAAAACATAAGGCAAAAGAAAAGGAGATTTAAAAACAATTAAGAACATTCATTAAAACACAGTGTAAGACAGTTTCATAGTAAAATGCAGAAATGCAGGAAATTGATTAATATATTAATTGAATGTGGTTCAATTAAAGGCAGCAGCAAACAGAAAAGTCTTCAATCTTGATTTAAAGGAGCTGAGGGTCTCAGCAGACCTGCAGCTTTCTGGGACTTTGTTCCAGATGTGTGGAGCAGAAAAACTGAACGCTGCTTCTCCATGTTTAGTTCTGACTCTGGGAACAGAAAGTAGGCCGGTCCCAGACGCCCGTAGGTGTGAATGGTTGTCTGTCTCTATATGTGTCGGCCCTACGATGAGACCTCCCCCCCCCCCCCCGCGGCTCTAAGCTGTTTGAATAATGGATGGATGGATATGTTCTCCCGGATTACGTTTGTTCTTTGACGTATCACAAATACAGTTCATCAAAGTCTGTCAAAACTTTTAAAAACAAATGTAACAAAAAACAACAACATAGATATTCATGTACATAATTTTTATTTATTAAAATAGGTATCTTATACCACATCAGCCTTCTGTCACCGATGCTCCATCCAGCTCTTTGATTCAGTATCAGACCGATATCAGTATTGGTGCATCTCTAATATGCACTAATATTGATATGAAACAGATTTTGGTTCAGAAAAGTAAAATGCCAACATTTTATTCTGGCAACCGTGTCGATATCAAAGGCTGCCTCTAATGATAAGGATCTGGGGGGGGGAAACATCTCACATGTATCCACTCGTGTTTAAAATCTCACAACAGCATATTTGGCAAATACAAGAACTGAAATGATGCTGCGATTTGTTTCCCAGCTGAGTATGGGTGGAGCACATTGTCTTTATAAAAATATTGATCTTTCAGCATTTAAATGGAGCCTCCCCTTCTGTTACTCCTCTTTAAATGTGACTCTTCTCTGAGCATCTCCATTCACTTGCCCTACAGCCTTCGCTCTGCAGTCTCCTAACTTTCCCTCCGCTTGGAGTTTCCGGATCAGATCATGGGGACCCTTCCCCATCAGAGCCGACGGGTGCCTGTAGGAGCCTCCCAGGCGGTCCCACAGAGTGAAGTACTGGCCGTAGTTGTAGTCGAAGAAGAGGTGGTGGTCAGTGTGGTGAGCCGAGCCGTTAATGGCGCCCGTCAGAGCGCCGGGGACGCGGTAGTCACCGTCGTGGATAGAGATGGTCCAGATGTTGACGAAAATGTACAGGGCCAAGTAGAGCACCTTGTGGAGGGGGAAGAGGAAGGGGTAGATGTGGTACGGGAGTCCCTGCATGAAGCCGTCGACTGGATGAAAGGCGTGGCTGGCGAAGGGAGAGGGGATCTTCCACAAGTGGTGTGGTTTGTGAAACAGCTGTCGGGGAGAAGAAGGCAAAGAGGTCGGAGAGAGAGAAAGAAACTGCTTTCTGTAAAAAATCATTTTATATAATATCCTTTTATATATGGTTATTATAAAAACATCTGAAGACACTACAGAAGATATGAATAATGGAGATTAGAAGAGATGCAGTGAAAGTAGTTACTGTATGTTGTATAACTTTGGTTCGGGACTAAATGACAAAATAATAATTCATACCTGCTGTCCTGCTCTTTATTTGTGTCGTGTTGACAATACATTTTATACAACATTAGACCTCCCAAATCCCAAATAAATCAAGTAATGTACATGTCTTTGTCTGTAAAGGACTTTTCTGGAGATCAAAAGGATATTTATATATCTATATATACACACACACACAAAATAACATTCAATAAAACATGAAATATGTCTTTATTTGGTGTAAGTATAACGATGCACCTTTTGCTCGGCCAATGTCATCTGCTGATGTTATGTGGTGAATATGTCTGCCACGAAATAACAAGAAGTTGCCAAACAGAAATGAAACCTTGACAAATAAAGAAAAAAAAAACCCACATTTGTACTCACCTTGTAAATACTCTTATGATGTAGGAAGCGATGAATCCAGTAGATACACATGTCAGTGAAAAGCAGGAAGGAGATCATACTCAGGAGGAGCCCCGACCAACCTGAAAGCACACAGACCACGTCACCGCACTTGGTACGTCCTTGTAAACAACGAGATAACGGAACTACTGAAAGCTGGTGAGGTCGTTCTTCAACTCACCCAGCGGAGACTCATCGACGGTGTCGTACAGTTTGCTGTATCCTCTGACTTCAGCGAAAAACAAGGCCACTGTGGGGATGCTGATCAAGGGAAGAGAGGTCATCGCATATTTGATCTCCCTCTGAACCTGATTCTAAGTAGGATAAAAAAAAAAATAAAAAATACAAAACGGATTTGGCAAAAAGGAAAAATATAAACAGATATAAACGCCAGCCTTTTCCTTTACGGTGACTCTTCTCTCTTTAACGTTGTGTTTTGTGGTTTCGACCGCAGCTAAAGACAAGACACTTGACTGTGTCCCAGCAACACACAGTTTTAAACAATGAGACCACTTCAACCATTATTCATTTTTACTTAAAGCTACAACAAGGAAACTTCACGTTGTGTTGATTTTGGCGGCCCCTGTGGACAAAAGCGGTAGTACCGGCAGAGTAGCAAAGCAGTCTGCTCCCGTCTGGAGAAGGATTGTCTGGCCAGGTGTGAGGTGTGCCAGGAGGCAGGGTTTGAACTTCTCTCTCAAGCTTTTTATTTTCATTCTTCACAAAACAATTTTTGTCACTTTTCTAGTACATTACATTTATTTAGCTGACGCTTTTCACCAAAGCGACTTACAACTAGTGCATTCGACCATGTGTGTACAAGCGAGATATAGGCTTAAGTTCATACCTCTAGGAATTGTGGGTGTTTCATTAGACTGTGGTCAAAGACGAGGAAGTAGTTGATGACTCCCAGGCCCAGGTAGAGGACTGCAGCCCCGAGGTTGGTCAGCACCAACAGGCTGATAATCTGCCGCAGGGCCCCGCCTTCAGGCCACGATGCAGGGTACACATACGGGGACAGGACGTAATAGTCGGCAACGTCCAGCACGAGATCCATGGTCGAATCTGTGAAGTATGGGGAGAGCACACGTTACAAAAAAAGATGCCAAGAGCACTGCGTTTCCCAGAAGCCCCGTTGTTTGTGGTCATCTCTTGTGTGAACCTTTTGAGACATGTTTATGGAAAAACTTTGCGTGTTTATTTATGCATGTATTAACAATTAATACATGGTTTAATTAAAACACAACATGTATTAGGTTGCAAGTGTTTAATAAGTGTAATTAATAACAGCCTTTTAGGTATCCATAATAGGTGTAAAATTGATATTAAATGATTGACAGCATAATATTGCAGTTACTAAATATTAGAAAAGTCTTCAACTAAAAAATAAACTCCTCCTGCTGATGAAAGTCATAATTTGAGGCTGAAAGCTCTAAAGGAAATCTAATAAGTGGACATTGAGGTTAAAAAAAAAAGCTACATGTTTTAATTAGATTTAAAACACATTTATAAACTGTTTCAAACCACCTGTTAAGGTTTTATCCGACAATGTAATAAAAACAAATAAAAAAATGATTAATAAATAATATATATGTTTTTAGCAAACTACAATGCATGCAGATAACAAATCATTCACACTGTGAACGAGTGTTATGAACACTGTTATTGTCTTGATGGACTCTGACTGGACTCCTTGAATTTGTCTCTCTGATCCCTGATGTGTCCAGATCCTGAATCCACCACTTTACAACGGATGTCATTTCTGCATAAACACTCAGCCACATGAACCATAGAGTGACACGAACTCACATGTATAAATATATGACAACCATTCGTGTGCGTTACGTTCATTCTGTAATCAAGAATGTCACATTTATACAACTTCCTGACCGACCGTTACGTGTGACAACTTCACCGAAAGCTAAACATTACTACCCTGATGAATGCAACACAAACGCCCCATTACACGGTGGTATTTACAGATAAACTCCACTGTCATATTGTTAATATCACGTTATATATATAACATTTCAAAGAGTCGGCTTCTGTACCTTGTGTAGGTTGCTGGTGTTCCGGTACAAAAGTGGTGGGATGCCTGCAGAAAATAAAGGTAAGCGAGCGACCAATCCGCGCTGCTCGACTCTGTGCGTCATACAAATGGCAGCCAATGAGCGCGTAGTTCCTCATCACGGCAGGGTTGTTATGATTTCCGATTGGCCAATTGGAGGATCTGCTCATGGCGTTACAGAAGCAGGTCTACTGCCGCTTAAAGGTCCTCCCGCAGCCGGCGCAGGGGCAGAAACGCCCCCAGATTATAATACTAACTTCATATATGCTTTATTAATACAGAAAGCTTTTTTATTAAAAACATTCACATTCTACAGTGGGACCGGTTACAACCAGGCACAGATGCACTCCATTGTCTCTTGTGACAAATGTTCCTTTACAAGCGTATGAATTTAAAGTGATCTAATTTTTACCCAAATGTATTCAATTTAGATGAGAAAACTCCAACAGGCCACAGTACGCTTTGGGAGCCAATTCGGCTCCTTCCAATAAACCCAATATATATATATATATACTGTATATATTTTAACATTGGCCCTGGTGTTACATTCTCAATTCGCTTTATGCAACTTGTAAACAGGACGAAGTAATGTTTCATTATAACTTCCTATTCAAACACGAAGACGCTGAATTGCGTTTCTTGATCGGAAAAGCGTTCAATTCATTTCTGAGAGTTTTAGGGAAAACAAGCATGGCTTAACTGTTGTTACAAGATATTTGAATTCGACAGGTAAACCACGAGACTTTGAACGGCCACAGACACAGCACGGGTACATCATTTTAAAGTGCAGCACTGTGATTTGCATCCATACAATGAAACGGTTTGGTTTTAATGACACATTGCTTCCATTCTGCTGTGAAACGGACACCCATCCTGCCACAAGGTGTCGCCAGTGCTCTAAGATACGAGAGGGAGTAACCTTTGCCATAGATACACTGTACTGTATTATGATCGTCCACTGTGCCACACATGAATATTAAATGTGATACCACTGGAGATTAGCCAAACTTACATTAATTCTACATTAGCCACACTATAATCTCCTATATTAGGCAACAGTAATGCTAAGGTGATATAACAGCAGATAAAAGGTTATGGCCCTCCATAAACCCCACACTTTTTATTTCTATAAGTATTATACATTTGATTTGATGATGATATATCAGCTCAGTTCCAATGCCAGGATGATGATTTGTTCATAGCCAGAATGAACTCTTCGTTTTTGCCCTCAGGGCAACTGTCTGTTTTATGTTGAACCACCATCAGAAGCTTTTCAATTATTTGTTCATATTACCACAGGGGAGGGACTGCCAAACATTTGAAATAAAACTCCACCCTCAATCTCGAATCTTACCTTGAAGAAATGATCCAACATTTAAATCAAAGGTAGATTCAACTTTTGTCTCTTCAACATGTTATTGGTCGCCAGACTATCACAGGGCTGACGCGCATTGTCAGACAACTAATCACGCTCACATGTTTCTGTGCTGCCCTCTAAGCGTCAAGCTCTTCTCCACGACTCCACTTATGGTGATGTAAGGACAGCAGATGGCCACACTTCGGTTTATCGATACAAAGCTGTAGGCTGTCTTGTATCATAAATATGACTTCCTCAGTTCCAGCATATAAAGAATAAATAGCTGCGTTGATAGTGCGCTTTTTTTTCCAAAGGGCTTCATGATATTCTTCTCATTAACCCATTCACACACACTCACACACAGACAGCAGCAAGCTACCATGCAAGGTGCTGCCAAACCATCCGGGGCAATTTGGGCTTTAGTGTCTTTCCCAAGGACTCTTTGGTATGTGGGTAGGAGGAGCCGGGGGTTTGAACTTCTCACCCTTATTAATTGTCAATTATTAAATACGAGGAGTTCCTCAATGATTACATTAAGGCAGCCCTGTCTCCGAAAACCTACGTCCGTAATTCAGAAGCAGAAGAAAATAGGTTTCCCTCGAACCGTCATTGAGAGTGCAGAGTAGTTTGTATGGGAATGTATTTTTGTAGGCGACAGGGTTAACTAGAGGAAATGTATAAGGCAAAAATACAGATAAGCATCACCTGCTTTGGCTGATTATACAAACATTTTATTCACACACTGAATGCAGCAGTTGTTATTCTATATGTGAAAAAACACTTTTAACAGAGCATTCGTTTGAGGAAGCTTGACTCACACTGTCTCTATACTTCAGAAGAAAGTTGGTGTTTCGAGTGAACTGTCTAGCAGGCTGCGAAGGCATCTTCTTCTCAGTGTGCAGACACACACCAACCAATCAGGATGTCTGCAGCGAGGCAACCCTCATGCTGAGCTCAAGATAACCTGCTGCTCATCATCTCCTCAGTAGGCAACAACATTGGATGTGTCACTTTGGGAAATGTAATCAAAAAGTGGAGAAACTTGTCACAACTGGAGACACAGTGGCTGCTCAACTTTTGACACCATCAACAATTTGATTATCTTGACACTGGGTTGATGGGACCAAGATCAATTTGATCTTTATGACAATTATACATATATATAAATATAATGCAGCACATTCTCACTCCCAACTCGTCAAATTAATTTTGATTAGTAGCACTTCAAACCAGGATGCTCCAGGTACTCTAGCATCAGCTTTGGAAGTGTCAGAGCTGGTGTGTCTCCATCGGAAGTTAGGTTTAGGCAACAAAACTACTTAGTTCGACTCACGTGACAAAGTTTACTGTTCGTTTTGCGCTCGACACAAGCAGCCTGGCTGAAAGTCTTGTATCTGTTTGTCTGTCCACCACATGCCCTGTGTGGACTCTCTCGCTCTTTTATACCACATCAGTCGCTCTGAGCGTCTAATAATGACCCGGGTGGGTTTACATTGGAGTTAGTTGAACGTGCGTTGCGACCGTATATCAGACGCTGAGGGGCAATGGCCCTGTTAGGTACCTGTTAGGAGTTGAGAGTGGGACTGGGTTGGGATTTACCTCAAAATGAATTGACTCAGATAATCTGTGAAACTGCTGGTTTGTTTACGACCTCTCTGATCGTCCTTCTGCTCATCTCGCCCCATGGACGTTTTTTTTTTGCAGTGATGTCATCTTGTTCCCAGAGCTTTGCAATTACATTACAGTGTTATCATAACCGCAAGAAATGACGGCCAAGTTCGGAAAAATAAGACTGTAAATAATAACCAGAAATGACTTACATTTTACCATGAAAGATTAATCAAGCACACTTTTTCAGCGGCTCCCAGCTTCATATTGATAGTGTCTGATGTGCACATTGACTTCCACATATTTCATATTGACACATTAGAGTGCTTTTACACCACCGAGTATGAGATCCAGGCCAACTCGCACACATCACACACCGCTCACCGTTCAGACCTGCCACACAAGAATTGTAAACAACATAATCCTGTGTTCGTTGACAAAATTGGGCCCGGATTCGTGTTCATCCTGGGCAAAAGGTCGTCCGGATCACAGTATCCTGCGTATGAAGCCAGCCAGCCATGAGAAGCACTTCACCTCCTCTTTGGGTTTGGATGGTGCAGCCCACAGCTGCTGTTGTTTAGTCAGTTTGGGGATGGGGCTGCATCTGCTCATAAATAACACCGTCTCATCAAATTTCATGAAATGAGAATTAACTCTGAAATGAGATTGTGTTGTATGAATACTGCAAACATAATTTTCCTCTACCATGAATGGATTCATGTGACAAAAAGCACCAATTTGAGGCCCATTTTCTGATGTCAGATGTTCAGGTAGAAGCTTACAATAGTACATTTTCGGTACATTCTTTGGCTCAAAGATGAATTCTTTAGCATTTTTTGTCAACTAGAGGACCCAAGACTATCAAATCAACATTACCAAACCCAGAGCAAGTATTTTGTCAAAGCCATGCTCAGCCTGATGGAATATATCAAGCTCTTTGGCTTGCTAGGTGACTACCTATTCATTTCCTGGTCAGAAAACACATTCCCTTCACACTTCAAACATGTTTTGAACATCTGTATTTGTACACATATTTGCAGGTGGTCATTTCACAATAATTTAGACTGAAAAGTTAGGATAGCACTTTGTACATGGCTCTGAACAAGCGATGTGGCGAGTCACATGACTTGGACAGTGAGAATCAAGTCTTAAATCTACTGACTTTGAACTTTTGACGGTTGGTCAAACAAACACAGGACATTCACCCGCTAAACTGCTGCGAGTGTGCTGTGTGAAACCAAGTCAACATTGACTTATTTTACCTTACTTTTCTTATGCAAGCAGTTAACTAACGCCACCTACGTACGTTGCGTAACAAACAGTTATTTTAAGTTAAAAATGATCATTTGTTATTTTATCCCAAACCTAGATCTTTTCCTGAACCTAACCAAGTTGTCTTGTTGCCTAAACCTAACTTCTTGTGAATATGTTAGTTTATTTTGAAAAGACACTATTCATGTAACGAGTGGAACCTGACACGCAGTCCCTAACATGTCCAAAACGGACGCTGGAGGACAATGTGTAGATTGGCTTGTGTTAATGGAAATTGTAGGAAAATGCACAAAATATCAGAAATAAGATATGAGATAGGAGATATGAAACTCTTCCTGTATCCTGACCTAACTTGTTCACTTTAATATCTTTAAGCTTCCACATTCCTTACTGACGAAAACAAAGTGAAATGAATGATGACACTGAAATGCAAATGGAAACAGCAATAGTTACTGTTCAGGATGTGTGTAAAAAATAACACAAAATAGTGTATTTATCCAAAGAGATATTTGTTCATGATCTTTTAATGGAGTTAAGGTGCGTCGGGAGGGATTGAAACACTAAACTAAACCTAAAAACAACGCCACTTGAAGGCATCATAAGCCTTCATCAGTGTGTTTTAATATTTTGTAGACTATTAGGGAACCATGGATTTGCGGTAATGAGATTTGGCTCAAACAACTTATCACATATTAAAATGCTAATTGCCTTCTGGACACAACATGCTCCACCCATTCCACTTTGATGATTAAAGTTCACTCATCACACAGGTGGCACCTCCAACGCTTTGAAGCTGTCTATTTGTAGATCCTGCACACCCTGAGAGGTGCAGTCTGATGTAAGTCTTCCTCAAAGAGTGCCATAAGAAAATGCTTTTTGGAGGTGGCTCCTAGCTGCTTTGTTTACTTTGCACATCCCAAATGTTGAAGGCAAATCTGTGGCCAAAACTTTGGTGTATATACATCATTTGAAAGAGAAGGAAGGAAGGAAGGAAGGGAAGGAAGGGAAGGAATGGAAGGAATGGAAGGAATGGGGAAGGGGCTATTGTGACTGATGCAGTCTGAGTTTCCCTGTTTTAATCATGACTTGGACGTTGACCTGAATGTCATTTACAACTCAAAATCTTGTAATTATGATAACTCTCACATGAACATGGCACAAGAACAGCCGTTTAATCAATACCAATACAGTTACAGATGCTCTGTATTCTCCCACAATGCAATGCACAAATGAAGTAAAGAAGCTGCTCACATCTGGACAACATCATATTAAAATGCACTTACCGTTACCACCAGTAAGTGAATATATTCAGTGTGTATTTTCAGTTGACTGCAGAGTGTTTTCTCTACGTACCATTTAACATTTTAATTTCCTTTTTCAAAAAAACAATGAATAGGAATCCATTAAGCACAGCAATGTCTCATCCACTGATTCTGTTTAATTTAAGTCAATAGTTGCCTTATACATCACCCCATTTTCACAAAAGTCCTTCACTTAAGAGGAACAAGAGCCTCACAAAGAAAGAAAAAAGAGGCAAACCAAGATCCTCGGTGCGACCACATTAAACACCAACTCTCTTTGTGAAGTCGGCGGCTCAGCGTACAACAAAAGGTCTTAAGATGAAATAGACATAATTTTGCTGTCATTGTGGCCTCTCCCCAGTTTTACACAAGGAAAGTTAGAGCCTTCTTTTGGTTAGATCTGTAATCACTATCCAATCCCCCTTGAGGAGAAAAAGAAATTTAATTTGACAAGGAGGTAATGAACCCGTGCAGCCATTATCTTAGATAACCCATTTGAGAGACTGGTTGAGCACTGATGGAAAATTCTATTAAACATAGCTGGCTGATTTCTCTATTTTGCTCAGTGGCAAAAAAAAGCCTTTTCTACCCTTGCCAATTTACTTTGAACTCTCTGAGTTGCCAAGGATCATTATATCAAGGCGCTTCAAACACTCACCCGTTACTTAATGATTCAAAGGCAACAACCCCAGACTGTGGGCTAATAACCTCTGTGATGCATACACAAGACACCTAGGCAAGCGCAAGAAATACTTTGACTTGTAGTTTCTCTCTGGAGTTTGAATCAGAGCCTGGATTGTGGTCTTAGGTGCAACTTTTCTGGTGTCTTAGAACTTTAGTTTTTCGAAACTACTTTGGTTCAAACTTACCTTGGCCTCAATTAAATGCTGACTCAACTTTTCTCTCCTTTCCAGTAAACTTAAAAGGACACATTTTCGACTTTAAAGTATGTTCTCCACACTGCAGATGATTCAGTTAATAAGTACAACACACATACCAGCGCTTCACCTCATTTGATACACGTCAATCGAAGCCCACACTGCGGATTCAGACAAGAGCTGAATCCAAATGTGAACCTTCTGGACTCCCAGACTGGGCCTTCACAAGCTCTTGTCAAATGCACGATGATGTGTTCACTGTCATCATGTGAAATCTGCGAGGTTGCAGAAATGCACCAAGAGATGGGACTTAAAAGGTGTCAAGACCTTGACTGTTTCCATGAAGTTTAGCTGAAATTCATGGCTGTTTAATTCATTTCAAACTATTTATCGGAACGGTTTCTAACTGTACACTGCAAACGTTTGCATAATATTTTCTGAGCTACATAGCAGCCGTAACAGATGTGGTCAGCGTGCAGTAAAGTTTTCCGTTTACATGAGCTGCCAAACACAATATTCATAGATGGAAGCAGTCAAGGCTCAGAGGCACCCTTTAGTGCCTGTGTGAGACGCACCAGGCTTTTAACACCAATTTAAATCCATCTGTGTCATCATTAGACGGTCAGAGAGACTGACATAGTTTAAATATTGCGAAAGTCATTATTGGGTGAGCGGGAGAGGAGGTTGGATGGTCTAACAAACACAGGACCTTCTCCCGGGACACTGCTGCTGTTCCTGTGCTGCGTTATTGGAGTTTTGTTTTATAACTTCTGTATTTTACGAACACCAGTTACATAAAAGACTTACTCCAGTGAATCCAGTATCCGTGGAAATGCACACTTTATACAAATAAAAATACATATATAAACACATATATAACTCACACTGAATAATAATGAATTATTGCACAGAACAATGGACGCTGTATGACAGAGGTGAAGGTAGAAACACAGTCTGTAAGGTGTGAGCATGAAGTGCTAAGTGTCCATACTGTGAGCGAGGTGTGTGTGTGGGGGGGGGGGGGGGGGGGTGTTATTTTCTTCCAGCCTTAATGTCCTTTGCAATCAGTCTGACTGCGGCTGTAAAAAAGCTGCGTGTCCATGGAGGGGAGGTCAGAGGCGATGATTCTCGCTGCAGTTTTTAAGGACTCGTTGAAGGGATTTCCTCTCAGCCTCGGTGTTGTTTTCCAAAAACACACGGCGATCCCACTGGTGAGAATGTTCTCAATGAACCCGGCCTCAACAGACCTTCAGCAGCCTCATGAAGTAAATCTGCCGCTTTGCTTTTTTCACTGTTGCCACAGTGTTTTCTGGCCCAGATCAGGTTTTCCGTCACGTAAAGGCCGAGGAACTTGCAACCTTCAGCCTGCTGGTGTCCTTGATGACCAGGGTCTGAAGAAGGGTTAGCTCTCCTCCTGAAGTCCATAATTAGCCGTCCATATTTGAACCGTTCGGTACGAGGCTCACGGTTCGGTACGCATGACGAACCGAACAATACGTTTTTAAACCTTTATTTAACCAGGTAGTCCCATTGAGATTAAAAATCTCTTTTGCAAGGGAGACCTGGCCAAGACGGGCAGCAACACAAGAAACACATAGTTAGACAGAAAAACACAGAACAAGACAAGTTAAAAGACATTAAAAGTTATAATACTAGTATAATATAATAATAGTAATAGTATAATAATACTAGTGCATTTGGAAAATGCAGAAGCTTAATTTGTGGGAAATATTATGTTTTCGGTGGAGCCACTGTTCTCAAACTGGCAACCCACATGACGTAACGGACAGCGTGCTCTCTGACACGCCCACCACCAAAGAAACACGTTCTACTCCAGTCGGGCACTTTTGCGCTGTGAGACACGCTACAGTGTAGCACAGTTGTAATGAATAAATATATTTTAAAATCAAGTACATTTCTCTGGCATTTATATTTTTCTACTGAACCGAAACGTGAATTTTGTGAACCGTTACACCCCTAATATATATATACATATATATATATACATACATACACACATACATACATACATATATATATATACATATATACATACATACATAGCCCTTTGGAGAAAAGGGATGCTTCAGCGAAGGAAAGAGTGTAATGATTCCCAGGGCAAAATTCTCCTTCTGGTTACGGGAAGGAATCCTCCTTTAGAGCAAAGACGATAAAAAAAAACATGAAATTGAAATGCCCACTAATAACTATAGGGAACCACCTTTGTTAATTCCCTGCCATGCATTCTGAAAATGAATTACATTCCTTATTAATATAAACCCTTTAAGTCTGAAATGGTTTAAAATTCTACAATGTATTGAAGAAACACTTACCCATGCATCTCCGTCATATGGCCAGCCAATATGTTGACAAGCTGTCTACGGGTGCGGTGCTTCAGTGAATTTTCGGACTTGGACTCTTTGAGGACATCCTCACCTCCAGGTTTCGCGAGCAAGGCATTTTCTACCATCTACTCACATAAGATCATTTTTTTTAGTGTACAATTCAGTCTTAATTAAACAACAATAAACACAAATTGGACTATTCAGACTAGGGGGTAAAAAGGAATTCCCTGCATCAGAGGAAGGTTTCAAAAAATAAAAAAAAATAAAACAGCAGTGCTGCATGTGATATGTGGGGCATGTTAAAGCCTAAATAAGCAATATAGACTTATATACACTACAAAAGAGAAGGCACCGTTCCATGTATGTGAACGATAACCTAATTGAATCCATATGTATGGAAAGAAGAGTTACACAACACAAAGCTACGCAACAGCTAAACCCTGTGTTCATTTTTTACTTGACACTCAATTAAGTTTCTGAACTTTCTCAATCTGGCTTTCACCATTCTAAATGTCATCGTACTCCGATGGGTGAGAATCTGAATTCCCTTTTACAATTGTCTTGATGATATTGTGAGTATAAATTGTAACTGACATCTACTGCTCTCAAGTACCTCTTTTGCAGCCTCCGAATCCGAAACCTCTGTGGTAGACCTGTTCATGGATATATTTCTGCCTGTCAAAATACCCCTTTGTCTTTGTCTGCATATTCAACAATAATGATGTTGTTGTTGTCCGGGTTGGAAACACAGTCACAAGTGTACAAGACATAAAGTCTGGGGCTGAGGCACCACTTTATGCACCGGTACTATAACGGAGGACTTAACGATCACGGTGTGAAAGCGGAGTTAAAAATATCTGTCAACACACCTGCCAGCAGTTCAGCTAAGGCCCTCAGGACTCTCAGGGACACTCCATCAGGTCCTGCTGCTTTGTGGGGGTGTACTTGCTTCAAAGCCCTGAGAACCTGTGTGTGCGTCTCACCTGGAGTGCAGTCTCCTCAGGGGTACAAGAGGATGTCTCAGTTGAGTCTGTCGAATCTGGCACAGAAACTGTAAAGGTCGTCCAGTAGGGTGTCTTGGGTCTCGGCCCTGTTCGTTCTTCTCCTGTTGCGAGTGACAGATTGGATTCTTTGCCACATGCTACATGTGTTGTTGTCCAGCCAGCAGTGTGGAGTATCCCCTTTTAGCACCTTTGATGAAGTTTTGAAGCTCATATCTGGTCCACTCATACCGCATAATGTCCTCTTGCTTGAAAGCTGCACATCCAGGAAGCTTTTCAATCAGGAGTTTTAATACATTTGCACAGGACGATTTCAATGCACAAATGACTATTCAACGAGCCAACCAGGGTCCCCAGAAGATGAATACAACTGACTTTGGTGAACCACTGACTTTCTCCTTTTTAGTGACACCTCTAGGTTGAGATTTTTGGCTTTTACTGAAATGTCTTGACATCTGATCCAGACATTCATGCCCCCCTTCGGATGAATTGCAATCACTTTGAGGGTCTAGAGTAGAGGCATACAATGTATTAATATAAGAAAATGTGGTAGCCTAACACTTTATAATGATACAGAACACATGCTTACGTAAAGCATGACTCACTGCGAATGAATGCTGGATTTATGGTGGATTGCTGCTGCTCACCATTTAGAAATGATCATGTCAATTATGAGCTTATGTGATTAGTTTAATGGATCATCACACAACATGCAAAGGTAACCAGACGGCCCAGTTTGTCCGTGATTGTCCAAATTTCAAGCTGGGTGTCCCGAGTCCCGACAGATATCTGTGTCGGTGTGTGCGTCAATCAATCATGTGTCGTTGTCAAAGGCTATCGCTGTGACGTATCAGCATTAAAACATAATTTCTCTTTTCAGTTGGAATCAAATGAGAGGCAGTCTTTTGGTTCTACGTATGGTACCGTAGGAAGTGTCTGAAACACTGCAAACTTTGAATGATTATACAGGAATCAGAACTCCAGTATTCACGACACCTAACAGAAGCCCAAATATGATGTTTGTGAAGAATCCTCGCCTCCCCACATGGCTGCTCAACCTGTTTGAACTGAAAATTAGACCTTGGCTAGGGGCCTCACAGCATGAATGTTCAAATTGAGAAATGGTAAAATATGAAGCCATGTGTGCTCCATTTAATATTTATCAGCTCCTGGATGCATGTCAGTATTTATTTGTTCATTGCCTCCTTGTATATTCATGACATGAATAATGCTATGTATGTTAATCAGATGGCAGACCAAGAGCAGGGTCTCCGAGCATGCTTCTGGAAAATCAATCATCTGCACGGCCTCCTCAGCATCAGAAAACTCTGCTGCTTCCCAGAAAAGATCATAGCTGAGGAGTGCAGCATCTACTTTTTACATATCGCCGGACTAACCACAGGCTGTGATTAGCGGCATCCCTCCCCCCTGATATATGCTTTGTGCCTGATTTTAATGAACTGCTTTGCATTAGTGAGCCCTTCTCTCCTCCCTCTACACTTGCCTCTAGGTACTTGCTCTCTCGCAGTCCCGGGCAAAACAAGGGCAGAGCTCCTGTGGAAAAAACCCCCCCAAAAAAAAAAAAACCAACCAACCAAAAAAAAATAAACTCAGTCAACACATCTATCAGTAAGCAGCCAACCAGGCGCACTCTGAGCCAAGACTGAAATATTGACAAAATGTCTGCAAGCCATCTTATTATCTTGCCCAGGGTTGCAGTTGGCAAAATAGCACATGCTGGAGGCAGCTGCGGTGGTGGAGGGTTGCGTGCCTGTGTTTCCATGTATGCGTTCCGCGGGTAGAAAGAAGCCAATGTTTGCAGATCTTGCAACCCTGACACCCTGTTGTTGTACTGCTGAGCTTTGAGTGCTGCGCCATCATCTGTGGTATTAGTGTTTCTGGCTGTGATAGTGAGCTTGAAGCAGATACCAAATGAGAACACATCTGATAACGGGTGATTCACTCACTACATTTCTGCTCTTGGTATGAGTTGATGGTACATTGCTGTGGCAACATGAGCCAGACACCAGTTGCTCGCACCAGTTGCTCAGCTGAGAATATGTCCAAGAAATGTAATGAAAGGAGCACGGCGTCATCGTTAAAGGAAGTACAGGCGGCGGGGCCAGGATCAGAGGATGCAGTGCGAAAAAGTAACGCCATTTAATCCAATTTGAAAGGATACTTTGGGTTATCACATCTTGAGTCCTACTTTGAGAGCCGAGCCCATTATTTCAATCAACGATGATACAACTGTACCTAAATGTTGACATCTGGGAAACACGGCAGCATCACTTCAACCAAGCCACAGGAGAGTAAGAAACACAATCAGTCATGCAATCTGAAGGTGTTGAATGCTTTAAGATCTCTGCGGGTACAGCCCGAAGAGGAGGGTGCTGTGTGACATGACATGCAACAGATGTAATAAATATACCTCACGGAAAAGGCAAAGGCCCTGCACAACAGAGATGGATGTATCCCGTGAGCCCCTTCCAACACAGCTATTGTTTTAATTTGTCACCATCCGTGTACAGTAGCTTGACAGTGTCTTGACTCTATATGTCATGATTGATCTATGAGCTAACATTGCCTTTTCCAAACCCTTTCGGAGGCTCAAAGGTTAGGAGAATCAACTGGCACGCTATTGTGAGCCTGGCTAGCCATTGCTTTAGTGTTACTGCCTCTTAAGTGAATCAAAGTAACCAAAGTGTCAAAAAGTAACTTCACCAGGAAAACATATGATAGCAGAGAGACAGTGCAGTGACTCCAGAAGAGTTTGAGAGTTCAGTATTTACTGCATATACAGTATATGATATACTACGGATGAGCATAAATCAACCTGGACACACATTTGTGCAAAAGTGATCTGCTAGAGCAGCTCGCTCTGACTCAGCGGGAAATGAGTCAGTGTGAACGCTGACTCATGTCTCACTGACTCAGGGATGGAGCTAAATTATATGTTGCTTTGTACGGGCAGCACATTCAGGAATAATGGGTAAAGTATGTCTGTTACACTGTACAAGGTAGGGGATCATTTTCCTGGAGAGGGCAGATATCATTCACAAGTCATTCAAATATTGTATCTGAATGTGTGAACATTTGAAAAAGAAACAAATTCTGCAGTTAATCTAAAGTAAATATATTCCATCAGGGGGCGGATGGTTTTAGTAGGTCATGGTCTGATCTGTTCACTTTGACTGCGGCTGATTACAACACAAGTTGTTATTCTGAATGTCATTTTAAAAAGGTGTAAATTAAGAGCGTCTGAACTGCCAATATCGGATATTCCCAAAACATCACATGGCGACTACTTTGGGTAACATGTTGTTCCATGATGTTGGTTGCTTCCTGGTTAGAAGTTGTCATTTTTGCTACATATGTTTCTTAGAGTAACGTGTTCCCATTTTGGCTGTCAATGGAAGCATCAGAGCATCCTGTAGGACCCAACTGGGATATTCGTTAAAATATGAGTAGGACTATGACTTTGTCCTTATTTCTCCCAAAGAACCTGGGTGAGCAGGAAGTGCAGCAGAGTTGCCATTCGCAGTCAAAGAACTTCCTCGCAATTGAAAGGGCAGCCTTCTTATCGACGGCTGTTAAAAAAAGGTTCCTTCCCCTGTGACATCTTGCACATTACTTTCATACAAACTAAAAAAAAGAAAAAAAAAAAAAGCAGGAGATGGGAGAGAATGTATGAAAGGGTGAGGTGCGAAAAGGTCCACAGGTAAGCAAGACGAGGACAACAACGTGGCTAACACCAAAGAACAATGAGTGAAAAGTCTCTTTTGAGCTGGCTTAATCATTCAACGGGTGGCGGCAAAGTTCAAGGGCTGTTTACTGGCTGAATCGATAAAAAAAATCTGCACGGTTCGAAGAATGAGAAGAGAATTAAATGTATAAATATGACCTATTCCAGTATTCACATTCAATGATTTCAAATGCATTGAGGAGTTTAGAACTGAGAGGTGTACAACACACTGATAAAGAAGTGCAACTAAATGTGTTCAAAACTCAAGCAGCAGCAACAACATTCCTGCTGTCAAAGCAGCTATATTTGGTAAAAAGAAGAGTTTTGCAGACTTTGATTAGCCTTTGACTGCATTTTGAGGTGAATCATTTTGGGGTCATGGATATCATGATATGCCAAATGCAGAGAGAGTAAGTAGAGGACTTGCAAATCAATCTGTTGAGATATGTTGAGACTGAATATTAATGTCTAGATTTTTTTGGAATACAGTGAATCAGCATCAGTTTGAGCCATGCTCTATGGATGGCAATGCCAGTCTGTCCATTGGTTTGGTCCATACTGGCATTTAGTTACTATGAGATAAGATAAGATAAAATAAGATAACCCTTAATTTGCCCCATTTACAGGATTACAGCAGCAGAGTGGACAGCGTAAATGAACAAGAGACATAAGTAAATAAATGAGTAAAAAATCGTCAAAAACAACAAAAGTAAGACATAATCATTTATATCTATTTTGCACAGGGGATATATTTGGTACAGACATGCATTATCACCAGAGGACAGACTTTGGTGATCCTCTGGCATTTCCTCTAGCAAAATCATCAAAAATGTCCAATAACGTGCATGCAGATGGAGCTAAAAAAGCACAATATTCAGGTTTCAGTCTTGTATTGTTTACTGACACAACTATTTTCTACAAGAGCTGACTGATTGAATAGTTTTCTCATCCCTGCCTTTTTTAATTACTACATATTTCTTGCAGAGATCAATGAATCTGTGAATGTCAGTGGGGGACAAACCTCACAGACCATCTAATGCTCATTCCTGCTGCTGCCCTGGCAGAGGTGCACATTTTCATACTGTCAACTCCTCTGTGTAACTCCTTGTCTTTTGATCCAAGATGAGTCTCTCGTGACTTTGAAAGCAGTAGCAGGTAACACAGAAAGAAGAAAGTGTTACAGAGAAAAAAAAAGATGGAAACTACAGTTGATTTTAAAGCAGCAGAGGAAAGCGGCATGAATTAGGGATGCTACGTGTGCTTCTCAGAGCTTCCATCTATTTCCTCCGGACACCAGTCACTTGAGATGTTTTATGCTTTTTTGGGAAGCTGCCAAACGCTGCAGATAAATGACACATTTAGGGACTGATTTAGTCCCTGAACAATGTACAAACACCATCCACACACTGCAGGTCTCGCTGAGAGTGGAGCGGTCAGTGTGTCCAACAAATGCAATAAGATGAAGAGTCGTTGATTCCTAATGTGAGGAATAGTTTGTTGCAACAGCTAGAGTGTGATATACCAGCGTATTAAAGGAAGCATTACTGCAAAAAATAAATGGCAAGAAAAACAGACAGTTCAGGCTAATCATTACCTGCTCAGCTTTGGCATGTCAGCAAAGTCATTTTGAGCATGTTTGCATAATTAAGCTTAAAAGCATCATTGTGTTAAATTACAGCTTCACATATGTTTTGAAAGTCTGTAACATCGTGTACACTGATTCATATTCTCCTGGTCTATGGTGGCCATGTACACCCAAAGTGTATGTGTACCTGTGCATATGTATGTGCTTATGCATACACCATCGGCATTTTCCTCAGGATGGGGGACGATTGTTTCAGTGCTTAGCACACCTACCAAGAGCACTTTGCAACACTATGGACAGCAGACAAGAAAATTACTGTTTTGTCTCCCAAAATCCACCAAAACATAGTTTATTTGAAAACTGTCTCGACAAGGATTGAATAGGTGTAATATAATTATCGATTGGCAGATACCTTTTTAAACAAGACACAAGGCATTTGTCACTGCACGGGCTTCTGGCTAAATGGCCGACTGTGACACATTCTCTGCCAGTTATTAATCGCTATCTGGTCGTTTCAATGTGATCTTTTACATCGGCATTTCCTCTGTGGTCGACAGAAAACGTAGGCGAGCAGTGTGTGCGGTACGCAGCATTTTTCGTTGCCGGGTACTTTATGAAGGAAAGGATTAGCCTCCTGGAGCTCTGAAGAAAAGACCGGCTTTCTCTTCAGCATGCTACTGACGAGGACATTTGAGTGTTTTACAGATATTAACAAATATTTGTCAGGTCTTGGGACGCAGCTTTGAAGCTAAGACATTCCAACAGTAGACAGTTCACAGCAGTTTATGATTCCACTGACATTTAAATTGAACTTGCATCATCATTTTTAGACATTATGCATGACTGATATTTTTTAAATACACATTTAAAAAAAAGTCGCACATACCCCCTGCAATACTTCAAAGTACACCAAAGGATACTTGTACCCCCATCTACGAAATACTGCGTCAGAGCTTTACACACCACATCATGGTGTCACAGACTACGTACCACATACACTAACCTTTTGTTAATCTAGAGCTGCCAATGTCCTCAGATGACCTTAAATGTATTTCCTTAGACTGGGAGGACACCACACAGGGAGAACATGAAGACATAGAGCCAGGCAACCGCACTAACAGGGAGCCGTAGCAGCTGCTGATGACAATTACCACCTAAAACGGTAATGGGTATGGTTGTATCCTGAAGGCTTGAAAAATGAGCGTGCGTCTGGAAAGTTGCCAGTTGAAATCCTCATGTTGCCAGAGAGGGTCTGGGAGGAGAAAGTGAATGGCTGGTGCTTTTTGTGTTTGTATAGAAGACAATAGAAATACAGCTTAGGATGAATTGGACCTACTATGAAATTTGATTGGGATGAATGGACCTGGATGTTCTTTCTCTCCGTCCCCAATCTCTTTTAATTTACTGGTGTTGTGGAGGATATGGTTCTCATCATTAATCAGCAAGACAAATGAATCCCCAGCTGCCTCGGTGTGTGAGAGCGCAAGAAACTGAGAGAGAGAGAGCGGAAGAAGAAAGGAAGGGGCGGGGTATATAAAGCAAGTCTCCTTTGATTAATTCACTTTGGTCCAGAGGACGTGGCTAATAAGATCCATTAGGTTGATATTCAGGATTGTCATGTATTGTGCTAAATGTCAATAAAAAAGAGGCGAGATCATTCAAAATGGTTAATTATACCAGGGCTACTGAAAGTCCTTACATTTAGCAAAACCAATTAGTCATGTTCAACTCAAATTACAATCATTTGCAGAGTGGTAATTATCTCATAGGAGTTCTGCTTTTTGAGTGGTATTGGTAGAAAGCCATCAATCACAAAATTAATGAACAAAAGAAACACTCAGCGCTGAATGCAGCATTTGAACACATGACAATCACTACTTCCTGGTTGGAGGTTTCATTGAAGTCAGAGTTGAGTGAATGTATTTTGAAGGGGGAACAGAAAACAGTCATAATACTCCCGAAATGTGTCACTCACCTCATATGATTCATTATTTTTCGTCAGCTTGCTCCTTTAAATGCTAGATTTTTCTGTGTGGAGGAGCTGCCCCTGATCGGCCTTTATTGCGCAATTCCTAAGGTGACCACAAGAAGGCCCTCCAGCACCTGTTTCAGAGCTCATCCGCAGTGAGCCAGTGAAGGACAGGATGGGGGTCTGGCAGGCCAAATTAGGGTTGCAACATTTGAACACAATTTGCATTTTTTCAAAGATAACACGGCCGTAGCCGTACAAAACAAAGAGTCAAATTCTATACTGAATTTCCAAAATCCCCTTCTCGTTGGAAGAAAGACAGAATGACATGCAGAGGCACTAACACCATATTCAGTCAGCTCATCTCTTGAGGTTGCCGAGCCCTGTTGTTAAAAGGGTCAATACAAGCTCAGAAAGATGAATATAACAGAAATACTTATGATTTCATGTTAGACGTAGACACATGGAAATTGACCTGCAGCAGAAATCAAGACAAGACGGGAATGATCTACAGTGTGTCTAAAAAAATAAAGATCAAAATGAAAAATGAGAGCGACCATTTAATAACGAAATGCCTTATTTAAAATCACTTACGGGAAGATAAACAGCTCAACAATTTCTTTTAATTAAAACTATGTCGAGTATATATTTCATCATTACTTCAATTATTTATATATTTAGCCGTTTGGCACAATGGTATTATTTCTGGAGAGCAAAAAATCGAAACAAAACAGTGAGTTAAAATGAAATAAAGAAAATTAACGATACATGGGAACAACAACAATTAAGGCATAAAGGGAACATAGATGATAGGAAATAAGTATTAATGCACAATGCAAAGAAATCAGCATCCTTGTGTGGGTCAACTAAGGGGCAGTAACACATCTTTGCCTGGTCTTATATGTGTTATTTTTAGAGGGATAAACGAGTGTAAGTTATTGACCTTGTTGTCATGGTGTTGCTGTTGTCCAGAACCCATTCAGCTAATCACGCTAATGTGCAGAATTCCATCTGCTAAAATAAAATCAATGTGGACAGCAGCTGAGCTACAGCAATCATCTTAATCTTTGCCAAGCTATCAACACCTCTGGACAACTTGACAACTGACTTGCTCCTGCAGTCAAGGTTTGACCTGAGGTTACAGGTCTCTTGCCCCAACCTCACAAGCATGGCCTTGGGGCTTCCTCTCCGTACCCCTACAGCAACAGAACTTCCCTCTTAACATGGCTGGCTGGCTTGGTCGTACCACCGAGTAAAGGTGTTTATGGCAAAACGGACAAACTTCCTGGAAGGAGGCACAAGGTTCTTCACATACTCTGGTACCAGATCATCTAGAGCCCAATAGACAAGTATAGATACGTAAAACCCACAGGCAAAAGAAATCCATGGAGTAAACATGGTGAAAGTTTGAATGACATGGCGGCAGCTCAAACACGAAGATCAACCACAGACTTACTGACCAAGACCTTTTGATTTAGACCCTCAGGGGGGAAGCACATGTGCAACCTCACACAACACACAAAGTAATGGCATTCATTTGTGAGCTGTATATAAATGTTGAGTCTCTGCTGCTGCACTCACACACAAACACATTATTTTGAAAAAGGAATCTATGATAGTTTCTAAATCAGGAAAACCCCGGGTTTATTTGGCCATCAATTCTCTTAGTTATTAAGCCTAACTAAGGATGAATTAACTAACTAATTAACGAAAAAATAAACACTGTGTGTAGGTTTGTTGATTATATAATAAAACCAAACTAAACCAAACGGTGCCACCTTTGATGCACAGTACAATAGAGTATACATTAGCTAGGTGACTCGAGTGGGTACATCCAATATAAGTCAAGTGAAGTGAAAAAGGTCAAGATAGCCACGCACTAATGAAACGGATTCAGTACGTTTATGAACAAGCCCAAACGTTGGCCCCCACGCGTTGCAAAGCAAATATAAAATAAACATGGAAATATTCAAAATGACCCACTTTGACCCAAATTGCAGTGGAAAACAAAACAATCACAACAAATGCTGAATGGCAGAAAGCAATTTTCTGCTGGAGTCAAACAAACAAACAAACAAAGGTGATGTTGTAACCGGTAAGTGGCTGAAGCTCTGATTTCACAAATTACAACTCAAAGAGAAGAGAGTCATGGCTGGATGGATGTTATGTTTTCACAAAAAAACAAGTATCTTTGTGACAGGAAGGTATTGCATGAAACAAGTTTTTAAAAGAAATTATTTTTTTTTCCCCAAGTAATGGTGACAAAAGGGGAAAACTTTTTAGGCCTATTGATTTAAAACAAAAACAAAAACCAAGAAGCAGCAAGAGCAACAGGTCAAAAGGTTTGGAATAGTGTTTTATGAACATGATTATGGAAATGATCTCATATCCTTTTTCTCTTGAAAGGAATAGTTTTTTTTTTGGGAAATACGCTTATTAACTTTTTTGTATGTCTGTGTTTTAATGACTGTAAGCCGTTACACTCTGATATAAACAGGTAAGAGAACCTTTTCTTCTATACATGGGACCGTTTTTTGTTGTTATATTAAGGCATCAAGGATTTACGGTTCGGCTGAGATCATGGTCTTGGTTCAATATTGCAATAGTTGAAAGTGACATGAAGCACGAGAGAGGATTTGTTTACTTTCTTAACCAATGTTAAAGGATGTGTCAGCGACGGCGTGTCGATATACACATGTTTACATGAATTTTCAAAATAAACTTCCATCTTCACAGGAAGTTAGGTTTAGGCAACACAACTACTTATTTAGGGTCAGGATAAGTCGGTGGTTGATGTCGACTTGACTAATGACTTACGTGACAAGAGACACGTATGACTCATGGGCCTAACGATACTAACGAGTCACGTGACCAACGACCTGACGTGACAAAATAAGTCAACGTTGACTTAGTTGCACACGGGACACAAACAGCGGTCTCTTAGGTGAAAGTATTATTGTGCTCTTAATACTGCATCAGTTGCTCTGACTGTCTAACAATGATGTGGGTGGGTTTACGTTGGAGTTAGCTGAAGTCCCGGTGTGTCGCATATATAGATGCTAAAGCAGGGGTCTCAAACTCCCGGCTCGCGGGCCGAATTCGGTCTGCCACATCATTTTATGGGGCCTGCGAAACCGCCAGCAAAAAAAAAAAAATCTTTTTTTTTTAAATATTTTTAAGTTAGACTAATAATAATAAAAAATATCCCCATAGTCGAAATTATGAGATAGAAAGTCGAAGTTATTAGATAGAAAGTCATAACTATGATAGAAAGTCATAATTCTGAGATAGAAAGTCAAAATTATGAGATAGAAAGTCAAAATTATGAGATACTTAAACACAGTCATAGAAGCAGCTCTTTGGCTTACTGTACATTTAACATGGAAATGTATTGTGAGCACATTGAAGACTACTTTAAACTGTGAATGCAGAGAGTTATTTAACAATATGTTACGAGTAGTTACATTTACAACCGGCCCTTTGCGGGCGACCATGATGCTGATGTGGCCCGGAGTGAAAATGAGTTTGAGACCCCTGTGCTAAAGGGTGCCTCAGTGTTTTGGTCAGACACTGGGCACTGACCAAGTATTTGACGAGTTGGGTGTGAGAACGTGTTGACTCAAACAGACTACAAAAAAGTCTTAACCGGTTCCTTTGTATTTAATGATTTTATGAAGAAATGTCGGCATTATGCAAAGAGCACTGCTCCCTGCCTAACAGGGACCAGGTCTGATTGCAGAGCGAGGACAAGTAGCTTAATTGCCGTGAGCCCTTACGGGTGACCTAATTTCCTGAGTGCCCTTAAGGTTTGCCATTACCACAAGAGCTTACGGGTCTGCTCCTTCCTGCCCCTTATGATCTCACAATCAATAAATCATTCATAATCACCTCTGGTTCACCTATTGATATCAGGCTATAGTTTGCTTTGCAGAGCTTCTTCGTGGCCTTCTCATCTCAACGGCCTCTGGGTAGGTGCTCAACAGCCAATCCGAGAACAACATGTGAGCGGTAACAAGGACAGAGTTCATTAGATCAGGATCTGATGGCTATGCCTGCACTGAGTCAAATAATCATTTGGTTGTCGTGCACATGTATTGGATAAATACTATATTATGCATTTCAGGATACTGCAGCTTTAACCTTTTGAGCTCGCAAGGTTAACACATGAAGACAAGACTGCGGCACTGACCTTTTCATTACTGTAGAGAAAACACAGCACAATGATGATACTCGGGCGTTATTAAATGCAGCCATTTGCTGTTATAGAGTCAGATAGCTTGCAATGAATGGAATTTCTTTCTATGCAAGTTATTCAAGGATATTGAGTAATGAGTCTATAACAGAGCCAACTAGCACGTGCATTACGCATGAACTCAGAAGTACATTTTCCATGACTGATAGCTTGCCTCGAGCCTTCACGTTCTAATCAATAGCAGTATCACCTTTTCTTATTTAAGGTGTTGGCTCATTATGTACAGCACTTGAGGTATAATGGGAGCCTGAGGTGAAAATGTAATTAAAAAGATAATATCTTCCTCTACCCAAGTCATCAACTGAATACTGAATATTATAGGTGTATTAATGTCGAGTGTAAAGCCTGACTCATGAACATGAAATATGAATGGAGAAATGTATTTTTCTATGACAGATAGCTCGCCTCACATCAGTCCAATCTACTACGCTGGAATGAATAGCGCTATACCCATTGATTTAAGAAGTTAGTTGAAGCCTTTCACTGCACTCACCAAGCAGCCGAGGCAGAGATTGATTTTTTAGTATTAACCCTGTCGAATTTATTCAAGCCTTCACGCTGCTCCTGAAGGTATCACCCTGTACTTGTGTTAATTAGGAGCGCTCCCTTTACACTGCTTGTTTACACTGGTTTATGCATGTCATAAAGATTTCATGACATCAGCACAAGGTTCACTTCAAGATGAAAAAAAAGAGGTGGTGGACATATATATATATATATATATACAGTATATATAATACACCCGTTTCTCCCCTTACATTACCTCTACCTGTCTCAGTCTAAATACACTCATGATATTCAGCAATGCAACATTAAAGCTGAACCTGTGGAGATGATGGTGCATTCTGAGACGAGAAAAGTCCATCCAGTAGTCCTTATAACGGCAGTTATTCCTTATAGAGCTCAATTATGACAATTTATGGCATTCAACTCAAGTCTCTTGCTGCTCTCTTGAAACTGTTCCTCCCATTGCAACCTATATCCAATGCCCCCTCGACATGATGGTGGTGATGACTGAGTTGTCAGTGATTTGCTCCGTTGCTGCCACACTGCCCACCTGAAAGCTCGATGCTGCAACAGGTGCAACCTCTTGCTGCTATTGCTGCTGCTGTCCATAAACCATTTCATAAGCACAACCTGAGTCTATGTTCCCCAGGGAGGGGAAGTTGTTATCCCTGCCGTGCAGCGTTTCCTCGTGAGGAGTGATGAAATCAGAGCCTGAACGCCAAATATCATCCCTGCACATATTCACATAATAATCCATTGAGTGAGCGGGCTGACTGAAGTCAGAGTAGTTAATTAGTTAAGCTTCATTTTGAGGCTTAGATCTTCATCAGCTCAGAAAACACTAATTAAAGCAACCACAAAAAACTACTTAAAATATCAGCAGGTAAAACTTAAAAGCGCCAGAGAACTTCGTATCTCTTACTGTACGTTGCACTCTATTCTAGTGAAAAGGGTTCATTGAACTGGGGACAGTCGACGGAGGCTCTACCGCAGCGGACATTGGTTCGAACTTAGGAGTCTCACTACTACAGTGTGTGTTTTGAATATGTCCGTTCCGCACAACGTGATTGGTTGACGCACAGAAAAACTAATTACGCTGCATTTTATACGCTCAAAATTGACATTCTGCGCGGAAAATTTGTCGACGATATAACTGATTGGAACGGGTGTAAAAATTGTTGACTTCACAAAATCTGAAATCTTTCATCAGAATAAAAAGGTTATAAGTCAGGCTGCATTATCTGCAAATGGTTACTGAAGATGAAAAGTAAATAATGTGTTGCTGTGTGTCCATATTAGTTAAAATGTTCTCCACCTGTGGTGCATGATCGTAATATATTAACATCTAGAGTAAAAAATAATACCAACACTGATTATTTTGGACATTAATATCTTTCCTTTTTTATTAAGACAAGAACTCTTCATTGTTTTGTAAAAATGTCTATTTATGAACCAATACAAAATGTGTATGGGAATGTGGAACTCCTTTTCTCCATTAATACACATTAACATTTCCCAAGAACAGCAGAGAGACAAAAAGAATCAATCTAAAAACAATGACTGGTGACACAATCAAAACTGTTCGGGAATCATACGTGCTTCCAAAGGCGGCGCTGCGTTGAACGCCACAGTAATAGTACAGCCACAACAAGTTTCTGGTCCTGCTTCATTCCAATTAACAGTGTACTCCTTATGATCTATGTCAACACAAAGCAATACTTAACACGTCTTTTACAGTGCACCAAATATTAAGAAAAATACAGAAAACATGTACAACATATATGCAAAATACCACCAATTTTCCTTCTTGGATCTAAAATAATGGGTCGCACTTGATTCGATGAGGATGCATTGTACTTGCTTTTATGTCATCGGCGGGGCCTAAACTTTGCATTCTACCTGAGATGCAGCCACATCGGTCAGCAACGCATGAACCAGAGACAGGACATTATCAAAAGATTTTAATGTGGAGAAAACTACACCAGTTACACTGTAAGACCATTTTTACTTTACTGGGCATTTAGAAAATACAATTATACATACAGTAACCTAAAATATTCTATTTATTTCAAATTGATATTGGTTTTCAATCCTCATCACTTCTGAATATTTAAACCTACTCGAATGCTATTTTTTTTTTATGTTGTTTCGCTCATGGTACATTTTATATTGGAACTTTGGGAGAGCAAAATGATAGTAGGTAAAACATTTGGAGACACTCCTGCCGTTCCAACGCACAACAGCTTTAATATGCACAAATAAAATATCAATGCATCAGCCTCAACGGAAAAGACAATACTCAGTTCTATTCCTTTATTGGCAAGTACATATTTTGAAGTCTGATTAAAATGGAAGCTGCCACATGTCACTGAAGCGAAATAGTGCTCACTGTAAAATACAAATCACACACTCTGTCTTGCAGATGAAGTGGCATCTGCTCTGTGATTCATAAAGCAACAATAACAAGTCAGTTAATAGTTTTATCAGACACCAGACTGTAAAACATCAAACCTAATTTGAACTATTCCCCCACCCCCACCCATCCACGTAACAAACACAAAACAGTGTCATCAGCATACAGTGTTAACTTAGTGGTAATTCCTATGCGAGTACAGAACCTTTAAATCAGAATTGACAGTTGGAGAGCGTTGGACACGTCATCTTTGATCGTTGTACGCAACATCGCTCCTGTAGCCCCCCGACTACAACTGCTATATCATATGGAAAAGATATGTTCGCAGCTCCCACCCAGCCCTCCGACTGTCTTCCAAAACTGCAGAAAAAGTATCAAACGTCTTTTAAAATGACGCGTTATGCTCAGGATAGGGACATTTGCGTAATGCACCTCACAAGAACCTTCTCAACTCCCTTTTGACAAACCTGTCGCCTTCAAAACGATGTTTCTGTTCAACTAAACTGCATTCTGAATTATAGTTCGAGGAAACATATGTTCTCCTGGATTATGGCCGCAGTTTGAAACACGGTTAGCGTTGTAAATTGAAATAAACAAAAAAAGAAAAAGAATTCTTGGTTAAATTTTGCAAAACATCATGGTTTGGCTGAAAGGGGCTACTGAAAACATTGACAACATTCAGCCACTAGATTTCACACTTTCTCTCCCTCGTTCCATTGCAGTACAGCTATGTGATATATCTGGGATTTCACAGGACTGGAGGAGTTTCAGGAAGTAAACAGAGACTTGAAGAGAGAACAGGCGAGTCAATGTTATACGTGGCTCACCTCATGTTCTGCAGTTCCTTAATGAGGTAAACAGAGAACAGCGACTCATTACTTGATACGTTCTTGCACAACCTGCATCTTATATAGTCATGTGGAGTGAGACTCAGACAGGCAGTCATGTCAAGTGATGCATTGTTTGTGGTCGAGCAATGAAGCCTTTTTGCAACATGTGGCTATAGGCCTACATCAACTATATAATTAGGTGATTTTGTGAGGTGGTGTTTCTAGATTTATGGACCGTTATCCACGGCAGTGTCATTGGACTATTAACTCACACGCCTTATTTGAATTAGCAACCAATCGTCAGATATCTTCCACACAGTCATCATTTTTTTTAGGCATCTTTCTTAAATCTCTGTGGATGCACTATTTTAAACAATATATTGTAGTAAGTGTCACGTTTTTGAAGTTGTGAACTAAAATTAGAATGAGTCAAAGTTCACTTTTGGGTTCTCCTGGGTGAGAGTCCCGTGTCGACCCACTTCTTCCCGACGCAGAGTTCTATTAAGACGGTATTATATATTTAAGAAGGTATTTGTGACACGTCAAAAGCAAACGTAATCCGCGAGCAAACACGTAATTGGCAATGCAGTTTTGTTGTATGGGAACAGGATTTTTAGGATGCATGGGGTTTAGGTTTAGAATAAAACCCAAAACCACAATCTTAACATGGAAAGACTGAACGCTGTCTTCATGCATGACTATGATATATATTAAAGCTATCACATTGGTAATGTGTTGCAATCTGAGCTGCACATTGAGAAATTCCAATCAAATGTGTTAACATGGCAAAAAAAGCATTGAATCTTGGACACGAGTGTCCACACAGCAAGCAACACCGTTATGACAATGGCGTGGAGCTACATATAAATCAAAACCGTGTACATTTTATTATTATCGTTGATATACGTCATGTATATAAAATGGAAAACCAAAAGGCTTCAGTGAAATCTGAGGTTAACGGTAGAGTAAGAAGTACGGTGGCGAGAGGCCACAGTATTAGCTAAAAACTCATGTGAGAAAAAAAATACATCAATCAACTAAAAAACAAGCAAATTAGGACACAAATTGACAAATTTGACAACACATACAGGGCATAAACATTGCACATATTAATTTTGCGCTTAAATAACGTGTACAATTTCACTAATGTTACTGTACAAGGCAAATAATTTAACTCTTTTTTTCTCCACTGATTTGTTGTGATTTAAGTTTGTCAAATTGATTCTGGTACAAATACTTCAGAACAGCTTTACCGTGAAAAAACGCAGGCATAGGTGACTCAAAAAATGAATACTTTGGGAATAGTTGCAGACACTCTTGGGGTTGATGTTAAGTTGATCATTTGTGTTGAATAAATGTATAAAATGACAAAATATCATGACACACCGAGCCAAAACTTTGAAGGTGTACACTGCCACCTACCCACAGCTGACATAACAGAGTAAGGGCTCATTAGGCGAGCTGCTTGCTGTGTGAACACATAATGATGACAAACAATGCCATGAATAGACCCTTATTGCCATGTTAAGAAGCCAGGGCATTCATGTAACCCATGGATTACCATCCCGGAGCACAACATGTGTATTAGGTTCAGTTACTAACAATTAATTACTTTTGGCATTCCTCAGTGCTCCCCAGCTGGCGCAGCAAAACAGATCCTCATTCAGTTTTGGCAGGTGATACATAAAGCAAGATAGAGAGGCAAAAATAACGAGTTTTAGCATGTACGTACATGCAAAAATATTAACAATTGTCTACGCACTCAAGCTGCTGCATCAAAGAAAATTATATTATTAGAAGGCGATGGAAAGTGGAAAGACTGCCTTTCAGAGCATTTCAGTTGAAAGACATTTACTTATTGACAAAACTCACAATGAGTGTAACAGAATAAAATCCACCAAGGTACTCCATTGCAATTCTATTAAGTTGTAAAAAATATTTCTGAGTAAGGATTAGTGTACAATACAGCTGTGATTCCATTGGCTTGTGTGTCTATGGGACAACATGAACGCAGGATGTTTTGTGCAGCTTATGTGTTCCTAAAATCAATTTGAATGCGTTTGGTTGAGGCCGTTTCTCTTATCGGTAAAGTTATGTACAATACGCCAGCATCTCTCGGCTGCTAGTTGGCCAATATTAACAGCAAATGTTTTTTTTCCCAACAGCCCGTTTATTACCGAGACATCTTGACTGAGAGCCTACCAAAACCAATTTTAAAACAATTTCCATTTTCTTACTTTCCCATTTGTAAGAAAAATATTCTCGAGTGAAAGCAGATGGAAATCAATTGAATCACATCATTGCAACTCAATAAAAGCTGGTGGGAAAACAGAGCTTCCATCCACACTAATAAAAAAATAAATAATCGTCAAAATAATGAAATGGCACCACCGTGAAGACAAATCATGTACTACTTCTCTTTACTAAGAAAGGTATTTTTTAAGAGGCAGTAGTAAAAACTGCTTTGAAGAACAAACTGAGGTTGCGAAACATGAATTTAAAAAGTGAATTGGCCCAATAAAATAATTTAACATGATCCCTTGCTGCCTTCTTTTTGATTATGTTTTGAATGTGGTTATGTTCAGGGGTGGGGGGGGGGGGCAGGGAGAGTATATACAGTACATCAAACCTGTTTCTCATTTATGTCCTTTGTACAATGATATGTAAAGCATTCCATGCATTTTTGGAGCTGTTAAAACTTCGGGGGGGGGGGGGGGGGGGGGGAGAGGGAAGTAATGGCTTGAGACAAATCACAGTATACTGGAAAGAGTTTTTGTTATGCAGTAGAGGAAGCGTGTGTGCAGACACATTTGGGGAAATGAATACAGTGGCTGTGTAATTTTACCCTCATACAAAAAAAAAAAAGCCAACAGCACATCGATGATTACGAGTGGGGAAAGATGAAACGGGGGAAAAAGGAGAGCAACGCGGTTATGCAAATGAGGATCAACACAAATCCAAAGGATGGATAGAACAAGGCACAGAATCTTCTGCAACTGGTTGAACTAAATAAAATTCGCACCAGCAGTTAGGGAGGTGTTGAAATGGTGAAGCTCTCTACAGTGATTTCTGGCAACGTGTGGCACAGCCTTCCCACCCGCAACCCCATCCCCTTCTCAGTTTACTGAAAACCCCAACCCTTCCATTTTTTTTAATCCTTTTTTGATTTTTTTTCCTTTTTTTTTTTTTTACACACAAAACATTCCATCTACATCTGCAGACTAGACTAAACAACGGCTTAAAACCAGGCCTTTCTTTAAACCACCCCCCCCGCCTCTCTCTCTTCTACTCCCTAAACCCTCGACTCTCACTAAAAAGTGATCCTGAACCAACTCGAATCCCTCCGTCAAAACCCCCCCTCTCCCGCTGCCCCGGCCCCAAAGACAGCTCGTTGTCCCAAAGAGGACACTAGAGTGAGGGGGTCCCGTTTTGATTAGATGTAGTACTCTTTCTTTTCGTCCGAGTTGGTGTGGCCACCCTCTGCGTTGATGATGGCTGTATCCGCGTCCGCTGCGTCGTCCGCTCCTTTGGCTTCGTGTGTGAAGTAGGTGCCTGAGGTAGAGGGGATGGAGGACAGAGTCACGGACTGGGTAATAGCCTGCTGCGTAGATGATACAAAAGATTAAAATGTGCCTCTACATCCCTCAGCACCTAATTATGTAAATCCTTCTCCGCGTGGCCATTTACACAAACCTAACACCAGCAAGCTGTAATATTCAGATTATACATCATTTCCACTTCTTTTCATTCAAATTGGCACATGAAAATCAGGGTTTTAAAATGATCTCGAGTGTGTGGAAGAGCATGGCTCACACCTTCAAATTAACCTTGTCAAGTTCAGAGGAGGGGAAAAAAGGAGCTATAGCGAGCCCCTTAAAACTGAATTTATTCAAAGATTTATTCACATCCTATCACAGCAGAGGTTGATAACGGAGGCGACATTCTGGATCGACTGAGGAAGGGCACTTAAAATGTGGAAATAAAAGCACAAGTTCTGCTTGAATAGATGGAAATAAGGTGGTGCTGCATCACAAGGATGGTTACCTGGGATATCTTGAGGGTGTGATAAAAAGCCAAATCCTATTTATTTTTTTCCTTCTTTTTGTTCCCCATATTTATGTTCTCGGGCACGACTCAGCCTCTGATTGGCTAGTGTTCGTTGCCTTCTTTGCAGAATTGGCTAAATTCATTGCTGATGAAGAAGATTGGTGTATATTTGGTGAGGTAAGTGCTCCTGGTTATAGGTACAAAATGTTTGCCTATATGGATTAAAATTGGCACTTTAAGGTGTCCGACCCTATGACTTTTGGCCTTAGTTTGAACCGTCATATCATCTATCTATCTACGCTGTGATCCGCCCCCGTTGACTGTTAATAAACTCTAATCCCACATTTGTTCTCATGGCTATGAGTCGCTTCAAGAAGCCTCATTTTTTGTTGAGTAATTATTATCAAAGGTTTTCCGACGGAGATATTTAAACACCTGAAAGTATAGATGTATTGTTTTTCCTAAATGACTTCCCCTGGCTCCAGTCTCACATCTCAAACATTTCTCTGCATAGGTGTGGCAACCAAAAGAAAAAAAATCTCCTCTCTATATCATTATTGCTCTTTCATGAATATTCATATCTGGCATCCACTGCAATTTTAAAAGCTTACAACTCGCACCATACACAATGCCATTCGGCAAAGTGGTCTCTAGTTGACTTTTACTGCTGCATCGTCGCATGGATGCGTTTAATTTATGTGTTTCGCCACAAAAAAGGATCTTAATTGACTTTCCATTGCCATTGTTTTTATGCTGAGACATGAAACAAATAGAATACATTTCAAAGCTATTTCTAGAAAATCTTTGGTATAATATTCCTGTAAGTAAGTAGACCATATACGCTAGTGATTATAGTCTGTAAACACTGTATTTTCTTTAAACTGCCTCTAAAAGTTTACTGAGTTTTTCAGTTCTTCATGCTGTTTGTTGATTTTATTTTACTCCCTTTAATCAACATGAACAAGGACGGTTTGGTTGGTGAGGTAGTGATGTATCTTCCTGGATTTCATGTATTTATTTTCCAAAACTCAGTTTGTACATCCTGTCCCATGTTCTCCAAATAAAGAGGAGGAGATTCATTTGCCAGGTGGTTGTTAGTCAAACTCGAACAGTATCTTTATAACCCACCCACCTCAGAATTTGTACAACTACAGTAACATGGCAGTAACGCGTGACGATAGGGTGGCGTTTTATTGGCTGATTGAGTCCAGAGCTCTGCTGTTTCACTCTGTCACCGCCTGTGGATGGTAAACATTTCCAGCTCCTGTCCATAGTTTAATTCATGCTGTATATGATAATCTGTCCCAATGCAGCTTTAGTTAGAAAGCAAAGGGGAATGCGTCAGTTCTGCGTATGAAGCTGTATTTTCAGGTCCAGTACCTTTGTGTCTTGCGAAGTAGCGCCCCAAGACGATGAGTAGACAGAGCATGGCGAAGACGACCACGGCCACCACTCCTCCAATCACTGCATGGTCCACCGTTCTGGGTGCTCCTTCTCCAGCTCGTGAATCTGAAAGCAAAAGGGAAAAGAAACTCAGTGTGGATAGACGACAGTTCTCGGTGTTACATTGTCCCTGCTGGGACGTGTGACAGTCAAATGTGCCGATAGGCATCTGGAGATGATACTTTAAGACGATAGTTCGGTATTTTTAAGCGAGGTTGTATCAGGTACATATCTACAGTCAGTGCATTGCACAGTAGGCGGCGGTCGGCAGGCCACCAGTTCGAAAGGGAACTTATCTATCCTGTATTTCTTCATGGACTCGGCTTGCTTTGAAGAGAGCATGGATACGTTTAACTTACGGTTCAGTTCCCTGTTGAAGAGGGCTGTGTGATGGCAAGATAGAGCCGTGAGAATATTCTAAATATAGCGTACACTTAAACTCCAAACTTTCTCCAAACTCAGGTACTGCCGACCGCCGTCTAGCAGTAGGTAGTACACTAAGTAAGGATAAGTACCTCATAGAAACCCACTTCAAAACATCAAAAAATCCCTTTCATGCCCAAACTCATGAAAAATAATTAAAAAGGTCCAACAAGACTAAATAGTTGGTAAAATATGCACTCAATGGCTGTTCATCATGCAGAGTAGAGTATCTTTGTTTGATTCTCTAATGAACTTATCCACACCAAATCTGTGTTGCATTCACTGCAATGTGTCTTCTTTTGGTATCTTTTGTTGTACTCCCGGGACAAGTTTGGCTCCTTTTTTTATCTAGCCGACATTTTAATAACCACTCCACAAAATTGCCATGACGATAACAGTTTGGTTTGCAATCAGGAATTGATTAAACTGAGCAGGACAGGAATGACGATGTTCCTGACGTGCTGTGTGAAATCACTCGGGGACAGATTTACCGAGAAAATGGCGTCGGGCAAACGTGCGCTGCGATTTTCCTTGAGTTTTTGTGGCCGCAATCTGTGTGTATTCAGCGCCTGATTTACTAAGGCAGCAGCTCATTACGCAGTCAGCTCCTGGTACTGCCCTCCAGACACACTCTGAAGGAGAGCTCATTACTATTACTCTGAATAATGCTCGTAAAATTATGATTTCATAATCTCACTCTGTTTAGCCAAATTTCTTCATATGTGTATCTAATATTAGGGGAAAGCAAGGCAGTTTTCATCTGGAATGCATGTTTCATTCACAAAGGTAGAGCTCGAAAAATCAGGCCCGACCGCACAGAAACACACAAAGTGTCCGTCTTACCCGCACAAATTAAAGTCGAACCACGGCAGCAGTTTTAAAAGCTGGAACTTTTATCAAAAAAAAACAACATTACAAGCTAAAGTCAATTTGTGACGTAATCTCTGACATGCACCTGGCCATAGGTTTGAATGGTTGTCCATCTCCATGTCGACCCGAGTAACGCCGCGTTTACCCGCGGGTATAGCCAATGGATGGACCCAACTGAGCTATGCCTCCTTTTCTACCAGAGAGAATTTTCCTCAGTACATTCAAATGGAATACATTATCAACCTCTGCTAACACGTCTCCTCTTAGTATGTGTGCAATCCTCCGTTAATTCTATGTGCAACATGCACACTGTGACTCAAGCCTGGTGTGGCTGATTGATAAAAACAGCACATGCACCTAACAGTCGATTTAACGTTTCTTGCATCAAATGTCAGTTTAAAAAAAATGTCTGAAATTCTGATGTCTTTGCACTGGCTTCCTGTCCAACAAAGAATTGACTTTAAAATCCTGCTGTTGGTTTACAAAGCACTGAATGGTTTAGGGCCAAAATACATCTCTGATCTGCTGCTACCTTATGAACCATCCCGACCCCTCAGGTCGTCTGGGACCGGTCCAGTTTCTGTTCCCAGAGTCAGAACTAAACATGGAGAAGCAGCGTTCAGTTTTTCTGCTCCACACATCTGGAACAAAGTCCCAGAAAGCTGCAGGTCTGCTGAGACCCTCAGCTCCTTTAAATCAAGATTGAAGACTTTTCTGTTTACTGCTGCCTTTAATTGAACCACATTCAATTAATATATGAATCTATTTCCTGCATTTCTGCATTTTACTACTGCATTTTATTTCTTACAGTTTTTTTATGTTCTTAATTGTTTTTAAATCTCCTTTTCTTTTGTCTTATGTTTTGATGCGTTTAATGGTTTTATGTGAAGCACTTTGAATTACCTTGTTGTTGAAATGTGCTATACAAATAAACTTGCCTTGCCTTGCCTTGCCTTAGAAGAAACTTTAAGGCAACCGTGCAGACAACAACACATTTACAAACTATTCACTGAGTGGGAATGTTGGATAATGTGTTTAAGTCTTGAATTGAATTAAAAGAAATGCCAGGGACTGGCCAACAAGCTCCTGAAGGTCTTGGCTTTAATGCTTTGTGAAAGCTATTGATCAAGTGTAGGGATCCATGACAACCCAAAGTTAATATCTGTTAGGGGATGTGATTGGCCCTTCTAAGCACAAAGGAGGAGCACGTTTTTTTCATCACCAGCCCACACGATGTGCTGGAGTAAAATGAATGGGAGGGGTGGAGGTGGAGGTGAAGGTGGTGGAGAGAAGATAACTTACTCGGCGTAAGTGTTGCATTGAGATGCGACCTGGAATTGATTCGCCATCCACCTAGCACTTTGGTATACGATATAATGTGTACATTACTAATGCATTTTCATGCTTTCAGCTTATTAAGATGCCATTACACCATACACTTAACCTTCACTTCCTCGATAATGTCTTTTTTAAAGACAAGAAAGTAGGGAATGCCAGAAAAAGTAAAGTCAGAGCACTGAACACCAGCCAGCTCTTAGCAGTCGGGTCACGTGGAGGAAACCATCAGCCCCCACCATCCATTAGCTGTAGTAACTCGCTAAAACCCCGACACACGCTTCTCCCGCCTAGTTCTCCACTCAAGGGATTTGCTGAGTGAGCGCCGGGAAAAAGAAGCAGCAGGCCACAATTTATTAACGAATAACAGAAACAGAGAGAGAAACATCATGGATAACATCAGCTACCACCCACCTCTACACACCGGCGCTATAACCTGCAGGGATAACAGAGGGAGGTGGGGGAGGCAGAGCAGTGCCACCTGTCAGACTCAACAAAACATTACCTGATGGATCTAATAGGTTATTTTGACTTCAGATTTTCTTTTTTAGTGCTGGGCAGATTCAATTAAACTGAGCAGGAATCCCTCTGACATCCAATTCGCTCTTGTCAGGCGCTGCTAAAGCTGTGCTTTAACACACTTTCCTATTACGATGTTAATGTGGACTGTGGCTTTTGGGGAAGCAGGAGAGTGTGTGCGTGCGTGTGTGTGTGTGTTTGGTGTGTGTGGTGTGGGCAGAGTGGTGGGGGGTAGCTTGGACGGTTGTAATAAACGAATCCTGGTTGTCTATATCAAATATTCCTGGTTAAAACTCTAAGGGGGAGGGAGAGGGGGGGGGGGGGGGGACATGAAAGTCTCCACGAGTCCACAAGTCTACAACACATCATACGTTGCTTCGTTCCGAGCCTCGTGGATTAACCTGCGTGAACACGACTGGCCCTAGTCTGGCCTGTTGGTGGTGCTAGAGGGAAGGTTGTGTGGTCACTAAAACCTCCTCTTCCTCTGAAAGAGCTTGAAAGTACGCGATAAACTACATGGGAATCACTTTCACCCCCGCAGGTTGCTTTAAGGTTGGAAATCCTTGAGGCTCCCCAGTACCTCACCTGGGGCTCTTTCTCATTACTCAGTTTGTACGTCCTTGACTATTTTCCTCGCCTCCTCTCCTCCTTCCTTCGCCCCTTGTGCACCCGGAGATGCCAGCCGATGAGGCGAGGAAGAGACGCAAGGAGAGAGGAGTCGAGGCAAGGGGCATTTAACAAGCCATCACTACCCAATAAAGCAGAAACGCCAAAAAATATCTCTAAAAAATAAATAGTCTGACAGCTTGTTCCAGCTCTTCATTGAAGTTGTATGATGCTTACTCTGAGAGAAATATTCAAAGCCAATACATCTTTTTTTCATAACTATTCCATCAAAAAGAAATATTGTACATGCCATATGCATCATTTCATACCCATTTCACCAAAATTCAGCCCGACATATTTGTTATCATTGGAAACTTTGGGATCTTCGCTCAAATTGAAACTGAAGTTGTGTGTGTGTTTGAAGAGGTTGATTTTCAAAATACTGGGCGAGGTGCCTTGTTTTTCAAGACGAGAGACGCGAGGGTGGAGAGGGACAAACACATTTTACAGGAATCCTCTTCTGGAGACCGTGAATATCAATCATTGCGTGGCTTCGTGGAGGCCAGTAAAGGACTGTCAGACCAAATGATTGATCACACTGCGGGCACAGATGTAGCCAATGGAAAGTGAAATTGAAAGGATAATTCATGGTTTAATACAAGTTGGGTAATAATAGCCCTGTACTTAAATGTTGAGATCTGAGAATTACTCACTTGGTTGGTTATCATCTCTGAGAATGATCTAAAAATATATAAGACCAGAGTTGTGATGAACCAAAATGATCCTTTCGCTTCACTGTTGGGTACAATTTATAAATATGTTTATTTAATCCAGTTGCCTTTCTTCCTGTATTAACTGTTCTGCTGTTCGTTAATTTGCTGGGTGAGATTTAAGTTTAGTTTCAGAAATAAACCCTGAATCCAAAATGTAGAGTTAATGAATCCAGCAGTTCTCGTCTTCTCTTCAATGAGAAAACAGCTTGTTAATTCGTGTGTGTTGTTCTCAACTTATTCCAAGCACTTAGTTTGTACCCAACTGAGAAATATTCTTCATGTCATGACATATTGAAAAACAAACACCCTTTTCTCTGTTCTCCAAACATGACAGAAAAATAGAGAAAACTACAAAAAAAGAGAATATATTTGCTCTCATGCAAACACCTCTTACCTAAAACAAAAAGTCATGTATATTGGTTGTTGTCACAAGAGGATTCCATCGTGCAATGTTCGTGTAGCGTGTTTGTGCTGTTTCCTAAAGTACATTTAGCTTTGGCGGTGTGTGTTTTAATCACTGACTGAGCACTGGCACCTGTTTCCTCTCCTTAGTTTGATTGCAATTAAGTCTTCTTAAAGTTGGATTTGACGTTTTTTTTAAATGAGAAGAAAAAATAAGATGTATGATTTAATCACTCAGGATGCACACCGTCTCTTTCCCAAAATCAAAGTGAGCACGAAGCTCAACTTGTTTGCTGGATCTAGACCTCTGCAGGTCTCTCATGCCGCAACAACAATAAGCCCAACAGACGGAGCGATGAAAGACGGTCTTCCTATAGAAGGTACGGATGGTATCCCGTTTTGAAAACACAACCTTCCTTTGTATCCGTAACTCAACTGTATGTTGTCAAATTTTAACAATAAAATCGTACAAAACATAAGAGGGAGTTGTGTTTAAAAGATGTTTGGTATCGGTGGGAACTAGAAAATCCAAGCTTTCTAATGCACCTAAACGCACCTTGTCTCCAAAACACAGTACCTTTAAATGGGCAAACAAATCAGGCACAATTCACAATTTACATCTAGATTCTTGATTCAGTTACTTAAGGGTTCTACAGTGACGTTGGGACTAACAGGAGTCAGCAGTCATCTTGCGCTAAGGGAACTCTGGCTGACCACTCGCTGGCTGTATCGAAGCAATTACACCGACAAGCCTTTCATCGTGCTCTTCAGCTTGCTGAGACAAATCTGAGGAATATCTCGTAAAGCACCGTGGGCCTTCCATTCTCCACACAGCTGCCTGTACAGCATGGGACTCTGCTTTTGTTAACTGTCATTTCAAAGGTTTTTTGGGCGACTTACGTTAATTGTAACATGGTTATGTGGAAATAAATTGTGTTTTGAATCAAAACTCCCAGCAAACAGCCATCATTAAAACAGGAAACCTGGCCAAAACATGGAGAGCGCCTATATACCGCCTGTATTTTTGTATGTTTTCATCAAATATACAGTCACAGCTGTAAAGAGTCGGAGGGAACATTCAGGTGCATTATTATCCATGAAATCTTGGTTTTAATGGTGATATTGCCTTTGAAATTTAAATTGCATACTAGGCGATGATACCAATTACATCTTTTGTTTTATTGCATCTCTATTTACTCGGAAATGGTAATATAAATAGTTTACTTACATGGATTTATATACCTTATCAGTGCACTTTTCAAAGGACACCAGAAATATGCACATCAGCCTTTTGGTAGAGGAGCTATTGTTGATCATTTTTGGTATTCTATTTTAGACATTTCTGTCCTAGAAATAGGGCTAGAGCTTAACATGAAAAGGTCTTGATGGAATGACAAAGCCAACAATTTCTGTCATAATCAAACAAACAAAGAAAAAAAAAAAGAGGGTTGTCTGGGTTCCGTTTTTAAAGAGCCCTGTTTATAAGCCAGAAGAACTGTCTGCATGACAGCTGCAGAGCATGTGCTGTCAGTTTCTGGAAGCACTCAGTCCCAACGATCCCATATAAAGCAATTTGCACGTCATATCAGTGTGTATCAATTATGAGCAATTACTGTCACCTCTTGAAATACAGTTTATTTGTGTTATTATCTCGCATAGGGAGTCAAAATGGCATGGGTCATTGTTTTAGCAATCAAAGAACTGCACATTCAAGGCAATTGTATTTATTGCCTTTCCTTGAAAGTCACTTCTGTTGCCGTGTTCAGTTAAGTGCTTTCACGCACGTGTGGAGCCTAAAAACACAACCGATGTCCCAAAACGGTTGGTGCCATTTATATATATATATATACACATTTGAAAGAACCATGCAGCTGTTTGATCTCGACTCGAGCATTTTCAGACAAGTTTGACAGCCGTTCCTCCACCTTCTTGTCCCAGAGTGTCAAATCAACAGACTCTTATCACCAAACTGAAGAAAGTCGAGCATCTGGTAGCTAGAGAGCAAGATAAGTTTCTTTCTAAGAGTAAGCGGAGACCAAACCAGAGCCAAAAGGAAAATGAAAACATTGCTCTGTGGCTGGTGATTACTGGTTGCAAACATGTTGTATTAAATACAATGTAAACCTGGGTAAAAGTAGAAGTCTTTCCGAGGATGGGAAATATATTTTGATTCCCTATTTGCTTGCATTTCAATTTGTGAAAGTGCAGGATGGTTAAATATGCAATTTAAGGTCATTCAGACGAGGATTTATGTTTATCAAATATTACTATTTATTTGTGTTGATAAGGGAACAATTAAGTTTCATCTGAATTCTTAAGGAATTGTGATTGATTAGCTTAATGTTTGTTGAAATTAAATGAGATGATTTGTTTTGTTTGTAGCATTTATGAGGCTATGGTGTGCTAGCATGTTTTGCTTGTATGGGTGTGAAAAATCGCCAACGCTTATGCTAGTGGGGATCCTCTTAAATAAAAAGTAGTTAGCTTATTAGGTGATAGAGTGCTGCAGCCATAAGTCCTAAAACCTGGAAATTAGTCAGCAGTTTTGTACTTGTGGTTGCCCGGTCATCCCAGAAACTCTCTTTGATACGTATATCACGGCAGCGCGTCCAGTGAGCTTGTTTGGGAGTTGTTCTGCCCCCTAGTGGCCGAATATAAATGAATAAAGCTTTAAAGCATAAATAGCTGCTGTGTGTTGTCTGTTGGAGGCTGCTCAGAGAGAGATTTTATGATGGATCTCCAGGCAATAACCCAGGGGTGTAGGGATGTAAAAAGATAGATGATAACCACAATGGGGGTGTTTATTATTACTATATCACAAGCAACAGTACTGCTTTCTGTTCTGAATCCATATAAAGGCCTTTCCAAATAAAACTGTGAGTTGCAGGTTTATAGCAGAAACCCGATGTAAACACAGAGGTAAACCGTTGCAGAATCCAGCTCTGTAATTTCATATTGCGTTAATTTCTGTCTGGACTTGTCTTAACGCTGACCCACAGCTCAGTCTCCCTTTGAAATGTGCAGCAATATAAATGATTACTCACGGATGGGCGTCAAACAAGGTATCCACGGGGCTGAACAAAGCATGCAACATTCAATCAAGAGTGGTCATTTTTGCAGTGGGAGAAGCGCTCACCTTAAGTGGGAGTATCTCATTTTCACAAGACATATTGACAGAGGCCTGATTTGAGACAGAGGAGATCTCCTAATTGGATCTCCTAATCTGCTAATTAAGCATTCGTGATTTTACTGGTGTGCCCGTGCTGCCTGCAGATAGAAGGGCAATCAGGAATACGGCGGCGCTATGCGGGTGGGGTGTCATAAGAGCACATTGGCTCGTCAAGATCCACTTCCATTGCCCACAACACTCTCGGTTAAAGAGTGAATGTAATTAAAGTCCCAATGAACCTATTCATTGAACCTATTTAAAAATGTCAGTTAAATCTTTTGCCTCTCGGGTAGCGCACTACACTGCTCACATACAGAGCGACTTGGCCGAAGATTTATTGAGTCTTTTTCAAAGTGTCAAAAAGGGTTTCGTGTTAAAAAGACAGCGGCGCCATTAAAAACAGAGTAGCTAAAAGGGTCAAATAAAGTCGAAAATGAAATGATTAAAAACCAACGTCATCAACTTTTTACTTTTGTGGTGATTCAAGAGACAGGTCTGGCTTTGCTAGCCTGATCCCCGATTCTGAAGAGTGAAGTCTGTTGTTTAAAGGCCTCATTACTTTTGATATGTGGCAGTGACTGGTAAAACCTGGAAAAAACACTTGGCTTGAGGATCCCAACCTGATAACGTGTGATATTACAATAATACTTCAGCGGTTCAGAACTACACTTGTATAAATTCGGAGGGCTTTCGAGAGGCATATGGTATAGTACAGGTTCCTAGTGTCGGTCGAGCTCCAAATGTGATGGAACCTACATTTCCCATAATGCAACAGACAGCATTTCCATATGTACGTCCATAAGGCACATGATCATTCGGGTTATTTCATGTGGCTATGTGTAAAATGAGTGGTGGTGTGGGGGGAGGGAGGATAAAGTAGCATGTGGACAGATGCAACAAGACGCAGATTGCATCATGTGTTGTCGAGCGTGGCTCAGCGGTAAAGCAGGGTCGCCTCTCAATCAGTTCGATCCCGGCTCCATTAGACCATGTCGAGCGGTATGATGAGTAGTCCTGACGGGCAGGTACCTTGCATGGTAGCCCCTGACATCAGTGTATGAAAGACTCAATGATGTGAATGATGACACGTGGTGTTAAAGTACAAGTCCATTTACCATGATACCGTTTCATTAAAGATTCGTTGCGGGGAAAAACAATGAGGATCTAATTTCTTTAAATCGTGATCGTACACAGATGGTTTCAAGGCAGATATGACAAATTATTTTGGTCAAACAGCCACAAGTCGCTATACCGAGAAAAACTAAAAATACGTTCATTTTGAGTTATTAGAGATAGAATTCTGTTGGACTTCCACTTATAATGAGCTTTTCTACACTTCTGCGGATTGGGAGGGGGGCTGTGACATCATTTTGCTGTAATTCAATTAGACAAAGCAAAGAGGACAGAGACACTTCATTTCAATACGAATTCATATAATTTTTCATTCTATAATTATTTCTTCTTTTGCAGCAAAATGACAGTTATAATTACCGGATACACTGAGGCATTGTTCTTCTGGAAATAACAAGTCACCAGTATTCAACGTTCATTTCCACTTTCTGGTCCAAACTTGTGGGCCTGCATTGAATGTAGAAAGCTAAAACACAGCTGAAAATGAAACTATATATATATATATATATATATATATATATATATATATATATATATATATATATATATATATATATAGCCAAATTTACTACAGGTATTTCTTCTTTTGCGGTATTCCTCATGTTATATATGTAGATTAGTGGATGCAATGAATTCTATTTTGGGGGCAAACAATGCAGTCACGAGAAGGAAAGCAAATGTTCGAAGCAGAACAAAAGCCAATAGTGCATTATCTCTTAAGAAACCTTGCACCTTGTTTTTTTTCCATTTTTTTTTTGATGGAGCTATTCATCATTTATCTAATCACGTTTGGTATTCATCCAAAATGTAATATAATTACGGGCTATAACTGTTCTCAGGATATTAAGCCGTATCTGGGCCACGGCTAGCTCAATAAACACCTTCTAATAATGGCTTTTAGTGGTCTCAGGAGTGACTTATCCTAACACATTGAGGACTCTCTATGGCTCCCAAGGCCAAATGAGTTTGCAGCTTGTTGCAGAGATGCACATCAGTCCTGTTAATGGGGGCACTGTTTGAAAAAAAAAAAAAAAAAAAAGAAGCCCAGTGGAGTTTTTCCTCCATCCACCAGACTGCCCTTTCTTCTCTCAAGCGTGATTATCAACCCCCACCCCCACCAACGCTCTCCTCCCATCCCGCTGTCACTGGAGCTGCCTCCAGCCCCGGTCATTTCATCGGCTGAAAAACTCCCCAGGATTTATGCCTGTGGATGTGAAAGGTGGCCAGAAGCCTGGGTTTGCGTTTTTTGTGTGTGCTCACGTTGAATGATTCCTCACCTGACACCAGACATCTGAGGATTCCCTCGTGTTGGAAAATGTAATCTTTTGACTTTAGCAGAGATAAGGTCAAAATGAATGACTGATAATTGGTCACGTATTCATTATAAAAGAAAATGCCGTGACGCTACTCATCACGAAAACATTAAACTGTGCTCGAGCAATACGAAGAGAACAATCCCGTCAAGGTCAGCGTGACAGAAATGGAAGGCATTGATTAAATTGACTCCCTAAGTCAAGTCCTGCGCCTCCTCCCCTGCTCTTGGTATAGTGATAACAATAACAGAGGAGTGTGTGTGCCCCGGTGTTGTGAGACAGAATAGTATCAGTGAAATTACATTGGGGGCTTTGTGTAGATCTGTGTACTCAGCGGAGACATCCCTGGGTGAAGGAACTGTGCCAAGGAAATGAGGGGCTAATCCCGGAAAAAGAGCGCGAGACAATGGCTACAGCTACATCCATGCAGTCAACAGACTGGATGGACACAGAGAGGATCTGTCCACACAAACCTTTCATATCTCACCTCACCGACTCAATAAATCCAAAAACAAAAGAATACGTTGCGATGATTTGCAGATTAAAACTTGTATGTTTCTAGTTTGAACGCAGGGAACACCATAAGCAAGAGCCCTCTTAGTTAAACGACAAAATAAGATACGTTGTTGCCTTTTAAAACAACCCATTTGATTCATATGAGTCTACTTCAAGTCTACTTTGTTGAGGCCTTAACCGGGTTGTTTTCCCCTTGAGTTGCTTTAAGAGTGAAACAAAGCGAAGGCTTGGTTGCACCAATAGCGATTCATTTTTAAACCCTATTAAATCATATTTTAAGTTTAATTTAAAGATTGTGGGATATCTACGAACTGCTGCTTATTATTTTTCAAAGGTTTAGCTATGAACGCTGGGTGGGACCAGCTTGGCTACTGTTTAGAGAGAGAGAGAGAGACATTTTATTGCCCGGTTGTATACATGCAGCCCTGCTCCACAGACACACACCACACGCATTACTAGAAAAAGAAGAAGCCCCGCTTGAGCATAAAGTCAACACGGAGGCACTCTCCATCTTTACGATTTCATTTATAAGTTGGTGTGCAGTGGAAGCGAGGGAATTCGTGACTGGCTTCGGGCCTCTTTTGCCTGCAATCTGAATGTAGCCGAAGGTTCCAACGCCACTTCTTCTGCAAGGACAAGCAGATCTACTCCGACACTTTTTTGGCACGGCTCTTTTCATAGTTAGTGCTAGACGACGCCTCTGCATGCTCTCACACATCGTACATAACGATGGGCTGCCACCAGAGAAAACAAGGACGTACAGAAACAATGTCAGGAAGTCTCAAAAGGGCTATTATAATTGACGTTTCTTATGATTGTTTTAATCACATCTACTCAAATAAGAGCAACTGCAATGTGTGTTAAAGGCGGTTGTTCCAACTCCACGTGGACATGGTCTTCATTTTTACTGAGCAGTGTGGTTGTTTAAAAGTACATCAAATGACTCTGTGAGGTTTGACCTTTGTCGCACACATTTTGGCCGCTAAGCCAAGAGAAAGAAATACTGGATTTCAGGCATTATGTAAAGATGGAGGCCGAGCGGTGATATTTTCTTTGTTATCTCAGTCCTCGTATGCTGGCTTTGTCATGCTGTTTTGTCCGTCTTTCAGGAGCAGTGTTGTGGCACAATCTCTGCGTTGGTGTAGCAACGCTGACAAAAAAAAACCTGCAGTGATAATAAAATCCTATAACAGGGCTGAGCACAGGGTGTCGGCCTCTAATCCAAGTCTCACCTCAAAGGAAATTCAGGCCAGTTTACATGCATGGATGGTGTCAGGAAAAAAAAAAGCAAAAAGAGAGAAAAGAAAATCCGCTGTTTTCCACACACAGCTCGCCAGACTTTGAATCCGAGCTGAAGCCAGTGAGGATGGATGATCTCCACGACACTAAATGCTGAGGGTATTGTTTATTAATATATCTTTTTAAACCGATATCCTTGCAATGACAAAGCCCTGGTTTTGGCATCATGGGAAACACCCAGAACTTTAGAACGGCACAAGAGAGTGACCGAAGCCTCGGAAGGAGGCGTTTGCTGAGAGGGAAATAGGGAAGAAGGGGCTGCTCTTGCAACGCCGATTAATAATCAATTTCAATTTCCCCTCAGATGTGATTTTCATTCTTTTGGAAGATGTGTGAAGGTGTTTCCTGACAAACTATAATTTAGTTTTCTCGTCTCTGCCCTGCTGTGTCCTTGGGGCCAGCAATGGCCCAGCTAAGCTAAAAAATAAATAAATAAAAAGAACAGTACGACTGTCTCAGATGAAAGTTGCGAGACTTGCTGCTGTCATGACAACACTGAGCCTCAATGCAAATTATAATAAGAGCATTCAAAAGCAAGGGAACATGCAGGTCACATGCCTTGGGATCCTATTGTGCAACTAAGACTGCCAGCCTCAAGCTCACCACCTGCTGTGTCTGCCTGCTTGGAGCACCAAATTATCATCATTATTAAGGAAGAAATAGATATAATATGAACACATACAACCTGCATTGTATCGGAAGAAATGTTTCACCATTTAATATACGTATGCCATTAACCCAAGACAACACATTGTGGGCTAATAGAGGCATACACAATGTGCAGACAATAATTGCCCAGTCAGTCAGTATGTTCACCACTTTAGTCCAGAATAAAATATCTAACTGTTGGATGGACTGCAGTGACATGACTGGTAATCTCCTCAAGGGAAGATTATGAACAGATTACATAAACATAATGTGATTTTTTTTCTATCTATGTATATGATTGCAGCATAATATGCTACATTGTTAGCAGAGCTGCATGATTGACGGATAGTTTGTGTGGTCTGATTCAAACTGCTTCAATAAAAGCATTAGGACATTAGAAAATGATGTGGATTTTAATATAATGACATGACACACTATTACTAATGATATAGTAATATTAGGTCATTTTGAACATCTTCTAACAAAAAAAGTATGATAGTCCATGTACATTGGAAAACACTGGCATGGATGCAATATTTTGATATTTTGATTTGAGTCACCTGAAATGCAGGTAAAATTGATTTATTGTGTGCTTTGTTTATTTCCTTGGCAAATTAATTACACTCAAATTACGAGTGTAGTTCGTGAAAAGGCAACCAGATGAACTGACAAAAGCAAGAAGCAAAAGACACGGAAATGATTTACGGGGCTCTGGATTATTTACACAATATTATTATTATTGTATTACTAAAATCAAATCAATATTGGACTTTTTAAGTATCATCAATACCAGTATATCGCAACACCCGTGTTGACCCTTTGGACCATAAAAAAAGTATGACTGTAACAAATGAAGCACATAAAACACGTTTGCCACTTGTTGACCTGATGTTTAAAATGTGTACCTTTGCTGTACAGACTAATTAAAAAGATCTCATGTCACCAGCCCCTGTCTGTTTCACCATGTGAAAGCCAGACGCAACCTTAGAGGTTCACTTAACTTTGTCACCTGCCATACTCGGCTGCGAGTCTAAAACTAATTAATGGAGCATATGTGCCTCATTTGTAGAGAGCCCCGAAGGCGGCTTCAAGCCACCGGACGCCGGTCTCAAAATACCAACACATCTATCTCTGTGTGCACATATGAAACAGGCACATGGATCCCATAGTGGCACTGATGTAGAATAGACTCCTCATAATCAGTGTTGGGAAATGTTACTTTACAGCGTTACCAAAAATAAGAACCCCTCTGTCAACCTCATAACTAAATGACAGCACGTTTATGAGCTGCAAACCTTCTTTTTCGTTTCTAAAGGATGGTGAGACAGGTTTCCACTAAATAAAATCATGATGCAGTAAATATGGGGAACAAGTTGAAGGTTTTGCAATATTCCTGCAGTGACACAGCAGTAGGTTACCACCCCCATTGACATCTCTGCCCTGCCAAGAGAATTCAAAAAAATCAGTTTCTTTCCATTTCAGAAACACACCTTTTCGCCATACCACACATTGGTGGACCCAGGAAATAAAGCGTCTGTGCCAATGCTCAACGAAAAACCCTTCAGCCCTCATCTGTATTTGCTGAGTTTTCACTCTCCTATTCACAGGTTTATGGCATATCGTCTCAGCATGGAATGTCATATATTGATATTTTCAGAATAGGTTTACTCGGAAATGTCATGTTTACTGGTACTGCAGGCGTTTGAGAGCACCTTTGTGAAAATAAAACATTTTACTCCACTGTATATTGGTCGGGTATTTCTCAGCAGGTGTTCAACACACTACAAACTAAAGTAAATATAAATGGATAGGAGAGTGATACTGTCAAAAATATAAAGTTCTAAAACTGAAATAAAGCTAATTTTCCTGGATTTTTGTCACTCCGGTTGTTTGTCTTTTTCTTATTAACGTTTGTTCCCATCGTGCTTTGGCTACTGTAAACAGGAAGTCAATAGTGTGAGTCATCCTGGCTTTAACTCTATATTTCTCTACATGTTGGTGAATGCAGAAGGGAGAGTCACACTGAACTGACCCTTTGCTAAGCTTCACACACCGCTGCTCTGATTTCACCATTATCATCTGTGTGTACTCCATGAGTCTAAAAATAGAGGCGTTTTTTTATGCTAATTCCATAAATCGGGTTCACCGCGTACAAAGGTCAAAAACATCAAATCAAAAAAATACATTTCGTATGCACACAATCATCATACTAATGCCCTGGCTGTCAACAGAAAAAAAAGAAAAGAAACTGCCATCGTGTCCCTTTAACCTACCAATATGTCAGGCAGTCAATGATGTTGGCAATGCCATCTGTCCCTTTGATAGCCAGTCAGCCCCAGATCACCAGTGCACTGCCGTCTCTGAGGACTCAGTCTTCAAGTCAAAAGGACAGCATTTGGAATTTGGCCAAATCCTCAAACACGTCTTCCCCAATCGTTTCCATCCTCAGCATAGGAACCACGCATTGCGATACACGTGGAGCGCGCACACATCAACACAAAACCGACATACACTTCCTTTACTAAACACTTCCCCAAGTTAGCTGCCCCATGCAGCAGTAATCAAGAGTCTGAAGAAACAATCACTGCATTTGTTGCACATCAATACCTGATGGTAATCTGACACAGTACGGCCTTGTCATTTAATGAATGCCTTGTCGCTTTAATGACATCCAAATGTGACAGCTGAGTCCTTGGATTAAAGAGAAAGGTCCCGTGCTTCACCTGCCACAATCCTGCTGTGAGCAAAAGTGGCCATTATACTGCTGTATTTCCTCTCCACTATTAGATCTCTGAGCGCGGCTCAATTATCCGACTACTTCCACACGCTTGCTGACAGCAGTGTTGGCAGGTGTGTCCTTTCCAGACGCTCTCACCTCTCCGGATGGGAAATTAGTCAGTGCAGCTAGCCATCAGCTAAAGCAACTGACATCTTCGACTAGCATGCCCTTTCATTCAGAGTGAGGAGAGGGAAGTGAGATGAGACGAGCAAGCGCTGCCTCGAACATTCCGACACCAGAAACGCTGGCTCTGAACCGTGGACCACGTGCATTTTTAGAAACGAGGTCCAGGGAGTTGATTTACCTCATGCAGGTACCATGACCACTAAAGACAATCCTCCAACAAAGCAAAAGCCATGATTATTGACTGTGGTGTTGATGGCCACTTGTCCCACAATGCAACAGGAGAAAGCTGACAAAAGTAGTGGACGATGGAGTGATTGGGATTTGTGCCAATATACTGACAGATTATTAGAAATACTGATGTTCAGTATAGTAGCAAATCTCTCAATGCATAATCCCACCGTCCTGAGAATTAAAATAAGTAAACTCTTCTTAATATTTAATCGTTTTACTTTAATATATTTTCTATAAAATCAAATCTCAATGGTTTGAGGGACTTTTTGAAAGCAATTTTGTCTCAGTTACCAACCTCACCTTGTTTCATTTGTGTGGATGATTTTGTTGTGGATCCTCCACATTCCTAAATAACAAGCGCTCAAGTGCGGCTCACAATGTTTAAGGAGGTAATCGTATTGCTCTGATAAACAATGCTTCGGTAAGTAAGTGAGAAAGGCTTTGTGATGAACTTGCTTGTTCCCTGTAACTCTTCCTGTAGTTTTGGTTTCAAATGAGCGCCTTTAACTCTGTGGGTCTCACAAGTGAAAATTACTTTGTACCACGAGAGCTTCCGAGAGCCAGACGTGCAGTGGTGTTTATCCACATGCATAATAAAAGCAGTCATTATGTCGGAGTTTTCCAGGGTCTCTCTCTCTCTCTCTCTCTCTCTCTTATTTCAGCATCAGAGCAAAAGCTTAATTTATAAGAACACACCGTTTCAACACCCACTTCTCCAGTCCACCGGCAGCTCATCTCGGAGCCTCTTCTTCGCTCGGGCGCATGTTTAATTTGTTCCCGCCTGCCCTCCGTGCCACTTCCCCGTACCTGGCCTATTTTAGAGGGAAATGGACAATCTCGAGAAGTGCCTTCGAGCTCAATGGTGTCTCGGCTTCCTCTCTCCTTTTAGTCGTGACAAGCGGGGCATCACCATGGCAACAACATTTGCGAAGGATATGGGGGAGCGAGGCGGTCAGCGCCGATGCTTTTCCAACAGGCTCTGACTTGGTGTCACACACTGGGCACAGGGATCCCGGACATGCATTAGCATTTTTTTTTCAAATACACTGGGATTTTTGGAGATTGCCCTGTTGACACCCAAATTATTCATCATAATTTTAAATGACACTTAAAAGGAATGAAATGCACTTAGTTTTTTTGAATTCATTTCGTGGAACATAATCACAGATAGCGTTTATTTTGAACGTTGGTTAGCAATGGGCTAAATGTATAGAAGAGGTAAAATGACGATACGGCATGATATTTTTTAACTAAATTATGGTCTCATTTAGATTAAAATAGACTATAAAGCCGGGCATGCTTCAGGGCGGGGCTTGTGATTGTGATTGACAGGTCGCTACCACGGCGTTGTACAGTCTGGGAGATGTCTGTGTTTTTTGTCTGTGTTTTTTGTCTGAGAACTTGAACCCTTTTCAGTTCGTGGAAACAAATGTAAAATTTTGGTCACCTAAAAGAAATCTGTACAGCTTTCAGTTGTACTCCAGCTCCACTCTCCACTGTCACTTCCTGCTCCAAAAACCAAGATGGCGACGGCCAAAATACAGAATTCAAACAAAAATCTAAATCTAAACAAAATTGACTGTTATTGCAACTTATTGACCTTTCTTCAGTCAAACATATTTGCTCTAGTTATTAGCTGCAGCTGAGTTTCCATGGTATCAGACCTTTGTGAAATGTGTCCTTATAAAAAGGCACAAATAAACAGCTGTAAGGTATTGTTACAGATATGGCAGACTGAGTTTGTTGAGTCGATTCTTTATCTTCATTTTCGTACCTTCCTCTTTGTCTACCTACTGGCCCATTCTATCTCTGGGGACATGATGCTATTGATGCTATTATCCTGGCATTGACCGTCACTGACTCATCACGGTCAACATTCATTGAATCGGGGCTTGAAATCCAAGTCATAACAAAGTGATTCACTGCTTCCTGAAAAAACGTCTGTATTGTATTTGGTCTGGACACCCACACGAGTGACTGCCTGATCAGACCTCTCCTCAGGACTGTTGTGTAAAAAATGTGCTTGATTGATATTTATGACCCTACTATTTGTTTTAAACTTGTTAAACTTGCAATAACTATTTTACTTTCACGCGTAGGCAGCAGAATCAAGCTGTGAATTTTGACACATCATAACCTTTTAAGGTGATACCTGAAAACAGTATCTTCACACGTCGAGTAGACACACAACAGCGTTATCGTTCATTGCGGCTTCCACACGCCTCCCCGCTGCTGATTTTGAACTATTAAGCGCTTTGAGTGCTGTCCGCTCTTGTGTGTGTGCGCGCTGATTAATACATGTATTCTTTGATATTGAAAGAGTAGCCTTGTGAAAAGATGTTGAATGGGTCAATTGGGTTCTGGAGGTGTGGTTACATCAATTAGGTGTTGTGTTGGGGCCAAATGTAATAACATTTCATGAGGCGCAAAATCACTTTGCCACATTTTAAACATTGTTATTATGAAAATATCAATCTATATATATTAATATTAAATATTTTTTAAAGTGAAATAACTTTGACCTCGATGTATCAGCACATGTACAACCGATACGGGAAATTTGAAAACTTGTGTTTTTGAAATGATTCATAATTTGGTCACGTGTTCAAGCTTGTGTTTTCAAACAGTGGCATGCATAGAGCATGCTGTTGGGTGTTAAAATGAACAGGGTACTAACACTGTGTCTGTATTTGAATGAAATGCACATCTAAATGCTGACCTTGAATATATATATCAAAGTAAAAGGCGTCTTGTCAACGTCCTATTCTCACAGGACGATCATTGTTGCTAACCTCTATAGAGCAGCTGGCTTTATGGTGTTTTATCTCCTGCTATTTTCAGAACAAAGCAGGTTTAACCTTCAAGGAAAAATGAGCAAAAATAATTTGACGTATAAAATGTGATCGATACGTCGTGAGCTTTGCATTTAAGGAGAATTTCGACGTGTTCCAAGGCTCTGTTGTGCGAGTCTGCTGTTTGGCATTTCAGGGGTCGAAAACATGATTAGTCAGCTGAAAAAGAAACTGCCTAATATTTATACTGAAAGCCCGATTTCACATCAACATGAGCCCTGTGGAATAATTGAGAGTTAATTATATTCAAATATTCGATACAACACCTGAACCCTTCACTAATGTTCATTCACCAAATCGTGTATGCATATTAATGAAATCCCATCTCCATCAATCCACCTTGAAAACCCATTCATCTGGTTGAAGCCCATGCTCTTTTGCCCTTTACAAATATTTTATGAGGGAAATACTGTAACTGAAAACCTTTTTTCCCCTTCTTTTTAACAAATCAACACTCAGTGATGAACCAGGATACATCTAACACCTTTCACATCTACTGTAAACAAAGTCAAACAAGTGACAGGTCGTCAAAACCTATTTTTTCACTTAATAATTAACATAAACCTGCAATAACGGATTGAATTGCATGGCCAAACAACACACAGCATCTATCATCACCATTTTAGTTGATATGACGGACCTGTTTGCTTGTATGGATTACAGCAGCAAACATAGCTGATGATTTATTTTAAATGTACTTAAAGAGATACTGAGTCTGATCTAAAGTGTTTTCTCTCCTGTGTTTATGAATTAAGAACAGGCGGGGGAAAAATAAAAAGAAGGTTTTGCCAGGATAATCTTGCCAAGATGAGTATTACAACAACAAACACTTTCCACCTGCCAAAACTTTATTTCTAACCGGTTTTCGCAGATATTTCTTTGAAGGAACTGAGAAAGAATATTCTGTCAAAACATTTTTTTCACCATTTTTTTTTTCTCACTCACCTCTCAGGGCTATTGTCAGATACAGATAAAAGTAAAAAGAAGCATCAAAAACTCTTTTGGTTTCAATGGATTCTGAGCTGGAATGCTCAGAGAAGAAGGAACAACCTTGCTACATAAAGAGCGCTACTTTCTGCATCGGCACTGAACAATGGCATTGGACGCCATTCACCATTCGTAATCATCCGATGATCTCGGGGTGGTAGTTTTAGACAGAGAGATCTGGAGATGTATTTAAATAAGTAAGTTTGTGGAAAATGTTAAGATATGTCACGCAACTTTACACTGGCCTTGAAATATGCACAATCTTGATTCCAGACAGCCTCTGTTTCTTCAACATTTCTAGTAAACTTTCCAGTTTATATTACTATACATATATTCATGATGCATCAATGAAGTTCATAATTACACATAAAGACAATTATTATGAGTTGAGCTGTGCATCAGGGGAGAACTCACACGCAGAGAATTGAGGTTCAGACGAGAGTCTTTAAATGTTTCTATTTGATACATTAGGGGACAGTGACAAAATGTGCAAAAGTGCAAACTTTCAGCCCATATTAGACTTTCCTGTGCATGATTGGTCACCCTATATGTGGGTTTCTCTACAGGTGCATCATCTAGGGCTTAATTGAACACACATGGAGCCAATTGCCAGCAGCAAGGTCAAGTCATTAGGAACCCCAGTGTGACTCATCATGCATGTCTCATCTTGGACTGAAACCTTTGTACTCTTGCACTCCATGCACATTTGGTCTGTGAAGCCCTGTAATGTATCAAATAAAAACGTTTTAAAATCCAGACTCTCGTCGGAATCTCTTTTGTTGTCTGCGTGTGCGAGTCCTACCTTGCTGCACAACACGTTTTCTCTGACTACCGCACCAGAGAGGAAACACGTTTTTTTCAAGGCGCGGCTCACTAACACTTAGGAGCGGCTGAGATACAGTATAACATCTGGGGAAGCCATTCAAAAACTCATAAATGTTGACAACAAATCTCACAAATAGGAGACTAAAGCATCTGTGGCCTGGCCAATACAAGCTGCCAACATCATTTACAGGGAGAGAGCCCCACGACTGCTGCAGGCGTGTCTGTCTGACACAGGAAATCAACACCGTGTCAGGAGGCACTTCAACTGCCTCACATCCCAACACCATCAGTGTGATTTATTAAGCATGCCAATTTATGCTGATTGCATCATTAATTCAATTCATTCATGCATAAATTTGAACATCTTTTTGAAAGATGTGTGATATCAAGATGAACTTACTATCTTTAAGCATTGTCGTTTCAGAAAAGTGGTTTTATTTGCTTTTGCATTTATGCAACAAGGTGCTTCAAAGTTAAATCAAATCATCTACTCTCTGATATTGCACGATAATGGGACGGTAAGGATAGGTTATCAACCACGCTCTTTTCCTAACTCTATAGTTTTGTTGCCTAAACCTAACTTCCTATGAATTTTATTTCTAAGAGACACTAAACATGTATGCAGCACATATTGACACGCCGTCTGTGACACGACCAAAACTGACGCAAGGGATTTTCTTATAGAGCGTCAGAGTTTGAAGCTTAGATCAAGCGTCTGTGTTTGATCTGCGAGTATCTACATTTCATCTGTAGATACTCACAGACTGCAAGAAATCTCTTGCATGAGCAATGGAAAGGTAAACTATGGGCTCGTCACCATTATAGTTATTGGATGAAATTATCATTGAAATTGTGTTGGGTACATAGTATTAAAAACATCACCGTAGATTGGATCGTCTGTAAAATGAAATGGATCCCTCACTCATGCACTCAGACTTAAAAGGCTAATTTCATTGTAAAACCCTACAAGAGGCACTATTATTACTCATGCCATCAATTGTAAAAAAATAAAACAAATCATTTAACTAAATTGCATTAGAAGAGCAAAAATCCCTTTTACATTTAAACTGATCCCCTTGTCAGAGTGAATCATCACATTTTATCATTTATAAAGATAAGGTGGCTGCTATTGATCCTGTAAGACACTTGTTTACACCTCACATGCCTCAGCAAGCCCCATCTGGCCCTATCTTTCATTTTGATAAAATATGACCATCCATTGAAAATAAACAAACAATCATCCGAATGACAAATACGTATCCTGGCAAAATGGGTATTTTCTCTGGGGTTTCAGGCCCTCGGGGGTTTGGGCCTCAAATGTTCTTCTTGGTTGGTTATTTTATCAGTGTGTATGTTTTGTCTCCAAATATATAATTGTGTTTGACTGAATAACCCCAGGCATTGCTAGAGAGGGACTTCTTGACAGAGGTCAGTTTAAAATGTCCTGATGGATCAAAACTGAGCTCATGCTTAATAGACAGTTTGTGCCAAACGTTCATGAATTTGTTCACACTAATTATGAAACTGCTGCCACAAAATAATGAAAAAAAGGGATGCAAATTAGGCAAAATGAGAAAATGATGCATATCATCTTCATTCAAATTAATGAAAACGAGTAAATGAGGTCTATTTTTACACATAATCATTTCATGCTGTTGATATAATCAGTTCTGGCCTCAGAGTGGGTTTTATTCCTCTGTGACACCTTCAGGGGAACGCTGCAATTGGTTAGTTGGTACAACCATTAAATAAATACAGTTCCATCGAGGAGTATGAGAAGCTTTTTCTTTTAAAAGAAAAGAAGGCGTTTCTATGCAGTGACAGTATGTGACATAAACATCTTTGTGGCACAATTAATGCAAGAAAAACTAAAAAAAAACAGCCTGGCTGCTACTCGACAGGTGCTCTGTGGCCTCAAAAGACAGGTCAGCAGGATCAATAAACGACTGAAACCAGGCACACAGCTGACATCTCCAGGCCGGGCAGCCCGGCATAACTGTCAACTGTGCAACAGGAAAAGTAAGCATGCTGCAGAGAAAGCATACAAGTAAAAACAAAACAAAAAAGAGACATAAAGAGGAAAGTAGAGATACCAACCATGAGCTGCAGGTTCAGTGCTGGGCGCAGTGTCTGAGCACACAGGGAGAGGACATGGCAGTTGAGGAGGGAGGTGTGGAACAGGAGGAACAGCATGCAAATAAAGGAGAAATGGGGGAGGAGGCAGGGAGGGAGGGAGCGGGGCAGGGGGAGAAAACAAATGACACCCATAAGCAAGCATTCAGAAGACCAGAACATGACAAAAGACATAAGGCTTAAGGGAAATCAAAGGGAACCAAAGGCAGTGCAGAGATAAACATAAGCTTACACACACACACACACACACAAATACACTTTCCATTGCACACACTGGACGTTCCACTCAGAGGGGAGGGTGGCTGCTGCTTGAGGAGATATGGAAGAGACTATTATCATGTGCTTTAGGCAGCTTCGCTTTGGAGAAAAGACAAACTATCAAGAGGAAATCATTGTGCAGCTGTCCTAATGTATCAGCGTATGACTTGGAAACGTTTCACCATCTATTTGCGAGGGGAATGCTTTGTATGGCAAGGACTCAAGTGAAGTTTTACCAAAGTAAAAGTGTTTACTGTTGCGATGGCTGGGTATGGATGAAATATTCCAACACCCCAACTCCCAACTCGTCAATTACAGCAGTATGGTCAGTGGCCCGAAGCTTCAAACTCTGACCCTAGGGACCCCTCAAGCATTCGTTTTGGATGAGTCAGGGACGGCATGTCAGTTTCACATGCATAGTGTCCTTTCAAAATAAACCTGGAAACATACAGCTTCTGCTTGTTACGTACATACAGTTGCTTTTCAAAATAAGCTTCCAAGGTAGGTTTACTCATTCAACAGAAGTGCTACGATGGTAAATGAAGTCCACATTGACTTGATTTGAAATGGGAGAAAACGTCAGTCTCCTGGGTGAAAGTCCAGTGTTTGTTTCCCCTGTGCATCTTCCCTTCCCTTGAAGCAATACTTACATTGAGACTACAGACTACTTATGGGAAACAGAAGCAGGGATCGCACCTTGCCCAGACTGAAATCTGTGCTGGAGAAACAAATGGCATTTAAAAACCCTTCTGATGGCAAATGGGGCTTGTCCAAAAACATTGCTCTCCGAGTGATTAACAAAGTGTGTCTGCATTAGTGCCAATTTCTACCACAGCAAAAGTGCTGAAATTGACTTTAAAATGATAAAAGCAACATTTGGTTAAATCATAGGCATATAGGCATGAAAAATACATCAAAACAAATTGTGTTCAAATAGGAGAGTTTCAACAGCCGCAATGTCGTTTCAAGAGGCTAAATGTACATTAGTGTCTGTCTCAGCGGAGACATCAGAAAGTGCCGGAAAGCTATTAAGAGACAGACAGATGTTTGTGTAAGAGAGAGCGGCGCTCCCGTATGTGTAATTGTTCGGGGAGCAGTAGGCCAATGCCACACCTCAGCTCTGCCGCCAGAGGCTCAGGGAACGATTTCAACAAGGTGAGACCGCTTTGAGTCCGTTTCAGAATTACCGAGGCCTCGTTTCTCTCCTCGGCCCTCGAGTAGCTGAGACATGGTCAGTGCTAAATAATGCCACAGGCCGGTCATTACACTGACAATTCATGAGCATATTTGGTTGAATCACACCTCAGTAAAAACAATGAAGGGAAATCATGCTTAAAGTTCAAAGTGCTTCTAACTCAAAGCCAGATAAGCAAGTTAGCCGGTTAAGTTTGACCTTAACCCCGGCTTTAGATTACCACATGGCACAACAGCTCCTTTTTTTAAATTGATTCGATTACCTGAGTATCCTTTGCGACAAGGCTAACCAACAAAAAAAAAATTCCGATCACCTTTCCACAGTAATTAAGAGATGTACGGAATGTTTGTAGCATATCAATGTAACGTAACAAACGGGAAGCTAGCTGGAATGGGTGATATTTACAGATGCATGTTAATTGCATTGACATTCTTTCAGACACAACGGTATTCTTGACATGTATTGGTTTATTGTAGCCGGCTTTGAACTCGTTCTACATCATTCCAGCCCCGAGGAGCAAGGAGCAATTTTATATTTAAAGATTCTTTACATCTGTGTTGAAGGCATCATCAGTGTGTATCATATATAAATATAAAAGTTTATATTTTATATGAGGTTAAGTTGTGTAGAAAAATGCTGCCACACTATTTTGTTGTTTTCTTTGGAGATTGAATTGTTCATTTTACATGCGTTTGTCTTTGTTTAATGTTATAATGTTGTTGCCTCTGTTTCGTCACCCACCGCACCTGTTTACTTTGCCCACCATGTGTTACTGCTTCTCTTATTGTAAATCGTTTTTCGTGGTTTTGAGATTTGTTGTCATAATTAAAGTTAGACGTTTTCCCGTAAATTGTAATATCTCTTGACTAGTAATGTACTACACAGTAATGTGATACACTAAACTGAGCAGACTGCATACTGTAATGTCAAAATAATGCATGTATTTCAAGAAGAAGAAGAATCAAACAGTGCCGCTTTAAGGGAGCGACGATGCAGAAAGAGATACCAGAGGGCAATTCATGGGTTATGTATTGTCCTCTGCGGTAGCAAATAAATGCTGGAAAACAATCTCTTGAGTCCTCTCCTCCTTCCATGCCCAATCATCCACTGTTAGACAACCACACAGCTAGATGGCACCAAATCCTACACACTGTGCCTCTAAATCTAAAGGGTTAATCCCAAAGCGTTCTCATAAAAAAGGATGGAAAATACTAAAGACTGGAGGTAAGTGCCCGGGTCCACGTGAACACAACTACAGACATGCTGATTAAGAAAGGCCATATATTAAATTAAAATTGAGAAATGAGTGACTGGAGTTTTTTTTATTTTCATGGGATTGAACAATTGTTTAACACAACAGCCCAGAAGCCATGTAATGGCTGCACTCGTGTTCATAGGCTTCAACATGTAAAATGAATCCTCTGTCCCTTGCAAAGCCTCAGTCAACAGAAAGGCAGCATGGCCTGGTAACCCTCATTACACTGTGGGTGGCAGCCATGTGGGACCATTCAGTATGTCTGCTGCTGAGTGATTGCCTGTCCACTTTTGAGCAGTTTCCTTCTCATCCACCATCTCCAGCTTCACAGGTCAACTGAGACATGGGCAGTGTTCTCGCCGGCATTCACAGATATGATGGGGGCACATCAGCTCCACTACTAGCCGCCACACTTCCCATGAGCCCTTTGGTGACTCACTGTGACATGACATGCAGCTCAACATGCAGAGATAACTGCATGCCGATCATAATTGTATTGGCAGAAATGGATTAGGTGGAACCCTGTGGTGCTGAAAATGCCAACAGGCTGCCGGGTGTCCCCGCTGGCAGCTAGATTACTTTTTTTGTTGGATCTCTAACCTGCCTTCCCTACTTTGGCTTTTGTTTGTGGTTTCCTACATATCCCAGAATGTTGCCGTCTCCCACAGAGCTCTGTTGATAGAGAACAGCAGCCTATCTCTTTTCTTCAACAATAGATTTCTCCCTGTAACAACTGTTGAATGTTGCTAAAAAAAAAAAAAAAACAGGGAGAAACTCTGAATTTCTAAAGTGCTGTGGTGAAGCTCAAAATGGGTTACGATACAACCTAACTCCCTGATCATCCGAACATCGGCAAAGAGGTGGCTCGTTTGGCTACAGCTGTGTTTTTGTAAACATGTTCAAAGAAGGGTATTTTAACATGGGGGTCGATGGGGTTTGATCAGGAGCCAGCCTCGAGTGGCCATATGAGGAACTGCATTTTTTGGCACTTCAGTGTTGGCTTTATTTTTCAGCAAAGGTCGCCGCTTGATATACAAGTACAATTTAGCAGTTATTTTAACACATTTAAACAAACTCCATGCAATCTAGGAGCCGTAAGGTACCCTAATTATGAGTATATGTGAAAATAAAGACAGAAATAGTTTTCACTGGTGCTACTTTTCAGATATTGTGAAGCTAGCTGATTACCCCCCTTCTCATCTAATTTTGGAGCGCAATTATGCCTCCACATTAAGAAGACCTGTGGGTCTCAAAACCTGTTTTTTCCATGATGCTGAATGCTGTAATATCATCGATGTTCTTTCAGGGTTGCACGTCACATGACGGCACTTATTGTGTTGCTATTGACCTTAATCAAATTAGTTAAGGCCGGCTGCTCCAATCTTAAAACAAGACAAGGAATCAAACTGAGCAAAGTGGGAACAATATCACACACTAGCTGGCACATTGTGTGCATGTGTCAGTCTGGAGAATGTGAGGTGGAGACACATCTAAATCCATAAAATTCTCAAGTCACTTCACCAGATGGTGTTTATGTGATTAAAGGCCCAGACAAAATGAATAGATATGTGTTTATTTCCCCTTGCCTGCCTGTTCTGTTGTTCTGTGGGTTAAATGAATTAGTTGTCAGCACCGCTTATGGCCTTTCATCAATAAAACGTAATGCTAGCCTGGCGATGATTGTTTTCTTTGCACAAGGTACACATCTATTATCTTTCTTCTTCAGTCAGGGTTAAAGTGGCATTGTTCATTCGGCGACGTGTTGAATTAGGGAACGATTAGTCATGTTGTGATGATGAGGGAGAGAGAGCTGAGGTAATGAGATAGCTAGAATACATGGGAGGATGAATGTTGAATCCTGACAACAGACAGCAGTGCATTTGTACTTTTGGGCTTGTGTTTCACAAAAGACCTCCTTTTGGCCCCGACTACCACCAAAGCAATAGACTGCTGCCTCTGAAGAGAGTGTGCAGCACAAAATGTTGCTTTTCAACGAAAGTCTTTCCTCCGCACTGACACAGAAATGGCAGGAAAAAATGATGCAGCAAAGGACGCAAGAAAAGAGACGGAGTAAGAAAGGAGAAACACAACATTCAGTCCCTGAAAGATGTTACGGAAAATAAAGGGAAACTATGAATTGCTATTAATAATATTGCCTAATTGCAGGAGATGGTCTGCAGGATATCTCAATTAAAAAATGTATTTTGTTGTGAAAATAGCAATTGTCATTTCCCCATGTCACTTGCAGAACCCTGCCAAGCACTTAAGAGCCATGTGTTGGGGCTCTAATAGATTTTTTGAAGTGCTCTGTTCTTTCCCTCTAATGGGTAACTGATAGAAAAAAATAAAATCTCAATCCCACTCCGATAGATTCATTTGGCAGTGGACGGCACGCTGTGGGTAAATGAAATCAACTGGCAGAGCGAATGATGGCCATACGAGTCTGCCTTCAATCTATACACACAGTTATAATGGAATTCCTCTGATAGTTGAAAGCAAAGAGAGGACATCTGGAAGAAAACTGTAAGTGGGTTGTTTTAACCTGAAGATATTGGCCCTGAAGACGTGAGGTTTGCTTTATCAGGTGGAGTCCACACATCTCAACGCAAGCCCCGTTTCACTGGGGACTGAAATAACTCGCCAACATACTGTACACAGTGGTTTTCAGTGTTTTCCGTCTTATCTCACCCTGTCATTAAGTACGATGGTTGGTAGAGTAGAAAGACGATTCAGAGCTAGCAATATTTTATTTGCATGCACTTTTGCACAAAAATGCTATGAATTGATATTGGTAACCCTTTCCTACAGAGTAGTAGTCTTTGTAAGAATAGTTAGAAAGTATGTATAATTATAGATAAAAGCGCTCATAAATACAAATACTTTATAACAAATACAATATAAAGCCTTTTTTTAATGACTTTACAAGGTGAAGTATTATAATACTCCATAATTCCCATAGCAATGCATTAAAAAATATGTTTACGTGAGGGGGAACCGGAGGGTGGGTGCTATGCTTCCGCGACGACGCTGTCAGTTTGGACGGTTGCATGAGCTGTAAACGCTGTATGAGAGCAGAGCAGACTCGCGGCCATAAGCTGGCCAGTGCGGCACGCTCACGTGCACTAAAATCAAGTGCATCCGGCCCGGTTATCTCAACAAGGCAAGGAGAAGCTTGGATAACAACACACAATAGAGGGAGAGTGACCTCATTCTCTGCTCAGGAAGACATGACTTCACCATATCTTTACACAGCAAATAGTTGAACGCTGCTATATTAATGGTCAGGACGTTAAATACAGCTCCTTTAAATTAGATGACATTATAAACAACCAAAAGTTGTAGCAGCAAAACCAAGAAGAGTTGAATTGAGCAAAAGCACATTTTATTGCTCATCAATTCATTATATACTGTATAATATATATTATATATAAACTATTTTATTTGTGACTGTGTTCTTTTATTCATTGCCTAATTCACACATTTTGTGCTCGTAACCTGAAGGAAATATTGGTATTATTATTTACCCATTAAGTAACAACTGTATCCTCAGCAGGCACATTAGCAATGGATCAGCAGAGATCAAAGTGTTAATCAGTCAGAATGGAGATAATCAGAACAGGCCTGGGCGGACTCCCGACTTCTTGATCTGAGGCAAAGGAGCTATCAATCAGCCTGCATAGATAGGTATTCTCTTTAATCCAATCAGATGGCATAATCAAGCACAATGCCTGTGATTTCTGCCAGCCTCGTGAGATTTGTTCCAATTGAGCGGTCTGTCAGAGAGGCTTTGATTGCATTTGGGGCTCAGGCTGATTTCTGACTTGAGGCATAAAGTGATGTTTTCTATCTACACCCTTTGGAGATTTACACACAATAGCCCCGAGTTCCGTTTCTGAAAGAGCAAGATAAAATTTGCCAATTTCAAAAGGGCCTAATTTTCAAGTGCTGATGTTTGGTTATTGTTCATCCCCTCCTTCAACAACCCACCTAGAGTATGATCTATAATTTGCTTTATGAATGAGCGATGTGTTTCATAAAAAAAAAAAGGCAATTCTCGTGTTTGCAGTGACTAATTGTTGTAGAACAATTATCAAACTCGTACAATTACCACAGCCAATCCAGTATCCATGCTTCATAGTTTACAGCCTTCTATTTGTTTGATTTAGCTTTTCCCATCATGCCATGTCAGGGGATATCATACTGCTATTTACAACCGTAATGGATGCATTTCTTGTGTGATGGAGAGGTTTGCAGTTTGGTGGGGGAAAAATAGAAACCTGTTATGAAACCCTGTCGTGAAAGGATTTGGGGAACAAAGCCACCACGTTACTCTGAGAGGGTTGCACACTGACAACAAAGCAACGCAAGCTGGGCCTTGGCCTATTATTTGTCCTCTCAATCAAAAACACCCGAACACACCCACACACTTATTTGAAAAGAAGAAAACATGTAGGGGGGCACATCACTTTGTGAAGTGGAGCACTGTAATTACTCATAATTCGTGACTGCGACAGATGAGGTTGGTCCATCAAAGTCTATTTTTATCCGTCATGTTTCCATGTTAACCAATATTTGATAGAACTGTCGTCCATTTATGGAGAAGCATAATGAGCATTGCCAATGGCAACGTTGGCATCCTTACGATGGTGAATGGTTGGAATTTTCCTTCAGAAACGGTGTAGATACAAAATGAATCCCTCTCAATCATCACTTATTGCCCACTAGAAGGGTGTGGCGTTGACCATGCCCTCTGCCTGTATTGTCTCTTTTTTTTGCTTCATTTTGGGACGTTTCTGGGCATCGACTTCAATAAAAACGGAGCAGCTGCCAGATTGTAAGCATGCATTCAAGAGGGAGCTACACAAATGGCAGTCACAGCACGGAAAAAAACGCAAGTAAAGCTAGGCAGAGAAAGAGGGAGAAATTACAGATAGAATTGGGAAATAACTGTAAAAGCTTTCAAAAACTGGTGAATGATGACAGAAACTGGGTGACCTTAACCCATCGTTAAAGGAACACATGAATAGGACTGCCACTGCGGCATGAGGATGGAGATATATGGAGTGATTCAAGGCTGTGCGGGGAATAACGGAGCACACACACACACAAAGAAAAGCAGATCGTGGGAGGGTGATACTGTACCTTGATTGGCTTCAGGGAAGGAGATGGTGGTGGTGATGGTGGTGGAAGTGGTTGTGGCTGTGGTGGGTATAGGGGTAGTGGTGGGAGCATCTGGATGAGAGGACAAATACATGACAAACACAGGGGGGGGGGGGGGAACAAATGAGTATAAAAGCCATGAAGATAAAGTAAAGTCACTGTGAAGCGATGGTATCGTTGTTTGATATATCACCACCAGCTCAATGTGTGTCACCATGTGTGTGAGTTAAAGGCTGGCTGCAGACCTTTTGATGGATTGGTAATGGCAGTGCATTAAATACTGCAAACATAACGATGACACCGCAACGCATCATCAGGTCTCACACCGACTGAGCTGATCAAAGATTTGTTGGGAGCTCCTCGCTTTTATGTCTACTTACGGGCTACACACCATGACATGAAATACCGACAATGCTTGCGAGCACATGGTTGTTAGAAGTGATTAAATGTCTAATGAGTAACACATGCTGGTGTTGTACTTATGCTGTCATTGTTATGCAGCGAGCTGTCTTGACAAACAAACGTGTCTGTGCATTCTTAATATCTCCAAGGAGATGCAAGCAGAGGATACTGGCAACAAAAAAAAAGCTAAATTGAATGTAAAAACTCAAATATGATGACACAATAAATGGCAGTGCACAAAAAAACAGGAGGGGGAAATAATAAACAGACAAAACAAATTGAATTACCACCTTGCGGTTGTAGTAGTAGTGTCTGGTCAAGTAGTTTACATCCACGTCTGTCCCCTCATCATGTCATCCCATTAGACATTTGCGTGAAATTGCTACAATTGGAATATTCATTCTTGAGTTATGAACGAAAACATGTTTCGTGAGGTCACAGTGACCTTTTGACCACCAAATTGAAATCAGTTCAACCTTCAAGGCAAGTCAACGTTCTGGCAAAATTTGAAGACATTCGCTCACAGCGTCCCGGTGATATTGCATTCACAAGAACAGAGCGGACGTGAGGTCGCAGCAACCTTGACCTTTGACCTCCAGAATCTAACCAGTTCATCCGTGAGTTCAGGTGGTTGCTCGTACCAAATTTGAAGAAATTCCCTTCAGGCATCCCTGAGATATTACGGTCAGAAAAATGGACCGTACGGACAACCCGTAAACATCGTGCCTCCGGCCACGGCTGTCGCCTGGGCGGCGGCACGGAAATAAATGAATAGCATCAGGCAGGGCTGTTGAGTACACAAACTTTGACCAGAGAGCATTTTTCCTCCCACAGCCTTTCCTTTTTTACTTCATTATCCAGGTTAGACTCCCCACCCTGACAATGACCAGGGGGAGATATCAAAAGTGACATTTTCCTTGTTGAAGTGGTGGTGCTGCACTGATATGAAGCCGCTGGCAGTGCTGCTTTGTGAAAGACCACCCATGCTGCTCCGATTGCCTGGGAATGGACTGAACAAGGTTTTAGGGTTATTGAAATGTGCTGAAAAAAATATGTTTCTGGCTGTTGATAAGGATGAAGGCTAGTCTGCACTTTAATGAAATACTGCGTTATAAGAAGGTGGCGAAAGTGTATGGACAGATAATTGGGAGGAGATTGATGTCCGGGAGACAGAAGAGATGCTGTTTTTAGCAGTTACAAGCACTGTGCAATGACACATTTTGTTATGTGATGGCGCATGGTAGGTCGCGTCGGCTATGTTGCAGTTTATTGGACGCACACGACAGTGGCTATAGAACCAGAACAAGCTGTAAATGACAAAACTGCAGGTGTTATTGCTTTACAAAAAATAATTAAAAATTCATTCAAACTACCGTCAATAACAGGCAGGCCGACTGCCAATGGCTGTGGAAGAGGTAATTTGGCATTCATTTGAGAGGGCGCTTCAAAATTTCCCAAAAAACTCTCTCGCACACTTGTTGCTAGTTTGCCATTGGTACCGTGTGCCAATGGTGGCACTTATTTCTGCCTACCGCTGGGTGACAGTATGTCACATGAAATGAAATGCCTGTCTTTGTTTTAATTGCTAACCAATTGTACATAGAAGCTACAACATTCAAATCGCAATTACTAGCTGGACAAAATCCGATAGAAAGTTAGTAGCGCTTTTGCTCTATTGGAAAAAAAATAAACTATTAAGTATTACGGCTGGTGGTGTTCCAACAAAACCCATGAAGAGACCGACAACCAACAATGACTTGCTCTTACCAATAAGTATCATCTGTGTAGCCAAAGAACAACAGTTTTTTGTATTAGGCTGCAAACATGTTTATTTCTGCTGTGATGTGGGGCATTTTAACGTGGTCTATGTGGATTGACTCGCTTTTGGAGCCAGCCTCTAGAGGCCATTTTGCAGAACTGCAGTTTTTGGCTCTTCCGCGTTGGCTTCATTTCTCTGCACCATAGGTTGCAGCTTGGTTAACCGTCATGCGTCACATTTTTGTTTGTTATTGCATAACTGAATGTACCCCACCAGTAATTGTTCCTGTAGATGTTCCCAGTAAAGGGGGTTTTCACTGTGACATCATTGAATTGAAAATGCAATACCATCCCAAAGTCACATTAAAGAGATAATACAAGTTACCTTGCTCTTTGTAGAGCAGGATGTCTCCCCTAAGGTTACAGAGCTTGTTTATCGTTGAAAAGTAGTCTTCCCTGAGGGCAGAAGTTGTTCCTTCACAAATCCCTTCACAATTTGAGAAAATCATTTATTTCATGCACTTTAAGAAAAAACGTATTAAGTAATTCAAATAACAGGCAGAGAGGTCCATGTAGTCCCTTAGAACTCTGCCTGAAGCAAATTTTAAAATGCTAATGAATGCCTTCAGGTGTTCTGGATGCGTATTCAAACTCTGTTGCTGTGCGGTATATTTTTAATCTACCAACAATTCAATTTTTTTTAAGTCAACCTTGACAATACAAAGGCCTGTACACACCAATGTGCAGACAAAGGCGGGTAGAGATGATCCATTGGGAAGTCGGCTGGCAGATGAGGCTTGAGCTGATGAATTTCACACATGCTTGAGAGCCACAACTCCAGCTCTGGGGTGGTGCCGTCTAATTGGTTTTTATCCCATTATGAACTGTGAGGGTCCAGCAGATGTTTGGGATCATCAGTGTCAGCATCTCATTAAAAACTTGGCAGTAAAAAAAAAAAAAAAGAAGATAAATAAAGACGAAAAGAGAGACTGTCTGAATGTACACTATATTTCTCTATTGGTGACTAGCTGGTGTAATGTATCAAAGAACACTGGGAGCTTATTTACTTTCAAATGTGACAGGCTGAATGTGTTTTTCTTCCCGCTGAGTCACCGGCCCTTGTTTACTGATGAGGCTTATGAATCTGTGTTTCTGATCTGAATGAATGGAGGAAGACCGCAGGAAGCGCCGAGATGTAGCCTGACAGGAATCACTCCTGTTAAAGCCGGTGAGTTAAAGAACTCCATGTGAGCACAATAACTCCATATCTACACAGCGCCAGTAATCACACCAAACAATATGAAGCCTGAACGAATACCTCCAGCACAGAGGAATTGATGATACGTGAGAAGAAGTGAGGCGTAGTAGAGTAAATGTCAAAGTAATGGCGCAGTGGAGTATAGTATATTATAGTATAGTAGTATAATGCAGTGCGGTACAGCCTTATCTATAAATCCTGTCTATCTATTTTAATTGTATTCAGAAATATGTCAGCTCTTAAGTTTTAAGGAGAAAAACTACGAGATTTTATGAGCTGTTATTCCAAAATATACAACTTGATTTAGGTTACGAAAATGCCTGTTAATTTAACCATGTCAAAGAAATATTCACGAGTAAATGTGAGGGAGAAAACGAGTTCAATTTAGTATTATTATTATTTTCTTACCAAAGGCAAACTGAGGTTTACTTACGATGTAATTTTCATTTGAGGTGTTCAAATTAGGATTGCATGAAGCTTGGGAGACAGAGCAGCTCTGCAAATTACCGTCTGCCATAGATTTAGGTTAATTAAACTTGGACGCCATAAAAGTTTGACATTTTGCATGCTTCACATAGTGAAGTAAACTGGCAGAAATGGATATTTTATCCCAATAACCATCATAACTCAGATCTTGCTTGTAATCATTTGATAAATTGAAATACGGCCACAGCATTAGAGATGCAACACACTCTAAAACTAGAAGTTACCTTGTGAAATGCTTTGTCCTCATCAGAAAGTATTTTTCTACCCTTTTGCTTTCATGTTTCCCTGCTTCATTCAGTTTTTTGACCTGCTATACACCATCAAACTGTATTATTGATTTGCTGCTTTGTGTCCCATTTAGTGCCTCTTAGCCCTGCAAGGGTTATCTCTATATTTCATCCTTTACAAGGTTTCTTCCAATTTTCCGGTATTTCGTTTGGGTAAGTTTTCCCTTGGCCCCTTCAGTATCTGTCCTCGGCCCCTGTATAATCCCAACTCGTGAAACACCTGACAAGTGCTGTGTTTAGAGGCTTCACATATCAACTCAACATTGACTCAAAGTGACATTCGTGGGTGTGAAAGAGCCTATAAGAAGTCTTGCCTTTTACCTTTCCAGAGAGAAGTTACGAAGACCTAAAGAAGTAATAATTATAACAAAAGTACTTATCATTCAAATACTTCAATTCTGATAGTTCTTAACTGGCTACCTGGTTCAAAAGGAATGTTGGTCTACTGTGTAAGCTATTTCAAAGTAAGTTGACGTTGGGCCTCATGTGCATCTCAGATCTGTTGATGCCCTACGAGGGGTGATTGAAGAAGCTCACCTTACTGTACAAAGTCTAGGCTGAGGGTTTAAAGGTGGCCAGGCGTTCAGCTTCAGATTATAAACAAAAGACTGAAAGGTAGTTTTCTCCAAGCTGGGGTATTTTGGAATCTGCACATGTTGGAAGCAAGTATTGTCTCTAGAAAATATGGTATGGATTATTTGAACATAAATATATTGGGGTCATTTTGGAGTGACATTTTATATGTGTCATCAAATAAAAAGTGTGAAATTCAAGATCACAGCCACTCTGACATAATCCTGCCATATGGTGATCAGGAGATAAATGTTGGGATCTTAAATTATAGATTTCCCCCCAAATTACAACTGTAATGTTATGATTTGATACATGGCAGAGAAATCCAAGTGTTTCAAATTCATAAGCGACAAACCGAATTCAAAACACAACTTCCTTGCAAATTTGCTTTGGAGGTGATGAATTACTTTTTCCTCCTCAGAGCATTTTACACCAGCAATTTCACTTCCACTCAAGTGCAATTTCAGCAAACTAAGAGCGCTTGCAGCTTGAATAAGATGTTTTGGGCCACTTTGCACCTCTGGAAGAAATGTTGGAAGCCACTTAAAGCGCTAACAGTGACTTGTGGAGAAATTCCCATGTGCTTTAATGGAGAAGAAGTGTAAAGTAAGTAGGAAGACGACTGAGTGCAACAGGGTCACTAAACATGCGGCTGGTGTGCAATAAAGCCAGTGCTGGTAAAGGAGCAGGGAGAAGGAGAACTCAGTTATTGGGTAAGCGGCAGCCTGTAAACAACTTAAAACCCCTCGGCGCTGGGTCTCACTCGACTGCGAGAGGAAAACCCCGATGGTTGTGTTTTCTTACCCTGTGAAGTAAGAGCGGCAGTGAGACTTAGAGCAGTACAGACTGCATTCTTTTCGCTGTTAACATTGTTAGTGTCAGCCAGTCTCACGGTGCTCTCCATCACTTAGGGTCACAATACTCGGGAACCAGATGCATTAGAAGAGATGCTGGCCATAGCTGCATTTGTTCTGGCTGTCAAGCAGGGGGAGTGTTGGCGGTGGAGGCGCCATGTGGACTTTATCATTCAATTACACAGCTGTAATGTACAGCTTGGGATCCTGGGCTGATGCTGTGGCTCATTTTTTACTTTTAATAAAGAAAATTTGATCTTAACATAAGAGACGCGGAAAACACTCATTTCAAAACAGCTTTTGGGGCATTTTGGTGCAATAAATCTAAAACTGTTTGTCTGTTGGAGGGACTTTAACGTTATTAGAGTCTTCCCCTCCTTACTTGTCACATTTTAACTAGATGTATCTTTGAAATAGCCTGGAGCCTGGTGGTTAACTTTCTAGGGTTCAAATAAGAGTGTCTTTGTTTTTTGTTCCAAGGGTTGGGGTTAATCAAAGGGAGTATGCAGTTACTGAATGGTTGCAATGTTTCACTCGTTCTACTCACTGTTTAACGGGGTGTTACTATAATACAAAGAGTAGGACACAGGCTCCACTATAAAACAAATATCTGAAGTCATAAAGGGGACACACATATGTGTTACTATGGTTGCCAAATCGTCTTATATAAATGTAGACGAAGGTACTGTGAGGCCACTTCTGCAGTAGCTTCACTTTCCATGGAGTCAATGAGCAGAAATACGGACGGGGCCACTCTTCTATTGCAACCCACATTGTGGTCAATGGGGGTCTATAGTTAGATACTGTCAGCACTCTGCTGCCGCATGGCATCTACTGTTATCAAATGCATCTCCTGCTTTAAGCTACATCGCTTTGGTAACTCTGCACCAATCTCGACAAATGAAACGAGTGGAATCTGTAGATTCCTTAGATGCAGAGATAACTTTGTTCACAATCAGCTGGTGGCTTTATATCACTACTAGTACATGCTGACACCTCTGCTACTTGTATGATTTCTTACTTGGGACCTCGTGTATACATACATGCTCTTCTCCCAGCTTCTGTTTGGTCTCCAGAGGTGTTTGCGTGGTGGTGGTAGTGCAGGACGTGGTGTGTGTGTGTGTGTGTGTGTGTGTGTGTGTGTGTGGTGGTGGCGGTAGTGGGGGGTCTGGATGTAGGAAGCAGCTTCTGACAGCCCAGCCACAACATCCTGTCTTCCCATTAGCAAGGCGAAGGTTCGGCATTATTTGCTGTTGAATTACAGTCGACATTAGTGGTGTGGGAGCCACGGACACATCAAAGTCATCAAAAGACTAGCTCTAAAAGGATAGATGCCTTCTGTGGTTTTAATGGCTGCTGTTCTTTTTTTTTTTGTTTTTTTTGGCGCAAGGCTTTTAGTTGCCCACATGTTGCATTACCGTGTTTATCTTTCTCTCACCACGGGGGGATGTGTGGGCAGTTGAGAGGGGCAACTTGTGTCCGTCACCATGGGATTTCGTTGTTTAGGCCCGGGGAGAGAGACACGTACAGAAAGGCTGCAACAATTACCAGAATATTCACAATTCATGCAAAGTCGTGGATAATGGATCGTACAGAGGTGAGCAACAATATGGCTCAAAGTAAAATGGTTCCTCTTATTGATGGTCTTTGATGAGTCTTGTAGTTGATCTGATTAAAAAGAAGATCTGATTTGAACACTCCCATTTTAACCCTCAACCATCATGAAGTTGAAAACACTTATTAAAGTTACTCAACCCAAATGGTTTTGCTGAATTACAGACTAATTCTTTCAGCACTGGAAAATGTCTTCAATCCGAAGATCTACGTGTCAAGCAGGCCTATAAACAAACGTGTATACAACATTTCCATGTGTCATTATTCTGCATTAAAGGCTTTTTCGCGTGTCATTTAACAACACCTTGTTACAGTGAAACGGTTATGTTCAGGCCGCAAAACTAAAGTGACAGCCGCTCTTCGGTTTAGTCATCAAAACAACTTAGTTAGGTTTAGGAACGACGTCACGGTTGGGCTTAAAATAAGTGTGTGAACAGGAACAGGAAAACACGTCACAAACATCACTAACGCAATTTGAAATAAACCACGGTCACCTGGTCGCAAGTCCTCCGTTTGTTTGACTGATCCACGTCCTGCCCCCCCCCCATGAGCAGTCTCTCACATGTTACACTACGTCGCTTGTTCAGAGTGCATTGTATTCACATCATTTCCATTTCTGTCAGTACAGGCTACGCGGTGCACAAATGACACGCTAAAAGCAAGGGATGCATTTTTGTTGCACGCAAAATGACTTACAAATGGTTGTGCCATTCATACGTCAATTGGTGAGAGAGAACTGATTCTGACACACAAAGAGGCTTACACTGCACTGTTAGTATTGACTAACAGCTGTAATATTGCAGGTGGCAGTAAGCTGTTTCCTCATTTCCAACAGTACCTCTGTTGTTTCATTGCACTCACCATTAGCACAGCAACTCGCTCTGCTGTAAATAGCATCCATTCAGCTGGTGTCCGTCAGGCATTGAGAGTCCTTTTTCCCCCCCTTACATAAAAAGAGGCCTTTTCACTCTGCTAATTCCCTCTGACAATAGCCGCCAAATAACTTCTCCGCGGGCTCGGGGTCTACCAAAAGTGATAGTGAAGTCATTTTTGCCAGGGAAAATGAGCACATTAGAGTGTAATGCCCTGCCCAGGGAGGAAATGTGACTGGTATCAACAGTATAAAAGCATGTTAAGATAATGCTTATGAGGATGAGCGAAAACAACATGGAGAAAGACTGGAGGAAGCTAAATCATCAGGAAGCTAAATGAATAAATCTGGCAGAAGTAGGTGGAGGCAGGTTCAGGATTACCTCAGGTTTGCGGGAGGCAGAACACACACACACACACACACACACACACACACTCATCTATTGATCCACAGCTAGGTTGTGGCTGTGGTTCTCAACGCAATTACAAAACTGGTTTACACCATGCTGATGGACAGTGGTTAGCACTAAAATGTGTGTTATCCCAATCAAAGGTCTAAGACTAGAAGCTGTTGTATGCTGTACAGGTTTGTAAAGCTCTTTGAGGCAATTCATGATTTGTAATTTTGGGCAATATAAATAACACTGACTCGACTTTAAGGCCGAGTATCGTGTAGATTTACGATGCCAGCATTAATATCAGTACCCTTAAAGTGATACCGACACCAAATAACTTACATTAATACCATTGGTTGTTCCATTGCAACATCAGTGAGCAACTGTAGAGCTATTTCTATTGTACTGTCATATATATATGATGAACGCGTTGCCACCAAGGCGTAATGTTCTACCTCCGGTTCCCCCCCCCCCCCCCCCCAAGGTTAAAACTGTTAGCTCTTTCAGGACTGTTGCCATTGTTGGGGCTGTTAGTATTGATAGCTTCTAGCTCCCAGCTCATACATCTCCGTGTCCACATGTCATATGCAACTGAAGAACTCTTGCTGTGATTGGCTGCAGTCATTTTTCCGTGGTCTATGGATACATATATTGAAAATGAAATCCAATGACTCAATGGAGCTGGGCGTGGTCAGGTTTGCCAACTACCTTCACCTTTTGGAAACCGCAAAAGTAGTTTAAAACCTGGCTTGGCCACAATGGGCCGCTAGCAGGGACTGCTAGTGAAGCTGAGATCATGAGGTTTCCGTAAATGTTATGTTCCCACCTCATAGGTTTGGCAAACAAATCCCCTTCTTTATTCAAAAATCCACAATGTAAAATGTGTATGTTAATGTCTATGACAATGAAGAATGTAAAGTCCTCTTCAGGTCATCAATATAAGGAAAAACAATACAGAGAGAGCGAGAGAAACAACACTCAGGACATGACCTTCTCTTTTGCAGCAAAAATAGCACTGTGTTCAAAACATCTCAAGGAGCTGCTTTGGTGTTGGTGTGTTGCTAAACTGGTGTGAAGAAGCAACATAATCCAGTTTGAGTAATCATAACAATATGCTTGTATGCTTCTCAGAGACCAAAACAGATTGCCTGCATTTGTTTTTCTTCTATTGTGTGCATCTTAATGCAGCCTCGGGAGCCCATTTGTCTGTCCAGATGAAAGGCAGAAAGGGAAGGAGTCAAGGAAACCAAGTTGACAGAGCAAAGGGACACTCTTTTGGTATTGGCCATATGCACAGCGCAGTTGCAAACAAGGAGGGATTCAAAGTATACTACACCTGTTTTAAAACAGTCCTTATTTAAAAGTCTGCATACCTTGGATTATGCTAATGGCTCCAGCGTTTGGCAGTAGGCAATTTGTTTATTTTTAACGGGGGGGGGGGGGGAGGACCCGGTTCGTTGGGTTCAGCTCTGCTGGACATGCCGCACTTGGTGAAGGCTACTGATATTTCAGAGTCATGGTCGGGGCCATAGATTTTAACTTGCAAAAACCTGAGTCAGATAAAGGATCAATGAGTCTAACAAATTCAATTAAACAACTCCTCTGCTCCCTCTAAGCAACTTGGGGATGAAGAGTGCTGCAGGTGAACAAAGGGCATGCCTTTTTTTCATTTAGCGAACAAGGGCGATGGCACACCCCCTCATCCCCACTCAAATCACCTCTTGTCCCAACAACTCACAAATCTTGTAAATATCAACAGTTTACACATCAATGATTCTGGTGTTCACATGTTCATTGGGCAATCTCTCAGAAGAAAAAGCAGTTATAGAGTTCCAGGCAGAAAGAGAGACAGTAAAGTGACGAAGGGTCAATGTTAGACCTGCGTACCATAGACGTAGAGGATGTAGTCGTCAAAAGACTCCCCCACTGTGTTGGAAGCCACACAGCGATAGGTTCCGTTGTAGGACTTGTTCAGGTTTTCGATGTAAAGATCAGCTCCGGTGATGACGGCATGGGATGGCACATCGTCGTCCACTTTCACCCAGTTCACCCGCTGCGGCCTGAAATGAAAACCAGGGCACCAGTAAGATTTCGTGAATAAGACATTGAAAACTGAGAATGTACGTGATAGATGATGTGATCCTTTTAGTAACCAATTGAATGTATATTGAACTACCCAGAGTGTAAAACAAATAGATCATTTTAATAATAAGGGCTAAAAAATACTATTTTAATATATATGGTATTCCCACATGTGAGAGCTTTCTTCCTCTGGCTAACATGGACTTCGTCAGCATGTGTTGTGGCGATCATCGAATGATATCTCACACAATATCTTAAGGGTAAACATAAGGGTAGACCTGAAGAAAAGTCCATTGATCAAAATCAAATAGCATTTATCCTTTGAGTTAGTGTTTCTAAAATCTTTTCTCTTACACCTTTGAAAGAAAATGAAAAATGTTAATGCATCCACCTTCAATTCTGTAATAATCAACTTATTCTAACAAGCAGAAGTGTTGTTCTTAGGTTGGCAACGAAAAGGTCAGAGGATCACCAAAAACGTAACAATTAGCACCATCAGCACTGTGAGTTCTGTTAGCATCGTTAGCTGTGATCCCCTGCCTAAGCCATGTTGAGGCACTAGATATGCTCACAATTTTGCATTTGGCTCCTTTAAATACACAAATTTACCTCTTTTTGAAATGTATTTTCAAGCAACTGTTTACTAGAAGATAATCAAAGAGAGTTAATTAAGATATAAAAAACAAAAATGACATTCCTCCTGCTGTCTACAGCTAAAAGCAACAATAACTGTGAAGCAGCTTTGTTCTCAAATGACAGGCTTTCGACACTTGTATACTTGTGTTGCTGTGTAGGTGGGCACCTATCACGTGTCTGCATTTGTTCTCTCCTCTACCTTGACTGAGGTTTAGAGCGGGGTGACAGATTCCATTTTTATGACAATGAGCTCAGAGCCACAGAGGGTGAGGAGAAAAAAAAAAGAAGACAAAACGCGTCTATTTCGCTGCTGCAACTTCCAATGGCCACTGCCAGCTACTGTTATTTCCCATGAGCGTGTGCTGATGGTCTCTCTTGTTGCATTTTGTTGTGCTGTTTTAACTTGTTTCCTTCCATTTCAAAACATTCGGTGAGTTGGGAGCAAGCAAATATGAAAGGGGGAAGAAAAGATAATGTGAAAAACGAAGGAAAATAAACTATGAAATAACTGTTTGAGCTCAATAGCAAAAGCAAACAAACCACACGTGCTGTGGTTTCGTTTGTTGTGGATGGCTTAGAAGAGAGTGCGTTGTCTATGACAAGTGCTCTCCCGATGAAATTAAATGTAAATAAATGATGAATGTATAAATACGATGGAGTGAGAGTCGTGACCTAGAAAAAGGTGGATCGGATGTTGTGAGATGGGGAGAGTGCATCCAGAGAAGGAAGATAGACAGAGATAGACGAAAGAGGTAAGATGGGGCTGCAAGGAGAGAGGAAGGGCAGGCGTCTAGAATACAAATGGCTGCCTGCAGCCGAGGCCCCCTGTGCTATCGGCTGGTAATGACTGCACAACTCTCAGCAGCTCTAATGAAAATGACTTCCAATTCCCAGCTCACTGTATTGATTGTGTTTTCATCTTTGTAAAATGAATACGGGTAGTTAGCTTGTCTCTATGCCAAGCATGAAAACTTCGGGGGTGCTGGTGGATGGAGGCAGTCTGAGTTACACCGTGTTCGGTTCGATGTGTGCGTTTACGTGTTCTTGTACTTCCGACTCTTCAGAGAATCATAGAATGAGAAACTTTTTTGCAAATTTGAATTTACTTGAACATGAAAACACCCACTGCAACGCCACAGCTGCAAGTTGGTCGCATCATCGTTTCCGATGTAATATTCATAGCTCCAGCCTAAACAGGTGATTATTTTGTCCCGTTCAAATTTGAACTACCTTGTCAACAAACTAATGTGATTGATACCAACAGCACAACTGCACTGGTGTTTGGATAGTTCAGCAGGCCTCCTGCCTGAGACACAAAGCTCTCACTCCTTTACTCAACCCTGAGTGCCCTAATGGCTTCATTTGCACTCCATTACATCTCATATCACAAAGACCTGTCATCTAAACAAAACTGCACCTTTGTTTACAGATGACACATGTGGGATAATAACCTAATGAGCTTTATGATGCCAATGCCGGAAATATCACAGAAATGATAAAGGCCACTGAGAGTTCATTTCTGACACTGGGGCAAAATGATACTTCTTATTTGTCCTCAGCTCTGTGTACAAACAATCTTTGAACTTGAATCATCTGTGCACATCTGTGCACATCCAGTGCCTCGATTCCATCAATGAATGAAATTTATTTATAGAGCGCTTTTCACAGACATAACATCACAAAGTGCTTAACAGAGCAGACATTTAAAAGCATAAAAAACACAATGTGACCCTAGGGTCAATCTATTACATACACAGAGGAAAAATAAAAAATAAAAAATAAGATAAACATTGAAAACATATTTTAAGAGCAGGTCTAGGACATGGGTTTTTACTCAAACGCCAGCCTAAAAAGGTGGGTTTTGAGCTGTTTTTTAAAAGTATTCACAGTATCTGCGAGGCAGATACTCAACATACTCTCGGTCTCACAGTCTCCCTGAATACCTTCAGAATATTAGCACACAACCTCCTTTCTTTTCCACCCTTTTTCTACTGAAGTTTGTCCTTCGAGACTTTAGGACCCAGTCCATTCACCATCAGTAATTACCCTTTCTGCTCTGTCCTCTACCTTTTAAAAGAGTGGCAATTAAACATCTGCTCAAACTATCAGAGTGATTCTGATGTTTTCGTAACTACAGGCCACTTCAAATTCCTGAAAAAGAAAAAAAGCGGCCATTCAATAGGTGATTATGTATCCAAGAATGGCCATTTAGAATGGTGTGGCCTCAGGTCTGTCTAACAATAAGACCGTCCTAGTACACTTCTCCTGCCGGTAAATTTGAATGAATTATACTTGGAATTATAATGTGGTGGTAAATGGTTCCAAAAAAAATGAACTGAACTATTGAATTTTGAAAAAGCTAACCGATATACCGATGCGAAGAAAAAACAGCAAGATAGTTGTGCATGCCACTGCAACAAGACACTCGCATGCACACATGCAGGAATCAATAAATGTGTTTTCTCTACCCATGGCACATTTTTAATTGTGTGAGTGTGAGAGTGGGTGCGTATCGTACTGGGGTTTGCCTTTGGCCTGACACGTCAGTTCCAGGTTCTCTCCTTCCCTGGTAAGACCCTGAGGAAATTCTACCATGATCTTTACCTCTGGTTTGTCTGAAAGGAAAGGGAGAGAGAGAGACAGAGAATGAATTACTGGGACAACACAACATTATCTTTGCTCTGCATCTGTATTACATTTGCAGTTATGTTGTTTGTAGCGTTCATAAACATGCACAGCTACCAAATGAGGAGTGAGAAGATTTTCTCACTGTATACAGTAAACTGAAAAATATGATTTTAAATATATAACACAACCCAGTATCCTACAAATGATGCCCATGTGCAACGACGTGACCTATGTTTTCTGGTAGCGTGTCAAATTATCAAACTTTCCCAAAGTGTTTGGCTTGATTCTTCCAAAGAGGAGCTGCAGCAAACAGTCAGGATTCATGTCACATCAGGAGAGACGACATTAGGCACCGTTGTTCAGGCAGAGCACCACAGTTGAGTGAATCATTAGCTGATTGGCTTCACACTCTCCATCAGGCTACCTGCTGACTAATAGCATCCAATCATATCCATGGAGGTGTGCAGCACAGATAGTCTTACCTGACTCCTCACATTATTACTCAGTTGATAACGTCAGCTGAGTAATATTCACCTACTGCCTTTCCCGCTCTTCCCTTGCATCAAATCACTCTTGTTGGCTCTACCTTGGGCATAGTATTGATGGCATTTTAAATCAACCCTTACACCAAAACACGAGCCAAAGCTTTGGGGAATGATCGATGTGGTTGCAGTGCAGAACCACACATAGCCCCGAGTATGTCCAAAGACATCGCCCGAATAAGTTGCTACATAAAACCCGAAGACACTGTTGACGAGCAGAGGCAGCTGAAAAGAAAATGTAAGAGTTGTTTTGACAATCAGTGGGGTGCTTTGACAGTCGCTGCTGTGCTATTCTTTGCCACCACGGAGTTTCTATTGTTCCCACTCCCTTGACTGTTGCTGGTGTTATCAAAGCTTTTTTCTCGTCTTGGTGCGAGAGATGATCCTTTATTCTGGACAAAAATGAAATGTTTCATTCGAGCTAGGATCTGGGTAAGGGATTGAGTTCAGTGTAACCATGCACTGAAAGGAAGACTGAGACAAAACAAGGTCAACAAAGGTCCTGCTCAAACGTACACCTTTTAAGGTATCCCACTATAAGTACACGCGTTTGTTTTTTTAATGATTGTAACAGTGAATGTCTTCTGGCTCCATCTCCAGGTTATGGGGCGGTTCACTTTTACACTGTGATCTGTAGGCTTGAACTTTATCTTTATCTTCGCAAGAGTGCAGTTAGTGACAGAGCTTGACGGATTAGCAACGGAGGGCGGGGCTTAGTAAAGGGTAAATTGTGATATCCTTCATTGAAATGTTAAGATGTGTAAAGTGTATGTATTGTAAGAGAATCTGTCGCTCAAACAATCACTACATTCATCAAAAGCAAAGATTGTTTCACCAGCAGTGCCATCTAAAATAATGGCAACGTTTTTTTTCGGCAAAACATCAATAGCTTAATTAACCTGAAGATCACACTTGAATGCTTTCAGCACATTATGCCCTATCTTGTTTGCAACACAATGTTATTCTGTTGCTCCTACATCGGATCATCGCGATAAATACCTGAGTCATCTCACTACAGACTGCTGAGTCACAATGGTGTAATTACAGTTTTCTGATCGTTCTTTTCTCCCCATTTTATAGTCTAAATGCACCATTCGTTACCTGCATTTTTAATCAGCCTGCAGACAGAGGGCCTGAGTTATGATTTCAAAGCCGGCTGTTAAGTTTCACACTGCTGTCCGACCTTCTCCGCAACAAACAACACGTGTCTGGCCATCCATCTGTCTAAATCACACCCTGTCCGTGGCCGACTCTCAGTCTTGGTGATGGACAGCAGACGGGCGAAAAGCCAAGTCTTCTGCTCAGTGGGCATGCACGGTTTTAGACAACAACCCTTTGGTTTCGTTTCCACTCCAGGCGCAACATGGCATCCTGCAACTTTTCCTTCGCTCACAACGTCATCTGACCTTGTCATCTCGGAGCCATAAACATGAAGGACGCTAGGCATCTGTAAGTTGTTTTGATAGCCTCAAGTAGTTATGTCGGAGCTTTCTTGTCTCTGCTTGATGGAAAAACACACACACACACACACACACACACACACACACACACACACACACACACACACACACACACACCGCCAGATCTGGATGCTGCCACTTCAGTGGAAATGAAATAGCATCTACAGTATGCAAGGAGGCCGTTATCATTATGCTAACTGCATTATTTGCTTCATTGTGTGCCTCACCTCATAAGCACTCAAGACGACACTATCCATCTTTTCGCAGCCGGCTGACCTTAAGGGAAAACCAACCAGGCAACGGAGCAAAACAGCTTGCTTTGCTTATACACATAAACATTACAGGCTGATTTAATTATGCTTTCCCCTGACAATGGCCTTTTTGTTGTTTCCTACCACACAATGCACTCCATTCCACTCACAAATTGCCAACGCAGTGAGTGATTGTAATGTAAATCACTTTGTCTATCAGTATAATATATAATCAGTAAACAAACACAGTTTGACAGCAAAAGTGAGCTACAATTTACGGATCCTGTTGTTTATACCGGTAGTTTCACAGGGAGGAAATGATACGTAACTAGATTCTTAACGGTTTGTAGAAAGGACGATGCAATTTGGGACTAATTATGGGGGAAATGGAGACCGGGAATCTTTCGACATCCGGAACTATTTAGAACATGACATTACATTTGGTATGACATATGAACCTATGAACCAAATAATCCCTCATCTAATCTGAATAAGTACATTGTAATTAGGTCTATGTCTTAGTGCATAACATGAATACCTGGACAGTGTTGGGAGTGAGACATTTCCAATTAATTAATTCATCAATTTTAGTTGGTGCACATAAAAAGGAAATTATTTTGGAAATCAAGAAAGTGCTCTAAAGACATCATACATTACAGATTCATAAATATGACATAGAAGAGAAGTCAAAGAAGAGAATTGTGAAATCCCCACTGATAGTATCATTCTCTCACTCTACATTTTATATTTAACTGTATATTATCAAAAGAGAAGGTGCAGTGCAGTACTGTCCATTGCAGTGCGCACAGAGCCTGCAGCAGTGTGAGGTGCAGAGCTAGGTGGTCCATGTGAGCTCCCTGTTATCACAGGCAAACAAAATGCCATGCTGCCTCCGTAGATGAGCTGATCTCCTCTTCTCGCTCCCCCAGGGAAAGGTCAGATAGCTACAGAAGACTTTTATTTTTTAAATAGAATGCTAGGACATGCCAGAGGCCAAAGACATTAGGTTACAGAAGCATAAAATACATAAATTCTATCATTTTGCATCAATGAAGAGATCTAAAATGCCACATTACAAAGGCCTAGCATTTTAATTACTTCTCACATGGCTGAGTAGTCAGTTTAGATTCATTTCCAATGTCATAGTCAGGCCTGAATCACATACCTTTTATACGAACCACTATACGTGGTAAATTGTTGCAAATACTCATGTGTGATGCCTTTGTCATTCCAAATAAATCCATTGTAGCAATAAAAACATGACCTTTGACCTCAATTAACCTCTTGCACTCCTCGTGGACGCCGTTGTCCTTGGCCCTTGAAACCTATTGGTTTCATATTAAACTATACAATCTAAGGAATCCATTGGCACCAACCATAACATGCTAGCATGTCTGAAAGGAGGCGAAATGAAGCTCCAAATAGGCTAAATTTAGGCAAGGGAAAAACTGACTTGGCCTTATTCACAAGGACGTCTCCCGTTTACAAACAAATGCAGAAAAAACAATGCAGTCGTTGGGTGCAGTATAATTCTGTTATTTTCTCCTATTTTAAAAGTGGTTACTGCATAAGTCTTAAAATTGCATGAAGTGGATTTGACTAAAAAAATATCATTTTCACACAGAAGTGCAAATGTAAACTGATGCCGTCCATGAGTATATTTCTCTGGAAGATGTTCGTAAACATGAGTTTGAATCTATTTGCACTTTCTATTCATCGTACACTGAGATAGTTTCCCTCTGATGACATTGAAGAGGTTTCAGTGGGTGGAAAATGTGTGGAATTGATGTCATTTAATTAGTAGAGATGGAGGAATCTATTCCATTGCAGTCTAATTGTTCCTTTGTATTCATCATAACCTTTGCAAGGAGATTATTTCCTTCACTAACACTGTCATACATGTCACGACACCAAGCTTTAGTTCGGGAAGAAGTAGCAAGTTTATGCCATTTAATTAGTGGATTTCCAAGTTAAGCTGACACAAAACTAGCACAATACAGCTTCAATATCCATGCAGATTTTATATTTATTATTGACCAAAAGTACTTACACTGCACCTCCAGGTATATCTGTGCTTGGAAGTCCTTGACTGCAGGGTGGTCCACGATGCAAGCCACTGGTACGCCATCATCCTCCTTACTCACAGTGAACGTCAGCCGGCTGGTTACTGTGTACATCTTGTCGTAGGTCAGCTCAACCTTGGGCTTGCCTGTGGGAAACGCCAAAACACAAGCAAGACTTAATAACACAGCAATGCAGGTGCATTTTGGATTCCAGTTAAAAGAAGAATCGCATAGAAAGTCCGTAAAATGTACTGGCGATGATCTATTAACAGAAAAGGAATATAATATTGATCACCATGTTTTCATTTAGCTTAGAACGAGGCCCTTCATATCTACATAGGGAGTGGGTCCTCTTCACCGAGTCCGTCGTGTTGTAAAGGCAGGTTTCTACAGCAGGCCTGAACGCACAAACCAATAGCTCTAGCAGGAACCTCTCGCGGTTTTTTACGTTATCTTAAAAAAGCCACCGTAGTTCTCCGACATGCTTGTGGAGCTGCCAAATCATGGTACGGTAAAGATGTACTCTGAGCAAGGTAAAAAAAAAAACGGCGTTACAATGGCTTTCAGTAACTGAAGGTTGAAAACCATGGAGGCTGTTCTGGAAACATTACACTCATCTCTATCCATCCATAGCCACTTATCCTTTGCAAGGTTGCAGGGGTTTGGCGCCTATCCCAGCTCGCAATGGGTGACAGGCAGCGTACACCCTGGACAGGTTGTCAGTCTATAAAAGGTTCACAAATATGAACATACTACCATTAACACCAGGCTCCAATTAACATAACCTTTGTGTGTTTGGTCTGTGGGAATAGAGTGGAGAAAACCTGCACACGAGTCACCATCTAGCTGGAGGTTTTGAACCAAGGACCCTCCTTGCTGTGGGGCAACAGTGATCACCACTGCCCCATCATTCTTCCAATTTCCTTTTTCCTCCAAATTTGTAATGTCTAATTCAAATTCAAACAATAAACGCAGCACTGCTTGTTGCCTTAATCACTTGAATGATTTCCCATAGTTTGCTGGTTGGTTGTCTTCCTCCTTCAGGGCTCCATTGATTTTCAGTGTGCTTTCCACACTACAGTCATATCAAGAAAACTGAGCTCCCGAGGGGTTTAGGCTGGCTTAACAAAGAAAATATGAATAAAGTTGGCATGCTTTTATTGTAAAACTCTTTGAAAACATTACCAAAAGCTCATATTTTTGGATTTCTTACTAACTTGCTTTCTTGAAACTCTTTTTTTTTGATGCACCCTTGGTTCCTCTGGGAGTACTTTGTGAACAACTTGTTTCCTTGAAGGGTCAGGCCACTAAGTTTTACTTGAAAAAATATCAAAGCTGAAACCTTTGTTCTCCAGGCTGCAAGGGAAAATGCTGATAAACACAGCCAGTGTGTGGCTGCAAGCACAATGTCTTCCTTTCATTGACCTTACAAAATATGTAGAGTGGAAATGAGGAGGGTGTCCTTGAGAATGGTCAGAGAAGGTGAATCAGCTAACAATTGCCTGCTGTCAGGGGCGACTGTGCGACTGTGAATCACTCATTAGGCTCATTAAGCCAGATTTATTGTGTGGCCACCTTTGGCGCAGCCCTGCCAGATCTGAAGCCTGCAAAGTAACCCTCCTCTGATTAGTGGCCGCTGTGTAATATCACACAGACAGTATGTTCTCAAAAGCAATGAAGAGGATACCTCATCACAGTCACACAAAATAAGAGGGATCGCTGGAGACAGCGCTGCACGGCGGAGTCACAAACACAGATTGATTATTTTTACCCCTTTGTCCTACTTCCTAAGAGTCTGTTGCACGTGTATGTGTTTGTGTCACATCAATAAAACAAGCAAAAGAAAGAAAAAAAAGAGGCTGCCGAGAGAAATGCTGGTAGGCTACAGAGAGAAAATCGGTTTTAATGCGAGTAGTTGCATCAATCAGTTTGTATTTTAGCTGTGAGATATGCACTAAGTGCACATCCCACCCAGTCCTGTGCTGCAGCTCTGCCGCCGTGGTGACGCCGTCACCACGGTGACAGCTGTCTCTTTGGGGTGCGGGGGAAAGCAAACCCGCGTGTGATGTGCCTGGTGTAACAGGTTGCCATGAATAAATACCACTAGAGGCTTCAGATTTATGAAAGCACGTGAAACGGGAACCTGAAGGGGCCTTGCTCAAATCAAAAATGTCTTTTGAGATGCATGAAACAGTGGCGAGGGGACGTCTTTATTCAAGTCCGGTCTCTGGATCGCTTTCTTTACAGCTCAGGAATTCATTGTGAAATCGTAACACTCACCTACAGAAGCTAAGTGTGTGTGGGTTTGGAACCTGTACAAAGGCAGGTTACTATGGAAGACATGTAAAGTATAATAGCTGTAATAAATGGTGTCATAAACGGTAATGTGGTTGAGATAATCATGAGCCTTAATTACCGCACATTTCAAACTTGTGGCTCCATTTGCACAGGTTGCATATCACCCAGTGATAATATAGAACAAATTATACCGCTCGGTGCCATCCTGAAACTATGAAGGGGTCACAAATCGGAACTACAGTCTGTGAGGTGAATTTGTATTGTTCTCGTTCTCTCTTGGCCTGGATTGAGGCATCTTCACATGACCACAGAGCGGCCTCCAGCTCACCATCCACGTGTGCTAGGTAGAGATAACACAAGCCAACCCTGCTGCGCGCTGGACACAACAAGAAGTTGCCGGTGCCCATTCCTCGAGGCAGAGGAGACGGAGTGCTTTAGTAAGAGGGACATTTGAGAGAACTCCAAATGTGCTGCATCAAATATTAATGTGTTCAAATAGAAACAATGTCGCTCTTGAGGGAAACACGCTGGATGCATCGATACCGACTTGCCAATTGTTTTCTACTGGAGCCCACTCACTGGAGGCATCATGCAAGGCTTATGCACATTGCTGCTTTAGGATGGGCCCCGGAGTCAACACTCCACAAAAGCAATTCGATCACATTGTCTCCCTGGGTTTGGCACATCCCAGCTAATGCTCCTTGACTACTTTTTTTTTCTGTGTTAGCTCATCCAGTTTGTGCTACTAACGGGAATCAAATAATACAGGTCAAATCACATGACACGACAGAACGTGATGGGATCAGTGTGAATTGCCCTTCAGCCCTGATGTACAGCTAATTCTCTTTGCAGTTTTTGGCACAGGCCGGGTCACCAGAAATGCAGCGAAGCGGCTCATCCATGACTCCTCAAAAGAAAGGAGACGCTGGAAACTTGGCAACGTAGTGACTGTTGGTGAGCCAACTTACCTGCTAGACAGGAACATGCTAGCAATAGCCGCAGTAGCGTCATTACAGAGATGCATTTATCATCAACGCTCGTCTCATAACACCCTGTCTACGCACCCTGGCTCTTTTTTTTAGATTCGGGCCGGCACTTCATCAGATTCCTCGTTGGTATACCTTGACTTTTTCTTGCGCATCAGCACTTCTCACGAGCTGTCGGTACTCGTTTCTGCACTCTGCACATCAGGTTGTCTTTGCGATTCATCACACGGCCAGGATTTTTGCGCCGCGCCTCATAAGCCGTATGAACATAAAAAACAATGTGGAGCGCACCTGGACAAGCCACCGCACAGCCCTGCACTAATTTATGAAACATTGTTTACATTTTTTTCTGAATCAGCTCTTTTGATTTATAGAATGTTATTTTACGGGGCAAAATAAAATACTTTAGAGTAAATGTTGTCTGTAAGCTTTTATTATCTATAGCCTAGAAAAATGAATAGTTTTAAGTCAAATTTCCGATTTTGAAGCATCAATACTCGGACAGAGCAGCTGATAGACGTCCTCTGTTTTGGACAGAGTTCCTTCAAAGGCCAGCACTGACCACAAAAAGAAAAACAGCAAATGGATTTATACACTTAATATACTGCTCAGAAATCATTCTGGTGCCTTTGTTTTTATCTCGAATTCTGTAAAACTATCAAGGAGTTGATAGAATTATGTGACTTCAATAGAACACAAGTCGAAAAGCCCTTAGCGAGTATTAATAATGAATTAGTGAAAGCTCTCGTCAATCCGTGTCGAGGACGAACTTTGGAGCGAGGCCAGTCGAGCTGAACGTCACCGAAAGTCAGCGGAAGGTCAAGTGACACTTAAAGTGTTCCGTCGACCTTAACAGACAAACTCAGGTGGCCCTCCGCTCACTTCTCATTGTCGTTATTGTTTAACCACATTCTTGTGGAGCAGTAAAGGAGCTGTGTCTAGTTAAACAAATTAGTCTCGACGCTTTTCTTTGCCCAAAATCCACTTGTAGCGTCTTTCCTGCTGGGTAATTTGAAATCGCATTGTGGTTGTCCTATAGGACTGGAGGCCAGTGGCTGTGCTGGTTCCTGTCAGTCAATGATTTGCTCTTCCTTTTTCTTCCTTTTTCTTCCTTTCGTCTTAAAAAGAAGAGAATGACCTCCATAGCTACACCCTACACTGCTGTAACTCGCTCTTTGCATGACTTCCAATGTGTTAATAAATCCAACAAAATGATAACAGTGGAAGAAAAGACAAGAAAAGGTGATAATAGTGAGATTATGGGCCTGTGCATATTAGGAGGGATGGTTGGATTTACATTGGCAAGCATGACAATTGCAACCTTTAGATGGTATTTACAGTAAGCGAGCCCGATTATCTCTCCAGGTAATTAAGTTACATTGTGGGGAGGTTTCATTAGAAATAGGTCTTCCAGGCAATAAGCCACAGCCAAAGATAATTGAAGTCATTCTGTCCATCAGCCATTCCTTTTCTTTCAGTCTTTCATTTTCAGCAGAGCAACAGTAAGATTCTTTTTCACAACGTGGCTGCAGTGTAAACACACTGAGGAGGTATTTGACATGTAAAGAGCGAGCATTAAAACATCTGGACTATCAGTGAAGTTTTGCTTACAAAGAATGTCAAATTATTTTTAAAAAACCCCTGATGGATTTTATAAATGTGCCCGGACATTGTGTTAGGCTGTTTCAGCTATTAGCACCTTTTCACCTGCGGCGGAAATGGATAAAAGCAAATGGCATGCTCCAAATGCAGTCTTGTAACAGGTGAGCCTTTAAGTACCACTGAGTGTAGTGTTATTGTAAAAAAAAAAAAATTGCATCTGTCAATTGTAGAACTTCAAAGAGTGCTGAGCCTATTCTGTAAATGTGATTCCATTCCCAACAAGTGTGGGAAAACAGCGTATGCGTGGGGTCGAGTGGCATTCAGCGTTAAACAAATCATTTTTCAGCTATTTATTATAACAAGCAAATGACCATTGTTTGAAAGCTCAGCTAAAGAGCCGGCGAATACTCGGTGAAGGAGGGAAATATTACTCAAAACAAATAAAGTCATCGCACACCGAGAAACAAGAACACGCTGGATGGAGAGTGCTCTGTATGGATGATCCCATTAAACAGAGATGCTGTGCAACCCTGAATAATGGATCGCTATTTTCAGTGGTCACCGCTTCCACTTAGCCTGCATCCAAACACCACGTTTACAGTGTCACCGTCAGCTTTCTGCAGCAGATTTCTTCATCAATAACTAATCATCATAATGGATTAGATGAATTAAGTTGGTATGATTTCTGTTGGTCATTTATTCATTTAACTTAATGTCAAGTAAAAATGTTTTCAGAGAAATTATCCCTGTGACAGGATTGTAAATCCTGGTGTACAAAATATTGAAATACAAGATTACTGAATCTGAAAAGTAAAATTCAAGAATATTCATGTTTTAAGTCTAAAATGAGTCCGTTTCTATAATCGGACACAAGAGCATATATATATGCTATATTTATATTAAATATATGCTATATTTAGGAGCTTCACTGAACAGTGACCACATGAGAGCTACCTGGCTATTCAATACTTAAATATTGCCAATACCGAAGTATTTAGTGGTCAGCAGAAACATAGCAATGCAAGAGGATTCAACTGAATGTCAACAGTCTTTTTTTGTGGTGTTAACAGCTAGTTTTAAGACTATCCCTGACCTTGGCACATTGGAGCATTCTCGGATTTGAGCAGACCACTGAGGGTGTAATGTGCTGCAGTGTAAAGGTGAAGCTGCTCAGGGCCTTCTACACAACTTCAGATTAGCACCTTTGTTTCAAAGTCTTTACAAAGCTTGCCGTCTGGGCTCGAAGGTGGAGCTGCCTGGCAGGAGGCCTGTTCACCCCTGAGCTCCGCTCTGACTTCTAAAGCTCAGCTACCTTTGATGAAGGCATGAAAGTTGTCGCGGTGCCAACAGACTCTGGCCACCACTGCACAGAAAATGCTTAATGGAAACTATTCAAAGTCACAGCAGAGCTCCATGTGAAAAGCGACAGCATTGATGCAAGCAGTAAATATGAGACGCCAGCGAGGGAGGAAAGAAACTGTCCCTAAAAATGGTTCACTGATACACATGGCACAAGGGCTTAAAAAAATGCACACGTGCATGCAAAAGTTGTTCAAAAATAATTTTGCAACACTTAAAAGTAGAATGTGCAAACCTACAGAAACTTGTGTGCAGGTGCATTCTGGATCACCAGTGGCAAAGTAGTGAAATAAAAGCTCGTTTTCACAGAATTATTTTAATTCCATTTCCAAACAATAATTCATGATGACCTTTTAAGCCTAAAACAATGTTTTTTTCTGTTGGTTTGTTCAACAAACCGTGTATGAAATGATAAGCAGCAGGTGTCTCATTTTGTGCATACACCAAAATAGCTTTCACCTACAGCAGTTTTAGCTAATTCCATGGTCTGCCCTCGGTGGAACAACCCAACGGATCGCAGACTGCTCTATAAAGGAAATGCTCAGAAAGGGAATCGAGCGCCAGTGTCCCCTGACGCCCACCGGTGGGGCCTGTGCTTTACCGGTGTGTAACAAGACACTATTTGGCATCGACTTTGGGATCTATCTCAACCGCTTCGTCTTGATTTCTGAAATGGTGTGGCTCTCTGAGCTTGCAACCTGCTGTGACATACTGCCCCTCAAGGAATTTTGTCTTTTTGGTTGAGCCATCACTCGATCAGCAAACGGAGCAGTCAACCTGGTCTCAACAATAGTTTTAATATTGCCAGCTATTTTTAAGTTTAGTCCTGAGATTAAAAGTCCATGTTGGTTTAAGTTATGATTAGAGTTCTTCCATCACAAAACTGGGAATGCAATATATTTTCATTTGGCAAAGTATCCAAAACAACCTTTCAGTATGTTGTAATTCAAGTGGTCTGAGAGAAAACTAGACTCCTCTCTGTTGTCAGGTTTTGAAAAACAATCTACCCCGTGACGGGAAACTTAGACCAATCACAGGTCATTTCAGACAAAAGGTGTCCCTGTTGGCTGTTGTATAAATGCACATGCACATGCAGGACGTTACAGACAGTAAAAGCCTGATTTAATGGCGAAATATCCTGCAGAAAAAGTGATTATTCCAGCTTTGGCAACAACTGCCTACACTGCAAAGCAACCCAAAAATGGATGACAGACTTATCGAAAAGACAGTCTGACAATATTGGTGTGTTTCAGTGTTTCACAGACGGAGATGTTGCTAATATTTCAACCTTTTGCTGACAGTAGCCAAAGGCTCACAGCTACAGGTAGTTCACAGCAGCGATTAGCAGAAGGGTAAACTATGAGCAACATTATCTCCCCATATCTCTCGTAGGTTATCCTTCTGAGGGAGCTTAAGTCTAGTTTACGCAACAATAGGTTATTTGAGACTTTTAGAATCCACCTCACTGGTTGAAGTCTTTACGACTTTTCAGAATTCCAGAAGGGCTGTCTGCTTGGATGTCAAAGATGTAAAACGTTCTCTTTTAGTGTTGGTGGACTGACTTCACCTTCAAAAAAAGCAGCAGATTATTATGTTCACAATGGTTGAGGTAATAGGTGAAGATTCAGGGTCATTCACATTTCAGGGTTATTGTGACTTCTTAAGAGAAAATGTCATTGAATTGGAATTGAAAACGTTCATGGTCTTCTTTTGTTTGCTTTTATGTGGAATTTATGTATGCTACCATGTTTCTTTAAAGCCAGGGTAACAGCGGAAGCAGGAGTTCTCTTTCTTCTTCATCATTCAGCCCTTTTTCTCTGGTTCATGGAACACAGTGTGTTCTTTCACACAGAAGTATTCTTTGTTCAGATAAGCAATCAAAAAAGTAGAGCGCTGAGTAAATATTTTTGAAAAAAAAAAAAAGGTTTGTCTGCATTACATACCAGCTTTATTGTGTTAACACAGGAAATGTCATGATAGATGATTGTGAGCGTCTCTTTATGTGCGGAGTCGATCTACCTGGAAGCTCTTTATCTCCCTTCATCCATTTGATGGTGGCAGCAGGCTTACTGCTCATGGCAGTGCAGGTCATCTCTGTCTCGTTGCCCTCGCTCAGGACCTCATCCCGGGCCTCGATGATGGGGTTACCTGGAGGAACTGCGACAGGACACACAAACAAATCTCTGTAAACATTGGGGCACTACATGTTGAGAAGAAAACAGAGCTGACAGAGAGACAACTTCTTTTTTTTAAGAGTAATTAAAAGCCCAGACCACTTTTTCAGCTGAGAACCAATGTATATGTATTTAGAGATTGACCAATTTGTAGTCCAAAGTATTTGAATTCTGCATATTGTGGTATACATATGCAAAGCAACTGCCCTCTACTGATTGATACCCGGCTACAGAGTGCACCAGGAATGTATCCTAAAACACAGAAATTAACACTTCTGCACTTCTGGTTTCCTTGTCTTGCAGTTTTTTTGAATGGGTTTTTGCCGATTTTAGATTCCTGAAATAAGGTACGTGGTTAAAACCAGCTTGCGATAGTTTAACGGTTTGTTATACGGCATAAGATACCTTCGTAGATACCACACTACAGGCTTGTTTAAGCTTATAAAAGACGGTTGCTAACAAGTGCTAACAAGTACTCGCCATCAGCAATTATGAACCCGTTTACTGTACATTAGCTAGCTTAAACACTACAACATTATGACAAGACTTAATAAGCAGCCAGGTATGAGATACATGCTTTCCCTGTTCCAAACTGCTGTCAAACCCTCTTGCAGGCTTCCTAGTAAGCTGTCAACCATGATGCTCAGGATGTGAATGTACTGCTGTCTTCCACAGTCTAAATGTTAATTAAAAGGCTTTTGCCTCGCTGCTACAAATAACATTGAGTGTTTGTGTATATCTTTATGTGCGCGTGTGTGTTTTGCGGTTGTACTTAGGACGGTGATGTCGGCGTAGGCTTCCTGGGGGGGGTCTGTGTAGAGCTGGCAAACATATCGCCCCTCGTCTGACAGAGAGACATTAGACAGCGACACCCGCAGCTCGTTGTCGGAGAAGTTCACCAGCTGAAAGCGAGCGTCTTTCAGTGCTGCGGGAGAAAAACACACGGTACTTTCGTCAATTCATATGGAATACTGTATATACACATACAAGACAGACACATATGCACAGTAAAATACCAGTAAATACCACAAGTCAAATGCTGTAATAAAAGAATATACAACAATGAACTTTACTCTTTACTTGTTATTCATACCGGTGAAGTATTCGGACACATTTTCTCCTCTAGAATCAGATGAACTGTGTAGGATTTGGAGCCCTTTTTATGTTCGATCCCTCGATTTTAGTGAGCCAAACATAAATGGACAAACCAAACCTCATCATATATCAATATTTGCTGTCAAATCCTTTGCAGTGATTGACTGTTTGAGGTCTACGACTGAAAGAAGACCCCATCATAGCTGACATCTTCTCTGAGATGCTGTGCCATCTCCACTTCTAGCTTTTTGTTTTCTGTTTGTTTGCTTTTTTTGCTCAGTGGATTGCGGTCAGAGTACCTCACTGTTACTATTTCTCCTGTCATCCACTGCAGCCTGGCAATCAGACTGAATTGCTATTTCATTACACTTTCCTTCAATCTGCCTCTGTTGTGATCTGTTCTTTGAGGGGTGGGTCGCCTCCATTTCGCCCTGAGTAATGATCAGCAAGTGACGTATCTGTTCAGCATAAATGACTTTCAGTCAACACATAGGGAGTTAACATTTTTCAAGATGTTGAAAGAAATATGAGAGTTATATCATGGAGTCAACTTTCATGGATGATAAGAACGGTTACGACATTGTAACCCTAGTTCTATCAGTGTAAAGTACAGTATATAACTGTAAAACTGTGCTTCCTTGTACACTGTGAGGCTTGCTATGCTGTTACGCTATTCATTTTTAAAGCTATTCATTTACAGACAAATAATAATAGCACAATAGCAATGATAAGAGGTTGTTTTCTGTTTTCCTCTTCCTCTCTTTGGCGTGTTTGTGTAAAAATGCATATTTAATAGTTTGTATATGCACAAAGATGCCACAAGTCATTGTAGCTTGAAGTGCATCATAGCTTCTGCTTCGAAGAACTTTCCAGAGAAGACAATGAAAGAAAATCACAGAAAGAAAGACACAATTTACACTTGAATAACTCCGTCCTGTTTAGTTCTGTTTGGCACGTGCAGTCATACAGAACATGCTAACAACATGATCAGTATGAACAGAGGCTGACATTTAGTTGGCCTACAGTGCAATCGAGGACAAATCCACGAATCCTATCTCTTGCTCACGTGCAGCCACTTTCATCTTGCCTTACCTTGTTTGCCCATCTACCTAAGCGCACTTCATCAGCTGTAATGTAGAATGACAACATGTGGTGAGATGAAAGCCTACCCATCTCCATCCCCCTTTGATGTGCTGATAAATTCTGGTCTGACTGACGGCAACTCCGGGCTCTTTACACTCGGCACTCGCCTTGTATAGATCTGTGTACGCTGGTTCTGGTTTTTTTTTGATTTCTTAAAGCTTAAAGCATTAAACATGGAAACTTCTGACACACAAGATCTCAAATCAGACATAAATAGATTTTTTTGTTTTTAATGCCGGGCTACATTATGATTTGACAGATGACGAACAGAAGGAAGGTGATGCTGCTGTATTGCCAGGGTGTATTTGCCTTCAACGTCACGAGATTGACACAGGGAGAGTGATTGGAAAAGGAGAGAGCGAGACGGCCAGTAAGGAAAGAGAAAACTAATCACCACAATTGATTTTGTGCATCATTAAACAAGAACATCAGGCACATATTAAGTGCTGACTGGAGCTGAAACTTTTTTTGTCACCACATTAAGGAAAAAAACCCTCATTTTTACAATGCCCTTGTCTATAATGCATTATACACATACTTATAAGGTGTGATAATCGGCTCATAGCACTGTAGAATTATCGGCGTAAGAACTCAAATATCCATAATGCTTTATTACAATAAACAATGCAAGTATTACCACGGCGAGGCTCCTCAGGCTCTCTGCGACATTACAAGACCTTTGGATTGTCCACAAGGAATACAACTGCACGGCTATATGTGTCTGCAAAACCATAGACTGTATATCTGTTGCTCTGCAGACACAGTTATTTCCGTGCCTCTTTACCAACCTCTCATTTACATGTGTATTGTTGAAAAAAAATAGACTTCAAACCAAAATAAACTCTTCAAGTCACGGTTACACTCTCGAGACGCGCGCCAGCGCAGACATCTGCAACGTGAGAGCGTATCCGTTTGATACACTTGCGGTCTAGATGGAGCGGTTAGCAAATTATGGGTTGTATTCATTCAAGCGACAATATAGCAGCGGTAGTTGCAGACACACCTGGCTCTGAGATCTGCGCTCTATTGAGCGAACCTTCCTAGTTGAAATCTGTAGGTTGTTACTTTGAAGGCCCTTGTTGGTCCGGGCATTGTCAATGAGAAGTGGCTCACTAGTTGTGCAATCCTTATGTATACTATGTCCTAAACACGGAGTGAAATGACTTATACGGTCAAGCATCCTTATTTCATCATTGCTGATCACTCACTTATATTGTATTACAGCTCTGGGAATGGGGAAAAAAAAGGTCAACACATGTGACCAGCATTTATGAAGCATTATGATACTTGAAGTTGTAAGTCATTATACATTTGTTATGATTAATGTTATAAAGCATGATATATTTACAAGTGCTTATTACTGTGAATGTACAGTGCTATGAGCAGATCATAATGCATTATAAGTATGTTTATGATCATAGAAAGTGCAACCAAAATGTAAAGCATTTCATCTCAACATAAATGTATGCTCTGTTTGGCCTAATAAAAAAAAATAAAAATAAAAAAAGACGTGGTCATACTGTTTGCTGCTTCGCACATGACATAATGTGCTGCTGCCACCTTCCCACTTCTCTCTGCCTGTGATTATCCTGCCAGAAAGGTCTGCTGACAATACTTCACAGTACAAAGACACAAGAAAACAACTTGAACCGAGCCATCTGCCAGCGCAGCATACAAGCAGGCTATTTTTCATGCAAATGCTTATTCTTTCCCTACACACACGTCGTTCTTCACATTCGCTAAAAAAAAAAAAAAAAAAACTTAAATGGTTCGGTTTCCATTAGTGAAGCTATTAGATTCTTTTATCCAAGCACAATGAAGCCCTTATTGTGGCACATGAATAATACGCCCCTAATTAGTGTAGCTCATTCAAAAGCCTGGTTAGCCCTCATTAAAATCAGGGGTCAGACTATAATCCGAATGATTTAATTGAATTAAATACTGCCAGATTAAAACATACCGATGCTGCAGTATACAGATGCACTGAAGAAAGCGTACAACCTGTTTGTTTCGAGGCAGAGCTGCTCCGGAGGGAAAGCTACTCGTACTTTTTTGCTACTGGTGAAGATATATGGAGCTATATAATGGATGAATCGAGGGCACTGTGGTAAAGGTTACTGGCAGCAGTGTAAGCATCTCAATATTGGTATTTCTGTTATGAACTGAGAAACAGTAAAAGCATCCGAGTTGAATTCTTAGATTTTAGGCAATATGAGCTTTGTAGGACATCATGTGTAGAACAAGCTTTGATGTTGTTTTGAATCCCATGTTTTCTGACCTATGCAGCCCACAAAGAAAAATGAATACATGTCCACAGGTGATGCACTAAAAAAGTGTAAGAAAGTATATCCCCTCTAAATTTAAAAGAAGTCAGAAGGTCACCACAAGCAACATATAACCACGACACCACCTGGTTTGCAGGAAGAGGACATACAAAATGGTGTCATCAACATTAGATGGAAAACTAATATTTATGTTTAGAATAATGAGCAAGTAGCCGGATATTAATACGTTGGACACTTAACAGTTCTCAAAAAGATTTGATGGGGATTTAGAAGAATTGAATCATTTCATCTCTCTAGAGTTGACATTTCCTGTTATGTTCCAGTGCGTTTCACCTTTTCTCCTTACAAATATTCCACAAGATGTTGAGTGAGCTGAGGTCTGCTGGGTCCAGATGGAAAGCCAGCCACGCGAGCCAGCAACAACTTCAAAAAAGAGATGGAAAGCAACCCTAACATTTAACCAAGGAAGTACTTTGGAAACCACAGCTCTTCCATCAAGGCTGCTGTTAGCCACTAACCCTTTGCCTGCAAGTTCAACTAGAGTACAGATGCTTTGTTTGTTTGGCTCTGGAACTTTGATAAAGATGTTTTTCTGTCTCAAATACACCAGCTAGATACGCGGTCCTACAGACGACGTGATCAACTTACATCTGCCTGGTCTTGCTTTGAAGGAAGATCACTTGGTTTGTAAATATCTCTCCAGCCGCTATCATACTCAACTCAAAACTCACGACGATGTTCCTTTCCTCACTCCAGGCTACGAAGCTCTGATTGGTCGATTGTTGAAATCAATGATTCGGATGAATTCCAAGAGACAGGCGACAACGCTGGCCCTGACAGTTCAGAGTCAGACAAACCTTTCAATGCAATGAAGAGGAGTCAGAGTCTGCAGTTGGAAATTTAATAACAATAGAAATGTAATAGAATCTGAATTATAAGTCGCTTTGGATAAAAGCGTCTGCTAAATGACTGTACTGGAATGTAATGTATATGGTCTGTTGTAATGTAATGTATATGGTCTGTTGTAATGTAATGTATATGGTCTGTTGTAATGTAATGTGTATGGTCTGAAGACATGTGGGAACCTCTGGTTTATATCAACCAGTGGGAATAGCTGTCAGTCTCAACAGCGGCATTGTTTACCAACTCAGAGATGTTGGTGGTGATTCAGAGCTCTGGAGCCAAAATATTTCATAAGACAATAACAATAATTTTAAAGTATCCTGCAGTGGTATAAATGACAGTCCTCGATCGGGATTCTGAACAGCACAAAGATCAAATGGCTTGTTCCTTTGCCAATGGCCTTCCTTCCATCAAGTCGACAAAATCCATGCCAATCAGATATAATCCATTTCACAAGAAAACGTTTCTCAGGGATCTCATAATCCTCTTATGCATCACTTCTAAATAAGGCATTGTGGTAGAAGCATGAGCTGAATGAATAAATGCCTCCTAATGCACATTGAGAAGAAACACTGAGACACTGTGGCAAGGACACAGTTCCACATGCTCGGGGCTCGGGGCAACAATACTGTCGGCTCAAAGAGATACAAGGACAGACGATGGAGAACAGTCTGGTTCACACAGCAGGGTTGAACACAGTGGTCTTCTTCAGGAATAAAAAGCGGCGGTCCCGGCAAACAGAAGGTGAACAACACAGCCGACAGTTCTTTCATTGTTCCGTCAGAGCACACTAGAATATATATCCTCTCTGCGTACTTTGGACAAAAATAGAGGGTGACCTTTAGCTTCATGCTCCTTCTGCCCTGTTCTTCTTCTTCTTCTCTTGTTCTATCATATCTGACAGCAGGAGAAGGACATCACAGATGTCTGACAAAAGGTGAATGATAGTCAGGTCTTTGGAAGAGTCCGTCCAAACTCTGAAAGGCTGCGCATTATCTGATCTGTCACTTCTTACAGCTGATGGTGATGAAGCTAATTTAAAAGCAGCGATAAGACGGAACAGTAGAAGGACACTTTGAGAGGTGGGCGACAATGTGAAAGCTAATTGTTCCTCTTCTTATTCAAGTTATCGAGTGCAGTGTCACTTGCCATGCAGATTGCTGCAGATAAACAGTATGGCAGCTTCAATGAATCCTGTTCTGTATTCTGATGCACGTTTTGTTTGTAATGCTGTGTATGTCTACCACGCTCTGAAAGAAACAGAGGAAACCATGAAAAAAGACATTTTGAGTTGAGTAAACATTGAGTGCCAGAGTAGTGAATAGAGTTACATTAGTGCAGTGTAAACTAAACGTGCACATGCATGAGTGGATGGGCATGCGTCTTCAAAGATATGCCCGGACTGTCTGAGCCAATAAGGTTGGCATCTGCAGAAGTTACAGTCTTTTTACTGCAAAATTCCATCGTTGAGTTCCCACAAACAGCGTTTCTTAACGGGAGGGGTTTGTTGCATGTAGGTTTGCTGCTGGGACGAAACAAAGTGGCAACAAACCTTAACGTGACTGCCAGGCCCAACTCAGACTAATGAAACTTCACATTAGCTTAACTTTGAACTTATCTTTTACATTGTTGGCAACCCAATCCTGTAATGTTTGCATTCGACCCTGTGGTCATGGAATCACGTCCCGTCTCATATTACCAGTCAGCACTTAAATACTAAATGGGATGCGTATAGATAGCACTTCCCAACCTGAGAAGGACAAAGTGCTTTCCAAAGCCTCTTGTTCACCCACGCAAGCACACACACACACACACACACACACACACACACACACACACACACACACTCCGATGGCAGCAGAGCTGGCGTGCAAAGCACTGGCCAGCTCATCACTGACAATTTGTGTTTGTTTCAGTGTCTTACTCAAGGACACTTTCACACGTTTACAGGAGGAGCTGGGAATCGTAATACCTCACAGTCATAACTGACACGAAGAAAGGAAAGGAGGTCGTTTCTCAAGATAAAAAGATGCTTTTTAAGCGTTTGATCGAAAAACAAATAGCATTGAGTTTTTCTGACGAGTCTCCGCTCAGCATGGGCAACTATAATCTTCCATTGCCAGACCATTTACATTAAAGGGCAAAGTTGTCTGAGAATCGTCCTCACAAATCTATGGCCACGACAAAAACTACGGCGAACACAACTAGCTGACGCTCTGCGTTAGAACCTGTTCAACACTTAATCTACTACTTGCTCAGTTCTGCCATGGCCTACATGGTCACCTCGAATGGAGATAAATACATATTTCATGTTTTGAGGTTATCATGAATAAAACCCATCAAGCTGCCATGATCTCATCATTGAAATGTAGCAGTGGAGATAAAATTAGAGTGGATGAGTTTTCTGGTGAAAATAAACTTGAAGACATGCGAGAATTGGGATCAATACATCCTCTAATGGCTCTTTCGCTCCTATTTCACCTGTGCTGACTGTATGGCTTTATACTCATCTTGCGTGTTCTCTCCCCCGCCCCCCCTCTCTCGATTCTTTCTTTCATTCGAATCATTTCTTCCCCCGGCTTCAGCCGAGGATGCTCCCATCCAGAGAGAGCAGGCGATGATAAGTGCGCCTCGCCTAAGTGTCTGCAATCAATTGTGATTAGTGGCTGCTGCTAGTTTTTGAGAGGAGCACATCAAAGTTTTTTTTCACTGGGTGTCACAATGGGCGAGACGAGGTGGGCCGGGGGTAATTACATTCGTTTACAAAAAAACCTCCTCCCCACTCTAGGTGAAGTCCAGGCTTCCAAATCACTGTGTAGTCTCCACCTAAACCCAAAGTATGGGGACATTTAGCATCGCTTCAGCAGTTGTTAAGACTCAGGGGCTTTTCTCTCTTTGGCACAGCTGACTGCAATCAGAGTACTCCCTGTTCTTATGTTCCTTTGAGTAATTTGCATTGTTCGAGTTATTTTCTGTCTCACGTTATCTTTTTTATTTAATCAGTCCTTCTTCTGCACTTTCATTTTCATTAAAATATTGCGAAAGCATTCTGTTGATATTGTGTATATTTAAATCCGCTCCATTTAGTTCAGTTTTATATCCTTGAGATGCATCCGATCACAGTCTTTCTCAATTGTTTACACACTAATACTGGTACTTGAGGCACAATGCCCACAACAGTGATCTTGCACCAAATCCCTGAGCCAATTCTGCTGAAACACAAGCAAACGTCCTGCTTCAGTTTCAGATTGCAGTTCTAAACCACTTTTTTTCAAAAGGCTACAACGCAATGCTTTTACATTTGGCACAATCTTCAAGTATAAAATCTCTTGTGTTCACATGAAACGCCCTGCCATTCAAAACGCCCAACTTAAATGTCAGACTTTCCACTCTGACTCCTCTCACATGGGCAAAAACATGTTGCACAGCCGTTAATTGTATCTCAGCCACCCAAAAGAAAGGCCCACCTAAAAAAAAAAAAAACGGAAACGAAAAAAATCGATATCAGATTAACCTTAGCCATGTTTACAAAATAATAGCTGGTTTACCTTTCCATGAGAAAGCTATTTCAAACAGAACTAAAGCCTTTGTCTATGCTTTCGCCAACGGCACAAGATTCGATTGAATAAAACAAATTCTATCCCACAGAACACTTTTCCGGGTGACCAGAAACACGACCCAGGTACTTATACACCCCACTTCAAAACACCAGAACTATCCTTTTAACCCAGCTGTAAATCCCACAAAAGTGTTCTCATATTTAAAAGACAGATGCACAACAAGCGGAGCTCCTTGAAACACTCGAAAGCCAAGAGTGAGTTGAAAGACTATCTCAGCCATCTTGTTACGGTTGGACTCCCTCCTGCTGTTTCCACTTGACATTAACATACCAGAAACCTTTCAAGTGTGAAGATGACCTAACTGTTACTTCTTGTTAGAAATTGTGGTCGCCGACCCAGAAAAAGCAACATGCAATTGGTACGAGTGATGACATGATACACAGTGAGAAACTGCTGCCTGTTACTGATTCAACATGTATATCCTGATTGTGTAACAAAACCACCACGGCGCTTCAATCACTCTTAGGTCACTATTCATTTTCAATGGGGCAGTCTTTGTACCCATCAGGAGATATATATTATATATATAAACTTAAATATTTAGAGATATATTTTCAGGTATTGTCATTAATCACAGTTAGCTCAATTGCTATTGAATCTATTCATGAAAATAATATTCAGTCAGTCTCTTTGCTTCTGTGGGTCCCATCGTGTCCTTCAAGTAGAAATATGTTATATAATAAAACACTTTTTCCTTCTAAGCTGCCTTATTGAGTTGTTTTCACACAAAGCCTTTCACCCTGATCCTTGCTGGCCTTCAGATCACCCACTGCTACAGAAGCTGCGATCTTTCCCTCCTCCACAGGAGAACAAGGGCAGTGTTTGTGTGTCACTGCTCAAGTGCTCTTAGTAGTCTTTTTTTTATACAAGCAACCATGTATTTCAAGAAAAATACATTTTGCTTTGGCGAGTGAGGTCAGGGGTTTCCACACGTGTATTTAGTAATATGCTGGTTGGTTAGCTGAAGACGTGGTGCAGATTTGGTCAAAGTTATGGGAGGAGTTTGAATATTAGCTTAAATTTGACAATGCTATTGAGAAGCCCTCATGTTATTAACATTTAGGAACTAATCTAAATGTTGTCTTTGTGCATTTCAAAAACCTTTGGTGGTGTCATAATTTAGAAAGTGTGTTGTGTCACAGCGCTCCCTGCTTATAGTGTTGAATTTAATAATGAAAGCCATGCAAATTAACTAAAATAGGTCATCTGAGGGACATAACATTAGCTGTTGAAGGATTGTGTCTTACATTGGGGGAAAAAAAAAAAAAAAAAAACATATGGCCGTTAGAGCTGCAACATTCCAGCTGGGTGTTTAGTACCTCTAGCAACAGTCTTCACATGTTAAACAGGTCATTGTGTCTTGGACACGTCACCATCTGTGCATACTCTGGTTACTAAAAATAGTGATAACAACAATATATATTAAAGCATCATTACTTTTTCGTGTCACAGAAGTTAGCTGCTGCTGCTTCGTGTGAGGTGAACGATGTGACCCACTGCTCTCATACTACTACTACTAAGTACTCAGATCCTTTACTAAAGTAAAAGGTAGCACTACCACTGTGTATAAATACTCTGTTAAGGCTTTTTACGCAACGGGGGTAAAATCCGGACCACTCTGAGTGGATATGAAGTGTAACAGTATACGGTGACCAATATTAAGGTTCATTCTGTGAACGTACCTGCAGCCGGTTTCAAAGCACTCATTCCTTTCTGTCTCTTTACCCTCTCTCGCTCTCCATCTCACACTCGCACATATAAATCCTCCACTGTGGACTCAGACGGAGGTGGCAGATGTGATATTTTGAAAGGGGCCATGTTGTGTGGAGGCTGCCTGGTGGTTGCCATGTCATAATGAAGCAGTGCAGCTGCGGCGAAGATGCCTGGGAGGGATCACAGGAGATCAAGGAGCCCCCCCCCCCCCCCCCCCCCCCATCAAAGAAAAAAACACCTTGCTCTTGACAGCCAGCTTGTGGGAGTCGGCTCACTGCGGCTCTGCACAACAGCGGATAAATACAGAGTTTGGTTTAGCATACGCACGAAGCCTTTCTGCGAGTGTGCCCTTGTATAATATGTAGAGGGTGTGTTTGTTAGGCAGTGAACATGAGTAAGGAGGGGTGGTGAGTGTGGAGGAGGACCTGACACCCGGCTCACACGGGGCCAGGAAGTCTCTTATGGATCCAAATGTTGAAAGAACTCTGTCATGGGGCTACGTACGTTATGTTTGTGCACACAGCTGAAGTCTTAGCTCAATAAAAAAGTCAAAATATACAAAAAATGTACAGTATAAACAGGACCTTGTTATATCAAAACCATATTTGCTAATGCGAATTACTTGTATATGAACAGTGCTGGGATACAACCTGCTCAGAGCACGATAAAAGCCAATAATTAATCATAGGCGCTGATCTTTCTACATTTTGAACTTACAACATAATACGACTGGTATATAGTTACAGAGGTCGACTATATTTTATACTCAACATTCTAAACTCAGGGGCTCAAAAAACATAATTAAAAAACCCGAAAGCTGGCAAGACAGGGCACAGAGTATGTCCAACTGAATACAGCTAATTAGAGCTGTGACATTATAATTGGGCAGGATAAGAATAAGCACAACAGGTCATTAAATGTTTAGGGATATGAGCTGCTTTTATTAAAGCAGGCATGCTGAAAGCAAACCATGTTTAGTGGATTATATTAACCTCATTCTGTATTAATCCTACAGCAGACATGTGGGTCAAACTTAATGCAGCTGCCTGGAAGAAGTGCAAGTAATGCAAGAGAATATTAATCAATGTTTTACAGCTTTACTGCCGGCTCCATTCACATGATTTGGTTAAACTACACAGTTTATCATGTTTTTCCGAATTCATCAGATTTGTCGTCAAACTGCGGCTTGACACAATTTTTACCAAATGCAAATGATGTGTCAACTGTCTGTCTAATTTTATGACTGCCTGCAAAATGAACCAGTGGAACTGACATAAATAAATGCCTCACTGGGATTGATTTCCATGTCATCTGATCACATCAAACTGCTTCAGAATATAATTAAACACATTCCATATCAATCACATAAAGACATGGCAGCGCTGAATGATTTCTCACTTGCAGCGGACAGTGTCTACTCCCCGTTACAGCCTACTTTATCCTCCGACAGCCTCATAATAACCCCTTGGATGATCTATGATGTTTTCCTAAACCGATACAACTGTACTGTATATCAAGTGCAGGAGGATAATCTGGAATGTTTCGTGAAACCTGGGCATACTTTGTAGGCAATGTTGTCTTTTAAGACTGCAACTGTTATCTTTTTGCCATATATTGTCATATACGAGGGAAATTTAACAAATTAAAAGTATTAAAAAAAGAACCTGGGACTAAATCTCGTAACTCCATCGAATCTACAATATGGTAAACAGGTGATTTTGTCTGACTTCGTCTGAGGCAGTGTTTCTCTTACTTTCACAATGGCCCGTCACACTTCTGTAATGAACCAACAACGTTTTTTTTACACTTCTCAACAGCAGTCAGACTGAGGGATTCATCTCGGCGGCGGCCCCTTGGTGTGGGAGGTTCCCCTCCTGGGACAGTGTAGTCTGACCCGTTTATCAAATCTAGCTCCGATGTTAACATTGCGATGGAAAGGTTTGCTGAGGAGACTAGCGTAGGTAGCATCGACTGTATAAAATAAGCGAGTAGTTAAGGGGACGTCACATGTGTTTGTGGACTACGAGTTTGGTTAAAACAAAGACGACTCCAAGCCTGGTCAAAGGCACGATCGCAACCTGTCAATCACATGGTGGAAGTCATCCTGATAGTGTGATGCAAACTCAAAATTAAACCATCCCTGTGACTTTCATTGTTGCGTTTCGTTGCCTTCGTTCCCTCTTGACTTGAGAATGACTTGGGAGCATTCAGACACTACAATATTGATTAGCTAGCCGTTTAGCCACACCAGATAGCTAATTAAGCCTTAACTGCCTACATATATATTTACGTTGCATTTTGAACCCTGACCTAGTGTTCTGAACAAACTGACCATGAATCAAAACCCCGCGTGGGAAACAGTGCCAAACAAAACAGCAATAGTCCCATCAGCCTGTCCATGTTGGTGTATCTCATTTTGTTCCAGCCTCTCAGTTGCAACATGAAGGAGGAAACAATTAAAATTGAAATTGGCTGCATTAGTGACGGCTTTGAATGAAACATTGCACATTAATGGCTGTTTTCATCCGGTCAAAACAAAATGATTGTTCCCCAACAACAGTACACAACAACACCCCCTTAAGTAAAGATTGCAGAACACTCACGTCTCATGTTGCTGAAGTAAATCGTCTGCCTGTTGGGGTTGAGCAGCTGGATAACGGACCCGTCATTGTTCTTCACTCGACAGCTGATGATGGCCATCTCGCCCTCCACCACCGACACGTTGTCTGTCACCAGGTTCTGAAACCCATCTGGAAAAGAAAAAGACAGGAACACAGGTGTATCGACAAATGCAAAAAAAGATGTTAGGGAAACCCAAAGGACAAGTCCTTTTAAGGGTTTAAATTCCTCCAAGGCACATCATTACAGTGACTTTCAGGTGTGTTAATGGAAACCAGGAGGGAGGCGTGAACAGAAATGATTAGCACTCATGGGATTAAAGGAAAGCGGAGAGAAAACCTACCGAGTGAGCACAGACCTTTTTAACATGAGACATGTTGACTTGTCACAGTCGGAAAAGCACAGGTGTGAGTAATGAAATTAATTGTTGCCAAATTCCATTTAGCTGCTTTGCTTGCAGGTTCCTGGTATCTGCATGTTGGCTCACGTTCAATTTCAACCGTTGAAATGAACAGAGCTATAGTTAGTGTTATCAGTAACACCCAAGTCAGAATGTATGCTGTGAGAAAGGCCTATAGTCTATTTTACCTGAGCTGGACATTAAAAATGATTAAAAATAAGAAATGCCGTCATGTGCTACTATGCAACAATAGAACACAAGCACTGCAGACAATGCTCCAGAACAGTTTGTTGTATATATGTGCCTTATATTCTACCTTTATTTAGTAAGTGTTTTGGTTTATTATACCATTTAATTGGCATTGGTAACCTGCAGCAAGTGGTGGACCAAAACCCTTTAATCGAATGCATGTCCACGGGAAATAAAGAGAAGCGAGTGACCAGAGAAAGTCAGCAGGCCTGTGGGCTGAGCAAAACCGTTCACGGCCTTCGTCGGTCATCAGCTGCAACTCAGATTGCTACACTTCGTCGTTTCACAAACAGTATCTCTACCTGTAGAATGAAAAATGGATTATTTCTAGCTCTGTGCGATTTTGATTTGAAAAACTACAGTAATAACATCTCAGACTTTGCTTTGGGGTTGCATCCATTGTTGCCCTTGATGGCGAAGCCTTGAGTGGCTTTGGTTTATTTTTAAATGATTGCAACAAAACAAACACCTGGCAGGTTGCCAGTGGTGGCTGCTAGTTATCAGTCCCCAGCGCAATATATTTCATGGTGAGATGCAGCACACATGCAGACAGACACGCTTTAGGCTACATGGCACCATGGAGAAACGCAAGCAGGCTGTCAAAGTGAAACGTCAAATCAGCAATTTTGGATACCAAGTGAGTGTATTTGAAATGTTTATGCTACTCAGTAACAGAATGACATCCGACTGACAGAGCAGACAATTAGAAACACAGAATCACTTATAGAATACATATTAACACATTAACTTATATTACTTTTAACTAGCTTTGTACTGAACAAACTCCTACAGATTGCCAAGATCGGAAGACGAGACATTTGTGATTTTCCGTGGTCTTGCCGTGTCCTCCGAGACACACGTCAGACTAAAAGGGGAAGCAATTAAACTGAGCACCTGCTTGGCTTTTTCATGATGTCCAAAGGATTAGGTCTGTCAGCAAGCTTGTCGTAGATGTTATCAAACTACCGTAGCCAAAAGGAGGCAAAAATAAAAGATAACCATTAGGGCCTCGTGAGGCGTCCCGGACACAGCTTGGCTTGTTTTCCACTCTGACACATTATATAAGATAAAATGACACATGTTTCTGTTTCTGACACCCCACGTATGCTAACCTGATGCGTCAGACGGTTTGTTACACAGAACCATGGGCGAAGACGTCATTGGAAAACTGTTTCCACAAAATTCTTGGCACGTGATTGGATGAACCATCTGTTAACCACCGTTAATCATGGGTCACATTCAACCCATCAGATCCACGAACCATATGATCGAAGGAGAGCGAAATCGTTTTTTTTGCTCTTCTTTAAATGAAGAAATACTCTCCCAGTTCTGATATGACTGATGCTATTGCAAGCATCTACGCGAACGGTGTTGGTTCAGGCACAAGCGCATCACTTCCAGCTTGACAAGATGGATTTTCGTGTGATTTGTGATCCCGCGATTCTCACATGATAGAGCAGCAACCCAGCTGCCGTGCGAGGCAACACGCAAGCGTGCCAGGTTGAAACATTTCCAGCCCGATATTGTGTAATCTGTGACCCAGCCCTGGCATTTGATGCTCTCAGTAAAAGGTAAACACATTCACTGCTTTCCCTCCGCTGCTTTTTATCAGTGTTCATTTGGAAAAGCACTACATTTTACCAGCATTCCACCTCATAGATATTACAGCTATTACAAACAGGTGGTTCAATATGAGGCTACGACGTACAAATGGAGTTGGGTGTCCTCGTGAATTACTTTTCATTCATTTTGAGATAAAGGGTTACATAAATGTAATTGTGGACTGCCAACGTTAAACCAGATCATGTAAACACTGCCAAGCGTGCAATTGAGGTTAAGAGAAAACTTATGGATACAGTCTTTGTAATCCCCCCGAACACTCTCCTCCTACATAGCCACAAAAATAGCATCACAAATAACATCTTCTCACAGAGGCTAGAAGGACCGACTCAGGGGCGGTAGGGGGGGGGGGGGGGGGGAAGTGAAAGAAACTAAAAAAGAATGCAGGAAACATCAACTGCTAATTTGCATGCCTCAGTTGTCAAGCACCTCTAAATATCCCTGCCATTTAGTAGACAAGGAGGATGAGGTGGGAAGAGAGAAATTGCATCCTCTGATGCTGACAGATACGGATAGACAGCTTTACAAACGAGATTCAAATGAGCATCCCTTGGTGGCCCGAACACAGCCCTAAATAAATGAACCTCGCCGTCTTTAATATTCAAGACCGAGCCTCGTTTTTCAAACATGTGCCGAGGTGGGCGGTAAGGTGGGCATCTGGTTATGATAATACGCTAACATACTGGAGAACGCGTTTCAAGGCATCCTCTGAAGGTTACAAGGCAGCAGCAGGGTGCTGCAATGTGTCTGCTAAGTTGTGTGTTAAGTCAGGGGACGGTAGTCCGACGGACTTCAAGTGGCGGCTGCCATGTCAGCTGCCTAATTGTTCCTGTTGTGCTAAATAAACGACTGTGACACGCTGAAAGATGGTACGGGGAGGTGGTGGGCTTTACACTAATTAATGGCCAACAACAACAACAACAACCATGTGCCGTCGCGGTCAGCGAGGACACTGTCAGAGGTGCTGCAGGAAAAGCACGTCTTACATTGTGCACGGCGAAGGCTGTTTGAAGCTGCAACCCAAAGCTTTTATGAAATTATTTTTGGCATGAAAGTCTTGAGCTGGAGGTGAGTTTAGAATGTCACTTTAAAAAACAAAGAAAAGAAAAAAAAAACGAGGGCCAAACAGTTTGTTATCAGGCAACCTTTCCTCACAAACAAGTTTTGCCTTAAAGGGCCAAACCACTGGTTTCACATGTTTTAGCATTTCTTACTTCTTTTATTATGAGGTAGTGTAAACATAATAAAATAAAATAACTGCAGAATTAAAGCTGTACATAATTATTAGGTACGAATACGAACAATTATTCGTAATTACACAATTTTGTTTTATCAAATTATACTTTATACTGTAGACTGAACATGATAAGGGTAATTTAACTTGTGGATAATGTAACTAATTTGTGCTGTTTATGATTATGAGGACGAACATTATGTTTCGCTGAGAAACAAGTAAACTACACCGGGTACCTTCAATGATCCGATATGCTGTTGACATGTTCTCGACATAGCAAACTGTCACAACCACGATCATATAAATATAGTTCTCGATTCAGAATAATGTCCAAATATTTCTTTGTCATCACAGAATGAATATTTCATGAGCGTCAGAAAACTGACAAACACAAGGTGAAGCTCTGTGTCAACGTTTTTTTAAATGCAAATGGCGGCATTCCCTGTGTGCTTCTTTCGAAAACCTGCGAGGGCTTTATGGAAGCTGCTTATAAGCCTTTTCGTGAGAGACAGCCCATCGAGACGTGTGACAAGTGTCGGTGCGTCAAGTTTACCAACTGAGGGGCAGGGGGACAAAACTAACAATACACTCCCTTCAAACAAAACGCTCACATTGAAGCTTTCACTGAGACACATTTAGTCGCAGCTGACAGCGCTGCACATCGGTGTGAGAACAGTAGACGATAAACTCATATTACTGAAATAGACATTATGATAATGACAGATCAGAGATGTTGGTGGGAGTATTGTACAATTGCTAGTACAATTTGCCTTTTCTCGTCAAAAATGAGCTTCTGCATTCACACACACGCACACAAAGGGACTATCACCATCCATTTGTCCACTGGACGGATGAAGCGGCTGACAGTTGAACATTAGTCTGAGGAAGCGGTTGAGGGAAGTAGAACATCTGGTGTACAGTATTTCAATGGCAATAAGTCAGGGTCCCCACGGGAAGAGCTCTGTCACTCATTCAGCAAAACTCTGAAGTGCACATCTTTCCAATCGCCCAAGCAATATACTACCTCGAGGGTGGACATATTACGATACTCTGCATCAATCTAGACCAGGGAACTCTAAACTGTGCGGCAACGAGCAGGAATATGTCGATGCCTTATTGGCCTCCATTTCAAACAGACAAAACCAGAGCAGCTGCGGGGAAATATGTTTTGATTTTGAGATAGCCTAATTGCTGGAGAGTAATTGTTCACCGACAATGACAAAACCTTTTTTTCCGAAGCACACTTTACATGAGTTTTCACATCCAGACTCGTCTGGCCATTGTTCATTTTGGAATAACATGTTGGTCTGTTAACAGAATCATGACCCAGCTTGCAGGGACTTTTAAAAACTGTTGAAATACACTCCAAGTGCTTTCCTGGATTTGGTTTTGAAGTGACTCTAAATCTAAACATAGTAAAGTATACATGATGTGTAAATGGGTAAAGGCTAGTAATGCTTGAACTCTAAGTGGTATAGACAACAAAATATACATTTTTCTTGAATATAGGCTAATCAGGAACAAAAATATAAAAGAGGTATGCGTTTCTTGCTAGCAATTTTCCCAAGTGCTGGATTCATGGTTGTAAATGTAGTTTTCAAATGAGGCAAATATTGAGCAATGCTTTGGGCCTTTAAAGGTATTTCTTGACAAATACAAATAGATACGGTTAAAATTGACAAAGTGTACTTTTTACGTTTTAGCCGGTGTCATACCCCTTTGGTATTTCCAACTTTTTTTTTAACAATGGTCAGTAACATATTTGTCCTATGTCACTTAAAGGGGGTTGGGGGGGGGGGGGATTTCAGCCTTTGGCCATCCATGTGAAAAAGTCGAAGCAGCCAATCCCAGATTAAAGTTGTCAGACAATGACACTCTACAGCGCACCGTACAAAGCTAGCCTGAGGCCCAAATTCACTAAGGCTGAAATGGAAGGAAAGAAACGCCATGTTCCATTTGCCTCGGCTAACAGCGGCATGTTCCCATTTGATTCAATAAAAAAACGTATGCATAATAAGTTAGGTCACACAGATGGCCACCATGACAGTGACAAAGATTTCCATCAGGAAATCAAACCCATTGTCGAACTGACATCAATTTTATTTGTAGATTTTGTTTTGTTGATCACAAATCACTCGCTCACAGGATTGAAGGATAAAGGGGTTGCTGAAAATATGAAATATTAATCCGGGCATCAGTCTGTCAATGTGTCTCCCTGTGGTGTTATTAGTCGTAATAGCACTAGTATTGCATTTTTTACAAGTTCTACTGGTAGACATACATTTATTCATACGGTCTCAATCAATAACATGATGCAACATTCTGTCATCTTATGTAGGATAGTGTTTCTTTAATTGTTGTACTTAACATTTGCGTGCACCGCTTGTGATCTTCACAACCAATCGAGAGACATTCATTTCATTTTGACATTTCAAGGAGTGCATTGAACAGCATACAATCATTTTCTCCTGTTTTGATGGTATGGCTCCTGCTGACATAAAAACAAATCTTTGCCAGAGTGTCTATGTGTGTACGGGTGTGTGTGTGTGTGTGTGAGAGAGTGACTGTGGTTTTACCAATGTCTGATTGGCGTCAGTCCGGTCTGATTGCATGATTTCACGGATGTGTTTGAGCAAGTCTGATTGTGTGTCTCTGTGTTGACTGCAAATAGATTCCTGAGTGATCTTCCTGGACAAGTCTGCAAGTACAGCGTTATTAAATACCAGGAGGATTATTCTCCACAATAACGGCTACAGGCCATGCAACGTAATGATGCAGTTGATCTGGAAATTGTGCTCACATTGCTAAAAATATGTCCAACGGGACAACAAACACGAGCGGTCAGGCGATTAAATTATACAACAAAACAGCAGGTTTGTCGAACTTATTTGCAAGAAAGAACAAAGGCGAACGGTAAAATGATCACTCAAATGCTCCATTGTAAACATACATCACCGTTTAAACACATTCTCAGGGTTAGAAAAGGGTCGTGCTCGTGACTGCTGTTTGCGATTGTGGTTTTTAAATTATACAGTTATAGTTGTGTCTAAACACGAGGAGACATGCTTACACACACACAACTAGACGGACGCTAAAGGGTGCCTCCGTGCATCGGAATCAAATCTCGAGGGGCAGTGAGTGATTTGACGAGTTGAGGGTGAGACTTGCATGTGAGACGGTTCACGGAACAACTTCCTGGTTTATCTTTGACCAACCGAGCTTGTCGTAGTTTTGATGTGCCGTGTTCTCAGATCTCAGCACCTCTAATATTATAACTGAGAGAACCGATGGCCAGACCTAGCACTAGCAGACCCCAAGACGAAATGCACAACAATTATCCTACGTGTAAACCAAAGCGGAAATCCATGACTTGCTTTTTAAAATGAGTTTGATGCCTGAGACGACTGGAACCCGTCAACGTCAACCACGGTCTCTGAGAACAGAACAACCCTTGAAACAAGCTCGCTTGCCATGTGAATGCTGTGACAGCTAGAGGCAGCCGAGAAAAGGTCAAGATCCTTGTATGGCCTGACCACTTCAAACGGCAGAATCCCTCTTGTTGAGGATTTGAAGGAGGCAGATCATTTCAACTGTGTGTGTGTGTGTGGACTGTTCAGAAGGAAGCTCAGAAATATGACACACAGAATTTGTGGTATAGGATCCCATTGGTCAGTTTCGTGACAAGACTCCACAATACGTTTCTGACTGTGTCTCTAGTGGCTTGTAGTAACGTACAGCAGAGACACAGCATGCTAGTACTGGCAAAGGCTACCCAGCTCTGCCAAGAGTGTTCTCCAAAATCAGATTATAACCAGATGAATAGCTATGTGCGTCTTAAAAGAAACTTACATGTTTTATGTGTTGCTATAAAAATAAAAAAGATTCAGTCAGAGTCTACAGATAAGACATTGCAGCTTACATTTGTGTGTGCAAATGGTGCACATAGAACTCAAGGAAGCATTTTATCTGTTCTCCGTCACTTTTTTTTCTTGCAGCTTTTACCTGTTAACGATTTATACCTTTTGTTGAGTAACTACAGAGGTGCTCACGAATTTGTATCGTTCCATTATTGATGTTTTGTGGATTTTATAATGTGTTGAGGAGTTTTACTGAGCAGTGAATGGTTTTATAGAGCCCTGGTGGGTGGCACATTACAATGCATCATACAATGACTGTTTAGCATTTTGTCATTAACTGAAAATAAACAGCTGCATTTTTTTTTTTTTTCCCAAACTCATAATCCTGAGCGGAGTGAATTAATGCTAACAACAATGGAGCCATTACAGAGGTGATTGAACATTTTCACATTGGCGTGGCATTGAAGTGTTAAAGGGTTTGTTTGATGTGTTACATCATGTTTTGATTTTCAGTGCCCAGTTGAATATAAATCAAGCTTTTTTCTAAAATGTGTCTTTATGAAAAGTTTTTTGTCTGAAAACATTTTTTACTTATAATGATTATGTACAATTGTGAATACATCTTTTCCCGTGGTGGCAGCAGTGTGCTTCTGTAACCCTCTGACATGAAGAAATTGAGACTTCAAGGGAGAGAATTAACAAATGACTTTCCACTATATTCAATAATACATGTGAAGCACCTTGAAAGAGTCATCTTTTAAAATAAGCTACACATCCATCAACAGGAGCCTTATTCATACATCTGCCAATGTTTGTTGCTCTAAAGTTGAAATGAAGATTCCTTTTTAGTGCCAATATCCTCTTTTCTACTCTGACATTGCATTATTCAACCACATAATCCATAATAGACCAAAGCTAAAGCTGCTGGTTGCAGAAACCCCCCTCGGAGATTCCTTCAAATGTAAGACAATGCATCTGACTGAATTGCTAATAAACTGCCGAGCTTAAAAGTGTCACAGAAATACACAGCGCCGAGAGGTCCAGATGGAACACCGTCATGGCAGTTATATATATACAGATCGAAAGGTATATTCTCGCCGTCACAAATATAACTTTAGACCTAATAGCTTCAAAAACAATGCAGCATCACAGTTGTGGAGATATTACAGTTCGGACCGAAGCGGTGGGCCAGCTAACAGACATTGCCACACCTAAAGTCCGGCTAATTGTTTGACTTTAAACATAATAACTTTGCACTGTTGTAACGAACATTTATTAAAGCATCAGCAATGATACTAAAAACTTCCCACAGCTATATTCCAGAAACCCCGCCCCACACACACTGTACCTCTCCCACCGATGCTCGGTGGATTTGTGACACATTATGTAAGAACAGGGTGTGAAGAGCTTTATAGGGTGTTACATGCTTGCAGCGAGCATGTAAGTGGCTTTTGTGCTACCACTGCTGCTGTACGCTGCACAAAAAGCCTTTATCTCTCGCTGGGCCTAATGGGTGCAAAGCAAATTTCGACAATGCCAGTAAATATAAAAGGAGGAGGATTTCACGGCTGTCAGTGTGCTGCGATGCTTTGGTTTGTTTATAATAATATGAAATAAAATAAGGACAACCAGCAATCCCATTCATCTATTCATTTGCATGTTAAACCATATGTCTAACCACTTCATGCTGCATGTTTGTTTTGTGTTTTTTCTCCAGCTATTTAAGAGCAGGTACTGCAAGTTGTACAAAAATGTATTTCAAGCATTGCTGCTTCATGGAAATAATCTCATTAGATACGGGAAGCTACAATGCCTGGAGTCAAAATAAGCATGTCAGTTAAGTCCAGTGTCGCTATCATGTAAATGAGTCTTTGGAGAAGAAAGAAAGGCAATTATAGAGTAATTATTGATAAATATGCGACAGCTGTTCCAAAATTGATTTCAGAGTGTTGTTCCAAACATTTAACTGAGCGGATGCTAGGAGGAATTCAACACAGATTACATCTCAACTAAAGTTAAAGCGCCTCGCTAGCGTTCCCTAGAGGCTGCAATGTTCACTACAGCTGACAACTCTCAGCTATTGGATGCATTCAACAGCAAACTAGGGCTCCAAAGAGGAAACGTCTCAGGTAGCCAACTTTTGCATTTCAGGGGGTCGTGTTGTTTTCTTTTACCCTCGCCAACTAGAAGTGAGTGACCTATATCTGTCCTGCCACAGTCATTTCCAGTCTACATATAACCTTTAATAGAAGCAGTTAACATTTTGTAACCCGAGAAATGAGAACAATCTTGATTTAAGAGTTATTATTTCTGGAAGTGGACTGAGTAAAGCTGTACCGATCTGGCCGTTTTCCTGTCATCTAATAAGACGTCCCTGTTGTTAATCTTGCATATAAAGCTTTGATGAAAAATGCTGGACTCACTCGATTCAAGGAGCAAATTGGAGATGAGGGAGTGGATTCAGATGTTTGGAACCAGGTTAAGGTTCATCACCGTGGGAACTTGAATGTGCTCGGTTCACAACAAACGGCCACTTATATCTTTTCAAAGAAGAAATTACACCCTAGTGGCACTAGCGAGAGGTCAAGGGTCCCAGAATACATTTGAGATTCATCCATTGGGATCCACAAATATTCGGAGAAATCTATGAGATCTCTTTTGCAACAAACTAATGTATTTTAGTGTGTTGTATTCTCCATGAAGTGTCAGCTGATGCTGCTTGAGCTTGATATTCGTTTACATGCTCTCTGGCTCACCAAAAGCCACTTAACATCTCGAGCACATGCTGTTTGAAATACAGAAAGCACAACTGCAGCTCAGAAAGCTTTGCATGAAGTCTCCTGATGCAGTGGGTAAATGTCATGATCATTTCACTGGTGACTCTGAACATAAATTAGCTGCACTTTAAAGGGCCAGTGTTTATGATTTCCGGGATCTATTGGCAGAAAATAAATATGTTTTCATGAGTGCATAAGCACATGAAACAAAAATGTTGTGTTTTCGTTAGTTTAGGATGAACCTTCATATCTCTCTTCACAGAGTCCAACGAGTTGCATCGGTAAGTAAGTTGCACATGAGCGGAGAGGTTGGTGTCAATCCGCAAAGTCACCGCTAGATGATACCGAATACAGTGGTCCTCCAGGAACAGCTCCATGTATACCACGCCGGAAAGTAAGCCAGCTATCATCTCTGTCCACTCACGGCACACAGCGATCTTCAAGTTAAACTTAAAAAGCCGATCAGAAAACCTATTTTATTTCATCCACCACAATTCTTTTGAAAAATGCTGACCATTTTGACCGGTCAAAATAGTTTTAGGGATGTAAAAATACTCTGCTGTGATTCATATTTTGATTCATGGTTTTCCGGCTGCTGCTAGGTTGACCGTTGAAAGAGCAGATGGCAGCAGGGGGCTCCGCCAATTGGCTCGCAATCTGCAGCTACAGTTTCGGCATTTGCTCTGTTTTCTCTGTTAGAGGAAACTTCGGAGAGACTCAGCCATACATGAGGAGTCTGTTGGGCTTCAAAATTTGCACACATCAGACCGGCACAGGCGGCTTTCCTCCCTTCTCCTCCCCTCTCCACCTCGCTGTCCTCCCGCCTCTTTGCTCAGAGGAGACAGAGGGGAGGTATTGTGCCCGGATACAAATAAAGAGATCGAGAAGTAAACAGAGGAGCGGCGAGGGAGGCAGGAAGGGTAGGAGGGAGGGACGGACGGAATGCGGCTGCTGGCTGGTGTCGCTAATGATGAGGAAAATGGAGGGTCATGTGGGAGCCATGGCTGGATGGAGAGAGGGGGGGGGGGAGTTGGTGTCGTATAAAGAGTCAAGATCACTTGAGTGGTGGGCGGATGCTTCGTGTGAGCGTGTATCATCCTGCGGAGTTCTCTCTCTCTCCCTCCTCAAATTGTGTGCTTTGACATGTGCTTCGACTACACAGTGGCGGTGCATGCCTTTACTTGTGCGAGTCAAACCAGGTTATCCATGAGTTAGAGTGTGTGTGTGTGTGTGTGAGCGCAGTGTGTACGTAAGAGTGGAGGGGGCGGCAGCCAAGTGATTAATGCGTCAGAGAGGCAGCTGTGGTCTGGGCTCACTCATTTGGAAATATCTTTCAGGGAAGAAAGACAGAGCGGGAGAGCTTTGAGAAGAGGGGGGTGGGGTGGGGGGGGGGGGGGGTGCTTCTACATCACTTGCCAGATAAACAAAAGTGAGCTGAGAGCTTTTACCCGGGTCGAATGGGGCGGTGAAGGAGAGAGAGAGAGAGAGAGAGAGAGCAGGGGAGGGAGGTAGAGGGCACTGCAGCAGCATCCTTCTGTCCTCTACCATATCAAGATTCATTAGCGTCTCCTTTGAGCATCAACCTGTCTGCAACTCACAAATATTAAACAAGTTCAGAGGAAAGCGCTTCATAATAACCATCGTCAATAAATAGGTAATGGATAGTTAATTACACTTTAATTAATAGTTATTTCCCTGTTAACAAAAAATGAAATCGTAATCAATAATGTTTACTCCTCGTTGATAATGCTATAATTGGTTGTTATTTTATCATTAGTTTAATATGAAAATAATTAGTTTATAAATGATATATTTTATCAGCTGATAAGAGATGATAATCACATTCTGATCACAGTATAACAGTGCATTGTTCCATACATTATGACATCTTTTGTACCATATTAAAGTGTTTATGATTCGTAAACCTTGAAGAAATTGTTGGTAAAACATCTATAAACATTATAGAGACAGATGGACTAGAAACCAATCATTAATCATTGACAAAGTATCAAAGATATATCTTAATCTCTATATATGCTTTACTTTCTTTATTAACCATTTAATGAGGTACTATCAACATCAGATCCAACTTTATGAAAGCTATCCAGGAAATGTTTATCGACAGTTTACAAACCAAATATTAACAATTGACAACGTGTTACATATATCTGTTCATCTGTCTACAGCATGTAATGTTGATAGATGTTTTATGTACGACTTCTTAAAGGGTTATGACTCATTCATCAATACGTTTTATGGCACATCAAATGGTATATGAATTTCAGAAAGATCATTTAGCGCAACTGTTATGTTTCTGGCAGATTATAAAATCTGAAATCATGTATCGAAGATGTTCGTCACAGTAGCACGTGCGTTCACCTCTTTGATAAGTGCACACAATGCTCCAACTGACGAAAAACAAGGAGTGCAGGTGAGAAAACTCTTGTCTGTGCATCCCGACTCAACCCTTTTAAAAGTGTTGCGAGTCGTGTGGATATTATGTTGAGTCAGGCAGCTGCAGAACAGCGTGATAAAGGCAGTGAGGGGGATATCTCACCATCATCTCCTGCCTCATGCAGGGCGAAGCAGGTTTACTCCTCTGGGGCAACGACAGGTGACAAACAACTGATGACGAAGGTGTTCTGTCTCAGAGTTAGCCCAGCAATGCAACATGTCTGTCAAACAAACAGCACCTGACATCCATCTAGTGACGCAAAGATATGACTAATACGATGTGTGATTACTTGGAAATGCTATTGAAGAAATTCAGTTTCGTTGAATAATTCAAATGGGTTAAAAAAAGAAAGAAATGTGTGATATTTGCACTGTCCTTTCAGTTAGAACATACACATATGTTTAACATCTTTTTCCGCTTGGTAGCTGCATATATGTCACTAATCAATCGGTTTATTGGAGATAAATGGAAGTTATGTGGATGCTTTTACCATTAACTCCGTACAGTACACGGACACTGAGTTTACTATTCGCTGTTGACAGTTTGCAGGCATCCACTTGGTGATATAATTGGACATGTTTGGCTCCATGAGTCGATATGAGGAGTGCACTGTGTGTAACATCTGTGAGGTTCGACCATGTCCTTTGGGGAGGAGGCACACTTTCATAGACCGCACCTCGCATTCACACCAGACTGGAGATGTCAGAGCCGCTTCGACACTAATGAAGCACTGATCCGAACCTTAGAGCGGGCTGACAAACTGACTTTACCAAGCTGACGAATATTAAAAATGCAATGGACACAAAGTAGACTCCGTGCCAGAGTGGATTACGCTTCAGAGGCTGCCCACAATTTGGGACACAGCCATAAAATAGCCGTGGTATACAAGAGGAGGGAGTTTGAGGTTGGCCTTAGTCAAAAGTCCGCAGACATTTTTTCTTCACTCCCAGCATGCACTCTTCTGTAGCTCCTGTGTAACGCCCACGTACTTTTTTCTCACAGTACATTTCATGTAACACAGCACAGTGCAGCCTCTCTCTTTACTGATCCGCTCTCCTACAGCTGTATTTTGGATACTGCTTGAGCCAACTGCACATTTTCCTGCTGCTGCTACAAATGCAAAGCTTTTCCCTGGTCACGCACAGTGAGGCCTTTTTTTTTTTTTGTCTTTTTGGTGTAGAAGCTACAGCAAATGATGTGGTCTTTTTTTCTCCGAGCACTCAGATGCTAATTCGCTGTATGCGACATGATAGAAACATGATTCGGTGATATTCTGCATGAGGGGGTGGAGAGAGGAGAGGAAGTCACATGGCTCGACACCTGGAAGCTGCCCACATCCTTCCGGATCCATTCCAAATTCTACGTCTGTAATTTTATTTTGTTGGTCATTGTGTACACACAACATCTCTTGCATCTATCCATCATATGTGGGGAATCCCTCTTCTGTTGCTCTTCGCGAGGCTCTTTCCATTTATGCCCATTACAGAGCTATTGGGAGCTGTTTTTTCCACATCTCAAAGGACAGAGGGTGTTGTATGCTGTACACCTGAGGGAGCAATCTACAGTGAATTAGTTGCATGTGCTCATTCACCACTCTGAAGTGTGTTCATTTTGCTCTTGACATGCAGTGTAAATCACTGTAATCTGACGTGAGAGCAATTTTCATTTTCTTTTTAAAAAACTGCATTATTTATGCGATAAAACTTTGATAAGCATTCAAGTTGAATTATATTCATTTTGTACAGAATAGAGAAGAAGACATTTTGATATCCAATCCAAAGTGCTGTACTAGAGCTATCTTGTGGTATAGCTAGGGGCAAGTTGTCTCAGTGCTTTCAGGCCAAATCATCACATTGTGATGATTTGGTTGAAAGTATATCAGATGCAAGAAATGGGCACACGAGGCTCCTGCTCCAGACTTCGCAGTTCATTTGTGTCAGAATGATTTCTCTGCTGATGACTCAGATTCGGCAATGTGGCAAATGTCAGCGGCAGCATTTAAACAACGGTGAGCTCGTCAGTTTGGTTCATTCATGTTGCATTAGGTTTTGAATTGGAACGGAAAAATGTCATTTGTTATTCATTTACACTTTTTCTAGAAAGAGTGTGGTTTGGTCTGCGTGTATCTTACTCCGTCTTGCCCATGGTAGCCTCTTTCTTTATTTATTAACTTACAAAGGTTTTATTTGAACCTTGTATTCAAATATCTATCTAAATGATTCAGACTGTTAAATGCATACTGAGTGGAAAGCCTCTGCTTTACATGTTGCTATTTATTGAAAAATACAATGTAACAATTTAGCATGCACAGCGTGACAACTTACCCGCTGCTTGGGTTACTTGTCACAAATTAACACTCTGTACTTAACAATTCGTAACTAAAATAAGAAGTATCATCGAGGGATTACACATTGGTTCACAATCATTTATAATTTCATTTAATATGGATAATGAGCGACTGTGATGGACTAAGACTGAGAAATTTAAGTGAGAGCAAAAAGTTTGACAAGTCTGCTCTCAGATTGTAAAGCCCATTGAGGCAGATTTGTGATATTAGGCTATATATATATATATATATATATATATATACACTGTATGTATAAAAATGTACTTAACTAGCAAACCTTCAGCTCATCTCGCCCCCTTATGCCGGTGCATGCTTCATGGCTCTGACCATACATCAATAAATATTAAACTTTTAACCAGGATAAATGTAAACTCTGTAATACACTTCTAGTACTACTACAGATTGGCAAAATATGAACTTTAAAAAATGACATTTGGCAGTCTCAGGAGACAATGTTAATGATGGAGGGAAGAATGTCAGTGGGCGTGCTGCTCCTTGAAAGCATGCCCTCGTGAAACACTTATCTCGACGCTGTTACGCCTGTTGACTAAAATAAGTACACCGCCAGCTGGAACCGCAGCTACAGAGGTTTTCGAACTTCATCGGCTATCGTAAGACTTTTGATACGCAAATCAAAGGAACTGTGGTATTCACAATCCAACATGTGGATGAACATCTGCAACAGAATAGGCTATGGGCTATTATTTATTAAAGGTCCACTTAGGAATAAACAATGAAGCCAGAGGTCTGGAACAGTGCCGTCAAAATCTACCAACATGGTCATTAGTGCACGAACACCTTACTATGGGATGTTACTGTGTAACAGTGAGCTAAAAGATCGCACATATATATAGAAATGAACACTTTTGAATTTCTTAGTTACATCACAGGTGACAGGTGACAGGTTTTTGGAGTTAGGTGCCGAAAAACCCCACACAAGTCAGTGGTAGAATACTGTGCAAATGTCAGTAATATTACCAGCGTTTAATTACAGTGTACTGCAGTGAACATATTTCAGCCTGTTTCTGTTGCTGGTGAACTTTGACTTATTTTGGAAACAGGTAGGAACATTCTAATAGCGTCCCTGACATTTCTATCGACTTACTTCAGATCACAACGTTCTTAGGACTCTCTTGTCAGACGGAGATGACTTCATATGAGAGACTGCTGCACTCCGATTGGCTGCTGGATACCGGCGACGTGAAGGCTGCACACAGTCGTTTATTATTTTCCTGACGATTTAATTAGGACAAATAATTTCATCATTATAAAAATGACTGCGTGCGACCCTCTATTGAGAAATTACATATTATTACGTTTGCTAATCAAAGAATGAATATTTAATACTACCCCATACTGTATGTATCAAGCTTGATGTTAAATTATCCAAAACTATGATTAACAACCCCTATAAACCTGATTTAATTCCAAGCATAATTAATCATCTTCCGTTTTCACTTGACACGGACGGACTTGAGGAGACATCGGTACACTTTCTCGTATTTACTTCCTCTCTTTAGAAGCATCAGTGCAGTGCCCGGGGACCCAATGCTTGGCCTGTGGTGTTGCTGCTTGCAGCTTTCATCAGAACCGCTTATGCAAACAACTTCGCTGTCAACACTGCACTTCGTTGGGTCCCGAGCAACACGCCATCACATAATTGCGTAACACACTGAAGTCGCAGCCACTCACGGAAATGTAAACATCCAATCATTTTACCTCGTCTGCATCACTTGGAAAGCATTGAGATGTTGGGTTTGGTCTTTTTATGGAATTTGTTGACACTGAGGAAAGCCTTATTTATATAAATGAATAAATACAAATCTACATTTAAACACTTGCCCTTTTGCACTCTCATAATGTCCTCCAACTTGTTCTTTATGGTTCAGCAGACAGAGCGTACACCCTCATTACTGACAAGAGCAGGGAGTCCAACCCCTCCGCTCCCTGTAAAGTGTAATTACACTCGTATTATTTTATAGCATGCAGCCTCCTCATCTTCCAGATTTTTATTGATTGTAGAATCTATTGGAGCTTTTGATTGACACTTTTTTTGCATTGCTAAATTAGAAACTGGCAAACAATAAAATATTCACCCGGACCAGTTTTAGTAGTGAAAATCACGTAGCATTTTATTCTTATTTATTTATCTATTTCATTACTGGAGAGCTTCAATAAGATTTAAAAAAATAAATCTGTCATTACCTGCATAAATCTACGAGTCAAAACAAGGTCTCGCTAATAAACGAGCTGCATCCTCAGCTCACGGCGTGGCTCTAAGTGGCACATGTATTGACAAATGTAGATTGCAATGCATTGGACTGGGGACCATTGACATTGCAATAGCAAAGACACATCCTGCGGTTGGCAACTTTTCTTGGTGCAGTGAGAGATGACCTTGCTGAATACATATTCGGAGGAAAGGCTGATAGAGCTTCAGTAGCCTGGGAAATTGAACCTGTGTTATAAAAGAAAAGCATACAGGATGACAAGCAAACACTGTATCCGTGTGATTGATTTAGTCATTAATCTGAGCCGTACCCTGTGTGTGTTTGCTTGTGTGTGTGTGTGTTTGTGTGTGCGTCTCTCTCTGTGCACACATGGATAAGACTCCTTGTGTTTAACTGCTGCGTCCCTCAGCCAACCTCCATCCTCTTACATTCTATTGATTGGCATACACAGCAAGCACACAAGTCACCCACGCAGAAGGAGAGAAGTCTTGTCTCTTATGGCAGGTCAACTAAGGAAGCACTGTGACCTTTGACCGCTAGATATATTTAGGTCGCTCTCCATTTTGTTTCCCCTTCCAAGTATGGTCCATTTTTGGAAGTGGTTTACTCAAGTGAAGTTGTAACCTTGCACATGAGCTGGATTCTCACGATGTCACGAGATCACGAGATCACACATCGCACCAAAATCCATCGTGTCAGCCTTCAAGTAATACCTATGTGACCAATCAGCATCCTGCGAGGCGCTAATGCCACCTACGGGCGTGTGCGAAACAACAAAATGTGGCGAATGGGTGTTCAGAACAACAACGGCGGCTTCTATAAGATGTAGATGCTGCAATAGCATCAGTTATACCAGGACTGGAGAGGATTTCCTCAATGAAAGAAGAGCGAAAGACGACACTGAAGGCTTTTCTGGATGCAACAGACATTTTCCGCTTCGGAAAGAGTTCGATTGACAGATGGTTCATCCGATCACCTGCCATGTATTTTTTGAAAGCTCCTGCCCTTTTCCAAATAGTTTCCAATCACTGCTTTTCAGATGGTTGTGTAACAAATCCATCCGGCAGGTAGGGTTAGTGCAAAGGACATAACCTGTTTCTAGATCTGGCTAATAGATATATTTAATGCTCAGGTGATCCTACTGCTACTATAACTGCCACCACTATAATAATAATACTAATAATAATCATAATCATCCATCAACATCCTGTTTTTCTGCAACTAGAATTAACAAGAGATGGTGAAGATAAATACAACCAAATGCTTAATAGGAGAATGTTATGCATCTAAAATGCAACAATTGACTTTCATGAAGTGTAAACACACAGTGAAATGTTTTGAAGTTCTAAGATGAAAGCATTTGCTTCACTTTTCAGAACCGAAGTTTGCCGAGTGCCATCTGGTTCTATAATATTCGAGAGAAGGCAGACATCTGTACAGCCAGTATCTCCAACACAAGGCAACCCACACCAAACAATCTCATAAATAGTTGAACAGGTTGGAGGGAAGTATGCATTTTCGATTTTGAGGTAAACTTTTACACAAAATGAACAGCTGAAGGAACCTATAGGACTCGTTTGTGGAGCCTGTAGTATTCACAGTTTATGTAAAATGGCATTAAATCGCACTTGTGAAAAAAGTGACGATACAGTGACATAAAGGGTGAATCTGAATAAATAAGTGGGGATACAAAGTGGATGTAGACGCTTACACACAGGTCACAAGGGCTCACTGAATGGGTTGATAAGCATGAGAGTTATGAGAATAATAATTGTCAAAAACTGAATTATTTTACTCTCATCACATGTGAGATGCAAGTCTGACTTTGGCTTCACATTCATAAAGTACCTTGGAAATGTTGCGTTTAAATCTTTGGGTTTTGTCTCAATTGATCTCTATCGTGTTGTTTATTACTTTCTATTTCAGTTTTATTTATTGTACACTTAGAGAACACACAATTAGGACTTTTATTCTGAAGTGAAAATAAATGAAGATTATTCAAAAGCTAATAATACTTGTTTGATAAGAAGCCGTCTGGGACTTTTATTAAGTTCTTTAAATCCCTCATTATACATTTTACGTGTAGAATTTTGCTAAGTAACCCCGCAGACAAACAACTGCAAACATCAACATCTGCGTGACTGAACTAAAAGGGGCATCAATAATAAATCCATGATTTGAAATGTTAATGTTGATTGCGAACATATTGTGTTTAAAACCTTTTGAAATGGTTATGCTGCCAATAGTGTGACATTCACAACACTTTGAAGCACTGCAATCATTGGAAAATAGTTCAAAAGGGTAAGAGAGACACATTTGGCAGCTTACATACTCATTTGGCACATCTGCAGTTTCAGTCCAACGCAATGGAATGCAATAGAAAGACACATCTAAGACAAACCTGAACACCGGGAAGACTTATTAGAGTGTATCAATTTGAACGAGTTAAATATTTTTTTAGTCTTGACATTTTTAGAAAAGATAACATTGGAAAGATGAAACAATATGTTTCCAAGTATTTCACTGCAGAGGATGAAACGCGTGCACTGATTCGGTTTTTCACATTGAAGTCAAACGAGATGATGATTGTCATTGGCAGCGCATGTTGGTGTGGGTTTCTGTTGCTGCTTTGTCGGCTGCAGAGACCACCACTGGCTGTCGGCAGCAGCATAGGTTTGTGACCGAAGGCCGGCCTGTGAGAAGGACTGGGCTCCGTCCAATCCGCCTCAGGGGAGGATGTCCTACTGTTCAATTCTAATTCATGTACATATAAATAACTGTCCCTGGCCCTGCTAATTGGATTAAAAGGCTAGGTAGACGGGAGACAGGGGAGACAGGGGAGAAGGGAAGTGAAGGCGGCATGACTTGATTTACAGCATACAATTATCTTCTTGTGAGGGCAGCTAGGGAAGCAAATTATGACTCGGGAAATAATGTTTGTTTTTATGATTAACTGTTAATTTTTATCATTCAAAACGTAATCTACCGTAAAATTCTCAAAACACAGCAATGGTTTATATTTACCTCAACCGCAGAAAGGAGCAGGCCTTTATGTGGAACAGGCTTGTGTTAGAGACAGGGCTTCATTGCTCTTTTTCACAGTTTTATATTTGATCATATTAGATCTTAGATGTCTTCCTGTTTCCCAAGTTGCTCCTTTTAATGTGTTGTTACTCACAACGCTGTCTCCTACAAAATTGTCCAGACCTATATTGTCTAGATACGTCTAAAACAAATATAATCGGGTGAAAATATGTTTCTCTGAAAAAGTATTGGGACATATGGGAGCATATTGTTTTGCAGACCAGGGTGTTACTCACTGGTCAATTTCAATTGCTTCCAACATTTGTTCTGATCATCAAACCAATACATAAACCAATACCAAACATATGCAGGAAGTTTTGAGTTTAACTGATCGTAGCTTAACAGCAGAAATAACAGACAAGTAAAAGGCACTGGAATTAATTAGTGTATAAAAACAGCATTTAGAATTTAGAATTACAGATTCAATTTTAAACTGGTCATTTTTAAATCAATGAACAGTTGCTGCTTTGTGTCTATGCAGTACATGCAGTGATTCATGTGGACAGAGGAGCTGAGAGGGATGTTTGGACGTGTTTTTTCTTAAATAAAACTACTGATGGCAACAGACAAAAGAGGCACATACTCTTATATTGCTATTCTATAACATCTCTTAGGATGTGTGGTTCAACGATATTTCTCTCAGGACAGGACAATGTCAACATGTATAAGTGCATTGACACTGTGAGCAAACACAATGAACAGATTGCTGCGAGTCCAAACAAACAGAGCAGAATGTCAACAGAAACTTGATCATTGGCTGTCGACAGCCAAAACTTAGCTAAAGCTACCAAAAAAGGACTTGTGTTAAAAATGAGTAAGGCTTATCAAAAACGTTTAAATCTTGATTCCAAAGGCAACATCCATCTCAGGAATGAAACCTGCGAGCGAGATGATGAGCAATGAATAGCTAATCGACATGACACAGCAATGCAAAGCAAAACAAAAGCAGATACATTGGGCTAAAAAAAGTCAACAGCTTGTATTACTGACAAGGAGTGTCGTTCAATGGCAGCAACATGATATTTTGAAAAAAATATTTGTGGAAAAAATGCGAGAGAGGCTGATGGAAATCTGAATGTGTGAGAGAACGAGAGAAACGGAAAGGTTGAGGATTGGTCGTACGCAATACGCCAGCGCTAGATGCGGAGAGGAAGAATGTTTTAGAAATAGACAGAACATGGTGAGAGGATGTGGTGAGGGGAAGGACAGAAGAAGTGACTTCGGCTTACCTGGGTCCTGGGCAGCTCCTGTGTTGGAAGAGAAAGACAGATGGGGAAGGGTAGAAGGGAGGGGGGGGGAAACAGAAAGGGAGGTTAGCATTCGAAGCCTCATCTAAATTGAATTGCCTGACATTTGCCATTGCATCAAGGTTCATGGTCAGATAAGAAGCAAAGAAAAGTCATTCATGTTTCCCTCTGCAAAAGGAAAATCATTATAACACCACAAGTGAGTTGAGAAACGGACAGTTTTTGAAGTTCAAGTGTCAGGTTTTAACTCCAAAGGCACATTCATTTACAAATGGGCTTTGAACCATCTGTTTTTTATTAGGTAATACCAAAATGTTGCGGATTACAACTCCTGCGAAAACGTCATCTCGTGCTCGTATCTATATTTGGCTCCATGCCACACATCTACTGAATTAGCATCGTGATACACCAAGACTCTCAACTGTACAGCACACATTAACGACATTAACATTGCCATTGCCTTTCAAGCATCGGCGGAATGAAAGAGGAAAGGAGTCAGCTCAAGTTAGCAAATGTGTGGGAAGTGACACCATAGGCAACAGCGAGAGGTTGCCACGCAACCAGCAGGAAGCCACTGCTCCGAGCCAAGAGACGGCCGAGCACATGAACCCCCATACAAGCGCAACTTTCCGCTTTTATAAATGGGTTTTTGTATGGGATAAACAAAACAGATAAAAGATGTTAACCAGTGAGCTTTAGCGGCGCCCGTACTGTAGGTGGAATTAATTTGTATTTCTTGCTTCCAGTCTTTATTCTGAGCAAGCTGCTGACTGCAGACTTCAGATTAAGTGACAGACTTGGCAGTGTTATCAACCTTCTCATCTAACATCATAAAAATCACACCCAAGCACACACTTAAATAAATAAGTGGCTAAAACAGGCTCAACTGGGGCATGTGTATGAAATCCGACATACCCTCAGTATACAATCTGGCATCCGTTTAGGCCCCCATCGTTGACGAATATTATTCCAGCCAAGTGAGCATGGATTCCAGCTACGAGGCGGCTTTTGATTAGAAAACCTATTTCCTCTTCAACTTTTGCCAAATTTCAATCATGGTGATGTTCTAATTACCATTATCCAAAGCAAGACAGAGAGGCAGGGGGTTTGAGTGGGTGTGTGTAAGTGGGGGGGGGGGGGGGGGGGGACGAGGAGTGAAAGGGAGGTAGTCTTTGCATGTGAGCTGTGAAAATCGGAGGAAAATGCAGCGTGAAGATCAAGCTCTTTTACATCCCGTTACACAGCAATGATGAAGATGTGTCCTGTTGAATTGTTCCCTATTTGCTTGGCCACGTATCTCTGCAAGCTTACAGCTCGGGTCCGGTAACATTGGGGAAACCAACAAGAGCAAGTTATTAAAAATTCACCAGCTGACAAACAGCACTCGTTTCAAAAGTCTCTAAATTCAGCGAGAAATCTGCCAAGACTGATAGCCCATCCCTTCAGGCCTTTTACACATATATATATATTTAAATATACTGTATATATATATATAAAATATTAAAAAAACATAGAAAACCAAAAAGAATAAGGTTGATGGAGTTTGGCAGCCTTCGATTGTACCCGAAAGGCTTTTACCAAAGCTATAAAGTGGAGTGCTCATCTGAAGACTGAAGAGTAAGTCATAAAGTCTCCCAGGATAGCATCAGTTGTCTCCTGTTTAAGCATTCAGCCGTAGCACACGGGAAGCGGTGTAACAAAGTGCCTCAGAGAGCCACACAGTCAACCCAGACCACCCGCGAGTTCAGCTTCATGCAGTGTGATGTGGAGAGGGGGGGGGGGGGGTTTGCTTTGGGGAGATTACACAGCAACAGATGAGCCATGGAGCAGCTCTCCCCATGTTAAGTAAATGGAGAGCGGGTGAAGAATAACTGCACGGTCGCTTTGCCTCTTATGGGTCTTGTGGGACCCTTCGCTATTCCACCCCGACCTACAACCTCCAGAGGTGAGGTTAAATGACAAGGACTGCAGAGATGCATTAAACATGAGTCATTTGGACAGAGAGCTAGACGGTGGACCACTCCAGAGATGATAGGGACATTAACCAGGGTTTCACCAGGGCCTGAGCTGCATGTAATGAAGGCCTCCACTACCTCACGATGTCTCTCTCTACATTCGACTCACAGCCAGGGAGCTGAGCAGTTGGAGATGAACTGGCTCCCGATTTTCTGTCTCTTCTTTCTCTTCATCGATGCTCATTCACCAGCCTGACAACTTATTATAGTCTCTTTGTTGTGAGATCAACTCGTTGTCGTTAAGCCAAGAACAAAAATGTAAGTGAGTTCGAGTTAAAAATCATCATCGTCACCAAAAATTAGATAGATAAGATAGATATCTATTTTTAAAAACAAAACCAAAGTGCAAAAGATATATAAATGAATGTATTATATAATGAATCACTAATCCTATGTTTTTTTTAATAAATGCAAAAATAAATAATGAAATGTCATAGCACTACTAGTGCATCTAAATACATTGATATGCTGCAATGGACGTGACCTTTGCCCCTTATGAATTTAAAACAATTTGATTTGGTCCCTCTACTGAAAGACTTTTTGCATTTGTATAATAATAAAAACCAAAGATACACGTTATTTTTAAAAGAATGAGCCAACCTCACGTAGTAACAACAACAAAAACAAAAAAAAACTCCCAGGTGTTATAAGAGTGGTATATATATATATATATATATATATTAAAAAAAAAAAAACGGACACAAGCCCTGCTTTCATCTGTATTCATCAGGTGAGGGAGGCCTGGACACTCTCTTCTCCGCTACATAGAAACACAATAATAACAATGGCTTCCTTTCGACACAACACAACGCGCTCCCAAGCGCGTCATCTTCAAACGCAGCTCTTGGTTAATGGCTTGGAACACACATTCAATGTCTATCAAAGAAGGACGTTGCTGGGATGGATGCACATGCTGACAACTTCCCTCGCTCGCTCCACGGTCACACAAACACGCGCTAACACTCTGTCTTCTTTACACTCCCAGCACACACACACACACACACACACAGAGAGAGAAAGAAGCCTGCCTTTCGTCAGTTTAAGTATAGCAAGCAATAATGTGTTGATTAAATCTGTGATCAGCAGCCTAAGGGGCATGAAATTGGACATGATGAGTGTGGCACATTAAAAACTAATTATCAATAGCACCAATCCTATTGTCTTTCTTTTAAACCAGTCACGGCACTAAATCAAGTGTGGAGAAGGGAACACAATGTGCTCTATCACAATGAGCTCTGGGGTTACAACCATACCTGGATTCTGGCTGCATCAAAGCTTCTTGATAAAATATGAATCTATTATTTACCGCCTGTAGCACTTCCTTATTGTATCGCAAACTCGAGGCGTTTACAAAATATGCTGCCAGACGGGAATAAAGCTGCTTTACCTGTAATACTTCACAATTTCAAAGGCAAAATGGAAGAAAAAACAAAAAAACATTATCTTATTTGCCTTCTCCAGAACACTGTTGTAAGACCGTGACTGAAAGTGTTGCTCTTTTCTTTGAATAAATATGGCCTTGTAATCTCCTCATGCCTGCATGAGCAATTAGAAAAGTCCACTGTCAATCTACCTTCCCGTCATTCTGTCCGACTCGCTGGGATTTTAGAGATTCAATTCAACTTTGGAAATATGAGCAAAGCACAAAGTCTGGAGACAAAGTATGCGGAGGAGGACTTCAGGACTTTTTGCATATAGCCTCTTCTTCAGGATGCTTTCAACATGGCACCAGCTGTGGTTGCTTAGATGCAACCACAAAGCCGCTACATTTCATCACCAACAATGTGCCGTGGGACAGCATCTGCACTCGTCTCTTCACACCAAAAGGATTTGCTTCTGTGAAGCAGCTGTCATTTGATGTATCTATGAGGTATAAACCTTGCCTATTTTCCTTCTCTCCATCCTACTTGGATGTTGCTCACCCATCCACTCTCCCTTTACCTTCCGGCTGTCTCTGAGACCCGGTGATTAGAGAGCTGGTTGCTGTCATGCTAATAAGGCCGGGAACTCTCCCTCCACCACCAATGGCTGTGTCCTCAGGGTACAGGGAGCCCACGTCTCCAAAACCCCCAATCCTCACCCCTCCTAACCATTCACCATGTCATGGGTGGTGGCTGAATACACAGCCTTGCACTTTGAACCGATAGGCCTGCATTCATCACGCCGGATAAGAGCAGCAAGAGAAATTAGCAAAAGTAATACGACTCAGCGTATAACAGTGTGACATTATGCATCGGGGCCCTTTATACGAGTGGAATTCTACATTCTGGAGTGTGTGTTTACAGTACCATCTGGTAGATTGTGTACACTTATCACTGGCAATGTAGAGGACAAATGCTGGTGCTCAAATGTGGATAAGCTTCATTTCACGAGAGACTCTATTGTCTAAATGTCTATCCAGCTGCCGTAAAAGGGAAAATGACATAGAACAGGTTATTCACACAGAGTAATTTGATATAATTATAACACAGTTGAAAAACTGTTGCTTTGCATCGTTTCCTCCAGCTACGTTAACCCTAGCTTTTCCATGTCAGTGCACCTAGAATTGGATTTCATGGATAAGGCTGGTGATTTTTTTGTATTTTTCTCATTGTCAACAAACAAATGGTTTCAGTTGAAACCACTACGCTTGGGCTGAGTGCTACAGACTGGGGGGAAGATGGGTCTTAAACGTTGTTGGTTATGGTCTTTTTAACAGATTTGCTGATACAATTAGAAATACCAAACAGCACCAGCATTATCCTTGAACATCATCACTAGAAAATCAATGTATACATTTTTACATTTTTTTTTTTTGGTTTGTTGTGTTTTTTTTGTTTGTTTGTTTTTTTTAATTATTATTATTATTATTATTTTTATATATATTTTTTTCCCTCCATCTCAAAAGGCTCAAGGACATTCTCACACACACGCACACACACATACACATACACACACACTGACTATATGATATTTGCTGGCTTTTATCCCACTGTTCTTGTCATCCTCTTGTTGTTATGTCTATGTATTGTCTTAATATTGTCTCGTGTCTTTCAATAAAAAATGTATAAAAAAATTTAAAAAAATAAATAAAATCAATGTATTGCTCTGAATTGGAGATTGGAATTGCAAAGATTTGTACTGATGGATTGTATATACAGATATACTGTATACGGTATATAGGCCGGTATATGAAAAAAAACAATAATTCTGAAGAGAAGAGTAGAAAGATCCAGTGATCCCCCAAATATTACCATACCATCTTCATTGATAGAACTGATAAGGAGAGGAAAACCTAATCCCCAAGGTGTCCTAGAAGAGAAAAAGAAACTTGGCCAGGCTTACCTCTGGGGTCAGGGAAGGTCCAATGCCATTAATTTTAAATGAGAGGAATGGATTTGAGGTAATGGAAACCCAATGGCTCCAGACAGCATTGGGCCTTGGTGGCGTGAAGACACCAAATGACGGCATGATAACCTGACCACTCAACTGTACGAAGGGGAAGAAGTCAAGAAACTGATTTGGGTTTTCTGCCACCCACACGATATGAAAGCCTTAAGCGTGATGCATTAGAAATCCATTTGGAGTCGTTCGAGTGTAACATAACTCGAGACTGCACTTTTGGTCAAAATAATACCCATCTAATTTAAGACTTGTCTGATTTTGCTCATCATTCAACGACAGCTAGTCAAGCCCGTAAAACAAAAAGAGAGAAAGAGCAACTGCAATTTTGCCAATTATGAATCTTGAACTGTAAAGTCCAGGAGTTTTGGAATGGAGAACATTAAGACCTCTGATACCCGTGAGTCGAAGAAAAGACAATCGTTTGGTGTTAAACTGCTCACATGTATGTGCTTAGACAAGGTGTGGCAGAGTATTCCCGAACATCACATTGTTGTTGTAGTGTGGACTTCATAAATGCTACTGTCACTGTCCACTCTGTGAAAAAAAAAGAATGTTCTGCTCTCTCTATTATTATGTGGCATAAAATATAACAATACAACAGCAATAGCTATTTTCCCTTCACATGTAGCTTGCTCACACCCTGCAAACTGTGAATGTGAAAAACAAACTGAAAAATATCTTCACAGCGTCACATATTCCCCATATGCCACCATACGGCAGGCCATTATCTGATACATTTTTGAGGCATTGTTCTGATGTCCAACCAACAAGTTGTAGTTTAACTTTCCGTTTTGTAGATAGAAGAGAGGAACAGATTAGGCTTTTTAAAATGAATGCGTCCACAACTCTTTATATGAAATGCTATGCAGAGAAGACATTAGGGTGGGTTGGTCCTGAATGGTGTGTTTATGTGATAGGTCATGTATTCTCTGAGAACACATTTTCCAATTAAACCAGCAATTGAATTTGCCCTTAGTACATGGCTTTTGTAACTCAGGACAGGAAACTCAAATGTTTTGCGTATGTTCTTTGTAGAACCAATAATTTAAATAATGAATAAGCTACTAGATAACTTTCAATGTTAAACCTCGGTGACTATAGTTTAAAAGTCCCAGTGAAATGGAAGTTAGAGCATATGTAGCTCCAGTTAGGGTTTCAAATTTTTGATGACTCATCCTGCACTCAGGGGCGTCAAAGCAAATCAAATCAAATGAGACTTTAGGATGTCTACTTCATTCCAGGGAAACGTTTCAACCGGCGCTTTGTTCCTGCAGCGCGGGCGGTACACGAAGACGAACATCCTGCGGAGTTTTGCCGGCAGGTGAGCGGGGAGGCCTGGCAGTAGTGGCATTGAAGGAGGCCGGGCGCCGTTCATCTGCGAGTACTACCCAGGAGCTAAAGAGGTAGAATCAGTCCTTGTGATCTGACGACAGGTGAGGGAGTTGTGTGTGTGTGTGGGGATCCGACAGTCCTCTGTAGCTCTGTATCACACTAAACTCTTCACCACCCCCCACTTCTTAGTGGTCCAATCAAAAGGAAAGTATTTGATTTAAATCCCTCTCGTAACCATACACTGCTCAAATATTCATCTTTCACTGTGAAATATGTCAAAATACAGAAGCTAAAGACGGCTCATGCTTCTGTTTCACTGGGACTTTAAAGTCCATCGATCCGTCCATTATCCCAACCTCTTTATCCTGCTCTAGATCACAAGGAGACGGAGCCCATCCCCAGCATGCATCGCGTGAAAGACGGATGTTGTGTGTTTTGTTGTTGTTATTCACAGCGCAGGATGACCGAGATCTGCACCGAGGCAGAAATTGCACGCTGACCCTTTAGAGTCCTTTGGTAATGAGTGTGTAATATATGTTTTTATGTGGGTCGGGGTGGTAATGCAGGGGTTTTCCAGATTGAAATGCCCCACTTTGAGCTATGCAGCTCAGAGGCTATTACACCAGTAGGGCTACTCATTCCCTCCCACCTTGCTTTTGACTTAATTGAATCAGCCAGTCCCCATATCAGATATTCCTTAACGGAATACTGAAACCTATCCACCCTTTTCCTAATACCATTAGGGGAAGCGGGATAGCAAGATGGATGCTTTAATCCTGCTGGTTCAGAGCACACAAAAGGAGAGCGTGCCCTGCAGTAAGACATTAGCCACAACATTCACTGCTGAGCCACAATATTCTTCCGACATGCCCTCTCACTGCCTGCCTGAAAGCTCCAATAACGAGAGCTCATTTCCTGTGGACAACATTGCAAATAAATAACGGAAACAGCAACTCATTGCACTGCTTGTTATTGGGGAAAAGTGAAAAAAAAACCTCTGCAACATGTTACAGTTGGCAGCAGCTTATTTCAATGGTTCTACAGTATTTTATCCGCATGGGTCCGGTGCGTTTATGCCATCTGTTCATGAACCCGGCAGATATGCAGGAATGCATGTCCAATTTGACACAATGGTGATGCAGATGAATGAGGGTTCAGGCAAACCTCCAGTTGCTGAGCTATTGTTATTTCCCTATCTATTTTCTGCTGTGTCAAACTTCAGCTAAGCTGAGGTGAGGTCCATTATTTCTGGCCAGCTCAGGCACAAACTAATCCTCTTATTTGGGAGGTCAGCGCCGATCATTATACAGAGGGGTGCCATTACAGTGCACACTCCAGTGAGCAGATTTCCCCCTTACATAAATATATGACTCAAGGGACTGCTCTTACTCTCCTCTCTAATTTATCCCTCCTGCTTCTAAGCTCTCGCCCTCCTCTTTTTCGCCTCTCTAAACTTTACCCTCTCTTTTCCACGACCTTCTCAAGCCCCTTCTCCCTTTTTACCTTTTCATTTACTCACTCTCCCACACTTTCAGCACACATCCCTTTTTTCCCACCCTCGTTTGTTTTTCAGGATGCCCAGAGTGGCGTATAATTGAATCTGCAGAGAATGCATGAGCATGAACAATTAGCTCAGTCACTCAGAATGTGGATATAGCTGTACAGTAGGATAAAGAGAATAATAAGAAGAAAAAAGATAGAAAAGCAGGAAGATAAGCCTGAACTGTATGGGCACCATAACAATGTTGTTCCCACCAACCCCTGACAAAGATGGGATACAACCGTTATGCATTGCTATTACATTGTCCAGCTTGCCAAAAACACTGGCGATCCCAACAACCTGAATGTGTTTTTCACTGGTATGACAAGAGGAGGATTATATTGTAGGACAATTATTTACATCTGGGAGGGTAACTGCAAAGTACAAATTAAATGGAATTCCATCCACACATTGTTCAGACATTTCAGTCTGCTGATGGCACTAGATGACAAGTCAGATTATAAAATTCATTCGGTTAAATCCGGGAACCAAAAATGTCTGTGCCAAATTCTTTAGAAAGTCATTGACTATTTTGAGATAGTTCACTGGAAAAGAAAAAAAGACAAAAACTTCATCAGTGGATGAAAAAAGCTTATAGGAATCTAGGATGGTTCGATATCTGGACCAAATTAACACAACACAATTTCAACGTCATGGTCACTGAACAACAAATCCCACCAGAGTCAATACAATTCATCCACTGTTGGCCATAAACATTTGTATAAAGTTTCCTCCAATCCAATAGCTGTTGAGATATTTCAATCTGGAACAAACTGATTGAACCAATCCATGGACCATCCAACTGACCGACAATGCCATCCCATGAGTTTCTTTATTTTGATTGTTTCTATGGTTTATTTGCATAACAATTTCTTTATAAGCAGAAGTGGTGTCTACGTCCCTCAAGTCGCCATCACAGATGTGACCGCAGCCTGGTGTGAAACCACACATTAATAGCAGCCCCTTGGTCCTGCTCAGGCTGTTATATAAGTGCAACAAAGCATGACTCTGCTGAATTTATGAATATGAATGGCAAAACAAACAAAAAAAAGCACCACCGTTCTTCCAGGGGAAGGGAAAGAAGGGAAAAAAGTTTCTCTTCTGTCTGGAAAATATACATCCTGCTCTGTGTGCAGCTGACACCAGCAAAGATGGACCATAAATACTTCATAAATACCAATTACCTCAAGAAGTAGGCATGAAAAAAAAAATCAGCCATTTCAGCCAATTATGAGGCTTCTCTCTCAAAGGGTGGAGAAAGATGACTTTTCCCTTTCAAGCTTCTCACTGAAAGGAGGAACCTCTATCATGTTGCGGAGCCTAAATAATGTTTCTCTCCACCTTCATGTCAGGGATGAAAGGCCCCAAATGTCCTTTGAGTGAAACCCCCAAAGGACTTAACATGCATCAATAACATTTCCATCCTTGAAGATGTTTGAGGGGGGACTACACATTATCTTCTCGCTGACTTTGAGGCTCTGCTCACATCCTGTGACTTTTATTTACCCCAATCTCACAGGTCCTTCCTCGCCGTGGCAGAGATGGAGATAGAGGAGATAGAGGGAAAGAAAAAGAAGAACAAAAGAAAACAGAAGGAGGGAAAGGCAGCGTCAGACAGCACATTGTAGTGTGTGCCGCCTGCTTAAAATAGGACAGCTGCCTCTTGAAGGAGCCATCATTCTTCATAGGGGTAGCCTGTCTTCATTTCCACCCTCGGCAAAGCACACGGGGCTTAACACACTTACGTCTGAGGATTTGCTGCACTTGAAGGTGGCAGCAATTCCCTGGACTGCAGAGGGAGGGAGCAGTGCAAAGCCACCCCGCAAAAAGCCGACCGCTTTAACAAGTTCAGCTGAGGCACTATCCAGGGCTCCTCCTTCTACCGGTGCAAACTTTTGGTCCCGACTAGGTTTCAGCGTCACTTTACAGTATGTCCTAGGTCTGCCATCCTTAATTGCAATTGACATTTTTTTATGCATCTACAAAAGAACATGATGAACCTCGGAGAGAGGTAAGTGGATGGCACATAACAAAAGTCTTACCAAACATGGGACGTCGCAACCACCATCCCAGAAGAGCCATTATGAATTTTTTTAATTACGGTACAAGTCCCCACAATCTGGACAAAAACTGCTGAAAAAGTAAGAGTCTGTGGTGCATTCCCAGTAGAAAACAGCAGCGGTACAGTAGGCACGGAAAAAGAACAAAACCAGCACACATTTACCAAAGCTCTGGGAAACGGTCTAAATAAATCATGAAGCTATTTGAGGATATTTCTTGCTTCGCTACTATAAGAAATGAAATACATTCACGCAAGACGCAACACACTTGGATGCTGAAACCAATGCAGTTTCCAAGAAGTTTTGGTTTTAATCGTATTAGCCACATGTTCCTATAAGTGTCTTGGTAGCGATTTTGAGAATAAAAAATTCTGCTTGACTGTGTTTCTCACTGAAGTCATTTTAATTCAGTGGGGACATTTCTATTATATACAGATACAGTCCACCATCGAAACCATACATTATTCATCCAGTGGCCCAACCCTTGTTCAAGCTCTACCTGAGACATAGTATCTTGATAAGAGGGAGTTGGAGCTTCTCCAAAGTTGATTCTTTAATTGTCAGCTCTTGCTGGAAGTTGCCTGCCTCATGTAAAAATTAAGCTCATGGCATTTAGCTACAAAGCAGTGATTAAGGAGAAAAGGTTAGCAGATATTGCATCGGCTGGTCCCACGAAATGACACAGGGATTTATCTGCAGCTGAGCAGCACACAATATGTATCATTTGTGTGAGATAATTAAAGAGCTTGAATGTGAGACAGCTCGCTTCCTCCACAGAAGGCAGGCAGGAATGGCGACAATATAATTTCAACTTACCACCAACACGAACAGTGGCCTAACTTGCTTCCACAGAGAACTTAATTCTGCAATTTTAACTCAGAAACCTGATCTCTCTGCTTTAAAATGTAGGGCTGGTGGTCACTGTGATATCTCTTCAAACCAGACTTATAGAATGGCCAAAAAGAGGACAGTTAAATAGTTAGGTCTTCAGAACCCAATGGCTCTTTGAAGAGAGGATATCAGTATCCCTACTTTGAATGAGGCTGATTAGATCATTGGCATTTTGCCTTGTGGCACCTCCTAAGCGCATAGAGTATATAACTTTAAAGCATTACTTAAAAAACACTTTTAAGTTTCAGCTACACTCAGTGCCCCTTGGTGTAGCAACAGAACACAGAGAAAAAGAACATTTTCACATCTTGTTCTGGCAACATGACTGACTTCCTTGCATTTTCCAAACTGGCAACCAAATGAAAATGAGGCCAGATAACAATGAGAATGTCAGAGAAAACAATAATAAGACACGTTCCTAACCAACCCTTGAACAGCATATTGCGAGGCAAATTACTGTTGAGATGACTGAACTGCCAGATGTGCCTCTCGCACTGCAGCATCACAGGGAAGAAGAAAAAAAAGTCAGCATATGCTCCACGCTGAGGATAACTTAACTGGTACAGGCCTCTGGTAAGCGGATTGAGAGAATTCCCCAGGCATATACGGCCTACTTCGTACAATATGGTGAGGGCATGCTTGGACTGCAATGACGAGCCAACATGATGGTCTGTAATAAATTAGTTGGGGATCTATGGTGCAATAACTTGTAGCAGATCAAGGGAGCGGACAGCGAGTATGACTTGATCGGATATGCTTCGTCCTTCGACCGTACTTCCCATGATGTGTCAAAATGGGAGATTTTACAGTTTTTTTGTTGCTTTTTTTTTTCTAAGGCTGAGAGAGCACAAGCCGATTTTGTTCCGTGTAAAGATATCCAAGCAGGCACTTGAATGCACAGGGCATTTCAAAGGGAAGGACAAAACACAGCACAAGGCCAACTGTTGTTGCTCTGGTCGGATACTCAACAAACTGTCCATTACTGGTAGGTCTATCTTTGACTTTGACTGCTCTCAGTTGTGGGATCAGTTTACTTCAGCGCTGCAGCCTGTGTTCCCAATTGTATGTGATCCCCTGGCAAAATTGAATTGTGGATGTCCTCGTTCGCCCCAGATTGGATCATCCACGGCCTTATCTACTTTCGTAAATTACAAGTGATTGTATTGGATTAGACATGCATTCATTTAATTCCTCTTCCTTATCCCTGAGCCCGCATTCTGACCCCTGATCTGAAATCTTAGAGCTGGGCCTTTTGATCCCCATGAAACATATTCTGTTGGTCAGATACAAGACGCTTGCTGTAGTCTGGAATGACAGGTCAACTGTCAATACTTAACAAAAAAAACAACAATAAACCACAAAAGATTTCAAACTACAGCCCAATGATTCCTTTGGCGCTGAATCATCAAAGCCGAAAAAAGACAAGCTCACAGACAACCGAACAAATTAATGTCTTTAACGGTTCCTGCAGTTGACTCAGCCTTTACGACAGACATCTGTCTTTTCTTCACAAAGCTCTCACACATTGTTTCTCACTTTCTTTTGTCATCCAAAATAGAGATATGCTCAAACACAAATGGTGTCAGCCCGAATCCACATTGTCGTAACAGATGTTCACACGGACATGAGCTTTGTTGATGGATCTCAGTTTGGAATGTGCTGCAAGTAATGCTAAGATCTTTTTTATTGCATGTATGCAGATGTCTAATTTTGAAATATACCGTGTTTTTGCATTTTGATATCGGTTGAGACAACTATAGTTGGCTCGTGAAAATGAACAGATTAGGGTTTTAAAATATAAGCAAGCAGGAAGTGGAGCAATGGTCTTAAGGGCATGGCATGTCATGTTAAAGGGTTTCAAGATATTTGACTGGGTTTTTATGGAGTTTTAATTGGGTAGTAAGAGGTTTTAACAACTTGCTGGGGGAACTGGAGCATGAGGGAGAGTGAGGGAATGCGCTTTCCATTCTTATCGTGTTGTGTTAGCCTGTCACTCAATCGGGTTTGAGTACTCAGTATGACAAGTGAGAGTTGTTATTTCTGTAAGTCGACTTACAACAAACCTGTACAGCTGTGTCAATCTCATCCCTGCTTGTAGCCATTTTTAGCCATTGGCACATTTGCTCTCACTATTTTTCATGGTTGTGTTGCTATTTCTGTGGCTCTGACTCGCTCCGGCAGAGCACAACACCAGGCATGTTTGAATCACTGCAAATATTTGGAACCATGCTAATGGTAAGCACAAGCGTTCCACAATCGGTAATCTTCCAAATGAACGCGATGGCGATCTGACAGACTTTGAGTGGCTTCAACCGTCCATTTTTAATTTGCACTACCACTGAAAAAGTTAAGCTGTCGTCCTGCTCTCTGCTGACAAGGCAGTTGACTGGCTGAGTTTCACCTTTATTTGAAATGAGTGGACTTCTGCTAACTCGTCGACTGTGTAGCTTGAAGTGCTGATGTTGGGCTGTTAGTCAGTATACCTCTTTGAAAAGTAAATTATAATTGTATGTGTGCATCTGGCTCAGTTAATCTGGCTGTGCAGTAATTTATTTTTCGGTCATGCTGATCTACACCGGTCAGAGAGATGTTGACTGTAGCCACTTAGTGTGGAGGAGCCAGAATGAGCAACACTGGCTGTCACAGATGCTGCCAATCGTGGCTGTCCACACAGAGACTGCTGTACACCTGCCATTCTGGCATATTCTGCATCCTGCTCTAATTCAATTTACCACTCAAACCCATTTCAGAGCCTGTCAGACATTTGTCCCAGCCGAGAGGCAGTCGCATCAAGAAAGCCTGAAGGGTGTTGGTAGATACTGGACCCCACGAAGCACGTGTATGTGTGCGAGTGTTGCTGGGAGTAAGACAAAGAAAACCATAACCCTGAACCCTGTATATTTCGGGTGAATCTACTGAAAAAGGCCTTGGTTTCATTAGAAAAGAGATTGGGGGGGGAGTCAATATCCAAAGGTGTAAAGATTACAGGAAGTGATAAAAAAACATATCAATCCTGCTTCTTTTTTCAGCAATAAAAAAAAGAAGAGTTGACTACTGTATTGAGACAGGAACTCTGTGGGATTTCCGATGTCACCGCAATCAGCTTACAGTTGATTTTTATAAAGATGTTTATTTATTTCACGGTACTATTCTGGTTGTCCTTATTGAGCGATTTGGTTTATTTGAAAATCTAATAAAACATCATGTACAAGACAGCCTTGGGCTTTGCACACATTTAAAACAGATTATCGAAAATAAAAGCACAGCGATGTCTGAAGGCGTATTTTCATTGTGGTCCTCTGTGATAAGGGGGTTACAGGAGGGTTGGGGTTCCAAGCACAGCATGGGGGGGGGAGCGGTTGACAGGCAGACAAAGGGAAAGAAAATCAGTTAATCAAAGCACAAAATGACAACGTCTGTCATTCAGACAATCCGGAAGCGCAAACACTGACATGTTTGGTAAATTATCGGTGATTGATTAATTATCTTACCGCGCATGAAACAAGCATCATGAGCATTAAATCTGAACCGCAAAGCCGGATGAAAACATCAAAGCAATTTCAGAACGCTGATGTTGGAGGCACAACAAGCTTATCAAACCCTTTTTTTTTTTTTAATTCAGCACACAGAACCAGCCGACTGACTAACTACAGTGTTCAGATGCACACAGTGACTAATCCATATTAATCCAACATGACAGCGGGAAACTCTCCAAAATCAATATCTCTGATTGATTGCTGTCCAACTTGCAGTGCCACAGCTCACAGTCTCAGAAAATGACAAGCAACAAATCCAAATTCCATTGAGCCATATCGTGAAAGAGTCTCTGCACGAATAATCCTGTTAGACACTGTGAAGGTTTTCATAGAAAAGCTATAATGAACAACCATTATGGCATTTTGAGTACAACCCCCACTGAATAATGTAGGTTGGTTTAACATCACAAATTTGCTTTGAACCACGAGAATGTGAGCTTAGTGGTTCTGCTCGACAGTCTTTCATTTTCTGGCTACCTGTTACCTGACAATTGATCAATAGATAACCTTCCCTGTGTTGATTCATTCCCAAAGGTCAAACACACACATAATAAGCCCATGTCACGCAGATATTCTGTCATGCCATAAAGAAGATCCGCCACTGGGCCAGATTTGCTTTCCACTGAACCAAACAACGCTGCCCCAGTGTGCCATTTTAGCGCGATGGCATTCCAGAAGCAAAAGACGAGTGACAATTGACAGTATAGTAACAACCATTTGTAAAGCACCATTCATACATGAAATGCAGCTTAAAGTGCTCTACAGTATGTCATTAAAAACAGCACACAAAAGTAAAATACAAAGAATTAATAAGTTCATAAAAATAAAATAAAGAATCCAATAAAAGATCGAAGAAATAAAGTAGTAAAAATCAGAGTAGAGAAATATACAGTATGTAAAAACATTGTGCCTGCCTGAATTAATAGGCCTTTTTTGCTACATATTGCTATGAAGAATGAGCAGCAAATAAGTGGCTCTCAGGCTAACAAGCTTATACATTTACAAATGAGTACAGCTATACTAATACAGTGTTATAAGTCGATTGTAATGCATTATAGGTATGTAACAGTATCATATAAACTATTACCAGCAGTTTCCCCTCTCGTTTTGTGGGCTACATTAGGAACAGTTAAAATACTAGCATCATATAACCTAAGGGTTCTTGTTGGTGCACAAACCATGAAGAGCTTTGTATGTGAGTAAAATAACCTTCAAATCAATTCTAAAAGAAATGGGGAGCCATTGCAGGTGAGCTAAAGCAAGAGTAATGTGCCTTCTTCTTCTCGTCTTTGTTAAAAGTCTCTAGGCCAAGTTTTGAATTTGCTGGAGTTTTCCCACAAGCTTTTTTGGTATAGGCCAGTAAAGAGGGTATTACAATAGTCCAACTTGCTGGTTTGGCGACATTTCTCAAGGGGGGGAAGTATGTTGTCTGTTACTATCCCCGCTGCCGGCTTAATGGCGGAACTACTCTGTCGCCCCACGCTGTGTTCGTACCGTTTATACAGAAAGGCAAGGTAGAATGACGGCGCAGTCTTGAACAGGCAGGGTGAAAGGGGCTAATGTGGCTGCTGACTTAGCTGCAGAGCAACAATGTCCCGCATTCTGTGTCCGTACCTTTTTATAACAGCGAGGAGGAATAATAGCGCAACAGTCACGCCTTGAACAGGTTGTGTAAAACACACACACGCATACTGATCTCCTGCAATTTGGTGGCCATTTCAATGGCTTCCTATAAGCCTCGATCCAGCACCTGTCCCGTCTGTTTCCAAGCCTTCCTGCTGTGGTGATAAGAAGCAAGGCATTACAATTGTCATTTCACATTTTGACCCACTATATTTGTTTTCTGTTTTAATGTCCATCGCCCACCCATCTCTTGGTCAGGAGAAATAACTCGCACGCAAGAAAGAAGAAAAAAACACCCTGCTTTTGCAGCTATCAAAGCTGTCAGGTCAGCCATGGCTCGGGGCTAAAAAAATATGGAGCTGTTCTGATGGATACCTTTGCCACATCCCCAGTTCAATTTGTTTGGCAGCTTTGGAAAGCCAGTTTGGTGTGCAAACACATTGTCCCATCCATTCCCATTCAACTAGCAAAGCATGAAATAACAGTCGAGGCCGTTTGGGAAGCACTCTGTTTGCAGACGCGGCGAGTCAGCGGCAGCCTGAACGTGCCGCCACGCACACATAATGCAGGTCTGGATTTCATCAGAGATAAGGGACCACTCCATGTGTCCTTTTAGATGTTTCACATTTTTATCAGTGGAGAGCTGATAGGTGTCTTTGTGTACATATGAGTATGCTGAACTCGTACCCACTCATAACGAGCTAATGGCACGACAAATAGGATGGTGTGCCTATATATTGTATCACACACCCGTTAAGACAATACAATGACCACAGCTATAGAATGTTCAACACTGTTTTGTTTGAAGTTGATAATTACTGAATTATGAATACATATCAGAGATGATGTACTCACTGTAAGTTGTAAGGATCTTATATGAACTTCATGGTTTGTCTTTTTATGGAGTAGAAGTAGTTAGACATTACTGGAGGATGATAGCTGGTTTGGCCAAAAGTAAAAAATAAATATAGACTTTATTTCAGACATTTAACGAAAACCAAATCAAAAAACCCATTGACTTTGAGAGGAGGAAACCTGAAGTGCAAAAATACTAGCTTAACCAGATATTCCTGCAGCACTCAGGGTGAATTGATGGGTCAACAACCTTGGAGTGTAACACGGTAGAACGTGGTTCATTCCCCGTTTTCTACTGAGAGTCAATGTCGCCAAAATCACGATTGTATCTTATAATAGGTTTATGCAGATTTTGCTCTCACAAAATAGTTATAAATCAGGGGTAGTCAACCACCATTGGCATGCTGGCAATAAGTGTGCGAGAGAGTTTTTATGGAAATGTTTAACCACTCTCTCATCTGCATGCCAAATTTCCCCCGTCACAGCCATTAGTAGATGCTGTGCCTTTTAATTAGTAGTTTGATTGATCAGCTTACACACGTTGCTTTCTTTGTAGACATTTTTAAAGTTTATTGCTGATGAACAAGATTGTTGGAAGGTTGGTAAGGTTAATGACTTCAACTCAGATGTGGATACTTTTATTGGGATGGCAGCCTTCTTGTACAGGGCTCTCATATATAATTGCAATGTCCTGATTATGGAAAAAAACAACAAAAAAAACACCTATACCTATATTTAAGATCCGTTGGAGAAAAAATGCTGTGGTGTCATGATTATTTATTGTTATTCCTCAATGTTATTATGGCACACTTCCATGAACATTATAAGGACGGCTCTTCAAATAAAGGGTGTTTTTAACATCTGTTTTTTTCAACACTTTTCTTCTAAACCTGTTAACAATATCAGCAGGCAAGTTGAGGCTAGGCTTCATGTTTCACTGAACATCTGACTCATTGACCAGGGCCACGAAGGATGACAGTATAATAACCAACTACCCTGAAGACGTATGCCTCCTCTTTTTCTCTCCATTGCCCCATTTGTTTCCCACAAACCTGTGTCAAAAGCTTGAAGAAATGTAAACGTGAGATCTCAAAGGCTGCTTCGGTCCTCAACACTTCCAGGCTGAAGGGGCTTATTTGCGAGAGTTGCGTCATCGCGTGATTCCCGCTTGGAGAGCTACCTGCCAGCGATCTCACTTCCTCGCTTTGCCACAGATGTCTCCTCATGCAGCACAACATCCTGTCTCACAAGCCAACATGTGCCAGAAGCAGAGGAGAAAACGAGACTTGTGCAGACATTTTTTTTTTTTTCCCTGAAACCTGTAATTTAGCTCACCCATGATTGTCATGTGTGTGGCATGGTGAAAATAACTTTTTGCTTTAATGGCTAAAACTATGTCAGATGACCCATTAGACAGTTGAGTAAAGTGGCTCGGAGGGGCCCAGAATTAAGTGACAGGTTTCAGAACTAATAAATGTAATTGTGAATTGAAAAATGCAGCCTATTAGGACAATTACAGTTCAAGTGCTTGTCAAACCACAAAATCCAGAAGATTGCTGCCTGAGATCATTTGGGCAAACTCAGAAATAACACCACATACAGTATATTCACTACACTATTGTTCTGGTCGATATCTGTGAAAAAAAAAGTCATATAGACTTCCCGGTAGTGTGTCATGTCTCTGCCTATTAAGCTTTTTGCGTGTTTTTTTAATGCCCCATTCCCATTACCAGCTCATCACATACAGGCCTCACGGTCGCAGTTTTAACATTGTGAATTCAAACACAACTACTCGACTCACAAAATTGGCGTGTTATCGATCGGCCATTTGGTGAGACCAGGCTGCCCCCGCCCACCAGTTCCCACATACTGGTCCACTTCCAATCATTCCCCACGGACCGTCAACTGTGCTTCTGCTTAAGCCTTCAGCCATTCTCTCTGCCTGTTATGACACCCAACCCACCTTTTGGACTCCTGCTCTTCAGCCTGATGCCCTATTGGATACGTTTGCCTCTTCTTCCTTGCCTGCCTGGTTTTGACTTAGGCCTGTTTTAGACCTTGAGTAAAGATATAATTTTACCGGCCTGGTCTCAGAGTCGTGCCATTTTTGCTGAGCCTCGACAAATAAAGATGAAAAAGATTAAGTGTTAAATGACAATTAAGATTGTTTTCTGTGTCTTAGGTCCAGGTTCCATCGAGAGTTCTCCACTTGCTCCGCCAGGAGAAGGTTATTCTCTGCTCTTCAGTCCAAGTAAAGCTTCATATCAGTTTTCAAATTCAGCTGCCCTTTTCGACCTCCATCTGCTCTCATATCGATGTTAGTAATACTCAGGCCGAGTGATGGAGAACATGTGGAGGTGTGAGACTTGGAAGCTATTTCACCAATGTACAGGGTGTTCAGACAGGAACAAATGTCTCTGTAATAAGTACAACATTTACACTGCATGCACCACATTATATACATGCTACTTTTATAGTATCAACCCCGCTGTGTTTGTATTTTGAAGCAGCAGTAAGAGACATGTCATTATATGAGTTCACGTGTCTTATCAGTCTTAAAAGATAATAAGAGAGACAACAAACGGATAAGAGCAGACCAGCCCCTCAGCTGTGATGCCAGAGATTTAACCTGCTGTCTTGAATTAAACACTGGTGAAGATATGGGTGCTGCGGAATATTCCTCAGTCAATCTCTGGGTCAGTGTTTCGACCCTCTCTAGAGAGAGCTGAATAGAGACTGAATGTCAGCAGGAAACGGTCAATAAGTTCTCCAAATAATTGGCAAAACGCATTGTTTGCATTTGGCAGTGCATTCCAAATCGTGACAAGTCACTATTGAAAAATTAATCAATGGTATGATGCGACGATGCTTGTATTTTAAAAAGGCCCATCTTGGGACGGGCATTGGTTGCAATAATACACATGTGCTTAAGTTTATTGACTCTGGAGTACCTTTTTGCATACTTGTCCAATGACAGATGTAAGTGCATCTCCTCAAGATATGAGATGTAATCTACTCTATACCTTAATTTTGCCAATATGTGTGCTGTGTTTATCATTTCCGTGAGTATCATTCATGTTCTCCAGAAAGAAAGACAAAAACATGACTGCTTGACACAAATTCTGGCTGGACTTCAAAGTTGCTTCCATCTTAACTGCGAAGAGAAATAACACTGAGAGAGACTACTTGTGGGTGAAAGAGTAAATATGAGCCACAGTTGGTGTGAGAGAGAGGAAGATGAGAGTGAAGCCACCCCCTGGCCTGAGTCAATACTGATCTTAGTAAACATAAATAGGCTTGGATCTGTTACATCCACACATGGACACTTGACAAGGAGACTATTGATCAAATCCCACCAAAGGGAAGAAATACAGGATAGGTAAGAACACGATTGCACACAAAACTTTTGGTAGACTATTGGATCCTGAAAGAGAACAAAATACAACGGAGCACTGAGCCTGGTAGTATGACGTCTATTTTCAAAGAGGTTAACCAGCAATATGACAAATCTGAATATATCTTTTGAGTAAAGCATACAAAAGAATATTGCCACACGTTGCTTTTACAACACCCGAAGAGATGGTTATGAGTATCCAAGGACATGTTTCTCAAATGACCTGAAACCACAGGATTCATGATGTTTCTATGCAACAATAAAACACATTTCAATGGGGACTTTGAAAGAAGGAGTTTGTCAGTCTGGGATGGTAAAGGTCAGAACATCAGCGTATGCAAAACAATGGTCACTATGTCTTCTTAATACTAGTGGATGATTACTTACCATATTTATAAAGGATTATCTTATCTTATATTATCTTAGAAGATGCATCTAATCAAAAAGTAATGGGTAGGTGGAGCGTTGTATTTCCACCACTGGATATTTTGAAAAATAACATAATGCTGTGTCTAAGATCAGGGCCTCTTTTCTTTGAAGTTGATGTTGCCAAAGATAAAGTCTTTAAGGCTACCAAATACAACTTTTTGTTTTGAAAAGTGATTGCTGCTTCAGAGCTGAAACTGCAATCCTAAATTGTACCGAATTTGGAAAGGACTTCAGATTTGATATTCGTGGCTGCTTTCCCGAACTGGAGAAAGCTCACAACATGCAATCAAATGCAATCAAATGCAGAAACACAGCATTGCTGCCTCACACAGGTCTGCCATGTAGTGGGGTCTAATTAAAGCTACGAACCCCGATGTATTCTTTCCTACTTCTGCTGTGGAGGACTGCTGAGGGGGAGCAAACCCTGCTAGTGCAAAGACAAACAGACTTATTAAGCCAAACAGGCCTATGGTGCTGCTTGATAAATGACAAGATAGAAAGGGAAAGTAGGGGGGGGGAAGAGCTTTTGATGGTGGTATAGAGGGGGAGAAAGTTCTCCACCAGGCAAACCACTCTGGGTTTATAAAACCGGCTTTATTAATGCCCAAATGGCAAGGCCCGTATCTCCATTCAGATATGCTCCCTAATGGAAGAGGGAAAAAAGAGAAACATTCGCTCCCAGGGCAACACTCTCGAGAGGAGAATTCTCCGTCTAAGCCTTGGCTGGCACCAAACCAATGCTGTAATTTGAGAGTAAATTACAGAAAAGGATGCAGAAGAGTGCAAGCAAAATGTGCTATTTATTCTGTTGCAGTTTCTTTAGTGTCTGCAAAATAAAATGATTCCTCAGTGCATAGAAACTGGCATGCCGCCAGACGTTTGTCTGCAGAATAAGAATTCAGTGTACACGGAGCATACTTTCCGCTCTGTTCCCCGTTCGCCTTAATACCTTCTCGGCTGTGGCCCTGATTCGCCCGGCCTGACATGAACGTTAGTCTTTCAAAGTTCAATCAGTCATTCCAACCACTTCCTAGTGACAGGCCAAAGAGAACAACATGGCCACAAATCAAAGGTGAACGGGGGAGCCCCTCTTACATGAGCAGGCTGGGGAGATGTATTGCTCGAGGCTTTTGAAATGCAAAGGAGGAGAAGGATGTGTTTACATGATGACATTGTGTTTATCCATCAAAAGCAGATTCTAGAGCGAGGCGGCGTCGTCGCACTATTTGGAGATGGCGGATGACTGAGCGCTCGGCAGAGCCTGGGTGGCACGCCAATCTAACAGCCAGGTCCCACTGGTGATGGAGGGCAACAATCGTATTTGGTGCCACATCTTTCTCCAGCTCCGTGTCTGCTTTTCGTCATTCCTCTGACAAACAAAACAAAATTCAGAGGCAGGGCTCGCTTTCTGCTTGCTGCGGTGACCCAATGCATGCTGTATAATCACATCCGGTGCTATAGTATTGGAAGGGAACCGCTCTTCATACTTTACACACATACGTTACATTCTTGAAACAGGGAAAAACGGCAAATGAAGAGAGAATTTTCAATACAATTCCACATTTTCGTCCATTGTATTGTTTCCCGACCCTAATGACATTTTTTTTGAAAAACCCTCAGAGGGCAGTTACTACGGAGCCCACAATATCCCGCAATTACATTCTGTGTCCACAAACTATTATCTTGTGGGCACAAGTGATCCAGATCCCAATCTTGACAAGTGTGGAGAAATGATCCTGTACACAAGATATGAACTCGTACACACAAATTATTATCTTGAGCACACAATATAATAACTAGCATGCGCACAATATGGATCTTGTGCAAAGAAGGTATTAAGTTGAGTGGAAAATGTACAATGTTTGGGACTTAGGGGGCTTTGTGAACTGCAGCATCTCACCCCATTCGGAACAATTTCTCTTGGCTTTGGGAAGGATCTGTCTTTAAGGTTGAATGTGTGACAACATGGCTTTTAAGATAGGCACGCATAAAGTGAGACACATTAGATGAGAGAAAAAGAAATGTGAGAATCCTCAACCTGTCATTTCGAAAGCTTCTGAGGCCCCCCGACATGACTCTGAAGATTAGGAAAAGGCCACAGAAATATCACAGGGTTTACTCTCCGATGACAAACATCGCCGTGCGAAGACAGACACCAGGTGGTGGAAAATATGCAAATATGGGCCACATGCTCTAAAGCTGGACTCTAGGGTGCCTCCTAGCTCATATTAGTCATGACTCGCTGGCAGCGTGCACTGCATGGATATACTAAAGCACAGTTTGGACAGATGAACAGGCATATGAAGAAAAACTGAGCGATGACAATGATCGTATCACTGACACACAGTTTAGAGTGACATATGATGGTGAATACAGTGATGGGGCCACACTGGTTTTTTCAGGTTTTAGCTTTCAGCAGTCTACAGCTTATTCGCTCCGGGGTTTGACTAACAAATGGGAAACAGAAATCCGCCTCTAGGGTGAAACATTATTATGAATCTGAAAATATAACAAATTGAACAAACAGACTATAGTCACCCTTACAGGACAGTCACATGTGAACGTCTAACATTTGAAGAGGACACATGTGTTCTTCATGTTGGTTTTTTCACATGTAAACTCCATCACGTGATCATTTCACAGTTGGAGCATTGGCATAGCAGGGCAGCCGAGCTTCTTCATGGTTTAGAGACAGTGGAGAACTCTATATTCACCCACCAAACAAGTTGCATTAGCAGAAAGAGCCGATGGAGAACATTTTCAGGCAACATTGTGTTAACTGACAAGCTATGCACGCCAAAACCGTCTTAAGTTGGATTACTTTTTTTCCTACCTGCTGTGCAATGGCCTTAGAATAGATAAGGCTGTTGTGCAGAGATGCTGCTGACCTCGGAGCTTATCACGGTGGAAATTAGCTTGCTCGTGGAGAGCGCACGTTGCAGGAATAAAAGAGGAAATTCACAGTTTACACCTCGTAACTCACCAGAGCAAATATATAAAAGAGCTCAGCAAGAGATCATGGTGTGCGCTTAGAGGTGCTTGGGTGCAAGGCAACGGGGGGGGGGGGGGGGAAATAAAGTTCCTTGCAAAAGTTCAGTAGATGTTTTCTACCATGTTTCCACCTTTTGGTACAAGTTCTACTACAGCTTTCTTGTCTTTTACAAGATCAGCTTTAGAAAATGCTGTGGATCAAGATAAAGAGAAACCCAGTGAAAGGGGTTTAGGTGACATTTTGTCTTGACATCTTGTAACAGTGCTTGACCTAATATTACATTTGAGTTTCCCAAAGAGGCACCTTTGTGGTCATGGACATATACCTGTTAGCTAACTCCATATATTCAAAAGAGAAGAAGAGAAGCAAGCCGAGTGTGTTTTTACACCACAGAGTAACTCATCCATCAATACAAACTTACTACTGGCATGCATTCAACACCAAGCATTCTTTATACTCAACATCTTTAAGAGTATATATTGCATTTGGAATCAGGAGTCTCTTTGCTCTCATTTGCAGCAATCACATATGATTCAAAGCAAGAACTTGAAACATATACTGCCAGCTCTCGCCCTCCACCATGCTAACCTGCCTGGGGGGGAAGCTGGTAGTGAACCATCCTTCACTGGATGTTGTTGTTGAGATGTATTATCAATCATGTGACCACATAGTGCACAGATTTGTCACATGATCGGTGGATAGCGTTATGTCTGGACCTGATATTACAATCCTTCATAGATTACGGTGCAATCAATGTGTCATGTCACATCCTTCATGCAAACAAATACACTGACACAGACACACACACTTCCACATTACATGCTTTTACATAAGGACAATAAGCTTATACATGATGCCATGCATGTTAAGGGAACGCCCCCTAGAAGCTTATGTGCAGTGCATCGACCTCCTTCCAGCAGTGAGAGAGAAAGAGTATGTGTAAGATTAGGACTGTTAAGGTACTTCTACATATTCTTGCATGGCAAGTGAATTAACTGAAACTGCCTCAACACTAATTAGATATTAAGTCAATGTGTTTGAATGACTGTGTTCAGTCAGATCCACTAAGGGCTGATGTACTCCATTGGCTTTGGTCTGGCCCCCATCAGGCTGACACAGTCGTTTCACTTTGACTAAAGCAAAAAAGACAGAACAACGCATGTCTGCCCATGAATATGCTTGAAACATTTGAAAGAGATGGGATTCTTTATCATCCATCTTAACACTACTATGATAGCCTCCAGAATAAACTTCATGTTAGACATAATTACTCCTGAGATACAGTCGTGGCTAGCCGCACCCAATTTAAAGCAACAGGGCATATTCTCCATTAATTAATGATATAATAATATAAAACATTATACGTTGTAGAGATTGTAAAGCCTTCTGAGACAAATTTGCAATTTTAAGCAATAAAATAATTGACCAGAAACATAGTTAACATCTAGACATGTTTGACTAGTTAGTGCAAATCAGTACACGTCAAATAAATCTGCCACTAAAAAGAGTAGAAGAAGAGGATGCGAAGTGGAAACAAAACAAGTTGCCTTTGCAAATCTACAGGAGAAAAATGGAGAGTGGTTGAATTAGTATCAATTAGGCAAGTTTTAATTGTTCTTTTATGTCAGCCTGAAATTGGCCATGTTTCATGCTGTCGGGAGAAGAAGGCAATACAAATGGGGTGACGCTGACAGTAGATACATCTGATGAGTCATGTGAGTTAAGTGATTGCTAAATCAGAATTATTGAGCAAATGCGTTTCCATATTCCACTTAGCGCAGCAACTGTTTTCTGACAATGACAAAAAACACCTTGAGTGGTATGAAAGTAGGTCTTTTGCCTCCATCAAAAGTTCTTTCACATCGCTCATATTCACTCTGCTTAGTGGAGAGGGGGAAAAACTTCACATGATCAAACTTTTTCCGATGAGGCTCTATTATTAAAAAGACCCTTGATCTTACCACTTAGTGGATGAGTGAGTCAGCACGCAATGTGACCTGCCTGACACCCACATAACTATCTGTAACACTGTTGAATATCAAAGCAGTGAACACAGCATGCTCCTCTTTGATGACAGCAAGGAAGGTGTAAACAGCGTGCATGAGCATGCATTTCCCCATTTTCAAACTACTTTGGATGCACTGGGGCTGTTGGACATTCATGACATTTGCATATTTATTGTGGATATTTTATGGTCCCCAGATGATGAACCTTATTTTACTTCGGACAGTCCATGAGCTTTTTCTCTAGCACCAACCTTAAATCAGAAAGGCACAAACAGAACATTGTATCTTGTGATCTAATAGGCAGATTGCCATCATGGCAGCAGATAATTGAGACAGCAATAAGACAGACCGGTGCCTGCCACTGAACAAACATTGGACAGTCCCTTCGTATCCCACAATGAAAATGCACTACATTAGGAGACCGACCCAATAGACATGAGCCAATAAAACCAAAGTAAAATATACCATAATGGCATCCAAAGGGATATCTGGAACATGTTGAAGGAAAGACGCTGTGATGATTGTGCCGTTTGTCAATCGTACACACCTATGGGGAACATGCCATCTGGGTAATCAGCAGTCAGCATGACCTCCCCCCATCCACACATCTGACCATCGTCATGCAGTACAGATCTGCCAGCACACCCGCCTACACAAACACATTCCTATACTGTTGTTTTTTGAGAGGACCTTCCAGTTCATGGAGTTAGTTACCTAGCCCGTAACACTAATGTAATACTAATATTGCCATTTCTGTTTCGACCACTTAAGCCTGGCAACAATTTTCTTCATACAAAGATACAAATACACAAATACAGTTATTAGCACACATGAATGTCATGTCCAATTGCACCTGTCACAGCTGACTTCCGTGAGTTGTTTGTGTCCCATGGTACTTGACAAAAGCCAAGCCACCTTGGCTTGGTGAGGAAAGAAAAAGCCAGCGAGGATAATGAAGAATGTCGGCTGCAGGTGTGGGTGGATACTTGGCCCTGTTGCTGGCCGCTGTGATCAAGTGGGAGCGGTTCTGACATGATAATGATACAGCATGAGCACTTTGGCTGGCCAATTCTAAATGTGGAATGCCACAATTTCCAACACTGGAATGCACAAAAGAAATGTTGGGGGTAGAAAGGCAGTGCTTTCAGCTGTGGTGGGACAAAAGCGCTTGGGAAGCAGAGAGTTTGGAACACACAGCAAGGTGACGCTGCATTGGGTGAATAACTGGGATTCTAAAGAGCGAGTATTGGGTCACCAGGCGTCTGCACAAGTGAGATTGATCAGAACTCTGGAGCCGCTATTGCTGTCGAGAAACATCAATCGTTAAAGTCAGTTACAAGGCTGAGCAGGTTTTCACTTTCAGTGTCACAGAGTGTTCTGAGGCAAAGATAATCTTACTTATTTCAGGCGTCACATATAAACATACATCACATATTCTTTTCCAGATAGAAGCAGCAATCTTGCTTAGGCACTGATGTCTCTCTCTAAATAGAGAATCTGTATTTTCCTTCAATACGAAGGCAACAAGCTGCAACAAGTATTGATCCGTACATGTCGTGCAGCTGCAGTACATATTCCACTGTCTGCCACTGAAATAAAATGACAGAAAAAGCCAATGACATTGTATTCAAAGGGAGATTATTTTATTTGGCTCGTTGCTGTTTCACATCATAACTGAATTTTGCATGCATATTGTGTTATACCTCATGTAACCTTTGCGGTTTTATATTTAATGAACATTGAACTTTGTCATATCCTTAGTTGTTATTATTTTACTCGCTAAACATATGCTAAAACAATGAACACAATGACGCATTACCAAATTCCTCTACAGTACCTAATGGATAAAATAGTACAAGCAAAAAAAGAGAGAAAAGCAATGCCATCTTTTTAGAGAGCAGCCTGAAAGATCTATTGTGTGCATTCATGGTGCGGATGGTTTTCATTTTATATGTAAATTCTCGAAGTCAGTCCAACAGAAAAATCTCAAGACGGCCCTACTATCTTGTTCTCGTGGATGTAACAACCTCACAGTGGTTATACCAGGGTGAGTAGGATTGCAGTATTCTGCACACGTTGAATTAAACTGCATTGATTACAATAATTTTAAAAGAGTCACACTGAATTAAAAGTACGGGTGTGAGATAGAGCACAGCATCGCTGATGACTGCGGATGAGAAATCAGGCCTTTGCTCTTATCTAGCTTCGACAGCCAGCCAACAGCAGATACAATAGTGAAGGATTTTATAGGCAGCAAGACCTCAAAGGAGGGAGGCCAAATGCCATTGATTTGTGAATAAAAGAGAAACTAATTTTGGCAACCATGAGGGCCAAAGGATCCCTTTAGTAACACAGAATAAAGCTGATGTTCTTCTTCATTCAGGTCTGCTGCAGATTTGGACTCCACTATAATGTGATCATTCGCCAACCTAGAAATCTGCATGTTATCTCAAGAATTCCCTGAGATACAATAAAGCGTGCAATGGGTGTAAGCGCAGAGACATCAGGCTTGCCGTTTCTTTAAAGCAGGTCAATTCTTTGTGAAAGTTCCTAGAGCGTTGAAACCTGACAATTATCTTTCACTGGCACAGTCTTTAGATGTGTGCAATGGTCGAGAGGTCATCAATGTTTTCTTTGTAAGCCCTGGAAGATATGCCAGACAGCGAATCATGAGATGGCTCTGAGATAAGAGAGAACTCTCTTCTGCTGCAAAAAGACACAATAAGATAACATTGTTTTTCCACCTTTGGTCATAATCCAGCAGTGTTGGCTACTCTCATGAGATCCCCTCTATGCATTCTAGATATAGCACAGCTGAAAAGGACAGAAGGGCTCAGTTACATACTACTTCTATGCGATGAAAAAAAGCGCTTTATATATCTACATTTGTTTTCTTGCACAGCCATTGTATCACACCCATTGTAGTGAATGTGTTCTTTAAGTACCGAGTTGATTCTGACACAGGAATACAACAATTATAAAGATCACGGTAACTTCATTCTGGCTTCGGTTAATCAAATCTGCTGTAATTCCAGAATTGAGGTTAAGAAAACCAGGAGTTTTTTGTTTTTATGACTTGCAATTTTTATTTTACGATATGCATAAAGCTATTGCCAATAGGACAGTACTATTCTGAAAAAAATACACAGTGAAGAAATTCAAATTTGAAGTGAAATAAATACATAATTAAGAATAAAATAAAAATAATAATACAATAAAAAAACAAGCTTATCTCTCACATAGTAACCCAAAATATTGTGCTTCCACATTGTTTTCATACTGACACTTTGATAGAAGAAATATATTTGCCGCTCTTGAGGAGATATTTTTCTGTCTTGCATTCTTTCATATGCTGCTATTTTTCCTAATTCAGTCACCAAGTCCTGAAAATGGGTCTCTCCGGGTGACTTCCAGTTCCTGAGAATGATTTGCCATCCAATGATAATAGCAGTCTGAGTCAAAACACTTCAGTGAATGTGGAAAAGCAGATACCACCTTCCAGTCTCTAATGTATGAAGCTTTGGACTGACAACAAATGGTTTTAGGATATTTGCGATGTAACATTGAATCTTTGTCCAGAATTGATGGATTTTGGGGCATGTCAGCACATGTACAGACTCATCAGCACTTCAGTTCTCAGAAGTTGCTAATCTCATCCTATTCATGTTCATCAAATGCCACACCCAACTCTCTTTCCCAGACAAATTTAATTCAAAGACCTGGAGAACTATACATGTTACTCATCTGCTGACTTTGCTCTGGATTTTGCTAAAACACGTGATGGTCAATATCTGACAGCCCTGCGAAATCCTGGATTTATTGTGAAATGCCTGACTTCATTTATGAATCAGGTTAAAGCCATCCCGCACTGCCAACGCAGTCTGACTCCCAACTCCTCAAATACGCTTGGTAAATGATATATAGTCATTTTGATGAAAACATCATCACAAACAACAGTTCAATGCAGTGGATTCTGTTGCAAGATAGTCCATCACCTCAAATACTCAAGCTTTCAACACAAAATGCGAGTATAATCCGACGAAGACCCTGAGAGCAACAGCTTTTACCAAACCAGGGCCTGTCTAACATCTCTCATCTGTGAAAAACATCCCAGTGCATCAGCAAGTTCTTCCACTGGTCACTCATCCCTTGAACCAAAGTATAATAACATTGCCCAAGAGTTCCCAGGCTCCACTGCTCAGCTATTCAACCAGCCCCTGACTCTCAGAGTGCTTACTTAGCATTTGCGTCACAGTAGCTACTGTGATAAAGCATTGGACCCAATTGATTTTGTGCCAGTAGTGGGTCTATTCTGGTATGCTTTAGTCTCCTTTTTTTCCTTTCACCACCAGACCTCCTGTGCTTTTTTCTGCTTTGGATAGCACAAAACAAAGATGTGCAGCCTCTCACCACCCGTGTTGGGAGGTCAACCCCTCCTGGCTATCAATAGTTTTCAGAGCCGGTCAGAGAGACAGAGTTGACACTGTGGACGGCTGTAAATCCTGCACACTGAACATACCATTGGACAGACACTTAGTACATCCTTATACAAAAGTAACCCTTTTGTAAAGATCCTTTCTTTTCCACATTTTAGGGCCATATCAAATATGCACCACGAATCAAAGGCTGCCGTCACACATGTTGGGTCATTTTCCATGTACTTCATATATATACTTCACTAACTGGATTGTTTTTAATACAAATGTTATGATTATACGTGTATGCAGATTGCACAGAATTTGTAACTCATGATGATATAATCTTTAATGGGGAATGCTTACAAATTGCTAGACATGCACATGATAAATATATGACACATATGTTTTATGGTGAATGATGAGGGGAGCAAAGGAGCAAGGAGTTCAGACCGGCTGCTGGGGGCAAGAAGTAGCAGTAAGAATGTACATAAATGGACAAAGATGAAAGTAAAGAAGGAGGAGGGAGGAAGGGAGGAAGGGACGGAGAGGGGGAGGATGGCTAGGTGGTCGAATGAATGAATGGGTGGATGGACAGATGGGGGTTAGGTAGCTGGAGGGAGGTAGGCTACATATTGGCATCGATCCACAGGAGGGCCCATCAAAGAAAGAGTGACATTTATGGCGCCGCTGACTGCGTCGGCCCGCCCCCTCAGCAGCAGGCACAGAAAGCCGTGACATTGTCAGCTGTGCTGGGAAAGCTGCCGCTGCTCTCGACTACTGCTGAGCCATAGACATTTTCTCTATAGAGTCACAGGTCGAAGGCCGAGGGGTCTTGTTAGCGGCAGAGGGTGATATACTTGTTCTGTATTAAACATGGATTTGGAGCGAATGAAACACAGTTGGAGTGCAACGTCTTATTACTCCCAAGAGAATTTGCGTTGCACATGTAATGAGCACATATCTTAAAAGAAACACAGCCTAGATAACAAGGTGTCGTCAAGTTGCATCGAGTTGAATCTTTTAATGCATTTTTAATACCACTTGTGCATATTTATGGGCGTATGAAAATGACAAATGGAGCTTAGTGTTTTTTTAATCAGGGAAATTTGCTCTTTTCCTATTAATGCATGTTTTCTGTGTTGACTCAATACGTTAGCTGACTTTGAGGGTTCCCTCGATTCTCCGAAACCAATGTGATTTTGGCATGACCCCTACCAACCAATCACCTTGTTGCTGTCAGACCTGGATCGTGCTGTTTTGAGCAGTCATCCAATCATCGCCCCCCATGTGCCTTACCTCTACCCTTTTGTCTCCATTCTTCTTCACGGCATATATTAAATACCCCCCCCCCCACCCAAAAATAAAAAATAAAAAACAACTATCTGAATGTGCGCACCAAATAAAAGCCTTTTTTTAGAGAGGGATAAATATATATATAGACTTCATCCAGCACTTAATTTTACCTTCTCCACCAACACCAAACCTCTAAGAACGGTGCTACATATAGACCCAGCTGCTCTGCTAATTCTCAAACAAGCGCAAAATCCCATTCCACCCACTTCAACAGCAAAGTTAAAAACATCATCAACCCTAAAACCCTTTCAACTGTATCTACTGCTGATTCCTTCTACTGCATTTCACCTGTGTTAAGTCAAGGGTAACTTTGGTATTCTTCAAACTGAACCCTATTTCCCCACGTTATTGCGTTTAATTGACTAATGGCAACATGTTTTTAACCGGTCCAGTATTGAGAGATAACGCAAATATCTTTCTTTACCTTTCACTTGATCCGGTGTGTTTGTTATTAGGTGTCTCCCTTGGAGAAGTCTTGTTCTGAAATCCTGTGCAGCATCCACCTTATCGAAATTAGCTAAATATTGAAAATTACCGAAGTTGACGTCCCTTGCGAACAAGTCTTTTAAATGCCAAGACTACACATGCTCACCCGGTTCCTCTTGTTCTTCTTTTGAGTGTGTCGGTTTTCTTTCAAATGCCCAGCATCAGGCACTGTGTGTTTTAATCTACAATATAGACTGGCCAGGCTAACACTGGGTTTATTCAAGAATTGTCTGAGCTTCTTTCACTTATTATGATTAAAAATGGCTGAGTTCTTATTCTTGAATTCTTAATTTAATACACACGTTTGTTGTCTCTCCATGCCTGCATTTACAGACAATTATTTTTAACCTCTTTGAGTCTTTCAATCTTGAAAAGTTTGTCAAAAATTCTACTCATAATAAGGGGCATACCCTTGTCCTCGAGTCGTCTTGTGCTGTTCCTCTGAATAATATTGAATTGCTAGATTGTAATGTCTCCGATGAGGCTGTGATCTGACATAGCGTGCTACTGCTTCCAGCGCCTAAGCCATCTACCTGCATTGGGTCTTTTAATTCCAAGTCAGCTTGCAGTTTCTGCAAAAAGTTCTTAGCTGCCTCTGCCCATGATATCTTTAATCAGAAGACTGTCTCTGTCAATGATGTATTAGATAATTTTAATAGAACATGTCAGACAATCCTTGATGACATTGCCCCTATCGAGATGAAAAGAACAAAACACAATGCTGGCTAAATGAGCATACAAGGGATTTATAGAGGCCATGTCGGTAAACTGAGGACAAAATGTAATAAAGACAAGGCTCAAGGTATCTTGATGCTGGCCTATCAGTGCACAGTTAAAGAAACAGGGTATTCCTATTTCTCCAATTTAATGGCTAGTCGCTGCCACAACCCCAGGGTTTTACTTCAGGCAATCAATTCAGTGATTAACCCTTCTCCGAGCCAGCATATGGAAGCATCCACTGAGACAGTCGAGCAGTTTCTCCACCATTTTTTTTAATAAAATAGATGACATTAAGCTCCAAATCACACCTGTGACCAAAGATCTTCTAATCTGTACTGAACCCTCTGCAAGCATGTCTTGCTTTCAGCAAATTGCAATGCTATAATTATTAGAGTTAATCTCCCACTTAAATTCCTCCACATGTCAATTACACATAAAGGTTATTACAATTATTATTATTATCATCATTATCATATGATAAAAGTTGAAATGGAAAAAGACGGTGGGTGACCAAATTAAATACGCAAAGATATTCATTTAGACTCAGTCTTTTTATTTGGTCTTGTTATTTTCCTTGCTTCAGCATTTGAATTAATTATTCAATGTTAAGCCCTGAACCGTTTCTGTAAGAGTACTATTAAGCTGGCTTACCAACAAGGCAGAGCAGGCAACTACCCACTCCGCCAAGCTTCCCAAAAGTCCCACGGTTCCAACAACTCAACGTCAATAGCAAGTAAGTATATACATACATACACACCAGCCTGCTGTTTCAAGCTTCCTATCAAAAAGCAGACAACCCTAGTTAAGTATGGCCCATTCACAACAATCACCTCTGTAGACTGAACACAAGACCAGGGTCACGTTTATCAACTCGCACTGAATACCCTCTCTCTCTTACAGTATCAGTAACGAAAGCAGAGTTGGCAAGGCTACCCATTTCAACGGTATCATATTGACGTCTTGAGAGTCTCCAGCATCCTGGTGGCAGAAGAGAGCAGTGGTATTAAACCTTTTCGAGTCGCGACCCCCCAGAATAATCAGGTTAATGTTTGTGATCCCTAGGCTTCGTCCAAAGGCATTGTGGATTTTTGACGGGTTCCATTACTCTCTCTCTCTCCCTCTGACCTGCTAGAAATCTCTGTCAGAAACTTGTGTGCTCACTGACGGAGACTATCACAAATCAACTCAATAACATCTATTCTTAGGCAAATTACACCAATGGTACCACTAGAATAGAGCGGAACAGCAAAGCCAGTGATCAGGTGTCATCATCCAAGTTAATACCAAGTGGAAATGGGGTCAAAATTCAGGGGTAAAATACTGGAACAGGATTTTAAAAGGCTTAAGAGTTTCTAAAGCAGAGGAAAACATTTTGGGAAGACAAAGACATGTGAGAAATATTCTCCAAACAATGAATGACTGAGTTACTGAAATGCTACAGATTGGATTGTGCAGGGATAATAGTTGTGGTCAATCTCATTAGATGTGCGCTCACATCTCCCATCCGACGCAATATCTCTAGCTGAAACATCAGAAATGAAAGTGATCACAATACTAACATATTTGGCAGCTGGAGAAATGCAACAGTGTTTGCTTGTTAATAGATTTACACGGAGACTGCTACTTACATAAAACCGTTGAAAGTTGAGCCATTTCCCCCCCTTTAATATCAAATAGATTAAGGACTTAAATCCCCACTGTGGTAAATAAACTTCAGTAAATAAATATAACTATCAGCATATGAAATGAAATTTGAAATGAAATGAAATGTATTTATAGAGCGCTTTTCACAGACATGACATCACAAAGTGCTTAACAGCAGAAATTTAAAAGCATAAAAAACCACAATGTGACCCTAGGGTCAATAAATTACATCCACAGAATAAAATAAAATAAAAAATGAAATAATAAAAATGAATAGACTACTGAGCAAAAAGCTCTGTGTTTTCAACCATTCTGTTACTTTAAAGTAGGCCTAGGATTTATTCAACAGAGATGTTTACTACATAAAAAAGTATTCATAATTAAACCATGTCTGAATGGATACAAAATGATATGCCCATCATCACTAAGAGTGCATCATTTATTTTTCTTTGGGTGATAAACCAATCATACATCTTCAAAAGAATGCATCATACTTAGTCTTCCTTGCTCAGAGTTGCCCAAAGAAGTTTTCCAAATCACTCCCAAACTAGGATTCCTTGCTAGAAATGCTAAATTCTGAGCTCTCTGAGCAATCTCAGGATGTTGAATACAGCCCTAATGATCTCTCTTTTCAAAACTGCATATTTTATTCTGTGAAAACCAATGAAGCTTTCATAAAAATATGACTTAATATCAGACATAAATACATAAAGCTCAGTCTTAGTTACAAGGCTTCATTCTTCAATCCTCCAGGCATACTCAGACACACACACACACACACACACACACACACACACACACATACAGACGCGCTTTACCCACTACTTACTGTATGTGTATGATTTGTGTTCCATCACTGGCAATCATGAAATGATTGCAGGGAGAGAATGGTGGGTAACAAGCATCACTGTTCAGCATTCCTAAACAGCCTTTGCTGTCAAGGGCATTTACACACTGCAGAGGTGGACGCATGTGTGGCCGTGCGCGCACACACACACACACAAAATCGTACAGATAAAAACAATCATACGTTTGGTAGACTGTCTTCACTTCAGTGTCGTACTGAAGTAGTTCATAATCTGCTGTGAGAGATTTATTGCGTTTGTTTTCCGATGATTTGTGTTTGTTTTTGTCTCCATTCCTTCCGTCCTAAATTTCAACATCTCCAAAGCACAAAGATTTTAAAAAAGTCGTACTAAATTCCTTTTTGCTTCAGGTCATCTGGTGCAGCTTTCTTCAAAATGAGCAACGCGCACGATTTTAGCAGTGACAGAAGACTCTCTACACAGTTTGTCATTTCTCACAGATTATCAACGAAAGGCCGAGCATCAATATTTCATTTGATGCCGCTGCTGCCGCTGTAGCAGACACCAAACAAACAATATTTGAGCATTATTGTCAGTAAATTTGTGATGGAGGGATTTGGTCTCTCATTCATAAACAATAATCCCTGCCAGCTTCGACGGATCTTATCCAGAGGAAAGGAAATGATAAAATGAAATGTCTTACTTATTGTACAGCTGGAGCCAAGATATTTGTGTTTGCAGGCTTCCACGATCACTCAATACAGAATATAGAACTGAGCCTTTGTGGCTGCAAACAGACACTTGTCTTTCTGTTTTTGTATGGTCCAAACTTAGTTTAAAACAAACTTGCTTAGTTGTTTTGGTTATGTTATTCCATCCACTTTGAAACCAAAGATTTTTGGAAAGAAATGAAAAGAAGACGGAGAGGAAGAGCTTCTCTTCTCGAGTGTAACATCAGTGGGAGTTTCTGAGAACTGGAGCCAGAGTTTTGTTAAAGGATAGCTCTGGTTTATTATAACGTGGGTCTTATTTTGGTCATTTTTGGGCATCATTTCTATCAGATATGATACACATACTCGACAAAGTCATTGCTGAGATCTGGGAACATAGAAAACAGTACCACAACAACGTTTCTCCAAGCAAGAAACAAGAGCAATCTGACGGGTTGCAAACAAGGCCAGAGTTATGCCAGAACACCCGAAGCACTGAAAGGGCGGACATTGTCAGCAATTATTACCAAAAAAGTACTGATGGTCAAAACCTCAAAAATAAGAATCAAGTGGTGATGGACCAGAATTCCCCTGATCCATCATCCATATTCTCACTGGACTCCTACTCAGAGACCTCATGAGATTATAAGGTAATTTGCCACGTCCATGTTTGGTACAGTACATTCACCCCAACGAGCCCCAAGGCAGGGGCAGCGCCGTCGAGTTTTAAAAAATTAAAATGAAAAGGTTGCCATGCATGTCATCCAGCTCATTAACTTTGGAGATGCCATTGATGGATTTGAGCCCGCTCCTCCTCTCAATGGCTCTCCATGCCGAGTAGCTAGAGTAGCCTCCTGAATTTACACCCAATCTGTGACCAGAACTCAAATTTCCTCCGCTGCCTCGGCAATTTCCAACTTGAAGAGGATGAAAAGCACATTGGGAAAAACAAAACCTAACTTCACGTGATGCAGATTCAAAAGAGCTACTCCTCTGAATCTGGAGGCATCAGGAGGTGATTTTTTTGGTCGGTTTCCTCTGTGATACTTGGGCTGTAGGAAGCCCATTAGGCTCCGGACCCTATGGGTGTGCATGACGACGTATTTATTTGAATATTCAGTGAGGGACAAGATGTAGGCTATTTTAAACTGTATGTTATACTTTTAGTTTCGTGAAACGGCAGCTTTCTGTATCCAGAGAAAATCAAGTCTGAAAATAAAAGATGAAATTGTTTAAAGACTTAAATATGCAACCGCCAGATGCATTACTTAGACATTAAAAAGAAACATTTGAATTTATACTCGTATGTTACTGAACTGTACATTTTATAACAACACTAAATAATCATGCATTTTATCACGCACTTTTCATTAAAAAAAATCTCAGAGTGCCATATATATGTTATATTCAACATGTGTGTGTTTTTGAGTTTCATAGAATGTGTTTTGATAATATTGTAATTTCTTCTGCTTCATGATTGAAGTTTGCTTTTTTCATGACATGCTGTCATAAGAAAAGCTCATGGATTTTGAGCTTCAAGGGGGGTTTACAAGAGACTCACATTGCAGTTTGACATATTGTGTTGTGTTACTCTTACCCTAGGGTGTTATGACTCAAGCTTTACAATAAAATCACTTTCATACATGTAGTATTTCTCGGTCTGTCACTAAAAACTCCTCAAAAATGACAATATACTTGAATTTTTTACTTCATATCAGCTGTTCCATGCAATAAAATGGTTATAAACAGGTATGGCGTTGGAACAGAAAAGCCTTCCCTGGAGTCTTATCTGTGCACATAGTCCTCAATGGCCGATGCGAGACAAAGCATCACGGGACATTAATGGTCAGTCAGGCTTGGCCCTGGAGAAGAAAACGCCAGCCAGATTGCAATCCCTCACCTTGATGCACAAATGGCCCTGCACACCAGGCCGAACCCTCCCATCCTCCGACCGCACACCGGAAATGAGTGATGAGTCTCCAGTTAAGATCCGCGGGAGGCCCGGGATTGAACAGAACTGCATTTTGTCACGCTAACACCAGAGGGGACATTTGAAACAGGATGACACCTCATGAATATCAAATGGCACCCTGCTTTTTAGCGTGACACACTTCACACTTCCTGGAATTAATTATCGGTGGATAATGTGGCAGGGACGCGGTCGACCACCGCTCCCAGTTTTCAAGGTGCTCTGAAGAACTTTTTGATGCTCATGAAGTTGGACAAAGAGGACTTTTTTTTCCCCCCCGAATTCAGTTAACAAGCAGATCAAACAGATCCACAGCGCTGTGATCAAATTAGACGGAAATAGCAAGTGTGTCATCATAATTATCAGGTTTGGACTTCGTTAAAAAAGCCACTACTTTAAACAATACATTGTTTCTTATTCACGTGCAGTGTTCTATATGTAATGCATAGCCTCCATGTGTCCTTCTGCTAGAGTGACACCTTGCTGCAGGCACACAGATGGATTAACTTCCAGAAGGGAGTTACACTTCCAACGTATTGGCTGCAGAGAATCCCTGGACTCCATTTCTCCATTCTACTATCCATGCCTCTGTATTAGCCAACTTCATTAATATAAAAGCCGTTAGAAGAGAGCAGGAAAGAGTCGCACCCTGGCCACTTCATCACAGCTCGGAGAGAGGAAGAGGCATGCTTGCGTAAGTAAGTGTGTGTGTGTGTGTGTGTGTGTGTGTGTGTGTGTGTGTGTCCTAGCCCGCTTCAAAGGCAGCCTCTTGGACAAGATCAGTGCTGTGACCCTGTTCCAAGCCTATCAACAGGCTGTAGGCTGGCAGGTTTCTGGAGTGGAGACCAGCCTTTAATCTGGGACAGATGAGAGAGAGACACAGCAAGAGACACACACAGAAAGAGAGAGAGAGAGAGAGAGAGAGAGAGAGAGAGAGAGAGATGGGGTGGTTTCAGAGAACCTGCAGAGTGAGGCAGCCATCCAGCTAATGGAGGGAAGCCAGGTATCAAAACACACGTTTGCATCTAAAGCGTACAAATAAAATAAGAGCAGAACGTACGCTGAACTGTTTTTTTTTTTCCCGTGGTCATCTGACGAGCACAAAAGCTTTTAATTCCGTCATGCTACGATAGTTGCAGAAAATGAGCGGAACAAAGTTGTCGCTCCTCTGGCGATAGCAACGTGCTCTCCTGCTTGAAACCAAGACTGAACCCTCAAACAAACCTTTGAAGGTCTGTCCCAAAGTGAGGCCGTCTTCACTTTCCTCAAATGTTCAGAACTTAAATTGGTCCTAACTCCTAACAGGGAACGCACAGACTTTAAGCTACTGTGAATTCTCAGGTATAACTTCAGCCGCAGAGTGCAACCATCAGGCTCACATTAGAAGACTGGACTACATTTCTTACGTCCCGTGTTTTACGAGTATACCATATGATATTTTAGTAAAAGACCCTCCTGTTTTCTCATCTGCTACCATTTTTATTTGCTGTCGATGGAGTCTTTTCTCAAAGCAAGTGTACAATTTCCACCGTGTTCAGCTGCTAGTCTTGATAAAGGTACGGTAACGTACATTACCCTCGAACTAACTCCATCAGTGCTCGCCACTGTGCTGCTCTTTGTTACTCTTCTCGAACAAGAATATAGTTTTCATCCTCTAATTACTTCCATTCTCTGTTCAGCCTCCTTTAATGAAACTCACCGTGCAGACGTGTTACACTGAAAGATTTAAAGCAAACTTTGTTATTCTTTTCAACCTTGACAAAGGCAGCGCACACCAGATCCACTCTTTCCGTTCTTATACCTTCCACAATGAAAGTCATTCACATAACATTCGCAGTTGAGTATTTCGCATTGTGTAAGGGCCTTAACAGGGATAATTAATTGCTGCTTAAATTAATAAATGAATGGAAATATGATTTTGCTTAAAAAGAGAGCAGCATGTTTGTTGAGTAAGGTATGACTCTGTTGCTGTGCTGTATTTGAAACACATTTTAGGTTTGATACATTACTTGCAACTGGACTTTACATGTTGTTCCCATTGAAAAAATAAATATATATATATGTATATATTTGGTGTGAGCTTGACCATTGTGCTCTTGCAATTTTCACGTCTTAACACTTCGATCCAAAGACCCAAAACAGATCTGGTTCCATGTGAAACGTCACCAGGGGTCTAGGCACGCACACAGCCAGGAATGTTGTTTGTGGCAGGGTCTGCAAGGGTTGCAGGCTTCCCAATGAGAAGCCTGCTGTGAGGGAAGAAGAGACCAGGCATGCCTGGTGGAGAAACACATGGAAACAGAGGGGGGTATATGATATGTTGAGAGAGGAAAAAAAAGCATTGATGTGAGAATGCAAGGATGGCAGGAATACGGAGTGAGGAGGAGGGAAGGCAATGCAAAGGAGTATCGTGTGTGTGTCTGCGTGATGACAGAACAAAAATAGAGATTAATGGAGAAGCGTGACTCACAGGAGAGTCGGTGCTCTGTGTATGTGTGTGTGTGTTGCATGTATAATGAACAATAACGTACCCTAACTCATTCACCATCTACATCGAGAAAGGAAAGTGAAAAGCAATCACACAGAAACACACACACACACACTTACACGACAACGACATTACCAATGCATCTGGGGTGGCAGGTGAGCGACATAAAGAAAGAGACACTGATTCATGTGCAAACACCGACATGTTTTCACACTGTGAAATAGCATCTGCATTTCAAAGTGTAAACATATCATGTCAGAAGTTATTATTTAATGTAGACTCTTGACGTGAACGGATAATTATTTCTTTGAATACCTGCTTTGGATTCTGCTCATGTTTACGTCCGATGTGAAGAAATGGCGACGTATGTTAAATCAGTTCACAAATAGAAGTGCTGGGCGGAAGCTGAATACATCTCGCTCTGTTGAGGGTTAAAGCAAACCAGTATACTGTAGATCAAGTGAGACTGTAGTGATAAGTGGGTTGTTGTAAAGCAACAATGTCATACACAGTTTAATGCATGACCTTTCAATAGATGTGTAATATTGAGCAGTCACATTTCAAGGATTTGGTCCTGTTCATTTGTTTACGTTTGTACAATGGAGAAACCGACACTGGTGGCCTTTATAGCGTGTGACATGTGCACTGTATTCCTCTTCAAGTATGGCCGAATATAATACTCTGTATGGAGAGTGCTGCACCTTCTGAATACTATAATTGGATAATGATAAATCAGTGGTTTCACTCTACCAAAGGCTATTTTGGCTGCTTGACTTTTTCATAATGGAGCCATTTTTCAAAAGGACCATGGAGCAAGGATACGTCTATTTAGGAAGGACCAGGGGCATTAACAGTAAACAAATGTGAAGGGAACACGGACTGCCCTTGTCTGTAACACTTTTGTATCTGGGCTGTATCTGTAAAAGTAGTTCTTTACAAGTGTCCAAACCCTATTAATGACTTGTTGCAGATCTTACTTTTCAAAATCAATAAGTGACCGCACTAGAGTTTTGAGAAAAGCCAAGACAGCACTGTATACAGGAGGCCTCAAGGCTTCCCTAGTATTCTTACTATGCACTGTACATTAAGGAGTAAATATATATTTGATGATCCACAAATCCAGCTTGTTTGGCCCACATTTCCAACCTGTGAAGGAAAATCATGGTTAATTTGTAATGATATCAAATCCAAAAAATATCTAATGGTGGAAAAGTATATCTCATCCTTTGCCTTGGAAGTATAACTGCAAGACAGAACCATTCGACTGCAGACTGACAACAGCACTACTTGTACAATCGGACTCCCTCGTGTCATGGTACTGACTCCTGAATATATTATAGGCAGCTCTATCCTTTGTTACAAAGTGGTAGTGACTTGTACAACCTTCAGTGAACTGGAATACAGCCATTGATTAGGTCAATGATTTTAATGAACTTTGAGACATTGATGTATCAATAAGCCTTTTCTACACAGCACTTAGCCCTGGGTTAAGATTCGCATTATGCCCCGAAGGTGAAAAGCACACATTCCAGGATGTACTTTTGACTCGTACATCCTGGAATGTGTGTTATTCCCACCATTAACCATTTGGGTGCATTTCTACCTGCAGTCAAACACTTCACTGGTGCATGGTGGGTCTAATGGTTGCACTTGTCTTTTCAATGCGATTTCTTTTGGGATAGGATGCGCCAGATCGGAACTTGGCTGTGTCCGCATTTGTTTTTCCACACTTGCTGATTGACCCGCTGATTGGAATGTGGACCGATTGATCGGATCTCAATGCGAGGAAGATCCCATCTGGGAATGTACGGACATGACACTTAAAGCCTCCTGGCATGATCTGATGACAAAGGTTGCATTGAAAAGAAAAGTGTAACCACGGCCTATAATGCCACTCTAACGAATAGTTTCAGTTAGACTGCAATACATTACATTAGCCACCATGAGCTGTGGTCACACCACTCCGAGTAAGGCTGTAGCAACAACACCTCCAAGGGAACTGGATTGAGCAAAGGTGTATATGACTAGAATTGTGAGAGATTGTGAGATGAATACTGTAATATTCCTTCATGCAAAAGTTCTCTGGACAGCAAACAAAGAACACACCAGAAAGGCAACACTTTCAGTACCTGAGAGAGTATTGGTTGAGACCATTTTACTGACCAAAAAATGTACCTCCACCCTATTGCCATGTTGTGCTAAAACCAAGTAAAATCTTGACAAATTCCCCCTCCACAGGGTGGACACAAATTGACATTCCTACATGTCTGGGAATGGAAAGGAAGAGGAGGAAAGGAAGGACAAGCGAGTGAGAGAGGAGCTGCCTGCCACTCATCATCCAAGGGCCAGCGCGCATGGTTGAAGTCTGCAAGGCACAGGTCACCTGATCCATGTTTAATGTGTGTGTGTGTGTGTGTGTGTCACTCCCACCATTGTGGCTCATCGCTGGGCATCACTACCGGAGCTGAGGATGTGTCACATCAACCACAGGCCAGTGAGCAAGTCTGGGGAATTGGGTTCACTAACTTTGTGTGTGTGTGTGTGTGTGTGTCTGCGGGTTGTGTGTTCGTAGATCTGTAGGCAGGCAGGGCTGTGTGTGTGTGTGTGTTCACAAGATGGAAGATCCCCTATATGCCTTTTCTACATGGAGGATGTATAATATTTGACACTTCCTGTACACTGTGATTGCCGTGTTTATTTGCAGCGTATGTAGCGAGAAACATAGCATGTGGTGAATTCTGCGGGGGGAGCCGACTGTGACAGACAGTAACTAATCAACGCCCCCACAACGACGGCATCTCCATCTCACTGCCGCAGCCGACAAACATCCTCATTTATCTCCACGAATTTACGTGATTGTTTTTCTTTCTTTTTCTTCTACACCCTAATTTAATAACCCATGTTTGTCATTGATTTTAAACACAGTTTGCAGCGAGACCATTAACTTAGATGGTATTTATTAAAACACTGTAATGCAAGGAATACTCAAGGCCCATGGTTGGTAGCGTTGTGCTGTAAACTGAGACAAACACACCCACACACACAAAACCCACTCAATTTGTTCCCTTGACATGTAACATAAATTGCTTCTTCTCATATTCTATTTTTTTTTCTTTCATATGAGGTTGTGGCGTTCCTGGATTGTTATGTTCTCTAAGGACCGGGTTAATACCCATTGCCACGAGACCCATTTTTGTAGACTTGATGAATTTTCACATCAGTGGTTAATTAGCTTTTTTGTTGTGAAATTTTTTTTCCCATAACTGAACGGAGCGTCGTTTATATCATTCCAATTATACGAACGACATTTACCGGTAATTTTATTCTTTCAAAACCTTCCACAGTTTTTTTTTTTTTAACTCTTTAACTGGCCATTAACTCTTCTTTTTTTAAAACTTGATCCACCAGGGAGGTGAAGCTGTATTCTAATGACAGTCGAAGAGAGCAACCTCTAAGGAGAAGGTAAATTAAATAACATGCTGACGACGATTGAATGATTTTACACATTCCGATCAAAGCATTTTCCAGGGTTATGTTCTCAACAATAGGTCATACTTTTGTTTAACCTAGAGAGGAGTGTCAAATAATTAACCATTGACAACAGAGACATATTTTCTGAAAACTCAATTATACAAATTGAATAACAAGATATAATTGACTATTTGTCAATTCCAGTCAAAAAACATCTGCATTGTTTTTGAAAGTCTAGGTTGTTGTGCTTCACCAGCGCATGGAGAGGTTGTCCGTGAAAATGCAAAGCTTTTGTTTACTTCTGTAAACCAAAGAAAAACAACACGTGCTTCTTTCAGTGTTCAGGTACCAAAAGTGTTGCTAAATCTGTTAAAATCATGACTAATGCTCATAATTGCTGCGAGCAGAATACACTTTCAAATATTTATTCAGTTCTGCAGCAGATCCAATCTAATCCTGACTAATCTTTGCTAAAGCCATGTCAGCAGCATGTAGAATGTGGTGAGATCCATGTTTGTGTCATTTTCCTGTGAATGGTAGACTAAATCATCAGCACCGCATGTGCAAGTGTGTGTGTCTCCACGTGTTCAGGTGTGTTTGCAAATGGGTACATCCATTAGCACAGTAGCCTGTGCCCACACACATTGATGGATGCGTGTGTGTCTGCCTTGGACACACCTCTAAAGCAGGCCTATAAATAATAAATGTCCGTCCATGCAGAGGCGACGTGGCAGCGTTTGGAGAAATAGAAAAAGAGAGCGGCCTTGTTAATACACCGCCACGCAGTCTGCCAGCCACCCGGCTAACCAGCCTGCTCAGGGGACTGATAATGGCTGGCTGTGCCGACGGCGAACGCTGCTGCATTATGATGAAGCCCGATGCCGCAATCACATACTAAAGCCTGTGAAAGAGCAATGGCTTTATAAGTATCTGTTATGTGTAGATAGGTTGACTAATAAAAAGGTGGGCAGAAAGGCGTCATTCACAACCATGGCTGGATTCTGTATTCCTTATTTTTAATTCAACAGAGCGCGTGTGGCAGATCGGGGACCCAAAGCCATCTTATGTAATGAGAGCAATTTGTACTAAATGTTTATTGGATCCGTAAGTAGTACCCTGTGCTAATTTCCCATTGAATAGTCTGAGTGAATATCGCACTGGCAAAGGACAAGGAATATGAATAAAGGGGCTCCCACAAACACTATTCAATACCGCTGCTGAAATAATAAAGGACACCGATGCCCTATAATTAATACAGCATCAAGCACAACCTTCAACACACAGCCAGGGAATATGCCAGCCAACCCCATACGAGTGTGGAAATACAATCTTATTTAATGTTCAGGCACTCTTCGATAGCCTGAGTTGTATCACATAGCCAGTGTGTTCCTTAAGGCTGACGGGCAGACGGTTAGGCACTGCACTTTTAGGGGGAATATTACTTTTATAATCTTCGAGCATGGTCGTAAGATACCGCAGTAAGAAGAGAAATATGTAGTGTTGTTGTTATAGCCCCAGATAAGAAAAGGCATTGAAGAAAGCGTGTGCTAAAGGGATTAATGGAGCTCTGGCTGTATGGAAATAGAAAGCATCAGGTGTTGCCAAAAAAGGTGTCCAACGATAACAAAATGTTTGTAATGAGGGAGGTTACACTGAGGCGGTGGAAACACTAAGTGCTGCTCACTTAGAAGTCGGTGAGAAAGATAGTAAGACACAAGCCAAAATTCCAGATCCTGCATTGCCATTCTTACTAAGAAAGGATTTTTATTGATCACCTACAGCGTTTTCATATTAGGTACGATTGATTCCCACTAAGATAAGAGACTAATAATTCAGAAGAAAAGGGCCATAATATGTCTGAGTTAAGGCCTTTACACACATAATGGGTGTGTGACAAATAAAGGACAATCAACACTATTCATACCTGCAGCGATCACAGGTGCAACAGCACTTTTTCAAGAGAAAGTTCCAATACATTTGCAGGCAGAAGACCAATTACCGGGATCCCATTGACCCAGAGCAGAGTCTGGCAGTCTTTGTGAGGTATATTGCCGTATCGCCTAGGATACCGTTATCTTTTCTCTTGAGTTCCCTTTCAGCGAAATGCTCTGAGTGAATTTGAGTTCCCTCTGGTAAACAGTTTTGCCGTGTATATGTCGAGGGCTTTTATTATGAAAGGTAAGAACAGTAAGAGTGGATCTGGTATGTTATCAAGTTTTGTCATCTCGGACTACAGAGCCTCCATGCTGTGATACGCAACAGGGATTGGTTGATGCCTTTATTCACGGTGTAAAATCCTCTTGAATATATTTACATGCAAAGGCCGTTGAAAGAATCACAAAAGAGTTACAGAAAACCTGCAACATTGTGTTGTAGGCACATGTTGTGCCATGTTGTCGCACACGGCGGGTGGGGTCAGTACTGAGTTTGGGTATTTGTAACTTACAAGTCTTCTCAGGTTTTTGTTGGTGTACATTATCATGCCATCAGTCACAGTTCAACTATTCAGGCATTTCAATTCAGACAAGTGTGTTCTACAAAGCTCTCTCGATACAGCCCAGATTTTCCATGACTACCATGCGACACCAAAGCGGAATTGACACTGTATTCCACATGAATATCTCTTTGACACAACGCACTACATTCCCCGAGTGTGGAGCAAGCTGTCAGCCATCTCAGTTCAAAGATTGTCATAAGTAGGCTTTCAGATGCAGAAACGACTCCGCAAAGGCAACGGCAGAGGGGGAAAAAAAATGGGAAGCTAAGCCCAGTGACGCGCATCATTTGGCAAGATGACAGCTCCTTAGTAAAGGGAATTGGCACCGCTGTTTTAGCAGGTTCCCCGCCGAATGTTATTGCCTGTGCTTCATCTCAGTCATTGTTGTTCTCAGTCACTTTGAGCCAAGTAATTGTCAAAGCTGAGCACCTTTCAGCCCCTGCAGAGCAGGTTGCACCGCCTTGTCAGTAAACAGCAGTGTACTTTGAATATCTAATGTCCCCTTCCTCAATATAAAGGGAACGCCACTGATAGTGGGTGGCAGCAATAAATAACACAAATGCCGGTCCACATGTAGAAGGAATTGCTCATTTCAAAACACTCCACACTTAACTCTCCAGATTTTGACAGTTTTTTTGAGATGTTAGGGGAGCATCTCTACGCCCCTTAGATCAGCACGCCAAGTATTATGCAGAATGACGCCGTACCTTCCTTGTTGCGTTTTTTTTTCCGACTACGAATCAAAGGTCATGACCCCCCCTGCTGTGCTTTTGATTGGCTACCCCTGATATTCTTACGCTAAACCGAACTAATCTCACGCCTTAACCTAACCAAACCACCCAACGAAGGCAACTAGTTCTGTCTCTTGTCGCATATTGTTAGCGCGACGCCTCAAACAATTATGTGTAGATTTAAACATGGGTCAAGGATGATGTTGAGGGAACAAAGGGCCTAATTCAGGATATACACAAACAAATCATGAGGGAACATTGGGCTGAGGGAAGCTACAACCTGAAATATATATATATATATATATATATATATATATATATATATATATATATATATAGATAGGTGCTGAGGCTGACCCTGATTGCACTTTAGCAGCTGATTAGCAGCAAACTGATTGATCCAACTAACCCTCCTGTATGAGGCTTGGCAAGGAAAAGTAAGAAAGAAAAGATGTTTGTGATTTTTTTTGCAGACTAGCGGCTGGAAGTCTCCAAAGCGACCGTCTCACAGGGAAAAAAAAAGCAAAAAGTGTGAGAAGCATTACATGTTGCATTTCAGGGCCTTGTGATCTCATCTTAAACTAATGCTCAGCAGAGCAAGGCTCAAATGAGGTCGGTGCACCGCCTTTGCATCAATGCTTCAGACATAAAAGAAGAGCTTCAGTGGAGAAACTATATGAAAGGGATTCATCTTCATAAAAAAAAAACCAGACCGTAATTGATAGTGATGTATGTATAGTGTTTCTGAGCGAGGGCAAAATATGTTAAGTTTGTCTAAAGGCACTTCATATTTCGTACTTTGTTGTTTGTTTACAGCGCCAATGTATGTTCGCAGATATTCAGCATGGAGTAAATAAACAATGAGGCGCTTTCAGGTAAACCTACGTCTAGGTGTAATACGACATAGGGTCAGAATTGTGTGACTGGCATTTGCTGTGTGCCATTATATATATATCTCAGGTTGTGTGGCCGTGAATGAAACGCATGCAACAAAAGCGAGTACAGCGGATGGTGTGAGGCAGCCAAAATTGGCCCCACACTCATTTTCTGACTCATTTGCTGGCATATTGCAGCTCAGCAAAATCAAGATCACACCAACTAATCCAGCTGGGGGGGGGGGGGGGGGAAGCAGGATCACTGGCCAGCTCCCATTCACTGCAAGAGCAGCTATGCCTACCTATGGATAGATGCAGCCTTCATCAACCCATAAATCAAAATGACAAACACAATACATACAGGTAAAAAAGACAATCTCACTTCCCCGCTGAAATATGAGCACGGCTCTAAACGTGGCACACACACACGCAATAAAACTGCTGACATGGACAGATATAAGAGGGTCTCATATTTTCTTGGGTATATTGATGGCATGGTGACGAATGCTAGCAATTAATGGCAGGAGGTATTAAACACGACATGTGCTGGTGCGGGCCTGGCCAACAAAAAGAAACTGGAGTAAGTGCTTGACCTTAGGCTGTCATTTTGGAAAGCTAAGCAGAATGAGCATAGTGTGAGTCTGTAATAAAGGGTCATTGCAGAGTCATATTTTCTATTTATCCGCGGCACAACAGGGAGATTTGGGCAGCCTGCATTCAAACGTATGCCAAAAACTGACATTTTCTGATGAGACGCAAAGGCCCCTCTGTTGTAGTGCTCGATTCCGAGGGGAGAATTTGACTTGGTGTTTTTTAGTGATTCAAATAAAATAAACTTTTTCTTCTTGCTTATCAGTAGTCGTGTTCTGAGCTTGATTATTCTACGCAGCTGGTGTTTGGTAAAAAAAAAAAAACTGTGAAGACCCCAGCCTCTTGATTTATGTGAGTATCAGAGCCCTCCATGGGTCATTTATCAGCTAAATAGCTTTTTAAATCCATACTCTAAAGTTCATTACAGCGATTAAAGATTTATTCAGTCATACTTATAGATAATTCATCTGAGGCCTATAAAAATGCCTTTTTTTGTCGCTGCACCATGTGGTCGTTTTTAAAGAGAATAGCAGATGCAAACTCGGTGTCGGACGCGGCGTGCCTGGTCATTTTTTCAATCTCCTCTGGCGGACGAAAGATTTAAAACCACAGTGGGAGCTCCCAATTTGACACATGGCTCTCAGTGAAGATGAAAGGCTCAGTGTTTCTTGAACCCCTGAGCCCCCAACTTTCCTCGAGTGTCTCAAGTGTTTCTGCCCTCATGAAGAGGAGCTCTTCATCAGCAATCCTTTTATTGTTAGAAAAAAGCAAATGAAGGAGCGTGACAGAGATACAAATGAACATCGACGTGGTCACATTTGATTCCAGGTCGAGCCAGTAGAAGCAGATCCCACGTGGGCATTTTACATGAAAGTACACCTGTGGGACCCGCCTCAGGTGAAAGACTGACAACATGAAGGCATTCATCCGCTGTGCATGCACACCATTGAGGACTGCATGTGTGTGAAATGATGTAACCATTAGCAACACTCAAGATTGAGAAAACAGTAATTAAGCTGTTAACATAATGTTAACATGACATCTCCCCTGATGACAAAAACTAAACCAAATAACATGAGCCATGCCTTCAAATACATGACACTGTGGACAACTTAATCAAAGGCATTCTGACAGGGCAGCCAGCAACCACGTGTATTTGCATCGTATTTGTATTTTGGTTGTAGCAGAAAAAAACAAAAACATTTTCTTTGTATTTTTGATTAAAATATCCTGCCTTGTCTGCACATTATATTCAATTGTTTGAACAACACATGTATAAAATAATTTGGTCTTTAAGGCAAATCAAGACTGTTACTTTGTTTTTCACAATATAAATAAACTTGGTTATATATTCACAGCAAAGTTCTTCACTCCTTCACTTTCAGGAAAACTGCAGCAACATAATATATTGCAGTGATGGAAATATGTTGTTTCCAATGGTCTGCTTTGCTCCCATCCTTGCTTCTATTACAACTGCAATTTACAGCCAGATGAGAGTATAAGATGCTTTCTGTAGGCCATGCAGCCCACCCACCACCATCTCTATCCATTAATCCATGGACCAGACCCATACTCGACGTATATACAAACTATTTACAGGTTTATATGTCCCATTGACAAAGAGACCATTTAACTCCCCGCCTCCTTTGTTTTTTCTCGTCTAACCCTCACCATGGCTTCATTCCCAAGTCTAGTTTGTTTGTTTGTTTGGGTCTAAACCATAGTGGAAAGATTTGCTTTGCAGCAGTGGTTTTATTTTGGCTGCTTTGACTCCATCGGCCCCCCTTTACCAATAAAAGCATGTGTTTGGGGCTCTTTCCTGTTGCTGAACCGATTACATTCTCCCTTCTAATAAACCAAGCCGCAGTTTGCCTGGAGGAGAACTGAGGGCTGCGTTTTCAGCAGTCTCTGCGTGGTCATTTGTTTCAAATGGCATTGCTCTCTCCTTCCCAAAATGAAACAAATTAGAGGAAAACCCTACAGAGCTCAAATAAACCTCTTCAAATTTGCCTGCCATAAAATCACGCGAAGACAAGCTCTCACTTTCTCCCACTCTGCTGTCCAAAGTCCTCTGACATGGCCAGGTCCTTTCGCCACCAGGGAGAATTAATAAGCCTTCATTTCCACTCCTTCCAGGCTTCACACTGTGCTTGGCCTGCTGCAGAGGAGGGACAGACTTTCATGGAGGGGAAATAGGAAGGGCGAAAAAAAGAGGCCGATGGTTGAGAACACAAAGAGATTGGTAGCGAGGACGTAGCACGCTTCCAAATGAAGTTTATAATCCACTGACTTCCTGATGCTCTTGGGGGGGAAACAAAATAATAAAAATCCCCACAGTATCCACATAACAACTGCTGCTTCTTTGTATATCATGGCGAGTGTGTGGAGTTCAGCCCTTCTGCAGCTAAGAAAAAGCTATCTCTGACATCTGACCTTTGGTGATGGTAATGTCAGCTGGAGCTGAGGTCTGAGGCGATATCTCCTCTTAGCATGCAGGTTTCTCCACTTCTAAAACATCTCCCAGACCTTTACTGAGCTCTATTTTTCCAGCACAACTAGACAGATGCATGGAGCGGATAAAAGCAAACCTGTGTGCGTTCGTGTGCGTCTTGGTTTCGGAAGGAAGGGACAAGGGCTGTGGGAGTATTCGGCGATAAACAGGACATGGGTAAATAATCAAGGCAATATTCTTGATTGAATTTGTCAGGATCCAGTTTTTATTAAAGATAAACTCCCTGACTTTATTATAGAGCCAATGAGCTTTGTCGGATGATGTCATTTCAAAACACTGACCAAGAGCTGGGAGAAAATGTATAGTTTTTTTTAGGGTGAAATCAGTTGTTCAAAAATCAGGCAGTGTGCCGTGAGAGCTGAAGATGCTCTTTGGTCTATAGCTGATCCAAACGAAGATGAACAATGAAGATTCAAAAGAATATAAATTAAATACAACAGCAGTAATATAACCGCAAACTAAATGCACGGACATGAAGCATATTACTACGGTTTTTGGCGAGTTCTAAGTCGAAGAATATCACATATATTTGTAAGCCTCTATATTTGACAAGCCATCACACTGAACCAATACGCTTGTGTCACTTGGAGCTATTGGAACGTGTCTCCTAACAATCAAAATCAATGTGAGTTTGATAAAGTTTAATCGACTTTATATATAATTTCAATATTTTAATGGGAGGCTTTGGTTTGCAGTTATAAAATGAATAAGGTCCCCAACTACCGTAGTGCTTTTGGAGAGAACTTTTATGAAGTCCTTCATATAAACTGTGTTTTATGTGAACAAACATCACTAGTCTGTAGTTACTTCTTTTTTATTTTCTCTAAAAGAGTCCAAAATGTTATTTTGCCCATCAGTGTTAAATCCTGCCCTAATGCACTGTGGGCCAAAACAGTTGGTTATGGATGCATATATATTGTGGCCATGTGTGTCTCTGTGTGCACATATGGGGGGTGTGAGTCCATTGGAGTGTGCATGCTAGTGTATTTGTGCCTTGTGTGTGTGCCATTCTCCATTTAAAGCTGCAATTGCCCAGCAGGCATGATTCCCCACAGTGCCGAAGCCAACAGACAAGCCAGCAACTCACCGACACGAGTCCCCAGCTATCACCACGCCTCAAAATCACTCCAGTCACTCTGCTGGTGACATGTGGATACCGCTTCTTCTGTCAAACCATTTCCCACGGGGACCTCGCACATATTCACGGTGTACCCAAGCTGCCATATCCCCTCCAGTGGCTGCCTCTAATGAAACCCCGCACCTTTTGGTCATCCACCTCCATTCATTTTTCCCTCCCTTCTATTCTTCTCACTTTTTATTTTCCCATCTTTTCCCGCTCTGCCTCACCTGCCCGTACCACAGTGAGCGAGAAAGCGCTGAACACTGCTAGTAATTAGTGGTCTTGATAATGGGGCAAGGCCAAGGAAGGTTGCCAATAATCTGGCCTAATTGCTCAGATGTATGCCAAAGTGTTCGTCTAGGACAGGGTGGCTGATAATGGCCTTGGCAGGCGCTGCCAGGGATATGCCCCTGGTGACGTGGGCTTATAATGACCGCTGGGGTGTGTGCATATGTGTGAATATGCGCATGTGCGTGAGTGTTGCTGGAGAGACTGGTCTTAACCTCCGGGGCAGAGTTAAAAAAACATATTATACCAGTGCATCACAATTTTATTGTTACTGAATTGGGTCTGCAAATCCTGCTATCGATATTTCACAGTGGCTTCTTACAAAAGCTCCCTCGACTAAATGGCATCCGTTGATGGCAAACGTTTGAGGGATTTAAAAGCAATTAGACTACAAGTTTAAGGCTCCAGTAGCTCCCAGAGGCTGCAATAAACGTAAACCCCACAATATTAAAGTGCTGATATATTCTGTCACTCATAGACCTAAACCAGCATCTGTTTAAAGATGTTAAGTTTGCCCTGGAACTGGCACGATACGAAAACATTGAGGAGTCATGAGGGTTTATTCTGTAAATCATAACGACACCACGGGGTTAGCTTACAGCTAACTTCCAGCTAACCCGATGGCAATCCACATAAGGTTTTGAAATACAGCTGTTGAGCGATGTTGCTCTGGATGTTGCGCTGTTGGATTGTCAGACAGAAAAGTGAAAACTTCTATTTAGAGAACAATGACCCTATTACCACATGCTGTGTGTCAGTGTACTGTCTGCCTGGTTTACTTGTATGCTATTCTAAATACAATCACTTGAATCTTAATTTACCATCAAACTCATGTACTATTAATTGAATCATGTCACACTTCTGACAAGGAGCAGTTAAGCTGCTAATCTCCTGCCATGTTCCTCACTAATAAGCTAATTTATGAAGCAAGGTGATCCAACATGTAATCAAGCATCTTGCATTACACGTAGGGGGACCTGTGGTGTAAACACGGATCGTATAACTGTAGGGGATGTATGCATCTCTGTGTTGTACTAATTACTATTTGGTCGCACAAATAGGTCTACGCACACAGCAGCATCCCATTAATGAAATGTAGCATGGGAGTTCATCATAAAAAGACAATTTAGACATCATGCACCATAGGTTATCATCTGATCCAGTTCTTGACTTTATTACTTTAAGTCAGGATGAAGATCTGAAAACTTTCAAAATAGAAAAAAAAGAGAGTACTTATTTCTGAAACTGACACTTATTTCAGTTACTTAAATAAACCGATTACTAATCACCAGAAGAGTTGGAAACTAGTGTTGGTGTCACAATATAGTGTTGCTGGAGTTTTGACCTCTACAATAATTTAATTTCTCCTTTTCATGCACCTTGGAAGTAGGTGCAGTTGTGCTAGCAATCGCTACTCTAACCCGAACCTGAAACATAGTTGCCAGGGCCAAATATCATAGAAATACATTGTTGATGGCAGGATCCCGCAGTATCAAGGTTCTATCGGGAGATGGGGTTGATCCAGTGATTAAACTACAAGTTGTATGTATCAAATCCCTACCGGCTGCATTGATTTCATTCTGCAACACTGCTTACTTTGTGTTTAATCTCTGTTGGATGGTCGGGCTGGTGCTTATCTTGGTGTTGGCACGTGCATGCTAAATGCAGGGTGAGGCAGGAGCCATTATGTGTTTTGCAATACAATATGTTGATTTAACCTTAACCCCCCATAGATACAGTAAAAGCTGCTTCATCTGAACACATACAATTTGTCATTGTTTTATTGAAATATTTTTGAAGAAGGTCAGAGATTTTATTGCAAACGCACTCAAGAAAGCTGCCAAAACCAGCAAAACAAGAATATTCAGCGAGTGATTGCTTTCCATTTCCAGTCAGCAGTAATCAGTAAACAGCCCACATTCAGCAGTAAACACGACAAGAGCACACCACTGAATAACAAGTACTCCCCAAAAAAAGGGGGATAAATAAAGGTTTCCTTCATACTGTAGCCATTTGTTTCCCTGGAAGCTAACAGAGTCAACGGAGATCAAGTCAAGTCGAGACAATGAACACCGGACAAAGACCAAAGCCCTCAGTCGCCAGTGACATTTACTTTTATTCCCGTAAGTCTCTCTGGTGGCTGTCAACAGCAACCAGAGCTGACGAGGAAAGACCACCACAGTGCTCTACTGCAGGAAGCCCGTCTCTCTGGGCCCACTGCCTTTTCTCTTTGATCAAAATCACAGTGCAAAGGGGCAATCTCTTCAAACCTGATGGCAGAATCATAGAACGACGTGCAAGGAAAAGGCAACGCAGAGGGACTCAGCAGGAGTTCACAGCTGACTGGAATAATCCACATGTTGTTGACTGACACTCACCTAAAAGGAGAGGAGAAAAAGAGAACAGACGACATTAAATAATGGATTTCAGCTGCAATATTGACAAGACAGGAATCACAGAGGGGAAAAAAAAAAATCATAAGAACGGAATCAGTGTGAACGTTTGAGAGGCATGGTACAGAACAGCACAATTGGTTCATGTGAGGAAGGCAGACTTTCTTTCAGCATGCGTACACTGCTCGCTAGCCTGCCTCAGAATGAAGGGACCTCACCGGCAAGTAAGTGTGCAATTAAAGCCGTGATGCTGCATTAGTATTCAAGGGTATCTCCTGCACAGGTGCAACAGATTTGCCACCAGAGTTTGCTTTTACAATCCCCATATTTTCCCAATAAGTTTGACTAACCTGTTCGCTTGTTTATTGCCTCACTGATGCTCTGAACTTTGTTGCACCGATGTCACCTTGTTCCCAGATCTCAGAAATTATAATAAGTGAGCACATTGTTATCATATCCAAAAGAACTGATGACCAGAGTTAAATACATAAGTTGTAATGAACCTTAATGTTACTCTAAGGCATAAGGTTGTCTTTATTCATTGAGTAACGTGAGGTGAAACATTCTAAACGACTTTATGTTGGAACAAATACATATATGTATTTATAATATACTCAGGCTGGTCTAATCAAGCATTTGTCGCTATACCAACGAAAAACAATGTGTAGGTATCCCACAAATCACTTTGTATGTCATCCACGTAATCATCAACAAGGAAGTATAAAGACCACAAAAAACTCACATGTTTAACATGTGATACATGTGTCGGGTTAGGTTGGTTAGATTGAGGGATGATGAGTGAGATAGGTCAGGGTTTGGGCCAGAATATCAGCAAGCAAATCCATGCTTGATATGCTTAATATGCCATAATAGCAAAATTATATTTGTGACCGAGAAGGTGTGGTGACGTCATTCTGCATAACAATTAGCATTGTGTTTCTGTTTGTTGTACTTTTGGAGCAAGTGGCCTTCGGGGCAGAAGGTTTGCTCCCCTGTCCATTGGGACGTTTTTCTATTGGGGTTTCGGGGATAATTGGGCATCAAAACAATGGCATGGCACCAGCGGAGGCACAGCTCTGAGGGAAAATAACGCTGAGGGAACAAAGCGTTGTGGGAACATGCTCCATCCAAACACCCCCCAGTTAGAATATCGGCCGGTTAGAAAAGACAAATGTTTTTTGAGAGCAGGCATTAAAAGGCAAAGTAAGGACGATAGTTCCAACTGCTCAACAGACCACTGTGTTACTTAAAGAAGTCTGGACTGTGCCTACTGCTACAGGTACAGACAAAAAGTGTACTTGGAAAACAGCTGCCCTGGTGTTTGTTTCTTAGAGTTAGGTAGTCCTACAAAGCACAGTTAGCTACACCCAAATTATAGTTAGCAAGGTACAGTTATGACTGGTAAGCTGAATTTTAGGTATAACGAGTGGCAGGTCGTTTCTTACCTTCACACCAACAACTATGTCTTGTTTTTAAAACCCTATCTGCTCTCCCATACAGCCACAACCCAAAGTTGACAAAAACAAAAGAAGACATGCTGTTCACTGTGATGGATTACCTATTTCAAGCAGGTTCTCGTCTCTGCAAGTAGATTTTTATATCGTAATGAAATGAAGTAAGACAAGCACATTCATCAATCTGAAAACCAGTGCTCTGCTTGGGAAAATGGTCGTCTTTAAGATGCTTGGAGTGCATCCGAACTTTATGACCTTTTGAGACATTTAGCCAATCTTGAGACAAGACAAGACATCGACCACTTTGCCAGGATTCTGATGCCTCCTCATGTCAACTCGCTACATGGTCTGAAGGAAACAATAGCTCAGGCTGTACAGGAGGTTTTTACATATCACCTCATCAGACTGAATGACTGAATGTTGATGATTACATTTATTTCGCTCTGTGGATGAAGGATGCAGCAGAATAAAAAAGATCCCATTTGTCATGTAGACTAATGTTTCATGTGGGGGTTGAAGCGATTCAAATCATCTTGCAGCCCTACAGACCTAGATGCCATTCAGACACATTTTTTTGCTTCATCTATCTCACACAAGACAGTGTAGTGGGCAATTCGAGAGACAAAAACTCTGTATTTACAGCAAAAAACCTTGGATATTGTCTGAGATTAAAGTGGTAAATTTAAGAGATTGTTTATCCAAATGTTACCGCAAGTGGACTAAATAATGAGGACAAACGTCATGGTTGGGCTTAAAATAACTACATGAACTAAGTCAAATGTAAGCAAGGTAACATACAGAAAACACGTAACTTCAAAATAACTCAACAGCACTTTGGGACACAAACCCTGTGTTTGTTTGACCCATCCAGTTGCCCTCCTTCCTAGTCTTTAAATTACGTCAACACACTCCCGCCTCACTTCCTCTGACCATAATAAGGATGGGGATGGGTGTACATTGTAGTTCCTTGAAAGCCCAGCGCGTCTCATACAGACGGCTTGACAACGGCTTGATATGACGCCCTGGGAATTAGATCAGCTGGACAGGCCCGTCTGCTTTTGATCCCAGTGACAGAAGTTACTGAAAGGGCAACACATACAGCAGCAGTGTGGTTGCTCACTCAGCCGGCAGCAACCTTGAATGGGACCAGGCAACCTATTAGCTGAGCGACACGTGTAACCATCAACAGGAATCAGTAAAGAGAAGGACATGCGAGGTGAGCGGAAGCGGAGAGGAAGGCTTTTTTTTTAAAACAAAGCAGCAATCTTGTGTGCTCAACAGAAACACTAAGCAGAATGGTTCTCTCTGTGCTGTCACTTTTGTCAATTCCCTCATATAATGCGTCACCATGTGACGTAGGCTACGAGTTACACAGAATGTGACAAAACAAAAAACAAGAAAGAAGAACAAAGACCTCAAAGTCAAAGAAAAGCGGAGGAGAAAATGTTTTCCGCTTGACGGGGTCACATGTCAACCTTTAAAAAAAGTTTTTAAAAAAGTGGGAGAATCACATCCTGACAGGATTGTGACACTGCTGGAATATCAGCTTTGAAACTCATTGTAGGTGACAGGCAAACAAATGCTCAAGTGTGACTACAGCTGGGAACAGGTGTGTGTCAAGCTTCAAGCTGGCTCCATTTATTTTCTAATCTGACACGGTACGCCAACGGTGAACCCTGTGGTACATTAAGCTGCTAAAACACTTCATTCCATCCAACACCACGCTATATCTATCGCAATTAAACACCGCCTCAAATTGTATTAAATCTAATTTACCTACAACAGAGTGTGAAGCAGCAGACCATCAAGCGATACGCGATAAGGAAAAAAAAACGCGTCTACTCAAGATGAAGACAACACTGTGTGGGGGTCTTCAACCAAAATGAAAAGCAGTAAGACAGAAAGACAAGACGAGAGAAGAGTGCAGCAGCAATGCTATCGGACCTGCTTCCGCACTGTTAAATATTCTCCCAGCTCATTCAGCAGCTTGACTGCGTCGATTCTCTGACAGCTCTAGGCTTTCTTGGAAACCTCTCCTGATTCAGGTTGCTTTGCCAGGCTGCTGAGTTGCCATCGCCACTTGCCAGGTTTTGGTGTTGTGTCTTTATTTTTACTGGGCGGTGTGGGAAGGAGAGTGGGGAGGGGGAGACAGACAGACAGAGCCAGAGAGAGAGCTGTATTTCGAGAGGAGTATGTGACAAGATGGGGGGGGGGGGGGGGGGGGGGTCGGGGGTGCAAACTCTGCCGAACACCTTCCAAATGACATGCATGTGTCTGCATGCGCCGACTTCCTCAAAGCGTGCTTTCATAGACACGCGAGACAAAAATGGCATCGCTCCATGTCTTGGCAGGACTCGGAAGGAAAGACTCTGCAGGGGAAACAAAGTGTGTGGGGGGGAAATTCACTGAGTTTCTAGTGTTTTTGTTCGAAAACTGAAGTTTTGAAAGGAGTGAGACTCGGCAGGGAAAGAGGAACCAAATTGAAAAAGATTATGATTTTATTTTAAAGCAGTTTTATGCAAACCACAGTTTTCAGTGATCCAGCACCATGTATTTATAAAACTTTATATGGCACTCACGCTACTCTCACTGGAATTTGGCTTGACAGCAGGTTGTCATTCAAGATTCATATTCAACATTTGACTCGCAAATTTGAATTCAAACGAGCCGTCTTGTATCGAATTAAAGGATTTCTATCTTCTTCCAGCGGTAAAACTATTCTGCAGTCAACAACCATGTCTGTCCTTCACTGTGGAGCTATTCTGCATAGTCATGCAGTCCAATCAACACTTCAGCTGTTAAACCCTGTGTATCATTCCGCTTTATCACAAATGACAAATTTCGGACATACATTGTTCTCTGTATCATCTCAACTATCTTCTGCTGGATCTACCTCCCGACTCCTCATCTCATGTTATTCATGTATTAAACTCTGCTGTAGAAGCTGCCACATGCCCTCACATCTCTTCGCTCGTTCAAATCTAGAAACTACAGTAGACGATTCAGTGAATACTTAACTATTAGATATCCCTCATGTACGCACTCATGTTGGCCGAACTGGTCTTGCATTCCCCTTGGATATTGTACAGCTTTATTATCTGTTTGTTTTACGATTCTCATTGTTGTAATTCCTGTTTATTGTGTCGTTTCTGTTAGATAGTGTTCTTGTAAATGTTTCATGTTCTCAGGTTTCTGTCGGAAAAGAGATCTTAGTCTCAATAAGACAGCCCGGTTAAATAAAGATGAAGAAAAATGTACCAGGCTGGTAATATGTGTACCTTGTGTGTCTGTGTCTGTGTCATCATGGCAAAATGTGGTCTTGGAGACTCTTACTGTAGTTCTATGTCTACATCTGCAGCTGCAACAGCGGAGATGAAGGCTCGACTATGAGATGTACTTCTTTTTACTCATGGGTGACATTTCTTTGAATGGAACAGCCCAAAAATGGAGCAGAAATTTAAAAAATATTCCTAAACTGGTTTTCACTGGTATGCATCCTCTACATGGGATCTTTTCAGGTGATTCTCATCCCCTGTAACCTTTTAAGTATGCCTTGCAGTTCTCACCAAATGTCTTCAGGTCCATAAAGGTGCAAACATTAAGGGGAGACACGTAGGACATGTAACTCATCAATATTGGCATGAACTTCCTGAGTAGATTACTTAATAACAATAAATAATAATGTATTTTATTTATAACGCACTTTTCATTTAAAAAAAATCTCAGAGTGCCACAGAGCCAGTACATAGTAAAAACATAGTAAAAAGCAGAGTTAAAACATAGTTTAAATAAAAATGAAGTAAAAATTAAAATAAAATAAAAACCAGTGAATGAACAGAGACACAAAAGAAATAACTGACAGTGATTTAGACTTACATTAAGACCATTTTTCTTTGTTTTCTGAAAATGTATGTTCAAATATGTGCTTATTTGTACAGTACAGAAGAGAGATCTGAACAACTGGATGAAGCCAGGTTAACAATTCCTGTAACTCCATAAATCATCAAATGCTGTCAACAGCTATGAAAGAAATGTTGCCGTGTTTTTAAAAATGGTATAAATGTCAACGTAATGTTTAGGAGACAGGGCTGCGAATCACTTACAATGCAAACAATCTTCCAATTCTCATGTACATTTACATCGTAACTTCTTCCAAACAGAAATCCCGTGCAATGAATGGCTGTGTATAAAGAATTACCCATCATTAATCCCGGCCCCTGTGTTCCCCTTCACCCAGCATGCTTTGAACCTCTCCTTCACCAAGTAATAAACTGGCGTCACTATTTTAGTCGCATATGCTAATTTAGGACCAGCTCAGATTTCCTTTTGCTATTAGATTAGATACTTAATCACCATGGTAGAGATGTGGTATATGAACAGTTTCATACGATATGGTCCAATTTCTACTTTCAGCGCTCAGGAATAAACATGTGACTTCATAAGCACCTAAATGGAATGTGTCATAACTCCCTCCCTCCCTCCCTCCCCCTCCTTCTTTTTACGAACATAGTCACACATGCATACTAATGTAGATATTAATTAGCTGCCTTGAGATTGTGCCAGCGGCTGTAGAAGGTAGCCTTAAATCCATGTTGGCAGCATGCTACGACCACGCCAGCATGCTGTACAAACACGTTATTAAACTGTGTGCATTCAAGGTTAAAATAAAATATGATTGGCGGGCTCCTTATACCTCAGAATGTGCCAGATCAGGAAGGGGAAATGGAGCCTTTAAGCAGTACACAGTGTAGATGTGCACTGTGCTAACTGATATTAATAACAACAACTAAAATCATAATCACTATTGAAATGAACTCAAATAATCTTGTTAAATCTACATTGCATGTTGTAATTGTGCTATGATGTAAGGCAAACCTTTTATCGGTTGATAGGACCGCTATGGAGTTTTGGACTCAAAAAAAAAAACAAAAGAAGTGAAACGACAAATGTCAAATGTCTCACAATGTGACCCAGATTTCATTTTATTTCCTGACACACTCACAGGCCTGTGGCTTTTTTTTTTATAATGAGCAAGGGGTTCAAAAGAAGGAGATATAATGTTTTCAAAATAATAAAATGTCAGTTGCCAATTTTAAAGTATATAAAGTTATTAACTTCTTCAGTTACTTTTCCCATTGAAGCTATTTAAAGGGACAGTTCACTGTAAAATCAATCATTTGATAGATAGTGCTATTCATTAATCTTGTTTTATCTCACAGTTTTGCTGCGAGTTGCCTAGATTTGGAGAGATTGGCAGTTGAGATGTCTGCCTTCTCTCTAATATACAATGGGAATATATGGCACTTGGCTTGTGGCGCTCAAAGAGCCAAAAAATAGATTTGAACTCAGCAGCATTGTCTCATCCCAGAAACCATGACCTGGTTACTCCAGGTAATCCACAGACCTTGTTGTGTGCAGTTTCATGAAACTGAAAGTATGTATTCTGGATTTTGGGGTGAAATGTCACTTTAAGTTCTGTTTTTACTCTTCAGCTGGAATGTCATGCAGTTGTTCTTCCTCATATTACAAAGCCACTAAAGTATCCATGTGCCGTTGTGTGTGTGTTGCATGTGTTCATGTATCAGAGTTAGTGTGAAATGCATCACACTGTGTTTTGTTAACTTCAGTTTAATTTCCTCCGGAATCATCTTCCTGGTTCCTTCTTTTCTGACAATTACTCCTGTCTATTGTCATCACTACAGCTGTGCGTAGGTTTGCCACCACTGCTGTTTTTGAATAAACAGACGCAAGGCCAACATCATTTCCAACATTTGAACCCAAAACTTGATTAAAAAAGCGTCCTTTGAACAGAAACAGCGACACTGCGATGGAACCTGCCTTCATCCAATTTCCTTCTTTTTGTTTTGTTGTTGATTTTTTTTGTTTAGCAGGCTTTGATATCGCCCACCTGGAGTCAGGAATTACTAATACGTTCCAAGATAAGCCAGTAAACATAACAAGAAATCCACAAATGTCAGCAGTCCAAGGTAATTTCAAAATCAAATGAGTCATGACAATAAAACTTTGTTTTGTATACGAAAGAAGTAAATGTTTAACTTTTCAAGGTTGATATTTTTAAACCCAGTCATTTTCAATGCAGAACGAGATTGAAGCAATTTTTGGAGCTCTCCCAATATCACCTGAACACGAAACCAGCTGCCAAAAAAAAGTAAACACGAAAGAGTGTGAGCCATATTGCAAAGTTTCTGGCAGAAATATACACAGTTATAGTGCTACGGGGAAGTTAGTGACCAAATCATAAATTGAATGCCTTCATGGCAAAAACCGTGTTGAATCTAACCAGACTTCCAAACCTTATTGACACACTGCTGGAATAAAGTTGATATTTATACTGGTGGGGATTTTATTGCCCAAACTCACATAGTGGACTATGTCATTTTTGGTCAAGTGATTTATTTTGGCCCTGGATACAAAAAAAAGTCTCTGCATGACTAAAAATGTACCACTGATTTGAGGTTTCACCTTTCTCCAAATGGCTCTCCATGCTGAGCAGGCGATTACACTTGACTGAACTTGCTGGATTTACACCCAAAGCTCAGCGTGAGCTCTCATCATTTTCACCGTAGTGTTCATTGTTATAAACCCATAAAAGGAAACGCAAGAAGATTGAAGAAAAAATAATTAAACCGATGTTACAGACTTCTGATTCATGTACAGTATGGGGAGGTGATTTGTGGTTTAAATCTGCCGATTAAAGAAATGTCATATGCAAAGATGGAAAAAGGGGGTTTAAGACAGCGACATTTGCAGAAAACCTGCAGTGCCTTGACAAAGGTATATGTAGCTGAGATTATAAAAAATGTATTCGTTCTGGATTCACACACCGAATAACGCTCAATAAACTTTGTCTTGCTATTTGCCATAGCAGACTCCAACTACCTCCAGATACAGGTTTACTACAATTGGACACAAACAAATACAATGACGGCTGTATTTGTGTATGACGGACTTAACAGGGGGTTTTGTGGTGTGTCGCTTTGACTTAAGCCTGAGCGTGCACGGTGGTGTCCTACTTCAAACAAACACACAGTTACTGGTGTTCTACGTGAACAGTTGTTCCCTTCCTCCTGCCCTCAGGCAGAAGGTATCCTTGGCTGACCTTAAGCTGGACTGCCGCAGCTATAGTTTGCATCATATATCTTACGGAGCAGACCGGTTTATAGCTCCAATAGAGTAAAGGAACAATGTGGCGGAGAGGAGGGGAGGCAAGTATAAAGATCATTAAGGGATGACATATCTCTATGAAGCAATAAAAGCTCCCATATACTGCATCATTACAGGTGCATTATCAAGATATGACCATTCTCATTTTAAGGTTTACCATGAATAACGGCATAAATAGTGCTATTATATTTGAGTGTTGGGAGTGAATGCTTAAACATATACATGAAGTGAGACCTTAAAACCTATGAGGTGTGTGAACATGCTCGATGTCTCTTGTCCTTAAAGGGACATTCCAATTATATTTGGCATCTTCGAGGAATAGCAAATATCATTCTTGTTTCTGAGTGGCCATGATAAAGATAAAAACCTATTAAAAAAAAGTGTAGAAATGTGCTAGCCTTTACCACGAGTATGTTAAATATATATGTCTTACAAAAATTTGATTAACGTCTTCGCATTTACACGTGGCAACCAATCTTGTTGGATAAATTCTGAATCCCTATATTGTGATCACATCCGATCACAGTGTGTGCAGGACTACCTACAGATGAGGTTTGCTGGATCTGATCCCATTCCAATCCCAATGGATCGGTGTGTATTTACATTCGCTTGTTATCTCTCCAGATAAGATATCCAGACACAAACCACATGGTTATACCTGGTGGGAATTGGGTCACCATGTCCGGTAGCTGCTGGGTACGTGGGATGACATTTTTGGTTTGATTGAAAAAAAAAAAAAGGCATGAGAAATTAAATATTGAACTATTTATTTAAGAATGCAATTTCAGCTTTTTCTTTCTGCTAAAATAACAGTCGAGGCATTGAGCTATCTATGCAGTGCTGTTTTTTTTTTTATCAGGGCCCTTGCTTTTGCTTGCTTTAGTGGCCTGGATTCCGTCACCCTGCCTGTGTGTGTGTCTTCATAATGTCACTGCACAACACAGGCTGGGTGCCTTTCTGGGTACCCCTCTCCACACCCACCTCACAACCGCACACATACACCACCACAACATCAAACTCCTGTCCCATTTGTTGGAAGATAAGGCTGTGTTTTGCAGACAACGTCAGACCCCCCCCCCCCCCCCCCCGGAGCCTCTGACCTGGCTGACAGCTTTTGTGTTCAGGATCAAGTATGAGGCTGACGAGTGTGTCTGCGGGGCTAACTATGATATAGCACCACGCTGTCAAAGCGTATTGAGGGACAAATTCCTGCACGCTGGCCCGCAAGGGTAATTGTCTGTCGCCTAGTAGGTGTGCTGTTTAAATAAAATGGGGCTCATTTGTCAAACAGTTTTCTACCATATTTTAAGAACATAGAGCAGCGTTAATATGCAACCAAGTCATTTACACTTCACATTCAACGTCATCTTGGGACACATTAAGCTTGAGTGAATGATTTATTCACATTTTGTTTTAATAATTCATTATATATGGAGGTATACTATATGTCTGCTAATAATATCATTTGATGTAAATAAAATATCATGTAAGATAAATTGATCAAAAATATTTTGCGTATACTTGTAAGTATGACAATGACGTAATTAAAATGGAATAGAATGTTGAAATGGACCGACAAACCTCAAAATATAATTTCAAAGGGCTTTTGCATTTTATTTGAATCGTGTCCTGATTTTAGCTCGTTGCTAACGGAAGAAAAAAGTAAACTTCCTTTTGAATATAATTTTCATAATGTTCATAAAATAAAAATTTTGATTTTGACAAATTGCACAACAGGCCTCAGGGAGGTTTATTAATTCATAATTTCCATCATTAATATTTCATATGAACTGTAATATTAACACATCTGCTGTCTGTCAAATGTCTGTAAAATTTATTTTATTGAAAAATAAAATAAATTGAATTGAATTGTCATTGTCAAGTGTTGATCAGGTGAAATGTTGCAGGCTGAGCTTATGTGACACATTGGAGGCTCAAAGAAACAAGTGTGGCTGATGTTTTCCATTCAAACCTCCAGCACATTCGTACACCCCCCCCCCCCCCCCCCCATTAAAATGCATTCTGAGAGGGAATGCATGAATTCAGCCTTGTCTCACTTCACAGCCCCATTTTAAATGCACATTGAGCTGTATGTCTGAATGCCAATGGCCAGCGGGCTGACACCAGATTTCCAGGCGTCAGATGCCCAAGCCGGTGACCCGTCCCAGCTCGCAGTTCCTCCATCCAATCTACCTGTCACTTCTGCCAATGACAAGACACGCAGAAATGGATACCGAAACGCCGCTGCATATTGACAGTGGCAGCTGCAATTCACAGGCAAGGGGAGGCTTATCTCCAGCGAGCAGCTTCCATTTCCTCTACGTGAGCGAAAGGGAGACAGCCAGAGACTGAGCTGGAGACAACGTGTCCAGACAGAAGTCTATATTCTGCTCTCACCTTTACTCACCCTCAGCAAGAGCATAATGTTTGGTGACTCCAAATGTCTCCTTTGGCAGCAAGGGGCAAGAGTTGTCAAAGAAAAAGGCCAAAGAAGGCACAGATCGGATCAAACTTTGATTTTGGAAGGTTAACATGTGGACCTTTCAACATTTTATGGACCAACGTCGCAGGGAAAGTCACAGAATGCAGCAAGTACAGACAGAGGTATACACCATAAAGCACCAGCCTCAGAGATTGGTAAAACAAAAAAAGTCCAACCACTTCTACTTACAAGTCCTCCAAACTAAATAACAAAATCCAAAGTTTTAACTGCCTGCCCAAACAGCCCATTCTGATCTGACGCCCAATTAGCTCAGCAGTACGACACCGTGTCAGTGCCTTCAAAAATGTGAATATTAAAACGAATTGCTTTGTGGACAATAAAAGCCTCAAGTTCGGCACTTTGGCCGTCACCACCTCGTTTTTTTTTGTAACCAGAAGTAACAAAACAGCTGAAAAACTTTTTTAGGCAACCGAAATCTGAAAATGAACTGACGACTTAGTAGGAAAGAGTAAAACAAAACACTTAAACCAGACAATGCTGTGGAAGTTAGATGCAGATCACCCCCTGCTAGCCATTAGAAACAACACAGACAAGACACTGCCACATTGGTAGAACTATTCAGAACCGGAAGTTGCCAATTGAACAAAAGTGATCATAAGAATGATGGACAAAATTGTAAAAACAAAACTCAGGTTGTGGAAAAATAATCCATTTAGAAGCTTAAAAAAAACAAATCCTCACTAAAGCTCAATCTCAAAGAGATGGCATTTCCAGATGACTGTGGGTCATAGTTCCAGATGGAGGCTGTCCGCACTAGGAAAAACAACAGCGTCGGTCATTTGGTCGAATGCTTAGAACAACCGGGGTTGATGTTTTCCTGACTAGAGACCTCTTGCAGTCAGGCATATAATGACTCCACTCTCACTATCGAAGGTGGAATAATTTGGATTCAGGTTCAAAACCATAAAGGGAGAAGATCACATGGATGGATGAAAGTTTAAAGATCACTTTCAGTTTCGCCTCTAAATAAAGCGGTTTACACAATCTGACGGAAGTCATCTTTTTTCATAAGCTGTCTGATCATGTGACTGTTCTTGCCTCGTCAGACAAACCGACTGTGATTTCGCCATAACTAAAAGAACAACAACACCATGGCTGAAATGATGGCCGGCGACACAACAATGTAATCTAAGCTGTAGTAAACTGTAGTTCTTCTTTTTTAAACACAGTTCATCCAACTACAATGAATTTGATCACAATGGGAGTCTGAGAAGGAATACAATCCTAGAACAGCACATATCATTACCGTCTGCTTTTGATTTGAGAGTCCCGAACATAAAACTTAAGACGAGTTATTTCTGTAACACGGTTCCTTTTTCAGCATCTACCCGAGGACAACAGCTACAATGCAGACAGGGAGCTGCAAAAACAATCTCCCATTCATCAGCTGATAATTACTTTGAGGCACACACTGACAGTATGGACAAAAGAGGGACAGTGGATAAAAATAAATAAAAAAAGCACGACGCATTTATTCGTCCCTCACTGATTCCTCACAGTGGCTAATCCACACTATCCACTGCCATGTCGAAATGGCAATCTTGATTGATGTGCCAGATCCTCACATGTTTCACTCCCACTGACAAATAATGCGCAATTCCACTGCATTAGTGGGCTTCTTGTCATCCGCCACAATATAACACACTCTGGACCATGGTATTACTTTGTGATTTATTTATTATTATTTCTTAAGCTGGCGGCATAGATAAATGAGCATAGCATCCAGTAAATATTGTTGAATTAAAGCCTGCATGGAAGACACGACTCCTCTTACATCTTCCTTTGTATAATGCGGTGAGGTCGGGTTCTTTGTTGTGTTTTGTTTTTTTTCTCCCAAGATAATCATATTATCTGCTGTGGGTTGCATGCACTTGCCAAGGTTGTGCTCTCAGCTAAATCCACAATTGATCTTTCCTCTTCTCTGCCCTCCATTCATTCCTCCATCAGCCTCTGTCTCTCTCCACAAGCTCCCCTTCCCATCCCAGGCAATCACTCAGGTCTGCAGAGATGGGAGGGGAAAGGAGGGAAGGGAGGCGCATATTTAATCAACTGAGTTAGCTCTTCTGGTGCCGAACAACAACTCCTATCAGAAGTGGGATTTAGCAAGTGATCAGCACGGGCCTGCTCTCAGTTTAGGCCATTGATCACACAACCCACACTGCAGCGCTCTACTCGTCTAATGAGGCCAATCCACAGATTTAGAAACTTTTAGGTGAGGGTGGATATGTGGGAGCTAATTAAGGGGGAGAATAGAAAATGTCCTCCTTTTTAGATTTCATGTTCTAAACTTTACCCTACTTTCCTCTCATGTCACGGAAGCCACCTCTGGCTTCAGGGACAAATAGTTTCAGCCAAATGAGTTCTGCTTTGGACCAATTTAGCAGCAAGTTATCAGTAAGTCACGAGGTTAATTGTATGTCTTGGATGAGAAAAGAGTAGATTTGGCAGAAGGGTTGCCAAGGAATGTCACATTGCCTCCAAGTTACACTATATCTAGCGACCTAGCATACTCGGAGGTGTCTAACAGACTGGTACAGGATCTGGATCTTTTACACCATTTCTCAAGCCAGGGTAATGCTAATTGAGTCCTACACTACAAAAAGATGTCAGGCCACTGTTGTGACAGGACCGAGAAGAGAAAAAGGCAACAGCAATTGGCTCCCATGTTAATTGTCTCTTCAAAGCCGGATGGCACATATTTTAGCGCAGTGTCAAACTGCGCTCGTCACTGTTTGTTCCAACCCAATCAGGCCTCTCATGTCTTCCCATCTGCCAAGATCAAATGACACAATATCACTTTGAGACAAGCACACAGCCACAACCCTTGCCTTTATATCAAATATGGAAGTGGGATAAAAGCATGCAGGGCTTTCATCTTAAAAGTAACTTGTTGAATGGGCGCACCACTGTTAGCAGAAAGTCTACAGCTGTCAGACAGCTACTCCCATCTTTCCCGCCCATGTGTTATAAAATGACAAAAGCTACAGACCTTAAGCCAAGGCAAATTGTTTTGTTGCAGTGCGACACAGTGACAAGGCGAGACTAAAGTCTTTATCTGTCTGGGTGGAGTGAAGCACAGCTTGGCAGGCTGGTCAGTCATGTGGACTTCCCCTTTATCACAGTAACAACTCAACCAGGCTCAAACAATCCAGTGGACTGGGCATTCCACACCTTGCTTAAAGGATAACAGCAGTTCAGCTTCGTTTCTTTGTGTCATTATTAATGTCTTTGAAGTGAACCTACTGATGCGCTTGCCACAGTCAGAAGCTAACAAGCTTGGTTCTACCGCAGGTTTTCCTACCGTCAGGGAAGTCACGCACGGCCATTGTTTGTGAAAAATAAATAAAAAATCCATGAAGAAACAGATCAAAGACAGTCACATACACAATCCGTCACTTTCAAAGAAAATACTAACAAATCTCAAGAAATACGAGTCAAATTGGCATGACATTTAAATATGCATTGCACCCAATGGCCTACTCCCTACTAAGGGATTTGTTGTTAAGATCCGGTACCACCGAAACCAAGAGACCTCTAGTGCCACTGGTTGAACCAACGTTACCGATGTTGCTCCAAAAGAGAAGAGGAGGCACATGTCAGATGTAAAACGTACGTTTTATTTGCTCTCTAGACGATGTTTTGGTTGCTTATGAACATTTTGTGTGTGTTTGACGGACATGAGAATGTGGTGTTTCAGAGAGATTGAAATAGGATGTGAAAAACAGCTATAACTTACATGATGCTGTCATGACTATTTGCAAACAGGTTATTGGAGTTATTATGCAGACCTGTCCGGTGGGTTATTTGTATGTGGATCAACAAAATGTACACATACTTCAATATTGTTGATATTGTTTGCAGACTCTCAGTGTTATTTGCATTATGTGTATGGAATACCGGCCTTTGTGTGTTGATGTTCGTATGGTAGGTTGCAAATGAAGGGAAACATAAAAATCTTTGTTTTTCGCCGAGTGTGGGAGGGAAGCATGTGCCGGTTCTGGGGTTAGAACAAACATATCAGCCTCTAGGGGTTGCTAAGAGCACTTTTTGCCATTGCTTATCACTTTTACTTGTGGTTGCTATGACGAACAAGGCAGATGGGGACGTCCAGATACACATGCACAGTAAAAGTTTCAAATTCAGCTCAAACTCACCGCTTTTGATACATTATAAAGTCATGTTGGTAAAAGAATTACCATAGCTGTCTCATTTAAAATGATTTATTCCGTTGGTCAGTGCAGCTGCTAAAGCAGTGCATGCTGTAAAATAAGGTCTCTTGCTGTGAGTAACATCAGACACTGTGCACATTTCCACAATTTCAGTTAAATACATGTTACAAGTATTACAGCTGAACAAATGCTGTGCTGCTGTTTTCGAAATTTCATTTTGGACTACTGCCTTTGTGTTCAAAATATGCTCTTTTCGAGGCTCTTAGCTGACGCTAACTTTTCATACGAAACATAGTTTTCATATAAGTATTAATGCATGAGGGGAAAAGCAGAGCGGGGTGTGTAGGAGAGACATCATTATTTAACCACATGCAAAGACAATAGGGTATGTCTCCAGTTTTCCAAGTGCGTTAAGACCCTGGAGGATTACCCAATCCACATCATTTCCCCCTGCCCTCAAACCTCATGCTTTCCCGATCACATAAAGGATTACATGGCTTTGCAAGAACACATTTAAGCATTAACTCCCCACAACGCATGGAACTCTCAAGGCCAAATTAAACATATGCCTCTTCAACTTTGAAGGGACAAAGTTCTTAGCCGCAATATATTTGACAATTTCCAAATTGTTTCTTTTAAATATGCCAATGAGCTATTTTACCAAGTTTGTCTTTATTTAGACACCCCGAAGCTTTTTGCTGCAACAGGAAGGTCATGATAAGGATGGATGTCAAATCCCCCCCCAGTCCCCGGTGAGAAACACCATGTGTGTGTGTGTGTACGGACACTGGGATTTTGTAACAGTGTTAATCAACAAGGAACATCCTGTGAGACCCCAGAAGCTCAGCTCTCCATTCCACTTCATGAATGGAGGGACGAGCAAAAAAAATCCCACAGCAAGCCAACCTTGCTGTGGGTACCGTGGCTCAAGCAGGCAACTCATGCTACCACGCTCAGACAAACTGACACAATCTACATTTCCCGATCCCCATTTTACAGAGCAGTCTATTCAAGCTCTCCTGTCTCCTGTCCAACTCAGTCTCTTACAATAACACATCTTGCTGCTCACATTAAGTTGATTTCCATCCAGCGATTTGTATGCACATTTTGAATTTGCACATAATAAATTAAATGAACATGAAAGCTTTCACAAGAAAAGGTGGCATATTAATGGCGGAGGGGCTTTTTGCTCTTTCTTCTTGCCATCAGATAGTATGAAGGGCAACAGAAGTGGGATAAAATACAAGCAGGTCCCCACTGATTTTGCTTCTTCTTGTTCTTGCTTTAGAGTCTGAGTTTAGATGTATGCACCGTTATAGAATGTTCAGTTCTATCTGCACTGCTTGTCATTGCGAATTCCACTGCTGGCTAAAGAACAGCTTGGACAAATATGAGACGGCGCTAACTCTGTGACACATGGTGTCACACAGTGGCCCCGGCTACTTTCTTTCTGCCAGCAAGGGATGTAACTGGAGGGTGTAACATATTGGAGGTTCACCCTTCTCTGCAGAGAAGATCCTGATGCCCTCGTCCCACCAACGTGGGACCTCACTGGCTTCCCGCGTTAAAACTGTGTCAGTGGATTGCAGCTACTGGGAAATAAATCCCGTCTGTCCGTGTTGGTTGTGTTGTTGGTCGAGACTTGTGCCCACCGATGTGCTCTGCAATTGCATATTTCTGCCTGCCATCACCATATACAACGACGGACACCAACATCACTGGGTGTCTGAACTAAAACAGTATCCAACCATGGCCACAGGAAAAAAAATGGCATTTTCAATCCAAAATGGTGCAGTGCCATCTAGCAAATTATCTGTGCTTCTATACTATTTGATGTAACTTTCTCAAGAACCACCAACTGCCGTTTTTACTTGGAATACAGATTACAAGTGTTACTTTGTGAGCTTTCTCACTGTGCCAAACTCTAAAGAAAAAGGCCGCAGTGAGTGACAACGTGAGAGCACACAAATGGCTTTGGCATGCGATTGACTGAAATATCATTGGAAGCTACAGAGGGTAGGCAACAGGATGAAGTCTTGTTTATTTCAAGAGAAGCTTGTACTGACACGAAACTGTCTACGATGTACTACATGCAACACACACACATACACACACACCAACAATTACTCTGATGATGAATTGTGGCAAGACGTCTTTCACTAATTTAAGGAAATCACTTGGGGAAAGAAAAAGTTAGCTGAAAAAAAGTCATTTTTGGCATTCTACATCTGTCAGTCTGTGTTTTAGCCTGATTAGTGCGCGCTAATCGACTCTGCTAATCACACCCCCAGGTGAGAGAGAGAAAGAGAGAGAGAGAGAGTCGGAGAGGGATGAGCGATTGGGAGTATAGGAGGGAGGTGGAGAGTGATGGAGAACATTGCGAGCTGGAAAGCTGCAAAATGATGGAACAGCTGCTGTGGTCTTTTATGTGGAAGCCCAGGAGAGCTGTTCCATTGGGTGGAACTCGGTTGCAGTGCCACAGTTTGCGGCAGGAAAACACTGAAGGCTGAACTCCTGGCTATTGCTTTTGCAGCTAATCTATCAAATCCAGTGCATTATTGAGAAGACCCTTATCTTTATTATGTGAGGAGAGGGACACAAAGAGAAAACACTCTTCCTCACAGAGCCACAGGCAGTTGCTGCTGTTCAGAACATCTGGAGCCAGATATATATAAATAATATCAATGACAGAATTTCCCACACATACAGTGGTATTTACACTTGGTTTTCTAGAGCCGGCCCATTGCAATGTTGGGTGAAACATAAGGTGAAAAAATATTGGTTGTAAGCTAATTTCACATTGTCTTAGCGTGGATCTGCAAAATTCCAATCAATGGCACATTGAAAAACTACCGAGGAAACTACACCAATATATGACTCCATGTTAATGAACCAGAGGACTGCAAGCAGTTTCTCTCTGCTAAAGAGATATTTTTGTAGGCCAACACAGAAGTTAGCATCCCACTGGTTCCCTTCAACAACATAATCTTCACGAAGAAACACCAGTTTTATGATTTTTAAACCTAACATTGGCTGTAGACAAACTACACCACGGTCACATGACTTCACGTCACCACATCGTCCGCTAAAGGCGGTTCTAGTGTTCGGCATGTTGATGTTTGGTCTCATTTATCTACTTGTTAACAACAAGCGTCAAAGTTCACGAGACGGGGTATTAACTGAAATGTTTTATGTTGTCGAACAAAAGGTTAAAATCTTTTAAACTAGTGTTAACCAAAGACCTTCATTTTTGCATCAGGGAACAGGAAGTACAGAAGTGCCAGTCTGGGTTTTAGGATTCATCTCTGTAGCACTTTATACTCAGTGTGTTTAATTGTTTGTATGTACCACTGCTAAATAACTAATGGCCATGCAGAGTCCCTGAGATGTACATGATTACCAGACTCGGATGAAAGATCTGTGTAGATCATATACGTTATCTGTTTATTGCCTGAGCTAATGTCTTTATTTTCCCTTGGTCTTGTGAAATAATTTGCTCAATATGTTTTTTTTTTTTTTTGTTCTTGTTGCTGCCTGGCATCCAGGAATTATCCTCTCCCTCAACAGCAAGTGGGAATTGTTTCTCTCCCAAATACATAGTTTTGTTTTGTTTTTTCCGCCTGAGTAACTGCTTGCTTTGTCTCCGGGTGCTTTTTTTATACGCCCACTGAGATACATTTAAGCACACACGTAAACACACTTTTAGGCAAACAGCTAATGAAATGTACGACAGGATTTCCAAAAAAAAGCAGTGCTCTACGGGGACGCCACTCACTCCTCCACAGGATGTGTCTGACATGACCGCTGCCAACTTCTAGATACGATTGCTAAATTAATATCACGTTTCTTTTCATCTGAGATAACTGGATTGACAGTCATACATGCCTCAGGGATTCACCAGTACACACAATGCTTGACTAGACTTCTGACATCACAAAGCTAAATGAACAGGATTCTCTACTGTCCCATGAAATATTAATAAAAAACATTTCTAAATTCAATTTGCAACAAAACATTCAAGAGTACCAGCTCTGAAAAAATGCAAATGAACAATATTTATTTTGCCAAAAGTGTCTAACAAGCAAAGACATATTATGTAGCATATTGCCACTTGAATCATTTAATATTGGCTTTTGAGAGCATGTATATCTCTGTATCAGAAGCCCCTGCCCAAAGCATTGATACTCGTCTATGCTACATAAAGTTCTTCAAATTATTCCTTTGCCCAACCTCGACTCTTCAGGTAATTCCGCTGCCGACTCACGCTACACTGAGCTCTTCTTGTTTCCCATATGTTTGAGTAGAACCTGACATGGGCCAGTGGGCAAGCTCCCTTTTCCTCCCACAACCGGTGCAGTAATAAAGGCAGCATAGGCGTCCGCGATGGTGGGTTGAGGCTGCTGAGGTGTTAGAGAGAGGAAGAGGAGGAGCGGGGAGGCCAGGAGGTTGGTCGGGGACCAGCTGGGAATTGGAAGTGCGGCGAGTGCGGTGATGTGCGAATGGAGCCTCGGCATCGACTGGGGTTTCCATTGCACTTGACTACTCTTAGCTGAGCCAACCAAGCATGGAGGAATGTGCGGGTGGGGGCGGGGGCGGGTGGCTTTACTCTCTCTGGCTCAGCTGGGGTCGTCTTAGCAGCTATAACCCTCTCAACACATTTTCTTTCTTTTATCGATTTTCAGGAGGATATAATTTCCGTTTGACCACATGGATGTATACGGACTGTGTCCAAAAGAAAGACATATGTAGAGTATATGTAGCTATTTTTCTCATACAGGTTGCTGTGTAGAAGCAGTGACTATATGTGTCAATACAATTTTGCATTTAATGGTGTATTTCCTCCAAAACTAAGTATCATCATGACGCTCATGGACAAAATGCCATTACAATAGGACAGAAAACGGGATAAGACCAGTTTAGCAAATCCCGCCGCTGAAACGCTTTCAGTTCTCCAACGTGTCATTTTAGTGTTAATGTGCATGATAAGAAGTCACTCAATCTGCCTTCTATAAATAACTTCCTGCTGGGAGAAGAGCAAACAGTGCAACATCTGGAGTCAGTTTGCTGTTAGAACAACAGAACTCCAGACTCGATGACTGGATGCTTTTCACCACAATGCTCCCTGGAAATCAAGTTGACTTCTAAAGATTTGCGCTGTCCCTTTATTTATCATTTAAGCGAGAGTGTTTCATGCCCACTCGAGCTTTGGGAGTGCTCCAAATGCTAAAAAAAAAACCTAACGTTATCTATGCATATAACTGGCAGGACTTTTACTTCACTACATTATTGAATTCATTGGAGCACCTGGCAAATTAATCAGCTGGCCCCGCTGCCAGGAGCTGAACCCATATCATATTTATTTATTGTTATTCTGTTTTTCAAAATGTTGCGTATTGCAGATTTGAGGAATACGATACTACAGTAGAGTACAGTTGGCACATGGCTGAAAGCAGAAAGGAAACTCGGCTACTTTCAACAGCGCAGTCAGACTGGTGCAGTACAGTATCTCCGGGAGATGATAAAATATACACCAGCAAAGGTTCCATGTGTGCCTTTTGTGTGGGAGGCAGCTGGGAAGAAGTCATCATTAAGTCAGTGAAATCAACAAAGAAGTCGACCACAAAAACACTTGCTCTCTCTGCCCTGGTCCTGTTTTTCAAAGCGCTGACTGCATATTTGTTGGTGGCCCAAAGATTTGAAGTCATAATGCAGGAAAATTATATTTTGTCCCTGTCGCAGGTCCCCCAAAGGAAGACATGCAATTTGAAATAAACAAAGTAGAAACTTAGTTCTAAGCCGGTGACCTGTGGTGCGTTCCCCAACAGCAGAGTTTATTTGTTGAATCGGAGTAACCATCATTAGCAAAAATAGTGATTCTCATACTGGGAGAAACGTGGGTGCAGATGCAACCGCAAAGCCGTGAACGAACTACTCAGTAGCTGAACTTTTCTCTGACACATCTTTGCAGATTTGCACCTCTTAGGACTGGCAAAACAATTCTGACAAGGCAGATGTATGTTGATAGATATTCCATTTGCTATACGCAATAAGGAGCCAGTAGACCAAAAATAAACTTGACAGATTGAACCTCGCAACACTGTAAACTGTCTCACACAAATGAATTTGAAGCACACTTGTGTGAAATAGTATCGATGCTAAGACATTTTATAGGAAGTAATAAACAGGTGACTGAGAAATGGGGAAAATTGAAGCAAAGGACGTAAAGCTTTATTGATACTTACTGTACGAAAAAGTAGTGCAGGACTGTGCTATTGTACATGTTACTATTAATTTCAAACCCATTAAACCTAATAATTTATGACTTGATAAATTATTTTGTTTTGTTACACAATTATCTGGGGATGGATGCAAAACAGGCCTCGGGCGCAAGGAGCGTGGGAGGCTCACTGCCCTGTGTCAGACCTGTGAATTGCTGCTCACATCTCAGCAGTTCAGATCTGGTGTTGTGCTCCTGGTTCCAAAAAAAAAAAGAAAAACGACTCAATCGGAGCTGAGCAGGATTGGAAAGTTTTGCTGTGCCAGAGCCAGGAAAATAGTATGAAAAAGAACAACAATTTGAATGAGATCAACCTGCCTGTGATTCTGTACATTTACTTCATGACATTTTCGTAATGTCTTTGTTCGATGTGAAAAATGTTACATTAATAACTGCAAACATCCACGACTGCAGCTTCCATGCTGACTGAGAAGGATATCAGCATCACTCACTGTGGATTGGTTAGGGCAACATAACAATGGCCCCATAACCAGAGCACAAAGGTTTGGTACTTTACTTATGTTGCCTAACCAACTACTTTTGCTGTGTTTTTGTTTTGTTTTGTTTCAATTTCATTTCATTTCATTTTAAGCTAAACACATTTTTTTTGCCGACACCTGACAATGAAGTTTTTTTTGTTTTGATTTGTTTCATCATTGAACGGCATTCAAAGTGCATACAACTGCTACCATGCTCTGGGGGAAAATAAGTTTCCCTCGAAAAATAATAGAGAGAGTGCAGTTTAGTGTAATGGGAACATCATTTTGAAGAAGACAGAGTTGTATAATCAGTGTCTAGGTTTGCTTCACCTCAACAGCGGGACAAAAGCCTCACTGTTTGACTGAAATCAATCCATTTTTCAAAGCCTTTTCACAAAAAGCAAAATGTCAGTAGCCTCTCAACCAAAACACACCATACACAATACACATAGGCCTACTTTCTGTGTCAATGTTTTACCCCTGGCTGTGCTGCCTATGTTTGCTTGTCACATGAAACGACACCTCTAAATGGCTCATATGTAGTCTGTTCTGTGATGGACTGGTGTTACCCTGCTGTCTGCCCTTTGGCATGATCGATTAGGTTGAAGCTCCATTTAACCCTGGGTAGGAATGAAAAAGCTAAACAAATCATTTGCCTGATTGAACGTATGAATTAACATAATATGTGATCTTCTTTTCCAGGGAATCCATGCATCCGCGTTAATGTCCGTGTTTGGCTATCTCTCATTTGTTACAGTTGGGAAAAAGCGACAACAACTATTTGTCAAGCCAGGGGGGGGGGGGGGGGGGGTCCCAGAGGCTAAAAACAGGATATGGAGAGAAGAGAGAGAGCAGATGGGACGGTGTCAAGAAGTGTAGAATGAAGCATACCTTCATCCATCGTGGCACACACACACACACACAGCCATCTCTCATTTAGTCGACTTTGAGGACACAAAGCACAACAAAGACTTGTGCTTTTTTAATTAGCACCGTCAAACTAAACTACGAAACTAGTCCAGCATCTCTGGATATGTGTTCTGGATAACAGTGGTTCTTTTTTACAGCGATCAATACACTTATTGATTTAAAAGATGATATAATGTAGAGACGTCTGTTATTGCAAATCATCACTGTATACAGTGAGCAGAACAGCGTTGATTTTTTTTATTGTTGTTAAAATGCTTAACCTCTTCCACTCCACCCCTCCTAACCATAGGCCTTTTGTTATCGTAAAGACAGGGGATCTTTACGGGGAGATAGCAGGTCAACAGTATATGCCATATAATGCCCCAACTCATTACCTCTTACCCTGGGAACATGAATATTAGGCTTAGAACATGATAAAGGAAGTATTTGATGGCCATCCCCATGCACACTTAAGTTTTTGCAAAGTATTTTGGGTTGATACCATTTGTGAAGCAGATTTGGTGCTAGATTTAACTATGGGTTACCATTCGAGAATTGATAAAAAAAAAATGATTTAACTAATTTACAATGATGAACACAGATTGCGTTCAGCTTCATTCTCATTGGTTTTGGTTTGATAAGCAAGTGGTGTAAGGAACCTCAGGAACGAGGTCAAAGGGAGTGTGACTCTTGAGAGAATGTGAATGAAAGCTCATCTATTATTGTTGTCATTGTTTTTATGTATAAGCAAGTTTAAAAGAACCTGCATTAAAAACTGCATACTATCACAGAGGCACACAAACACAGTCTTCTATGTTTGCTTTCTTGTATCAGGTACCAGCACATTTGCTTTCATTTCTTTCTGAATGCATGGGGCTTCTGGCTGGGGGAGCATTGACACAAACATCAAGGAGCAAGAGTTCCACCTGTAACCCTGCAGGCTGCAGCTATGTGTTGGGTTTGGAGTGTGATGTAGGCCTGGCTGCCTCTTTGAATTTCCTGCCGGGGATTAGCTGGGAAACTGTCTGAAAATGACGAAATAAACAATGAAAGCAACAGCGAGAGGGGAAACAAAAGACAGCATGGCCATGACATTGTTTTTTTTTTTTTAACTCTAGCACTGGTTCGTCAGGGTTATAGAGGGTGACAGCAGAGACAGCTGACATGATTACGAAAGACTTAGACGAAAGGTTTACTACATGACGGTGACTGGATGATTCTGAAATGATACACTGCCTTTTTATTTTTTAAATAACAGCAATACTTAAGAGTGTGTTTTCTACTTTCTTATATGAAAAAAATCATATAATTTTCATACATTCCACTCACCAACTGTCTAGCAAGAAGGCCAGGATCCTCGTAGAAAATTGGGTGCATAATGCAGCAATTCACTTCTCATTTCTGCTCCCCACATATTGGACGGGGCCAACCGAATGGTAATAGAGTTGATGTCTCCATCCACCAATTGGCGCTCATTTGTTATTTATTCATGAGAAAGTAAGCGGGGTGCCCGGCTTATTACAGTTTATGTCATTCCCTCACTCCTGCTAGTCAAAATCCTCTATAATATAATCTCGGTTGAAAATTTGTCTCCCCTTGTTCTCGAGACAAAACTCCATTGAAACTCGTGAGTCAAAGAAACGAGAGAGAATTATTTTCACTGCAAAGCAAAGCAAATACCCGCCAAGGCCAAGCGAGCGAGGAATTCATCAGACGCTACATTAACGAGAATTCCTTGCAGTCGTAAGAATATACTGTAATCACGCTAAATGGCTTCAACTGTCAGTCTTTTTCAGTCTTTGCATTTTGCCCTTTGAGCACACACTGAGCAGCCATTTTGCCCAGGAATGTGTAGGAAATGTTCAGCTTCTAAAGCCGTTCTCCCCATTGCAACAAACCTGAACCGAAGCTGAAACAGAACCAACATACGTTATTGCACCAAGCTGTTATAAAGTGAGGATGCTGAGCCTTCATTAAAACATGACTACAGAGACAATGAATAATGCTTTTTTTTAAATTGAGGATAGCTTGGTTAAATGACCAAGAAAGGGAAAAAAATGTAAATGTACATATATATCACGAGTAGTAAAATTACAACCAAAGTAATGCTTAGATCTGGGAACACTGTGACAATTCTATACAAAGTGTGTTAGGGAAAGACAACAAATCAATCAGATAGTTTGTGAAAAAGCCAATACTTTAGCTAGTTTATCTAAATAATTAAATTTCCTGGTGCAACCAAAATAGGAGAAATATGCAAAACAAACTGCAAGTAGGAACGGTCAAAGCTTCACCAAGAAATCTGTAAACTGCGGTGAATGTTAGCAAACAGTTTGGGTACTAATATGGCCAGTATTTATTTGTCTCGTGTCTTATCTGTTTTCTTTTTAAGCAATGACACATGTTTCAGACGTGGATTTGATCTCATCATTTCTGACAGGAATAATAACCAAAATTAGAACAAAAAACAGACCTAACTTGTACCAAAACAGAAAAACAAGAGGTGAATAAGGAGGGTAGCCATATCTTTCTATTCTGATCACGTAGCACTGACGGTTTCACATTGTACTTCCGTCAACCAGAAGTCTGGCGGCCAACCCTCAAACACAACTTCCTATCATTCTGCCATCTTGGATCAGATAGGGTGGACCAGCTACTGGTGTGCCCCCCCCCCCCCACACAAATCCTCTGTGTTTACTTAACCTTTAGGAAATCCTCATTAGCCAGCTCACTATTTGGAGCCTATTGGGTTGTCAGGAGGGAGACAAATTAACAGTGGGAGCATTGATTTGACTTACGCCTTAAGTCGGGATCACATCGGCCGGTCAGTATGCACAATGTAATTAGTTTATCAGCAAGAAGGGAGTTTTCTTAAGTGATTAATCAGGAGAGCTCTGTGACTGCAAAGTAAAAGCACGAGCGGCCAGCGGCGCGAAGGGGCACCTGCCCGAGACAGACTGTCTTCCCCAATAAAAACAGCCTCATTGGTTGGACAACTGAGTTCTTGAGATCAAGCGAATGACTGTCCACTCTTGGAAGAAAACACAACCAAAACTTTCTAGTTTCTTTTAACCAATACCTAATCTTAAATAAGTAGCTTTAGTTCCCTGAAGCTATGGTCCTGTGGAAGATGGTTTGGAAGGTACTGCAAGGTATTTCAGGTATGAGGACTTTAAAAAGTCATTGTGAGTCCATGCCACCATCGAGAAGTAAGTCCACTCAATAAGTCCAGACCCAGATGCTGGTTGTAGATTCCTCATATAAGGTGCAATTTCCTTTTGCACATTTACGTCCAGTGGTAACGGGAGGGGGGTTGCCACAACGTATACACAGGTTTTTTTTCCTAGAAGACAATCTGTCTATTAAACATCATATCAATCATCATACAAAAACACTCAGGGTGATGTTAGGTTTATCCTACAGAAAACATCTCAATGGGATTTTGCTGGCTCAGTAAAGGTTAGATAGAATAGGAAATAAAATAAAATAAATGTCTTGCACATCTGGGAAAAGAGAGATCTGAGAGCGGGCTTCACTCATGCAGACGTGGTGATAAAGCGAGTTAGTAGCTGAGGCTGAAAACACGGGTGTTATATCAACAAAGGCTGGAGGAAAGCCATGCACCCTACAGGCTTTTAATAAAAGGACTACCAGTTGTCATGCAGTGGCAAATCCAGCTGCTGCAAGCGCATGGTGAGTCGTAGCATATGTGCCAAATGTGGGAACAGACAAGGAGTCCAAGCACAGACAAGATGGAGGAGAGAGATGCATGCTGCTGGGATCTCTCACTTTGGTCCAATAATGGAATCTCATTACCAAAGTGAGAGCTGTCCAGGCAGACCTAATGAAGCCCCACATGGTGAAGGCTGGCCCCTTCACGCTGAGCCGAGGGAGGGAGGAGGGAGTGAGGAGAGCTACTTGGATTGACAAAGAGAGCACGCAGGAGACACAGCAAATCTATAAGTAGGAGGAGATGTGTCCAGGCTAAATAAATATGAGGAGAAGAAGGCAACAGACGAATGGCAAAGAGGGCACCATGTGGCCACGAGACGAGGGTGAGTGGAAAAATACGAGATCAATCGTAAGATAAATGATGCAGCAACTCCCCGTGGAAAACAGAGTGCTTAAAAAGAGACTCCAGAAAGCATACGGACACACGCTAACGTCCAGGCTTTTAGTACTAATTGACAGGCCCCTCCAGGTTGCCACCCACCCTCTGTAGAGATTTTTGTGTTCTTTCTTTTTTGTGTTTCATATTTTTCCGAGCATGCTTCATAGGTCAATTGCTGTGTGCTAATTGGCTGGCCGAGCCAACGGGCCACACGGATTCCCACTGTCCACTGTCCGTCTCTGGAGCGCTGTCATCCTGTCACCGCCCACACACACACACACACAGCTAGTTTTCCTCTGTGGTGGGAAGGTGCATGACAGCTGCCGGAGAAAACAGGAGCCGCGGCCTCCCCGAGGGCACATCGTGGGGATAAAGTGCAATGGCCCCGGCGTTCAGTCAACACCGCTAAAAATACCCAGGAAGGCCACTGGACAAGACTCACAGCGAAGTCTCTGTCTCTCTGCAGCTGACAGTACATCCAGCTGGGATGGGATAGAGGACGAGGACATGCCATCAAAAATGTGTAAGATCACCTTGAGATGCACTTTACTGAGTATTTGATCCTCCTGTATGTTAACTGACGTTGTGTAGTATTACAAATGTATTCAGTAAAATGTACACGTATACACAGTATGAGTTGCATTGTACTTGTCGTCAATACAAAACAAAACTTGAGGGATTGGTATTTTTATTTAATTTATTCTATTTTTTTCGAGCAGTCTTTGGTCTGCAATTGTCTAACCATACAACAATAGATAACCTTCACAATAAAAATCAATTGTGATGTTTACTGTGATGGATAACTTAATGAAAGCAGGTTTCAAGAACCAAGGAGATTTCCATACCACAGTGCCTTCGGTGGTAACCCGTTTGAAAATTGGGAAGAAAAAAGACTGAGGTATTGTAACAGCCTTCACTGACTTAGTGGCAGACATTAACAATGAAAGCACGCAGGGATCAGAGGACCTCCTCAACTGATGCATGGCTGAGAGAACAGCAAGAGGACTGTCGGAGTAAACATCAGCAGGCTGACGTGTCGGAGATGCGTCGACAGGGAGTTGAAACGAACAATGTGATGACATTCTCATATGTAATCTAATTTGACTGTGGTTTGTAGTCATAATTCCAGAAAGATAAGTAAACAAAAAAATACAATATATGGGACCACTTTGTCCTGCGTAATCCCCAAATGCAAAAGCTAATTTTGCTTCTTTTGCGTCTCCCCCTCCAAATCAAAAACTGTCACAGCAAAGCCATTTTTTTTGCCAAAGGGAATATGGAATATTACACTGGAAGAGAGAAAGGAACAACTACCAAGGTACATTGTTCTATTAATTCCAATGCTGTGATGTACAATGGTGATTATCACATATTAATATCTCACTGACATATCATGTCAGCAACATACTAATAAGGCACATACAAATGTGAAATAAGCTCCCATGTGTCTGGAGTGTTTTTTTTAGTTAGACATACGCAAGGTGTGCGGAGGAAACCAGGTGTGTGAGTCAGCGGGGCTGTCCTGCCAAGAAAAAACACATCATCGCCTGCTTGTTGAACAGCCTTAAACTTGAGTATGGCTACATTTAACCGATAAATAGACAACTGTTTCAGTCAGTGTGGGCAGAAACTCTCTCAGACAAGGCCAACAGTATCAGTGGAACCAGTGATCCACAAGGTTGATCAGCCATTTGGAGACCTCTCTCACCGATTGCGCTAACCAGCTGCGATGAACAAACTGGGGTAAATGGCGCAGGCGACAATACAGCCGATGGTCAGCGTCCCGTGACTGAATAGTGACCAGCAGTAAACTGTGGGTTGGGTGTGCCCTAAAGTTTAGAGAATATGCTGCAGGTCTCCAGTTCTTGAGAGAAAATAAATGGATCAAAGGCACAGGCCCTGGGCCTCAGACTGTACTTGAGTGAAGCTCTTATTATAATAACTTTCTTTACATGATCTGACTCTTTAGTGTCAATTAGATTCACCTGCCTGCTACCATCCCATACACCATTGTCTACATCAGTACTACTGCATGCTAATGCTAATGGCGGATTTAGGAACTGCATCATGTTTTATCTAGGAGCATCCAAGAGGGCACGTTTGTGGAGTTTATTTCTAACATGGAGGAATTCAAAATGTCAGTTCATGTAGCTATGTCATGAGCTTGAATTCCGAGAATCTTCTTACTGTGCTCGCTAAATGAAATGTCAATATGCTGTTATTAACCATACCAATTTATTCAGTTATGTTGTCACTTTTCTTTTCTTTTACAATTTCCCAAAGGTATTAAATAATTACAGCCCCATTCTATATCAATGGACTCAGCACTACACCCCAGCCTCATTTCCAAAGCCTAATACAGACCCTTGGCATGTATCCTCTCAAACATGACAGCTTGACAGTTTGAGGATGCACACCCCAGATACCCAAGAAGGAAATGCATAGCCTAAGTGCTGATGCTGCACCTAGTCAATCTATGCCAAGCGTTTCTAGCCACCAGGGACTGTTGTGCAAATAATGTTCCAGAAAAAAAAGAAATTATCATCTTCCATTTATTTGATGAATTGTGAGGCCATGCCACCATCACAACTGATAAAAACCCAAATTAACTTATGCCCACATCTGTGTTTTAATCACACCATGGAGATGGATGAGGCATTATCAGTGCGATGGCAATGTCCCGTATTATTCCAGAACCATTGCTCTGAATCGTAGGTAATTTTCACCTGCTGTCAGCACTTTTACAAAGCCTGATTGCTTGAGAATAATGGCCACTTTGGCAACTGTCAATTTTCCTTTCGGGTAAATTGTCACAGGGCTGGTGCCGTGTGATCCGCTGAAGCTGTCATTTCCTCAGCTACTTTTTCAATCAAGCCCACCTTGCTTACTTCATTACAAAGATGGGCAGACAACTCAACAGTGCTTTGACTCACTGACTAAATCCACCTCCCTACATTTTCTCATTCATTCAAGAGTCTAGCTTTGATTTTCTTTGCTCTAAATGGAATCGAGAGTTCTCCAGTCCCATCTCCAGATGTGTTTGGCAGTTATTTAGTCTAGAGTTGTTAAATGCCTCTGATAAAAATGCTGCATTGGGTTACTAGTACTCCAGTCTATGCACCGATCCGATACCACATTATCATATCATGTATCAGCTCATTCATGCTACCCAGGAAGAATTACATCACTCGCTCCATATATCCTGCTGGTTTGGTGCTGCTCATGTGCAACACTTAACACGGGTGAGAAAGAAGCAAGATGGCTGACTCGTTAGCTACTTCCTTCCAGAGCTCCAGAAAAAAACCCATCTGAAATCGATGGTGAGCGTACACCGTTAATACTAACATGATTTTATGAAAAAAAGCGTATATCAGCCACCTAAAATATATATATATTTATTTATATTTTTATATATTTTTTTCTCATCATTGTTGAGAGTGTAGCGTTGGCCAGAGCTAGCAAAATGTCGGCAGTTTTGACAAAATTCCAGAGAAAAGGGTAAGCCAACATCTCATTTAGTAATTTCCTTAATTCTTAAATTTCTTTCCCTGTTCAATGTCATTTTGATTCATTTGGGAATTGTGTTAAAATCAGCGTGACTGTCTTGATTCTGGGAACAAGTGGGTGTATCTCACAAGAAGAAAAACACTTTTTGAAAATTGCTCTGTCGCTAATGAAAACAAGCAATTTCTTCCAGAGGAAGAGCGACACTGACTTCACATTATTTTTGGATGGCTTTAGAGTCTCAACGTGCCCTCCAGCCCAATCTGTATGCATTGAACCAAAGGTCAGTGCTGCTGTTAACACTTGGGGGCACAAGTACCAATATAGCTTAGCTGAAGAATAAGGCTCAGTATTTTTATTTCTCATTCTCATTAGTGCCTTTTCCTGACTTGTCTTCAGATTCTGACTTTCCAAATGGCAGACAGCAAAAGGCTGGTGAAGAGACTGGAACATGCAGCGAGTAAATGCAGACAAGTATATATTGGACAACAATTCACCAAATACTTTCCTGTGAATATTATACGTTTTAGGGCTTCTATTGTGAAAGGTAAGAGCTCTGAAATAGTGTCGCATTTTGTCCGCATACTATTTGCATTCTGTATGAAAGCATTGATGACAAAAACAACAATTGAAAAGAAAACAATATTGACTGATTAATCCAAAGAATCCCCCCCCCCCCTGTTTATAAGAACAGATCAAGGCACGACGCAGCCTGTTCATTTCACATCCAATTTATTGCCTTCAAATAATCATAACTAACTCAGAGTATCTTTAAATAGAATTATGTTGACTGGTTATGTTATGTCCATATTTCTTTTTTCGAAATATATCTCTTGCAACGATGTTTGTTATAAGGGGCCAGCTGCTCCCTGACATGCATACATCTCCAAAATCCAGCCTGCACCAAACAGAGCCGCGTCACTGGCTCCTCACCACTCAAAATACACAAATGGTGCATAGTTAAATAATGGAGGTGGTTAAAAATTTGCTCAAGTATTTAATAGCAGGCTCCATAGTTCATTGTTCGTTAGCGTTCCTCACATGATATGAGATTTAATCCTTCACTGAAACATTGTCTAGTGGCGCTTAATTGACTTTTATGGCACGTGCCATTCCAGACAGCCCAACCTTGAAATTACACGTCTGAATATGTGTTGCACACTAGGACACAAAAGGGACTTCCAGGCGTGCACAAGTTTCAAATCATTCCAATCCACATATGCAGCCTTGAACAAGATCTACACTTGTGTTTATATGTTAATCAAGGCAAAGTTCGGAGCTATATAAGCTACAATCCCCAACCTTGACTTGTGTTCTTGTTGCTAAATGGACATATTTTGCATTTCAAGCTCTGCGGTGAGTCAGAAACACCTGTCTGTTTTATGATATCCTTATTATCCTCCAGAAATACTTACATATTTCCTTTAAACTGCCCCTTTTTTATGCCATATTGATTATCATTTATTTTTGTTCTCACAAAAGAGCATTGGCTTCATACAGTAGATCTAACCTGAGCTGTCTGGATGTTTCACTTGATTTAGTTTGTTTATCAGAGGGCTAATCAGTTGAGCAGGGGTTCCCTTTTTTTTCATCCATGAAGTTGAGAAAACACGCTTATATGCCAACACATGTGTTAATAAGTAAGAGGTGCAATCGATTTCCCCCGTCAGTCTGTTTGCTCCACGAGACTCGTAAAGTCAAAAACACCCGGGAAAAAAATCTAAAAAGGTTGAAAATCGTCTTTTCAGATAGTGTCTATCAAAAGCTATTCATTTTTTACATATACATACATACATAGGCATAGAAGGAACCCCTCAGTATGTGCACTAATTAATCAAAGTAACCCTGAAGGGAAAAACATGGTCATACAGCCCTCAGTATATGCACTACTCAGAGGAAGGTAAACAGTGGTATCTCAGTGGGCCAAACCTCATTAGTATATTGCACTATGGGCAAAAAAATGCTGACCAAATTTCCACTGAGGACAATTAATGAACCCACATAGGACAAAGTCAGATTCCAAGGCAGTGTCATGAGGGACAAATGAAACGCCCCAAATCAAACATAAAACCAATATTCAGCATGAGGCTATATGCTTTTGATCATGGACTGATTAAGTATGAATGTTATAGTTTGTGGACGTGAAGAAACTATGCTGAAAAATGATGGAATACCATTGACCTACAAGAGAGTCGGAGAACAATTTCAAACAGCAGCTTAAACTTATTTATTGACTTGTAATTAAAGTCGTTGTAATCAATTTATATATTTACATATTTCTTTTTTTTTACACATTTTTTTAACACATATCTTGTCTATAAAGTGCTCTATGAATAAATTATCATTAATATGTATATTGTGTTCCTAACGTCTTCAAAAGGCAGACTGCAGAAGACCCTTCTAAACAAGAGACACTTGTTGCGTAACTGTCCTTTAATCAACTGTCGATCCAGTTGTTTTCTTTCTTATTGTGACTTTTAAGACAGCGGCACTGGTTTGTGGGTCTGACATCTTACGTCTAAATTGTAGTTTTCGAGTAGCTCATGGCTCCCTGTACTAACCATGAAGCAGAAGAGGTTTGGTCAGAGCTGGCATAGGCGGTAAAGTGTAGACACATGCTAGGGGTGCCGTCCATCCACAAGGGCAGCCAAAATGAGGGAAATTACAAATTTAGAACTTTTACAATTTTTGATAATACTATTTTAATACTATTAGTTCAAAATATTACCAGAACAGTCCACAAGAACATAATGATCAAAATCAGTAGCCTCAAATATACTGTATCATGTCAAAAAGACCAAAAATAACCGTCTTAAATCCATGATAGGGAAATTGAAGACTTACATCATCATTTTGAGAAGATTCTTTAGGTGTGATCTGCGTAGCCTGATGTCAAAGACATGCAGTCTCTGAGTGAGTGTATGACAACAACGGTTGGTGGTTAAATTGTCTGCGATGGAAGGGTCACCAGCTAGATTCCTGCTTAGGGCACCAAATTGGTCAGTGTCAGGGTCTGCGATTGGTAGCACTACTCGCACGATTTCCTTGTCCCTTCACTAGCGTCTGGCAGGATGTTCTTTAAACTGAGTGATTCTCTTTGTCTGTTTGTTTTCACTTGCAATTTAATACACAAGATGACTGATATTACAGGCATGAGAAAACAATTTCATTTGGAACGACGACAAGACCATTGATGCACAACAGTGAGAGGAGATAACAGACTGTTGAAAGTAAAATTTCATTTTCAGATTAGAGACAAGCTGTGCAAAGGCCTCTACAAAAAGCTGTCTCGCCAGATGCCTTTTTTGGGCAAATCCTTGATTTGATTAGCTTTTAAATGTTGTTTAAAAGGCCTCCATTGCACAAAACACAATTAGGTTTTCCAAATGGTGAACTAGTGATCCCTTCTACAGCTTGATATCCGCAGGCTCAGCTCCCAGTTTATTGCATTACAGCGGCAAAATATTACTGTAATTATACTGTAAATAGAAACCGTAATTGGAAAGGGGGCCACCCTATAATGTGCAATCTGAATCAGTCTTGCAAAGCAGTTGCTGGCTGGTGAAGGTGTGCAACTGTATTAGGGCTGCCTATTGTACAAATCAATGAATCAGTTGATTATTTCTTTATAATAGATTAATCGGATAAATAGATGAAGAATGAGCATCATAACATAGACCCAATTAATCAATGATGACATTTGCTACCAATACCAGATGTTGCAGCTTTAAACTATATCATTATTAGGTCCTTAAGACCTGGCCGAGAACAAGATCACATCAAGCTCTGACAGTGCACAAGATTGATGCATTTAACTTTAATATGGACAAATGTTTCTTCCAGGGTAGCAGGTCCACTCACTACAGTCTCACTAAATCCTATGGAAATTATTGTATTACATTATCCAAAGCGAGATGCCCCATGTCAAATTGAACCAACCAGCCATCCCGATCTCCTCTCTAAGAGTTTTTGTGGCGCTTCATAGTAAGTCAAGCTGATTCCTCTTCAGTTGCCTCTGAGACACACAAGTCAGGATTTACACGCCAACAAGAGGTCGCTTGTTGGGAAAATGTAAACACCGTCCATCTGCCAGAGCAAGACTTTTGTTCCAGCTACTGTCTTTACCTGATCTTCACTCCTGACACCAACAGGCCAAACGTTCCACAAGCACTGTCAGACTGTATTTGTCGAGCATTATGTGCAAATTGACTTTCCCATCCATCTGCCAGAAGATAAACCCTGTGTTTGCCTCTAGAGTCACGCTCAGGACAACCTTCAGATTTTTAGCCTCACTACTCAAAGAATGGTCAAAACATTAGTCAAATGTGAATTATATTCAGTGTTCTTATATTCTTGGCTGTTGAGTGTATCTGACTGGTTTCATTCCCATGACAATCAAACAGTTTGTAAAGATAGATCTGCTCTGAGAAAGGGAACACAAAGAGTGCATGCAGTATATCTTAGTATTTGTTGTACGACTCAACTGTATTGCCACCCCACTCCAAAAAGCATCTTCTCATTTGATGTTCTTTCACAAACACACAAACAGACCATAGGAGGACATCTGGCATGTTCACTTTGCAACTCCAAAAGAAATCCTTTTTGCAAAGTTCTGAGGCAACATTCACAACTCTTATGTAAGCTAGCCTCTTTTTTTTATCCTGAGAAAGAGAGAATCGCGGAAGTGGGCGCTTTTTGATGGGTTTTTTTGCAGACTGACGAGCCAAATTGGACAGAATCAGAGGATTCTGTCTCCCTTTCAGCATCTGTAAACGAACGCAGCTCTCGTCATCTCGTTCCTGCCACAGTCACTTAAAAACGACTGATTAACTTCCCACACAGACTGTTACAGCTGAGCTAAGACGGGGGAAACTGTCCTATAAACTCAAACATTACCTTCACCTTTTTTACCTGCGCGGTGAAATCCTCGCTACTTTTAGAAAGCCTTCTGTTATTTTCCCCTGAGCACTCCATCTCTGGGTAGCAGAGAGGAGACAGCCTGATACACTGCCTCACCAGAGATAACAAAGTTAGCTATAAGTGCTTGTCTTCAGTTATGTCAACTTCTTCCCAGTCGTCCATTCCCCAGCAACCCTCCGCCTCCTCCTTTTTCCTTGCACTTACCAAACAGCACATGCAGACACACTCTCCAGCGGGCAAATATCCCTGTTAGCACTTGCACTCAGTGATTTGTTTGTTTCAGCTGAAAAGGTTAGCGCTTCACATAATGCGTGGGGGTAAAACTTGCTCCAGTTAAGGCTACCTTAATCCGCCTTTTCTTCTGGGATTCTTAATGACTGCAGGCAGAGGAGGCAATCAACTGGCTTGCCTGGCGGCTCCATCACATCAACTGATGCTGAACTCTTGTCAGAATAAGGGGTGCAAGGCACTGTCACTCAGCTAGAAGGAGGTGAAGGCCTGGCTAATGAGAGAGTTGAGAGAAAATCCAAACAGCTCTCTTCTTTATAGGCCCCACGATCCGGTTTTACATTCACACCGGCTCCTTCAAACCTTTTCTGACATTAATCTGATTCCTGGACATCGTAGGATCATTCTAAATGTCTTCCACTACAGGTGCTGCATTGCCTCGTAGAATATATGCAGTCGTTTCAGGAAAAGCCCTGCAGAAACTCCACAGTGGAGCACAGAGCAGAGAGTGCTTCCTTTGTATTTGTTAATGGCGTTAACCATTCATAATCAGATCTCCTGTTTGTCTCGTCTCAGAGGAAGTCTGTTAGACCTGGTTTGGGGGGGGGCACTGAGTATCAATAGGACTAGTGGCTGGGAAGACTTTGGTTAGGAGATAACAGAGGATGTTTTTTCACTGTGTAAAAATACAGGCTAGTAACTGTCCAAAAAACGTAAATACAGAAGCTGAGAGCGGCTGGGGTTGCTAATGCTTCGCCTGTATTTGAAGATAACGGCTTCATTCAAGACATCAAGTTGGGATAACAATGTGTCATCTGTTTCTTGGTTTTCTGCAGGACCAGTTTTTCGACATGTTTACAGAGCCCCATGGGGTCAGAAAGAAAGGAAAAGAGAGGCCTTTCAAGTACTGCATTATTTAATTGTCATTCCAGCTGAAAATCTTTGAAAACAGACTGGCATCCCTGGTGTGAGGGAAATCTGAGAACACTGTAATGATGTGTAAGCTTCATATAATAGACTAAAAACAAGTTAGCCATAATAGCAACAGTTTAATTTGTCTTTGATTGTTAAAACACAAGTGATATTTCAAAATTCCTCTGCTGTCCTGTACTTTTATCCACGCACATAAAGTATGCATCTACCATCCAACTTGTATCGTATTTCCACTTCCCCTCACATGAAAAATAACAAAGACCAAATACCAAAAAATGGAATACTCAACAAACATGAAGTTGATTAACAGAGACACCCAAAATGAGCATCACTGATCAGCTGACTGCTACTATAGTGATTTAATTCCTCGGTCAGCTCGAGTCATCGCAAACACCATTGTATCAGTAGCTACAAAAACAAAAAGGGAGCCGCAATGACATTACGTGTTGTCCTATTGCTATCTTCTTGGATGACCATTCCTCTCAAACCATGAAAGGTCTCCTTGATATATAGAGACCATGAAGTTTGGATCCCGATGTAAACCCGATATGATACAATACAACATGTACGCCATGATAATGAAAACAAAAAAGAACACTATAACTAAACCCTTATCTTATGATAACGGGCCTTACAATCTACAAGTAAGGACCTTAATGAGATAATTAAAAGACTACAACTTGATATTGCTCGATAATACGATAATTGGCACGATATCGAGATATTATCCTTAAAACAACTGGCAACCATGGCTTTTATATGCTTTTGAAGTTAAAATGACGCTGTGGAACAATTCGACATTAGGAAAAAAAAGCTTACTTTTCTTCCAGAGGTCTATGGTGAACTCAGGTGTAATTGCTGGTGTCCTACTGCTGTATTGTCAGCTAATATTATATTGCTCAGAGGTGTAAGATACAGAATGTCCACTGTATTCTAGGAGTGAGTGATAAACCAGTAAGGCAGACCGTTTTATTGCCCCTGGTCCATTGCTGCCACACTCAACAGGAAATCCATTTCCAATTGGACACAAGCATTCAGGGGACATTGTTGGTCGTCTCCATCTATTTCTCCATGCCTCTGTCAATGGGAGGATTGTGGAGCAAGGCTCTGTGTCCCTGTGGACAGCTGAGAGCAGAATTTCCACCGAAGTTTCCTTGGTAACAAAGCTGTAGAGCCTTGAGCTCTTACACTACATTCCCATTTGCACTTTGTAAAGGTGAAGGTATTGGCTTGACAGTGGGGAGTCACTTGAGGCCCTAGCTTTGTGAAGCAATTTTGACAGATCAGCGGTTGAGCTATGGAGGGTGGGGGGTGGGGGGGGGGGGGGGGGGGTCTCGCTGAGAAACATTGATTCAGAATAGCCAAAACTCTGGGAACATTAGTTCTCATCTCGCTAATTTCCCAGCAAGCATCTATGTGCTCGTGTTTAACTGTAGCAGATTTACAAAGCTTTCAACTATTTGAAAACTGAACGCCTTACACACATACTTGATATGCATTGTCCCTGTTTATGCTCCTATATGTGTCTTGTATGTGGCTAAAATCCAGTTGGAAGATCTTACACCCGTTTAAACTTAACCACCTACTGTGTATGCGTCTCCAAAAGCTAGATCGAAAACATGATTGCAATTCGTCATGGTCTTTCCTGTCTTCATGCATATCATAACAGCCCTACTCCAGTCCAGAGGAAGGTGGTAATTGACCCTTCGCTAAGCCATGCCCCATGCTGCTACTCTGTCAAGCTGTCAGAGCAACCATGGCGCCTACACTGTCACTGTCTGCACTACCGGCATAAATATAATCTTGTTTCTAGGAAAATAAAAAGGCGATTTCAGAGAACGAAAAAAGCAGGGTCTGCAATTTGAGTTTGAAAGGATTTATCCAGGATGTCAAACTGGTTCAACACCAAATAAGGTAAAAACATAAATATAGAAGCTAAAGCCTACAGATCACAGTGTAAAAGTGAAGCACCAGATGACCTGGCGATCGAGACAGAAGTCAATGAAATGAAAGAAAAACAGTGTTCCTGTAAAGCCAGGTAGGACTTTATTCACTGTGACAATCATTAAAAAGCAACATGCGTAAACATTCAGTACCATCAGTAAGTAGCGTAGCATAGAAGCGCTAAAGCTAGTTTATGACGCTAACATCTGCTCATATTACTGACACAGGTTTTTGCAACTTGAAACCCAGACTCTGTCTCGTTTACCAAGCTTTGTGATGCTTTGTGGAGTTTATAATTAAACGTTGGTCTTACAAAGGTTTTTACAGGATCACAACATTATTTTCACAGATCTAGCCTCTTGTTTTTGATCTGGCCTTTGGGCACGCATACACAGTATGTGGTTAAGTTTAAACTAAACATTTTAGAAACTTATATATCTAAATAAAACAGAAAACGGAAGCCTACAGCTTTATCAGGGTTGTGTTTTGTGCTTACGTTTGATCTCCAGTCGTTTTGACCGTGATCCAACACGCACAGAGGCTGTGATTAACATATCACTCACCACAGTCTGCACTTGGCTCTGTCCACAGCAAAGCATCAGCTTTAAGGGGAAACGAGCAAGGTCTTTACTGGCTCAGAGCACACATGACCATAATGTCTGCAAGCGTTTGATAAGATGGTGATAGAGATCTACAAAGGCAGCGTGTAGAAGGAGATAAGCTCTGATGGTGATTTACTGGTTGCCTATAAAAGGTCATAGATCATTATGTACCCTTTACCAGTTTTATTTGGTTGGTAGTAATTTCCTAATTCAAGGATAACATAAATCGGGAAAAACAAAGAAGCAGGTGTGTCGTCCTCTTAAGTGTCCGTGCACTTGTCTTTAATCTGTCGCTGATCCGAAGGAAACATGCACAAGAACCAACATGCCCTCGCTTCACAGCTTCGCCGTCCCCTGAGAGGACTAATGTTGTCTTTACTAATCAAGGTGTTTAGGAAGGAGCAGGCAGAGGAACACAGTGAAAATGGAGCCGTCAGTGCTGTTCCCCTGGGCTGCACTACACGCAAGCCAACCGCAGAGGAAATCACAAGACTCGGGCACCGACCAGGACCGGAATGGCTAGTTCCACTGACGTGGTTTTAAACTAAATAGGTTTAACATTTCCGTTTTGATCAGGACTTTGAAGCTGGCTGGGTGTGGCCAAACCCACCTAATCTACCCAATTAATGTATATATATATAGATTGTAGTGTCACGGGTTGCCCCTAGGGTGTGGCATTTTGGGTTGTGGGCACTGATCCTGGGTGAGGATGTAGCGCCCCTCCACAACCTGTCCCCTTGTGATGCCACAATATATATCGTTTTATTTTCAATTATTTAGTGTCAGTCTCTGATATGTGCATACATATTTCAGAATCCTCTATAAAATGAGTCGCACTATAACCAAAGCATATTCAGGTGTTTCCCCAACAGAAGCTGAATTTCTTTCATTGTTGGTGGCAAAGCAATAGTCATTAAATGTTACTATAATTAATCGAAGCACCGTTGATGCCACAGAAGGAGGTAAAGGGAAAACTAAGGAAAATAAATGCAATTAACTTATTACAGCGTGCAGCTCAATATTCCTGGTCCACAAAGCTTCCCATTAACTTGTTTGCCTTATGCGAGCAGGCACATTGTGCCTAGGTGGCATTTCACTACAGCAGCATATATTATGGGATTGAACTCATAAATAATTGAAATTGCATACATGCACGCACCGAACATTACAAGAGCGATAGCAGCGGAGCAGAAGAATAAGGGATTTGACTCTATTCCTGAATAGAATGCAAGTCTGAATGTGGTGATGCGGGCTGTGTGGGAGGAGGCGTGTCATCTTTATGGCCTGATCTCAACATTAGGGGGGATATCCAAAACAGAGATTTAAAAGTCATGGAGTAAATCCAGTGAGGAATTGGACTGGGACACCCTTTCTAACCAGATTTCTATTTTTTTCCAGCACTGTGGATTCTTTTGTACATTCGTGTTGGCTGTACCTCTGTCAATCAAAGGCAGATGATGGGCGCTCTACATTCTGTATGAACCTTATATAAGGTGATCAATGTTGGTTTTTTGTGTTTTTTCAGTTGGAAAATATTCATGTGGAATGTATCTGCAAGACATTTGTTTTGCATTTAAAGCATGGTTCCAATCTTGATTATTATGTTGAGGCACCCTGCACCTTGAACCACTATTTTAATTCCTGGCTCCGACTCTTCTATTTCAGCATATCTACTGCCCATCTTTGGCCATAGTTATAGAACAATAACTCAAATTTTACTTCAATCAACTGTACTTACTCCTAATTCAAGATCATTCTAAAACAGATCACATCTTTTGGAGTATTTATTCTGCTGTTCCACTATTTTTTCTTGGTAGAAGTACAAAAAGTTGCCACCAATTGTAAGGTCAGTAGGCTAATTATGCGTGGGAGGTCTACTCAGACTTTGGAGCCCGTCGTTAAAAGTGTTTTCTTTTCAGAGATGGAATGGCCTTGCTGCAAATACAAAAGATGGGGTCAAGGATGCAAGTTAGTTAGTTCGAAGGAAACTTAAAAGTCCAAAATGTGGACAACAAGAAAGCTTCATTTACAGGTGCAAGATCGCAGATTGGGAGAATTTCGGTTGCCTCTCAACAGCTCTCGAAATGTCGACGGCGAGCCGGCGGCTCATAGCTAACGGTGCTCAAACTACGGCCAAAGTGCTGACAGAAATAACAGTGTTTACCTGGGGGGGGGACAGAATCTGTAGGCATTGCCAATCCCTCCCTGAGTATTTACTAATTGTGTTTCCTATAACATGGAACAGACCAGCGTTTAATTCTCTGTGGTGTGTGAGGGAGCATGCTCATGTTTCTTTGGTGATTTCCCCAAGGAGGAAGAAAGGCCACATTCCTATATTACTGATCAATTCCCCCCCCCCCAACTTTCTGGTTAACACAAACCCTGTGTGCCACTCGATCTATCTTCGTGAGTAAACATGCATGTATGAGCATACATTATTCTCAGTGGTCACTAGTAAGTGCATTACAGGTACAGGAGAGTGTAAAAAGGAGCGGTTAGACTGTATTTTTCCATCAAAGATGTCCAAGTCCAAGTCAAATGGACTCCATGAAAGAAGATTTCGTATTCTTATCTTTCCATAACTTTCCTTCTTCTCAGCAAACGCACCTAACTTCAGATTACTGACTAAATGACCTGTGTAAATATAATGAATACCCACTGTGCATACATGAGCGTTACTTCATGAGAATTGGAAATGAACGTTGACACCCACATAATATCATGTAAGGTGACACTACCCGCCCCATGTGTCCTGAATTGAAGTCTTGCATTCAAAGCTCCATAAAGGAAAGCCGACCATTTTCAACAGCGTCGTATTTAAAGGACCTGCTAAAGCCACGGAAGGAGTAGAGATAAATAATGACTGATGTTAAGGCCATGTCACCATTCAGTTTTGCCGTTTGAGATGTCCATATTGATATTTTAGTGTGATACAATGCTATCGTTAGGCTATATGAATGAGTTTAGAATTATATTAATGAATCAAAGTACAGAGTCAAACGAGATGATGTCAACATCATTTTGAAGCGTGATTTATAAAAAGGCTTTACAAACTCAGAATGTGTTTCAAAACAATGAACCATGCAATCCATGAGTGAAAAATGTAGCCTTGCTTGGATAACAACAGGATAATAATTGCACATGACTCCCACGATAGGTATGGACCGAAGAGAAAATTGAAAAACCGAGAAAATAGGTGAATGCGTCGAATTCTCTTCAACTACTTGTTCATGCCACTGAATAAAGACTAGTTCTTACAAGTGGTTCTTGTATGAGGACAGTATTCATATATTGCTACATGCAGTATGAGCTTACATTTGCAAAGTGCACACTTCTTATAAAAAAAAAAAAAAACAGAGTGAGAAATGTACTGTGGGTTAAATATACTCGACACTTGAGAATGTATTTCTATGCACAGGATAATGTCAACCACATTGATGTTGCTCCACTTGTTTGTTTCCCCAAGGCCTACTTGATCAATACAACAATAAGAAGTCGTTGTTATTCCCTCAACAGAAGTCTATAGGATTTTAGATTCATGCAAAGTGTGTGTACAGCGCACAAGAAGTGCATCAGAAGGCCTTCCAGACAATTTGGCAGTGAGACAACCCTGAGCACCTGCAGACTATCAAGCCCGTAAGCCAACATTTGAGTCAGTGGGAATTTTGGAAGAGGCATTACTATGAGAATTAAAGTGTCCAACACACAAACGACATAAAGTGCCTCATGGAGTCCACAAGTGTCGCCCATTTGTCTTGAAAAATATGCAAATGTATTCAGAAAGGCATTCACAAATCCAAATGAGTCTGTGCTCTGTGGTAAATATGAAGATTCCCTCATGTGATACTCTTGAGTTCAAGTATTCACAGATGCACAGAACACATTAGATATCGGCATGTCATGATTCCTCACTGTATACCCCAATGAAGAAAACTGGCCAAACTAATACATAAAACATTCTCTGCATAGCTGAAACAAATGATTCATGAATAATACTTTAGAGAATAATAGATTACAATATTTATTGCAACTTGTAGGCTATGAATTTTAGACCATAATATTATGTGCATATTTTTATGAATGGAAAACGTGTAAATTGAGCTATTTTGGCAGTCCGTACTGTCATAGGAGATAAAATACAGCACCATGGACAGCGACAACAATTCTGCCAAAACAAAAAAAATTGGTTGCCTTTTAATTGATATTTATAATTTGATCCCACACTGCAACTGATAAAATGTAATGTGATGTACCATAAAAACACATTTTCAAGTTCAAAGACTGCAACAGCAGCTTTACTGTCACAGACCTGCTATCTTACACAACGGCAAAGACATGTTTTAAATCGCAGCAGAAGTCACATTTTTCAGGATTATTAAACGAGAGAAACTGTCGTTTTTTAAAACACGCATTTGTTATTTTTAAATGAATGTTGAACAACTAGTGACAGTATTGTGACAACTGCTCCTGTGTATGAAATCCATAATTACATTGAGCTTGCGAGAGACCCCGTTGCAAAGTTTCCATTAAAAGCAACTTCTTGTCCTTTTTGAACCCACTTCCGTAGACGGCGAGTGTGTAAGCAGGAGTGAGGAAGTGATGGGAGAGTGGCAATGGGGAGAGAAAAATGCATCTGGACAAGTTCGACAACTTAATTAAAACAATGTTGATTACTTTGTCAACTGATGGTAATTTAAAGGCTGAAGGAGGACTCCGAACGAAAGGGAGATATAAGAGGCTTAGAACTCTGCTGATTTTCATTATTGCGTTAGTTCTCCATGAGAAGACTCCACCAAGACTCACTCCCTCAGCTAATTATTGATGTAACACAGTGATGAAAGACATCACTGTCCCAGGTCTTGAAACTATTTTTTTGAGAAGCTTCTATGCATAACCTCAGAATTAAAATTAAGAATCTTAGCACTCCTCTCTCGGTCGATATTCTCTGATTTTGGCTGAAATCTAAAGACGATGAACAATTACTGACCCTGAACTAAAGTAGTCACATTCACTTTTCAATCTAAAAGTGTCCTTAATTGGCTATAGGAAATTAAATAATAAAGTTCTCATCAATATATTAATGCTAAAATCATTACAAAAAAAGAAAAACAAATTCTTATATTCAAATTTAAAACATTGATTTAGGACTGTTGATCGGAATAAAAGAGTAATTTGAAGATACCAAATACTATTTCTGTGATGTATAATAAATACATTGATTTATGAAATGATGAATTGAAAATCTTAGTTTTAATTAAAGATACATATTCCTCATGATGAGGTCAAAACTTTGCTCTGGTCAACTTAAGATGAAACACTCAAATCACCGCAAGAAAACGGAGCACTCTAAGGACCGTCTGAAGGGCCAGGTTAACCTTGGAGATACATATTTAGCAGCTTCATGGGGAAGGGAGGCCGGCTCAATGTGAGAGTTCTTCCTCCATTTACTCCACCCTCCCGTCCTCCAACGCCTCCAGCACTTTCAGAGCATGTCAAAGACTCAGAGGTTAATTATTTGGTACATGATCTGTTTATTTATTTAAATCAAGCCACATTCCCACCGCTCTTATCTATTCCTTCACAGCACGTAGGGAAGTGTGCTGAATCCTAATAAACGTGATTCCTTTGCTCGGAGCGCCGCTATTAAAAGTAGTGCGGCGGGTTTGGGAATGAGGTATCAACCCAACACACAGGCGTCATGCACCAATCTTCTGCTGTCACTGTGTGAGACTTCAGAAACATCCAGAGAGCTGCTCTGAGATTGACACAAGCTATTGGTAAATATCTAAAATGATGTTTGTGAAGGAAAATTGAGAGAGGATCTGAAAAAAAGGGCTTTTAGGTAATTGGGGGGAATTGACTGTGGATCAGAAATCTGATGCTTTTTTTTCATCACCACACAAACCTATTCAGTGTCACTGAAGGCTGGCAGAAAGAACTCGGATAATGTTGACTTACCAGCGTTTTACTCATTGAATGCCTTGCTATGCATACATTAACTCTTGGCACTCACAGGAAGAAGGACCTGCTGATCATTTTACAATCCTATGCAATGCTTTGCTCCAGCAACACAACTGCGTATGGACACGGAGTGTCTGTGAGTGACTAACATATACCCAATGTGTAAAATGCTACTGACGCTGAGAAAGAAACAAGATGCTGCATCGTCTGGTTTCAAGAAAAACCTCACACAAAATACAAGCATAACATAATGTCACCATGCTACACATGTCATGAGTCATCTCGACTCAGACCAATCTCCCTCGGAAATTTGCAAGGTATTATGTTCACAAATTTGTAAAATCTTTCAGCCTACAATTTACGCACAACTGAAGGAAGCGGCGTCCCCATTATTTTTCAAGCTTGAAGGGATGAAAGTCAGGTTCGTGAATAGGCACGAACAAGAGCAAGAGACAGATGTTTGCATTCTATCACAGACCTACAAAACTAGCTAATAAAACCTGCATGATTCTTTACATATTGGTAAATTATAGAAATTGCCGTATTAGCTCCTAGAAGTTCATGTCTGCACTGAAAACAAGCATTTTTTGAAGTACTTCCATGTGCTAAAATCTAAATTCAGAGCATATCTATGATTACAGGGGTTACCTTTACACGGCTCTCAACATAGCAACTGCTGAGCCGGCGGCTAGGAGCTAACAGTGCTAATAGCACTAGCGGTGCAAACTATGGCAACAGTGCAGACATAGCTTAAAGTTTTTAACCTGAGGGGAACTTAAGGCTGGGTGCCACACTTCCGCAACAACTCTTTAGTTCGAGACAGCCTTAACATCTGCCGTATGAGTCAGTGCAGAGCAGCTGCAATTAGCTAGCCAGTGGCGCACATACACAGTGACTCCGGTGACGCTATATTAATGCTCTACATTTTGAATGTAACAACTTCAAGGAAGATTCTTCATGTTGAGCACTGAGCAAAATCACACCATGAAACACCATTTCTCTGTGATAAAATGCCAAATTTGATTTCATCTGGAGTATATATATATATATATATATCTTTGTGCCAATCAGCTGCTGTGGTACTTGGAATGGAAGCCCGCACACTCCCGGGGCCACATGCTGATATACATTAATAGCCTGGAAGATTCATCAGGCCTTTGCTCTTTCATTGGCAGCTTGAGCTTTTCATCTGGCCTGCTTTTCTGCTCCCCTGCCGTCAGGAGGAGAAACACTGACCAGTGTTGACACACTCCGCCTCGGAGCCTCACCAATCCCGTGAAGCCCTCCAACCTTGCTTTGGTTAACCTCCAAACACCCTCCACCATTATTAATCCATGCGAGGAGCCACGCACTGCTTTACTAGCTGATGCATTATGAATCAATTATGTTCTGCTATGGAACCAATCTCTCGAATCTTTTCTCTACAACATCCCCTGAAATCATAATGATGACAGAGCTCATTCATCTCAGCTCACGCGGAGTGGCGCTTTCACCAATAGGATCACGGTCCTCCTGCCAAGGTGCCATGCGGGGTGCTCACATATACTGTACACCTACATAAAAAAAAATACTTGGGAACTATGTGACATGAATATATTGTGTGGCTAATGTGAGCAGAAACACAGCACAGAAATCCACAGGTCCTTCAGAAATCTTTTGACATTCTACAAAAAGTTGTATTTATTTAAATAAGAGTATCTGCATGTTAATAAAAGTATAACAATGGGAGATCTGTAAGTCAAACGTGAACTTTGTTGCTTCATTTTAAAACCAATTCAACTGTTCCAAATGAAACCTTGCCAGTGTAGCTGGTACAACATATCGTGAAACTACCTTCATAAGCTGTTCTCTTCATGGTGCTGACTTGCACATCACAGAGACTCACGGCACCTACTTTGATAGGAAACCAGGACACCTACCTCGACAATTTATTCTGTCACACGTTGATGAAGAGCGGTGTAACCTCACAGTAATGGAACACGGAAGTACAAGCTGGTTGTGAAACAAACAAAAAGTGAACAGAGACCTTCATACTTAACGCACTGCACAATTGAAGTTGCCGCCTTTATTGGGAGGCACAAAACGCAGGAATAAGTATTATATTTGATCCACAAAGTGCTCAAGTGTTAAGAGAGTTGTAGTGAACACCATCATTTACAAAGACGAGCATTGGGGAGCCATTAGGCTCGTCTTGTTTTTGACTTTGTGAGTAGCTGGATGTTTAACAACGCATGGGAGCCTGAGCAGGTGCCTGAGCGATTATTCCACTGCCCTTTTAACCACAAGCCACATTTCTCATGTACACACACACAGACAGGCACGCAGGAACGCAGAGAAAGGCGACAGACTAACCCACCCACATTCAGGCGAGGCGATAAGATATTCTGCATGACAGCTGTGGGTACAGAGATGTCTAGGGATTGGCTAAATCCAGTCTGCTATAGGCACAGGACACGTAATAAATCCGATCGGCTTTAAAAAGCATCTTGCTCTGCTTCATCTCCCACAACCTTCTCAAATCGACTAACAGTGGAAGAATTCCAAAACCTCTAGCCTGCAGCTACTTCAACTCCAATTTCGACTCGGACCCCTTGGCAGAAACTAAAGCCACTTTGGTCAAAGAATTGTCTCCAGAGGTTAAATTGACACATTGCTTGTCAAGTAGGGTAATGCTTCATGCTACCTGGCAAGGTCCCCCCCCCCCCCCCGGTACTGTATATTTACTCTCTTCTTCATCTAGTTAATGTGTCGTATTCAGTACATTTTCATTCCCCAGCCCAACTGTATTTCATCTATTTCAGTTTATAGCTGATGTTATGACATCTTTGAATGAACGCAACAGGGGAAAAGCAAAGTTTACAGTCGAGTTTTGACTGTTGCTCGATTAGCAGTCATATTAAAGTGTTTAGTGCAAATGTTGCATTCTGACAATGCCATATGTACACCATGAACCTAACCAAGAAGATACATATTCTTAGGTATAGAATGTGTACTAAAATAGTGACAGATACAATTGGTGGTTTGTACACACATTTAGACAGAAACTAAGTTAAAGCGCAAAAGGACAGTTGGGTCTTCAGGGCATGGTGCAGACAATAGGTACATCTCATTTAACTTCATTCCAACTAGGATGAAAAGTGGAGTAGGGGTATATGTCATCTGCTGCTTTGCATTGTGGTATATTAAGGCTGCCGTCTGTAGGAGAGTTTGTCTCTCTCAGTCTGTAGGATTGCTGAATATCAGTCCACATCCGGTTCTCATTCCCAACTCGTCAATTACCTCGTAGTTAGAAACCCATGCGCAGAGGCATAGGGCCACTCTCCATGCCGGGGGATTCGGCGTGTTGGGAGTTTGAACGTTTTGCACAAAACTTTTTCTTTTTGATTCTGAGCGACAACAAGTTCAGCTTCCTGCTAATTCTGCAGTGGTTGTGCAATTTCGACAGTTTTTCTGCTTCAAGATATTTCAAGCTGCACTATGAATGTCTTCTTGTCGTCTATTCTTAGTCAGATTTCAGCTGAATCAGAAAAACACAGTACACCATCAAAGTCTGAAATGGCCTAGAAACGCAAGGCAGAGCTGTGTGTTTCAGAGTGTTTGTGCCATACAGCAGGCTGATAGCAGGACACCATGATGCAACCCTCTCTAGAAGCAACGGCCATTATACAGAGTGGATCCATCAGGCAATCTTTTGAATTTCCCTTGGGACAAAACCGTTGCTGAAATCCTTTCTAACTCTGTGAGAGCTTCATACCCAAATCAGTTGTTGGCTCCCTGGAGAGTTGCACTGTACTACTTCATCTGCTTTTACGAGCCTCGTTATTGGCTCAGTATCCCCGACCAGCAATCGGGTGGTGTGGTGCGGCGGGGATGGAGTTATCTAAATGGCTGCCACTTTTCTTGATGTGCTTGTTTGATTGATACAAATAATCTAACCAGAGAGACGAGAGCCAATAAATAAAACTAGCAGGGAGCTGTGGCAGGGAGCGAGGCAAAGGCACAATTGTTTTGTAATCTGGCGGTGATGAGTGAGTTCACCGGCGATGATTAAAGTGTAGGGGGCCCATCATAGCTGCACAACTTCTTGGGTTTTCTGTTTGCACCCTGATGAGATGAAGGGCCGTGAGCATGCAGAATGGAGTGCCACGCCGCACCTTAATCCCTGATTTACTGCCTTTGGCACTCATTGATTGAAAAGAGCAGCACGTCATGGCTGATCTGCCTAACAAGGAATGGGTAAAGGGGAGATTAAAGAGTGTGTTTGCGTGTGAAGTATGTGAAGTGAGCCGCCACCTACACACCCCGAGTCATCTAAACTCACTGACGTTGTGCAGCAGACAGCCAGTGCTGAAAGGGAGAGAATGAGGGAAAAGCTGAGGAAGGAGACTGAGTAAACATGCCAACGGTTTGTGCTATGAAACATGTTCCCTGCTGTGCTCCTGTTTACACATATAATGACTGCGATTTGGACATGCACATTTCTAAAGAGGCTCACCCACGCACAGGGAAGGCACGCACTAACACACACACACACACACACATCCAATTAAGCAGGCAAGCTTGAGATAGGCATGCTTTAAAAGCTCACAATCAGAGAAGACTGACTTAATTAAGACTCCTACGTACTGTATCTCTGATGGCATTTCATCTCTTCTAAGATCCCGCCAGCTGCACCGAGCATCTGAGCTCACCAGGGACCTTGCAACAACTTGCAACACCAACACATCAACTCCCCATTCCTTAATGTAGTCGTGATGAGCTCCAGTTATGAGCTTCATTTTCCACCCAAAATGCTACGTTTTCTTTTTGTTTTGGGGGGGGGGGGGGGGGATTATTTTCTACATTGTTGAAAAAATGAAAGATAAATAAAAGTACTTGCGTACCGTGTGAGTAATTCATAATTGCCTGTTCAGACTTTCAAATGAAGACACGGCCGCAGGCTACACTGCCACAAAAGGGGTAACCTGAGAGCTCAGAGAGACCCAGAGGTGCGGAGATGTGCCCGAGCCCAGATGCTAATTGGTATCCTCAAACTGATTCCCCAGCTCGGGATCTGATTAGAAGAGAAAGAATCTTTGGTCCCAAGCTGGTGTTGCTGCACTCACTCATTTGCTCTGCATTGCTTGAACACACACACACACACACACACACTCACTATCTCCAGAGAGGACAATAAAAGCAGACACAACTTGGTTTCCACTCGAGTTCTAAATGAAAATGTAACACGACAGGAGTGAACTGGTGGGTATACGACACTCAGAGGGAATGTTCCTGAGCACAGATGCAGACAATAAATAACATCAAAAAACATTAAGGCCTGAATAGAACAACATCTATAACATTGGAACTGAAATGCACAAACGAATAAGGTAAAAATACTGTTTTAATTTTGTTTTGTGGCAAGACCAGATGTGGTGCAGCAGCTGCAATGATTTGAATACTTCTGAAAATATTCATCTTTGGTCTTCTGCAATGTTGTCTCAAGGGTGTGGGCTTAAAAGCCACTTCAGTAAAATCTTCATACCGTTTCTGAATATCCTCAGACAAACTACAATGAAATGTAAAAAGAGAAAAGTCTTCACTGAAATGTTAAAATTAGAACTTGAAATCAAGACGAATGCCCTGAAATTGCGGCGCGCTGTGAATAAAGTAGGATTACCCAGTAAACTTTCTGAAAAACGCATCAAAGCCATGCGTGAAAGAGCACGGAAGAATCAAAAACCCTCAATGGCAATGCTGTTCTTTTATATGACGTCATGCAACAATCATGTTGACATAGACTAAGAATCTTGCAGTTTGGATTAGCAGACAATAGACAGTGGGAAGAAAGATTTGTGTTCACAAACACTTCGTACAATAACGGTGGGAGAAGTCCAAGCATTCAAGTGGTTGTCATAGCAATACAAAACATGAATATGGCTTTAATTGAGAGACACTTTTAGCTTTAATCAAAAAAGGTTTTTCAGAATAAGCTCAACAATCCATGTTCTTGGACTAAAAAGCTAATTAGTCAAAGTACTAGCCCATCTGCTCAAGTGGGAGTGAATTGGGCCCTCATGTTGAGTTTTAAAACCATCCACTCATCCACACCAGCTGTATCACCTCTCAGGATATGGCAAAGGACATACCTCTGCGGATCAAACACCCCTTTTAACCTTACCTACTTCATGCATTTTTAGGTGTGTCGGATAGTTATCTCAAACCACGATGCAACCACGAAGCAGTATAGCAACCAGCACAGTTTCACTCTCGTCTCGTCGGTGGCCCTTAGCTTCAAACTACCACGCTCTAGCTGCACGTTTGGACGTGTCGGGGACGGTGTGTCAATATGCGCCGTATGCTTAAGTGTGTTCAAAATCAACATCTGTTTTCACAAGAAGCATGACTACGAATTCTAATTGTGGTTTTACATCGGAGTTAGTTGAAAGCTCGGTGCAAAATGTGCACTTAGATCGGCATAAACGTGCACTCTTCCTTTTTATAGGGAATACTTAAGAGTAGAGGAGTTCAAATTGATGTTTTGTTCAAATTTAACCAAATAAGGAAACAAAGACAAAAAGTTAAATTCTAATGACATCCATGAAAGGAATAAAAACTGAATGATTTTTCCCTTCACTTTAGCTGTCATGGCAACAGGAATGTCAACTTTATTATGAACGCTGAGCACTAAAAGGTGCCAGCCTTAACCAATTAGAGGAAACGGACCTATGTTCTCGATAATGAATAGGGTCAGTGGATGGCCTGGCACTGACCAGAGGGCCTGAATTTGTTCCCCCATTATTAAACATGTTTAAAAAGGACCCTTAACATTTCGCTCGCTGCTCCAGGAACTTCACTTCACTGACTGCAAGACTGTAACGCAGACGAGAGTTTGAGAGGAGAGACTCAAACAGTGAAACCATTCTTTGTATTTCTGATATTGCTGTCGGCTGTACTTTATAGATGTTCCAAGTATAATCGTTGGCCTAACGGTGGCACTGGAATTAAGGTTAGAGGGCGATCAAAATCATCAAGAGTGTACAACGTGTTGAAGTGGTAGTGCCAGTACAGCGGTGCTCCCAAGGTGGAAATGTGCTTTGGTGATTGGTGTGCATGTGTTTCTAGAATAAGAATAACAACCACCACAGCTACCATGAAACTGACGCTAGCAGAGAGGTAATGCAGAGCGTCGGGCTTACTGCCACTGACTGCTAAGACAGCGTCGATTCAGAGCTCTGGCTGCTCTTATCGCAGGGAAGCAGGACATCGAAACTTTAGAAATACAAATAAAAAAACGTTGCCGTTGGTAGGCTTGTCCTGATTGGCCAGCTACGCTAATGCCAATTTTAAGTGGGTAAATGCTTGCTTGTGAAGAGTGTATTACCAATAGAGTCCAGTAGCGAGTTAGAACATGAAGGAATTCAGCAAAGATACCCAGCCCCAGTCCAGACTGATGTATTTTGACAAATATTAAATGTATTGCCATGAGATCAGGCACAGTCATTGATGGGATCAACTGTAATAATGCTGGTGATTCTCTAACTTTTTCATCTCAAAGCACCACTGCGCCTTTATTAATAACGGCCTCAGAATCCCGCTATAGCACGACTGCGTAGTCATTTAACATGGTGAACTCATTTAAATGATGCTGATTAATTTCCTAACTTGTGTAGTAAAAATTCCCACCGCACTTTCTACCGGCTACCCTAAGAACTTGTTTCTGTCCCCATTGTGTGATCTGTGAGAAATCCTGTGAGTCTGTTGCTGGTTGTACTGGAGAAACGTATAGAAAGGTCAGAGAGTGGCTGTTGCACTAAACTTCTGAACCTCTGTTGGATTTGGTGAAGTGGGAGACAAGTGGCTATCTTGACATTTCTGTATTTTTTTCCCCCCCATCGCCTCTGTATCTTAAAACAGCATGCCATAGAGTGAGAATCCCCGCAGAAATGCAACTGATACTGAGCCGCGTTTTACCCTTTTTTCTGCTTCTGAAGAGCTATACTCACTGGACTCGTATAGCAGAGGTTTGTATGCACTTTGGATCTGAGCAAAGCAATCACTTTGAAAGTTTTGGCATACTTAAAAATACCAGTTTTAATGGGCCATGGATTAACTCTTCTTTTCGTTTCACTGAAGCGTGATGGTTATATGACAGTTTCCCATTTCTTTACACAGTCCTTTGCATTTTCATTGAACACTGCGAGGTCTTTTGAGTTGCATGGGTTGGGTAGTAGAGGACAGACAAGGCAATGCTCCATGGATTAACTAATGGTTTATGGTTTGGAATTAGTTTTTGCCCTAAAAGTCGTACGATTATGGTTAAATTCAGGGGAATCGGTAATCTTTATATATGGACAAGTAAAGTTACATGTTGACAGCTTGAGCCCTTAGATAAGTCAGGAATTCAGAGGTCAGGCTTCAGTGTTCAAACCATCTAATCTGACAGAAAAATCAGCAGTCATAGTTTTGGCAGTCTCATCAGCTGGTCAGACTGCCAAAGTGGCCGATGAGAACTACTCCAGCGTGTCCTTGATTTCATCCTAATAAATCAGGATGAAATCAAAAGCTCATGAGACCCCATGGTGACATGGCATCTGTGAAGGTGTTTCATACAGAGGCCTTATTCCTGAAACCCATGTCTGGTTTGTGAGTTTAAGGAACCATACAAATTAGAAACCTTGGGTGCTGTTTGGGAAAGGTGCACCGCATCATTTCATTAGTTGCTAGGAAAAAGTTTGGGTCCAAGTTTATCTCCTGGCAGATATCAAAATTAGAAAACAATTACTAGAAAATATTGACATTCTGGTATAATAGCATTCTTTCATTCCATTTGTGTGTCAGTCTGAATCACTAATTGACTGTCTGACTGACTAACAGATGGGTCATTTACTTTCACTGTCTGCATTTAAAGTGTTTACAACTGCCATTAAGATATAAAGCTAAACAGTTGCGTTAAATGATACATTGATGTCCTCCCTGGGCATTTGCAGGCTAACTACTTTCACTACTAAGTGCTAAATGAAATAATAATGAAACCTTATTTATAGGGGTTGTGTGGCATGTGGCTCAGCCAGCATGGCCATCTCACTTTTTTTATGCTTCATGAAATTGCCTACAATGCAATTTTTGGCCTTACTACAACTGCAGGACATTTGTAATTTCATGCTTTGTTAAGATTTAAACAAGGCGATTTTTACATCAAGCGTCTGGAGCATAAAAGCTTTTACATTTCAATTTCAAATTCCTCAAGTAATGTTTTTATATATATATATATATATAGCGAGAGAGAGAGAGAGAGAGAGAGAGAGAGAGTGTGAGTGTGAGAGATTAACTGGACACTGTCACTGTAGTAGACTTAATTCCTAAGTATGTATGTATGTATGTATGTATGTATGTATGTATGTATGTATGTATGTATGTATATATATATATATATATATATATCCAAGGAAAAGTCCCAGTTGTGTAAAGGCCTCAAGACTGAGCTTGTTCCCGGTGTCAACAATAACTTTCAGACTCAAACATGTCTATCATATTTTCTATGACACAAAGATAGAATTATGTCAGTACCACATTTCGGACACAAGCTACGTTGGCTTTGTTGCACCAAAGCTCTAGCTGAGGGTAAGTTCTTTAAAATGGAGCACTCCCTCCATTAACAATAAGCACACAAAACCAAGACAAATATATAGAGAACTCGGTCTGAGCTGTAGAGCTGCCCCATTACCTTGTTAAAACGTCATGGAGAGGGGAACTCATTTCAACACAGGATGAGCGATGAAACAAAGGGTTCAAGTGTACTCAACCTAAGGCCCAGCAGATAAGTCAGTCATTCTCCCTGGCTGTTTCTGAACTGGGTATAAGCCAACACATTAACATCTGATGTTGCTTAAATGACTAGAAGTTGTGTTTACACTTCTGTCTCACTTGTCCTGTTGTTTCACTTCCCCATCCACTTTCAATGCCTTCCAGAAGTCATTGTTTCGTAGAACTACTTGTATATCTCAGTAAACGTTTTATAAGAGTGTCTCCTAAATGATTGATTTCGTTTGATTAGGTTTTCAATGGCATAGTCTAAAAAAAGATGTGTCAAGCCAAGGTGGAAATGCACTGCTTGACGCATCCAACCTCATTTCCTTAAACGTCTGTTCTAAAATGGCACATTGCAAGTGGCTGTCTTTAAAAGATGTGCTTTGTTTTGTTTTTCCTCCGTCAAATGCAAAGTGGAATGCTTGAAATGGAAAGATGCTCCTCCTTTTCTGAGGCACAATGATGCAGAGCACTTAGGATAATTACATTCCATTGACGGTCTCCCCAATGAATACATCAAATGTGACGGTGCATATTTCTACAAGTGAGCCTGCAAATGATAGCTGCTACTCGAAGCAGAATGCATGCAAAGCATATATAGTTTGTCTTCGTTCAATTATATGTGTTTTAAAGGATAAGGAGGATGGTGGTGTTATATATTTTTCAACATGATATACTCAACAAGCCATAAAAAAGCGTCGGTCGATAGATCCTACTTACAAGTTTATCCAAAGCCTGCTATGGCTTTGTGCCACAGAGCTCAATTATTGTCTACAAACTACTAAAAACACATCGATGAGCCACACTGTTTAACTGGGTGACGTGTTCCATCGGGACAATGATTGCAGTCAATCCATCCGCACACCTTTAAGGTGTCATCAATACTCATTAGAGCACAAATCTGTATTCATATGCAGTTTAAAATAGCCCCCAAGTTACCAGTTAGTAAAAGTTTGTTCATAAAATACATTGTCGAACTGTTCGACCTGTAATTTATGAACCATGGTCTTCAGTAGGGACACTCGGGTTTGGTGTATTGAGGTCAAAACGTTTCGAGAAAAGGAAAACCTCATTGTTGGTTTTAGTCTTTTCGTGGGATTTGTTGACGATAAGAAAAAGAATAATTTGCAGACGTACACACCCTGTTAAATTACAGGCAGGTTAGGGTTTGTGAATGAGCCACTTTTTAAAGTGGCTCATTCATTTGAGTTTTGTTAATCCGTCAACCCAGAAGATTAAAGATGTTTGGCAGTGCAGAATGTCAAAACATATCAAATTATAGATTCTGTTACTTGAGTTAAGCATAATGGATGTGTCAGGTGCTCCCTTTGGTGTTCATGCCAGTGTAGAAAATAACAAAAACCATCAATCCCGACTGCATTTTCCTCTTTGTTCATAACGCATTTGGTTTTGAATGCACAAGTAACTGCCACGTCTGCAGCAAGACTAGCAAGGCTACCGCGACCTGCTTTTTGTATTTGTCTTGTGTGGTTCTTCGGTGCACCAAGATTGAAACGTTGCAAGTATGGAAGGAGTTGCATGTTTGGATACACTGCTACAAACAAGCTTAGCGTCCTATTTTTGTGGCAGCGTATGGCGAATGGAAGAGACCCTGTGCCAGTCAACTTGTATTTTTCTCTTTTTTGCCCACTTTTTTTTTGTTTTTGCCTCGCCCATGCCAGTTTGGTATTATGGTGACATGCTGAGAGTTTGCAGTGAGCATGAAAGTTTAACAACAGTTCAACAAAAATAATCTTCACACTTACTAGCTTCCTCACATCTCATGCTCTTCATTAGCAGATGGCGTTTGCTCAGTTGTCATGGTTTTAGTTTTGGTTTTTCATCACATGACCCGAGTGTCAAACTTCAGTTATACTGGTGGCGGTATACGATATAAAAAGGTAGGAACCTACCAATTTGAATTCCCTCGACTAAATATGAGATGCATTAGACGGCTCCATAAAAAGATAATTGGGCCTGGATTTAAAAGGGCAAGTGATTAGCATTTTGAGAGATTTATAAGTAAAATTAAATATACTATATATATTTTATCATCACCACAGGTATGATGCCTTAACACAATAACTCCTGCTACAAATGATAGCATAATCTATCATCAAATTGATTCTATGATGTATGAAGTCGATGTGTATAAGTACAAAGTGAACACATTTTTCTGTGGACACAAATTGGGGAAGTAGCTCAGCGAGCTCCATCAAAGTATTTAAAATGTCTTTGAACCACCAATCATTGAAAAAAAATGAACCCAGTACTCAGTCTGACCTGCACACTTTGCACCAGTAATCCAACAGAAAAAAACCTTCAGATTTAGACCTCCTTTTCTCCTCCCCTCTCCTCTTTGTCTGCTGATGGCTTCGCGGTTTCAGTCGTTGAGTGTGTGGATCGAGGGGAGGGATCACTCCATTGTGCCTTTGCCAGAACCAGAACTAGAAGCATCTCTGTTATGGGCAAACAGGCTCAATGCATCACCTTGATTACTCTTGCCTCACATTTCAGTTGCATGAGACCTTCACCAGGGCTGACAGCAACAGGATGCACGCTCGGGCCAATCCCCTCCTCCTGCACCAATACCAACAGAGAGCAAAGAAAGTGCTTACCTAGGAGAAAAGACAAAGAGAGAGAGGGTGAGAGGGAAGCAGGGTTATTCATACAGCAGCATTATAGTATGTTACTCTCAGCAGTATTGTGTTTCACTTAGCTTGGTTCTATAATGGTGTAATACAACAGGAGCACATACATCTAATGACCTCTCATCACTACACTAAACATATCATCGCGCATCATTCTACATCAATGCACAAGGCTGACACCACAACCTCAAAAAACACTGAAAGAGAATGCACCCACAACAACATCAATTAAAATTCGCTAACATCAAATATTTTCTTGATTAAATGTCATAAAATGCCAAACTCAAAGCTTCAAAAGCCAGAGTCCACAAACCAATGGGTGACGGGACTACGTCAACTTCTTTTATCATTCTACAATTTAAAGATACGCTTACAGTATGTAATGATTCGAGTAAAACACCAATAATACATTTCCAAAAATGGTAACATGACTAAAACATGTCCAAAAAGCCACATCAGCACCAAGAATTAAAATCTCATTTTCACCTTTGCTGGAGTATCATATATCCTCTGCAGCATCTAAGGTAAGTCAACATTATTCAAATAAATGTATGAACCATGAGGCAGAAATACATCAGATCCTCCATGTCACCTTCTATCAAGTCTAATAAAACCGGCATTGTCTCTAAGTATGTAACAGATGGGTGCATTTTAGATCTTTCTTATCATTATCTCCATTATTGAGTTAAATTAAGTGTATTAAAAAAGCAGCTATGGGAGACCTGAGTTAATCAAAATGAAAGTAATGAGACAGGAGGGTAGGCCGTATTTCTGTATTCCTGCAGTTGCATAAATCATAAATTCCCTTATTGAAATAAACAAGCTATATCACTTATCGGCTTGGACAAGCCATACATTAAACATAGTAAAAAAAAAAAGAAATATGGATTATTTCATCAGTGTAAAAAGAGAAATATGTTAACTACACGCAATAAAATGTTTTGGTGCAATTTCATATCGGAAAACAATTTGGAATAACCCGTTTTGGTGCTCAAGTTTACGTCTTTCTCCTCCAACATCCCTCGCTTTCAGGGTCACATTTAGATGCACACTGGCAAAAACAAGTTCACTACAAATATTAACTCCCAGCTGAAATTAGAAAGCATTTTGAAAATCTCCAGTCCATGACTCACAGACTAGCTCCTGCGGATCCGAACCTTTGGAACCTGATATTTGTGCAAAGCTGTGATTTCCCCCAAGGCTCAGGTGTTCAAAGCAAAAACATTACTTCAAAGCTACTGCAAAGAGGAAAATGCAACGGACTCCACTGTGCTTTGCAAGGGCGGTACTGTTGCAGGAAAACTCTGCCAAAACTTTACAAATGCTATAGAAATACTGTGCAGTGATGCCATCGATATAAAAAATGAATGACTTAGATGAACGCAGATAGATGCTTGGTAATATACAAGGATGAATATGCCCTTTTATCTTCAAAGATCCGTTTGTATCCTGAACTAACTCAAACAGATCATAGAATTCATACAGAATGATTATATTACATAATCTTGTAATTCATATAGAATTAAAGGCCAGCACTGAAAGATCTTGAGAACTAATTTACTCTCTTAAATACTTTTTCCCTCACGCCACTCGTATCGAGAAAGTGGCACCCAAATTTAGAATTCTTGAAAGTTGTTTATTTTGGCAGGAAACATATTATCGTATTCATCATGCTTGTTGACTTGACAAGATGAGATTTGTGCAGGTGAAATACTTGAAGATGTGGTCATGGAGGTCCCTTGTCCCTGTATTTTATTTCTTACACTGTTTTTAATGCAATGAATGTTCTGAATTGTTTTTAAATCTCCTTTTCTTTTGCCTTATGTTTTGATGCTTTGAATGGTTTTATGTGAAGCACTTTGAATTACCTTGTTGTTGAAATGTGCTATACAAATAAACTTGCCTTGCCTTGCCTGCCTATGTCTTCGCTGGCAGAGAAAACGTGACTCATTTCAAGTCGTCTCCCAAATTAACTGAAAATGCAAAAACAGAAAGTAGCTTCCTAAAACGGCCAGTATTGCAAATTACATAGGGGTCTACATTTGGGGTAGCTTGCCGGCTGACCTTGATTAGCCTGCGTATTCATCTGTACACGATGTGCGTCTATGTATGCGTGCGGCAATTTTTTTTTACTGACGTTGTTTTGTCTTCTAAGGAACATCAGAAGGTCAAGTGCAACGGCGGATTATCCTGTGGACTATTACGAGGATGATCTTGGGTCGTTGCACTATGATGGCCGACTGTAATTATTAAAACACAGACAAGGAGCGAAATCAAATGGAAGGGGAAACAGGATGAATGGAGGCAGAATGACAACAGGGGCGTCCTGAAAAATAACCTCAGGAAACTGGCGCTGCTGCAGCGGTCACCGCTCTCCACAGGTGTTTGCAGCACAGCGGGGGACCTGTTGATGCCAGACTTGGAAATTATAGATGTGTCCACAGATGAGAGTAATTCCAGCTGTGTAACCACCACATTTGTGGCGGTTAACAACATTGTCATATTGGAGACAGTGTTCCACCATCGCAAGATCAACTGGGAGAAAAGACTAAGGCCACCTGGAGCAGGCGGTCTTCTCGCCATATGGTAAGAAAAAGCAATTACAACATGTAAAACACTGAGTGACCCACAAGGAATTAACTTTAACATCCGCTTGTACATTTTCCTTGAAGGCATTATGATTCTAACTCGAACTGTGTTGGATAATGAGCCCCACGTAAGAGCTGGTTACAGCCAGTAGCGCTGTGCCGGCACACACCATCATCACAGAAGCATAGCGCCCGTCCTCTGGTTCCACAGCAGGTTCACGCTTTTATCTCTGTCAGCACCGTCGCCGCTATTTGTACTTTTTGCGTCACAATGTTGAGAGCCGTGGTGAAGCAATAGATGTGCTCTGAATTTCGTACAGAGAACCTTCAATGAAAACCTCCGAGTCTGACGGAAAGCAAACACAGAAAGTTGCACCAAATGGCCATTATGGCTTAATATAGATCTTCATTCGGGGTAATAGCTTGAAACAAACTGAAATGTTAATTTAAGTGCTGGAAATAAATAAAGTTCAATTTCGAACTGTCGGGAATAATGTTCCCAAAACGGTGTTGCTTTTGGGCAAATATCCAAGAACCATTTGCAACTATTTCAAACTCTGTATCAAGTTAAATCAGTTTTAATCAACATTGAAACAACTCTAGGCTATTTACACAAACTAACTTATATGTAATGAACGGGGGGAAAAAAAAGGCTAAAAATATGCAACGGGAATATTAAATGCCTTGAACTGACATGAGAGTAATAAAGAGAGGCAGCTCAAATTGCCCAAGAGGGGCACTAATGTAGAAAGTGATTGGAATGGGGTTAAGATGTTTTAGTCAGTCAGTGGATGCATAGCCTCTATTACTGGGCTTCATTTAGTCCACGGGTTTCAGACCTTTCTTCTGAATGAAAATTGATGGACGGTAGGCGTCACTAGGATTGAAGCTCTTTAAGCAAAAAAAATCCCAAGGCATACATGACTGGGAGGAATACTGAAAGGTTTGGAAGCAAGCTGCTTCTCTTTCGCTATCCTAAATGTATATTTTCCTTTTTTAAGAAAAGGCAACATCGAAATCTGTCATGGTTATGGCACTTGAGAATGTTTTATATATTTTTTTTTTCTGGCCATTAATCTGCACCTCAATATATTTTTTCGTACTGTTTGTGTCGTGAGCACTTTCACACAGAACATTAAATATTACGTGGCAAATAAGCGAGGTCGATTTTTCGGGGGTTTCACACCCCTAATGAAGCCATCAACCGATCAAGTTGTGCGGAACGGACATATTCAAAATCGACGCCAGCGAATAAATCTGCCGTTCATTCGTCACGCCCCGTGGTGTGTTACGGCCTTAAGAGTGAAAAAAGAGTAAAAGGAGATATACAGATGTTGATTTAGATGAGCCTCCAATATGTGTTTAAACCTAATTACCCATAGCCGGATTCAACACAACTCTCGACTCAGTTTGAGGTGAAGATTCCTTTGGGACTAAACGCCATCAGATGAGCTCTGTGTTAAGGGAAATATGGTCATGTGGAATTGTTTCCTCACAGGTTATTGACATGATGGACTTCCACAGGACTGATAATGCAGACAACCTCTTCAATCTTATCAAATCACAGGTGGAGCCAAGGCAGTGCTGGTCCCATGCGAAGCCGGCTTTAGGGAAAGCCAGGAATGATATTGCCCTCAGGGGAAAAAAAATGAACATGTCAGGCGGAGTGCTTGTCTTTCAAAGAAACAATCTTCGAAGGATTTGGATGACAGAACACCCGTCCTGATTAGACCTGACGGGAAGCTAGCCAATTAAAGATCACTGCCATCTGCCCTGTTCACTGATCACGCCTTATAGCCTGCTCCCTTAAAGTGGGACCGCTTCAGTCACAAATGATTTGCAAGAGAGGAAACCTGTTCAGAAAAATGACTGGGAATTTTTATTTCTGAACTGTAAGCAAGCCATTAGATGAGGCCTGAACCCCTCCTAAAGCCAGCAAATGGCTGTCCAAATGTTAATTTGCTGTGCAGCCTGCAGATGATGCAGAACATGGCTTTCACCTTCTCCTGCCATACATAATTCATGCTATTGACTGGTGAGGCGATGCCACTTTCATGCACCGAGCTCACAAAGTGGTGCCACTTTCACACACAGACGCAAGCCAATGAATCCACACCAACTGTGCAGTAACGCTTAGCACACAATTGAGGTTGGCGTGAAATGTCCGGACAAGATACAGGCATGCTCACATTTCTGATTGGCACAGACAGAAGTGCACACGTGCCGTCACAGAAGGACCTTAACCACAAAGAGTACTTCACAATGTGGATAAAGAGAAGCAACAAGAAGAGGGGGTTGCGCTCTAACTTCCTAGATATGTAATCAGCAAGCATGACAGGTCGTAGAGTGCAGTCTGTAAACACGAGCACATAACTGAAGACTGCCACGGCCTATGAAGAATTCTTCACGCTCTAATGCATCAGTCCCACGGGGGAAATTAAATATACATTTCTGTGTGCCGCTCAGTCTGACCCACTTTGGAAGATCCAACAACTGCTGCCATAGAAGCGGCTTTTGACTCCTCGGTACCAAAAGGACTGCTGCCACTACAAAGCCCCCCCTACTTTGATTAACCTCGGTGCCAAAAGGCGACTACCATATGACTCCTGCATTTCTCTACTTGGACGGGGACTGACGAACGAAACACTGAGAATATGAGTAGCCAAGAAATAGTACAAAGTGTGGACAACAGCGCATCTAAATGTCTACGGTTGCATTTCAACACAGATTTGCAGCGTTGAACACGTTCCCAGGTTCGGGTCTGACCAGATGGTCATCATCACAGGAGTGAAATCTAGCTCTGGATCGCGGGGAGGAGCGATAGGTCTTGGAAAAGATGCTCATCGTAAACATTTGCAATCTTGGTCTCTGGGAGCCAAGATGCAAATTAATATTTAATCTAGTGGCATGATAAATATGACACATTTGATACACGTTGGACAGCGTGAGCCCTCTGTGAAAGTAGCTTCATGAAAATAGTGCCAAAAGAGATGAAAAAGACGAAACATGACAGAAGAGTTGGACAAAAAAAAACTGTTGTTTAATGATCACGTTCTAATTTTAACTCACTCTGATGTCCAACTTCATCGAGAAGAACAAAAGGACTGAAATACCTTCTCAAGCATGTGTGGAACTAGACTATGTTCTTTAAAACTCACTGATGGGGGCATCCTAATACCACCCCTCTGTCATAAGAAAGCAGGGGCACTCTGTGGTTATTCCCATTCCTTCTTCATCCACACTTAGCGTCTGACTGACTGATGGCCGATACGTTTTACCTTACAAATCAGTAACAGGGATGCTCATACATCTTCCTCTTTTCGGTGATGGCTGTTTATACAATCAACGAGATTACGTATAATACAAGAGGGAACGTCTAAATGTGATTATTATGAGGAAAGGTCTTGAGTTGGAAGGAGCACTTTTTAGAATCAATTCTAAATGGTTTTATTAATGTTTGTGCTTCGGAGATGGATTCGTTCCACGGGAAACTGCTGGAGCCCGTTCCACCGACTCCAGCAGTTTGTGAATATATGTGTGTTGATGTTTGACTGAATGGTGACTCTGAGAAACACGGTGCAATTTCAAGATGAACCAATGGGGTGGTAAGGCTTCAACAGTACATTCAGGATACTATTGGGAGTAATGGAGCAGTGTCAAGTTCAAATTGGACAAGATCCCCTCTTACATCTCAAGATGGTGGCATTTGAGGGTTCCTACTGTTTTCCGAAGATCATTTTCCAGGACATCATTTTCTGTGATGATCTAGCTGGTATGACAGACATGGACTGGTGCGTAGACTAATATGTTCCTCTCTGTGGAAGTCTGGTTTTGAAGGCGGGGCAGTCCACGGCTATGACTCATCGACGAAATCATCTTAGGGACGATGACCGATTGATACAAAGTTAGAGACTCGATTGCTGGGATTATTAATCGGCACCGACTGTTATCAGTTGATCACACCATGCTTTAGCCCCAATCAGACCCACTGTGAGCTGATGTTATCGCGACAAAAGTTAAATTTTGTGTTTGAAGAGACGATGCTAGCTACGTAAAAACGTACAGTAAGCCAGTATTTAGCCGGGGTTTTGGGCTGCCATTCATTGTCACACAAATTTGAAACCATTGCTTCCAGCCAGAGTTGAATCCCAAACTTCAAACCTTAGTTCGATGTTTGGGATTCTTACCACGTCAACTTTAGTATCCAAACCAAACATAGTAACCAATTTAACATTATTCAACTGTTTAAAACAAGTTGGGAAGAAAGCAGCATTGTGTACACGTCATCCAACCCTCATGTGCTTCCATGTGACGTAACTAGCATTTCCACAACCTAACCAACAGCAGCCTTTTCAAATACTGTCATCCATAAACTACCATATGAACGTCAATATAATCATAACTTAGCCCTTTCAGATAGCAATGTAATCCATTTTGGGGAGCTTGAAACGTCAATGTCAAATCATTTTCCAGGATAACATCGTTTTCTCTCATTTTCCATGTGTTTTCTGTGACTGGTCAAATCTCCAGTACACGTGGGAATCCTGACTTTGTTGGCTAAGTTGGCTTCCTTTAACAGAAAGAGTGCCGTTTGAAAAGAGGTTTTCAAAGAACCTTACATGTTTCAAGTATATATACACGTCCTTGCTCATACCATCGACTGTGTAAGGAGGACAAAAGGGTCTTTTCCCACAATGTGCCACGACTCAGCCGTCATTTTGGGACAAGGTTAATCACGTCCGCTGACTCATTTGTGGACAAGCCCTACACAAGATGATAGCAAAGGGGCAGCCACAGAGGGGACATGACCAGGTGATAACACCATAAACTGTGTTCCTGAGGGACAACTTGTTAATTAAAAAGCCTCATTAAAGCATCACTTAAATTATTCATTCGGCATGTCAGAAAATGTCCTTTCCGAGTCAAATTTAATTTCTTTTCAAAGCCGCCATGACACTTTGGGATTGTCCTTATCTGCGCCTACAGTGCTGCCCCTCAGGAGAACTTTAAAATCACTCACCTGACACCTTGCCTGGTACTCCTTGTTAGTATCTCTCCCTCTTTCCCCCTGTGCTCTTCTCACTCTGAGAGCAAATCTTAAGACAAGCGGTTTGATGTTCAAAGCAAAAGGGCTTGAAAGCTTTCCACAAACCACCCAGACTCAAGACTTCCCCCTTCAAAGGAAAACATAAATTGGCTCAAGAGAAATGATTCACTCCGGACACAAAGACTCTTTTCCCTGCAAATGCAGCAAACTCATTGCATAGAATACAGTAGGCCTGGAACAGCAGAGCCTCTGCTTGTTGGGATGATGATAACTTCACTGAGGGGGAAAGATTAATCATCACACATGGGCTCCTTTTTCGCCCTCCGCGCCCTCAAGAGTTTATTAATTCTTACTTTGTACTGTCGAAACTGAACTCCGGATTAGAAAGGTGCCCTGCAAATGCATTTCACTAGTTACCATTTCTTTCAAACCCCATTGCTGATATCTAACACAAACTCGATGAATATGGAACAGTTTATATAAGCATTGTTGACAAACAAACTATGTATTAAACAGCTTAATTTTTGAATTAAACTGACATTATGTAAATCGGCTTGACTTCATTTCTGCAAAACACCTTTAAATCAGGAAACACACTTTTCAAGGTCCTGGAAATGAATAAGCTCACCTCAGAGTTTATCTTTGGCTGATTGAATAGCAAATTGGGAAACTACTCAACTCAAAGGCAATGGCACCGGTTAAGAAATCGATTAGTATTAAGTCGGTAATCACTCTCCTCCGGTTTAGTCAGCTCTTTGTTAGCATGCCGATTCTATGAGGAAACAAGATTAAAGCCTGAAGCCTGCTAGTACCGCTAAAAGCTTACGTTTATTACACCACACGATGGAAATGTGTTGTATGAAACAAACGTATACTGACACGAGTGTCCCTCTTGAAAAGAGAGACCTGGAGATAAAAGATGAATAAAAAAAGATGAAATAGTAACAATCTGATTTTGAGATTTATCAAGTACCATTAAGACATTTGGCACAGTGGTGGAAATAGAAGCAAGGGTATGGGGCTTCACAAAAACAGATGGGCTCATCCATTTGGGGAAACATAAATATTTGTCATAAATGTCGTGCTAATATTGCCAGTAGTACCCTGCAGAAGTAAACAATCCACATACCTCTGCCCCATAAAATCTCCATGGATTTAATTTCGTCATGAAATGCTAATGATCCGTCCCGAATCATACTCTTATGTATGTTTCAATTACATACAAATAAATTAAAACAGGATATTCAATTAACAAAGCAAAAAACATTCAAATCAATGTGCACTATTATGGGCTAGGCTTGTGTTTACGACTGCAGAAATCTCCGGAGTGGACACACTATGAGGTGTTGACTCTGGTTTCCTCAAACATCCAGAAACCCCTGCTAGCTTCCCCGTTCATTTTACGTTTAAGGCGAGCATACAACAGAATTCATCCGATGACAGTGAGGCAATGCTTTGTGGCAAGCAGAAATCAACTCAAGTTGATACAGCTGGTGAAGACGACACTAAGAACAGTCAACAAAACAAATGCTTGGTGTAAATTCCACATTAGCTGCCAACTGTGAATGTCACTGTCAGAATTTGTAAGGGAAGATCAAATCAAACAAAGGAGGAAAATACGGTTGTGTGGCGACGCTCAAAGCATCCACTGCCGTCTGTGATTCAACCGCATGCTCCACCAGTTACTGTGTTGCATATTAAGTGATTTACAGTGTATTATAAGATTATCAACACAATCACTGCCAACCGAGAACTCTTAAAGACTGAAGAACACAAGTGTATCTCCTTTCAATCAACAGAAAAATATCCCAGAGCATCTGGAAATGGTCAAATAAACAGAAAGTAAAGCTGCTTCCTTCTCTTCCCTCCCAACCATGCCATTGTGATCTGATATCAGACAAAAGGGAGAGGGGCAGCCAATAAATACCAAGAAAAGTTAAAGAGCACAGGTGTTACTACAATTACAAAGATATGATATATTATACTCAAGCATTTCTATCATGTTATTCAGTTTAACTGTTGATATTTTGCCAAAATCCAAAGTATTTCTCTGCATTTTGTCTTCTAAAATTGTAGGTGTACTTTCAACACAACTGGAGAGCACATAACCCACTGATCTCACTTACTACAGCACTTTAAATGAATGTGAATAAATATAAAGCAGACTCACCAACGGCAGTCAATTGTGATATTTGGTGGCTGTGACAGTAGTGGTGCCACTCGGAAGGACACCAACCACAGGGCGACAGAGCCTTCTGTAAATAACATCAAATTGAGCCTGGAGCCTGGCACGGGTCCAGGCTCCAGGCTCCAGGAATGACATTTACTTTAGAATTAACTTCAGGAGTACGACATTTATAATGCAGTATCCCCCCCCCCCCTTACACTTTCTCTCTCTCCCTCTCTCTAAAAGTTCCATTTCTGAGTCACAACAGCCGTATATACTGTATGTCACAGAACGGGTGGACAGACAACCCAACTTCATTGTAATGATCTAAATCATTTGTCCATTATTCTGTACCTGAGGTCTGGCAGTTTCTGCAAAGGTGCTTTGGAGATAACAAATCCTCTCCTGCTCGACGCCGAAACGGCTAATGTTGAAATCTGTGGCACAGGGGTAATTGTTTAGCTCTGATACTGAACAGACACATTCATCCAGGCGCCGTGAAGGCGTCGGGTGCACGTGGGCAGCATGCCATTAGCCATATCACAAGCTCCTGCCATTGCATTCTCCGCTCAAATTGTTTTTCATCAAACCGCATCGATTGTCGGCGCGCTTCCCGTCACCGTGGCCTCCGCGTATTCCTGCAGCTTCTCAAAAAGCAGCAAATCCTCAGCACCTTGGGGGATTTGCCCTTGGCCCTTTTCTCTCTCTCTCTCTCTCTCTCTCTCTCTCTCTCCTCACTGTCTCGGTTTGCCCTCTGCCATGCTCTCACTCGCGAGGCAGCCTTGGCGGCGGGAGGTCAAGAGTGACAGGAAGCGTGGGTGCGCTAATCTGTTCTCATTGAGCTCTGGAACTGGACCTCCATCAGCTCACTATGGTATTTGAAATAATAGATGGGGTGAGGAGATAAAGGAAGATGGAAACTCCCCCAAAACCCCACCTGACAAATGGTAGAATTTTCTCGAGTGCAGCTCTATACTTAATAGTAATGGTTTAGGGATGAAGAATGCGGAGAGTTGGAAACCCGCAGATCTAATCCGGATGACAGCAATGACCCCATTCTCACATCAGGGAATTGTCTGCTTCACTTTGATTTCATTCAGTGTGTCCACTTGGAAAAGTCTTTAATCAATTCAAGGCTGAAATGCTTTCTCTTCAATTCACCTTTGGGCTATTTGTGCTGACAGGAGCATAAAGCGTGGTGCATGGTCAGATGGTCCAGGCAAACGAGTGCTGGCAGTGGCTTGCACACTCCCTTCTTCATCCAGTGTATCATCTCCACTTCAAAAAATCAAAAAGGAACATTTTTGGGCTGCAAATTGCGTCTCTGAGGCAATGCCTCCTCTCAGGTTGCAAGCAAACCTGGCACACGCTAACCATGAGGTTAACGCCCTCTCATGGTTTGGCAATGCAACCGTTGCTGCGAATCATACCGAAGTCTTCAAGGCCATCTTAAGTAGGGGAAAACGTGGTTACCTCTTGTCAGGTTCCATCCGGGCAAATTCTGATGTTCTTAAAGCGATCACCAGGCTTCAACATACACTCATTCAGCTAATAGTTAATAGATTGACAACCTCTCATTCAGTGGTTCTAACATGCACGCAGCTTCAACCGGTAGATGTACAGGTCCACTTGCTTGAAGTCTTGAGTTATTTTGCCCATTGCCACAATCGCAGCCCTGCCCTGCTGTTTTCGGCGCTCTACGTGCTGCACTGAATTAAATCAAAGGGAGGATGATATAAAAAAAAAGTTTTTGTTTTTCCTTTGCCTGTTCAACCAGATATGGTCAGGTGGTGGATCACTGAAACATCACCGGACGACAGTTTGGATGAGATTTCATCACCGTAGTGATGAAATCCAATTGCAATGAAAATGAAACACGAAGTCTACCCTTGACAGACTCACTTCTCATCAGCGCATTTACTTTCTATCTCAGTTTCTCAGGTAACTTTCTTTTGCCAGTATCCCTTAATGGCTCTAATTGCCTCATTATTTATATTTCTAGTTCACAGTCAGTGGAAAGAGACAAGTGAGGTTTGAGTCTGCACACAGCTTAGAAGTATATTGTCTCATAGAAACTGCTGTTTATCGGAGTTGCAGGGCCTCCACTGGCTACTAATTGAGAAGAATAGCGAGTGAGGGAGCCATCCCTTTGGAGCGGCACACTCCCTGTGGAGATGCTGCGTTAGACCCATCACTAGGAAACGATGACGTCTCATGGGTAAGCCAGCAGCGCCCAGTTCCCTGAAGCACAAGCATGACAGAGCATCAGAGCACAGTGACATAAAATCTGACATTTTACGGTTTCAATACAGGGCAACCGAAAGAAATATATCGGATTGAAAGATCACAATAATGATTAATGTCTCACTATTGCCTTCTGTTTGGTGCCGTTGAGAAGCTGAACTGCAAACTGCAAACAAAGATCAGGTAGAAATGAAAAAGTGGGCAAAGACAGACACTCAAGGGACACAAACCAAAGATAAGACAGGAGCACAGCGAGTGTTTGAGAGACGGAGAAAAAGGGAATCAACAGATAGACGGATAAAAGGGGAGACAGATGTGTTGTCGACACTTTAAAGAGAATGATAGAAGTGGAGATGCAGGGTGGAGTTGGTAAACTGACAGCTGACAGCATAAACATGGGCTGTATGCATCACTGGTGGAGTTATGTAACTGCCACTGATGTCTTCTGAAGGAGAATTGTCACACTGTTTGGTTTTATGTATTTTTGTCCCGCTAGCTGCAGGGCCCGTAGGGGGTTGGTCAGCCTGTCAACACCAGAGCTGGGGCAAGTCCACGTCAAGTTCTTTGAGTCAAGGTGAAGTGAAGTCTCCAGTCAAACAAGAAAACAAGTCTAAGTTATGTCCTCAGTCAATCAAGGCAAGAATTAGTCAAGTCAGAAGTCAATTGAAACGAGTCCAAGTCAAGCCAAGTTAACGGTGTGTAATAAATGGGACCATTATTAAAATGACTTTGCTCAAAGAGCATAAAGAATATCAAAAGCACATCATATGCTAGGCTGCCCCTCACGCTTTAGTCTGATATGAAATCACATAATATAACATAACATAAGGCATGAGGATCATAAACAAAACATCATGAAATGCAGAATTTAGGGGGAAACAATGAAGGGCATCAGGTGGCAAGTTCAAAAAGAAAAATCCAAATTCAGACCACGTGGTTGGGGCTTGTTAAGCAGCTGAATGCTGTGCAGTACAAGGGATGTGATGTTTCTTTCTTTTTTTTTGTTACTCATCCAAATGGAATACAGCCCTGCTATTCAGTTTACAAGCTACACGGGAGAACATGGAAATGATCCGCTTTGAAAACAGCTGACGCGTTGATGACGGACACAAATCACGGGGGAAACTGTCGCATTCCGAGTAAGCCGTCGTGCACAGACCTCACACAAACCCGGTGCAATCAAAACTCCCACACCCTCCACCACTTCCTGTGACACATGTGGGCTTTGGTAACTACAGTGTGTGAATAGTGACAATGCAATTACTTACTATGGGGTCAACAGATAGTTTTAACGCTCATGAGGTCACTAAGGCTGCGACAGTCAGAAAACCCATTACACCAATCGCATCTGAACAGAGAAAAAAGCATTTTCAAATGTATTGTTATAATCAAAAGCACACAAGGTCTGGTGAAATAACAAAAGGTTCAAGCCACAACAGAAGAGAATTGCAGCACGTACAGATGGGGGAAGAAAAAAAAAAAACGCATCTTGGATTTTAAAACCTATGTTGTTGCTGTATTTGTTCTCATTTCCACACATATCCAGCCAAACATGCATGGGGAGACAACTCATCGAGATTTCCAGTGAAGGCACAGTGGAGTGTGATTGCAGCACATTTTCGAGCTGTCTAAACACAAGAAGTTTTGCTGTCTGAGTCAGAGGGCCAGGGATTGCGTCAACAAGCTGCCATTTTGTGCTAATATTCACAGTGGGAAAAATCCAAGATAAAAGACAGGAATGCAGTGTAGTCACAAGACACGTTCTATTTTTCTTCCCCAAAACTAAGCAGTAAGCTATACTTGCTAGACAAGGGAATTTTACAGTAGAATCACACCACCACCAATTCCATCAATCAGATAATCTTTTGGTAGTGCATTGTGGAATACATCAAATAATAGACTTTATCTCTCACTCAGCTGACAGCTCAGCTGCTTTCAGCTCTCACTCTTCCCCTGTTAGTTGAGCTACCTTTCACAGCAGCTCAGCCAAACTGACAGTTTACTGAAACTTCAAATTATTTTAGTAGACATCAACTGACACTCTACTCCCGTACAATATTCCACATGCGAAGAATTATCATCTTTAGACACGCTAGTCAGTTTTCACATAACTCTTTGAAAACATGTGGTGGAATTACCACTGAAATTATATACTATGTCATTCAGCCCGCAATCGTCTGCAATTGAGGACCACATTGATCTACTCACATTTATACCACAGCAGTTCCTAAAAAAAAAAAATCTCTTAATGCAATATCAATCAGCTCACATTTTATCAGTTAGCGTTACAGCAACCAGGAGTCTGAAGGTGGTAATTTACCCCATTCTGGTACGGCTCCTACAAACTTGTTAAGCGTCTTAATTAAAAGCTTGATTTGTTTAGCAATAATGACAATTTGAAGAGCAATTCAACGACAGTTAAGAAGCTATGCCAGTCAGTAGCTAATTTGATACTGCTTTGCTCAGGCGTTATTTGGCACTAGGAAAAGCAATATTTTAGAGCAGCCAAGCAAGAGATTTTCGGAGCAGTATATCAGCCAATCAAGGATTCAAGTATTTGAGTCTGCCTCACAGAAAGGAGGCGAGGGGAGCAGCAAACAGGCCAAAAGTCATTGCAAAGAGCGGACACAGAGATTACACAAGTACCAGCTGTCAGAGCGCCGGTGAGACAGCACAGTCCAAAATGAAAGCGGCCGAATGTGACAACAGGGCTACACTTGATGGACACGTGTAGACAGGAAGCGACGCCGGTGATGAGCAGGAGGATACCCGCAGTCCTCTGCTCTTCGGCCAAAAAAAAACATCCAAATTGGCTGACCTGTCAGGGTCGGTACATCCATCCAAAAGGCTGGAATCATGAGCCAAGCAACTTTACCCTTTCAAAACTCGCCACTGTGCTGCTCCAGTTCATTTTCCAGCAGGTAGCCAAAGTCAACTTGTAGCTGGAATAACAACCCGCCGACGCACACGAGCCAGGATGACAGCCGCCGCCACAGCACGAAGGCAGGGAGTGAATTCACGTAAACACCCCCACCAGCAGGTCATTTACGTGTTTAAATCAAAGTGTGGATGACTAGCAGCAGTGAAGCAGCAGGGACATGAAATGTGAGTTGAAATATGATGTGTAATTATAAATGGATGGCACATCCGCGAAAAATCCTCCACATAATACAATAAAACTCAAGCTCAGCTGCACGTCTGCTAACCCACGCCAGAGATCCCATCACCCCAGTCCTTCAAAAAAAAAAAACCCACAGGCTCCCCCGTTCAACAAAGAATCCAGTTCAATATTCTCTGTTCATCACCTACAAAGCGCTCCATAACCTAGCCCCCTCATACCTGTCTGACCTCCTGCATCGGAGTACTCCTACCTTCAACCTCAGATCCACAAAGGCCAACCTACTGACCCCTCTCTACCGGTTCAAACGCCGGACCTGGGGGGACAGGGCCATCTCCACTGCTGCCCACGCCCACAGAGGCTCTCTACTCCAAACACCTCAGACATTCTCCCTCACTCCTCTCCTTAATAAACTGCACTCAAAAGTGTTCCGTTTATAATTTGCCATTGCATTATCTAAATGCAAATGTAATAATAACATATTTTCAAAAAGCCTGCACACACCAGCCTCTACCCGTGCAGGCACACCGACCTGCCAAAAGGACATATTGTATTAAACATATACAGTTCAAATATGGTGCATACTCATAAAGATGCAATTACACCAAGCACTGGAGGAAATATGCCTTTTTTAAGGTTATTTAAATCTGGTGGCAGTTAAGAGAGAAGAAAGGATTAGGCCCATGTCATTGGCCACTCCTGCTAGAGCATTTAGAGGAAGAAAAAAAAAGAAAAAGGTTGCGGGGGAAAATCTGCCATTAACCAAATGGACTTGGCTGGGTGAAGGAGAGCTAGCCTAATGTGTGGTGTACTTAGTATGGAGGGACTTGTGCCAATTCCAGTGCTTCGGAGTGTTCCAGTCAGTTCCAGAGACACAGCGAGGGTCCTGAAGAAGCTTCATTTATTCTCAGCAGGGCAACAGAAGGGAACCGAGTTCCGCCAGAGATACAAATGGTGTATCCATGTGAGGCGACAGCAAGCGCTCCACAAAAGGTCAGACTCCCCAATTTCATTTCTCCTTCTTTTTGTTGTTCCCCTTCCTTACACTGGCTTTGGCAGAAATCGGTAACACAGAATCATGCCGGTGTCATTATCTGTATCATGCACGAAACAGAGAGAGATGTGTTGTTTCTTGTGGATGCCTAATTTGTAGGATTGAAGGCAGGGGATAAAATCCAGTACTTTCATCTCTCGCTTGTTATCTTTTTCAATATGATCTGTGTGCTAATGAATCCAACCAGGGAGCATGGTAATGGCACCTCATTTTAGTGGATGAAACATCCACCATGAAAATCTTTGAAGGGAGAATTTGGCTTCAGGGGTAATTTAGGAGTTACGTTACATACATGGCGGCAGGCAAACTCATTTGATGGCTTTTTATGTCTCTGTGTGCTGTTTAAGGATATGTTAGCTTATGTAGCAAAGCTAGCTTAGCCTCGCTTAGTTTAGTTTCATGCAAGTGGTATCGCGCTTTAAAACCCTGAGACATGGTGCAAATCCGTTTCCGATCCTATAGATTAAAATATATGACTGTGCTTTAGACACTGAAATACATGGAAACAACACCTGCCTGGAATGTGAGGAGAATAAAGTTATGTTAAAGCCTCCATCTCCTCAGTTTTGGCAGCACAATGGTTAACATAATTCATTCGTGGCAAAAATCGGGCTTTCATTTTCCCAGGTGATCGTACCCGGTGGAAGACAGAATTGCATAGTTGAAGCAATAAAAAAAAATGAACTGTCTTTTGTAAGTGTAAGTATTAGATATTAGGTTTTTAAAAGACTGTCAACAAGCTGTATTACACACTACTTTCCTTTTCCTTGCCTGATTTTGCAAACCACCCAGCGTGTGCTAATAAGTGAATGCAGCTTGATGTTCTACAATCGGCAAACACACAGGAATCTACAATTATAATAGCCCTTACACTGTGTTTAGTCTGGACATAACTATCATTATTAGAGTACTAATTCAACCCCCCGCTAAGACTATTTACACCCCAGTTGTCCCTGGACACTGATCCTCCATCTCTTTTGGACCGTCCAAAGCGAAACCAAAGCACAGCCTCAGTGAATTCTATGGATGGATATTTGAGGTATTTTTGCGATTTGAGATTTTTGGGTTTCGGTTAGCCCTTTTAATGCAGTTTACATCTCAAGAATCCCACAGTTGAGAACCCTTTACTGCTGAGAATATATATATATATAAATCATATCTGCCCAGAACCATTGGCAGGATATTTAAAAAGTAGCAGATTGGCTGCAGGTAGGCTAGCCAGCCCATCTGAATTGGCTGGACAAGTCCCTGAGACAACCCATGCTGCTAATCTGGAAACCCGCTGGTCAAATTAAAACATGCGAGTGGATGAGGAACAATCTCTAAATCTGTGGATAGTCTCCAGCAGTCTATGAATTATTCTATGAATATTTGTCTCCTTTTATTTCATTTCAGGTTTTCAGAGTAATTTAACCTGAAAAACTATGGGCTTAAGAGTGTAAATGAAATAAAAAGAAAAAAATACTGTAAGTGCTTTATAGTAAAATATAAAACAGAGTGACAGTGTATTTAAAAGTATGCATGTTTATTTATTTTAGAACCATACATACTGTACATGCCATCATTGCCCCAATTAACACAATAATATTGGGGGTGTGTGTCCGTGAGAAGATTTACATAACACCTTCTACACCAACAGTAGACCACCATTTAACAATAAGGCTATATGATGTACACATAGGAGATCTGGTAAATTTCTTCAGTTACTCTGACTATTTTAATTCATTATTATGTTTATTGTCACGTACCAATCACCAAGCCAAACGTATGTGTAACGTACTTGTAATAAACAGTTTCTGATTCTGACTATGTGCTCTTTTGCCATTTTTGCGATAATATCAGTGTTACTGTTGCTCTTTCATCATATGGTAGACATGCTAGTCAAAATGCATTGTAGAAAGTGGACCAAATCAGCTGGAATAAATGGGTATGCATTTAAAGCATTACAAATTTTAGGTCAGGCCATGTGGGCTTCATAGTGCAATGTATCTGACACGCACACCATTTAGTGGTTATCTTAAAAGCCAAACTTGACTTGTGACTCTTCCCTGTTTGCTCAAGCACACTTTGACAAATGAGTGTTGGGGCCAAAATAAGAAAGGCCGCCGAGTCAGCTTAGCTGTTACTGAGAATCTGAGGCAAACAAATCCTCTTGTGGCTGAGAGTTAAAGCAAAGCCTGTGCTTTTCTGCTCCCACTTGCACCGACGCAGAATGTGAAATTAGCTGAAAGAAATTCACGCTGTGAAAATAAAGAAGGGCGGCAGAATAAAATGCAGTCTCGGACAAAAGATGTTTGGCCAAGCTCATTTCTGGTACATTCCTTCCAGGGCAGAGCCTGTGCAAGCTCTGTACTTTGCTAAAAAGCCTCAATTAGACAAAAAAATAATTTTAAAGCAAATACTGCAAATGCAAAAGTGAGTACAAATGAGAACAGAGCAGAGTAAGAAAAGCTGCTGCTGATGAAATGTCCGACCACCCACACAAGTGCAAAGGCTAATGATGACATTCAATAAAACTGTCAATATCTGGCAAAAATACTGTCGTTGCTGTACAGTAAATTGATTGGATTTTGATTCATACCGAGAGCAAAACATTGGGTTTATCGTTGCATTGCAGCCTCTTTGAAGAGGAGGGGGGGGGGGGGGGGGGGGGGGCATTTGCAATTTAGCAGTATTGGCAATAACCTCCGGCAGTATGTATTCTTGCCCTATTGCCTGACCTTTAAGAGCCTCTATAAATTAGCTAGCCCACAGTTATTCAACACAGGCATTAAAGAGTAATGCCCTTGCTCCAGCTCTGAAGCATCCCTGCTGGGGAGACTGCAGGCGACGTCGACTCTCTTGAGTCGCATTTCATTAACCGAGGAAGACGTCCTCAGCACCTCGTCTCACTCATCTTGTAAATGGGATCTGGAACATCTGGACAAGGGAGGCACTCTCGTACAAAGTCAATACAGTTCAATGTGAGGGTGAAAACTCACTAAAGTATTTTTAATAGAGTATTTTGTAGCTAGTATTTTGCCAATATCTTCAAATGTATTTACATTTGTGGAGCTCTGAGCAGTTATGTATTTTTTATTTTTTTTACCAAACAGCTTTTTGAAAAAAAAACAGTAAAAATCCCAAAGGTTTGATAATAACTTCTGTATGCATGTTTAGATCTATAATGTTTCATAAATGATATGGATCATCAAATAGTTCAGTTTACATGCCAACTAAACTCAGTTGTCCTTTGGGTTTAAAAAATAAAAAGCATGCCAGTGCTTAATGTGCCTTAAAATGCAGGACCACAAAGGACTCAATCCAGAAAGCCACGACTATACTCCAATAAACTGAAATATTGAAATGTTTCAACTCGTGCAAATATCATTAGCTTCATTCGCATCACCCAGCACACATTTGAGTCTATCGGTGTCTTTGCATCAACTTTGTATGTAATTGCCGGCACAGAAACGGTTGCTTTGCGTTTGGCGTGAACACACCATCAGGCTAGCACAGAAAGCTGATGTGGTTCATGCTTTGCTTGTCACACCTAAGTCCAATCTTGCATCACTTAAACCATCAATGATATATGATTTGAGATGTTGACATGAGAACTTGTAGTCTAAGACTCGTTGACCCATCACTCTTGGCAGCGCCACAGGCCAAACTCTTGATGCTGTCCAAGTGGCCGAGCACCTGCTTTTCTCAACGATCATTTTTGCGATTGGTGCATTTTACCGTACACCTCCTGTCAGCATAGCTCTCTGTAATGCTATTGACCTGTTTAGCTATCTGCACACAAATCTCACAATGGTGTCTCTCTAATGAGACAGAATAGAAACCCGTCCACAATGAACCTGTATCGTATCGTATCGGACTATATAAGGCCGATACTGATGATCCAAATCACCTGAATACATTACATCCATATTATCTATTGTTGTAAAACATGGTAATAAATCACATCCACATTATATATTCAAATAGGTAAAAGCTTGATGATAACAGGGCCTTGCCTCTAGGACTGGTTTCCTTTAAAAAAATTGTTGATGTCCATTTAAATTGATAGCGATACCAATAGATTGGTTCCCATCAGGAGAATGGGAGCTATGTGTGTGTCCCACACTGCACAGTGCTCATACTGATGCCACGGAAGAGCAACGCCCACCCTCGGGTTCCCCCGGAGGTTCAAACTGTTATCTCTTTCAGCACTGTGTGCAGGAAAGCAACTGAATGGGTTGTAGCTGCCGTGGTAGTGAGCCAATCGCATTAAATAGAGGAGCGCTTGAGGTGACTGGCTCAAAATGGATCGATTGCAGGTATCTTTTGACTGGAGACGTTTTGACACTACTTGCTACTGGGGTATTTCGGTCGATGCCTTATAAAGGTATTGAGTACTGATCATCAGCCATACTTGTCACGGACAAAATATAAAACTGAAAAAGAAGATGACATCAATGGAAAAAGACAACAGTTATCTGTCTGCAGTTCTGACTATGCTTGCAGTAATTGGGGTCAACGATTTTCCTCTACATTGCCCTCACAATTGATTTCAATGTTTATTTAACTTTGTGTGGGCAAAAGTACATTAAGAACATTAAGGTTATTGAGTATAAAAAGTTCAGTTGTTGTGTAGGTGGTGGGAAAAAAAGTTATGACACACGAAACTGAGATGGAAATAGAGGGTAAGCCATCTGCTCAACTTGCTGGACTAATGCATCGACCGTTTGTGAAAAGACAGAAAAGAAAGTGTTTGTGTAGCCGCTGCTTTGTACATTACTGTCAAAGACTCGCAGCGAGCGGCAACACACCAGGAATTAATAAATGAACACTCGTGAATCGAAAGTAAACAGGCCTGTTAGTCCATCAGGCATCATCTGAGACCCCCCGCCATCTCTCACAGTACGACTTCTATCCTTTCCTGTAATTAGCTCATTTTGCAATGACATGACTGCAAACAAAATGTGAAATGAAAAATGAGAAACAGATGAGGAAAAAGTTAAATAAGTTTCCATGGAGACAAGCAGTCTATCAGTATTCGTGTTAAGTCAAGCCTCACTTAATCATATTTAAACATCTGTCAGTACATTAATGCTTGGAGATGTTAAAAAGCAAATCTGCACATCACAGCTACATGTGAGACTGCGTGAACACGTATGAATTTTAAAAGGAGGAAGGAAAACGAATTATGCGGTGACATGAATATTCCAGAGTGTCATAAAAATGTCTGTGTTAAGATCAACTATTCCAATTTCCAGTTACCTATTTCCTGACATACCAAGCCTACCTTGAAGAAGCACACACAACGAAGGCCCCGATCAAATAACCCGTCACCTCACGTCTTCCGGGAAACGTTGCACTTGAACATGCTGTCAACACAGCTCTCCCTCACCGACTGCCTCTGCTTCAACATGCTCAATCGAGGGTTCTCAAACTTTGCGATGATGTAACAATCATTTTCATACATTCAATGATCCATCAATCGAGAAGGAATTGTTTTTCTTGTAACCAGCGCCTTGAACCCTGGCACAAAATGTGTCATTTCTACATACAGGCACTGATCCAAAAGTGTATTGGTCAAGCAGCTATGGTACGAGCACATAACGAGGTTTAGTGCTGCTCTGTTCTCTTCAATTAGCGTTTATTTTCTGCGCAAACATCTTGCTGCTGCCGCCGCAGTGGCATCAACAGTTACACCTCACTGACTGACGTTACGCTTCTCGTGATTGAACAGAAATTAATGTGCACATAATTACTGAGCCATTACAGCAACCGACTGCAAGCATTGCTGGACGTACCACAGAACTACTGGCGATGGATGATTAAAGTGATACTGATACCCAAAAAGTGCTTCATTTGATACCCATCAATGAACACTGCATGCAAACAGTCGGTTGACTGTCTCTTACACACTGGGGGTCTGATCTCCTCTCTGTGTCACATGGTTGGTGTTTTAACAGCTATATTCATCCTTTAGTGGTCAGATAGAGACTGGCCCTGATACTTGGATACCTGGAGAGTTCCTATTGAAAAAGGAGGTCAAATTCCTCACCATGAGCTGAATTGGCCCAATGACCGAGTGCTGGCTCGACCGCTTTGCTTTCTCCTGCTGTGAAACACCTCGATTAAGAGAGCAATTAAGACAAATAAATAAATAAATAATAGTGCTGCAACAGTCAGGTTTAATGTCTGGCACAAAGCTGCCATTATTGCCCGTCTGTTTTCCAGCACTCAACACTTTATCCCACCAATGTGTGTGTCGTAAGCACCTTATCCATCAATCATCTTTATGCTCATAGAGAAAGATCTATTGGACAATGAAGACGGTTGGAGATGAGATTCTTCTCTGGCTACAATAATAGGCAAAAACACTCCTGGATGCTTCCACACTCACGCTGAACACATAATAGCTTATGAGTATGCAGTTACTACTGAGCTGTGACTAAATGTGTCCTTATATAGGGAGTAAATTGCGTTGCATGGCAGGAGAAGCATGACAGACTTACATGGAAAACAACCAGGGCAAAATGGCCATTGCATTGACACGTAGTGCAACTGACATGTCTTGTTGTGCTCACTGACTGCACTACACGTTTGCTCATGGAACAGCTCAAAGACAGGAGACGTCTAGACAGTCTAGTCTAGACCTGGAGAATATGATGGATCCAAAAGGACACTATAGCTGTCTTGGGGAGACTGACGAGTACATACAGTAAGCCTCAAATGAGCTCTCTGATGGACAACTTTCCCAGTAAAAGAGAGCAGCGCTGTGGTGTTGAAACATGGCTTGAGGCAGCACTTAAAAAAAATCTGGCAATATTTCATTGTGAAACATGGAAAGCTCAATATGTCCAACAAAGCTCTCCCTTTAAATCCTCTCTCAGTGTAAGAGATAAGCATGCTGGAGCTTTTAGAGATGACAGTGAAATATATAATGCTTTTACAAGAGAGAGAGCGAGAGAGAGGGAAGAAGTTGGCCGGGGTCGGCGTGTGCCGTCTCACCGATTCAGTAACGCATTTCCCTCTCTGCTCTACGTAATGTAGAAACATCACGTCATGCCAGGTTTGGACCAAGAGGGAGCCACTGTGGGAGAAAGACTCGCCCTGTCATAGACGGGAAATAAAGACTTGCCTTTGTGGACATACAGAAAAGAAAGGACAAAGAAAGCCCGACATGATGTGAATGTGCCAGAGAAAAAGTGCTACGCCACATTACAACGTCCTTTGATTTCAATAGCGAGGCTGATCTTTACCTTGCTGTGTAGGTGGAGGTTCTTACGAAGAGGAGAAGAAAAACTACTGGGAGAAGTGAAATAGATGCAACAGCTTCTTATCACTATGCAAAACACAATATCAAGTTTAAATCATAGTCTACACATGACCTTTTCTTTTTATATACACACTGGTGTAAAGTGGTCCACACAATGTAATGTGGTCCCCGCCCCTCCTCCACTGTGATTGGCCGACTGGTTAAAAAAAAGTGACCGATAAGAGTGCATTGTTTTACCCAAACGTTGTTCAACTCTCGCCGACCAGAAAAGAACTTCAAACATGCAGCGCTCAGCGCAGAATGACGCTCTGCGCGTCATCTTTGCTGGTGGAGTTGTTGGAATAGTGAAAATACGCGGCTCTCCCATTGCAAAGTTAAAACTATTACGCCGGGAATTACGTAAACACGTTGGTGCACACAGCCCCTCAGTCTTGTTAGGTGGTGTTTCAAAGAAAAATACAGAAACAGTATATATTGTGAATAGCAGGTCATGAATAGTTGAGGAGGCATAAAGGCAAATTAATAGTCAACACTTTGGTACAAATATGGACAAGGAACCGTGAGAAAGAAACACAGAATGTGCTTTAAACACGAGGTCTGTACGCAGGTACTGCAATCTACAAACCAGGACATTCTGCAGACATTTTAAGGAAGAGACTGTATCTAAGATTATGACATGAAGGACAATTGAAAAAAAAAAAGTGCGTTTCATTTGCGATCTCTACCAGATCACACAAGTGACACTTTCTCCTCTGGAAATGAGAGGAAGCGTCAGGTTTCCACCGCCAGAGGCAAGAAACCACATCTCAACTGGCAGACCGCCCCCTGTGCTCCCTTATAAGTCATCAATAACAAATCAGACTGCACTGTGTACAAATGACTGGAAGCCAGTGACAAAATAACATTGCATGGAAAATGAAAATGTGTTAACTGTAAACTTTAGATGTTACACCATTTGGGAGCCATTGTGACTGCATATGTGAATTGGTATCGGTGTATAGTTTAGGTGCAAAGCTAAATCCAAGGGAAAAAGTCGAAAGAGGCAGGGGTATTACAATCATAACTCTTAACTTTATAATAGCCATCCACATTTCATTTAGACAGTTTGCAAGACAATTGTTAACCATTAAAAAAGTGTTACAAGATATGTAGAAATATTAAAATGTGTTTTAAAAATGATTTCTTAATTGTTTACAAATGATTTGGTATTCATTAAAAAGTATTTAACATAGTATATACAACTATATCATGTGTGCAATAAACTGTTTAACATATAAATGATTGCATCACCAATTGTAAACATTAGTAATCATCATTTCATTGTTAGCTGAATATAACCTAATTAACAATTTGATATGCATTAATGGGAAATAGATGTGTACTTGTATAGCACCTTTCTAGTCTTCAGACCACTCAGAGCGCTTCAACACAGGCTCCATCAGGACTAACTAGCCATACACTGGAGGCACAGCTTAGTTTCTTGGCCAAGGACACTTCGACATGGTCTGAAGGAAGCCGGGGATCGAACCGCCGCTCTCCTGATTGAAAGACGATCCACTCCCACCCCGAGCCACAACCCTAATGATGATCATTGTTATGTGTTGCCAATTAGGGTTATTGAGTGCCTTCGCAGACGCTGTCGTTTGTGTCACACCAGTGAACATTAGAACAAGTAATACCTTTACTTCGACTTCTCGGGATCCCTGCTGCGGAGCGGAGCCGTCGCCGTCGCCGATTCCCTTGGGGTATATCTCATTTGCTAACTTTGGCTTCCTGTCCTCTCATCAGAGAGAACGTCGGGCAAATTGTTTGCACATCACACAATTCACTCTCAAAGAAACCTAATGTCTTCCACGGCACTTTACAAAACTAATGTGCAACGGAGCCGAAATTTCAGTAATTTCTGATTAAAATCATGAAGAGGTTCTTTTTTTTTTGTCGTTTTGTTGTTTTCTTCCCATACTGAGATCAAATTAAGTGTGTAACAGTCCCAGAAAATATGTTTGGGGCTTTGTCTAATCTTGTTATTTTTTTTCCATTATGTGACACATAACTGCTGCAACCTGACTCCACTCAGCCTGCAATCCTTCACTGGTTATTAATTGCCCCACCCAAATAATACAGAGAGAGAGGTGTCAGCCGATATCACCGTTTCTTATGTGGTCATTGTGTTTCAAAGTTCAACACTCAGTCTCAACTACATCTTTTACATTTTGCCAAAATGGAAGCTGTCTTCTGGGGCCGGTGAAGGGGAAGTGGGCCTAAGACCTATTTACTGAGCCATAATCCTATCAATAATGAATCAGCCCCGTCTTAGTGAGCACCCCCCCCCCCACTCTGCTTTTGGATGAAAGCCTTTCAATGTTGAGAATTCACCTCTGACCCTTTTTCTGTTGTATTTTCCCTCTCAGAGCTGGAAGATCTTCACCCTTTTGTTCTCCTAGTTTCTGGAGGGGAATCACCGTCAAGCTTCATCAGGACTGAAATGCTGGCTGGGTTTCAATCCCGTAAAGAAATTACAGCACCCGACTTCATTTTGAAAGATTTTTTTAAGACACTTTCAATCACAAAAAAAAAACAGCTTTAATATGCACAATCAGCAGCTGCAATGTGTGGCGAGAACGCATGCTTTCAATGTGAGCTTTCACCAAAATGAATTTAGGCCTTCACTTCATCAAGCAAATCAAACCACAAAGGAAGGAAGAGCGCGGGGGAAGGAAAGTTCAAATCCAAAGAGAACATAAGTGTATCTGCCAGGATTGACATTAATATGTCGTCGCAGCGTATTCTCCCTTTAAATTTGAATCAGAGTTGTGCAGGTTTTATGTCTACATGGAACACTTTTTTCTTTTCTTTCTAAACTGCCACTGTGAAGGAGCAGTCATGAAAAGGCTTAGTCAAAGCTACACGCGCACACACACACACACACACACACACTCCCAGCGACTTAGTTTGCCCTCCACAGTGCCTCTTTGAAATGTGCCACTGTGCTCCCGAACAAAGGTAATAATGTCTCTCTTCTGCTGGTATCTGGGTCGAATGAGATCAATCGGTCTTTGGGTGAAGAATCAGCATGAGCATCGCTCTTTTGTCACCAGTGTCGAGACGTAGGGGGCGGCAGGGATGAGACTGATGTAAATCAAAAGACTTTCGGTTCACCCGGGGAGACGCGGTTCAGACACTATCAGCCCCGGCCATCAGTGACCCTCAGTCCCTGAACAATGGGTCATTATAGAACCCTGAGAGGCCTTAATGGACCGACTGACGGATGAACTTGGAAAGGTGTGCTTGTGTGTGCAGAATAATGGCGAAATGTAGTGGGAAGCAGTGGGTTATGGATGGCACTCTCCCTGTGTGGAACTATAAAGCTGATACATATTTTGCCTGTTGAGTTTAAAAGCAACGCACCGGCTTTATTTAGTCCATGTGGATCTTTTGTAAGCGGAGTCCACGTCTGACTCCGGGCAGGACAAATGCTTAAGGTCGCGGTGATTCAGTGTTATTTGATTCTCCCCGTCAACAATGGAGGTGCTTCAGGTTTGGCTGTAATAGCAAGTGCTGTGCCTTTTGAAAATGTATTTATTTATTTAGTGTGAGAATATCAAGCCACGAGGCACATTCCCGGAAAGGTGTGCGAAAAGGCATTCCTTCATTTTGGTGAACAGACTGCTGGGGAAATTCAGCTGCAAGCCGGAAATAATACAATAGGACAATCAAACGTATCTAAATGAGAAAATACAGGCTAACTTTTCTGAAATGAAATTCTGAAAAGAATGTACAATTTGGACTCCACATCTACTGTGGTCCCTTTTTGCATAAAAACTAAGTTTCACCATGAATCCTTGAAACTCAACTGAGCTGTGAGGAATTCACAGCATATCTTACACACAGAGGTAAAACTCGGCACTCAGCGTCTTCACCCGTTTGTTTCGATGGCTGTTTGGAGACCTGGGGTTCAGATGAATGAGCTTCCACTGTAACGGCCCGAAACGTTGGCGGCACTAGATTAGGTGGTGGGAAGAGGGGCCTGACTGGGAGCTTAGTCACCATCACAGTCAGACTTCACCTAGCATACACCCCCTATTGCTAGTGGCTTGACAGGACGTCAATACAACCAGACATGTGCTAATGGTAACGGGAAAGGCTACAGAGCTCCCGACAAACAATATGTGGTTCATAACGAAGTCAGGAGGTGCTGCGGATGTTTTTTTTGGTATTGGTTTTTTTTTAGAACAATCGATAGATGCAGTGTTTCCTAAAACTACTGCGGGGAAAGTTAAATTAGGCTCCAGTGATAGTTTTGCTTCACACATGTATATCATTTGGAGATGCCCTGGGACTCAACAAAGTCAGAAAATAAAGTTCGGGAGGGGGAAGTAATACAAGGAGGCGTCAGGAAAAACAAAAAAAAAAACTTCCATTAAGAAGTAAAATACCAAAGCCCACAGGGATTATTGAGCAAGGGAGAGATAGCCTGTCACCGTGCAACAGCGATAGCTTCACCCAAACCCACTTTATACAGACTGAACAAACAGTGTCCTGCTTACCCAGGCCACACCATTGTGTAGTTGTATTTGTTGCAGAGACTCCTCCAAGAAATCGGCTTTTTTTCCTTCGGCAGTCTCATTTGGTGCACATCAGATATACTCTCCTCTTTCACTTGGGTAAACAATGGCAGGGAGATGGAGCCAGTGACTCAGTCCTGGGTAGACGCTGCACTTCACTGCCGTATGAAAGTTTAATCAAAAGAGCAGGAGGCAGTAGTATCTCAGGGGACGGGCACAGAGCCACCAACCAGGAAGCTTTGGCAAGAGGTTTCATATCAAATTTAGAAGTCATTAGGATTGCTAATAAGCACTGGTCAATGCCATGAGCCTTGCTTGAGAGAACACAGCAAATGAAACGCTCCTCCTCATCCTGCAGGAGAGGCCAGAGAGAGGCCAGAGATTTCCATACGCATTTTTAATAAAATCCAGAATAATGAAAGACAAACAAGCGGGAGGCAGGATGGAGTGATATTTAATAACCGCAGACTTCTTGCCTCCCCAGGTATCTATCCTCCCTCAACGGACCCTTGTGTCAATACAGACTGCAAAGTGTTTAATCTGGAGTGATCAGTCCAATCATAAAGATTAAAACCAGGGAACATCACCGCGGCTTGTGAAACAGGATCTTTGCTAGGGAATAGAATCGATGTGCCGGTGAAGCTTCGTGGTACAGTAGCAACTTAGAAGCCCAGACAGGTTGTTAAAGGATGCGCGAACGACTTAGTGCAAGGTCAATCGTGATCCTGTGGCAGTTTCAGCTTTTTGCCAGCTTATCCCCGATCCCTCTTCTCAGAGTGCATCAATGCTGCCGCTGAGGGTGCATGAAATGTATGGTCCAGTTTGCTACATTTGCCACCAGTGTGCTATAAATGAGAGTGCAACGAGACATACGGCCAATTTGGTCGCGGTGAAATATCCAGCCCATTTCTCAGTGTGGGAAGTGAACTCCCACGTCGCACTCTGAGGGGGGGCTTTTGATAGAACCCATGATGTGGAAGGTAGAAATCAGGTCAGAGCAGCGAAGGCAGAAATTGTCCAGCAATTATATGCGTTTATCAGCTAGAAAGTCTTTCTAAACACCTCCCAGAAGAAATTGGACCACTTGGGAACTGACTCAAAAAAGTTGGGCTGAATCACCAGGAACGATGAAATCTGGCAAGTAAGGCTCGTTATCAAATGGTTTTAAGTCAAAGCTCCTCTGGAACCACCAGGACCATGTGGCTATTTAAACAACTTTAAAAATAGTGTCAAAACCTGACACGGTGAACTTAAACTGTGTCAGTTATTAGTAAATGAGACTCTCTTGCAGCCTCTTCTAAAGCTTTGAAGACTAACAATACAGGTGTAACTGTGGGAACTGTAGAAATCTAGTTGAGCATAGCTATAATCTATCAATGGGAAGAAAACAATTGCCAAGGACAAGCTTGTAAATGAAAAAAAACAAGCAATTAAATAGTAATCAGTATTACTTCCCAAAAGTTGAATGGCACCTTCATCGTTCTTAAAAGCCAGGATAAAAGACCACGATTAAATGGAATGAACAAGGCACTGTAAGATTGGTTCATGATGTGCGATTAAAAAAAAAAAAAAAAAAAAAAAAAAAAGAAAGAACATTTGGGCATGATTGACGCCACAAGGACTAGTCAGCACATTGTTCCACGCTGATAGCCAAAATGCTTAGAGGCAGCAACTCACTACACAGCATTTGACGAGCTGACAAAAGGATAAAAAAAAGAAAAAGAAAAAAAAAAAAAAAAAAAAAAAAAAAAAGAGTAAAAGAAGTGTTATCAAAAAGATTCCATCACTAGACTTGCTGTGCCCCGCTGAGAACATTGTGTAATTTTGAGAAGATTAATCAGAGCAAAATAAGGGCCTGGAGAACCTTTTATTCAAGTGGAAACTCTCAAGCCAAGCTTTTTAAACAATGTGTGAATCAAAATATCCCAACCAAGGTGAGTTATTGATACCCTTAGCACAGCAGCACAAGCACACTGGCTTTTGGCTGTTACAAACTTTTACTGTCATTGATTCGGCTGACTCATACTGCTGCTGAAGCCTATTAGCAGTATGAGTCAGCTGAAGATGACGATGCATTTTTTTACATACTAGACAGTGGACTCTTTCCCCCAATCTCTTCAATTGGTGTGAGGCTACAGAGGGATCAGTGTCAACAAAGGAATGATTACTGCAACCCAAAACTATTTCAGTGTACTGTACGGTTGTGTGAATATTACATTAGCATATATTTGAACACAAATACATAAATAACCCAAACCTATCGCAGAACTGCTGAGGTCTGAGAAATGCAGTGACATTGCAAATAAAGTATTCAGACACGGCAGGAAAAATGAAGGCGAACCGTAAAACGCATTTAACAGAAAGCCTGTTTACACAATATCCATCACAGTTTATTACAAGTTATTACAGACTTTCTAGGTGTGCTTGTTTTCAATTTACCTGAGATTACAGTGGTTTAGATCAGTGGTTCCAAGCCGTTTTCCTTAAGGACCCCTTTTCCATCATTGAATTAACTGATGACTCCTGTTAAAGTCACATCTTTTTACGGATAGGTCATATCATAGTCAGAGCACAATAATTACAGTACAGAACAACTGATAAACTGTGTACTTAACATCAGAGATGAGTTCGCCTGTTATGTTTTTAAGGAAATGTTAACACCAATCTCTGTATTGTGTATTTTTCATATTTTTAACAGTCGCACATACTTAATATGCTTCTCTTTTTAACAAAGGCAGAGATATCTCTCTGACACTTCTCCATTGTACTATTAGCTCCTTTGGTTGTTTTAACTTCATGCCTCTTCTTCTTCCACGAGGCTGTTTAGCAGAGAGGGAAGGTTCTGTGAATACAGCTTTGTGTTCACGGTGAACTTATCCTGCTACTTTAAAAAGAACAATTTCATTTACTTTTCTACACAGAGATGAATGAAATGCTGACACCGTAGGCCAACTGTTTATTAAAATGCCTGGACCCCTAAATTGGGAACCAGTGGTTTGGATTATCGTTTAGATAAACTTTATCGTTTACAATCTGTCTGACCTGCCTCAATGTCGATGTCATTTTATGGTAGAGTGAGCATTGTCGCATTACTTACAAAAATAAGACCTATGTGATCAACTTCACATATCTTCTTACACATTCATTTTCACTTTTAAGGTTCTGTAAATGTCGACAGGCTCATTAAACCACCGTAGTTGCATTATTGATGACATCGATCAATGCCACGTAGAACGCTCACTGACTGAGAAAGGGCTCCCGACTTTCTGCTGGCTAAATGTTCAGGTATACATTTCCAAGCACTCCATCCTTTAAAAAGAAGAAAGTCTGTACTATAAAGCGCAGCGCTTTATTAATGTGCTTGTCAACTGTACGCTGAATGTCAAGAGAGCAAAAGAAAAATCTGCAGTTAGCTGAATGAGCGTGACGATGGCGGCTGTGGGGGTTGAGGGGGCATGACGAGCGTGAAGTGATAGATGATGCAATTGTGAATCCCCTTCATTAGTTAAATAGTCCCTGGCTTCTCATGTGCTATTTGACTGCAATGCAATTTGAGCAAAAAAAAGTTGGCTACGTGCAATTAAATCAGACTGTTAACACCGGGGGCTGCGTACTCACTACGGCGTGAATGAAAGCAACAGAAATCTTCCCCTTCTGCAATTATTTTATCAAAACATTCCTCACAAACCATCACCATTCCCCCAGTTTAGAGCTAGTCATTCTGATTATTCTGAAATAATCACCCGATTTACATAAAGCGGATCGTTATAGAGCGTTCCGAGCAGGAGGTATCTGAAGAAAGTAACAAACAGTGTTTAACCTTCCCCCTGGAGCCTTTACATACATACTTAATGATAAGGCCCATTTAACAGGTGCATCAAGAGAGGTTCCCATACAATTACCCATAATGTCTATATGATTAGCCTATATGTTATGTCCAACTAGCTCCTGTAAGCGATGCCAACTGTGGAGTAGTTAGCAATATACAACGCAGCTTGATTTCTTTTTTTAACTCGCTCACATCAATAGAAGCTTCTGCTGTTCTGAAATCCATTTAGATTTCACAAAGCTCCGTTGTTGAGGAGGAACAGAAACATGGTAATTTGAGGTATAAAACCTAAAACAATAGTCACCATGTATACCTAAAAAAAAACAGCCTATTCTTGAATTTCAGTAGCTACACACACATTGGGACTGGTGCACTGTTTCAGGGTAACATTCTTCACTCTTTCGCTGTGATGAAATAACAGAGATTTAGTGGTTTGTTCTCGTTTGAGTGGAGAAAAAACGACCTTGTACCATTCGAGGACATGATTTGTGAAAAGGTGCAAGCCTCTCAAAAAATTACTTTCCCATACAAGTACTTACCATACTTGATGACTTTTCAAACATAATGTCTCCTGAATTACAGTCTCAGTTTTTAAACAGAAAAAAACAAAACTCCAAAACTAAAGAATGCATGATACCACCATCGTATCATCACTGCTAGGACCAATGAAGACCAGACGCCTTATTCTAATTGTAAAAGCTAAACAACAAGTAAAAAGCGGTCGGTCTTGGGTGCACAGACTGTGGGCGTCTCAGAGTGCACCTGTTGTTTTGGTTCAGCACCACAAATCTGCAGCCAGAGGCAGATGGTGTGGCTTTTTATTGAATTTGTACAGTGATGATAGAAATAAGTGATGAAAAAATGTTGATGAAGCGGTTTGTACGACGCCAGCAGTCCAACTCCGTTTCAGTTTTAATTCTAAATCGCATCTCGAGTCACAAATGGTCACATCACAATGTGTAGTGTGACACAGCAGCGTTTGCACCATTAGGCATTCCAAGAATAAAACATGAAATGACACATTTGCTAGAAAGAAAGCTGGGAAGGAGGAAAAAAACACAGATGATGAGCAGCTCTAATCCGACATCTGCAGCTGTGGACAACAGACACTGTAAGAATCGGACTGCTTTACTGTGTTAACCTCGGTTAGTATATGCTTTTATTTTAGAAGATAATTTAAATGCATCTACTGCTGGGAGCTTAAATTAAAAAGTTTTTTGTAAAATTTAACTTTTCATTCCATTATTGCTGCAATTGTTATTTGTTTTTTGTTGTTGTGGAAGAAAATCATAAGATTGGCAGCAGATTGACATTGCGCCAGAGACAGACGTGCTTCTGAGACACCTGTTTCTCAGCAGTCTAAGGAACATTTACCATTTACTATTGGGCTGAACCTCCCACGTGTTTGCAACCTGTGCATGCACTCATACAGTATCGCAGACGGACAAAGCAAATGCCAAGGTCAAGAAAACACCAAACGATTCAGAGCACTGCTTGCACTGGTTACAATAGGGGCCCCAGATGTGCAGAAAGAAAACTAACTGCATCACAAAAAAAAGTTTGCAATCTGTGTCCGACTGATTTTGCACGGTTGCAGTGTGACATTATCGTGTAAAGATTTTGGGCTTTTGCGTCATCGTGATCTCACAGAAATGGCCACGACCGCTGAACAAAGCATTACACGGTTGTGTCGGGCAATGTGTTAAAATGAGATGGCGCCACCATGCAAGCAGTCAGACAAACAGAGGAAAGAGGAGAGCGGAGAAATGCGCTGCTGGTGTTAAGAGCCAGGCTCCTGCTCGCACGACAATTGCCACAGGGCTTCTGGGTATGTTGCGAACCCGCCATTAAAGGGCTTACTAGAACATGCAATTCAACGCATGATGTTGACTTTATTACGTGCATCGTACTGAATATGAAACAACGCAAAGCTTTATGGATAATGGACTCAAGTAGAGTTGGATTTTCTTTTTTCAACATTTTCAACTTAACAATTTAATTAAGTATTACTATGGGCAAAAATCATGAGTATATTTTTGACAAGTTTCACTTTTCTGTGAATAACAATGGTATAGGCCTTAGATTTATTCCATTAATACAAATGTTAAGAATGTTAAGTATTTCTACCTTAGACCTCAATGGTATTATGGTACAGTTTCTTTTTTTTTTTTTTAAGATTATCTTCTTTCAGGAATGCTTCAAAAATTGTCATTTAATTAAAATGGACCTTCATTGACCATTTACGTCACTATTATTAATCCCTTCAGGCTGTACAACAAGCAGTAAACTTTACATAAATGTATCGTTTTCAACTTTAGGAGTCAGAAGGTTTTATAACGAAGCCCTTGCCTCTCCAAAGAGCTCCCCTTTTTATGCATGCACATATGTCTCTCCTCTGCCAGAAAAAAAGAAAAAGAAACAATTTCAATTTAATGCCTTCTGCTCATCCTTCAGATTCCAGACATCCGATCCACTTAGCCATAAAGTTAATTCTAATTCCTCTGTCCCATAGAGAGGGCTAAGAGTCCCACCTTGCCTGGTACAGCTCAGAGATAATATCACAGGTGGCGCGAGCAGCGGGGGAGCCCCAAATCTCTATTATCAGCCCAAGGGGAGAGGCAGTGGAAGGCGGAGGCAGAGGAGACCGCAATATGGTGAGTTTAGTTTCACCTGGCCTCACAGTGTGACCTCTGCACCATGTGTCAGCTCCTCCGGAAGAGCTTCAAAATAATTAAGGTTCAAAAGTCTTTCGAATGGGAAGTAGATTCTAAATAATGAACATGCATGTTAGGTGCGCGCCAGTGTAGCGCACGTATTAACCGCACAGTGATGCGGGAGACTGTTTAAAGAGCTTGTTAAATACCGTGTAACAACTTCCATCAGGCGTGCGACCAAACTAAAGTCGATAAAAGCTTCTTTTGGCAAGCGCACGTAACTGATGTTGACAAAAGGTGTAAAGCCGTTGGCAACATTTTGAATAATGTTTACGCCCTGCTGCTCGAGTTGTCCATGAATTTTAAAGATCAGGAAAAAAAAGCAGGGGTTATCCACTCAAATAAATGGTGGTATGCATTTGCCGGGATTTTTTTTGTTTTTCCACTTTGGAGCAGGGTGAGGTTTTTCTAGAACTTAAGGTCAAGCAAGGTCATAAGTCGGAGATGAAAATACACTGCACAGCTCCTGCCACACATGCTGAAATGTTTCAGTCTGAGGCCACACTGTGCTGAGGTGTTCCTGTAAATGGAAGTATCTGGGGTACAAAGATCATACAGATGTTCGGCTTCCTACCGGGTTGTTTTTCTTCTCAGTGTAACACGTTTTATTAGGAGCAATCCTTTAATGAATGAACAGTAAATAAATCTAATGTCGCTTTTAAAAAAAGATACAAAAGAAGCAAAATCATACAAATGGCTTCCAACTTTGATATGAAAAACCACGATGTCACGCACAGACAAACTGCATCAGTGATGCAGAGCAGCAGTCAAAAGATAGAATTAAGAGTTGTATTTGCTCGTGGGGCATATATGCACCTTTCATTGTTTTAGTGTAAAGATATCCCTTCTTTTACACATGGCTGCTACTGGATCATACTCTTCTGTTTGTCAGATGTTCACCTAGGTGAACCATAGGTAATGCCCAGCAGTTTGCAGTCTGGCGCGGGCAGGCACAGGAAGTGAGGCTGTGGCAGAAGGACGGCAGAGATCGGCCAGGTAGCCAGAACAGATAATGCACCGAGGAGAAAGAAGGAATCTCTCCTGCTCATTAGTTATACAGCCGACGCTGTCTCTTCTGTAGAGACAATATGATCTTATCGTTTGAAATGCATATATACATGGAAGTACTGCAAGTTTCTTATTTTCATAAAAAGATATTTCATATGATTCGATATAAAATGTCTGCATTTTCATTATTAAAGAACAAACTGGATTGTGTATACATCACTTTCGAAGTTTTTAATAGACTTTGATTTGAACTGGGCTCCAGAAGGCCATGGGCGAAGTAAGAAACCGTTGCAAGATAACCAGGATGGAGGTGCGAGGGACAAAGTGTGAAAGCAAGAAGAATGAGGAAGAAAGGAGCGGATGAGAGAACAGAAGGCCCGAGAGAAAATGAGAGAGAGAGAGAGAGAGAGAGAGAGAGAGAGAGAGAGAGAGAGAGAGAGAGAGAGAGAGAGAGAGAGAGAGAGGAGGGAAAATGTCTCTTTTTCCCGCTGACCCGCTTCCTCTGCTCCACCACCCTCCACGCCCCCTTCCCCTCTGGGCAGCCAGGTGGCCGGGCTGGGCACAGACGGCCCTCCTTCCCTTCTCCATGCTGGCCCTGCTGGCCCTTCCAAACACGAAGCAGCAGTAGTGGGAGGACACCAGCCAGACGAGGTACAAAGGAAGGATGGACAGGCGGTGTTTGAAGGCCCTGGCACACGCACACACCTTCCACACAACGCAAAAGGAGAACAGAGGACAGCCTGGCGAGCTTGAGGAGGCTTTTTCAAAGCGTTTCTTTTCAAGAAAAATGACAAGTGTGCACACGCCAGGCATTTTTTCATGACTGAGGCCTTTGTATGTATCATTTTCTTGAGCTACTTTGAATTTAAAATTGATTGCATCCCTTTGTATTTGTTTGAAGTATTACAATCTGTGATTATTTTCCGGAAGATTGATTTTTGCTCAACAAGTGTCGATATCTGAAACCCCAGTTGTGGTCCCCAGAGGCTGTGATGCTCATTGCAGCCAAACATGTATTGGATAATGAAATGCTAGACTGGTGTGTTTATACTGAACATGATTGATTGCATACAAATTCATTTCAACCGAAACAGATTCAGGTTCATTCTTTGTGCCGCTAACTGAGGTGAAGGTGCATTGAAGAAAAAAATGTTTCAATTTGAGCAAAGCATTTTTTGCTTATGGATCTCCTGAATGTAGTGAAAAGAGACGGCAAATCAAAGGGAGTGCAGTTCATAGAAATCCAATAACGGTGAAACATTCCTACAAAACTAATCCTACAAATAAAATTTCTATAGACTATGAAGAGAGACACTTAATTACACTCTGGCAAATACAGATAACACTTTTATGTGTCTGCTTAAAACCACAATCTATGATTATAAAATCGCTGCCTGTACACATATATTTCCAGGGAACTGTAATGTAACATTTAAACAACATATTGCTGGTTTATTGCAAGGGTGTTGGTCAGCATATCGACTTCAGCAAACACACACAGACAGAGGAGCAGAATTGCTTGTTTGCCATCGCAGTAAAATGTGCTTTTGCTGCATTTAACGGGGCTTCCGATCCCGTGTGAACCTCGTCCCCTTCCTCTGTTGCCTCTATTGCACTCTAGCACAGAAAAATGTCTGAAAAGGATACTGCCATATCAGTAGAGCAATAACACAATGCACACTGAACAGCAGGGAAGCACTTTTCTTTTTTATGGTATGACTTCATCCTCATTAAATTACCTCTTTATTATTATTATCACTGTTTTCCTCAAATTATGAGGAAATTTATGTTTTGAATGTGCAGAAAGTTTCAAACATGAGCGGAAATCTTGCTAAAAAACACATATGAGCTATTGAAGTCCCGGACATCATGCATTAATTAACAACGCCCAGACCCCCCACTTAATGTGTGTCCCCACCAGTGTTGAAATGAAACCCACCCCCTTGATTTTTGGTTGCATCATAGGTCACCTCTCTCTTGTAGGAATACTGTACAGTAATCAATCCACCACTCACTGCCTGCACCAACCACCTGAGGACTACTGCCGGAGCCGTCTCGGTCAACACAGCTTACTTGGGTTGAAATCATATTTCTCAGTTTCAACAGGGTACAGTGTACCCAAGGCTACCGTCTGTACTTCCATGGCAGATGTCTCAGCCACTCCATCATCTGGGAGTCCTCGGGCCTTTAGCGGCCACGCCGTCTGTATCAGATTGAACACAGCAACCCATTGAGCCAGTGCACCGAGGACAAATGGGAGGACGAAACTAAGAGGTCATCTGTATGGATGTGAACAAAGCTCCATTCAACCACACTGTGAACACGCAAAGAAATATGACGATGAATGGAGTGAGAATTAATGCTGGACTCTTGTTTTGCTGCCAGAAATGTTGCCGCGCAATGTGACTTTACAATGGACAGAGCAGCATGAATGGGCTGTGATGTAGACAGCCATTATTGACAAGCCGGAACAGACTGGGTGCTGCCAATGATGTGGCATCGCCCGCCTCGCGCACACAGTCCCCCAGTAGCAGCATTTAACCTTCGCAGGCCTTGGTTAATTTGCTTCGCCCAGCACACAATCTCCTAATAAAAGCTGCAGTCTGGATCTGAAAGGAACGACTTCGCAGCAGAGCCACTCCAGCAGGGACACAGTCAGTAGAAACCACTGTTCAAAAGCGAAAAAACAATTGCAGCCCCATTGCATCAGTTGGATGTCTTGTCCGCCAGTGCATTGCTGAGAAATTCGTCATCCCCAAAGCCAACAAGGTCCTCAAAAGTTAAAACCCAAACAATGCTCTATGAAGTGATTGATCTTTGGCAGCATAAACACCGTTCTCCCATTTTTGAAGAAGGACTCAATGTCATTGTAATTCAAGAGACACAGAACCACTGGGTTCCCTCCCCCCCCCCCCCCCCCCATTTAGTGCACTGACTTAGCTAAAACACATTTCACTGGATTAATCTGGTCCGCCTGGAAGGTGAAGATAAAACGTACTTCAGGCCAATATCAGCAGGAAGGACAAGGGAGGGAGGATAATCACATGGAGCCAAACTCTATCAGACATTGTGATGATAATTATTTATCGTCCCCTGTCAAGGTTGAGATTATTTCCCAGAGTTGTGGAAACTTTTGCACATATTCTGCTTACTCGTATTCCACCCATGCTGATTGTGTGTCTGACTTGGGAAGGTACATCGGTAAAAACACAAAACCCACAAAGCACAAGGTCAACAGCATACGTTGCCGACGACCCAAATGAACAAAGGTCGAGATAAAGACCAATGATTAATTGGTGCCGTGCATCAATGCAGGGCAGGGACCAACCCGGCTAATAATCAGTTCTCAGCAGGGGCTGAACCAGAAAAAGACAGCTTTTTAGCACAAAGACAACGCGTCGCCACCCTCTAAACACCACGTTTGTCCTCTCACTGCGTCACTGCCCACTTCTCCCTGTTGCCTTGACATCATTCCAGCCTCTTTGTCACATTTTACAACAACATGAACACATAGTCCATGCCTGGGAAGAGTTAGGGGACATTAAAATGAGTCAAGCTTGCAGAGCCACTTCCCCAGTCCTGTTTTGTGGGGAACAGGAGCTGGCTTAATTTCCTCTGACAGTCAGAGTGAAGTGGAGCAGAGGGAGAAGGAGGAATATTTTTAACCAGCCTGTGAATCACATCGGCACCCGCTATCTCCAGGGGGCATTCTCTGACGAGTAGGGTGAGAGGTCCTTGTTTCAGGATGGAAGAGGAGGAAAGCCCAAAACGCACTTACCTAGAGAGAAAGACAAAAGACAGAAAGACGTAAATAATGTGGCATATGTGAAGATATATTGTACGACAGGACTTAAAAGCAAAGCACAAAAAAGAGACACACTTCCATAAATAACATGGCTAGGAAAGCGTTAGCCTGCAGGATTCTCGGACTATGTAGAGAATCAATGGACTGCTACTGATATGAAAATTAAATATGTCTAACAATAGCCTCATCTTTTAAGAATAACGTTCTGCTGTAACAATAATCCAGGTACAGAATAACATCAGAGCATCTAAAGCAACTAAAACTGGAATAAAAAGATTCAACAGCAACTGTTGACTTTTGATTTGGCATGAAAGAGTGCAATCTGACAAACAGACCGAGATCATAGTTTTTATAGTTTCGCTGCTCAACAAGGACGAGCTGCTGTAGTTTAACTTCAGTTTCCACGTCAATCCAACAACGAACTGTTGCTGACATTGCTGTTGGGCTACGTTCAGACTCTCAAATCAGATCTTTAAAACAGACTGCACTATTATTTGCAAGTGATGCGATCGCTTTTTGTGTCCAGACATCACTAATTGATGTGCATTTGGGTTGCTGTGGTAACGTCGTGGGCTTCATAATCTACGTAGCTACACTGGCGACGCAATTTTTCAAATCGGAAGCATGACAGGTGGAGGTCCATCATTTCGCCCTTCAAACAGTTGCTGTGCAGAACTTCTCCGCCGCACCGGATAAACTCAGTCACGGAGGACACCGGTATACATTGCGATGTTCTGGGATGTAGTCATTGGCGGGCCTCACTGTGCAGCAAGAGGTGCGGTGCCGTCCGCAAAGTACTGTGTGTGAGTCTGGGGTTTTTGGAAATCCGATTTGAGTGACCAAAGCCTAGGGACTGAGAAGCATCTGTTGGATCGGATATGGTGAAAAAAAAGAAGCCTTTGTTGCTGTTGCTGCTCTGGTTTTGTAGTGCAAGGTTTCTTTCCTGGCAGACTGATACAAATCAAAGTGACAAGCACTTTCAGACGGTTGTGAATCTCTTTGGAATTGACATTGTGGATAGCCAATGAGATTTAAGGCTGTGAACAGCTGCAAAGACAGTGTGGACCAGATCCTAACATGTCAGACTTGAGGTGTGCCTGGTGAAGCATAAAGCTTCTAACCGAGCCTAACTGCCAACAAACAAGGCAGAGAGCAGCCGTAGAAAGAGCTAACTGTGCTTCACAATCTTTTAATTGTTAGCTTACATAAGAAACATAAAGATTAGGTGAAGGTTCTTATTTCAGTGAGCAAACATCCAAATTGTATGTGCCAAATTCGAAGGAATTCCTTCCAGGCCTTCCAGGAGTTATAGCTTTCACCAGAATGGGACGAACGTACAGCTTACAGAGTTTAGACTCTTTCAAATCTTATCAGTCAGCTTAGAAAACATCCATTGCTGTACAAAAACGACTTACTGGTGAAAAGACAAAGAGAAATGAAAAAGGAGTGTGGGGAGGGGGGGGGGGGTTGGGTGGAGAAAAAAAGTGGTTGCCACAACTGATATTTTTGTGATGGCTCCTGTTCTTGGAATACTGTACACTTCAATATGTCTTGGAATGTGTTATGCCTTATTCATGAGTTTGGCTTGGACTCCAATGTAAATGTAGCAAGAATTTGTGTTACCAAGCAGGCAATGTTCACACTGTTACAGAGTACAACAACAACAACTCAGAGACTATGTATGTATGAGTTTATGTGTCTGTGTGTGTTCACCTTTGAATGGAACGAAATAGGAACAGACAACAGAGGCGATGCCCTCGTGAAAAACACCACATCCTAATCCCCGCCGTCTCAGACAGAAGTACTATCTATCTAATTCAAGCGTGCATAAAACATGCTTAATCGGTTGTGTGGCCATCTATCATGCTGGCTGCCACATGACTTGTGGGTTTGAGTGCAGAGAAACTGAACACAGGATACCCAGTTAGGATTTGCCAGAACAAGTCAGCAGGACATGCACCAGTGCACACCAGTGAATATTTATACTGTATGCATCTGCTACCCTGCCCTACCCTAAATCTTTTGATGGCGAGAACAAGATAATGAGAACAGGTCATTCTACTGGGGGTATTTAAACATTTAACAGCTTGTGCGGCACATGCACTTCTGCATGAAAATCTGCAACGTGGAAAATTCACCTCGTGTTTGATTTGCCAGTAATAGGCTCACAACCTGCACCTGACAATCGCAGCTTCTCAAAGTATCACTCAGGCCCCGGTTATACCCCCAAACGGATGCTCACGGACATCCTAGAAGCTCAGCAGTTCTGTTTATACTGTCTGCACATTACCACTACTACCACTACGCCAGCACTTGTAGCATTGTGGCTGCACAGGTCCGCATGGTCACAACAAATTGCAGGTAAACGGACGTCCGCACAGTCTATGCGTACACCCTATGATGATGATAATGCGGAAACACAAGTTTTAGTATGGCGACCAGATATCCCGGCTAATCCAGGATTGTCCCGGTTTCAAGTTGGGTGTCCGGAGTCCCAACAAATATCTGTAAAATGCTAAAATGTCCCGGTTTTCAACAGTCACTACCAAATTGTCCCGGTTTTCATCACAATTAAAGTCATAAATATGAATACTGAGCTTGTTTTTTCAGCTCTTCCATAAATGTTTATCATGTTCTGCCCGACTAATTATTGCCTAACCTAATATAAAAACAAAGAACGCACCACATGTCTGAATTCCACACTGATTTGTCTGTATGTGTTGTTGTCAAGGTTGTTTCTATGATGCTTGTGGCTGTCTGACAGAACCTGTCAGTACGCTAAAAGTTAGCCGCCATGCCGAAGACAAAGTTGATCTTTTCTAAAGAGCTCCAGGTGGTTTACTTCCTCCTTCGTAAAGTAACCAGCAACAAAAATGCTGCGTTCTGCATGCAACGCAATTAGTGTGTTGTTATACCATTTCAAATAAACTGCGTTTTGGTGCATTTTCTGAGAAAAAAAATAATTTTGCTCTGCTGTCTGTGGTGTGCTCGGCATATGTCCTTGGCACTAAAATAATTGCATGCTTAAACCGTACACTTATGGGTCCCGGTTTGGGGGTCTGAAAATATGGTCAATCCAGCTGGAAAGACACCCTGGGACAAACCCAGATCACTGTGATGGGCCTATATCCTCTAGCTTTAAACAGACATCGAGACAAACATTGTAGCGCTCCCTTTTGGCCAAACAGCCTCTAACAGCTTCACCAACATCTGGCAGCTCTCTAGAAAGTGCATAACGAACGGGCGTGTAGGCGACAATATGTTAACTCTTATTTTACCTTTTCCTTACATGTTCTTGAATGGACGTCATCACGTAAGTCTGACTTTGTAACTCTGACTTTACCCCCCCCCCGCTCCGAATACACCCATTGCTAAGCTGCGATATATCTTTCAGAGTGGGCCAAGTCTTCAAAGAAACATTTACTACTCATGATTTTACATTTTTCTTGCCGATATGGAATGACAGTGTCCATGACATTTTGTAAATTCACAGCAATACCTTTCTTGTGCTGGTATTGTATTGGCAATAACTGCAACATTGCACACTATTATTGTCGACTGTCAATATGCAACATCTCTCACTTTCTGTACTCAGTCTCATGCAATCTCAATACAGAGTGTGATGCTTCAAAAGCTGTGAGAATAGAGGCTTTCATATATATGTAAATATGCAATAAATGCTATCTGCTTGGCTGAAAGCATGGCTTAAATAAACCAGAACGGGCACAGGATGGAAACTCCAAACAGCCCTCCCTGCAGGGATGCAGCTGTTGGCAGGGAGCTCGCTGTCTGCCGCCGCTTACCCACAGCCGTGTTGCCCCAGTCAATCGGACGGCCAATCACTGGACAGCACTTATTTTCTCAACAGATGGGAGGATACCCTTGCCAAAGTTTTGCAGTGATGCCCCTATGACCTCTTGGAGCTCCCCGAGAGGGAGCCCGTCTGCTGACTCCTGCTGTGGCCCTCTCCCAGGGTCATATGGGGTTAGTTTGCAGTGGTAACAGGACAAATAACTGGCACAGGCGTGTGGTCACGAAAGTGTGTGCAGCGCTCATGTACAGTAAAACTGTGTCCCTCAAAGAAGCTCTGCAGTGCTCTCTGATGTGCGAGCTTGTCAAGAAATGCACAAAATGACGATGAAAGAACACACGGAATGCAGCACATTCACTTCATAAGTTATTATTTAAATGTATCTGTACTAATAATAAACAGGGCACAACATCACCACATTCTCAATCCCAACTAGTCTAATACCGCTGTATTTATCTATACTGTATTTATAAAAATATTCTTATCTATTTATAGTATTTTATCATGTTAACACTAAATTATTGATCACATTTTCAGCATTATTTGCACTGTTATACTGTATATTGTAGTAAACATTATTCGTATATTTCTTATTTGTATTTGTCCATATATATTGTTGTTATATTGAAGAATAATGCACATATTGCATACTTTCGTACGTATTTATATTTTCTTACATATGTTATACGTTTCTATTCTAGAAACGGGAGCAACTGTAACGGGACACAATTTACCCCTGTGGATCAATACATCTATTCATATCTATTCATGCTTTGCTTGCCGGAGAGAGAACAGTTGAAAGCTTAAGACTGTATTTATACACTACACCTTAAAGAAGGGGTGCTTCATTCAGCTGTGATTGTGACTAAAAACAGAGTCCACTTCGTCAGAGAGTGGGAGGGTGTGGGGGCTGGACTGGAATTGTGCCTTGGTTTAAGACTAGACACGAAGAACGGTCCATCAGTCACCGCTCCCACACGCCCCAGAATGAACTATTGCACACTTTATGCTATGTCAGTTGCTCTGAGGGTCTAATAATGACACGGTTGGGTTCAGATTGGAGTTAGCTGAAAGCCCAGTGCGTTGCATACAGACGCTAAAGGGCCCCCCCCCCCCCCCTCCGTGCGTCCGGGGGGGGTATTTGTGTTCACATACTTCAACAGCAAACAAGTAAACTAAGATATAGTATTTCAGATGCAATGAAAGCAAATGCAACTGAGTGACTAAATCTCAAATTCAAGTTATAATGCCTCGTTCCTACACATGAAAACACAAGCACAAAACACAAGATCAAAAGATAAGACGCAATTAAAACAATGGAAAGAGGTTGCTTTACAGATCACACTATAAACAACTATTCGTGACATGCCCGCTGTTGTCTTGCTTCAGTAAACCTGGACACCACTTTTTAAAACCGCTCCACCAAAGACCGAAATGCACATTTCATAATGTCCAGAGATGAGGCTGATCCCTATAAATCATTGCCACATTCCTGACTGGAAGCATCACGAGGTAGTCTTAATTGGCACGACTTCTTAGCACTCAGTCACCGGTTATCTTTCTTCATCTATTGTCGCAACTTTTTCAATTATGAAAAATGAATCCCTTCAAATGAAATACCAAATTTGACTGCTTTAATTGTTCTCAAACTTTGTCCCCGCAGAGCACTAACACACTCTCAGAAAGTGAGGCAATCAAAAGCTAACCGATGGTTCTGTATCAAACAGGCTCCCGATCTGCAGCCTATTGTACGACTCCATGCACACCACCAGCATCACAGCTCCTGTTTCTCTCCCATCCGACGGGTTAACTCAATATTAGTCCCAGTATGGCAACCTCCCGTAGATGCGAGATCTCCAAAACGACCGTACACATATCGGTAGACCCTCTTTAGCTCACCAGATGAAACACAACTGCCCTTGTCCATGAAGGCAATGAAAAGTGTTTGTTTGCGTCCTGTGTGTCACAGGCCAGGGTCTACAGGTTTTATTGGTTGGATCTTCCTCAACTTCCCCCCCCTAGCAGCTGTTACAATGTGATGGACTGAAAAAAAAAAAAAGAAGAAGTGCAGGGCAACCCACATTCCTAGTTACACTGTGTCTCATAAACCCTATGGCCTAGAATAAAACTGCTGATTAATAGCTTGTGCACATTAAAAGCACGATCAGGTTTGAAAGTGCCAACTGGGCTTCTGGCCCCAGTGTGTATTGAAATGCAATGCTGAGCAGGATAGAGGGGAGCAGAAGCAGGGCTGCGGTGTAGCAAAGACATCCTGTGCACAATGTTAATCGAACAGCATCGACTGCACAGTATTTCATCAATAGAAAGTATCCGTAGAAAATATGAATTAAAACAAAATCGGACAAATGCAAATATATAAGTTGTGTGAAAGATATGAAAACTGAGGAGCTGTAAAAGCATGCCCAGTGAGGCTTTTTACAGGGGAAATTATTAAGGCATGAGCAGTAATACCTCCCATTAAATTTTACGAACTCAATTACCGAGAAAAGGCTGACTTCTTGTAGTGACACTGCTCTAACCTCTGTAGATATACACAGGATTTCATTACGCTGACGACAGAATATGTGGATTTGTTGCAGCTGAGTTGGGTTTAGCTTTATCTTCCCAGAGTTGTGAAGGAAATGTCATTTGGGCAAAATGAGTATGTGTGGTTGTTTTTAAATTCTACCTAAAATAAGGATGCAATTGAGGGATGATGAAATAAATCTCTGCTGTAGCTTCAACTCGGAAAACACTTATTAGTTTTTCAGTGTCTGAAGTATCGTACTGCTTCCCTGCAGCCCTGTCTGCTAAATATTATGTTCCCATACAACGAAACTGCAGTGGGAATTACCTTTCGGGGGGGGGGGGGACATATTTTTTCTTGGATTACCTTTCCTTTGACGCATCGCAAATAGATTTCAAATGATTCTGCGGAAGTCCTCATAGGGAGGAGGTTGTTGTGGTTGTTGGGTCAACAAATACAGAAGACTGCTGTTTGTGTCCCGTGTGAACCCAATAGTTTTGTTCCCTAAACATAACCAAATAGTTTTGTTGCATTTTTGTTTTCTTTTGTTTCAGTTTTTAAGTAATTTAAGCCAAACCATCATTTTTTTTTTAACCAAGTAGCTTTGTAGCTGGTTTGTTTAGATTGACAAAATTAACCATGTGTCTAAAACCTGCTACCGTCTCTGGGAGAAAATACGTTTTCCTTTGAAATGTAATTGAGGGTGCAGTTTAGTTCTACAGGAATGGAATGGTGTTGGAGACAGCGTTGTTCCTTGTTCGTTACATCCCTGTCTATTTTCTGAAAAACAGATGAAAAGCGAGTTGAAAGTAAGCTTCCGCATGAGGTTTGGATTTCCCAAAACTTCCCCAACAGTGAGAATAAACTCTCTGTAGCGTCTTCAAATCTGCACATTTAATCTGGGGCCATTCAGTATCAAAACCGATTTGGGGTTTTATTGGCAGCTGTAGTTTGGGAGGCCTTTAAGCAATGAACATGGCAGCCGGAAGGATGGATCGAGGGCTAAGAAACTCCCAATCCACTCACAGAGGCTGCAGTCACCTCAAGGAGAATTCTCCCAGGACCGGAGAAGGGAGGTCACAAAAAGGTCCATGGATTTAACAGAAAGTGGCAGCCATGATAAAGTACGCTGCCAAAAAAGAAGAATTTCCAACATTGTGGGCCCATGCTGTATCCACGGGGAGTAAATGAAAACAAGGTTAATGCATTCGGCTCTTATTACCCATGCTGGAAGGGAGGCCGTCAACTGTGTCGAGAGGCAGAAAGGCAAGAAATCAAAACGGCAAGTGAAATGCGGGCTGGGATGCAACGCAGGGAAATCTGTTCGGTTTGCTCGTTGGTAATGACTTATAAAGCATGGCGGAACAACTCAGTTTCCATGCCGTGTGCACCTGAGCTGAAAGGTCTGCACCAATATGCTCCTGTGGGAACTTATAGTGGGTGAAGTGATTGCTGTATTGCCTTTGTGGCCCTCAACAGTTGGTAGATTCACTGCAGGAAAAAAAGCCCCAATGAGACAAAATGTTTCCAGACTCCCTGTTGGTTAGTCAACCATGGGTGATAGTTTCCAGATTACAAGAGTGCCAAGAATCCCTCTGTGACCTACAGTGTAATGGGATGGGTCTTTAATCTCTTGTTTTGTTCCCCAGATAGTGTTGTCTTAATAAGTGGCGTGTCTGTGTTTGGATGTAATACCCTCTCTAATAAGACTTAAGCTCCCTGCTCTTCAGATGCCAGCTTGGAGCTCTTGTGCCTCGCAGTGTGGGGTCAGGCTGCCTCCCAGCTCTCACACGCCCAGATGGGCCACTATGACCAATTGCTCCAGTGTCAGTCATGTTGACCTGTCAACACCGAGCTTAAACAGCGGGGCTCCTGTTGGCCAGCAAGGGGTCCATGGGTTCAGTATGGCAAATTATCTCCCAACAAGGACTGCTGGCTGCCGTCTAATGTGCCCATTAGACACACGGAGCCCCTAAAGTTCAAACCAGACCGAGACAGTAACAGCTAAGCACAAGCGACCTCAATCAGCCACAAACTCTGACGGATGGACGGGGTTGTGACAGCAGAATTAGAAGGAGCAAAACAGCAGCGCTACACAAACTCTCGCAAAACAAACTCCAGACATAGTGTCTGGAGCTGCGGCATATCAGAGTAACCCTTAGGGTATTTATGATCTACTAACATTGCATTTCAATCTGGACAGCAACTTTTTTATATATAAGTAATAGAGTTAGCTTTTATAGACTTCTGTAGTTATTTATTGATCCTACAACAATGTATTTAATTAATAATCATACCAACAAATGTTCAGGCAAAACTTCACTGTTTACTTGTGCCATAAAGACGGTGGATTGAGATGCTGTTTTATGGTTTCATACCGCCGTTGTTGGAGCACCACACTTAGTTTTCTACACTACCTTCTGTTACGTGTGCTTTTTATGTTGCTGAAAGATTCCCCTCGAAGACCAAAAAAATAACTGAACTCTACTGAATTAAACTGTAAAAGTAGAAATATTTTCTTCCTTTATATCTCTTTGTAAATGATTAAACCTGGCGCTGCCAGTTAGGACAATAATCACGGTAAAATGAGTCGAGCTATGAGGATCAGTAAAAACAAACTTAAACGAATGCAGATGGAATGACCTCTTTACTTTCGCCAGCAATTATTACCTGGCCCATTTAGCGCAATCTGCACAAATCAGTGAACGTGAATTCATTCTCCCCCCCCCTCCTATAAAACCCCATACAAACCCCCCACCACCTCACCCGAGCTGCACCTTGGAGCCCGGGAACAAAGCCCATTATTGCTCCTCTGAACGCAGTTGCTGCGACAGGTAAATGTTGTCTCTGAAGAAAATGTCCCATGATGACAACATTCACTGCAGGGTGACTATTATCCCTGATTCATCATTCTCATATACTGCGGTGGTTTGCGTATTTCTTGCCTGCAGCTTATCAGCAGCAGCCATTCTCTCTCTGCCTTGTGCTCCTCTTTCTATCTTTCCCCACTCTCCTGCCTTTTTTTCCCTCTCACTCGGTCCTGCTTCAGCAAATCCCAGCAGCCAAATGCTTTACCCCAGAAATCTAATGGAAGTGATTTGACTTCCGATTAATAGGGCTGACAGAGGCAAAACGCCAGGGCAGTGCACTACTGTGCCTATTATGCTAAACACAAGCCGCATGGAAAGAAAGCCCGCGGGGCTATATACTGTTTGTAACAGCAGCTGGTGAGGTAAACACAAAACACATTTCTGAGGAGTGACACAAAAATGTGATATCAATATTTCATACTTTGTAACGCCAGCGTGTCACTTCCAATTAAACCCGGCGTCTTGATGTAATAGAAGCCAGGATATTATTGGTTTCATTGCGACACCTATTATTTCCGCTATTATGTCACTGCAGCAGGTTCCATATTGATGAATGTCACTAAATGTGATAAAAATGCTTGTGTTTGGGGCCTTGCTGTGACACAAGGGTATAATCCCATGATGTGGCTTAAGACCCAACCTAAAGAGATTGACATTATAACACCTAGCGTATAGTAAAACATATAGTATTCTTTTCCTGCTCCATATTACGATCTTAATGTCTTCCGATGAGGGTGATATTTCTGTTAGTACTTCTGTGTGTTCGGCACTGTAGACCATCGTATCCTGATTAAGGGGCTCTGTGATTGGGTGGGCATGTCTGGTATACCATTGAGCTGGTTTTCTTCTTATCTCACAGACAGAAGTTTTATCATCTCTAGTGGAGACTTTGTGTCTCATTCCTCTCCACTGTCTTGTGGCGTGCCGCAGGGCTTTGTCCTGGGGCTTATGCTATTGTCTTTATATGTGGGGTACCATGGGATAGATCATGAACAGATTTATTATTGCATAACATTCATATGCGGACAATATTCAACTCTTTTCACTTCTCATTCAAACCAAGTCAGGTTATCTAAGCCATCTAAGTTATCTAAGCTCCTAGACTGTTCTAACGCTATTAGGGACTGGACAGCTGATAAAACGGAGGTTGTGGTTGTTCCATGATCATGCAAAGTATTGGGCCACCTCAGCTGTCCACTCCAACCTGCATAATCTAGGGGTAATATTTGATCAATCCCTCTTCGTTCTACTCCAATGTTAAGCATTTGACGATCTTGTTTATTAAGACTTATTGGTAAACTGAGATCTGCAGTTTCAATAGCTGAACGAGAGATGCTTATATCTGATCTTGCTTTGACTACTGTAAGGCCATTTTTCTCCTCTTTTAGTACGTTTCATCGTCTGCAGGCAATCCAGAATGCTGCCGCAAGACTACTCACTAGGTGAAATAGGTAGTCTCACATTTACCCCCCCCCCCCCCATACTCGGATATCTCAATGTATGCGAGGATCCACTTTAAAATGCTCACTCTTACTCCCAGAGTACTGTGGCTGAACGACTTCACCCGTATTCATCAGCTGCTCTCTCAGGTCAAACACATTAAATGTTCTATCTGTTCCATGCACTCGCCTTAAGACCCAAGTCTTTGAGGCAGCTAAACCAAGGAATAATCTGGCCCCATACGGTCCGCTGATTCTGTGGATTCCTTAAAAGATCAACGAGACATAACCGTTCAGACAAACTTTATGCATCACGGCTGCATTTTATGTATTAATTGTGTATCTTATTATGGAATTTGACTACGTTTGTTGTTTTTAGTTTAGCTGCTTTGATTCCTTCCTTGTATGTTATAATGGCACTTTGCGATTTATGTCAATGAAAAGTGCTATATGAATAAATTGTACTTTTTTGTTTTTATACTGACTCCATGGTGCTGTTAATTATATTCACCAATGCGACCACAACAGTTTTTTATCAAGACTTCATAACTCCGCTCTTGATTTAAAGACAAACTGTCTACATCTGCCCTAACATAAAGCCTGATCCCTACATTGTTCTGTTCACACTATATTAATATTATGTTCTGTTTTCCCAGAATCAGGACATGGCTGCCTCGGGGACATTCTATAAATACAGCCTGACAGGCTACATGGCTTTTAGGGTCCTCCGTGAATTCACCGGGCTTGCTTGGCGTAAAAGCCTCTGTGTTTCTGCAGCTCTAAGGGGATGATCTGTGTGCACCAACCTCACTGTGATTTGATCCGACTGAGAGGAGGGCTTTTTTTTAATTTAAAAAATGCCAACATCTCCAAGGTCTGTCAGAAGTGTGAGAGTGGGAGAATGGGGTGAAGTCCTCCACGACGGACTTTGCCAGGAGACAATCAAACCGAACCTCCCTGGATCTGCTATCTTGCTATTAGAAAGATTGGTTTAAATTCAACCACTCATGTTAAGAGCTTGCAATTTTGTCCATTGTCCACACTGGCAGTTGACTGTCCGTCATGTCCCGCTCTTGAACGCAGACTGGCAAATCATTGCTTAGCTTTGGCCAGCTTCGACCAGGGTCTGACAACAATCCAGCTCCGCTCCGTATGCTTGAATGCAATTGTTTCAGATTTACTTAATTTTCAGGCTGGTTTTATGGATTTCAAGCGAGTCATTGTTAAACATTGTACCCTGGGGCAAAAGTAATAGTGATACTCGTTACCCTGATCAATTATATTTGTCATGTACCAGCTCCTGACTAGCTTCACTATCAGCAAGCAGCTATTACATTTGTATTTATTTATTTATTGCACATGAATCAACATATCAGTTTCCACCTCAATGTAAATTTACCAGAATTAGCTAGAGAGCTAATTTTCATCTGTAGTCCCTGGGCACGCGATTGCAATACTTTATTTACCAACTAAAATAAAATGTGACATCTTGGTGGAACATTTAACAATCGGTATGACAAAATGTAGACACATGACGCACTAACTTCTCTTTAATGACGCCATGTCATCTGAATAGTATAGAAACGAGACAAATTCCACACGCACCGTGTGGAACATGCCAGACAACGATGCTAAAGATCACAATGACTCATGAAATTCTGATGAGCAAGTCAACACGGCATCACAGGGTGCAGCTCCCTCGGCTCGCTCTCACACTCACTTCACATCATTTTTATTCATTGAGTGAGCACGCATGTCAAATCCCTCTTAAAGTTCAAGTAACCAAAACAATTCAAATGCCATGCTTTTTTTTGGAGCTTTAGTCAAGCAAGGAACCTTCCATTACCGCCGTGAATTGGAGCAATGTCACTTTTGCCTCTCGACAACCAGCCAAACTAGGAGAAAAAACTTGTATGCTCCATATGCCCAGTATTAGCATTTTCTGAAACAAAACAGTCACTGGCAGACAATCACAGCTCACTGCATACCCCCTCAAATCATTTAATTACGAGGCCCCAGTCGAGTATATATTTAAGCCATCATAATCTGCCGAGTGTAATTGTTGTTAGGAGAATCTGCCGTGGCTCATAAAACAGAATTAAAAGAATAGTTAAATTCCCCTTATTTTCTTTAAACCTGTTCTGGTGCCAATTTTTTTTTTCTTCAACATAAAAACTAAAGCAGCATCAAAGGCTGTGAAAAAAAAAAAAACTTAAAACAGGTTTAGCCTTGTTTTTCTCAGTCACTCCTAGTTTTGCCGAACAGAGTTTTGCTGTTCTTTGATTTCCAGTTGTGTCTAAATATAGAATTTTGAAGGAACAAAATCACGTGTCACTCACGACCAGATCCGTACATCCTGCCTGATCGATACTGCACATCGAGGTGAAAAAGTCATGGGAACATCTGTAGTTATAACATGTAAAATGAGTATTTATGAAAAAAAGAGTGGCCTCCAATAAGTATGTGGACAAACAGCAGTTTTCCATTATCTCCACATGCATCACACCGCAGAGACAAAAAACATGGAAAACAACTTGCATAGAATGCCAAAGCACATACGGTCATAGTCCTAAGGATTTCTTGCTGACTTCTATTCGGTAGGTTTAAGATCTGGTGCTGCTATCCCGGTGTTCATCCCTCCCTCCTGGACCCCAGACCTGGCGTGCATCATCTTTGAAGATCCTGAAGTAGTATTTAATGGTGTTGTTTGAATGCAGCACTGATGCTCTGACCTTGAGTGGTAGTTCACTCGGTGAATGTATTGATGGAACCTTTTTGGCAGGAGATCAGGGAGGCAGTGGGAGAAAGTCAGGAGGAGGCTCTGATGTCACGCTTTACGCCCCTTCTTCCAGAGTGGCCATTCAGAACAGGATAGAAACACTTAGAAGTGATTGAGCGAGATGTCTAAGTGCCCAAAGGAACCAGAAAAAGTGACGTTTTGACAAATTAAGAAGTTGACTTACTTCAAACATTGCACTGAAATGAGATTTAAGTTATTCACTGCAAAACGTATCATCACTCAAAATATTTCTATGTATCCGTCACAATTAACTATCTGTCTACACAATTAACTATCCGTCTATCCTCATAGCTTCCGCAGCCTGCCATGATTGCCTGATGCTCTGCTTTGAGTTTCCTCCCAAACCTCTCATTGTAAAGAGGTAAATGACACTAATTGTATTAAACTGTAACATCAAATAGTTCTTATGTCAGAGAAAACAGTATAGGTAATAGGCAGCAGTATCGCCATGAATAAATGCTGATGACTAAGATGTGGTGGTTGCACTATTGCATATAACTCTGTGACGGGTTATTAGGGCACAGGAAATATACGGAGATCTTGACTTCTGATACTCTTTCTTGTCAAAATCAGTATGACTTCCAACATTATCTCAGTTGTGATCGCATGCCAGCGAGCAAACACTTACACTGAGAAACATACTGAACAATTCTAATATTTAACCTTCTTTTATATAAATAACTCTGCACAGGATTAGAAGAATAGTGTCACATGGGAAAGCCAGTGCAAAAAAACCCCAAAAAGGCCACAACAGCAACCGTTACTACGAATATATAATGAAAGATATTGATCGAATACTAGATTCAGCAACGAAAGCAGTTTAAGAAGACAGTTTGTACGTTGTGAAAAACTTGGCACGTCCATCTTTAAAAAGGTGCAACAAATGAACCACCACGCATTTGAATGGACCACAGAAACCAAATAAGAGCATTGTGTATTCTGAGGAACATTCCGCCCTCTAACTGCAGTCTAACACCATTAACGGCTAAAGTGCTATGCTGTTGGCAAACGTGGATGCAATGTTTTTTAACAGAAAGCGTTCCATTAATAAAGTGTTGGTGCAAATGATTAGTAGGAAACACTGAAGTGACCAGTCCAAATATAAAATGCCACATTAATAAAGTGCTCTAATCATAATAGACCACCACCTAAAAGTGCTATGAGTGTCTGATCAGCCCTTAAAGGGAAATGTAGTAAGAGAACTAAAATATTGGGATGCTAAACAGAGAGTTGAATGAAAAAGTAAAACAATCCGTGTTTGCGTGAAGCTGCATTATGATTAGGAACGATTGCTGCTGGTAATGAAATGCAAATGTTGTAGCTGTTTAGGGTTTTAGAATCTTTCTTTCTGTACAGGATATAACTTGTTTCGTGTCACAGTGTTTATTGTACAGTAAGTAGAACTGGAATGAAGGCGTCACAGATTGTATCAGAGTGTGAACTGTAAAAAATAAAATATTTTGTACATGTCTCACAAAGCTGAGGGGGGATTTGGAAGCTGTCCTGTCACCCGAAAGCCAACACAGTGCCAGCTCCTGCAGGCGGAATCAGTAGCAAGGATGGTTTTATGCAAAGCACATCTTCAGACTCGCCTGCACATATTTGAGTCATTTATTCGGATGCACAAATCCTTAATAAGGGCTACTTATTCATTCCCGGTGACACACGGTTTGATTGTTTATTTGTGGGTGTCAGGTTAGGTTCTACTGCACATTCCCCAGCTCCTTTGGGACAGTGCTGCTGTGAGTGGGGAGTTCGGGACATTTTCCTGGCTCCAAAACCACAGCATACCTTCAGCCTGGTGGAGCTTATTAATTAATCACATAACTATGTTCCATAACCTGGGGATTACAGCAAGCATGAGTCTCATAACCATCTGCGCACTTCTTAAACCTTAAGGCAGTCAGACTCTTTGACTCGGAGGCTGAAAACAGACTGAACTACACAGAAAAGCAATTTGCATTAAGTGCATTTAAGCCTGGTACACGCCAACTGCATCAGGCCCCGCCCCCTACTGCCACCCCATCAAGCTGTCAGAGGAATGTACTCTGCTAATGTTTGCTCCACAGGTTTTTACCGTTGTAAAACCTCAAGTATCACTGTTACACAATGTTTAACCATGACTAGCTCAAAATCCACAAAACCAGCCTGAAAATGAGTCAATTGCATGAAAGTCTTTGGAGAAGAGCCGGATAAATGGTAAATGGACTGTACTTTTATTGCGCTTTTCAAGTCCTTTGACCACTCAAAGCGCTTTAACGCTACAGGTCATCATTCACCCATTCATACTCTGATGGCAGGGGTTACCATGCAAGGTGCCACCTGCCCAGCAGGCATCAAATTTCATGCGTCATCTGACCACAAGTGCCACAATGTCTGCTGCTGTGCCTGCAGTTGGAGCCGTGTTAGCAAATGTTTGGTTATCCACTAAACTCTAAAGCCAAAATATCCAATATGTTGGTGTATGGCTGGTTGAAGTGGTCGGTTCAAGCCATCCCACACAGTCATGTGTAAGCTCCAGTATACGGTGGCTCCAATATCATCTGCACTGTTTAACAGACAGCAGACTGTTGATGCCAGATGCATTCACACAACACAAGGATGCAGTGTGGAACAATGTATATAAAAAGGACCATGCCAGTGGTGTATGTCTGAGCCAATCTATGTCAGTATAAAGTCAACTTTTCATCACAACACTGCCTTTTGCACACAAAGTTGTTGAGTTCAGAATTTGTATTGGATTGTTTCGACAGTTTTTGAAAGATAATTAACTGAACAAGACGATTGGACCAACAAGCCTTTGTTATTTTCCTTTCAGTGCTGTTGTTTCATCTTCTATTCTTCAGCCATTTTACTCCTTTACTTTTGCTCAAAATGGGAGAAATTAAGAGCTTCTCTGACGAGTCATCATGAGTAATATAAGGATAACTTACTGTTTTTTTAGCTAGCTAGCAAACAATCTAACATTTTGTAAAGTAACGCTACTTGCTAGGTCCTGAAAGCCCTCACATTCATTTATTTATTTCAATTTGGCTAAGTAAGCATATCCATGTTGATTAAATTCCACTTAATTTAGGTTTAAACTCCGATTAACATTGTGAATTGTGCAACAGGCCGTATTTATTAATTGTTAAACCCTGATTAGAACTAACCTTAGATTCAATGAATCCTAAAACCTTTAAAAACTAGTACAATCCTTCCAAAGCCACGGTCTGTTCCATGTCAGCTCCACTTTTGATTGTCATCACACTAACCCACCTCTACAGTGGAGAACATGCGGATGAGAGCTGATTTGCATCTGTCGTGTAAAGTTAAATGGCTAATGTCTTCATGTAGCTCACTCATACACGCTGGAGCTGCAATTTCTTTCCAGTGCACTTTAAGAATATAGTGGAGACGCAATATGTTTTCATTCAAAAATAGTGGGAAAAAGCTTATTTCAAATTAGCTTTCGCTTTAGAGCTCGTCTTTTTCACATCATCAAGTGCCCCTGGGGAACCAATTAAAATAATATGAATGATATTGCTTTTCCCCACTAAACCCAATACAATACCCCTTCACAGGCCATCTGGTTTTATGGATTGATCCAAGAATGCGAGAAATAAAAGCGGTTTAATCTGTCTGCTATTATTAAAAGCAGAAGCCTCCACTGCACTGCAGCTCTCTGTAACTGTCGCGTCATCTCCGAAACACGTCCGCAGCACCAAAATGAATGGTAAGACTAATTCAAGTGAGAGTCATACAGCTACACTCGACAGGAATACCAACAGAATACGGGAAGAAGGGTTTGTGTGCATCATTGTGTAAAAGCAAGCACGAGTTCAAAGAGGTCAGCTTTGCCTCCACCTGCTTTCAGACCACGTTCCATTCCCTGGAAATCAAATTGAATTAATCCATTAGTCATTGTAAAATTCAATTTGGTAATCTTGGAGTTTAAATAAAGAGAGCATCTTTGAAGCCATGAGCATTACAGCAGTAGGATGACGGATTAGGGTCCCATTACTCACGATTTGTTATTCAATAAATCATTAATGGGCTCTATGAATAGCACGGGTGATGGACAAGAGTTCGAGAGCAGAGGAGGCAGTGTTGCTGATGCATCAAAATCTGTGTGAGTATAGGCCCGAGCAACGCAATGCATAATGTATGGTGTTGACTTGCTGCTGGATCATAGCTTCATGACAGCTTTTCAGCTCCTCACAAATGGGCATTTTTTCAATCGCTCCCTTTAAGAGAGAGCTTTGGATTATTTCTGCAATAAAGAGGAACATTCTGCAGTAATGTGCTGACACCAAAAAAAAATAAAAAATCCACACAAATGTCAGCTAGTGGCCCCTAGAGATTGCAGTTTTCACCACAATACAATACTACTGTGGAGGAAAGAAAACAAAACTGTTGAAACGGGCTGATGATAGTTATTACTGCTCTTTAAGTGCTGTCTAGTGCCTGCTCAAGTAACGCCCTGCAGAAGTCAACAAGGCTTGGAACTAGCGATGCACCGGTTGCAATATTCTTAGTCAATTCTGTTTTCTGTTTTTTTAAAGTCTGACCTTCTGATTTTTGTCAATTCTGATTTTCTTTCTAAAAATGATAAATGACAGCAAGGCTCCAGGCTAACTTGTTTTCACCACTATCCCAAAAAGCAACCGTCCCAAAATCAGTGTGAACCATCAAACAATCTAAATGTTATATTTTTTTGCTTTGTTATTGTCATCTTTAGTGGTTAGCTGCATCTAACCACACAACCTCATGATGGCATTATAATTTAACTCGATTCATTTTTACTCAATAGAGCTTGAACGCATCATAATGCAAGTCGGCACAACGTCCATTAGCGTTAGCTGTTAGCTCTGTTTCAAGCAGGCCTGGTGGTCTGAGGTCTGTCACTGTGATGAATCTGAGCAGCATTCATGGGAATGAAATCAATATAATAAGTGCCTGATTGAGTTAGTTCTTCCAAATGTCTTTTTAAGGCTGTTCCTCCACGGCCTTGTTTTTTGATTCGCATTCGTGACAAATTCTGAGATGTACGTCTTCTTCACTCATGCTGAAGAACTTCCACACTGACGACGTGATGTGGGTCTGTGGTTAAGAAGTTACGGTCCATGCTGCCGTGCGCCTACAAAAACTACACAAAAGCAGATAACCGATGTCTTGCTAATATGTTGAGGCACTTGCTCATGTATTACACCAGGACAGCTATCCAGAGTTCTAGTCCAGCTGTGATTGGTGTATTAGGGTAAGGGTTGGTTGTCAGCCTCAAAGCTTTGCCAGTAGTGGGACTGAATTATCCTCCATTAGGAGTTCATTTCCTTCTCTGCATAGTAAATTTCATATCAGTGCGTCCATTTGATTTTTGCATTACTGTTGCACAATTGCATAGTTTTTCTCTGAGAGTGTGTCTGTCAAATATTAAATATCTTGCTCTGGTCCACAGTGTTGGAAAGAAAACCATCACTATTATTAGGCTTTGTCTTTATTAAGAAGAAACAAATAATATGCAGAAACTGAGAATGTTTTCTTCTGCAATATTGATATATTTTTTCTTCTATGCTCTTAATGTTGATCATTTATAGAACTGCTATGTTTTCTTTTCATAAGGAGAGGCACAAATGACTTGGGATGAAAAATTAAGAAATCTGCTACTCCAATTTCTCTCCTCTCCATCACACTCGCTGTTCGGCTTGATGATGCATCGCTGTGGGAGTCTAGTTGTCACCCTAGCAACTAGCATGGTACAGGTCTTAAAACCTGAGACAGAAAGCCCAGCGGTGACTTCGCCCTTCGCTTCCAATATCATTCATCTCTGTGCAGGGACTCTCACAAGACTCGCTTGTGTGCCGTGTGGAAATTCCCCGCTCCATTCGAAAATGGAGAAGTTTAACAATGACAGACTGTAACTGTGAAATAAATGAATGGATAAATAGATAAATCAAATAGGCAGAACACTAAGAGAGATTGGGGCCCAGGAGAACAAATTGCAGGGGGGGGGGGGGCAAAGCTGAATGATAGCAACATCAAGAAATTGGACAGAGTTGGGACAGTGGGCCAGAGGAACGAACGTGTCCGATCATCTGTGAAACTGGGCCGCAGAGGGAAAGACATTTCTCTCACGAAATACAGTTTACCAGCTATTGCTTTAAAGGTTTACTCACCACTAGCATGTTAAGAACACATTTTGAATCATGATGCAGTTACTTCTTTAGCCATTGTACTTGAACAAGTTATACGAAAACCATGTTCACTCCAGAGCAGGATGGGATTCCCAAAAATGTTGATCTGTCCTCTTCAAATACAGCTCCGATGTGGATTTAAAGAATCAGAGGATCAAAATATTAAAAGAAAACGACTTCTGAGTCCACTCCACTTTTTTAAACAAGCGAATGGACCTGAATGTTTTGATGCCTGGATTAGGGTTTACCACATGGAAGGCGAAGGAACATAATGAAACACATAACATCAAACTATAAGACTATCGGGAAAAGGAACCTACATACTGACTCCACAACACCATTTCATTCAAATAGTCAATGTCTTGATCCAAATCCCATCTTCAACAGGTAACAGAGCACTCATTGTTATGAACTGGAGCCAGAAAATTCAAATTTGGGCAAAGAGATGGAGCCTAAGTGGAGCTGACATTGAATGCAAGAGGCAACCAGCGTCAATCATGTCAATCATGCAAACAGCCCAAAACATACTGATCCACTAGGTTAATAATTCTGTACAAAACTGTATTTGAACTTGGGCATAATTGTTGCAGGTTTGCCTATCTTTGGGTTACCGCAAAATTTAACTCAAAAAGTAATGTTCTGTGATCCGGAAAAACAAAGAAATACGGACGAAGGTTAAAGGCAATTGTAGCCATCCATCACAGTTTACGGACCTTTAACAGTTTACGGACCTTTAACGTCAGGGCTAAAGGCATGTGGTGTTAACTAAGCATATTTCAGCTCGTTTACAACCTATGATTTGTTGTAGTGATGTCACAGTGTTTTCAGATCTCAGTTATTACTTTGGTGAATAGAGTTTTATCATAACTGAAAGAAATAATGGCCAAACTATAAAAAAAATAGACTGCAGTGTTAAAAAGAATAAAAAGACAAATTATCCTTTAAAGAGGGACAAATAGTCTAAATTACTCACTTTAGAAGCAGTTATCTTTTTATAACAGATCTTGTGGGGAAATAAAATATGTATTCTGGGCTCAATGTGAGATTTTTTAAATACAAGTCGATACAATGGTTTTTGGGATCAGCTGCTCCAGCATCTCTGCAGTGGTTTCAGTACTCGGTCACAGTGGCTGCAACTTGGGACAGCCAGCTGAGGTTGTGTGATTGGGGAGATATCTGTGGAGCTGGACCCTGCTGCCTCAGCAACATTGTTATAGGACAGGCATGTTAAATGCCAAGTGGAAGTTTTTGAGCCTCAGAGTCTCACACAAGTCTTTTTCAGTCTCATCGCCAGTTAATACAACCTGTACCGATAACCTGAGAATATGCAGTACTGCACTTTGGGAATCAGCCCATTCTGCTTAAAGACAATGCCGGGCCAAAAAAAAGGGCTTCTCAATTTCCGCCTTCAATTAATCGAATCTGAAATTGAGAAATGATTTCATGGTGGCTCTCCTGCCCTGTCATATTGAAGTCTTACCCAACTCCATCACACATGAATGCAAACAGGTGCATTAGGCATCATACGGGAATGCCAAGGGATAAAGAGTAAGCACTGTTTGGTAGTATGCAAAAAAAAAAAAAAAAGTATTCTTCATTTCAGGCTGGCATCAGATTGAGCCTTCAGACATACTCACTCACTTTCTCCAGCCTTTGTATGAAAATGCCTCTGCAGCAGCACTCCTTCACTCCCTCCCTCCCCATCCTTCTCCCCTTTCTCCCTGCAGCCTTCCAGACAGATAAATGGGAGGGAGTCAGACTGAATGAGGTTTTCTCGAATGATCCTACTTCCACACCAGCAAACCAATTACCATGACTAAGATAAACCCCTCCAGCACCCCTTCCAACGCCCCCCCCAACCTCCCCACCTCTTTCCAGGCAGAGAGAGTCAGCCATTGTTGGGGCTCTGTGTTTCTGCCGTGGCCCCTGGGGCTGGAGGAAAAGTCAAAAGTCAGCCTGTAGTCACTTGTCTGCCTCAATACATAAGCACAGGCCGCAAAACATAGCGCTGCATTTCCTCAAAAAGCTGACATTTTCCATCCAGCCACTTCATTAGCATTTTCCCCTCTGTATCTTAAAACTGAGAAATGTCACAACCATGCCTGCAGGCTATAAGTCGCAGCGCTGTGTGATGAGTAGGTCTTGTTTTGGTGCCAAACTTGGGGGTAGGAACCAAAGCAGCCTTTGATTTATTCCTCTTGCCATACTGCTGCTGACTTCATGATTAATGCCTTGTTGAAGGTACATTTTCTGTCTCTACAGTCTTAAAGGGGACTATGGCTGTACAATGGTTAACATGGATGTGGTTATCTTCATTTTTTTATTCAGCGAACACAAAAAAAACTATTGTTTCTCCTACTATAAAGGTTTTGTAAATGCTTTTTGTCAAAGGCCATTTATTTACTGTTAGTTTTGAGGAGCGATTTGCACTACTTCCAGTGTGAAACACGCCATTAGTTTTCCTATCCTAAGCAAGTGTTCCACACTGGAAATGGTATTGTGTCAAATAGAAGAAGACAATTCAGAAAGTCCAATTTAAGTAAGTGTGAGACAAGTATTCTCCCAAAAATGTGCATATTGATGAGCCAATGCAGTGCATTGCTTGCCTGATAGACAGAATTGTCAACTCAATTACCATCTTCAGACATTGCCTTCCATCAAACTTACCATGGGGGGGAGGGGGGTGCTATTTTACACACCAATCACTACAGACCATCTATGTTCAAAATGCACCGTTTAACCGTTAAATGTCAATTATAATTTTGATTGATTAATGCCATCAGTTGAAGAAATAATCTAATATTAAAAAATCGAAGCAAAACTCACAGGTCGGATCCCTTTTTGTAGCACTGCATACACTGCACTGTTACTTTCACAGCTATAACGTTGGCTGTTTTGCGCATACACTGCAGCTGGCACTGGTTATCGTCGCAGCTGGGCTGCTTGTTGGCACTTCGACCACAGCACCCTTGCATGCAAAGCACTAATCTTGTCAGTAAACCCTTAATGGTCAATAGTCGGTTAATGTGGGTCTGCTATCGGTGAGAAAAAAAATGAATCTGAGTTAGCATCACTAGGACCAACATATCCACTTGAATCATCCACATTTTAAGTCAACATTTATGAGTAGCCACTAGTTTTGCTGGGGTTTTAAGAGCGGTGCGGTGCAAAGTAAAAACAATCTCCAATGTTGGCTGCTATTGAGAAGACGTGCCTTCTGCGGCGCACGCTTAACAGCTTGACAATAACGTGAAACATGGCGCTGATTTGCTCATCTCTTGTGCCCCCGCTGCACTTTTTAAACTAATAACCGCCGTTTCATGTCACAGTGCCAGACGAATCAGTCAACGGGAACTCAGTGGAGTGTGGGACGGATTCAAAGGCAAGTGCATTAATGCATGCCGCCTTGCTCGAAGTGCTAAAATGCAAAGTCGATATATTTTTGGCCAAATGATGGCTGAGGGTCAACATCCTCTTGGAACTATAAAAAGCAAATTAAAGTCAGTGACAACTGGCCCCTAGTTCTCAAAATATCTTGCTCTAAATCAACATGATGGATAAGTGAACCAACATCCTCACCCTAAGGCCCTGCTGGTAGCAGTACAAGAGTAAGGAACCTCATTTGATGTGTCCTACAGATATGCGGCTTTAGGTAAAGAATGATCTAGCTTTAGTAGCACAACGTAACATAAAGCTGTGCCATGTTGGCGACGGTATAAATACTTTGCATCTGCCACTGGAACAAGAAGACCTGAGCTGTAGCTTTCCGGCTAAGGGCATTTTCATTTAAAAACAATCGTATCTCCCTGACGATGACTGCTTATTGTAGTGCAGCCAGTGAAAGGTGCCCCTGTCTCTTGGCAGGGTTACAGCTGCTTATAGTACTGATACACCCCCTGTGCTCAAGGTTAAACTGACCTGGAGACTCTACGTGGGCTGCTGGGCACTCGGCCACACAGCGTTAGCAAAACATGAGGCCTGATAAATGAACTCATTCATCTTTGTTGAGCCCTGCCACATATAGTTTGTCCTGGGCAATGCAACCAATCGGCATTAATTAAGGCAGCCTGAGAAAAGGGTTTCGGGGATAGTTTTAGTTAGTTAGAGTGATGATGATTAAAAGGTAGAGGTATGATTAAGCCATATTCTGAGGCAGTGATTTAAAGACAAGGAAGGTATATTTATTTAAAAGACTAAACCATTAATCTCAGGAGAGAGCTTGTAGAAAACCTGAATGCAAACAAATTTAGACCGTTTCATTTGGTCACACCTAATATTTGGAAAACTCACTGAGGCAAGGACAGCATAACTGCACAGTTTTGTTTCAAGGAAATCTCTATTCTTTTTCCTACACAGGTCTTATTTTTATAGACTGAGCCATTAATCTTATAGGTCATGTTTACAATTCAATCAGCTGTAGAGATTTCAAGAAAGGAAGTCTAAGCGCAGGATTATAATGGCCTCTCTTCAGGCAAACAACATGAGTTATAACCCTGTCATTTCAACAACAAAATCTGTTCTCTATAGCCCTGGTTAAACAGCATTCTGCATTCTGGAGCATACGACGGAAGTAAAATAAAACAACTGCATTTCCCTTTAGATGCCGGACCCCTCTGAGGTTACAGCCTACTGTTCTTGATATTCTGCATGCAATATTTTTGATAGTTTGCTTTTGCCATCGACAAGACAAGACACTGTACCCCTAACTGCTCCCCGGGCGCCTGTAATTGGCAGCCCACTGCTCCCTATATATACAGGGATGGGTCAAATGCAGAGAATAATTTCCCCACTGTGGGACTAATAAAGGAATGTTTCTTCTTCTAAAACAGTGCCTTGAGCAAACACAAATAACTACCGAACACACTGCTTAGCAGTCTCAACAAATTACACACAGTATCTACTTCATCAGGAACACCAACAAAAAAGTTTTTTTAAAGATGAATGGCCATCTGGTGGTCCAAATGTGTGCAACAGCAGCTGAAAGGGAACACTGCTGGCAAAGCAAAAACTGAGTACGGGAGCCGAAAGTTCCAGGGTTGAAAGGTCACTGCCAAGAAGTTTGGTGGCGTTTGCGAATTTGACAAGTAAAGTAATTGTTCATGAGGGAGTTCGCTCTCCTCGTTAGTCCCCACGCTGCAAACTGAGGAAGCTGCCGAGCAATCCGAAGAAGAAGGCATCAGCAAGATTCTTTGCAAAGCAGGCAATGCTCTTTGTATTTATGCTCCTGCTTTCTCCCTTTTCTTCCTCAAAAAAAGTGAGACCTGCTGTGAAATGGTGTAATCCAGATGCCGTGACAATGCTTTTGTCTGTGAACCACCAGAGGCATCACTTCTTTTTTCAAGGCAAGAAAAAGAAGTTGGTGCTTTTAATAAACTCAAAGTAGTTTTTAATATGCTGTGGAATATAGAGGAACGTGAACGGCTGTTTATGATGTTTAGTGTAAATCCTCTACCTGGGGTCTTGTTTCACATCATCTAGGCGGCAGTAAAGCTCCACACTCTGCCTTTCTGGCACTTGGAATATTCATCAGCAATTGTCAACATGATATAGTGCACGCCTGCCTTGCCAGCTTTCCATTTAGTTGAGATCATAGCTTTTATGGAGTGTGACAACGCCAATCATTTTTTTTTTTTTTATTTGACAACAGCTCATAAATGCTAACAACGTCGCTAGGTAGGATGGGATAAATAAAGCTTTTTAAGAGTAGAATCAAAATAATTTCTTTACCCAGTTCACCTTTAGTCAAAATATGTCAAACAAGGCTCTGTGTTGGACTTGGAAGCCATCAGCTCAAACTGTGATCAGCCTATCATTGACTGTTGAGTCAAGGTTCTAAGAAACAGTTTGACGGTTGCACTCAAACAGGGCATCAGGGCAACCTTGATGAAAAAGTCAATATTTTTTTTTTCTCCATAGAAAGGCATACGTTTTTCCAAAATGCTGTTCCATTCATATGAAAAGAGAAAAGGGTATCTGCTGCTGGATTTGCTATAAAATCATAGCAGCTCGTTATTTTAACAAAGGCCCAACCACGGTTACCTTCTGGCATCCGACACATCCCATGAGGTTTGACTAGCCTAATGGGAAATGCATGAAAACAGTCAGCCGTTAAAACCAGCTCAGCTTCAGGGAGTGTGTGTGTGTGTTTAGCTGGCTGTTAGCATAAGCTCCCCATCATGTCCAACTGGAAGCAAACGCGTCCGAATACCCAACAAACCCATCTGCCACTGCATGTACCATTACATTACACAGAAGCGTAATGCACCTATGCCACAGAGGGCTCTTTTGATGTGGAGGACTATTCCCAACCAGCATCCCATGAAGCTGATTAGTGCGGCAGAGGGAGTCCGGAGCCGTAACAATTCAAGCCGTTAGCCCCAGCACCCATAATGCCCGAAGCCAAAGCGCTCAGAGCCAAGGCAGGGCGAGGGCAAGAGAGGAAGGGGGCATTCTCTGAGTGGTGACGTAACGTTAGTTATTCTATGTTCCTGCTGCTAATTGCTATATCTGCCGGTTATTGACTGATGGCCGTTTAAATGACCCTGTTGTCACGCACACCAGCACTCCTCTACAGTGGCATCAGCAACACACTCCAGCTAACATGGTCCAAGGTGAAAGTCATTGCAGCGTAGTGACTCAGTCCCTGCTGGCATCAGTGGGCAACTGGGGCAAAAATACACTTCACTCTATGACTCCCCGCGGCTCAGTTTTTATCATCACAACTGCCACTCTTTGTCGCATTCCCTCAGCAGTGGACTGATGCAAGGACGCATTGCACTCTGACAGCATGTTCTAAAATGTTAGGTAATCCATAATGTCCTCTGCTCCTTGTCCTAAATGTCAGTTTCAACTCTGATAGATGTCTGAGCTGTAGCGATGCCCCCTTTAACTGCCTGACATCAAAGGGAAAATAAAAAGAATAAAAACATCTGTGCATGGTAAAAGTGAGGTGAGGGGAAAATGGACAATTCCAGGAAGTTAGTAGTTTGATTTTTCATCTTTTTTTCCCCAAATGAATGGACGAGATCTATGCAGCTCCGGAGGTTGTGATTCGAGAACTTACACAAATAACAGATCTGAAAATCAGCGTAGTTCTTGATCGGCATAATAAACGCCAACAGCCACCTCAACATCCAAGTCAGCTGAAAATGACATAGACAGGATGACAGATCAGTCACTACTGGTGGGTTGGACCAAAATAATGAACAATTAAGTGAAAGCAAAATGGCAATTCAGTCTGATGGTATATCGTTTTTTTTCCCAAAACATGCCTTGAGTGCCGCTAACCAAAACTTTTTTTCTTGCATATACAGGAACACATCCACTTACAGAGCTTACCGATAGATCAAATGTTGCCACCCTTTATACTCAAATACCACAAGAAAAGTCTGCAGAAGCCCCCAATTTCATTGGGTAATGTATCCCATCAATCCCTGTCAGAGGCAAATGCACAGTAATACATTTTGTATTGGATGTGGTCACTCTATTAGCCCCTTCAGCTTTACATAACCCAGCTATGCTTTGATCTGCAATGATGTGTTAGGGCAGACATGCATGAGTGACTGCTTCAGCATGAGTCCTGGGCAAAATGGCAGGAAAGGAATAGTGGATGGGTTTAACAGCATGGTCTTACTGCATGCAATCCCCTTTTATAGTCATGGAAATACACTTTAGTTTATTTTTTTTATCAGGGAATACTCATATTAGTTTTAAATGAGGTTTGGTTCGCAAAGTCTTCAACAATATTATATTATTTTATAAAGCTTTCATTGCTGTGGGGTTTCTACATTGTACTTTCCAGGAATCTGATGTTTATCAGTAATTCCACTGATAAACTGCTCATTTGCATTGATGAAGGTAGCATTCAGCAGAATCACTGTGAAAATTACAAGCAGACGACATTCCAGAAATATTGAAGAGATGATTGAAGAGATGGTAGCAAAGACAACGCCACATGCATGAAACAAGAGTTTGAACGACATTGTTTTTTCTGCCATTGCAGCTGAATAGATACATCAGAATAGATACATCAGAATAGCGTTCGTCGTCATCTCCACGATTCTTGTTCCCACTCTCTGTTACCAGATGTCTTTTCTGTCACTGGTGGCTCCAATGCTTTTGCATTTTCGTCCGACTTTATCTCAATCCTTCATGCAATTCTGCGGGCTACATTACCTTTTCTCAAGAAGCCCATTGTTTGCCAGTGTGCTAATGTCTGAATTTGAGTTGTTCGTCTATTGTTGGTGTGCTGTGTTGCTTAATGATTGTGCCTCGCTTACAATACACCGCATTATGCATAGTTGGTCTTCTCAATTTAAGGAGAACAGCTCTTGCCATTCACATGCAGACTTGTGATACAAGGATACTTTTCATTGTCCTTGCTCGTCACAGAACCTTAGCTCTTTATATCAACAATGGCCACGGGCCTTCCTTCCTTCTCGAAAAACGCAGAAACGATCCAAATCACTGTTAAGGCAAGAACACACACGTTCTTGCCTTTTCAGGCTTTTGTAAACCTCCAGAAAAACTTTAGCTATCAATTCCCCCCCCCCCCCCCCCTAAATTGCATCAATGCTCGCCAATTCACTGCCATATCTTTCCTCTTTGTTCCTTCAGCTCATTTGGACACGCTCTGGGAGACTTTCACATCTGCCTTTGTGCTTTGCTTGAGTCCCAGCCAAACTGAAGAACTGAAGATGCATTAAGAACAGTGCCCTGTAATTTTCATCACCTTCTATTCAAGACTTTTTAAAGACATTTCACTGCTCATTAGAATGAAGATAAAGACAGACTCATTATTGGGAGGCAATGAAAAGGTTAGATTAGAATCTGAAAATAGTTAGCGTGACTGGTTTAACTCCTCACAAGAACCACAGTTCACCATGTGTTAGACTTTTGCAAGACTGAGAGACACCATTAAAAATGCACCACTACCCAGAATGGGACATGATCTCAAAAGAAGTTCACAACTGTTTTCTTAATATGTATCAATACCTGCTGTAATATTCTGCAAAACAACAATGTAAAGAATATAAATACGAGTCCAAATGGTATTTGATATATTTGTTTGTGTGCTTTTCTTCATATTTCTTTCAGTTTGGTGCTTTATTTCACCATTTTCTTTATTTTCGACATGTCGGAAATTAAGAGTATTCATCATTGTAACATTCAGTGGATAGGGTTGGTATTTACGATGAGAAAATGTAGATTATCACCAGCCTCACCCTTAATCAAACCAACTTGAAAACACTGCAGAAGCCTGAACTGAGAGCTGACTGACTATAGTTCTGCCAAGTGTGATCCCACTTCAAAAACAAGGAAAAACAAGCTGCTTTAGTTTTATTTTGGTAACATTTCCCCATGCCAACAATATGACAATCCCATTCTTCTGCCCTCACTGCCAGCTGTGCAAATTCGATTGTGTTTAATTTCGCTTAATTTTGCGGTGCACAGTTAGCTGGCAGTTATGGCATAGAAGTATAAATATTTCATGGCGGGGAAGTGCTCATAGCAGCTTAATTACTACGGTGGCAGTAAAAAAGAGCAGACTTGCATTCTTAGTATTGCCCTCTGAGATGATCGTCTTCTTTACGTGCCGGGATTAAACCAACACAGAGAATATGCTCATTTAAACAGTTCTGCATGTGTGACAGCTTCTGTGTTGTTAAAGAAGGCGAGGATATTGTGCTCACTAAGGGAATTGCACATTTAACGTAAACAATACCACCTAGGAGATACAGCAAAAAGCCAAGAAGTGTTTTCAAGGGATGCTAGAGTGCCCATACATACAAAGACACACATTTACATACCCTTTACGTGTGTATACATCGATGAAAGTAAAATGTACAAATTGCTGCTGGAATACAATTCCTGCACACTTTTAATTGCCAAATAAAAACGTTATTTGGTGGTCAGTGTTGCCGTGTTCTTTGATATAAATGGAGAAAACTAAATCGTAGAAACACTTTTTCTGTATATAATACAATTCAACAGCACCACAAAATACAGCCACCAAAATTAATCTGTTATATTAGACTGCAGCTAATTGTACATTAAAACTGGAAACGTGTATATATATCTATATATATATAGATATATATAGATATACATATATATGTAGTCCTATGTGTAGTCCTATGTGAGCGCTTGGCCATTCTGTTGCCACCTCGGGTTATTATCAGCCATTTGCCAGTAAAAGCCAAAAAATGAATTTCATAAAGTTCTGATCACCGACCACTTACATTTGGGTGATATTTATCAGTGAATACATGAATATTAGATTGGCAATAAAGAAACTGCAATCCCAGCAGTTAATCATTGCATGGGGACTCGGCAGCTGCGGGTCGTTCCAGAACTCCTCTTCGCAGAGTCCCATTGTAATCGTGTAGATGCCAGGTCATCACAAGTCGCAGACTAATGATCAAGCCCGCAGTTGGTGGGCCTCAGTGGCTTGGCAGTCCTTGACCGTTTTCCTTCTTATGTTGATTTACCCGATAAATTGCTGCTCTCGGCCATTTCGCATGCCGACATGAGGGCAATTAGAAATGTGCGGCGGGGAACCTTTGCCTCACATTAACTTAAGATCGGAAATTTTAAAGAACAGAGGAAAGAGAAAAGCAGTGGACACCTCTCGCTTTCCTGACAAACTCTACTGTCCCACTCCATTACAGCTGAGACATGTCCCTTACTATATAGGGTGCCAATCAATAAGCTATTGGTTTGGCCCAAGTGATGTTATAGCTTTAGTTGCACTCCCTGGACTTGGATGAAGATGATAAATTCAGGGCGACTGGAGGGTGTCAGGGTAATTAAGTCGGTTAAAGTAAGCTCAAGTGACGATCCCCATGCTAAACAGGCAAAGCAAACTGACCTGAAATAACCCTCACACTAGTGGCTTTGTCCGGTCGGCTCAGCAAGAGCTCTCAGGAAGTCGTCTCTGTGCATAACTTTCCTCCCGCAGTGTTACGGTAATGACTTGCTACAAGACACAGCAGCACCTCAAGCATGGCGAAAACTGAAGCACTGATTCCAGCCGTTTGCCCGGCCTCCAGACACGGGGAATATTTATCCTGACAAAGAGTGAGTGACTGAGGCACGCACCACACTAATCTCTCAATGCAATGAAATGTCTTTCCCCATGGCAGGAATATTCTCATGCAGTCTGCTAAATTTCCACTAATCCACACATATTCTGACGGAAATGTGCCTTACAGGAAATGGTTAGTTTGGATGTTAAAAACAGAGCAGCCTGTTTTTTATCCTGTCGTGAGTGAGCACAAGGAGGTTCTCTTTTGCAACTGTCATACAAATGATGCAAAAACCAGCATCAAGCTGATGAAAGGTACACACTTAGTAAAAAAGCTAATTTGGTAAATAACAGGCAACCACTAAAGAAATGGTAAATAATTCAAATGAGGGCAAACAGGGTAGTTCAGTGAATGGAATAGCAGAAGGCGAGAGAGAGAGGATGAGATTGACGTCAGGCGACAGATGTTCGTCCTGTACTGTACACGCTTGTCACTATTGGTTGAGGTTCATTTGCTGTCTACTTTGTCAAACGGAAGGAAAGGTTTCATTATTTATTCAAGTTTTTAAAAGGAATCAAACCAACAGAAAATCGTGTCATGTCGTTTGAAGCAATTTTAATGGTAATTTTATGGTGCGCTGCTTGGAAATAATTGCTGTCAAAAACGCAACAACAATTGAAGAAGAAGAGCTTTTTGGGACTATGACCACACTGCATGCTACGTCCTCACACATTCCACACACAAACCAGATGCACTTCATTGTGTCAGTCCAGGGATATGTGGTCTCAAAACTAGGAGGGTTTCACGCTAAGTTACGAGAAAGCCACAACTATTTGTTAATCATGTAATTCCTGTCATTGTGGTTTTAGAAAAACTATCCCCGGATACAACAACTGTGCAAAATTCTCTTCACCTGCCTCTAACATTACAAATCACATACACAATTGCAATGAGCAATTATTTTCAGGGGCCATGGTCCATTCAGTACCTCCGAGAGTCAGTACCTTCAAGTCTGAGGCCATGGTTGGATTGAGGTTTGGTGTGGCGTTAGCAGTGATGCATGTGCTCTACCGGACTGTTGTGGTGAAGAGCAATCTGAGCCAGAAGGCAACGCTCTTGATTTACTAGTCCATCTGCATGCTGACCCTCACCTTTGGTCGCGAGCTTTGGGTAGTGAGTTAAAGAATGAGATCATGGATACAAACGTGAGAAATGAGCTTCCTTCACAGGGTGGCAGGGCTCAGCCTTAGAGATAGGGTGAGAAGCTCAGACGGCCGGAGGGAGTTTGGCGTAAAGCCGTTGCTCCTTTGCATCGAAAGGGGGCAGCTGAAGTGGTCCGGGCATCTGAAAAGGATGCCTCCTGGACGCCTCCCTTTAGAGGTTATCCCAATACGTCCAACTGGTAGAAGGCCCCAGGGTAGAACCAGAACACGCTGAAGAGTTTATATATCTCGTTTGGTCTGAGATCACCTCGGGGTCCCGCAGGAATAACTGGAACACTTGCAGGGAGAGGGACGCCTGGAATACCCTGCTGCCCCCAAAACCTGGCCCCGGATAAGAAGAAGATAGTGGCTGGATGCTCCATTCCTCATATTTTGGCGAGCCAAACATATTGCATTTCCCCAACCATCTAATATATGACCTGTTTGAAACAACAAAAAAGGGCAAGGACTTCACAGCAAATCAACCACCAAAGGTTTTACCGACTGCCCTTACAAGCTGCAGTGCTCATTAAACCCCTTAAGAACACCATACTGATGGATAAGCACTTCTTGAAGTCGAACATGTAGTTTGTTCTGTGGCTAATCCTAAAGCAAGGACCACGGGGACAATAAAATGCAGACAGTGTGTATTGGGTCATATATGTGCTCAGCAAATTTCATGGCAACCTGCTGATTCGATTTAGGTATGCAGTGGGCAAAAATATCACTCGTTATCTCACGAGTGCTCATGAGGACTATTTGCAGTTTCTGTATACATTTGAGATTATACATGAAAAAAGCGCATCAATGGATGATAGGGTTGACTATCTAAAGGTAATCCAGTGATCGTGTTTAATATATTAGTATCTCGACCTCCGCTGCATAAATTGTAATACTTTTTTATGGCGTGAATACCTAATTTAGGTGAAGCTCCAAAAGCATCCTACACTGCTAACCATAATGTTATTTTTGTTTCCCTTGCTTCCTGGAAGACACATCTTTCAAACTCCCGGCCCCAATTGTAAAGTATGCTCGCTGATAACAGTTGTAGTCTCCAAGCCAAGCAAAGATCATCAGGGTTTATTTTCTCAGATTCGTCAAAGCTCCTCCGGACTTCACAGGCTGAGTAGTACTACCCATGACGTTTAGTGTGCAAAATTGGTGACGTTTCCCTTTAAGAGTATTTAATGCAAATCTCGCTATTACAGCTGCTTCTTTGGTTGGTTGCACAACATTGGGTTTCTTATCCATGACACTGTAATAATGTAGCATACCAGAAGTAAATTGTCAATCAATACATTCTCTCCTTGAGGATTCTAATCCATTTTTGGGGGATCAACAGTGGACTGTAATCCCCTGGGAAGGAGACAGCTTCCATTGCCTGGGAACTTCTTCCTAAAGTAGCCTTAGCCTCCAACGGGGTCATGTTTAGAGAGCTTTAAATATAAACACCCTGCCTTTTCCCTTGCATTTATTTCAGAAAACTATTCCCAATGCTGCTGTTGGCTTGAAATTAAATATTAAGTCTTTGTCCAAGAATACAGGCCGCTTTGCCCTGGGAGTTGAATTCTATGCCTACACTAGACAATTTCTCTCCTGCACCACTTGACAAGTGCTCAACCATGAACATTTTTGAGAGACTACAACACTGGGAAATGTTCAACTGAATAGTTAAACTGCAGAATTAAAAAACGGAAGCATCATTGAGTGTCTAACATTAAAAGCTTGGGATACGTATTGATCTAGAATGGTAATTAAAGGGCCATACCAGGATTTTAAGTGTCACTCAATTTACAACCAATTTAACATACCTGGTGAGTATTTTAATTAATCAGTCAGAAGAAAACAGCCTTACCCTAAAATTGTTTACATTTGTTGTGTTCATATCTGAAATGTGAGGATTGGCTTCTTTTGTCTGTTTTATATTAGTGAAAATTTAATATATTTGTGTTTTGAACTATTGATTGTGCAAAACAAGCAATTTGAGAGAAAATTGGGATGGGCTTTTTTTTTAATACTATTTTTTAAAATGTTTATAGAATAACTATTAAATGCAAAGAAATGTACATATTTATCAATAATGGAAATAAACTTTAGAAGCATTCCAAAATGACTGCAATGCCCGTCACCAACCCTATAATTGGTACTGCAAAAAGCATTTTCATTTCATGCACATAATTGAGTCAAACACAGCACTTGGTGTCTCCTCTGAAAGCCTACAGGTGGTAGATGATAAGGCAAAGCTACTTCATGAACAGTTTGAACATCAACATCTGTCAGTCTGCCTCGGCAGCATCCATTAAACGCCGTCTCTAAGCTCTCCTCTGTCTCGCTGCGACTTAAACTAGGACATTGGAGAATGGAAGATGCCATCGGCCCGCGTTCCATTCAGGTGAAACGTCAATTATTTCATCATAATTATCCCTCGCTCCAAGAAGACACAAAGCGCCGCCACACCTTGCATGACTGCAAGCGGCAAAACGAGACAGCTGAGAGTCATCCTCAGTTTATCTCAGATGAAGTCTTGGAAAAATGCATAACATGGGGCTGCTGGCTGTCACATGTGTTGGCTTCTATATGCAAATACAACCTGTCACTAAGAAAGACAAAATCCAACTCCCGGAAACGCTACTGTTACAGCACGGTACTCAAAATGTTTTTTTTCTATATAATCTTGCCATTAGGCTGCAATTACACCAAATCAGGTGTTTAGTGCATGGGTTATGCGTCGGCTTGTGAGTGTCACTTATTAATGGCCAATTTAACGCCCATCGACTGCACAACGATTGTAGACTTTTGTTCACTCGTGGCTGGGTTGTACCGTTGTCCATCATAGGTTATGCGATTGGTCGCAGCAGCGGGGGGCGTTGGGTTGCGTTTCTCCAAAAGTTGATCATGTTTCAACTTCTCGCCGCAGGCTGGTGGTTTTCCTTTTTGAGCACCCCCTGCGGTCCCCACCACCGAAGCTGAAACGCCCGATTTGGTGCGAACGCAGCCTTAAATGTCAGTTTGTGCAAAATTACAATGACAGCAAGTGCTATCTTCTTCTGGTTTTATTTATCTATGCTTGGATGGGTCCATCGCTCAGATTTCTGCGCCGAGTTTCCATAAATTGTAGATAAGACCATATTGTCTGTTTTCATTTGAACTGCTTTCTATCAAATAAATGATCCCTTTGGAAACAGTTGACCATAAGGTTTTATGAATTTATCCAAAGTTTTGAGACCATGGTTTCTAAAATGACATGTTGCTGTACAATACAACTTTGCAACGCTGTGATCACCACATATTTAATGCAAATCGTCCGTATGGTGTGGGTGGAAAAATAAACTTTAGACTGATGTAAAATTAACACCATCTGGAAGTCAGTAAGGAATCTTTAATTCATAATTTACGCAAACTGACCCATTATAACCAGCTGCATTAAATTCAGAGCTGTAAAGATTGGAGACACTTAGATTAGATTAGAAATTAGATAGATACTTAGATAGATTAGATACAGTGAACACATGTAGCACAACAATAAGGGAGCATTCATTACATTTTTATTTTTTATTATTTTTCTCTGTGTATGTAATTTATTGTCCCTAGGGTCACATTGTTTTTTATGCTTTTAAATGTCTGCTCTGTTAAGCACTTTGTGATGTTATGTCTGTGAAAAGCGCTCTATAAATACAATTAATTCATTCATTCATTTCAATTTGACATGTGCTTATCTACTGAAAAGCAGGAGCAACCTTTAAACAAGATCCTGCCACTATGACTATTGCCAAATCACCAAACCCAAACCTTCTTGTTGGGATGAAAACATCCCAGACTTGACAGTTATGACCCGCATCTCTCATTTCTATAATGTATTAGCATTGTGCATAACTAAATATCGAATGAGCCACCACTCAATTTAGATGTCTCAGATTAATATTTATGAAATTGGCTTACACACTGGAGAGTTTCTGCCTGCTGAATGTTAAAGTGACTGTGTACCTACTTAGTCTTTTGATGATAGGCCAACAGCAATTTCACTAGTCATCTAAACTTATACTGTGAGTGAAACTCATGTTCATATGATTTGCAACTTTGTTTGGTTTCATGTTTGTAGTTGTTTTAAGCAAAACCAAGATCTTTTTTTACTAAACCTAACCAAGTAGTTTTGTTGCCTGGAGCTAAACCCTTAGGCTAACTTGTCTCTGGTGGGTGTACATTCTCAAAAGGTAGAATGCAGCAGAGAGATGGCCAAAAAGAAGTGTTCTGTGTATATGTTTGTGTCGTTTCCTAGCTTATTTTCAAAAAGCAGGATCATTTGACAGCAGACCAGTGTTGCAGAGCATCACATGAAATGTGTCACATAGTGCTTTTCATATATAGATGATAGATATAAAGACATAAGATTATAGGTTGACATTGTGTAGGAAATCTAACACTGGACAATAAAGGCCTTCTTGCTATTGCAGAATTTAATCTCTTTTCATACTCTCCTCTTTTCCTTGATATCATGGGCTACATTTGCAAAGAAATACAAAATTACAAGTAAGGGTAATTTTCCCCGTCACGGTCTGAGGCCCACTAATATCCCTCAAACTCATAGACGTCTGAATTATAACTGAGCCAAATGTACCATAAAATACTCATTTCAAAGTAAACTCCAAACTGAGCATCCACCAAAAATTAGTTATTTCTGAGGGTGTGAAAATGCATACTGACAAAATGTCATACAATATGGCCTATGCTGATGTTTTATGGGCCAAACACTGGATAATGTGAAGTAGGCCAATCATGCTGAAGCTCAACATCAGTTATGGCACTGACCTTTTCCTATAATTGCAGCAAAGGAGTGCGACTCATTTCATTAGGCCTGCAATATCAAACCGTTTGGATATTTTACACTTAGTAGTGTGATTTGTGAATGATTGCTCGGTTCCTGCGAATGTAAAGGTCAGCGCTGAGGCCAGGCTCTTTTTGGAAATAAAGTGCCTGGCCAAGCAAAGGAAACAAGACAGCAATCAGAATGTTAATAGTAGAGTGAAGCACTGCGGCAGGCACTGAGACAGTCTGAGTGTTTGGATGTAGCAGCCGGGTCGGTCTGGGCATGAACTGGAGCAGTTGAAGAGTAAGATGACGAGAGTTGACACGACTGGCCCTTCCATAACCTTGGCTTCCTAGTGTAGTGGACCAATCCATAAAACACTTCCTGTCCTGAGAATCTCTGAAGAAAACGAAGGGGTCAAGAAGATAGTTGGCAATGTCCGTGCAATTTGTATGAGGTATTGTACACTCAGCACACTACAAATGCCAACAGCAGACAAAATTGGAAGGAGATGTGCGATAGATTGTGCGCTCGCTACAAAAACTGGTGTCAAACACCACCAGAGCAGACAAGCCTCAACATGGAACCCTCAAGGAGAGCGGGAAAGAGGCCTGCCAAGAAACACCCGGCGACAGGATCTCCAGCCAGACATTAAGAGACTGGGATACACCTGGTATCAGATAGAAAAGAAGGCAAATTACTCTGGAGGTCCCTGGTTGACTGCCTAGACTCCGGGAGGGGTGTCACGTGTAAGCGATTGTACACTCAATATTTTTGTGTTTTTTTCTGCCAGGTTGACAGCCAAAGCACCGTCTTCTGTTCGAACTATAATGCTACTAGGCTGGACAATAAACTGAAGTTATAGAATTACCAACATTATGTTATGAGAGGGTCAAATAACCAATCAGACAAATATACATTTGGCCCTACTCTCTGTGAAATAGTTGACACGTAACAAGAGTTGACAATTTTCCTTTTTTTGCCCATGATTTCAATGAAAAAGCTAGCATTGCAAACATGTCATTTTCTTCATCGGGGTGACCTGACATGTCTACATATATTTGAGTTAGAATCATAAAAGAATAGTAAACCATAACAATGTATCCAACTTAACGCCACTGAGAGAAATTACATCTTGTCATGCTGGTTTTGGGACAAACCGCTTTTTGGTTGCAGGGCACTGTTCTATCAGTAACATAGTTGACAGAACTTTTGCGGGCATATTGATACATTTAGATATGTATATGTAAATGTGGACCTCAATTAAAAAACTGAAGTATTTCAAGATTTTAAATAAATAAGTAGATTCGAAACACACACTTAAATGGTGTTAAATCATTCATTTGAGGTCAAGGCCTCATTTAAAAAATGCAGACAGCAAAAACTGTCAATTCAGAAAAATTATGACAATTTCAAGCTAAATGGAACAAAGTGTACATAACATGTTTGTCTGATTGTATGAATGTGCGCTCAGCAACACAGAAAAAACTAATGTGATAAGCAGCTGTCAGTGAGAGAGTTGGAGGCTAAAATCTTCTGACCCGTGAATCAGGAGATGATGCGATTTCAGAGAGATTATGGAAATTGGTTACCAAAGCAATACTTCGCATTATCACGTCAACATTGTCAGCACTAAGAGGTTCAGCATTAAGCCATCCTCTCTGCACAGGCAAGTGTTTGTCTAGTGTGTCAGGGAAATTGAAATGTTTGTGCGGCCGGTGTTTTCTTTCGATTACATCCGTGGAGTCTAGACACAGCAATTTAACTGCGTTGTTTGACCATTGAAAGTTAATAGTGTAGTCACACATTTCTTATTTAGATGTTAAAATGTGAACGGCAGTGTGTTTGTGTGAAATGCATGTTTCTGCATAAAACATCAAAATATGACTGTAAAGCCAAGCTGCTCCGCATCACAGCATCTGCTCAGTGTAGCCTAAGGGGAGTCATTTGAAAGTTGCTAACACCAGTGTTTGTTGGCGTTGTGGGAGAACTTACACTGGTGTGGAAATTGTCCCACTGCAACAAGGCAACAAAAAGAGAACATACAAACGAGTGACTCCATCCATGCTAAGAGTGATCCGGCTGTAGCCAACCGACAGTTATACGTCCCCTGGAACCAAGAGGTCAGGTGTGTGAATCAGTGTTTGTGACCAAATGTCAACACAAACAATATCAAAAATCACCCCCAAAAATGCATTCAGCCAAACCTTTTCCTTGACAAATTGCTCTTGCGTTCCAGGGATACTAAGGTAATGACTACTGACCGATCATCACATGCTCTGCTCTGTTCAAGGCATGCTAGACCAGCTTGGCATTTGGCTCTCAAAGCAAGTCAAACATTTTGTTCAGCAGAAGCCGACTCAAGAATAGTTTCTACTGCTTTGCAAGAGGGAACCTATAATAAACTACCCCTACCGTGCTGTGATTTAAATCTGCTGCACTGTACTTTGCTCTACTTAAGTTGGCCCCAAACAAAACATGCTTTTCAGAGTCCCATCGCTTCCTCTGCATGCTGAGGAGCTTTGCTGACCGTTTCTCAAAATATAGCTATCAGAGTATTTCTTAGAAATATCACCAAAACAGGGACAATGGATTTCTAAAAAGGCTTTAGTCGCTATAAATGTGCCTACAGGGCTACGCTTGATGATAGAGTCTGCAAGTCTGACTCTCAGAACTAACTACATCTTTTTCAGTCAGTCTGATAACAGTGATGGACTCTCTGCCGGATGAATTTTACAGCTTCTGTTCCCATCCTGTTGATTCATTCAGACCACCTTGCTCAGGCATCACTCAGCCAATGATTTTGTTTGCATGCACAGACCAACATTCTAAAACTAAGTGTGTGTATTTCAGTACCGAGAACATTGATTCTTTTTAGGGTTATCATTTCTTCCTGCCATGACTGAATAATCACAGCAGATGTTGGTCAAACACTTCATACGTTTTGGAGAGAAACAAAAAGAAAACAGGTGGTGAGGATCTTCTTTTTACATTGTTTTACTGCTAATTGTACTTTATCTAAATGCTCCTTCCATTACTGCCTGACAACTCATTGACCCATCATGTTGGCCATCAGCAGGGCATGAGCGTGAAGGCCCGAGCTGAGCTTGACGCCTGTTGAACGAGTACAGCAGAACAATTTTTTCCCTGAATGGTTCCACTGTTAAGCAGTGGATTGGAAAATCCGCTGACCCTTAGGTTTCCAGCCTCTGGCAACAGGGTCCAGGGGCCAGACACCCCCTGTGCTTAGGCTTAAACAAAGAGCTAGGATGACGGCTGGAACTGGAGCATGCTAAGAAACAATGCATGCGTCCTGACCTCCAAGACCTTGCCATGCCTCCTCCTCCTTCATTCTACCAAAGGGTCCTTCTTGCCTTTTTTTTCTCCCCCGGTTTTGTGATTTCTCCCACAGCATGACTGGGGTTCATTATTTCCTCTTGAGATGATTATTATGAACGTACTGCAATATCCAGTCGTGAGTTTGCTGAAGTACTAGTGTTCTTTTACGTTATCCTTTATATTCACGCCCATATCGAGTAAACTGCAGAAACATTTCCAATTTTGGCATTGCATGTCATGACAACATTGTGGTATGGCTTTCCACTGGCTACAAATAGGTTCAACTTCATTCACCAGTAAAATGAACTCTGACTACAGTGTGACAACATTGTCTCGATGTAACAGGTCTGCCATTGGCCGCATATGTCAAGCGGCATTCTTACTCCCGACTCGTCAAATACCGAAAGTTTATCAGTGCCCCTCGGCATCCGGTACCGATGCACCCTCTCGCAAATGCCTAAGCCTCACTTCCTGCGAAGACGGAAGTTTAAGCAAAGGTGGCACCTGCCCATCAGGACTAAAGTAATTGACATTCACACCCATTCATACACAAATGACACAGCCATGGGGAGCAATTTGGGGTAAAGTGTCTTGCCCAAGGACACACCTGGACACACATGGACTGGAGGAGTGCTCTACCTCTGAGGCCTCGTTATTGGTTTGGACTTTAGAGAAATATAAATAAGTCTTTCTTTAGCACTGACACAGCGCTGTGGGGACAGGTCTGGCTATTAGAGACTAAAGTGTTACAGTAAGTTCTTCACATCATATGGGATGCAGAGATGGGAAAGGTTGTCTTGATGATGTCGATTATGTTATTACAGCTTCAATATTCCTAAAGTACCAATGTTTTTGCTCAGATTTTACCCTTTTAAAAAAATGCATCACTGATAGAAATTTCATATCTGGCTATTATTTGCTCCATGAATGTATGCTAATGCCTAATGACATTTTCCTAATTGTAGCTTATTGTTTTCAAATTATACTTCCAAAATGTAATCTGCTTCTGCACTTTTGGCAGAAGAAGACGGGGCCATAAAACCACCAATTACAAACCATTTACTTCAGTTTATGTTGACAGGGAAATTACAAGGTGATTTATGACTTTCAATCACACAGATGCATAATCATGTTACCCGTGAAAACATATTAATTGTGTTTACAGGTGCATTGAACCTTTCCTTTGCAAAGATTGTGAGATTACGCAGATACACACGACAAGATTACAGAAAGAAAAGGGAGGAAAATCCATCACCAGACAAAAATAGGAGCCAAGTTAAGTCACTCGGGGGTTTGCTTCAAATACTGCCGTGAGCCCTTTCTCCTGACTTAATTAATTTCTGAAATACTTCGATGATTGCACTATAACATTTAAGAGCAACAGATGATTCAGTTTAACGAGTGGCATTGTTAACCGGTGACATTAAGCCTAATGCATCTGTGGTTGGTCGGAGTAGGTCCCTCGTTAAACCGAAACACCGGCGGCCTCTACGGCTGCAAGCTATTGGACGTCTTGACTTCCAATTGAAAGATACAAACTGCTTGTATTTGTAGCGCCCATTTTAAAACGCATTGACCTCAAACCGCTGAGTCTACGGCATGGTATTTGACATTCTGTCCATGAAATGTACAGCTAGGTCTCTCCACCAAATACATGTATATATCTGGCCACTTAATAGTGGGGCCACTTGCTAATGTATTCTACTCACTAATAGCATATTGATCTGGAAAGTAAATTTGTTTAGTTTGCATTTACGATCCTTGACAAACTATTGCAGTCCGGCGTACTAACTTTGCTAAACGCGTGTGCACACTTGCATATGTCATTGTTTTAAAGATTTATTTTTTTAGATTTTTTTATTTTTATTTTTTTTACAAAAAATTAAAAGTTAGATGTGAAAATAAAAATATCCCCATGGTTGAAATTATGAGATGAGCCATTTGCGGCGCCGGTCTCGCCGGGGGCTATTTTGTGTTCATTCGCACTGGATGCGCCGGAGAGGGGGCGTGGCTTATCGCCCTGAAAGCCTGTCCGCCATTAACCATGGAAAAAATAACCTCTATTTCTGCTAAGTAGGTGTTGAGGAAGTCACAGATATCCCGGGAAACTAAACTAAATATGTTAGGAGTAGTTACATTTACACCGTCTTACATTTACAACCAGCCCTTTGAGGGCGACCGTGATGCTGATGTGGCCCCAGAGTGAAAATGAGTTTGACACCCCTGGTCTATATATATATATATATATATATATATATATATATATATATATATATATATATATATATACACACATACCTAATTATTGTTGTGAATTATGGCAAAAACATGGTTGATTGGGTGGGCAGAGTGAAAAAGGACGGCATGCAGCAAAAGGCCGTAGGTCAGGTTTGAACCCAGGCCACTGCAGTAACAGTCCTTGTACATGGGGCGCCCGCTCTGCTAGGTGCAACAGTATGTATTATAGTTTTCTCCTCTGCCACTGCCGGGGTCTCAGGGAAGACCTATAGCCAGCAGCCTTTGTAGATGAAAGGTGAGGAAGACATTGATAAGTGGGCATGTCCACATCCTTTTAGGTGTTAACTTGTGTATCTCATGGATTGCCCTTGCAGTGTTTGAGGGAAAGGCCGGAGCATGAGGATTTTCGTTTTTTTTTTCAGTTTACTTGGGGAATACTGCAAGCAAACTGGCTGGCAGAGGATCCGGCTATCGAAACCCACAGATTGGTTTATCATTGACACAACTGAGCAGCAACTGAAGTCAAGCTGCAGCGAAAGTAGCTGCTGGAAAATGTAATGGATTTAAGAAACATCTATCCTCCAGTGATCTGACCCCTAAAAAATTAAAAGTTTGGGCAAACTGCGAGGGAAGTAGAGGATGAGCTGCGTCGCTGCTCTGTCACTGACTGTGTCTCTGTTGACAGATCTTTATGAACAACCCAAGGACCGTTTGGGAAAAGAACTACCAACTGTTGACTACAGAATTTGGTGGTGGGCATTTCAAAGCGGTGCCCATTCAGACTTTTTTGCAAATTTTCAATAATATTTTTTGGGGATCTAACTTTTGTGATATTACACTTTTTCTTCTGCATTGGTGAAAGACCCAAGTATGTATTTGTTCTATCAAAACACCTGAGTACTAGTACATGTTTGTACTGGCCAAAATGTCCTCAAACTGTGATAATATACACATTTAAACTTTTCCTTTTCTAAATCACTCAAGATACCGTTGTACATGTCCCACCTGAAACGAGAAGTCAACGTTGATTTATTTGTTATGTAAATGCTGTATTAAGTAACGGCACTTCAGGAGTTATTTTAACCCAAACCAAAATCTTATCCTAAACCTAAATAGGTAGTTCTGTTGCTTCAAACTAATCATTTTGTTTCCTGTGGAGACAAAAGTTAATTTTGAAAAGACTAAGCATGTAATGAGCAGAAATTGAAAGGTGTTGCTGGACTTGAAGTAATTTTATCGTAAGATATCATCCGCTCAGAGTAAGACTTCACCCTTGTCCGATGTGGGGATCAGGTGTTTCGCTTTAAAGAAAAACAGAGAAATTACATTAACAGGGAATGCTTGAAAAGATCGAAAATTACAGATTTCCATTCTGTACTCTTCAGAATGCGTCAACAAGCAGGTACCCAATGTTCTCTCCGACATAATGCTGCCACAGAAGTTATAACCCTCTCGTTTATTTTCTTTCAAGTCAACGGGTCATTTACAGCTCGCAATTTGTTCAGTGCCTTCCCCGTAACATGTACAAGAGCAGCAGGAATCCCATTAGCAAGTCAACCATTACGGACAGCAATAGTGAGCTTTCTTCTATTGGAGATAATAGCATGGCTGTGGTTGTACTTTCCTGATGATATGAATTTCCAAAAGCCTCACTGTAAAGCACTCACTCAGCTGCCTCCAAATAAATGACTGAAGGAAACAGAAAATGGAGTTTTTAAAGGCTTTTCTCACAGAACCTTGTGCTGGATTTCAAACGACTGCCAGGTGTATGCGATATTGTACTCTGGTGGGGCACAAACGTTAACTTAAGGTTTGAAAAACTCAGCTTCTAGTAATGTCTTCTCTGTAGATGTGCTGCTAGACCTCATCATTCATGCTGTTTTTTTTTTGCGTGGCTGTAATTGTTTGAAGGGGTGCAAACAAGCTAAATTTTGTTCGCAATAAAAAAATAAAAGTTCTTGGACATTATATTACAAGGAGCTACCTTTTCACTTTGTGTAGTCATATAATTTATGGGCTGTGCTTTCAAAACGTAAGTGGTACTGAGTCATGTTCCTCAAGGAGGCTGCAAAAAAATGATAATTTTCTTCCACAGTGATGCATCATTTTCAAGCCTTTTTTCCCCCGGCACACTCAATTTTTTATGACGGGAGTTCTAGATATCATTAACAACAAAAGATACAGATGAAACATCTCTTCCACCTTCTTTGTAAGTCACCTGGGAAGGACTAGTTTACGACACAAAATACTGCACTTAGCCAAATGAATTTGACTCCCCCAGGTAAAAATCAATATATTTGTTATAAACATGCAACTGCTTATAGAGTTAGTATTGTGGGCGATTTCAACACATTATAGGTCTCCTAACCATGCAGGGAACAGAGAAATGTGTGTTGTGCAGACATCTTGGGTGCACAAGATAATAACGTCTGCATATAATGTTTGAAAAGGACAACAAAAGATCGATATCTTGTGTGTACAAGACAATAACTTGTGCACGCCCGATAACAAAAATGCAGTGTTTCTCAACTTTCAGAGCTCCGTAGCTTTGCCAGGTTGTCAGGTTAAGAACTATTTTTCACACGTGGGAGTCGTCATCCCATATCTAATAGATCTGTGGTTATTATGCAAACCATTTTGCCCGATATGTTCACATTTGTTCATTTAATATTCTGCCTCCTACTTCCCACTCCACTGCGCCATATTGCCTGCTTTGATAATGCAACAGATGTTACTGCATTAAATGACCAGTGCAGAAAAGCAAATCGGGGTGCGTTAAGCTATGCAACGTTATGTTTACCTATAGTACGGCTTCATTCAAAAATATCTGGTGATGACCATTCAAAACCTTGTGGATTTATATATTTACTTAAACGTTCAACTGCAACATCTGGGATGTCTGTTACATATATAAAGCCTTCAAAAGCCAATAGTCCCCTGAGGGTTTTTTCATTCCACTTCACTGGACCGAGACAGGAAGGAGTTGCATAAGACTCCAACTGGACAAATTAATCTGTTCCTGTTTTTGAGGCTGCCATCAGAGACATTAATCCGGATGCATGCGGTTGCTCTCCAGTTTAATAACTACCCCGACAGTCACCGTGCTGTTTCGCCACTTGTTTTATTCCCTTTAAACAAGGCCTCACTCGTGTTTGCTTGTCATCCACACGATGCCAGTTGTTCCTCAGCTGTGTAGCCTGCCTCGTCATTTGCTTTCATTTCTCTCCGTTCCCCCTCTGTTGCTTGTATTTGCTCCATTGTTGTTTTACCTTTTTTTATTAAAGCTTTTTTTTAAGTTTGTTTGGATACCACTGTTCCGGATCACCGCTATGAAACAAAATGCATTTTCCTCATTGTCTTGCCCGGCTAATCTTCAGCCCTTAATACAAACATTTTTGATTGTTTGTCTGACTTTGGTTGAATCTCATTTAATACCGTTGTAATATGGTTATACACGAGTGCACCGGGAGGTAGTCTGGCAGAATATCACCCTCATTTGCTTTCAAGACAAAGACGGCACAGTGAAAACACAGTGTTGCCAGGGGCAACAAGCCATGGTTCATTTCAAGATGGTCAGGTGTTTTGTTTTTTCCCCAGTTTTTTTTCCTCCACCTTGACCCCACACGCTGTCCTCGTTCCCCACTAAACGCTTTTGTTGACAGAAGAGTGAATGAACCTGCTCGAGCTGTGGGCAGAAAACCTCAAAGTTGGTAAAGCAGTGGGTGTTGCTGCACACAAGTGGCTGAATAGCCAAGGTCCTCCTCTCCGGGCTACAGAGGAGCCGCAGAGCTCCATCAACACGTGCGTCTCCGACACGACGGCGCACATTTTCTGACTGCCTTTTGATGACCAAGGACATCGGCTAACCTTCTTATTTGACCCTTTGTACAGCGCTGCTTTTCATACGCCACATCAGAGCGGGGCCTCCGGGATGTTGATTCATCTCAGCGAACAAAGCAGATGGACAGATGCAATGAAATACTTATTTTCAGGTTTAAACTTCCGTCAGAGGGACCACTGAACGCCCACACGAACGCCATCAAGCGCACTGAAAATGCATGGAGGAAACTTGAACACTAGAAGTTCCACTTCATATCTACCCAAACAATGGGAGCTGGCCTTGAATCCGCTCGCGAATTCCGAAGCAGGCCGAGATAATTGACACTTTCGGTGTCTCTGAAGGTGTTCATGTAGACCTGGGTGCTGCCAAAACATACTTTGTCATTGCTGATTTAGCTCATTTTGTAGCATCTCAGTGTTGTCATGGTTCATTACCTTTGGCATCTGCTGCTGACTTTGACCTTCAGATGAAAAAAAAGGCAGCTTAAATCAAAATAAAGTTTGAAAACTACGAGATGACCATTCATCCGTAGATATAATCAGATTGTTTTCAACTATAAAAGGAGAATATTTTGCAAACTATCTCAAATATATCATATTATGATCCTTATTGACACTTTGACCTGCTGGTCACTGCAGACTTCTTTAGTTTCACTACTCTAAAAGCTAAAAGTTTGTCCTATGAAACACATTTTTCATACCAAAAAGAAACTTGAACGGGAAAGACACAGATCTATTTTTGTTTTACACAATGTGCAAAACGAAAAATAATCAGTTCCTGTTTTTCAGATGGCATGATTTTCATGGCTTTTGAGAAGAAATAAACATTTTGCTACATGGTTGTTTCTGACAGTAGTTTATACTCCTTATACGTTGCTGGGGGTGAGGGTTCATTTCACCCTAGAAGAGCCGTTGGCCAAGAAACACCTTTTTGAAAACGGAAAACATTTTAAAAACCGAGCAAGGCCTCGCATTATATAATATATTTTCTGGTATTTTAAGACGTCCAAGATGTTGATCTACCTGATGTGGGGCACCAGCACATTCTCGCGTCCTCTTGTTAGAACAGGAAATGGAGCGATTTGAATGACAACAGCTATGACATAATCTACATTCATTAGAAAGTGGCGGTATCTGTATTTCCTCTGGGCAAAACTCAAGAGGTGCTGGTGCTCAATTCAAGAACTGCCAAAACTATTGGCATTGAATAGTTTATTAGAAAAATTTGAATCTGAATAATCTGTATCAATGTCAGAAATCCCAGATTGCTTCATTTTCGGCGGAAGCGGAATAATTTGCGTCGGTCTCTGGAGCAGCAGGGTCTGGTGTGCCAAGTCTGGCTGCCATCCCAGTTTGCATTCGCAGCCATGTAAGAGCAGAGGAACAACTGGGGATGAAGGGGGTGGGGGGGTGGCTGCTCGGAGAGGTTGCGTGCTTGAATTAGTGCAGGTTCCCATCAGCGCCGCAGCGTGCTGCCACACACGCACAGCACGATGACGGCCGGAACAACACGCCTCACACACGCAAGCTCCGCTGACACAAACATTGGCACGGTATCACAGCATCCCCAAGCTGAACGCTTTTTTCATTTTTTAATGGACACATTTAGACATATAGCATGCACACAAGGCACGCAAGTCAGGAAACGGCATCTCTGCATTTGCTCTCACCCACAGCTCTTCTCCCTCCGAGCAGGGTAAATGCAGAGGAACTGTTACGTAACTCCAGCTGTTTCAACCGTTCCGTTAATACTCAAGAGGAAGTCTGCGTGCACATCTCAGCTCAACGCCTTCCACCCTGGCAGAGAGCGACAGCCCTGGGCCCGCAGCTATACTGTCACCGCTTTCTACAAAAGCCTTCGTTCAATTTGCTGCCACGTCGACTTCATGAATATTCCCGTGGTGACGGAAAGGCCCGGTGACGACGTGGCCGTACTGAGGTAGCTTCACCATTGTGTAAAAACACCGGCAAAGCGGAGGGAAGTCCAAATCAATGGGGATGACATTTGAATAGATTGTTAGAGCACGACATCAGTTAAGCTAATTAATAGGAGGTTCACATTTGCACTGCAACAAATGATTGGTAAAAAAGCGGAAAAAAAAGAGAAGGGAAATTGGCTCAAAGAGGACGTCTCTTGAAAAATGAATACATCCTTTATTGTACTCCCCTCACTTACTTTTTTCCCTCCTGTACATACATTATATCATATACTATATCAATTGTTTGGGTGCAAAGTCAATGTGCTGGGGAATATGTGGATATACTACACATTTATGACTACACAGGCTTTTAATGTGCTTACCAACACGTTCTCACTTCCAACAAGACATACAAACGCTTGGTGAGCCCTAAGCTTCAAACTCTGACGCTCTACTCCTCCAGTGTCAGACATAGACACATCACGGACAGCCTGTCAGTTTTCGCTCTTTACATACATCGTCTCTTTTCAAAATAAACTTCCAACGTAGGCTTACTTAGTTTTTAAGTTTACTTACGCAAGATAACGGCAAGAAAAGTACTTGGTTAGGCTTTGGAAAACATTGTGGTTTGGGTAGAAATATGTTTATGTTTTTTTGTTACGTAACTGTCGTTAGGTAAATTAAATCAATGTTGACATGATTTCACACAGGACATAAACAGCAGTCTCTTGGGTGAAAACGCTGTTTGTTTTGACCCCTCCTGCCTGCCCGACGCAGACTCTCTCGGTCTTTATACTCCGTCAGTCGCTCTGAGCTTCTAATAATGAAGAGAATGGGTTTATTTTAATGTAAAGAAAAGTGTACAGGGTAAAAGAGTAAGATAAATGCTGCAAGAAAGACATAATCTAGCATCACTTGATGTAGGAGTACCGGTATGTGAGCCTGGTTAAGATCTCTTAACAAATTCTTCGTTCAGTTGTTGACGAACAATTAACTCTTAATCATCAGGTTTGTACGACATTTAATCATGTTACTACCTCAATGGAAATTCAATTAACCGGACCTGATTTTCTTGCGCGTGTGCAAAAGAACGTAATGTAAGATGTAAAACCCACAGCCAGCTCCAGAGCCACATAGCATGAGGATAGCAATGCCACAATGCAAGAGAAATAGCAACACAGGGCTGAAAGTTGTTGTTTGCTTCGTGGCACAGCGCCGTATATCCGACGGGAGACTTTTAATTGACCTCATATACAGCAAAGTAAAGTGGATGATTAGTTGGCATCGATCGAAGTCCTCTCACGGCACCCAGTGACATTTCCTCCCTTATTTTATTTTTTTTTAAATGTTTTCCATCGCTTTGTTTTTCTTTTCTTTTCCTGTCAAGGCCCCACAGCTGAGTGAGCATGCAGCAGAGAGCTAATATCACCCCACTAATGCAACCCTTCATCTTCCAGCTCCACCCCTGCTTTTTTTTCGTGGCAGCAGTGCGGACTGTAAAAATTATGGATTTCCTTGCAAATGGAAATGGGGAAAATAAGCTGGTGAGAAAAAGACAAGGAACAGAGGCCCTGGTTGACTTGAGTGAGACAGGGGCCCCTGAAAGCTGAGGTCTTGGTTCTTTACAGATTAGAAGATCAGTCCTCCCAGCGCTTCCCCTCAGGGCCGAGCGAAAGGAGAGCGGTGGAGGGAAAGCTTTTATTCTGATGCAGTTCTGCCAGTGTTCCCATCCCAGAGCTACCGATGCTCAATCTCCTCTCCGAACCAGCTCCCAAAAAAAACAGGCTTTTCTGCTGTAATGCAGACTAAACCTCTAATTACAATTTTGGGCTTGAGTAGCAGAAGTCATAATTATGGTACCTCGTATTATGCAAATTAATTGACTGATTCCAAAGAATTAATTGCCTCTTGTCCCAAGTTTGATTAGCAAATGAGCATTTTCGGATTCTGTTTTGATTTGGTGTTTGGCTGTCTTGTCTTCTGGTGGAAAGAATGGACAACAGAAGGTGATGCAGATGCAACATGCCGGATGGATTTGAAATTGAATGGAATATTTACTCAAAACTACAACAGATGAGTCTTTTTGAAACACAGTGTCTGTGGATATCAGAGAGTTACATTCATTCATTTTTCTAAGTAAAATTAAAAAATTTAAAAAAATTAAAATGTATGGACAAATTTGTGCAGGATTTTAAGATTCTGCGATTTTCTTATATGAGAAATTTCTAGAAAGGTTGTCAATTGTTGAGGTGCTATTTGAATGGCTTACATCAGTTCATCAAAGGGCCACTATAGACAATCTTAAGAGGATAATGAATCAAGTCTACAGAAACCGTTTAGTTCTCCATCGCCAATATCCCCATTCCCTTTACGCAAAGCCAGGTCCAGAGATGAATGGCTTGCACAGAGCCCTGACCTCAACCCCATCCAACACATCTGTGTTGAACTTCGTCATGGACTGCGAGCCACAAAATCCAAATGTTTCAAAAAGGAGACTGGAGGCTGAGAAGCAGATTCATATTTATGGTTTTGAAATTGAGTTGTCAGCTATTAGCCCCATGCTCCACACCAATGCTGTGATGTGCCCACAGTATGTATTCAAATAGAGTTGTATCACCTCAGCCTCCTTGACATTTTCAAAGTTAGCCCGCCTCCAAGAAAGCGTGAAACGAGTGGTCCTAATCCCTGCCTTAGCTCCGCCTCAGTGCCTCCGGTTCATCTCAAGCAGGCTTCAAAACAAAGGCCTGGCAAATGAAATGCATGGGCATAGAGGCGGCGCACAATGTGGTCCACCTGAATGGACTGAAATGAACTAGTCTCGACAAAGCCAGCGGGATGAGAAAGGGTCCCGTCAAAGCTCTGAGGCCTGATTTCCCGTAATAAATGAGAAACCCCTCGAAGCTGGAAAAGGCCAGACCCTTGACTTGTACCCACGAGGCACCTAAAAAAAAAAAAAAAAAAAATTAGACGCACGCTTTCCATTCTTCTCAGTCATTATCACTAGATTAGAACTGCAGCAAGAATTAACAGTCTAATTGGTTCTGTTAAACAGAGAGAGACAGGCATTATAAGAACTATTGAGCTGGATTCAATGAACTGCTTTCGTCAGTGTTTGAACCAGTGGACAAGGTCAGCGTTCAAAGTCTCAGTAATCATGCAGGTTGCAAAGTGAATAGGTAAGTGTCAGACCGAGGCAATCCAATCCACATCAGCATCCAGCCGTTGGGTTTGTTTTGCAATAAGCAATTGTCATTGGCAGGGCTAATTATGAGGGCAGCAGTTCCACTACAGGATACATTTCCGCACAACAGAACCCTAATTTTGTCTGTCAGGCATTTAAATTCTTCCTTCCTATAGAAGATAACAGGAGCATACGAATAGCAATTAAATGCTGCTCAACTTTGGCGAGATTACACTCCTGAGAAAGACAGCCAATAAGAGCAGGTTTATTGCCTCCGAGAAGGGAGAGGAGACAATGTGGTAGAAAACAAGGATGTTGCACCACCTGTATAAATCGTATAAAAGGAAGAGATTAAACCTCGGCAGTTTTGACACATATGCTCGACTCTAAAGTGAAATAAATTGTATCCAATTTTACACACGCACACACACTATATGTCCAAATTTGACTGATTGCTAAATAAGTTACAAAATAGCATAAAGTAAAGTATATACTGCAACTTCACAATGCCTCTCACAGCTGCAGCATTACACAAATGAAATCAATTTCAAAAAGGAGCAGCAGAAAGAGAAACACGTGTTCAAAGAAGAAGATCGGAGACGCAAGGACCAAAGACACATGATCACAACTAGAGATGTTCAGATGCAATGTTTTCCTTCTAGATACCGATTCCTGAACTTGCATATTGGCCGACACAGAGTACCGATCCCATAACGTTGTGACAAAAACTAAAATACATATTATTATTGTCTTTTAAAAGCTGTAAAATCCGATGGGGATGTGATATGATTGCGTTCATTGTGGTATGACCTGGTTAAACCCTTTGTGAACATGAACAGAAGAGAATGAATGCCGTAGATCTCTCTGCTGAGAGTTTCACACGTGCAGTACGGCTCGGGTAGCGAGTGACAGGTGTTGTTGTTCCTATGTGGCATAAATGAGCTGATCAATGATAGCGTGATATGGGATCCGTGCATTGGCTCGCCCACTCGCGGATACCCGATTGTGATCGTGTCGTGTTGTTGACACCTTACAGGCGACGGTGCACTGGGGTTATGAATGCAGCTGTACACAAATTTAGATGCAGCTCTACGAAAGTGCCCGGACAAATCAGATAGTGATTTCCACCCCCATCGCCACACAGCAATGTTGATATTGGATGAATCTGCAAAACGCCCCAATTATGTTCAGTGATTACGGTTGACATTTAACGGCAACATTGGAATTAATCTATTTAACATAGACAAATGTCACCACTTGCTGGTCCTCCAGAGGCTGTCCAGAATCACAGTCTTTTGTTTCAGCGCTCACTCAAGTCTGCTTTTTGGATAAAACTGAACGAAACAGCGTGAAAAATTGTTCACACTAAAGTACAGCTCAATAGTGAGCTGGCATTAACAGTCACACAGAAAAGCTGTCGGATGTCACTTCACGTCTCAACTTTTTTTATCACCAAACCACAACCACACGAGCACGAATACCGCATTTCTCTTGGACGATGTTAATCTCAGTGTTAGTTTTGGTTTCCTTGGAGATTTGGAGACGCTCTTACTCGTTTCACATACACTTCCCACACGCTTCGTGTTGCTGCTTACAGAGACGAACATTGTTATTCCTCAACAAGCAGGGCCTACCCGACGACTATATTTCACCAATCATTTACAAAATGCTGCTCAAAATTGGCTTTCAGCATGTTGTGACCCAGCCCAGTTGGCACAAGATAACTACAATGTGTTCTCAGTACAGAAAAAAAATCTTCTTGTGAAAGTTTGAGTGGAGTTGCGATCGGATTGAGAAATCATGCAACGTCAAAGGTTTTTAACTGCATTTACATAATAAAGCTCCTAGTTTCAATCGAATAGTTTTTGTGATAAAAAAAAAATCTGACATCATGTGTCATTCATATATAAGCAATGGCAGGAAATGAGATTCTACTGAGCATAGCCACCTTTATATTTGATAGGATTAAATTCCATCAGGCAGACAGCAGGGGAAGTGGAATGTGTATTACCTTCGACATACCCAACTCTTTCGCTTCTATTGTTCGTCCCCAACCTTGTGAAAAGAGGCAATTTGTCTAGGCATGAGCACAAAAGATGAGGAGTTCACTCACACAGATGGAAGTGACAGATTGCGGAATGAATTCCATGTCAAGTCCAAAACTGAACTGTGGGGCCTCGAGCATGCTACGTACCCTTAAACTTTCAAACAGACCGTTTTTTTTGCTTTTAGACACAATTGAATTTCAAATTTCGTAGACGTATTACACCAAGCAGTGATTTTCCTGTGTAAAATATGCTCAGAAATGTATGATGTATGATTACTCTCACACTCCTACGGAACATTTGTGCGCTGAAACGAAAGTTATTCGAGCAGACCTTGATTTCAGAGAGTTTTAAACTAGCCCAGCAGACTCCTTTGTTCCACACACACACAATGCATAGTGTTGTGCAATGCTGTGTATCCAATTTTAATGAGACCCCTCCCTGTTTTCACTTCTGCTCACATTTGCCGTTTTTCGCCGTTAATGCAACACTAAAAACGTCCTCCATATTTTCCTGTTGTCTTGACATATTTGGGATATACCGCATCACCAATTCCATCAGTAAAACAATTAAGTTGTGTCGTCTCATCAATCTGCTGCTCTGAGGTTCTCTATAGAAAATAAATACCGTCTCCACTCAATAACTCATTTTAAAATCAGGTCAACCGTGCCACTTTTTTGGTACTCATTCCCATGAAACTCAACACGAAAACCTCCTTGTGGATCAAAGGACACAATCCCTTGCTCCTCTCTGAGTAAGCTTGTAATGTTAAATATCTGCAGGAAGTGTTTCGACTGCTTGGACAGGATATTTTTGACTACCAGCTCTGAATGCCACTCACACCAATGTGAATCTATAACAACAGTTTTGATCCCTGAACAACTTTTCATTTTATTCAGCATACATATGAAATCCCTGTTTGAAATACTGCACTTAATACTGTTCTAGAGTAAAGCAGGATTCTACAGTACAGCACAGAACAAAAACACCGGCCTTATTTTAGGTAGTTACGGTGCTTGGTCCAACTGAACTGTATAAATATTGTTGATGTCACCTTCTACCTCTAACATGTAAGTAGCAAGTCAGTTGTTGAATGAAAAATTCAACATGATGCTGTGATGACATCAAAACAATGACTTTCTCATTGGTGTAATATTATCTGGATGTTCATGTCTGCTGATGTTTCACATTGAGCAAAAGCCAGTGTAGGTACAACAGCAATTTTACTCAGCACTTCACCTAAGGACTGTTTTTATGAGCACATAAATGCCGCCTTGGTTTCTGTGAATCAGAAATCCAGCTGCGAGATGGGAATACTGTAATCACCAGACCTCTGCTTTTAGTGGTCTTGGTGCATCCCCAGCTCCTGTTAGGTCTGGATCAATGCATGGTCAATCCCCTACCCTGAGAGGATGTATCGATTTGATTCCTCTGGCTGACCAACCTCTAATCTCTTGAAACGTCGTGGTGCTCCGACTGCTCTATGGAGACGCTGCATCCCCCCCCCCCCTGCCTGAGCCGAAAGCCTCGCGCGCACGGCACAAAAATACGACCATGTCAGAGAAATCTATTCACGGCTGCTTTGATAGTCGTGTAATGTGAAATGTGTTCGATATCAAATACACGGCCTCCCGCAGTTGGGGTTCAGGAGGCTGCTTGGAGTTCTCATCAAATAGATTTGTACACACAGAGAATGGTCCATCTTCTTCCAGCACCATGCAGATTTAATCAGGAAGGATTTAGTGTCGTTCCACTTCAAATTGAGGGAAAACCAAAAAAAAAGTAGTTTCCTTCCCAAAACTTTGTATGGAAGGGAAGCATTTCTGTGTGCTGATAACACTGCCTTACTGCCCTATGTCACTGAGCTAGATGTAGTACATTTGAACTAAATTAGGATTTATTGCTACTATTTGTGTTCTCATATTTCACAACCTTTTCAAGAGAGGTAACACATATACCCTACACATACCTAATCTTTAGTCTCATGAAGACCTTTCTCCCACTGAATGACAAGATTGAGTTAATGTCTTCTAATAGTCTCATAAGGAGCAATCTGAAAGCAGACACTATATGAGAGGGAGCATGCAGCATAGTGTTAATGAATGTGTACATAGCACTCCATTTGGTTTGAGAGGTGGGGGGGAAAGAAATGTAATTAGCAAGTGCTAAGCGTCACAGCTCACGCCATAGTTCTGTCAGCTGGGATAAGTTTACCATGGTGTGAACGAAGCCACAATGTCTTGGAGATGATTAATATTTGATGAAGGCTAAGTGCAGGGAGGGAACCATAAGGCTCGGTTTTTGCTGTTTGGGGAAGTGTGAGCAATTGTATGTGACTAGGAGAAAAGGTCAGCTTTCTTTGGCATCGGTGTAGGTCACCACAGAGAATTTCCCCATCTTTTGTTAATGGGTGCATTCACAACAAGCGTTTTTTGCAAAGGTTTATTTCAAACTTGCTGGGTTTATTTTCGGCTAATTTGGTCTCAAGTCTCATGCAAGGTTTTTTAAGGAGGGAAACGTTGAGCAATGGTAACCAGCAAGATATAGCGATAAAGCTCATTACACTTAGATAAAATCAATGGGGATTGGAATTAAGTTACCAATTAGGGGTAGGATTCAAAAGACAGCCTTCTTCAAATGGGACCATGTAAAGCAAGCCACACCTAAATACAAAAATGCACAAAATAACAGTTTCCGTACAATTATGACGATATAAAAAACCCAAAACAAATGTCTTTTACACTACATGCCCGAAAGAATGACACACCTGTCCCTTGTGTTTTTGCGACGCTATTTCTCATGGTTTAGAGTAGGCCCCTTAGTTCTTAGTTAAGGAGTAAAATATTAATATGCGTGCATGCAATGACATGTTAGAAAATAGCGTGCCTCATCCTTATCTAGCACCTATTGGAAGAACTGGAATGAAGAACTGGAGCGCTGACTGCAAGCCAGGCCTTATCGGCCAACATCAGTGGCCTACGTCTCTCAAGCTGTTGGCTGAATGGGAGCAAACCTTCAGCCAGGAGTACAAAGTCGTACGGGCTTCCCAGATGAATGGAGGCTGTTAAAGCAGCATATTCATGCCTGTGCTGCTGAAACGTCATATTCAAAACCTACATATGGATGTAATGTTTGCATAGTATGTGTATAGTGTATAGCATATATATGAAGCCACTTTGATTGTCATGAGCCATCCCAATAATCTACAAGTTTCATTGAACCCTCTTTTGGCTGTGAAATATTAACCAATAAGGTATGGGTACATATTTAATGAACAATTTTACATTCCAACTGATGTATTGTATTATTGCGGTGAAACGCTGCACAATCCAACAGACCTTAAAATAGGTAATTATTTGGCAACGGTATAGAGCCTATTAGCAATAGATTAATTTAAACCTGGGCAGTGCAGAAGCTGGCCTAATCCTAGTCATGCACAAGCCAGGATATGTTATCCAAAGCTGTTCAAAGCAGCTAAATATGGAAGCAGTGAAATACTGGATGTTTGGCCGGGCCCACAGTATATATATTTCTATACAGAATCAAAGCATTTTTTGTTTGTAGAGATTCCAAGAGGTCAGATCACACCTAGTTTATGTCTGGTCTTTCTTTTAATGCACTGACTCGAGGGCAGCCTGGTCCTGCATTCGGGGAAAAAAGCACCTACAAAGGGCACCGGGGGGGTTGCAAAGAGACTCAGGTACACTTTAGCTTCGGGCATGATTTATTTTTTCATAGCAGACTGCATGAGCAGTGTTATACAACTATGCATACTGAAAAGGTTAATACCATCGGGTAAGCACCCTTACCCTAAATGTGCATGCTTGGTAGTCCATTTTTTGGAGTCAGCAACATTTCATTTTCATATGGAAATTCTCTCTCTTTGAAGACCGCCATGACAACTTAATCATATGGACTGGTAGATAAAAACAATAAGCTGATACTTGTTAAAAGCTGAAGACATCTGCAGACTAGAGTGTTGGTTCTCAGTGGGATTAACAGTGTAATAAACAGTTTAACATCCTCTGATTCAAAGTTAATATCCAACTAAATTCTAAAAGTCAGGGTTTGCATTATGGTGAAAGCACCACACTAGGCTTGACATAAAGAGCACCAGCGTCAGCATTAATACATTTGTATTAAAATATAATGATTGTCATAAGTTTCACAGAAAACTATATTCTCATTAACTAAGGCCATTTAAATCATCACCAAGTGGGGAAACCATGAATGCAAGAACAATGTAAGTATTCAAAGTAAAATATGTTATACAAAGTAATAAATGCGTTTTCTTTAACACACAGTCAAAAAAGGAAAATGTGTTATCTGAATTTGATACAAACTTGATATACCGCCTGGCACACGTTTTACTTTTTATCAATGTGGTACCACTTTCTAATAACTTTAATTAATAAAAGAAATATACGGTGTATGAAGTGAAAGTATTGCTTTTTTCTGTACAATACATGTAAGCTTTCTAGTCACTATGACTACGTTGCTGTCGCTGATGACTGCAGGCTATGCAGCAGCATTGGAATTACAGGCAGGTAGTGAAAACAGCATGAAGAGCCGAGGCTGACTGATGCACTATTTATTCCATGCAGCAACATGGTGACGCTACACTGATGGCAGTGCGAGTGGGCAAAATTACCAGGCTGCCTCTCCACAGGCCTGACTGATTATTCTCAAAACCTAGCCTGGGTGCACCATTATCCCCTTGTTTCTGAGGGGGTGCCTGATTGTGCTGCCATACATGCAGGAACGTTAATAAAACAGAACTCCAGAGGAGGCCTGGGTTCGGAGGAAAATAAGGCACAAGTGAGCTACCAGTGGTCGGGTCTGTCTGTGCACATTAACTACAGCCCAGTAAAGCCAGCAGTTGTGAAGTATCACTTTTTAGCATTAGTGGTGTAGTATTGTGATGAAACTTTGGAAAACCCTAATATATCAGGACAAAATACAAAACAGCATTTTTTTGCCAGGACTTTCAAAACAGAAGTATTTTTAGTAATACATTGTTATCCAAGTTGTTTCTCAAAAGCCAGAAACAATAATCACGAATGCCAATCAAATCACAAACATGTATTCTTTATTAAGTTTCAAACAAACAATCAAAACACCAAATGCCATCTTCAATTATGATCATTTAAGTGAAGCTGCTTTATTTTTACACATCAATTTAATTATTATTTGATTGTCAGAATTGCCATGGAGTCATTTTCTTTCTGAAACGGAACGAGCAAGATCATTCTGAAGCAACTTTTAGGTTCGAATAATTGATTTCCTTTTATCTCCGCGTGTCAAATAATGTATTAAACTGTAGAGCATTTGGTAACTGATCATCTTGTGTCCAGAGTAAGGATCGTATTGAGAGCACAATGACCACACGGTTGTGTCAGGGCGGCTAATGTGAAAGGCTGAAAAAAAGATTTGACTGCTGTGAAAATAAAATCGCTCACATATGCAATCCTGCTTCAACAACAGACTTTCATCTCCACACTTACAGGACCAGTGTTAAAATATCAAAGGACGTCAGATTCTGAAAAAAAAACATGAGAATCAGCATAGCTACTACCTCGTTATATCACAAATATGTTTCATGAAGACAGTATGTATGAAAGATGAAAAACATGACAATTGAAAACCAACACCCCTGATTTCCAACATGTCCTACGCAACAGCAAGGCCGAGCAGCGCCCACACATAATCCAATAGCCAATTCTAAAAATGGCTCATGAAACAATGGGTATCCACAAAATCTCTCTAAAAGTCCAACCTTAAAAGGTCATCATACACTGCCTAAATGAACAGTAACAACAAAACTACCATCCTACATCCTCCACGTTTCTGTATTTTAGATTCCCCCCCCCGCAGCTAAGCCTCCATTAAACAATGTCCAATTGTTCCAACTGCTCATTAATTTCAGCGGGAAACACATTGTCAGTCTCTAAGCCATGGTAAATTATTCGCTGGCACCAACTCAAAAATCATATAGAAAATTGGCTGTGTCAGCTTTTGCAAAACACTGGTTCTTGTCCCAGCAGCTTCAATCTGTGTGGCGCCGCAGGAGTCTCCACTTGACCAACGTGGACTTTAAAAACTTTAAAAACTAATCAGACGAAACACAAAGTTTTCCATTCTATACTTGACCAACAGAGTCGGTTTCTTTATAGAACCATAACGTCTTCTCAGGGTGACGGGCCTGACTTACAAAGAGAATTGCCAAAAGGAACATCGAATTCTTCATTCTGAATGTACAGTACGTGTTTGAGGTATCAGCATTCATGGATGTGGTACGCTGCTCATATTCTGTCAGAAATGTAGGGCAGCTACATGTACAGAGGTCAGGGCCAACCAAAGAGTTGTTGGGGCCCCTGGGAAAAGTTGATTGAGACAGTCGCTTTGGGAATTTCAAATCCTTGTGGGTGGAACCTATCCTATGCGTTAATCATATTCAGTCAAGATCTGGTGGTGTCATTTAAAAACCAGTCGACACTGGAGTTTCAGTAAAAAAAATAATAATACATTAAGCCATAGCTATTTTTCTATTTAACAAAAAGGAGATGAGTTATTCAGACGTTAAGACGGTAAAAACACCTAAACACAAGTAGAAATAGAGCATTTTTGCCTGAATGAAAATTGGCAAAATTGTAAAATTGTAAAATTTGAAACTCACAAAAACAACACCAGAAGGCAATTCTGACCGGACATAAAATGGCAGGTTTTATTCCTTGATGTGTCTGAGACATATTTCAGTCAGTAACAAAATAAAAACACTGGTGTTAAATACCTAGCCCCAATCAAAAAGTATCTGAAAATCAAAGACAAAAGACGTGTAAGGCTCAAACACAGCGATCTGAAAAAGTTAAAATGAAATACTGTACAGTCTACAACAGGCTGTTATTCAATCTTCACTTGAATTACTGTTCTTTAGCAGCCATCTTTAATAAGTGAGGGCTAAAGAAGGTGAGGGCCTTAAAACCAAGAACTCAATATGCCTGGTATCTGCTGATTAATTGAGGTCATTTTGATATTTAATTTAAACAACTACTCAAAGCCAGAAACTGATCAGCCTGGCTCAGTATTGCTTACTAATGAATCACTGTCCTTAGTATCAATGTCATCAGATAAAGCATTTTGAAATAAAGATTTTCAACACAACTGACGAGTGTTTAAAAGAAAGAAAAAAAAAAACTGTACAAAACAAACATTGTCACATACCTCTATATTGTATTATATCCTTAAAAGGCCTTTAAACTTTAGGGGGTGTGCCAAATACACAACTTGAAAATGCAAATAACTCACCTGCTAGTATTATATGTGTCTAGGGCTTTGATTGTTGAAGGTCAGAACGGAAAGAGTGAATCTGGTCTGCGCTGCATTTGTCAAAGGTTGAAAGAAGTATTAAAGTTTCCCGTCTTGGTTCGGACTATAGAGCGCCGTGTTGTTGCTCTATAAATATAGTCGCAACACAACACGTTCCGCATAACTTGATAGCATGAAAGTAAAATCCTTGTTAGTCTCTGAAATTCAAAATTAAATTTACAAGAAAGAATCCTTTTAGAATTGTCCAGATGGTATCTGCCGTTTTAAGACTCCAGAAGAGAGCTCACAGTTTTAAATAATCAATGTGACCCCATATGATTAATGTGCAAAATGTTCACGTCCTACATGAAGTTCTCAGGGTTCATCTTAGTATTCCAGAAGATAGTAAAATATCAAATCATAGTGCTGGACTTGCAGTCACAGTTCACTACTTTTGCCATTTTTCCTTTGAAATGACCCACAGATGTCATTTTTCCAAACATTAGTGAGATAAAACAGAAAGCAGACCGACATGGCCATCACACTCCGCCTTTGCTATTTTTGCTCTGCAATGACCCACCCTTGTCATCTTTCGGCACATTAGCGTGACAAAATGGGAAGGAGATTGAAGTGGCACCATCTGTGGGTGACAGAGGACGCAATGAATTGATTTTTACTGTCTAATGTGCTCTTTCACACTATGCCCCTTTTTATTAATATTGTTGACGGACCACGGAATATGTTACCAAATTGAAATCACAAATCACCAATTGATTGACGACCGATTCGACTACTTAATGACCCGGATAATACAGTTGTTACTCCAAAATGAGATTTGTTTAACCTTGAGTGGATTGTATTTCTGCCACAACGTTGTTCAGATCTCTGGTGCATTGGACAACAGCAATCACTTCACAATTTTCCTTCCATATTTACAGGTCCTTCTACAGAAGTATACTTATGTTGATTGCACTGGTACACACGGAATTGTTCAACGGTTTAGTGACGATGTTCCAGAGCATCAGTATTGTGGTTACAGGAAAATTTAAAAGCATGGAAGAGCACTATGTTCGCATTTAGAAGCTGAACACACGCAATATTATTCACAGGTTTGTAATAAGTGCGGTCTTCATTGCAATAAATGACAGGTTTTGAGACTTTTGCCTCCATAAGACTTCAACTATAAACTTGGAACAAGAGCAGTCTTGCCTCACTTAAGAAGCTTATGATATATGCAAAAAGAAAAAAGGACCTGCTACAATATGTGAGGTATAATGGTTATGTATGGCTTTCAATAAGCACTATTAGAGCTTTCTAAGCATATAATTATCGGCCAATCATTCTGGTGTAGGAGGTAATATAATGTATGTGGAGCAAAGCGCCATCCTCCGCTTGCATTGTTCAACAGGTCAGAGATGACATGGAGGATGGAAAGTGACCGCGATGTGCTAAGTGGCTATGGAGGTGGTGGTGAGCGAGAGCAGGTTTCATTTTGACAAGCCAAAGGCTTGGATCATGAACTAATGAAGTTGCTGTATGTCAACTCACAAAGTCCATTCTGTTAGTGGTCAAGTATGTTTACAAAAATGATTAAAAAAAATGGGAAGAGGTAATACAAAAGCTGTATCGTAGATGTGGCTATATCTCCATATTGTAATCTACTACTGCTAAGTCCGTCTAATTGGCCTCGTCCCCACCACTGTGGATGGGTGGATATAACAAAGTGTGTTAATAACCGCTGGACATTATGCTGTCACTCCAGTTAGCTTCAAAATACCTAAACTTGTAAAGCTCCGCACGTAGGTGGTGAAGTGGACAACATTTACCTCCTCCTACAATAGGTACACATCATTTCCTCACTGATCAATTATTAATGGAAAACCACCATGCCACCTCAAGTAAACAGTTTTCAAAAGGTCAGTGGCCCCTGAAATGCACAGATTCAGAATGCAACATTTTCTTCAGCTCTACTGATTGCTGTTTTGCGGGCATTGTACCATCACAACTGGTAACTCAAAGAAGAAATGTTAAGATAAGCCACGATTCTGTTCAGCAATCAGCAATGTAGAGGGAATTAGATGATCCTGGCATGTCAGGTCAACTCTGCAATGCCAGACAACCAATCAATACGCAGACAGTCTGCTAGACTCGCGGCTTCTCATCCTCAAAAAATATTCTTATGCGGATTAACTGCTCCTTCACCCATTTTCATTTTTAGTCGAGAAGGTATTAATCTGACAGCCAAGTGAAGCCCAACAAATACTACACTTCAAAGCAGCGGGAACTGCTTTGGAAAAAAAAAAAAAAAACGGCCGGGTTCAAACATTTCCTTTCATTCCTATTTTCAGTCTGAGACATATACCCTTCCCATGGTGTTATAAACAACTTCCAGTAAACCCTAATATAAATAGTAGCTTATTGATGTTCCAACTGAACATTTCAGCTCATTTAAAGTTGGATCCACTGCTTAAGTCGAGTATGTTAGGACTGAGGGAGCAGGTAAAGCCTTGTGTAAATTCTCCAGACCCAACACATAAATACACCAATGTTGTCTTTTTAGGTAGATCCCATCAATCTGTCATGTTCACTTTATTGTTATTTAAAGATTTTTCAGTTCCAATTGCAACTGCAGGCACTTTGTCAACGTCTGGCTCGTTTATTTCAAATTCAGTTAGTGATGTCCTACATTTCACTGAGTCTTTCACCTCCTACACAGAGCAAAGTGTCTTTTGGCTGCACTGCATTTAGTCTGCTGTTAAAGTATAATTAGAAGACGAAGTACAAACATTACTTATTAAGTGCTTGGCTATGGAAAACTCCTGGAGGAATCACGATGCCCACACACAGGGACGCTCCCGAAGAACTCGTGATGGATGGAAGGACGGACAACAGTTTCAGCATAACAGCTTGTCCTGAGGTCAAACAGCAGAGAGACATGACCTGGCAGAGAGGCCTGGGTTCCAAGTGTTGTCCGTCCATTAAAGTTGTGTGGGAGCATGGCGTGCAGGCACTCTGCTTTTGCTCCCTTTGGTGGACAAATTGGTGTCTGTAGCTCCCGCAGGATGTGATTTCTCCCTGAGTGCTCGCTCAATGCGAGTGCTTGGGGCTTGGTCGAGAGAAGAACTTGCTTTTTTGGATTGTTACGAAGTAAAAGCGAAACCAGATACAAGACAACTGAAATATGTTCTGCTATCCAACTCCATTGTAGCTATTAAAACCCCTAAAATCAATCAATGTTTTTCCGTGGGCACTGACCTGCTGGGAAAAAAAGAAAACTATACTATATTCATATTTTTGTTGCCATTTGCAGTGATTTATCAGAAATATTCATAATTTTTCAATGTTATTGCGTGCCTTATTCAAGGGAGAGCGCAAGAAGATATATGCATTGAACTGGATTCAAAGTCTTTCAGATCAGAGGCTGATGGGGAACAGGGGGTGGGTTGTCCTATTTGCTGAAATCTTGTTGTTTCCAGGGCCTGATTAATTGTGTTACAGGAAATAAACAAACCAAATGTACACTTATTTCCACTAAGAGACAGATGCCCAAAATAAAAATGCACCCTCTTTACATTTCAATCTTTGGGGAGTGGTTATATAATATTCTTATAATGCTGTGGTCTTTGAAGCGAAACTCATCTTGGCATTTTGATAAACAAGTTACTTATTTTGTAAAGTGTCCATGTAGTGTGCAAGTTATCTGCTCAAGAGGACATTGTCAAGTCACAATGTTCAGTCTAAGTCATAAAAAACACATATCTACTCATTCACAGTCAAAATCTCCCCATACAGACACTCGATTCTAGAAGGCCAAACTGCAGAGAGCCTAGAGCGTAGCATTCCATCAAAGGTGCTTTGCGAGTCAGGAAAACCCTGAGTTCACATTGAACATCCTCTTTATAGTCTTCATCAATAAGATGTTTGCTGCCAATTCTAACTGCACTAAATGCTGAACAGACTCACTGGGCAAAAGTATCCCGTTTATGGTGCCAACATGCCATTTCTGCTTTAACTCCGTTTTTCATATTGGTAGGCAACAGAACCTGACAACTTGATTAGGAGCTAGTCGGCTCCCGAGGAATAGTAAACCAAAAAGGCAGTAGAGCTACGATACTGATAAATCAAAAAGGTGTTTTAAATTGCTTCCGTTATTTTTGGCTTTGGACAGGAACCTTTTTATTACCTACTGTGACACCCACGGGATGCTAGCACTATGTAGAACTTCACAGGCTGCCACTGCTTTGACAAGTAACATGAACATATTTATATACTGTACATCACGATATCACTTTCATTGCCAAAAAGAACACCCTGTAATTCACAGCACTCCACTGCAAGTGAACAATCTGACGGGGTGTAGAGAGTGAAAACAGCACCTTCAACCACGGGGTAAACGGTATAATTATCCCCATTACATTCACCATGTATTATACTCGCAATGTGCGTTTACACTAGTTTCATTGGCCAACACCGCCAATTGACATATAATATGACAGTTGAGCCTGGTTCAACCAAGGGCTGGGTGTGAAAGAGTTAACTATATCATGAAAACAATAGGCATGTACAAGTGATTTATTGCGGTATTCACCAAATTTCTTGCATTTATATTTTTCTTTTAGGTACAAATTCAGTTTACAATTGGTGCTGACTCGTTGTAGAAGTCATGTGCAATTAGTCTGCTGTAATCCAAGCCTACGTTTTTCACAAATGGATCGTACATATTTCATTACAGTTAAGAAATTTTGAGTTTGAAAACCTCAGATGAATTACACTTCATTATTTTTGTTGACATTATCCTTTTGGACTGAAATGATAGGCCAATATAATTCTAAGCTCATTCATTTATCCTAACAAAATCACCATTCATTTTTAAATTGGCTACTGATGCTGTTGTATAACACGACAATATCACTGATCAGCTCAAACTGCAAAACTTAAATTATTTGCATTGTAAATTATTTAGATAATTTGTCGTTAAAAATGACAATTAATGATGATAAATAATCACGATTTCAAAGTCATTTAATACATCTGGCCAATGCATTAGTAAATTAACGGTTTTAAATAGTGTTGTCTATTAAAGCCTTTCTTGATGTGATTTTAATATGCAATGCATTTAGTTAAAAAAGGTGTGCGTTTGCTAAGACAGTCGGGCATTCATCATGTGTGCGTATGCATGGTCCGAGGCACATCTAAAAATGTTCAGAGTACGAACAACTTCAGGCAAGTAAATATCGATGAATCCCGGATTCATGCGGAAAACGTTTGTATGCACCGTTTGTGAATGGAGCCCAATATCCTCTCCTTGCAATAGCTCAGTGTTCATCCCTGGTGAAGAAACTGTGTTATTCGGCCTGAACAATGACTAGTGAAACATGAAGTAACTCGTGAAGGTTTTTGTGTTATTGCCAGTTATTTTTCAGCACAAACGAGGAACAGATTGGGACACTAAATGGAATTAAGTGGTGCTTCGCAGCCTTACAATATACAATTTCCGTACAAGGGAGGGCCCCATTGTTTTTTAGCAGGTAAGATTTCCCGCCGCATCATCCAACTAGGACACAAAGGAAATGAGATGGTGCCTTATTGTGCAGCAGTTGTCTGGCATGAGTGCAGAAAATATCAGTCAAGACAGAGTTACAATAGATGAGACAAAGGACGGGAACTGAGCACGGTGGGGAGAAGGGATCCAGTTCCATGCGATACAGTGAATCAGCCTGAAGGGTCTCATCAGGAGCAAATTCACTGAAATGTAATACAAGCTGAAGTGTTGTGTAAAATGAAAGATGGGAGAAAACCAGATCACTCAAGCCTACTGTGCCACGATAGCGGATGCATACCTGTATTGTATTCAGAAGGGCATTCATTTCCCCTCAGATGATTACAGCGGAACACCAGCTGTATTGTTTATTTGGTTGAAAGCACAAATGATATGCATTGATTCCTTATTCAGGCATTGTTGAACTTGGCATTGTATCTATGAATGCCGGCAAAATGGGCCCAATTACAGCGAGCGATGTCTCCCTGTGACTCCACAGCAGAGCAAGATGATGAAGGCCTCAAACTGGGAGGAAAAGAGCAATCAAAGGCCACTTGTAGTCTTTTGTAAATTCAAAAGACGGAATGGAAAACATGTCTCGCTGTGACTGACAATGGCTCACTCGGGACAGCAGATTAGATTAGTCAACCGCAAGCACGGATTATAGGGCTTCCACATTATTTTTTACTGTTAGAACGGCACCTGCGTCCTTGGCATGACCGTGATTTGTCAATTATGTGTATGTATATGTATACATAAATATACCATTGTGTGTTAAGAGTGTTGGTAAGACTCACTTTGGCCTCTGATAACTTGTGAACGGTATAAAAAGTACAAAAACAGAATTACTCGGCCACATTAGCTATTATTGTTTGCTGTTAAGCCGCCATCACTGAAACTAAACTCCCTCAAACAAATGGAGGCATTATACACGGTTGAGCTGATGGAAGACTTTTAATGTGAAACATCTTCATGTAGAGTTTTACTGACAGTTATTAGAGAGTGAAAACAGAATTTCTGTACGAATACAACATTACTGAATTGTTGTACTTATGGAATAAATGCAGCAAAGATAATGTGCATTGTACTGAATAAATCTAAATAACAGGTAAACCTGGGGGAATTGTTGGAAGATGAGTGATGGCAAGGCTCGAATATAACCTTGGTGAAATTAAAGACCTGGTTCTCTCTGCTGATGCTGTAAATAAAGGCCAGTATTGTGAATTTATGGCATGGAGATTGTTAACAACGAATACACAACAATTTAATCAGGCATGTATTCAGCCAGCGGCACTATGAATGCGGGAAGAATCCACAAGGGTTGAATTCTGTGAGGAAATCAATGCATTTAAATGCGTCATTTCATACAAGGACTGTATTCATTTGAAGCGTTCTTTTATCATCTCAAGCATTTCAGTCATTCTCAATCGCTTCGGCTCATTTTTTTTTGGAACGGTCCCAACATTCCCTTAACTGTCAGTGCAATTGTCACAACCGTTTCATGGGACATCATGAGTCTATTGCGTGTCTGCAACAACTCACCCAAAACATTTCATTCATGCTTCCAAGCAGAGTTATTGTGTCAGTAAATTTGCCAGTGCCACCAAAATGGAAAGTTATTTTGTCATTGCGTCAGCCGTACTGGTCTGTTTAGATGTTTAGATGATGTTTTTTTCACCATGGCAGTTAACCCTGGAAATGCTTCTTATGTACAAATTTGTGTTTCATTCCAAGCTGAGTCAATGTATTTGTGTGGCAGTGTGTTACATGTACTGTAAACAGAACATTCACTTTTGATCAAAAAAAAAAAAAAAAGCATGCAACACCATGTCAGGCCTCAGGAAGACCTTACAGATCGAAACGTTGCCTGAAACGGAGAAATCAACTCTTTATTTGGAGCCTAACAGTGTGCCCTGCAGTTTAGGGGTTTTTGTCTTGCACTGGAGTATCTTTGCCTGGATGTGCAAACACCTGGTCCCTGGTGTGGAAAAAAAGAGAAAATAATTGGGCCACAGCAAATGACCACAATATGATATATATATACTTTTTTTTTTTTTCTGTCATCACATTTTTCTTCTACTCTTATTTATTTGTTTGGCTTGTGATCATATATATGTGTGTGTGTGTGTGTGTGTGTTTGTCAGTGTTTGGTCAGGATTGCTTCCATGTGTCAGAGGTGCGGGGCAGATCCACCTGCCGGAGGCTGCTCTCTGATGTTGCCAGGGCTTCTCCTTGGGCATCACAATGAAAGGCCAGCTGTTTTTTTTCTCCATTGTTTCTCTATGAGAGAGAGAATGAAAACACTCTACTTGAGGGTCCTAAAGGCAGCACAAGAGGAAGGATTGGTGGCTACCAAAAAAAAACAAAGAATCATCCTCCGGTATTCATTCAAATCCATTCCAAAGTGTACGACAATCTGGCCTGAAGTTGACAACATAAAAGCTCTCACCAAAGTGCAGCCGGACCAACCCGAACAAGAAATTACGTTAAATTCCAACCCTAAGACAAAATACATAACGTAATGGAATCATTCTGGCAGATTGAAAGCCAAAAAGTAAAAGGGGGAAAGAGCGTTGAGTGATGACTAAGAAACGTTTTGTTCCAAAAAAGAAAAGTCGATCCTGCTCAAAGACGACAGCCGCACTGACTATTTAGTAAAAGGTTTAAAATATTGCATTCCTCTCTGAATGAGAGGGAGACTGGAGTGTGGGGAGGGAGGGAGTCCGAACGTCTTATATGCATTTAGCACAAATGAAAAAAGAGATTAGACTCACTCGTTTGAACTGATCTGGACTTGTATCCTGGTCACCAACATATCTTAGCCTATTTGTCGCCTCAAATGTTTTCAGAAACATATCTAAGTGTACCGGTTAGCCATAAAATGGAAAAAAAAAGCTTGTCAACCGTCCGCCTTGTGGAAGACAGTCATGGGTAAACCAAAGCTCCGCCCATCGGCCTGACGCAAACCCAACTGTTTAGGGTTGCGCCACATCCTCCTGTTTGCTGGACGTCCACCATAAGTCTCCAGTATGGGTCACGCTCCAAAAGCGGCACAGACTTTTTATTATAAGTCTGTCGTGCCCGAGCCCGAGCTGAGAAAACCCTGAAGACAGACTTGACAAAGCTCCTCCAGATCCACAAAGACATTCTGCAACTCTTCTCACAGTCTGTCTATGTCGCACAAAACCATATTGAGAAAAAAACACGATCTTGATTGGTTAAATGACTGAAGTGCCCCTCAAAATTATAATTGGCTGAGTGATTTCTCTGTGTACAGTAGAGCTGGAAGTGAAAAAGTGGACACGACTTGTTTACTTTAATCCCTGAACGAACGCATTCCGGCCTTGTGATGCCTCGGCTCCTTCGAATCTTATTCTCACTTCTTGAACTAGGCTGCATTTGCTCTTCGTACACACTTGCTAGAGGCCTCAGCTGGACTCCTACAAGTGATCTTTGGAAAATGTTTGCATTCACCTCACTAGCCTTTTGTACATCAACATTATGTAACTACGATCATAAACATGCAACCGTCAGTTCAGTTTGACTAATTTCACTTGTTTTCAGCACAGTCGAATTCGATACCTCGGCCTGTAGGCTGCATTCAGAACGGCAGATTGCTGCCCACGCCCCCTCCCCCACCCTCCAACCCTCAAGAGATTTGGAATCGGAGGGTGCTTACTTGACACCCCATCAGTCGGCGGCTCACTAACAAGTATAGACCATAAACCTTTTTTTTCCTCCGTTTGATTACACTAAGTGCACAGAGGCCAGATGCGACCCAGCCCAGTCATCTGTCGGCTTGCCAGCAGAGTCACTGTAGACTGGCTGGGGCAGGAAGAGGAGGAGGGGGGGGGGGGGGGTACGGGTCACTTGGGGTTCTCTCCCTTCAGGAATAAAGCCATTGTTCTTCATTACAGCTGGAGAGGCTGCTGAGGGGGCACAGAGGGAGAACAAGTCCATTTCCACACCTGTTTTCCATCACCAGGGCTCCTACCAGCTTGACTCCGAGCCAAAACCACACTGCTGTTCAACAGAGTCTGAGACAGGCTTCCTTTGTAACCGAAGCTGCACAGAGTCAGTGCCGGTTCGCAGTGATAACAAATGTTGCAATTTGAATGTAAAAAAATAAAGTGTACTGGGAAACAAATTAACTACTACTGCTTTTTTTCAGCTCATTATCGATGATGGAATGAAACTCGGCAGCCATATTGGCAACAATACTTTATATGGTATTAAGAAATGAACAAATCTGTTTCAAATGAGACAGATATTTGTGATGATGTGGGTTTTTTGGGACAACAAACATCACCTGCTGTGAGAGATTTTACAGCACGGTGATTATTGTGGTTTGGATACGAAGACAATACATTTCTCAATGGCATCGACAAAGTAGGAATGCTTTGTGTGCAGCAGAGATCTCAACTCCTGCTCCTGAGGGAGCATCATTCAGGATACACGAGGAGACCAACTAGCTCAATACAATAACCGACGAACAAAATTAATGTTTGTGAAATGATAACGAGTAAAACATCAAGATTCACCTTCTCACTTCGGAACTTTCAGACCCCATGAAACGGGGCCTTCCTTGAATACTGTCATTTGTAACTGTAAACTGACAGTATGGCAGACTGAACACACAGCGCCCATCATTCATTTTGTGAGCGAAGCGATGAATCTGAGGAACAGACAACAACAACAACAACAGGCTCGAGGGTGACAAGGGATAAGCACGCCACATGAGATCAAATCTTAAATGAGCTTTCACATTGGATGGGGCTGGTGGTAAACAATCACGTCTGAGATCCATTGTGTGTGTGCACGTCAAATACATTTTGAGATTTTTCAAATCAAAAAAGACTTTGCTCTGATTGAGTGGTAGACATGACGCCCGCGACATTAATACAGTTTGGAATCATCCCAACGAAACTCCAACTATGTATTGAGCAGTTTGGTGTATTTAAATTACTTCAATAAAGATTTAACATGACAACTATCTTCAGTCTGATGACCATTAATGAGTCAGACTAATTGTATAAAGGCAAGTAAGAATTGACCGTCATTAATGTTGAGCAGTGAATGAGGCAGTAAAGATGGCCGTTCATGCACCCTTCAGCTTGCACATACATATATAAGCAATCATCAGTAATGTAAACAGTGAACTCAAGCCAATAACCACCAGCATACAGAGAATACATAATGGTTTAAGATATGCATTAGGCTTCATGCTAAAATAAGATGCTGTCTCTCAATCAACAAAGGTGTGGCAACAACGCCAGAAGCAAATGGGTGGATTCACTCAACACATGGAGTACAAGTAATGGGTTCCAAAGGGATCTACTTTTCTCCTGTCCACTGTCTGAGGAGAGCACAACATGAAAAACAAGCAACCTAAAATTGCAGAATCAACGGGGAATATAGACATTGTCTGGCAAACATCAGATCTACACAGTAGACGCTCTCATCCACTGCAACGTCATGAAACAAGAGAAGAATCAAAACCAGTGAGCAAGATCAAACACACGAGAGCCACGTCAAAAACAACTGAGAAAAGAACTTGTGTTTAAGTCACCCAAACACCAAACCGACATTTATTAACTTTGTCATGGTCGTGTCATGTCAACATACTCTCTCCCTGCATTCAACACACAAGCGGACCCTGCTCTCACCGGCACTGTCTCACATTAGATAACCACAAAAAATGAAAACAAATACGCTTCTCACCAAAACCTGAAGGACTGCCCAACCAAGTTTTCAAGTCTCAGCAAGCTCCCCAGTAACGCCTCTAAAGCACCAAGCCCCATGGTGTTCTTAGTGTCTAATCTGCATTGCACATGGACTTACGTCATGCTTATCTACAGAACCGTTGGATAAAAGATGGCTAAAGGACGTAATAATGCACGGTGCTTTTTTTCTGATTCTTCTTCTCACTTTTCTAACAAAAACTGATTTTCTGGACATTACCTAAACTTTAAAAGTGCCTTCACCGTTTAAAAACACACACACAACATAAACAAAACGTGATTAAAATGTACAAATCAAGAGTAAAAAACGGAAGTCCCATAGTTTGTTGAAGTCAAATGAATGACTGCAATCGCACTATTAAATGATTGTGTGCAGACTTAATTAAGACACACTGTGTATATATATAAAAATACACACACACACACACACACACACACACACACACACACACACACACACACACAATGTGCTTTTACTGGTACTTTGGTGACAACATGTTTTCAGGCTGTCTCTAATTAACTCTATGAAATACATTTTTAGTTATCTTTCTTTCTTTGAAACTGAAGAAGTGTTCACCTCAGCGCCCGGTTGGAGCTCCTCATCTTTGACGAAAGAATAACTTCACCAAATGAGATGAATGTATTTGAATATAATAGGGTTGTGTGAGATTTACTCATGGTAAAATGGGACTTCGTGTTTGAGTCAGTTGGCATATATGGCATATATATAAATTCTGCACCTATGCACCAATGACTGACAAATCCTATAAAATGTTTCGCTTATTTCCAAAGAGGATGAATGTTGTCTGGGGGGGGGGGGGGGGGTACTCTCTGTATCCACTCCCTCATCTGAAACAAAAGCCTCGGCAGTGGAACGCAGTGAGCTGTGAATGCTTCCTCATAAATCCATTTCATTCGGAGCACTTGTGTGATTTGATGACCGTGCGAGGTGAGCCCGCGTGCCAGAATGGAACTTATATAGTTGGGGTGAAATTAACTAATGCAGCCTTCTCTTTGGCCGCACGGCAATTCTTACCCTCACAGCACCAACCTCCCATTTATTTTTATTGAGTGAGAAAAAAAAAAAAAAAAAACACCCATCCAATGCTTAGCACAATGAGCCTACAGCATGCGCTGGAGGTAAATAATTGATATGCTTTGTGCAAGACTGAGCTTCGTTTGAAATCAGTGGAGCCCTTTAACGTGAAGGTACAGCAGTGCACACTGTCCAGAGATCAGCAGAACCCTGTTCGGCTCGTGCCTTGTGGGTCTGTCAAACTGTCTCCTCCAAATGAAAAACAAGATTAAGCAGCGTGCACCCATTTTCATGGAAGTAACGTAATGGATTAAAACCCTGTTGGATAATCCACAATGTGACAAAACGGCGACATCTGCCTCGCCGTCATTCTCCGCAGCAGAGGCTCGAAGTCAGCAGAAAACAGGTTTAAATGGGCTATTCTTATGAAGAGCAGCTTTTTTTTTTTTTTTTTGCGCGGAGTAACTTTAATGTTTGAAATCATTCATGACAGAAGTGACTTGACGTCACCACGAAAAAATCCCCCACAAAGCCGCAGTGTCACGACATAGATGTTTAATCGTGTAACCTCTTTGAACGGGTTTCTAGTTCGTAACTGCATGCGCGTGCGGTGGAGGAGGGAGGAGGAGAGGGGGGGGCGCGTTGCCCCGACTACTAGTATTTCACTACATCCTCATATCAATGCGCAAAGATAAACATATTACCCCCCCACCCCACCCCACCCCGAATGTGCGTCTCTATTATGAAAACATGGACTTCATACGGACAACATTGTAGCCAAACACAACACTTCATTGCATCAGTCCGGGGTAAATAAAACGTGTGTTTGTGTTCCGCAGCCCGCCAACTCGCAGATTATATCACTCACCACGTCAGCGGTCGTTTAAAAGCGATACAATTCACTCCTCACGAGCTTTCTCTGTAACCCCATTTTTAAAAGCATCTGACTCAGATTACGACACCCGCGCGAACCTTTGATGTTTCCGTGCATGATGCTACTGCGTATAACCAGTCCTGATTTCACACACACCAAAAAAAAACACACACACACACAGCCAGGAACCCAATTGGGAACTCGGGTAAATAAATCTTCTCTTGTTTACCAGCACGAGTGCATGCATGTAAGGAGGTCACTGAAGCCATTGTTTGGCCCACTCCCGAGGTGTTCTTCACTTCGGCATGCATTTTAAACACGGAGCAATTGTTGTTTCATTGGAATTACAACTTTCATAACAGCTTCGCCCGCGGCTCAGATGGCACAACGTTACCCACCGGGATCCTAGCGGGATAGCCGATAGTGAACGATTTAAAAAAAAAAAAAAAAAACTGGGATTAATCGCTAAATAACTGCAGCTTCGGGAGCCACCGTATCGCCGATTTCATCAGAACGTCACCGTGTGACGGATAGGTCTCGAGTCGCGTTCTCGTGTGTGTGTGAATCTCTCACTCAGTGGCGTCCCATTAAATGACCAGAGTTTTGAATGGAGTTTGCTTTAGCGTTTCCTCAAACTGCACGCTGGCAAGTGCTGCTGCATATTCCACTTCCACGCACCGCTCTCTGTGATTTACAGCAGCCCGGGCTCCGTTCTGAACAATATTGCCACAAAAGTAACCAAGCGAGCGGACAGAGCAAACAAACAAACCATTTGAGCATGCCAAAATGGATCTCTTTATGCCTCCTCAGCGACAAAACAACACGCTATTTTCAGGTTGGGGGTTCTTTTTCTTTTTCGCAACAGAACTGGCTGGAGTTGCCAGCTGTGTACTAGCGGCAAAGCGATTTATAATGGTGAGCGGACCAAAGTGATGTATTCCTAAACAGCGTATCTGTAACGCCTGTTTGTACACGCGGACGCATAAATCTGCTCATCCTCGTCTGTATTTCAACTTTAAGGACAGTTTGCTTTTTTTTTTTGTCTTACTTGCTCAACAACAGCGTGCATCCAAATGCACTGACTGCCACGTAAAAACAATTGCTGATAAAAAAAAAAAATTAAAAAAAAATGACACTCATCCATCCGCATCCACGCACATTCTCAGAGGAAAGTGTGCATTCCGTTTAGACAATGAATGGGAAAAAGTCCTACCTTTAAGAAGAGCCGCTTGAAACATGAATAAAAAGAGAATAGTCGCGAGAGAACCGCTGCCAGTGATCGCCATGTTGGACACCTGCTTCAGTATGGCAGAGAGAGGCAGCTTCACCTATAGCTACAACGGGAGTCAGATAATGAGATGCGAGCAAGGGAGGGTACTGTTTACCATATTCATTTAATTCGCAGTATTGATAAATCGTTGTTGCTTTTAAAGAATGTGTCTTATATGCCACTAACTCTTTGAATTTACTCAGAATGGAGGAAAAAAAACAACTCTAGCGACGTTCTCAACGCTTTTAACGCTGTGGAGGTCTGCAGAAGTGGCGAGTATAGGGAGGCGTGTGCGTGTGTGTGTGTGCGCGTGTGTGTGTGTGTTATTGGATGGGTCCCATGATGGTTTCATGATCCTGTTGCTCCTGAACTTAACAGGTTTTTCCATATTTATATATTTTTTGTATTTGTGTGTTTTTGGACATTTAAAAAACGGATTGATTCACCCACTTGTAGTGGGCAACACTTCACAGCAGGGCCATGCATAGTGTTTTTGAAGCCAGAAGCCCCCCGGAAGGATTGTGTGTGTGTTAGGGGGGGGGGGCCTTCTGGCTTGGGGGGGATGCTTCACCTGCAATGAGTGGGACCAGAGCTGGCCAACCTGTTGGGAGCCGGTCTCGTTCGCTCTCTGAAATAAAATCAATATTACTGCTACTTATTGAAAACAGTGCATTAAAATGACTGTGCTTGCCATTTCCTTTGTTTATTGTGTGTATCCAAAACATCCTTGTTACTAAAACAGAAGGCGGAAAATAGCTCCAAGAAGTTATAGGTTCTTAAAAGTTAAGGGAACGGGTCATTAATTTCCCATAGTGGGAAAAGGAAAAATGCCTGAAGTATGTTGTTTTTATTTCTTGCAGAAAAATGCATTACGGAACATAATGGAGTTCCCAAGCTGTGCTGATGACTTTGCCATCCTCTCACTTAGGATGAGAAAAATTTAACTGGGTTAAAGAAATACCGGCCACCTTTTAATTCTAATACCCACGGAGGCTTTCAAGCTGATACAGGATGACAAGTATCCAGATTGCTTCCGGATTCACTTTAGGAAGTCAGTGGGCAACCGTTAAATTGCTACAAATAATACAGCCACATATCAAAAAGTAGAGGAGCAATTACGGCAGCTAAGGGTAAGGAAACAAATACACACACAGTAGCTACAGGTACACAAACATTTCAGAGGTTATTAAGAGGCTGGCATTATCATTTGAAGTTTTGTTTAAATTAATAAGATGCCTCGTTATTTAATTGCGTACACTAAGCTTTTGATTGTCTTTCGATTTGACAAAGATAAACAAATCAGGGTGGCTTAGATCCAGCAGCTTGCAGAAAATCACCACACGTACCTAAACTAATGCATCGTGTCACCCTGTTTACGGCACTTTATTTGGTGTGGTTATGGTTGTGAAAATATGCAGGTCACGGCTGTTCCTGTTTTTCTAATTTTCAGATGTGGCATGTAGACATAACTGAACACGAGGTCATTTGTACCTTTTTAAAGAAAATATTTTTGGACACAAAAAAAAAAAGACGTGGCGCATTGATGCGGTGGACTGAAAGTCATCCTCGTAAAAAACAAAAAAGCTCAGACAGAACAACAATCTACAAAGGCAGAGAGAGAGAACAAAAGGACAAAAAACAACCAGGTAAAACAATCTGTTATTTTTAATCAGTATTTTGTTTTAATTTAATCATCCCTGGTGGACTGCACAGGTGGATTCTTTGGTTATTGCCACGACCGGAATCAATGACCTTCTGGCCAAACTCCAAGCAGCTGCCTCCGCAATGGAGGACCGAACATGGCTCGGTCAGACTCGGTCAGATTCCGTGTACCACCCCCAAGATGCAGGAAAATGATGGGGTCCTTTGTGGACAATGCATGACAAGTCCAATGAGAAAGAAGAAGGCAGTTCCTCCCAAACCCCCTTTGGCGGCTATACCAGTGAGCCAGCATGCATCGTGCAAGGTTACTGGTGAAACTAAAACATATGCATCCATGGTTAATTCCTTACACCTGTGTTTTTCCTGCTGTGACATGTCAAAATGCCGAAACAGAAACTTCACATGTTGTTTTATTAGCAGCTTGATTGTAATTCCTAAATAAGTGAGATAGAATATGATCATAATAATTATACTGAGAGTAAATGCACATTGAAATTACGTAAGCACCTGCTTATTTGCAACAATATTGGGGCCAGCTATGCTGAAGTGCCTAACCTGATTTTAAAGGGAGGGCATGTGATGCATTTCATTCCACAGTTCAGCCTGTTCTCCACTGATTGGTCCCGGAAGGAATTAAAAGATCAAAACAAGCTGACAAACTGTACTGACTGGCCCAAATGGAAACGTGTCATTCATGAGGGAATGAGTCTTAATGATGCTTTGTTAAATCCTAGCACATGTTTGTTTAGGTTGTTTTACGTAGCATACTGGAAGTAACTGCATCCGTATGTAATCCAATGTAATCCACAGTTTAACCGAAACCCCAAGTGCAGTGTGTTTATGTAACCAAACATTCTTTGTCTCTCTATGTTTACGATTACTTTGTCGCTGAATGCAATCACCTTTGTTGCTTGGGGATTTTGTTGTCTCTTGTGGAGACAAGAAGAAGATTCGTCCTACTTTATTTTTAGCTTTGTTAACGTCGTGACAATTGCAACAACAACAAAAGAGACATAAGACATCAAATTAAAAGCACGATAAAGTGGTCTAAAATGATGGAAAGAAACAAAATGCAATGAATGAGATTGCTTGTTAACTTGCCTGTGTATGTCTTTGAAGCGGCTGGTTTACCAATTCAAGTAGTGGAAGGTGATACAGAAATGGCAGTAAAAATGGTCAGTAACGTTCATTTACGCACACATTCGCTCTTCTCACGACTCAAAGATCTGGCATTGTCTGAATTGGTTTGTAAAGGTTTGTCATTTAAAAAAAAAAAAAAGAATGAATGAAGAAAGGTTTGAATTGTCATCTTTCTGAACTGAAAGCTATAGTTTTAACGTTTGGTGCAACATGATTCATGGTTTAAGATTTAATGGGGTTTAAAAAGGAATCCTTGTTGTGCAACAAAGGCTGAGTTCCCAAATAGAGGCATGAGAGGATTAAAATGCTTCAAAATGTCTACTTATTAAACAGTGCCATTGAGAAGCATTTACATTCTCTGAGGTCTTTAAATATATATATCCTTTAAATCTCACGGCTGTGTTGGATGGACTGACCAACGTCATGACATGACCAATTGAGTTATATGGCCATCTATTGCCCCCTTCTGCTCACAGGTCAAGGCGAAGAAGAACCCTAACCCTGACTCTACCCGTACTGTCTGGTGAACAGTGGCTGGAACACAACGGGGGAAATGGACGGCCGCAGTGAGACAAAGGCATATGACTCAGAAAAAACGTAGAGCAATGTCCCCAGAAGTAGGCGCATAACCTCAATCTACCACCTGAGAGAAATGCCACGTCAGGCCAGTGTCCTACAGAGAGAAAAGACAAACAGCCACACATACTCATGTGACTCACAGAGGCAGACGAGCCAAAAGCACACTCGTGCAGATAGCAGGGCGATTGAGTGTGGTGATGCAGCAACTAAACTAGGAGGCAGTAGGTTCCCACCCGCCAGCCGTCTAGACTAGAGAGCTAGTCGGCGCTAGTGTCGGTCATATGACAATGACAATAGATGGCAATGTGTTTCAATTTGGAGGTTTCCACTGTCAGTGTTTATCTTAAGGTGGGGGGGGGGTTATTCAAGAGAGTGAAAACACTCTGCTGCCTGCAGACTTTTAGATTTTTTGGGGGAAGTAAAAGGTAACCACCATCCTGTGATCTGAGGCCAAGAGGGATTACGTGATGGATGACGAGAGTGGATAAATATTGTGGCGTTGGCCCGTGATGATTTAACAAACACACTTTAAAGGGAGGTGTGTGCTGGATTCAAATGAAAGGGAACTTTTTATTTTTTTTATTTTTTGGTGGGATAATTCTGACAGCAGCATTTCATATGAAGTACCTGCACTAACAGAAATTGCGCCACTTGTGCATGCAAATCTGTTAATTATTGGGTGAGGTGAGGACAGCTTAGAGTGGGGGGTGGTGAATGAGAGTCCGTGAAAGAGTGATGAGAGGGGTCCAGAGGTGGGAAGAAATGGGGGTCAAGCAGGAGAGGATGAACAGAGCTTCCAATGGGGACCAATGATTGGCATGGGCCGGGAGGCGTTGTGGCGGTGAACCCAAGGTTTGAGGCTCGGGGTTGGGGTTAACTTCTTGAATGAGGCTTCGTAGGTTCATCATCCCCCGCGTTGTTCCCGTAATGAAAGAGAAGGAGGCAGACAAGAGGTCTGTGTCTCACAGGAGTGTTCAGGCATCAAACTGGCACGGTTCACTGAGGAGCTGTTAAAGTTAAACATCAGCCAAAGTGAAAAGTCTTTCTTCAGGAGTCATACGACAGAGAATACAGCCGGTTCGACGTCCACGTGGAGCCGACCAGCGAGAATACGCACAGAGTCTAACGGAGTATTGAGTAACATCCTGTCTTCAAAAGACTCAGGCACTCTGCTGCCACCTATAGCGTCTACACTTATTAAGCGGATTTTACCGCCACTATCACTGGGCGGCAGCAGTCTCGTCAAAAGAAGTCTCGTGGATCTGTACATAAATAGGCACAGGAAATGGAATTAAAGTGAGAGTCATCATTTGTCTTGGAAAGACATATAGCAGTAGGGGTGGGGGGAAAAATCGATACAGCATAGTATCGCGATAATTTGCGTGGCGATATTATATCGATACACGGACGCCAAGTATCGATCTTTTATTATATAAACTATTTTAAAAAATCAAACCAATTGCTTTTTCAGTCCACTAGATGGTGCTGAGTTGTTTTCTGGTGAGGTCAGCAGAGGTGCCGGGTCTGCGTGCGTGATTGGTAGGAAGTTGGTCGAAACAAAGATGGAGACATCAGAGAAAGAACTCAGATAAAACATGTTGACACAGTTTTCCTTTGGGGACATAATTTGAAGTTGAGAAAAGTAATAAATCGCAACATATGTTATCACAATACTCAGAATATCGCAGTATCGTGAAAGTATCGTGATAATATCGCAGTATCGTGATAATATCGCAGTATCGTGATAATATCGAAGTATCGTGATAATATCGTATTGTGACCCAAGTATCGTATCGCGAGATCTCTGGCGATTCCCACCCATATATAGCAGTAGCTCATGTAGTTAACCATTCATTAGCAAAGTAGATAGCCAGCTGGTTAAAGTCCCGGTGAAAGAAGTTAGAGCAGCTTTAGCCACGGTACTGTGAAGAGTTCCCAGTGAGTGGTGTACAGTTAGAAGAGGGATTAAAATCAAATATTTTGCATTTGATTGGATCACAAAGCTCGCTTTGAATGTGTCACAAGTTTTTGTTACAACAACATGAAGAAATAGATTTTGTTGCATTATTTCTTTGCATTCTTTCTTGAACGGGTGCATAATATGGCCGGGGAGTGACGTCGAATGGTTAGAAAGGCTTGAAGTTTGTCAACACCATCACGCATTGCATTGGTTGACAGGACAGTATAGTCGCTGCAATCTTCCTTCAACATGAAACCACAATGCAATGCAGGCTTAACTGTGCACAGATGGTAATAGCCAAAGACCTCAAAGGAAAGATGTTTCCATGCCACAATGAGCCATTTCATGCTGGAGAAACCCAGGTGCGCACAACACCCTCTTGCAGCTGTCAACATTGTAGATGGTAGCAGTTAAAGTGCGAGGCTGCATTGCCATTGTGATCAACAAAAGCTGCTCCATTGACCCTGCTCCATTTGTGATCAGCAGTGTGATTTTTTTTCCAGTTTTCAGCAGGGCGACATAGGTGTGCTATTCAGATAATATTGCAAGTTGGCTTCAGCTATTTTTGAAACGTTGATGTTGCAGCTGTACTAGTTTGGGGATTTGAAAGTGAGACAAAGAAGCTGCGTTTAATGTGACAGGGAGGAGATAATTGTGCACATTTATGTAAATGGAACAGTGCAGCAAAACTAATTGTGACATTGGCTTTGGCACTGCCGTGAGACAGACGGCCGGCAGACAGGATGAGAGGGAGAGAGAGATGCAGCGAAAAGCAACAGAAGTTGTATTTGCTCTAAATTTCAAGCCAAACGTTCAAACACTGATGCCGTTTGCTGATGACGCTTTTTTTTTGATTTTGTCAAGGTTCAAACTATTGACAGGACAAAATAAATAAGTGATCCAACGGGAGAGAAGTAGAGAGAAGAAGGACCGGGCGGTGTTGTGTTGTGAAACCCAGTATACATTTCAAACACTGTTAGACGGGGACATTTATTGAAACTGATTTATGGTCTCATGTTCACACTCTCAGTGCTCCAAAAAATATATATACTCTGTCGTTTCTATCATATCACCGACTGAATGTTTGACTCTGAAAACAAGTGTTTTGTAGAAGACATGTGTTGAGAAGTAAAGAGCTTTTTTAGTTTTAACGTCCTTCAATTGATAAAGAAAGGCACTAACACAAGTCAATACTCCTGCTATGAAGAAAAAAAGAGAATGTTTTATTTTTTAAATTTAATTAAGGATTTGAACTTGAGTTTTTTTTTATTGTTGTCGGGTGACTGGTTAGTTAGTTTCTCTGTTTATTTTGTGTGCTTCCTGATGTGATTTATTTTTTAATGATGTTATCTTAGTTTCTTTTTTGCCCATTTGTTGTCCTAGTTTGTTTTTCTCCTTAAATTGATGGGAGCTTTGTTGTATAAGCCTGTGGCTTCTTGGCCTCTGAGCTGCTTTTACATTTACTTTTTAATTTTTTGTTCTCCATTATCTGGATTTCATGAGATTTCACGTTGTGCAAATAAAATAGAAAAAAATATTACAGTGGAAAAAAAGAATGAAGTAAAACGTACATAAACTAAAGCTCATAAACTCATGCTTGTGTTCTCCGATAGCTGGGGATTATGCAGTTCATTGACATTCTCTCCAGTTGATTGTGATTTCCTATTCAGGCCTTTGATGCTGGCCGGATTTAAACATTCTGTTTGTGAACCGTCCATACCTTTGGTCTGTCGAGAGCTTGGCAGGATCGGAAGGCTGACAAGCCAAGCAATAGTCACCTCCCCCTAAAAAGAGCCAGGAGTAGTGTGAGGTGCATGGTGTTCAAAGCACCACTCTCCTCCTTCATCATTATGTCGGATGATGCCAGTGCACTGATATGAATGAAAACACATCTTCAGTCGTGATGAAGTCTTTATATACATGACTATGTTCTTTGAAGCGTCTTCATGGAGCATGATGGGTGTTCCCTTATGTGTTCAGATGCATAAATGTCCTGAAGTTAAGAATAAGTGCAATTAGGTTGAGCTCATATTTAGGGGGGGGGGGGGGGTAAGCAAATATACACAAGTCCTGCATTCTCCTCATGATAAATATTCATGCCAGTCAACCTAATGTGAGTTGAATCCCTCTGGCTCAGTCATTATTTATTTTTTTTCTGAGCAATTTTATCCTTTGGCTTTGTTTCATCCATGGTGGTGTGTTTTTCATGGATATTTCACAGTATTTCAAGTAATTGCATGTGTGTACTCTTGGGAACAGGGTAAAAAGGGTACCATTCCCCCCAGAAAATTGTCAGAGAGGTTTAGCAGTACACCCCTTTGAAAGATTGTTTTTAAAATAATTTCTGTCTACTTTTTAGAGAACTTAGTTATTTTTTTAACCCACCGGCGATTGACAGTGGACACGATAAGAACTTTAAGAAGATTTCTTCCAAAGATGTTCAAAGGATGACAGGAAATTGTACTGAAACCGAATGTGTACATCCCAAAAACAATAACTGTTTAACTGAATTATGTGTTTGCAATTAGACGATATAAAATCACTATTGTAGGTCTTATTTATTGACCATTTTAGTTGTATTGTCATCCCCTTTATAATAAATAGGGACAGGTATGTTTAGTTATTTTATTGCTTTATTGATTTTAATAAAACATTATTGGCTTCAACCTTTACCGTCCGCATTGGTTTTTAGTGGTGGAAATAATTGATTGCTCGTATTATAACAGAGCATTTTTACACACTATCATAGTCAAATTTAGAAAAAAAAAAAGAGTTCTGCAAGAAAAACAATCAAAGGGAGAGCACCCGGGAAGTGTCCAAATCAGTATGTTGGAGCTGTCATAGACACAGTTTGGTGCCCGTTGTCACGGCAAACATCTGTCCTGTCATTTATGGAACTTGCTCCATTATGATAGCGACTTATGCGCTAGCAAGTTGATAGCATTTGCTCATTATCTGAATCCAATTTTAGTGCGTTGTGTTTCTGTAACACGAGTGTAATAGTGCTGTTATAAATCACGACACACCCCTAATTAAAACCTGGGCCAGTAAGTCTGAGAGAGAAGCATTCTGCTTCGGCTCATTGCTCCTTCTGTTGCTCGCAACACACAGCGCGCAACTGCCTCGCAGGTAGAAATAAAAAGAACGAGTCAAGATTGTTCTGTTGTTATTTTATCATTATAGCAACCTGTTATTTGGTGACAGGACACATTCAAATTGGTTTCACTTAGGAATACATTGTTTTGGCAGCACAGACAAGGGTTGGTGTAGCTGATTTGACTGTTTAATCAATGTCTAACATAGACAGAAACCGCATTGTGTCTTTCAGTTGCACTTATGTTTTTTCTGTTTGTTGCTGCCTTTAATTGAACCACATTCAATTAATATATTAATACATTTCCTGCATATCTGCATTTTACTACTGTATTTTATTTCTTACACTGTTTTTTTTTAAATGTTTTAATGCAATGAATGTTCTTAATTGTTTTTAAATCTCCTTTTCTTTTGCCTTGTGTTTTGATGCTTTTAATGGTTTTATGTGAAGCACTTTGAATTACCTTGTTGTTGAAATGTGCTATACAAATAAACTTGCCTTGCCTTATGTACCTTGTTTTGCAATATCAAGGTGGCTTCATGGTTATTAAATACTTCATAAAAGAGGTGCAATTTAATGTCCCCACCTATTTAGCCGTGTCCTTACTGGTCTTAAGTCTGGGATTCTCATCATGGACCCCAGTAGCTATTGTAGTAAGTGGACCCTCCCCAGTTCATGGATACCATTATGTAAAAGTGCATTCTGGTCTAGTTGACTAAGTCGCTTCTTGTTAATACACACTAAGCTCAAACTACAGTTGACAACAGATGTCATAAGCTGCTTATCAGGAGTTGGAGTGTCTATGAATGCCGCTGATAACTATACAATTACAATTTCCAGTGGCTTAATTCTGAATATTGAATTGGAGTGATAAGCAGAGGGAGTATGGTTCGCCGTTTTTTATTCCTTGTCCTTTTTCCTTGTTAAAGAGCTCCTGCAGTCCTACATCAGGTCTCCGAGGCCCCCTGATCAGGGTTTGTTGGTTGTTCCTCGCTTCCAGCCCAAGACAAAGGCAGACTGTGTTTTTGAGGTTGTTGCTCCTAAACTTTGGAACTCTCTCCCATTGGACATAACATTTGAGGACACTGTGGACACCTTTAAAAAAAAAAAAAGCAGCTCAAGACCCATTTGTTCCGACTTGCTTTTGTTCAGGTTTTGTCGTGTTTCTCATGTTTTTAGCAGTGCATTCCATATCTGTTTTGGTCTTTTACTTGCTACTTTCTCTTTTGCTGTGAGGCACTGCGTGACGTCTGCTATTGAAAGTTGCTGTATAAATAAACATAGTATTATTATAATGACCTTTCATGATGCCGAATAAGTTGAATCACTGTAGCCATCAGCCATTTCCATCAGAATTTAATCAAAGATCTAATCGGTTGAACTCTATATGCTTAGACAATCATAGCTATGGTAGGGCATGCAGTGATGCCAAGGACTTTTAGACGGACGTATATTGATAAGATAAAGTACAGCGAAAATAATTCCAACCAATGTACTGATGTCTTAGCTGAGAGTTTTTACTTTTCACAACCTAATGTTGGTGGTTTAGGAGGCCTCAGCACATGTCAATACCGCCAATCGATACGTGAGAGAAAAAACGCTTTGCACCATTAAATATGTTTCTTTGCTTTACATTTGAGGAGAAAATGACTCCGTTCACGATGTGCTATTGAAGCGTTTGTCAGCTTTTCATATCTGTCAAAACCTCATGAGGAGTAAAGTGTGGGTGAATAAGTGCCATGAATTGATTTCCTGCCTCTTTTTGTCTTTCAGTGATGCACAGCTTCCCTCTAAACTCTGTAACCAAAATATGACACATGTGGTGCCAAGTGAACTGCAGAACTTAAAAGGAAAATTCACCCTCGGATATGTTAGTGCAACATTTTTAACATAAAAAGAAGTTATAACTCTTTGATACCGAGGGCCTGACACTCGAGCATGACCTCTGCCTTTGATGTTTGCCACAGTCAAACTGAAAATATCTTGATGCAGAGTCACATTGTCATCAGTGTTCGGCTTTGTTACACAGCACACAGATGAAGGAGCCATAGTGTGAATCAGAAACACCACCGTACTGTAGCTCCTCCATGTTGTTAGCAGCCATCAGCGGCATCTCCAAATCCACCAAAACAGATTACATTCAGGATTACAATTTAAAGTTATAATCCCAATGTTCTTCATACAGTATCATGAACACCTTAATTCACCATTTACAGAAACGGAATAAATTAACAATTCATTTTACGTAAATTATGACTTGTGATGAGCTAAATAATGCAAAAACACCAGTCTATGAAACTAAACATAATGAGACAAAATTGGAGAACTTTTAAGTTTTAAAATGAAGAAAGAAGAAGAAATGTACATGAACATAAATCTAAATAATTGAGGGATGAGTGAGTAAATAAAACCAAACCAGGATGCAAAAAACGGGTGGAGATAACATTTACTCTCTTTAAGTCTTTTTTTGTGTACAACAATGCAACATAATACAAAATTATACGTAATTATGTCAATATGGGTTAAGGTTAGTATCATACCAAGGCATATAGGTAAAAAAAGGTTGCATCTATCTTAATTAATTAGCTGGTTTAATACACCACCCGGTGAGCATGCTCCAAATCAACAAATGAAAAATATAGATTCAAATCATTGAAGGTTAATGATGAATACTATAAGACCGGCCGGCAAAAGTCTTTTCTTATTATCCCGATTATTATATGGCTATATTTGATGGAAAGACAAACAGCCCTCTTAAATTGCTTGAATCTGCCTTTAAAATACGTTTTGAATCAAGTTGAACAGTCATTTACAAAACGATTTGAAAAATAGCTCTGGATGTTAAAACACACTATATTATGTACTCTGAATCTAGATCATGCTCCTCTGAGTCTTGTGTGGTGTGCAAAATAAATGAGGAGGAACGCAATCAGCTCAAAACTGCTTTCAGATTAAAGCAAGTCCCCACAGATGGGATCAGCAGCGTACAATTTGACCCCTGAACCCATAATAATGTTCTGAAATCACCCTCTGTAATCGACTACAAGGCCCGACAGTATGTTGGATCAGCGAAGCTCTCCAGAAGAGTCACCACAAGGGCTCTTCACTTAATGAAATCTCTCAGCTTTCCTATTGATTTGCCTCAGGTACTTTGCAGTTGTGTGCAAAACAGGGGTTATTTGATTCGGAGTAAACACAACAATGTATATCTTCTTCCCTCGAGTGCGTGGGCATTGGTGTTCTTCCCTTACCATGGCACTTTCTACGATGTTCAAGTGTTAACCTGCACAGATTACAAATGCTTTTGAAGACAATTTAAAATGGAAATCAATTTTGCTAAAAATCTGTCAGATTTCTCAATAAGGCCAAGCTTTCAATCTGCAAAGCGGGAGCAATCCAGGACAACTTGAGGTGGAGTTTGCTCATCTTCAGTGAACAAACTGCTGTTATTAAACCGTTGCATCAGACGAAGTATTTGCTTGTTATTTTCTTAAGGCGTGCAAGTAGGGCTGCATAATATTTCTTTAAAGTCATGTGATTGCAGATTTGAGTTTTTTTTTGTCTGTGTTCCATTGCACACATACATAATTGATTTGTTTGTCTGTGGACATGATTCCAGAACATAGCACTTTTCTTTATTGTTATTTTTTCTTACTTTTTTGACATTGGTATCATTTTTTATTCCCCCGACAACTGTATTCCTATTAATTGCCTTCCGCAGTTTGAGACGACAGTTGAACCCAAAAACTGAACTAAAAGCAGCTCATGTTATGTACCACTCAATGTTAATGGTGTACATTTTATTATGCAGTTTAATCACAAACAATGCAGAATCGATTATTATTACACAAGTTATTTATGGTAAATCCTTTGTTGATTCAAAGACGAAGCCTTTGGTCAGATATAATTATATCATCGAGTAGATACACATATTGCCTACGTTGTTATTATCAATAGTTTGTCAATATTAGAGTTGATGGCAATTATTTACTTACATTTGTTTCAACAAATTCATTGGTAGGTGAAAGGACAGTTCAATATTTTGGGAGATTCACCGAATTGCTTTCTGCCGAGACAAGATGTGAGCGAACGAAAGAGTCACAGTGTCGATTCGCAGCATCACCGAGTCAGTGAGGTTGAAATGTTTGGCCCCATTTTGCCTAATCAGAAACCGATACCAAAACCTGTGCTCACAGACCGTATCTGGCATCCCCCTCTGTACCCGCTGACCTGGGGCATAAATATTGACAATGCAGGCAGTGCGCTTGCAACACAATAAAAACATGACAAAAAACAACAGAGAATTCCTGTTGTGCATTTTTTTTTTATTTGCATCAGGAGGAATGTAAACAGCAGCCACGAAGAAAATTCGAATCTCTGGGCAGATAATATGACCGACATCTTAACATAATGAATTCAACATCAGGAAAACACTGTCCGTCAACTTTGAATACGTTTGTGCACCAAGCATCATTGATGTAAACACAGAGTCCACCTCTTCTCGTCCCCCCCCCACCGGAATCCTGCACTCTGTCCGGCGGTCAGCCCTTGAAGTGCAGCTTGACTCCGGGATGAACAATGAATCCAGGTCTCTGCTCTCTCAGGTTGCTGTGTTCGCCTGGAGTTTTATTCCATCCATAGTACTTACATCAGACAGCCAGGAGTAGGATCGTGGAGTATCCTGAGGTCATAGCCGGGTTAGCTTCCGCCTCGGCTCTCCTCCATGGGGCACTTTGCTGGTGGCTGGTTGGTCGGCCATGAGTGGCGATTGTCTCAAGGTCCACTGCACGTAATCTAATCCCCACACTTCCTTTTACGATGTTGATGAATGTCTTCTGTCATATGTCATAACTGCTTTAGTAATGTACACAAAAGTACCCCCCAAAAAAAAACATGTAGTGAAATTCATGGGAGCTACCCGCCGTAACAAGTGCAAGTGGTTCTGATTTCCATCTCAGAAATATCCTGTATTGAAAGAAGAGCTACTGACTATTTTTCTAAAAAACTAGTAACTACAGTGTACAATCGGGCCCGTCCCAGTAACGTGCACAGGGGCCCGTTGTTAGGGATGCACAGGTCCCGATACAAATACAGATACCTGGGCTTCAGGCATCGGATCGGTACTCAGTATTAGCCGACATTTGGTGCACGTCGTGACAACCTTTCGCCAGTACCTGAGACACGTAAGTGTTAGCATAGGCGGATGAATACATTGGTGTTCAAGAAATACTTCCAGCACATAATTCCACCACAAAACCACACATTGTTCTACATTTCTTTGTGTACTCATTCAGGCTGTTAACATACAGCATAGCTATACGAAAATGAGTTCAAACTCGGGTCCAAAAAAAAAAAAAGAAGGTCTTTTAACCAGGAGAGTTGCCGAACTTAAGTAACGTCACTTCCGTAGTTGTTTTAACCCGATCCACAAAAAACAAAACCGAACAAAGTAGTTTTGTTGCCGAAGTTGTTTCTTTGAAACTGAAAGTTTATTTTGAAAAAGACACGTGTTGCTGTATTTTTTCATAGGACAAACGCACAAGAAATGAGTAGTCATTCTTTGTGAGATATCATAGGAACTGCTGTATGAGGATACGTTAACTCATTTTAACAATTTATTAATTTAGGGTAAGTTGCATTCTGGAGTTTTGAATTCAAATACCTTTCATCAGCTGTGTGCATCCCCTCTTTCAACAGGTCGAATGGTTGTGAAAAAAAAATAATGTTGCCAAACGGACATGGCAGCCTGTCAGGTGGCAGCTGCGGCTTTGAAAAGCCGTTTGTTGCCTTTGGAGCGGCTTTCAGGGAATGTGGTCCGTCTTCCACATGTATCGCTTCAGCTGACTTTGTGATCAAAATTATTGTAAATGAGGTTTGCCAGGAGAGACGACGGTTACAGAAAGGTGAATGTATTAGCTGCAGTATTTCTGAGTGAGCATAAAGCTTAATGGAGATTAAAAAATAAAAATAAAAGCTGGCAAGATACTATTACCATTAGCATGCTCTCGGTGTTGCATCCCCTCCTCCCAGCAAAGTACATAGGGTGCTTAAAAGAAAATAGGCACTAGAAGTTGCCAAATGACAGCAAATGCAGATTTGCATATCAATATCTTCGCTACAGTCCCATGCACTTTGGAGATGAAGGGGCTCCGCTCACTGCAATGCAGGAGGCAGCGTGACCATTAGTCGACTATAGATTGCACAAATAGTCGATCAGAGTTCATGTGTCCTCAGAAGGTCAGAAGTAAGGCAGGAGCAACCGGTGGTGGGCGGGGCTTAGCACCTGGCAAGTGAATTTTAGGGTATAATGCGATTCGTTTACACGCATAACTGTTTTGATTTGTTCGTGTTTTGTGTGTAACTTTTGGTTTAGTCTGTACATTTGTTGACTGGAACTGCCTAAAGGCCGCTACAAGCTGTGGGCTAATGACAGGAAAATGCGGAATATACTCACCTGCATCAAAACTATTCAAACAGCATATCAGCATGAATTGGCTCTTTGAACAATAAGTGAAACAAGATGATTAAAGCCTGTATATGTGTCCGTTTTGGAAAGAACACCAGGGAGAATTTTTCAGGCCCAATGTGTTTTAACATCAATGTCACATCCGAGTAGTTAACGCCATTAAGCACTAGAAACCTGTTTTGGCAAAAAAAATAAATAGAAGTAGCTAATTGCAGATATTTAGTGTGACAACCCTGATGTGCTTTTATCCAGCGATGATGTTGCAATGAGAGGTTCACGAGGCACAGCTGGAGCTGAATTTAGAGTCATGTTGACACTTCTGGCTCAGTACTTCTTCCTTTCTAAATTTCAAGTGTGGTTTACAAATTAGAATCTCATGTTCATCACCTGATTCAGCAAGATGCTTGGGACCTTTGTGTTTCTCCTTCCTCTACTTCTATCGTGGTTGACAAGCGCTCAATTCAGAGCCGTGTCTGCACTTAATTGAACAGACATCATCTGTCAGTCACACACTTTTATTGCACTACTTTGATTGACTACTCGGGTCTTCTTATTTTTTTCATTCAGCACAAGCAAGAGTTATGAATCCGGCCACTAGACGGTTCCATCCTGAGCTACCAGACCAAACACAAACGCTGATGAGTTCTTTTTTTTAAAAAGCATGAATCAAAAGCTTTCATTTAACAGTTGCCGTGAACTGACTGGTCAATGAATCACTTGTGATCCTTCGCATTGACTAAAAGTAACAACATGGTTATATTTCATGGTGTTTTGATGCAGGAAATGAATGTGAAGATGCATGTGATTAACACCAGTATGCCATTGAAAGATGACTTCAGTAAACTGTAGTGGATGTTCAGCACAGTTGAGTAACAGTTTTTACCGTTCACATTTGCTTTCTTTTTCAAATAAGTTTGGATGACCTGATGATTTGTTTGAATCTCGTCTGATCGTCATCTTTTAGAAGAGTTAGAATACCGAGTTTAAATTGGGTGAGCTAGGTTTAGAGCTCGGGACGAGCATTTCCTTTCAGAGTATTTGTTTGAAATGTTCTGTGCTGCCATCTTTTTTAGGCTTGAATCATGATGAATCCGAAGCGACTGACACTTTGCTTTTCTAGAAGAAACCTTTGCATACTGTGTGTGTGTGTGTCTGTAAGTATGCATGTAAGTATTGGCACAGGCTGTGATAACAGAGTAGGAGAAGGGGAGTTATTATGTGAACAGAAGTATTCAACACACGTCTGCACGGCAGGTAAACCGCCTCCAGTACGACACTGCTGTTTAGTGTTTGAATAAAGGCCGCGTGTCTTTTATTACATTCTCCAGAAACAATATTAGAAATTCCAGCCAGTTCCTGCTACATCGTTATAGAACGCATACAACACAGCACCAGGGCCTCATTCTCACTCCCAACTCGGCAAATACTGCAGCTTGTTGGGTGGTCCTTTAAAACGTTGATGCTCTAGGTGCTCCTCTGTATGAGTTTTGGATGTTTACAGGACGGCGTGACAGCCTTTGTTTATTACATGCAAAGTGTATTTTCAAAATGAACTTCTGTGTTCAGGGGAAACGCACAGTAACGGAGCTGGCGTTAGTTAAGTACTTCAGTTATGTAACAAAACTTAGGTAAAATGACTCAACATTTACTTTGTTTGACATGGGACACTCACAGTGGTCTCCTGGGGGAATGTCCTGTGTCATGTCTCGTCCTGTCTCCTCGGTGTTTTCCTTATTTTTTCAGTTATTATTTCCTGGTTTATTTTGTGTTACTTACCTCTCCTCTCGTTTCAGGTCACTCCACTTCCTGCGCGTGTGTGTTTTCCCGCCACTGTGATTGTCTGCCCCGCCCCGATTGATCCCACTTGTGTCTAATCACTACACCGCACACTACAAGGTATTTAAACCTTGTGTTCCTCTGTCTAATTGCCAGTTCGTTTTCGTCCTCTGTGGCGATATATTCCTGTTTTTTGATATCTCTGCCTGATCTCTGCCTGATTGTTTTGCCTTCTCTGGCTGCTTACTCGTGTACCGAACCTCAGCTGATGAGTAAAAACTGTTTTACCTTCACCTTATCTTGGTCGTGCAAATTAGTCCTCCCCCCCCCCCCCCCCGAGTTAGTTGAGCGCCTGGTGCATCTTATACAGATGGCAAAGGGAACCTTGTGTTTATTAAGGTGTTTGTCAGTAACTAATGCATCCAAAACTGTTCTACAAGCAGTTAAAGGGAAGCCTGGTCTCCTAAAAATGCAAAACTGCATTTACTTTTAGAGGGAAATATAAATTCTCCTGGATCATGTTCGTTTTCGGCGTCTCACAAATCTGTTTCTAATCATAGGCCGCATACGTCTGCCACCAAATTGGAGAGGTGGGTCAAACAAACACAGGACTCTCACCCAGGACACCGCTGTTCATCTTTTATTATCGTCCATAACTTGAATAACATAACAAATGCACTTACTTAACCACAGGTTTAAAACTGCGACCGTAATCCAGGAGTAAATACAAAGGGTCGCTCCACTGATTCTCCACATCAAGCTCAGCGTTCTAATAACTCGTCCTGTGAACAGTCACTTTCTCCTGCAGCTTTGGAGGAACTTTGTCAAGTTTGTGAAAGTAACAACTGGTGATGTCATCAGGATTATCTCAACTTGAGGTTTGTGGGGTTTAAATGAAATGTTACCCACTTCCATTCTTAGGCGTGTGTGTAGATGCCTTTGTGTATTTCTACTGTAATCCAGATGGCTTTACATTACACATGCTCAATATTAGTGTGTGCGCGGCTTGTTAGACGCTTGTTTATGTGGATGCGTTCTCTTCTCTCCTCTTGTTAGTGTCTGCAGCCCCCGGAGCTGCTTCGAGCCGCCTCCCTCGGGGCTTAGCCAGATTGAGTCGGGCGGCCGGTTATCTCGGATGTGAACAGCTTTGTCATAATTGCCAACCTCATGAGCTCACCACTGCCGTTATTTCACACACTAAACCCTATTAACGGTTGCATATGTTACCATCCCTCGCCTTTATTGTGCAACTTTGAACGCTGGCGCCAATTAGCTGGGTTCGCGCCGGCCTCTCCTGGTGACGGTATTAAGAGTGCGTCCTTGGAATTACGGCTCATTAGTTCTTTTGTTTACCCGAGAACAATTTCTAGATTTACTATAGGCAAGAGCTATTTGGTGTGACTTTTTTCCAATTAATTTCGAGGAGGGTGGCGCGACCCCGATAACTGCACGAACCTTTGAGTGGTGCGCGGTTTGCTGATTAGTGCTAATTTGTATTTTCTTGGTTGAATCCTGGATGTACTGTTTAATTCACAATAAAATACAGTTGAAATGTTACCTCTATGAATACAAAAGTTATTAACGAGTAAAAGAAATTGAAAGTTTTAAAATGTCAGAGAGTAATACCTAATCATGGAGGGGGAAATGCACAGCTACTCCAGTGAGCTGCTGGCTCGTAGATGTCCCCGGTAAGCAAGGAAAAGCTACATATTTGTAACTCTGATGCAATATTTTATGCATCAATGTCGTCGCACAACTTGCTTTCTCGAAAGGCAAATATTACACTTCTTTTGTTCCAGTCTTTCTCCTGAAGAAGGCAGTATGTACAGATATACTGATTCATAAGAACAAAAATAAAAAGATTCCATCTGAGGTACAGTCTGAGATCATGGCTTTCCCGTTCTTATAAAAAAAAAAAGAAGAAACAGGAAACAAACAGCAAGCAAACCCTCTAATTTACTTAATCACGGGTATTCTTACATTTGGTTTATCATACTGTAAACTCGTGCAAAATCAGAAGTCGCAATTTTACAGGCATCAAGATCAATATTCCTGGTATATAGTTTTTTTTATTATTTATTACCGAGGATGCATTTCAGATTGTGTAATTTATTTGAAAGCCCAACAATGGAAATTAGCTGCAACTATAAAGTTGATTTGCTATTGTAAAAGGTGGAACGTAATCACGGTAAATGTCACTTGCAAATAAACGATGCAATACATTTATTTGAAACCAAATATCTGTGACGGTCTCAAAACCGCAGGTGGTATGTCAGCCTCACCCACGCTATGGAAATATATCCCCGTAACATCTCGATTGTTAGATTACCATGAGGGCTAACGGTATGAGAAGTGAAGTTGAACAGGAATTTGATAAATGACACCACAAGTCGCCTCCTGATGTGGAACGGAGCATGTTAACCTCTTCTGTTTCCACTGAATCGCGCAGGCCTGTGCAAGGTCCCCTGGGAGCATGTGTCCTCCGTTTGGCATGCTGTGCAGTCCTTCGCTGACATACTGATACTTTCTTGTCATTGATCATATGCTGGAAGCAGGACATTGCTGCAGTTTCATCATGCTTGCTGCACCGGCTAACCTATCGCAGGTCATTACACTCTACAGTCGGGACTGGGCACAACTATACCTCAGGAGGACTCACTTTCCATTTACAAGCACAGAAACTTCTGGGCTGACTTTCCATTGTTACCACTTTTCTTGTGGACTGTTAGTACGATAAGACAGCAGTACTGTATGGCAGGAACTCATTGTCCATTATGCTTTTTGTCAAGAATCATTTGACATTGCATTCCAGTCATGTTATCCACACAAAGAGCAGTGAATAGAAACTTCAAATTGAATCTCAAGCTGTGTCCTAAAGTGGAGTCGAGCCTGGCTGTGAGAATGGTTATTCTTCTTGTCATCTTCTGTCAGTAGCTGGAGTCTTGATACTGGAGTACTCATTCTTGGCACCGAGATTGCAATGAGCGGCTGGATTGGCATCCCCACACACCCTGCCCCGAAGATAAATAACGATTTTTAGTTGCCATCTTTTGTTGAGTGAGTTGATTTAAGATTTAATTTGAAGCGTCCCAACATTCGGTATATTGCTTAAGTTTTTCAAATCAACATTGAATCTTTGTGTTGTAAGAAACACATTTGCCCTCGCAACTCGTCAAATACCCCCCCCCCCTTGGTCAGTGCCCCTCGGCGTCTGATATCCACACACCGTGGTACCCTTTAGCGTCTTTAAAAAATGACCGGGCTTTCAACTAACTCCAATGTAAACCCATCCGCGTCATTATTAGGTGATCAGAGCAACTGATGTATAAAAGAGTGAGAAAGTCTTCATGGAGCGCGGGGGAGGTGAGGTTGGACGGGACAAACACAAGACTTTCAACCATTTTACTATCGTCAGTTACATAACAAACACAGTTATCTTACATAAGTAATGAAGTTATTTTAACCCAAACCACGATCATTTTTTTTTAGCCTGACCAAGTAGTTTTGTTGCGTAAGTTAACCTACAGACTAAGTAAACCTACATTGGAAGTTCATTTTGTAAGAGAGACTATATGCATGCAATACAGTCGAATTTTCATCTTTATTCCCTTCTCAATGGGGTAGACTACAATGCCAGCAGTCTGTCAGATTTCTTTTTTCCTGGCCAGGAGGGACCGAGAACAAAACAGATGATAGGTGCTTTAAATGTTCACTCAACATGGCATAGAAACCGAGGAAAAAAGGGATTCTGAATAAGGTTTGCTTCGCTCTTCCAGTGGCTGCCAGCAGAGCTACTTTTCCAAGTTTATCCCTTATTTTAATCCTTTCTCTCACTGTGGTACCTTGTCATTTCCCTCCTTAGTCTCTTCAGGAATACTTCTTAACGGCGTTTAATAAGTGATTTTGCTACAGTACATGGCCGATATTGTGGTGTTTTGCTGTAGCACTCATTTGAGGAATGATATAGAATAGAATAGAATAGAAAAGTACTTTATTCATCCCCAACGGGAAATTTGTCTGTGGCAGCAGCAAACAGGTTTACACAATAAAATAAAATATTGGGTATGGAAAATGCACACTATATACAATATAATAAAATAACAGAGCAGGGCCTATTACATTTAAGAAAACAAAGTAATAAAAATGCACAGTACATACACTGAATAGAATTGTATTAAGTTAACTAAAAATAAACAAAACAGTAGTGCACAAGATCACCAACAGCAGTCCATATATAGTGTACCAAACAATCTCTCCAGATGGATAATGCTCTTTCACGTGTTTAGTCTCGGGGACAGACGTATGCTGTTCCTGGGGGAATACGGTACATGGCCTCAAATACCATACATATCATAACTCGTTCAACTATATAAGGGCAATGTTTGTGGGTGAGAAAAGGAAAATTCACTTTTTTAGGAAGACAACAGAAGTCATATCTATGAATAATATATAAAATGCCGGTGGTGAGGATGTAGTTTTTTTCCTCCTTTTCCCCCCTACACATTTCTTTTCGGATGAAGTAGATGAAGGTTTCTTTTCTCTGATCACATCTTCTCTTCTTTGGCCCAACCCCAACCAGCAGTGACAGGAAATGACACTGAAATTAGGTGAAATTCATTCTCTCTCTCATGACAAAGTGACAGGAAGCTCCAGGAATTTTAACACATGCCGGCAGGTCAATAAAAAAAGTGAGGAAATACATTCTATAGTTCACCGCGAGACAATTCGTTGATTTCTGATGCAACAAAAAAACGCACCGTCCTCACAGGAGAGATGTGATGGTCGGGAGCTTTCTACAATCAAGTCACAGTGTATTTTAGAGTTCCATCCTCTCTCCCAATTCGAACATTCAGGATGAATGTCTGCAAAGTGTCCATTTAATTCTAACTTGGTAGAGCAAATTTATGGAAAATTAGCATTGAAATCACTCTCAATCTCTGCAGTTATTAAAAATCATGGCATGTCCTGAGGTCCCATTCAAATAGCGTATTAAATTAGAATAATGGAGGTTTGATATTAGATTTATTGAGCTTCTGGACTGCCTAAAGAACACACAATCTCTCAATTTACTCTCACTTTGCATATCTGATAATTTAATACTTGGCAGGTTGGCATGTTCTAATTTATGAACAAATTATTTCAAATAATGGTCCTGATAATACTGTCAATGCAATTATGGTGCAAAAGACATTCAGCAAAGAAAAATTGCTTACTGGTGTTACATGCAGTCATAATGACTTCAGTCATTCGTGTGTTTAAGTGATGCAGGAGTTGTTGCACCGCATCCTGGGGTCCCTCATTTCCACTGCTCTTACGTATTCACCTTATAGTTTCTGAATATCAATTGGGCTGTATTAACATGAACGATAAGTCACGGTGGTTGGTTTGCGTCAGGTTTTTTGACCCTCAGAAGCTTATTATTGAGTATTTCCGAGAAGTCCTCTTTACTTTTTGCAGGTGTGAATCCTCTGTGTTTCACACAGGGCATCTGTGCTGTGCTCTATGTTGCGGTGCCTCGGGGGTTAGCAATGCTGCCTCACAGCACGGCAGCCCTGGGTTTGAACCACACAAAGGCCGACTGAGCTTTGTTTGTGTGGGTTTCCTACCGCTCCGAAAGACATTGATCTGATCGTGTATAGTATTACAAACATCTCAGTGCGTTCAGGGGTTGAGATTTGAAGAGGCAGGACGCTAGCTATTGTTTGAACCTTTATACAAATGCGGGGTCTCAAAAAGACAGAGCAGCAACCGATAGCACAACTACTGTTACATAAATCTGATGTAATCGTGTGTTTTGTCAAGTCCCAGTTAACAATGGCCTTCCCTCTCTCCTTTATAGTTTTAAACTAACAACTGTAAAGTCCAAATTCAACCTGTAACGCACCTTTTAGCATCTGTATGAGGTACACACCAGGCTTTCAACTCGCTCCAATGTATGTCCAATCTGTGCCATTATTAGCAGCTCAGAGAAACTGGCATAGTATTATGAGCAAGAAGATCCACGTATATGTCAAACACACATATAGGACTTTCACCCAGGAGACCGCTGCTCTTGTCTCGCTTAGTTTTGTTGTGCAACTTCCTCACTGAACTAATGCCACGTATAAAACAAATGTACTTATTTTACGTAGCACACATACTTATTGTAACCCAAACCACAATCTTGCGTTCTTTTTCTTGTACTTCATAGTGTACACCCTGGTGTCATTTACAAGTACATAACAGATTTACATTGAATTGATTTCACCACACTGTAGTAGCCATAGCACAGTAAAGACTGCACTTCGACTGTCTTGTTCTGATGGACTTGTTGAACTTCATCAGTGGCAAAAATACCGTCCCAATTCAAAATCTGCATTTAGCCAAATACAGTACAAAAGGCCAAAGAAATGTTCTCGCCCCGCCCATTTCAGCATGGATGTTTTTTGCAGCCCATTTATGTGAACTTGGGGCGGATGTCTCCCCAGACGTGGGGGTCTGCTAGATGACAAGGCTGTCACTGACTGCAGTGATTTGAAGAGCTAGACCGACCGGACATCAATGGTCATCCCCGGTGAGAACAATCTGATCTCAGCCATCCCCCTTGATGCTTCATCAGTGGCACTGGCTTTTCTGTAGCTCTTAAAAATAGGATATAAAACTTTGGTGCCAGAGTGTACAACCAGTTTGAACTCCAAAAAACTAAAGTTTGAAGTTGAAGTACTGTGTTCCCGTGGATACTCACCGTACTTACTAATAGATGCAATCAGTGAGTTCAAAGCAGGTGGTTTCTATGCCGTAAAATCATCAAACACCTGTGACATCACTACTTGGGTTATGTCCAGAAGTGCTCATATGTTTATTGAAATCCCCTCCCTCAACACACAGTTTTTCCTTCTCATTTGGCACGCCTGCTTCCCTGCACTGTAGTTCTGTGACCTGGAGAGGGAAGACAGACTTGTGGGTATAGTGCACGGAACTGTGCTACCTCCATAACACATGACGCCACATTTGCATGTGTGAAAGTGTACGCTGGATTTGCAGTGCAGCCTTTCATTGAATTTACACTTGCAATCTGTGTGCAATTAGCGCTTGAATTAAGGCTGCAGCGAACCACTCTTGGACTGCCTTCCGGCACAGCCAGTGAGGGAAGGAGAGCTGCAGACAAGAAATGAGGCTGCTATATATATATATATTTTTTTTATACATTAAAAAAACCATTAAATACACTCACTACAGAGTAAATCCTGGTCTGGAACATCACAACGACCAAATACATGTTTATGTACACTAATGTAAGAGTAGTCAAGGGAGTTGTAAGAAAATTAAAGACACCTAGGGGTAAATATTGTGTTGAATTAATTAAGATAAGCAATTCACAGTACTTTATGGGTCCTGTGAGTTTAAACAAGGTTTTAGCAGGAAATGGAAATTACACAGTGCGCCCACAGTGAAAAGCCAAGTAGGGGCCCCATGTCTGCAACTGCAACAATAGTGTTTATTTTATTAGCTGTTTCATGTCATTAAAACTAATCTCTCAGCAAAATGTGTTGAATGTAGTATTTTCACATCAGTGTGATATTGTTTAATTCATTTTGATAGTGTGGTAATTATTGTAAACAATGAGCCAATCACCACAAGAACAACAGCCTCAAAGAGACGGTCTAATTATTTTCAGAACAAAGAATGTCATCTTCACTGCTGGTCCAGATGATCGCAAATCTCTGCAGACAAAGCAGCCTTGCAATCAAGTTGGAAATGGAACTTTGAAAGACAAGTTCATCCAAGGTTTGCGCACAGTAGAGGTATCTCGTTCAAATTACAGCATTTAACTCCATCAAGAGACTCTTCATGAATGTAACCATAAACCTCAGCGCAAACATGAACTGCAAACTTCACTTCAAGCACCTTGTAATGTATGTTTTGTATAGCCTGCAGGCACTCACTGCTCATCAGAAGGCACAAGGCCTGAAGCACAGTTGCGATCGACAGATGACATTTCTGGGGAAATAAAAAAAAAAAAAAAAAAATGCATCAAAGGCTGGTTAGAAAGTGAGGGCTATGAAATGAAACGATAGCATCTTCATGAAAAGTTCTTTCCTCACTTTTTGCGATTTCCACCTGGAGAATTGCTACAGAGCCTCAGAATACATCGAAGTGGAGGTACACATCCTTATATTAACAGTGGATGGAATTACCATGTGCAATGTGAAAGGCGTCACTCGTAGCAACAAACCCACAGACAATAGTCACTCGGAATTTCCCCCTCAGCTCTGCGGAGCCTGTCTGATCTCATCAACCTTGTTTCTAGATGCAGCTCTGATAAACCCACTACCTGCCCAGCACCAAATAGGAAACAGACAAAGTTAGCAAACCTGTTCTCACTCCCCAAAAAAACGCCAAATACCGCCACCTCGGCGCCCGATACTCGCGCCCCGGAGCCCCCTTAAGCAGCTGTATGAGACGCCTCTGGCTTTCACGTAGCCCCAGTGTAAACCCATCCACGCCACAGATGGTCACAGCAAAGGCTCAGGGGAGGACGGATGGATGGTTCAAACAGACCAAGACTCTCGTACATACATTAAATTTGACCTCTGAACACTTCGACATGTGGACAGTAGGAGCCTAGGATCGCACCGCTAACTTTGTGCATAAAGGACAAACTGCTTTTTCCATTGAGACACAGGTTCGCTGTTCATTACTTGTGTGAAACCTAGTTACCTTATTTTACCTTAGTTTTGTTGCCTTGCTTCTGTATGCCGCTGACATAACAAACACTTTATTTTTAGCCAAACCACGATCTCTTTCGTTGCCAGAACCTAACTACGAAGTTTTGCCTCAAAACTAAGTGAAGCTATGTCTGAAGTTCATTTAGCAATTACACTGCATGCACGCAACAATGATTATTACAATGATTATTTTGAAAAGACACTATGTGACATCAGAGGGGTATCTGACAAAAGGGACAATATTTGACGAGTTTGTCTGTCAGAGACCCCACAGAACCCAGGTTCCCTTTGTGGCAGTTAGTTCGTGGTGATTTAATTACTTTGTTTGGGAATATGGGAATATGCTCTGCTAAAATACAATATCAACTGATGTGATTAGGGCCTGCTTTTTTACCTGAAGCGTTGTCTTCCAGCATAGGATACGCATAGCTCGGAGAATGGGGTCTTCATTGGAAATATATATAGATATATATTTATACAGTCTATATACACATATATAAATGAATACATGAAAACTGCTCGTTACTGTGGGCTCTCTGAGCTGAATATCATGATGACCTCGTGATTTATTGCAGAGACGGCTGAAAATAGCATTGCCACAATTACCATTTTTCATCGCGGTTATATCAGTAGCTTCTCGACTACACAGCACATGGACAGCAGCCTGAGCATTCAGAGGCACTTTGAAGTCATTTCCTTATATATGAGGCTCCTGAATGAGAAACATTCATAAATATAAATGCTTATTTTATCAAACGAATGCATATCAAACCAGTGTTATAGTCTGCTGTGCTCATAACAAAGAGGGCTGACTTGTTCATTTCATTTTATGGGCACTCAGTTCAACAGCTGAAATTAAAATTTAAAAAAAATATATATATCTTCGCTGCAGCTATCCATGCGTCTCTTTGCGAACCACTCCCAGTGGCAATAAAAATCTCCTGAGAAAGACTTCTGTGAAGGTTGGATTTTATGGAGAGCCTCATCGTTCAGCTTTTCAAGTGGTTACATGAGTTTCGGCAGTTTGGAAAACTACCGAATATAGTTTTCCGTGTTGCCTAAACAGCCAGAGCCAGATGACTCGTGATTACACCATTTAGCAAGAAGCCAATCGTTGGAAAAGAGCTGAAACATGCAGCGCTTCCTTTGTCTGTACGGAGAAGCACAGTGGAGCTAAATATGCAGTCGACCTGCATGCACACAACACCAACCTTGATTTCAGCTAAAATGTCCTTCCTAATATAGGTGGATGACTTTAGAGCAGCACTGATGAAGTATGTTCACTCTTGAGAATGAATGCACTCATCACTTTAGGGACAGTTGTTTTTATTCCACCTCATCCTCATTTCCTGTTCAGGTTATTGGAAAAAAATATTTGTACAGGTTGTAGTGTTGTCGATAATTCAGTGTGTCCATCCACCAGCCCGATGCCATATTTATGGTTTCCAGATGATGGTTAGACCTTGAGTTGTCGTTCAAAATGTTAACACATATTCTACCAGAATGTATTTCAAAAAATGATGGATTTTTTTTTCTGGAATTCACAGTTGATGAATCTTATTGATTTAGTTGACAAAAAAATTGAAATCCTCATGTGTGATGTACTTTATTTTAGCTAAATCTAGCAAGCTTAAGACCTCCCTGTTCTCTCAGGCCTATGGCTAGCGGCCTCTCTCTCTCTCTCTGTGTGTGTGTGGGGGGGGGCCATGTTTATGATTGATGTGTGGGTGGGAGATTATAATCGATTATAATCCTTTTGGCCTGGTGAAAAAAAACGTAAAGACACTTCTGCCCGGCCATCATAAGTGGAATTCATGCTTCCCTGCAGAGACATGGAAAGTAGGGGTGCAAATATGGACAGAATTGACAAGGCGAAATAAAAACTATCTTTTATCATCCAGCGCGATGTCACTGTGTAATTCTCGGGTTTATGGGCGAAGTGTATCAACTTCACTGCGGACTGGAGTCTCTACCTGACAGTGACAAACAGTTTCTCATATAAACGGGTCCAACAGTGGTTTGAATGAGCGTCGCTGTCCACTTATACACTTGACTTCTGTGCAAAATGGCTGTATCCTCCCTGGCCTGCATTATTATAAGCTACGAATCGTTCACAGGCCACATCTTTCGCTCGCATGCGTGCACTGTCTCACTCCCTCATCCTCTCCTTGCAGCTTTCACGCTTGACATCAGTGTTCTTGAATGTGTATAGCTGGTGAGGCTGATTCTACAAACAGTATGGTGGTGTTCATGTTTGCCGTGTGTTGTAGCGTAAAATGCTGTTATTTAACTATAAGATTGAAATTATCATGGCCGATCAAATCTATGTAAAAACGTAATGTTGCCCGTTTAGTATGACGTCATTATACAGTATGGATCAAATTAGATTCCCAGCCAGCGTGCCTGCCTTTCTGCTCTATGCTTTCCTCTGACGTCATATTACAACCAGCTACTGAAAATAAGTAGAAAAAGTGAGTTCACCTTGTGCCTTCTGTGCAGATCAGCAATTTCCAGGACATGTTTTGCTCTAGCAGCCACATACGGTACAGCGATTTGTCATTGCAGCATTGTAGTCTCTCTTCAGTCTTTTCAAATTCTCTGTGCTTTATTGTGTTTTAACAGAGGGAAGACAGCACAGCTCCATTTGCTACTTCAGAGGGGAACTACATCAGTCTTCTGTCGATGCCTCCGCAAGGATTAGAACTGAGCGAACAATTTCCCCAAAAGGACACGTGCTGTTTTCCCCACAAGGACAATAATGGATGCATGCAAAACGTCGGGGATATTTCTTTCCTCCTGCAGATAGCTGTGTTGCTGCCAAACAGCCAGGCAGCCAGTTAGTGTGCTTGTAGCCTGAGACAGGAGGTGCATCCATTTGAGTTTGGCTGCAGCATGACTGAAATGAAGCACTAAGGGCAGAGTTCTCCATCATACTAAGACTCAGGTGTGTCTTGTGTTATTCTACACCCCCTTTCCCCATTTGATGAAAAATCCTAACTTTGGGCCCTTTTCAAGCATGTTTTTTTTTTTTTTTTTTAAATTGCGCGTTAAAGTAAATATAAAATGAATCAAATCAAATCAATAGCCACCAGACTCCAGTCAGACAACAGTAATGTTACCTCACTGATCAACACTCGACTGTTGCAGCAGAGCAGGAGATTTAAAAACAATTAATAAATAAATACATTTAAGACACGTTGGATGTTTAGGTTGCAAAGTCACACACACAAACTGGCTAACATCCAAAGAAAAAGCAGATTACTCGTTTCAGAATATTGTGTGTATGCCGAGCTGTCATATGTGTGAGGTGCGCACAGTCTCACTGAATATATAAAAAGGGTTTCCAGTGAGACACTCTTCTCCGAGTGGCGCCGCTCCAAAGTGCAGTGTGGAGCAAACTGATGTTCTTGTGCAGTCGACATCGAATCGCCAAGAGCAAATCTATGGCACTGCATATGGCCCTGAGGACAGATGATGGTAAAAGACGGGGAGGAGGTCACAAATTTGGTTCATTGTTGCTCTGGACGTCCTCAAAACAGCAGCCCGATATAGGACACAATTTAATGAAATTAAAAGGCGAGCCAGAGAGAAGCTGGCAGTAAATCGTAGAAGCAGTTCGGTGACCGGGTTCCTCGCTGGAGTTATGGGCACTGACTTCCCTACCAAGAGGGTGAGGTTTGGAAGAAAGAGGTTCATATTTCTTGCATCTGCATACTGACAAACTCAAAGTGAAAGACACAGCCGAAAATAAACACAAAAAAACCAACAACACCAATGTTAAAGTATTGCTCAATTAATCGCTTGCACAGCAATGGACAACACAGGGACTTTATGTCATTTAAATAGAGATCGTATGATCAATGGCAATATATTAGTGGCAAAATAGAGAAATAAATAAGTTTCGATTGTTGTGCTGCTGGTCAGCATGGAGACACTACATCTAATCCTTTTGTTCCACCCGAGGAGGCAGCGAGGCGTCAACTGTTTCAAGACGAGGGGAAGTCAGAGAGCAGGGGACAACTGCATGACCCTCCTTTGACCTGACACAGCACTTTTGTTACACACAGTCCTGTGAAGAGTCCCATCAGCCCAAAGAAACATGGGGTTGCACCATGCGCGTGAGGGGTTTAATGGTACGGTGACATTTAGATACAAATGGATTAAATATACAGTTAGGTGTGGCGAAATCATCTTTGTTAATAATATGAGTAAAATAAGTATGAATGGTTTGTATCACTAATAAAACACAGAAAAGATTATATTCATAGAGAACACTGAAAGGTTAACGCGTACACCCATGGTTATTTTCTCTGTTATTAAAGTTAACCATAATAGAGCAGTGATAGACTCCACCTTTGCTTCACACTTCAATGATTTTAGACTTTGTCCAGTGGTTCATCGGGTTTTATCTCCCTCCGGTACCTCAGTGCGACGCTCAATAAGATGCGCTTCTCCTCAGCCGATGCCTCGAGTCCATTTTTGTTCTTTAGCTGCACGGTCCATGCAACAATCCCGCAGGCTGTATTAAAGATTCAGCTCAAAAAATACATTTAAATCTTTGGTGAAGGAGTTTATGGTGGTTGAACCTTGTACATGTTGGATTCCCATTGCATCTCAACAAAATGTCTGGATTCTTTTCTTTCAGTTTTTGTAATATTCATCTTTCTTATGGTGTGTCCCACAGGGTATAAATGAGTATGACAACTAGCAAGTGAGACCATACACTTTACAATATTTACTCAGGTAATAAATTAACTGAGAAGTAGGGCAATTTTCTCATAGACTTCTGTACAATCTCGTTTATTTTTGCAACCAAAAGGATTCGCCCCCTGCTGGTCATTTGAGAGAAATCAAGATCGAAGATCGATTCCACATTGGTTTCACTCTTCAGAACCAGAGGTTGCCGCCGTGTGAACGTTGTTGATCCATATCTCCACATGTGTCTCGTGACTTGACATTGTGTCCATGTATTGCCATGTTAGCGGTGTAGCCAAGGTGACAAATGAAAGTAGCAACTAATGATGTTTTACAACAAATGTGGTTAGTTGTTCCTGCAGACATCGAGTTGAATTAAGGATCATGCTGACTGGGCAAACATAGTATTTAAGGCGAATTTGGAGTTGACAGCATGTAGACGTTAAACTTGTGAAGCTGTGGTTTCTGACAGGTAACATGGGTGAGAGTCGTGTATGCACAATGTTACATTCCTGAGAATAAATGAGCAGCCATGCAACACCAGTCATTAAAACCAGTGTTTTCTGTCATGCTACAATTTAGACACCACCATTAATTTGATTTATCCAGGCTAATAGTGGAATCAGCCAAAATATGTGTTGTGTTTATAGTACCATAACAAAACTAGCAAAAGTGTATTATAGCCTACATGCTGTAAGGCCACTGTTAATTCAGCCCCAACATGAAGCAGACAAGAAGAAACGCTTCAGAAAGGCATATAGAAAACATAATAGTGACAGTAGAACTACAGTACTTTAAAAGCATGAGACCAAGTTCATACCAACAATAAGCCGAGAGCAAAACACAGCAAGGGGCTACATTGGTGTGGGTGCATTACTACAGAAGATAAAATATGTACCAGTCCAGTTTGAAGGCGTATCAGATGCCGACTCGCTTCAGGTACAATTCGACAACTCTGAAAAAGCATCACAGCAGCAAGACTTTTCTCTTCCATCTTGACGCTTGTGAGCAATGGCACAGTGCTACCCAGTCCGCACTGGAATGGATGCTTCCTGATATGTGCCCTCGCACATATTTCAGTGGCCAGCAAAGGGCATTGTGGTATGAAAAGGAGCCGTCTTGGCAGCCCACTCTGTAAAATCTTCAAAATAACATCAGCTTGACATCGGTGTGTCTTGCTGCTTCATAAGTCAAAGTTCAATCACGTAGCATCTCTTTTTTTTTTTACTGAAGTTAATGTCGAGGGAAATGTGGTGACTGCTTTCAATTAAAATCTTGAACATAAACGGACTTTTTTTCCTTTACAACGTCCCTCAGTACCGCTGTATTTCTGTAGGCTTTGTCAGTGAACCTCAGTCCACCAAACCAATTAGCCAAGTTATTATGAGAGTTCATTTTTAATGGTGGCACATAACATTAATTACCGGGAATTTAATGGTCTATTGCCATGCTGTCAACAAGGTTCCACACACTACAAGGGAACGTGGATGCTGTGAAAGAAGAGTTAACGGGACAGAGCTATTAGAGAAGGACTGTGTGATAGAGGCACAACGGCAACGTCCTGCAGGTCTCAGGACAACATGTTCTCACTCCCTATTCGACAAATACTGCAGCTTGGTCAGTGGCCCTGAGCTTCATAGTATGATTAACGCTCTTGGTACCCATCTAGCGTTTTTGCATTACATCCATCGTGTCTTTACAAAATAAACTTCTGTCTGCACAGGAACATATTAAATAGGCATCAAAGCCACTTAGTGAGGGTTAGGAAAAGATCGTGCTTGAGGTTTACTTAACTGAGGGTTAAGGGTCATTAACGTTAACTGACTAACAAGTCACGTAAGCACAAAATGACTTACAACTCACGTGACTCACAGGACTAACGATACTCGCGAGAAGTCATGACTGACATATCGAAACAAGTCAAAGTTGACTTGGTTTCACGTGACATTAACAACGCTCTCCTGGGTGAAAGTGATATGGAGAAAACGTGCAATGTTTGGTCATATGACCTCAAAGAAGAGTGTAACACTGAAAACCCTTTATATATATATATATATATTCAGTGAGAATGTGCACACCTCACACATATGACGGTCGGCAAACAATCTGATGCGACAAGCAGAGTAATCTGCTTTTTCTCAGGATGTTTTACGGCCAGTTTTACGGTGTGTGCTTGACTGTTTGCAGCCTAAACAGCCAACGTATCTTAAATGTTGTCGCGTGTTGGTGGAGGGCTGATGTATTTTTGGAGGCCGACCCCGACAGTTAGCATCGCACCGGTTCCCTCGACAAAAATATCATTTTTTTCCACTGGATTTGTTTTTTTTTGTTGCAGAAAATAAGCCCTGTGGCTCACATACGTCTGTGATACTTAACCGTCCACATTTTGTTCAGCAAGTTCATCTTCACAAATAAACTGCTTTTCTGATTTTTGAAGTACAGATGCAATAAACAGAAGTAAAAAGCTGCTGTAACATGAGGCTAGAAACAAACTTCCCCGTAGTGTAAGTGCAGACTAGTGCAGACATGATGACATTTAGGAGTCTCATTTAGCGACTTGTTTTCAACTGCCTTTTTTAAAACATATAAAAGCATCAAAGAGGAGTATTTAAAATGATAAAATCTCTAAATGCGTGTGTTAATCACAGACCTTCTTTGAGGCGTCTAACCAAAAGCCCATTCAAAAATAAAACCGACTGAGACAAGGGAACCGGAAGTGCAAAAATGCTGACTCATTCTGGGTTTGCAGCCCTCAATAGTTTTCCTTTTGTGACATCAAAAAAAGATAATTTTTCTGTAAAATATGGAGCGATTGCAAAGTAGAGTGGAACGGTTATGTAACATCGCTCTGTTATGTGCAGAGCTTCTGTGTTTAGTCACCTCTGCAAAAGAAATTAACCAAAAAGAAAATCGAATGGAGGAGATCTTTACAGGATTCTAATTAAAACCAGAATTGTTTTTGCTTCAATTCATAAGAAGCTATTTGCAGACAGAAATGACCTTAAGTGCAAGTGTAATCACTGCACAATAACACTTGGGAAACTGATTCAACATTTCTCTGGGTTTTGTGAACAGGCGGGTGAATCATCCTGATTTAAAAAGAAAAGCGAATACATTTATATGATCATATGAGATGATCAGAAATAAGTGTGCCTGTCTCCAGAAATGGGTTGTCCAGCCCGTTCTTAATTCCAGTGCATCGAAGGACACCCTTTAGCGTCTGCATGAGACCCAACGGGCTTTCAAGTATCTACAATGTAAACCTATACCTGCGTCACTATTAGAGGCTCAGAGGAAATGCTCCGGGAGTATGATGAAATATAAAGACAGATGAAAACATGTATCAGAGAGAGGGGATTTAAATGTAGATGCAGTGTTTGTCAGGGAGTGTCATCCCGGTTCGTATAGGTATTCATTTGATCAGAGATTCCATCGTGCCTTGTTTCCTTTGAGAGGTCTGTTGACGTTCACAAATTTTGATTGAACAGTCGAACATCACAGCAGTCCCTATGTGAACTTTTGCTTTGAAATGGGAACACTGCGAAAGCACTGCAGGGTGGAAGTCAATAATTCTGCAAGGCTATGCATTCGATTTTGATCTTTCACCGTGCGGAGAGAGCTGTGATGGATTCACTTTTTAATGTCAGGGCAGTCTTTCAGTGCCGGAATGGATATCTTATATGTTTTAACTTTGTAAATTCGAATAGATATTGATAAGGCCAATATATGCAATAGCTGGGTTTAAATAGGTCTTGGGAAGCAGGACCACAGATCCGGCAATTCTGATTTCTCATGCAGAGAAAACAAACAAAAGCCATACTCCCTTTGTAAATAAATAGACCGTTATCATAGAGCCCAGAATAAATCTGTCATCTGCCAAATGAGTCCGCACTTGAACAGTGGCATGCCCTAACATGCGGTGATACCCTCAACGTAGAGAAACAAGGCCGCGTGCCACCGCTATTTCCTCATTATGAGCCCGCAGGGAGGCTACGTCGTCACTTAGAGAGATAATGTGACAGCCCTGAACAAAGAGCCAGGTAAACAAAGGCAAAGCTTGAAAAACACTCTGGCTTTCTCCCGAGGGACAGTGGGCGAGGGCGGGAGGGAGGGAGGGAGGGGCAAACTTGAGAACGCATGTGCTTGCACAGAAATGGAGAGTGTGTTTTGACATTTGAAAGCCGAACTGAATGGCACAGATAGACAATCAGATCGACCATCAGCAATCCATCTTGCAGATTTTGCCTGCAGTGGCAAGGTTGTTGTAAATCATCATGAGTGAAGGCATCGTCTTTGGTTCATATTTATCACTCGTAATGTGTGTTTGTGAGCACATGATGTATGCAAAAGGTGGCTTTCATATTTCATAAGGGCATAATGTTCTCAAAGGTTTAATTGCGTGTAGATATGTGCCGTTGTTGTGCAGCCCTGTAACGAAGGAATCACAGTCATGTTGGAAAAGTCCTGATTTACATTTACTTATTTAGCGCATCCAACATTCATGTGGGAGACAAGACCAGCGTTTGTCTCTCAAACCTGAATTAATCTGTGGATTTTTTTTAACCTAATCTTAGCTCAATATTTTAGATGCCAAACAAAAACTTTAAATCATATAAAACACATTTTAAAAATGTTAGCATTGAAACTCCAGGGTTTTGCAGCATCAACACGCTATCTGGCAATAGCCGAGTTGAGTTGTGAGGACTTCATATATAGGTCTGAGTATTGTCCGGAAATTATGTATTATGAATGGGAATGCATGTAGGTAAACTCATATGGTCTCGAGACAGTAAATATAAGCATGTATACTTGTTTTAATATGTCATTTGAGCAGTTAGATGCATGTGGAAGTTAATCCCAGAGGCTTATGTCTGTGTTCAAAATGTGTTTTGTCAGAGAAATACAAACGATTAAGTAGATACCTGTACGATTTTCCCTACAAATTGCAATTAATAGATATGATTGTAAGATAAGGCAGTTGGTGTGGAACATCTTTAAAATATGGGTTAGGGCCTGGAGGGGATTTCTAGCATAAATCATACTTCCTCTTCAGGTTTTTCTGAAATTGGTGAAAGCAAAGTTGCATTGGAGGTTATTGCAAATAGATCAGATTATTTTGGACACGTACATGTTCTTCACCGATTGAGTAAAGCAACCATTTGGCATCACTTTGTCGACGATAGCAACATCAGCAGTAGAAGAAGAGATTGCTTTGACTTGCTAATTATGAACACTGCTTTAATAACTAAGTAAATGTATCACGCAAGGGGAACACTAACAGAGGATAATTTAGAGTCATGTGCCACTGCTGAAACACCCATCATTACACTTATCAAAGTGTTGATGAGGTGCTGATAATCACTTGTCCAATTAAGTTAATTAGGAGAAACTGGAGCTCCTTGATACTGGTACGGCTCCTCGCCAACGAGAATCTCTTGTTATTCTTCAAGACAAGACTTTAATGTTGAATTATTGCCCTCACGTTCCAGCTCACTTAATGCCTTTACCACTAAACGAGCAAGTACTAATTCCCGAAAATAAAACCCAGAGGCAAAAATATGGGGAGAAAAAGTGCTCGAGGAAAAATTATTCATTCAAACTAGAATCCCGGTCTCATTTAACTTGCTTTAACTTTCTTTGGCTGCGAAACCATTGTCAGTCAATGCAAAGGCTTTTCATACCCGGCAGTTTGAATTATTGCTCCTGGTTTATCTGCTGCCTGCAAATAGCCGAAGCGCTCCCTGCGTCTGTGTTGGGACGCGAGAGATGAGTCAGCCAACAGCAATGGAAAATGTAATAAGAGTTGCTTTAGAGGAATGGGACCTTGATTCCGACTTTTGGACAGGTTCTACCAACAGCTTGAAGAGCACTACTGTTAAGAAGGCACTATTAGACTCCGACTACCACAGCTGATTATTAATCAGAATCAGAATCAGAACCGTTTATTGCCAAGCAAGTTTTCACCTGCAAGGAATTTGTCGTGGCGGAAGGTGCATAACATTCAACAATAAACAACAACATTTAACTATCAAAATAACATTTAACTATCAAATAACACATATTTTATTATTATTTTTTTGTGATCATCTCTGTTTCCACATGCTTCTTCTTAATCCTTCACTTTTTTTAAGGGCGGACTGTACATAATGTGTGCTACAGCTTGCTTTTGCCTCAATACTTCAAGGGAGCCTCTGCTGAGAGGTGATGTAAAAAAACAACGTACATAATGAAGTGTAGTCGCTCATTGCAATTGGGAGTAGATGTTGTATATTTTATAAAGCAAAGGGCTCAGAGCTACCAGAGCGGGTGAAACAGGGCTCACCAATACAGAGACGCAGGTGAGTCCACCCACTCATTTATTCACTGAAACACATATTTGCAGTCCAAACACTCATCTACACTTCTAAAGGGTCAGATCACTCATTTAAAAGAAGGGCTGCACAAGTATGGCCAAAATTATTTTCACAGTTGTTATGATCATGATTATTTGTTGATTTTAGGGACACCATTTTCTTTCATTTCACGTTGACATTTTAAATTCACGGCCATGTTGTGCATATAACTCCCCGTGCCTTTATTCATCAGCAACACATCCTGCTTCACTTCATGCGGTGTTGTTTCAACATATGTATAGCTCCAGTCATCAATACAACCGTTTCTAAACTTGTAGAGCGAGCGAGTACTGTCTAGTTAACATGCAGGTTCAAAGGAGGAGCAGGAATGAAGACCAGATAGAGGAAAATCAATTGCACTGTGGAAAAAAAAAAGAAAGTAATCTGTCAGACCACATAACTACAGTGCAGTGATTTCAGGGTATGTTTGAAGAGTGGTGGCCTATCAGGGAATCTCTCCACCACCAAGGTTCTTCAAACAAGAGTTCTTAGCTGCAGCAGCCCTCTCGCCTCAACACGTTTCTGCAGCATTTTATTTCCAATCCAAATGTTTTGCAATCAATGCAACTCCGGTGTGCTTGATAGCACTTGACATTGAAAAGTCTTTGCTCATCAAATTAAATGTGATTTACAAATGCAATAACTGTGATAATAATAAGGTATTATGAAAGTTGCTATGTATTTTATAAAAAAAGATGTAAAAAAAAAGATGCGAATTATATCTCAATATGTTCTCATTGCACAAAGGAAAATACTCTTTCTAGTGTGTGTATTTACTCACAGCGGGTTACCTTGAATTCTGTAAAAAAAAAAAACTTTTTCTCGTCATTGGGCAAAAAGTCCATAATAGCCTTTCAGCATATTGTAATTGAAGTGGTCTGGGAGAAAACTAGGCTTCTGCACATCTGTTTTCATGCTTTGGAAAATCTAGCCTGCGACGGGAGACCTCGGCCAATCACAAGTCAGTTCAATTTAAAGTTGCTATTCCGGCATTGGCAACAACTGCCTTAGACTGCCTGTGTCAATATCAGCGAAGCGTCTCAGAGACGGAGAGAGCTTCGTGATTACATCGGCCTCAAGTTGGAGTCAAAGCTTTCCATTACATGTGCTCTTGCCCATGCTCTTCTGGTGGTGGGAGGGGCTTAGACAGGGGAGAGCTGCAGGGGGAGGGCTGTATTTTTAAATCCTGGCATTCTTTTTTCTGTATTGACCACAAAAATGGCCAGCCAGCCGTTTAGCGTCTTACCTAAGGAGGTTGTGGCTCTGCAGGATGCCTGCTTGAGATCACTTCACGCATGATCGATATCCTTTAAATGTCTCCCCATCGATGACCGAGTGTCCTCTCTTTGTCATCGTGTTCACGCCTGTTTCGCTTACTGACACATTAGAGGCCGCACGGACCGTTTCTAAGGCAGACCTCATGGTTATATGGGCATTTAATGGCCACTTTTATTTTGTCGTTTCTTTTAGTTAGTGTGCTATGAAACTCTTCGGCTTCAACTGGAGTTTTATACCCACAGGTAACTCTTCAGATAGAGGCATGAGGGTCTGGTTTCTGCCACTATAGAGAAGAAAAAGAAGTCGATTGTTCATAATGTGATTTTAAGTGATGGGCTACCAGCTGTAAAGAGTGTGTGATGTGCAGATATATGAGCTGCATTCAGCCACCTGTTGGGTATTTGTAAGGGTGTGCAGTGCAATCAAATGCAGCATTGTATTGAGGTAAAAAGCATCACTTCCACTGGGATTACTTTTACCCCATAGTAGGTACATCAATGACAGGAAATGTGATTTCAAGTAGGATTTGTGCATTTACAATGCAAAAAAGGTACTTAGCATTTGTATTCTTAGACCATTTCACACACACACACACTTGACCAGAATACGTTTCTCTTTCTCTTCATTTTCTTTACACAGATAAACGATAACCTAGCCCTGACTCAGTGGTTTTAAAACACCAACTAAACAAAGACACAAATTCATTCGCTCAATTAACAAAACTCCATCAGCCGATGAAGACCGTGAAACCTTGAAAGTTCAAGATAAAGCTAGTGGCGAGCGGGAGATCTGTATCTCTCCCTCTCTCATCCGCCGCAATGATTAGAGTCAGAGCTGAGCTAAGATAGCCAGCACCAAAACTGAAGAAAACAACACGCATGGCCTTGTGAGGAAGGCTGCAATGATAAATTGGCAAAGTGGGCAACTGCCCCGAGGCCCCAGACCAAACGAGGCCCCGGATGGCCCATGTTACAATTGGGTTGTGGTGACTTGCTCAATTGTGACTTTGTTTTGGGTGAAAAGGAATATGCACCACTAAAGCACAGCATCTACTGACACGATGGGAGCCTTCAGGTTGGCCCCTTCTTTATTATGCCATAATCAACCCCGTTTTGCAGAGAGCTCCTATATCCACATCTTAATAAGACCTTTACTAATTGAGCTGATATTCTGCTTCCATGATGCATATTCTAAAACTAATTTGTATTTCATCAAATGATCACACAGGAAATCATGGCTGTAGATGTGATTTTAAGTATTTTACCATAAGAAGTGCAGCGAGATGGGAACCTATTATTATGGCCCCTGCAGCTCATGCATGCCCTTTGGCAGGTCGATGCTGCTCTCAGTTTTCCCAGCCAAAGACAGCTCAGAATGTGCCACATGAAAACTCTTCATCACTCGCCGCACTCACCATGAACATTTAATGTACATTGCGGTGCCAGAGCATCACTGAAGCTGGCGATACAGCCCAGAACTGAACCGGTGCAAGGCGCACCGTTTCTCTGCAGAATTCCTTTGAGAATGTTACGTTACTGCCCCCATTTGGACACCGCATAAAATGGTCAGTCAATATGTAATTCCAGCTCGGTTCTATGCTACCTGACCACATGCAACTCAGCCAAACAGCACCGATTTACCTCTATACCCTCTGCTTCAATAAAGTAAATTGCCTGTTATTAGAGGAAGGAGCAGAGACTCAATATATTGTCTGGAGACTCCTTATGATCCTAAATACAAACACAGTTTCCGACCTTGTTATCCCATACATTTAAAAAAAGTGACACGAGGTTCAGTTTTAAAGCTGGTGGGTCGACCTTTATCCAGTTGTTCTCCTGATCTTTGTGCTGCCTTTATTCCACATCCAGTATTCACGGCCGGCTCTCTTAACAGCCTCTGCATGACTAACTCCACTAATTACTGTCACTTTGCCCCAGTTCATTCCCACTTTTAATAAGAATCCAGCCTTCTGTTACCATGTTATCGTTTTCCTCTACCTGACCATTACCATGTCCCTTTGCATCTTTCTTTAGCATTCATGTGCAAACAACAATGACATGTTTCCGACTGGTGCGCTTTTAATGACGATCTCCCATTGGCTTGCGGCAAAATAGGCCGTCTTAAATGTATTATTTTGTACTGCAGGCTCTGGAAATCTCTCCAATCTTGAGTGGCAGTCCGGTATTTGACTCTGTCCTGTTTTTTGCACTTGGCTCCTGCTGCCTTATTCCTGATCGGACCTGATATCACGGACGGATTGGAAAAGAAGGGAGTCTTTCCCACTGCTATCTGTCAGCTTAATCCCCACGGAACATAACTTCATTTTCTCTCAACACTGTTTTGTTAGCCACCCTTGACTCCTTCCCTCCCAAACGCGCTCTGTGTTTCATCACTCCTAATGATTAAAAGTTTCTCAAATCCTTTCCCCTCTTTCAAATCCTATCCCATTGGTAGCGAGGGAGAGTCTTTTTTTTATTTCATTTTGCTCAGATAACAATGACATTTTTGACAGATTTCTCTCCTCAAATAAAGAACCACCTCAATCCCAGTCTGTTGGTGTTGGTGTATACCTGCAGAGCTTGAGGAGGATCACGCTTAGACTGCAGTGTTTCCGTATTCTTCTCTTCATTCAAAGAGCGGAATGCGAAAATGTCATCAGGAGGAAACAAATCTTAGGGGCATAGGGGAGAAAACATTCATGAAAAATAGATAGAAGGCCTCCCACACACTGTCAGACATCAATACGACTCAAAAGAATCAAATGACAATCCAAAAGTCGAGCTATTTACTTCTTTGTTTCTTTTATATTTCTCTATTGAAATCAAGCGAACAACACAACGCATTCTGCCGTCTAGCTTTGTCAGGCTCGCTGAGGATGTTTCATCACACAAAGCTTTCAAATTAACAAAGTTCTCCAAATTTGATGAGGTTCATTGAAAGCTAAGTCAGGAAGACTCTCTTTTTACACTCTCGTTCGTTCACAAATCTCTTCATCTCTCTCTCCAGCTGCTACTCCACCAGCCGATTATGGCCATTCCCTCCGAGTAAAACCGATGAGATATGCCACAATCTCCCTAAGACGATCATATTGTTGCTGTCAAACTTAATGTCACATCCAGTGGGCAAGGATCCTTCAAACTGAGCTCATCAGAAGTTGTGCTCAATCATCCAGATTGTCCGCAACTCTCTTTACCCCTTCACCACCAGTCCGGGGGATTATTCCTGTCCGATGCCATGCCATGCCATTACTATCCCTAAATATGACTGTCAGGATGGGTTCTAATGGTCAAATACTCTCCATAATTCTAACCTTATTCTACACTACGTTACATTTATTTGTGCACTTTAAATGTAGTATCTCTTGATTGACATGACAAAATGTGTCGTTTGTAAATGCCCTCCAGAGGAACATATAGAAACATTCTCTAATCTGATCGGCAGGATGGAATCATGTGTAAGTGTCTTCAAAAACGGTTTCAAATATTAAACGGTTTCATGATCCGACACATGTACAGCATGTTAAGGTTTGGCTAGGTTTAGATACCAAGTAGACGTGGTTAGGGACGTGGTGGTTGGTTAAAAGCAACCAATGTTGACTGTCGGTCGGCCACAGGAAGGAAAACAGGGGTCTCCCAAGTCTGAGCATTCCTATCTGCCGCTCCTGCAGATGGCTTTGTTACAACGTTCTACTTCCTCTTTTCCTCTTAATTCCAATGGCCAGTAACTAACACCCACATATATCATTTTTAGGCATTTGCTGAAATGGATGATGCTTCTGTGCGGCATAGGTTTTTCACCCAAATATACAAAATAAGAGTAGGGCACCAGTGTTCCAACCTGTCACATTATACTGCACAAATATCACTGTCAACCAGTGAGAGATGGCCCGGATAGTCTGCTCCCCTCGCTACAAAATGCACGAGATACACAAAACACAAACCATCAACACATTGTCTGCCTGAAGTAAATAGTTGCATACCCTATAAGCTTCTGTCTATTTTATCGAGTTTCCGTTTCAGCTCCCTCTGGTAAGCAGTTACGGAGTGGGCTTTTGTTGTGAAAGGTATAAGGGCAGAAGGAGAGGATCTGATGCGTGCTGCCTTTGTCATGGATGAGAGGAGTAATACAGTCTACCTTCTTGGTTCAGACTACAGAGCCTCAGTGCTGCTGATCACTACGGTGTACACTTTGAACGCCTGTTCCACACAACGTGATAGGTCGATGCCACAGCTCGTTCCAAGACAAAAATGTTGTCACTTTTTGTTTTTTGCTGCATGCTGTTCGTGTTCTGTGTCAAAGTACTCATGACTTTAGCAACAGCTCATAAAATATATTGAATTATTAGGTATTTATTGTATCATAGGTTGTATTTTCAACTGCTCCGTCTGTACTTTCCTGTTGAGTTCTGAGGTTCGTACGTATTTTTTTATAGTTTGTGTTTCGTATCATCTCTTGTGAAGGAGAAGCCGAGAGTGTTGCAGTAAAGGAGACTTGTCTTAATGGCCCAACAAAGGTAAGGAAGTCAACAGTTGCATCCAAACAGGTCCAAGACGTATACAGCTGAACAAGATTCCATTCATCCCACCTGCTCCAGGGATCAGCGCACCTCCAGCCGTGCCTTGTTGTCCAGGAAGGTTTGCAGAATCCACCCAGTTCTGGGGTCACTTGCTGCTCGGTTATGAGTCGCCGTTTTCTTTTCAGAGACTGAATTAAACTCCAAATGATCTCCTCCTCACTCCTCTCTCTGTTGTCCTCCAATGCTGCTTGTGTTAATTGGTTTGTCCCCCTCCCCCGTTCACAGGTGTGTCTCATTTATCTCCTTCCCTTATTGTAAGGGTGGCAAGGAGCTGTTCTGTACTTCTATCTTTATTGCCCTGTCTTTCTGCTTCTCTTAAACAACTGTTTGGTTAATTTACCAACTATATTCCACATTTCGCTGAGCTTTTGTACTGGTTTCTCAACAACAATAAATTGTTCCTTCTTTACCTGAAATTAGTGTCTCTCTAATATTGTATTGGGAAAAATACTATTTCTTGCGGGCATGACCTGTTAGTGGACCTGTTAACCAGTTAGACAAAGCATTTAAAATAGCCTTAAAGTCCTTCTGGGGGCTTGTGTGCCACATGCCACACACAGGCGCTGATTTCATGGTTCCACGCTGCAATTCACAAACAAGAAGTAACACTCAAGTGGGTTTTGAATGGACTGTAGCTGCTGAAAGCCTTAATACCCTGTCACGTGAACATAGAGCCTCTGATGATTTCCCCTTTCTGCTTGCAGGCAGTTGTTTTGTAACAGTCTGTAATTAAAGAAGGAAAGCAAGGTACTGGTTATGAACAGTGGGTTCTCAATCTTTTAGTGCTTGTGATGAGCTGACACGCTTCAAGGACCCCCCCCCTCTCTCTTTTAAGGGAAACTACAGGCATCCCTAGCTGCACATTTGTGACCTCGGCTGTACATGCAAATTACATCTTCGAAACCACTTCCATGTCACTTAAGCCTGCTGAATACATCTTGAATCTAATCTCAGCCGGCCAGCCAGCTGTGGTTCTTCACTTTCACTTTCGAAGAATAAAAGTTCTCCAACAGAAACTTGGTTCATTGATCATTTTATTTTTTGTTTTTACTTAGGAGTACATTGTTGTTTATAATGTAACGGTGGGTCACAGAAGACATTGTACGACCGACACATCTGTTCATGCAGACGGAACAGTTCTTCTCCCGAGGAGGAAGTTGAACTTCATGTGGAGTGCCCCTTTAAATGTGTGACACAGAGCATCTTTTTGACAATTTGCATTCTAATGGTTTACAGTGGCATAGGTGCACACCGTTCTTGGTGAGATATTTCATCATAATGGGTCATGGAAAATAGTCCATTTAAAGTGCCAATCAAGTTACATCACACATACCTTTGTGAAACTGCAAGAGATGATGCAAATGAAGTGGGTCCTGTCAGATAGCCATGTTCTATTTCTGTCAGTCATCTGTCTGTCTTTGCGCCACGCTGATCAGAAGGTTTCAAGATAAGATTATTTTTTTTATTCTATTTTTTTTTTTTACCCCCCCCCCCCTCTTTCATAGCAGCAGCAGCAGCAGCTGCCGAGAGCCTCTCAGCATCCACCCAGCTTTACTCACACATTTCTCATTTGATTGAACACGGGCAGAGAAAAATATCAGAAAGCCTGATGCGGGACTCAGGCCACCGTCCGGCCTGATCCGTGACAGGGTTCATAAATTGCTCAAACATCTCTGCCCTCCAAACACATTCACTGCGGAAGCAGAGGGTGCAGTAGCTCAAGGATGGGTCTTTGAAGAAAGAATGAAGCAGGCTCGCTTAAGACTTGAAACCCTCTCGGGGATCTTTCACCACTTACTCTCAGTGCAGGGAATGAAACCTAAATGCTGTCATTTGCATATATTTCGTGTGGAGAGCGGAGAGAAAAGCAAGCAACACTTTGGGGAGCATTTTAAATTAGGAATGTGTTTATTTCCTGGACTGGCCTGTTTAGCATTAAACGAAATCCAATCTCTGTTTAGACAGCAGCAAATTAGGCACAATTAATTATTTTTTGTTGTCGTGGGTATTGGGATTAGTCCAAGCTGTTTATATCCATCCCTCTTCACTGATGCTCTGAAGTCTTCCAAAAAGGAGGCTGAAATGTTAATGTGCGCAAACAGATTTACTGTATAGTGGAAGGGGATTAAAGATGTTCAGCATGGCCAGGCCCAAGAAACGAGTGGATCTTAGTCAAAACGTCTCACACACATCCAGAGTTCATTATCACATCGAGGTGCTTTCTTCCGGAAGCACAGCAGTGTTTTCACCGCAGTACACTGCTGTTTCCTTCATTATCGGTGCCTCCTGCCTCGAAGAGAGGAGCTTGGGCTTGCTCTCAGGTAGTTGTTAACTTTTATTCTCACACACACACAGAATCACCATCAATTATTTAAAGATATGGCACTCGGAGCAAAAAGTGTATTTGCTGGCTTTGCACAATCTCCCTCTCGATACTTACTGTACAGGGAAAGGATTTTTGCAATACCTGATGTTAATTCCAGTATTATGCATGAAAGGGAGTATTTATGTCATAAGCCTTGACTATATATTACTGCACATAGTCATGTTCCCCTCAGAAAATACTAATTTATATTCCTTTTTTTTATTATTTGATTCAAACATCAAAGAAGTTTCTTTCACACATAACAATCGAACTTCCCTTTTGTGAAGAGAAACATGCTTTTACCTTGTTTTCGCTGATGTACACCTGTCTTGGCATCTTGTTTACACCAACTCAATCCATAGCAGCAGGATCATTAGCTCTGTATTTAATACACGCATTCCGCAAAGAACTGTAAGCCTACAGCGTGTTCGCCTTCAACAAAGACGCCTCTTGAAATTGCAGCAGACGCTAAGCACCGCATGGGATACCTTCAACTTGTGTTTGATACGTGTGTTGTGACATTTCTATTCCTATTTATTAATGATGCGTGCAGATTATAGACAGGGCTCTTTTCAAAAGTTCCCAGCTCTCTTTGAAACAGACAGGTTGGATTTCACCACATGATACACACTGAAGCACTGTTGAGAGATCAGCGGCTCAGAGCAGCTGTTCATAAGTTCAAACTTGACCTAGTTATAAAAAAGAAGATGTTATTAGGTCGTGACTGTGCATCACAGCCTGCCCCGCACAGTATGTATTGTACTGCACTGCAAGAGCAGTCGTCAAAAAAACATGAGATGTGTGGTGTCAGTGAACGTTTTGCAAGATTCAAAAGTATTATTTGATACAATTGTTACATTTGCCACTTGTTTCTTTTGTGTTCACCCAACAACATTACAGAGAAGTAAAAAAGTAGTAAACAAATACCATGCCTGATTAAGCTCTTCCCTCATCTGTCAGAACCAGAAAGATTTGCCTCAAATCGCTCCCTCCTCCTTTTTTCTTCATTTTTTCATGATAGACATTGCTTGTTGTTTTCATTCAGTTATGTGGTTAATATACCAGTGTTCTTTAAAGTTGCAATGTGTAATGCCTTGCAACCTGCTCCAACGAAAATAGAAGGGCACTTCACCTCTACTACATAGGTCCATACAATGGAAATGTACAGTCATCGGTTATAACAAGAAAAAGCTAACTACCAACTAACAGAGGGCAAGAATACGCAAAAGTCCACAAAAGTGCTGAAACTCTGTGAGCTGGTCAAAATAAAACTGCGATCTTGCAATTGTCACATGTAGCGTCGGCCTTTAGTCAATGTTAGCTATCTTTGTGTTTTTGTTTGTTTCAGGTAGCTAGCGTCAGCAGGATAGCAAGCAAGCTAATACTTACGTCACATGGCTTTATGTCACTCTGCAGGTCAATGAAACATCCCGTTAAACCTGAATATGTCACTCGTGTTACAAAAATAGCTATGTTGTGAAAAAAAATCTGTATTCCAACCAGCAAAATAATAGCAGATAATAGAAGTACATCCTCTTGAAATTGTTAATTTTTACAACACCATCATCCATCTAGTTGCTTACTCGTGTATGAATAATGGCGCTGTGACTTGCATTTTTTCTTTATGCCTTAATTATGTATTTGCACTCCTAACTTACTTCTGACAGTCCCTGCCATGCCTTTACAGCAAAGACAGCATTGCGAATATGTGGAATTTAGAAGGCTTTCTAGGATTTTTGTGAGAATGATTTTCTGGGATTGCTTGTTTTAAGAACCTGGCAGGCTGCCTTCCTCAGTCCCACGATGAATCCCTTCCTCTTTTCCATGATACCTTCTCCAGTCTTTCATTGCTGTGATGCCTTCCTCCACCGATAGAGATGTATTCTATATTTGATGAACTCAAGGGTTTTCATGGGGTTTTCTTTCCATTTTCTAGTTCAAGGAAAATGAATATGATTTAAGGGTTGCCTCTCTGTTTGCACTGGGAGCCCTCTGCGACTTACCAAGTCCAACAGGAAGTGGCACTTTAACAAAGATATTGCTGCATAATCGAGTGTACCGACCAGTAATGTACAATCCAGTACATTATTGATTAAATTAATTAGAGACTTAACCTCTCGATAAGGCCAACGGTGAATAGTTAACAGTCTACGCCACCTTGCAATTGAAGGGATCGAAAACTAAAGCCATCAGAAATGTTTGATCCTTTCCCTCTGTCTTTCTGCCTATACTGATATCCTATACCATGCTTACTTTGTTATGTCCTTCTCCATTATTCTGTTTCATAAATACATGTCAATGAGGAAATAAAAATGCCATTTAATGCAGTCCTCTTACGTATAAAGAGCAGCCCTCTTTATAGCCCTTTTCCACATTATCTGGCTGTGACACTATATCACCTCTGCACTGCAGTGAGACGATAAGAAAAGTGGAGAACGGTGGCAGTCCATCCTGTCCTACTGCAGGCTAGAGGACTAAACCTGGGGCCTGTAAAAGGAAGTAAGTTCAACACTGCCTGGCCTTTTCAGGCTTCACTAAGCCTAACATTGCTGATCCTGGATAAAAGGTATCACAAAGCTGGGTTTCAGCTGCCGCAGTTAAAGGAAAACTCTGGGATCTTGTTTTCATCGATGTGGCTATAAATTCCATCAGTTGTAACGTTCTACTCCTCAGTTTAATTGACCCTTTGCTAAGACTCCCCCCCCCCCCACACACACACACACACACACACACACACACACACACACACACCACCACCCCATCAAACTGTCAGAACTATCATGATGGAGCCCACACTGTCAATAACTGCACTCTCTGAAGAAATAGTGCAATTTGGAAAAACGAAAAAGCAATTTCAGAGAGAAGCAGACAGAAGGGTCGACAATATGCGTCAGAAGGATATATCCAGGATGTTAAACTGAGTGAGCAGCTGTATTAAAAAGTTAAAGATAGACGCTATAAAGCCAAGAGATCAAAGTGTAAAAGTTAACAATCACATCACCTGGCGTTCGAGACCAAAGACAATAAAATTGCGGAACAGTGGTCCTATAAAGCTGCGTAGGAGTTTATTCACTGTTACAATCATTACAAAGCAAAGCAGCATATGTGTCATGATCTTGGTTTAGTTTGTTTCCTGTTTTATCTTGAAGCTCTCTGCCTCTTGTGTCCCGTGTTTGTTTAACTTCCTGTCTTTGTGGTCTTCCCTCCTTTTTTCTTCGCAGCAGTTGTGTTTGTCATGTCTCGTCATGTTCCCTTAAGTTTCTTTATATTTGTCATTTCAGTATTTCCTGATTTATGTTGTGTTAATTACCTCTCCTCCTATTCCAGATCACTTCACTTCCTGCCTTTGTATGTTTTCCCGCCACTGTAATTGTCTGCCACTCCCCTGATTGGATCCAGCTGTGTCTAATGATGACACCTCCCAAGTGTATTTAAGCACTGTGTTCCCCTGTGTCGGTTCGTCTGTTCTGGTTTCTTGGATTTTTAGTTACTTTTGTACTCACCTGGCATGTCATTTTTGTTTTAAACATTTCTTTATTAAAATTACCGTTTATTATCCTTCTGCTCCCCATGTCTATCTGCACTTGGGTCCAACCCCAGTTGTCATTTTGACAATACGGATACAGTCAGTACACCTTCAGTCGCTGTAGGGTAGGGAGTCTTGGGAACACAAAAATAGGCCAGCCGGGGCCGTACACTGAGCTGTTCCTCATAGTTTGCAGCAGTGATCCACACCGGTTAAAAGTGAGACTGAGTTAATCAAAGTTAAGGTTTGACCCCTAATCTAGTTTAGTGATACAGGCCCCGGACCACTCAGCATCCTGTGGGGACCTGCTGGCAGCAACAGATGTGTTTTACTTCTCAAATGTATTCATATGTTCTATGGCCATAAGAAAATACTGAAACGCAATAATAATGTTACTCATTTTAGAGCCCTAAGACATATACATGACTGCTTAAACATTACTGATGCCTTACCTCTCAAGATTTGCAAATGTAATGAATATGAAGAGGTACAAATTTAAAATTAGACCCTAATCCACGTTAAATCCTCATCATCACTGTTTTGAGTATAATCTCAAAAGTCAAACTGATCCTTGTTAAGCCCCGATGCTCTTAAGAGGAATATGGCCTGGCTGTGTATTACAGGGCTTATTAGAGTTTAGCTAATAATTCCAGTCAGTATATGTTTCCCTTTAAATTATTTCTTGTCATGTTGCTAAAAGTAATTGTCACACAGATTGATTTATTTTTCAAAAATAATTATGTAGAGTTCCTCCCCCCCCCCCCTCCCCCATCAAGGCAGGTTGATGCTCTCTACAGCTATACAAAGTATGTTATGGAAGCAAACAATAGACCCAATAAGTCCTAATAAGTATTCACGAACAATGACCATACCAAAACGATTTGGGTTTAGCATAGTTTATTACAAAATGAAGATGGAGGAGAGCCAAGATGACGTAGGAGGAATGGATTAAAGGTCTGGAAGGAGATGAAGGGAAGAGGGGATGAGGGGCTAAAAAGTAAGGGATTAAGGGATGAGGGTCGAGAGATGAAGGGTAAAGGATGAAGGGTTGTGGGTAGACAAATGGAGGGATAAGGGGAAGAGGGGTAAGGCATGAAGGGAGGAATCAGGGTTGTGGATGGATGGATAGATGGAGGAAAGCAATGTTGGACAGGTGTCTGCGGAAGACAGGAAGGAACCAAGGGAGTTGAGACTTAGAGTGCGGGATCCGTCTCTTTGCTAGCTCTGCAGAGCCCCCAGTGCTTACCGTATGCCAACGAAAGAGAAAGGAGACAGAAAAGAAGCAAACAAGGTGTTGGGTGGGGGGGATGTGAAAACTGAAACACAGTTGAAGTGAACAGATCCGGTGTGCTTAATATAACTTTCTGCAGAAATGGGATGTGTTTGCGTGGTCTTTGTTCCTGAACTTGGTTATAAAACTCAATTTATTTTCTTCATGTTTATATTTTGTTTGGCTACTCATATTCACATTGTTAAACACATGTGATAGTAATTCTGGCACAATCTCCCCGGTTTACAATTGTTGTGCTGAGTACAGTATTGAATTTAGTGAGTTTACACCACAACATGACACAATGAAGTACACTTATAACAGACATAATAATACAAATTCCATGGTTTGAATGTGTTGTTGATGGTTACCATTGTTTCCCAAAGCAACACTGGAATGAATGAGCCTCTCAAAGCGTGAAAAAAAAACCTCTGATACAATTGTACACCGTGGTGTGCTGGCTGAGCACACAGCTGAGGGGGGAAAATACATAATTAGAAACCTTGAACCACTGGATGGAGAAAATATCAACAAACACAGAGGCTTAAACCAATAAACGCCTGTTACCGTACACCTTGTTGCTAACTCAGTTTACCATAAAGTACCAATATTTCGTGAATTTGGACTAAAGCCAAACTAACTGTCACATCTAATTTCTAAATTCTGGGAACACGGCAACACCGCTGCTACCAAGGCAGATGGGGAAGTGAGACAATCAAACAGGTTGTAAAAAAGCAAACAGCTCATAGCCAGACGATGTAAAGCACTTTATTTGGTGGTAAAACGGTAAGTGAGCACACCTAAAATGTCTGTACAATCCCTCATTCAACAGGGAAACGCTTTCTCTCTCACACACACACACACACACACACACACACACACACACACACACACACACACACACACACACACACACACACAAACACGCTTTTTCTTCACTGTCAAAAGCAGCAAATGTACTATTGTGTGAGAGAGAGATGGATTTTAGAGCGCTGTTTTATACCCCAAATCATTTTCAGAGTGGCAAATCTCATGCTGGAATACTGTAACCCTGGTGCACGATGACATGCAGATTTGACTGTTGGCCAATTATCTTGACAGTGCTGACTACTGATGGGAACAAAGTACCAAACAGTCCAAAATCGAGGAAGCAGTATTGTTATAAACTTTTCAAAAGTGATTGGCCTGGGTATTTGGTACTTGGTATTAAAATAACCAAACACCAAGTAATATCAAAACTTCCCCTGTTAAATGATACAAGCAATTGATTCCTTTTTGGAAGGGCGGGGTTTACGCTTTGCCGACAACGCGGTCCCGTCAGCGTGGGACAGCGTTATCAGCGGTAACTGCTGAGAGAGAGAGAGAGAGAGAGAGAGCTGTGTATTAGCAAGCCAGTTGGACACATATACAGCCTCAATTCACATGATGAGCATCAAATGAACTGCTCGTTTGGTATTGGAACGGGAAATATTGAATTCAGAGGTTCCAACCTGCCCTGTTAACAATCCAGGCATGCCCTCCCGGCTCTCCACCTCCAGACCAGCACTTGACCTTGCCTCCCGTTGCATCGCCTCCTCCGGCTCAAAAACACACTAAGTTAAGAAGAGATATTTGATGGAGGGTTGTAAGGGTCGAGAATTGATCAATACTTCTTGAAAGGTCAGTCGGGTCAGTTGGATGAAGTCCAGCAAGGAGTAAGCAAACCACCGCTTGCGCCACGTAAGAATATCCTGTTGGTGAGAAGAAAGAAAATAACTCTGACAAACAGGGTCTGCAGGGCAAGGGAAAAGAAGATCTGAAGCCAGTGACATCAGCAAGAAATCGATTGTGTATAAATGAATCTTAGATTGTTTAAGGTTATGACTAGAAAGGCGTTAAGCCAAAAGGAGAGAAGGCAAGCTCACAAAATAAAAAAACTCTGGCCAACAAGGACAACTTGCGCAATTACTTCTGGATTTTAGAGCAGCCAATGTTGCACTGTCAACACCTTTAAACCTCAAACAGCATCCGACACCACGTACCCTTTATTTTCAGAAGAGCAGGTCTCATACAAACCCTACCAAAGGTCTTGTTCAAGTACAACGCACTTAGCAGCAAATCCGCCGCACACACCAGCTCTGTGTATCAAACCGGCTCCCTATGCTATGGTTAACAAGTCATGAAGATTTATTGGTTGGTAGGCACAGGAAAGAGCTGTTATTGCATGCTTGGGAATAGAAAATGCAAGTAGACATAGGCCAGTAATTTATAGTCCCACCAGAGTTAGTCTTCATGGTTCAAGACATAAAATTATATTATGATCTGACAGTCAGAGGCATCATGGGCATGATTTAAAATAACCTGCTCTATATTTTGTCCCGCAACATGGGATTTGGATAGTATCAGTTTCATCACATCCGATGTACTTATGAGTCCTCATTTTAGTTACTGACTTCAAACCAGCCCAGAAGCGTTGGCTGTCACTGCAGTGCCCTGGGATCTTTTATTTCTCCATGATACATGTTCAAAAAGTGCTCTGGGTAGTTTTGAGTAGCAGACAAACCCCACAGACTACGGAGAAACTATTTACTTCAGGTAATGTGACCGATCGGTCTCTGAGGGGATTTAATTAATGATCAGCAGCCAGCATGTTCTTTGTCAGTTCAGTGAGACAAACTTTTTTTCAACTCGTTGCATGCATAGTGTGTTTCTTTAAAATGAACGTCCGTCTTCAGAGGAAGTTAGGTTTAGGCATCAAAGCCACGAAGGTCCTGTGTTTGTTTGACCCATCCAACCTCCATGCAGACTTCCTCGCTCTTCATACGATGTCATTTGCCTTGAGCATCTATTGATGATGTGGTTGGGTTTTCATTGGAGTTAGTTGAAAGCACAGTGCATCGATATCCGACGCAGAGGGGCACTGATCAACCGTCGCTGTTTCACAGGTTGGGAGTGAGACTGGGTTGCCATAGTGCGAGTTGCAATACAAAAAGGACTGATTCAGTCTCCGGCTATGATGCTTCAGTACACTCAGTTCTGCTTGAAGATAGTTCAAACTAGTTCTGATCAAGTATCCTTGAATTTGGTCAGGTTATCTTGAAACTGTGTGGTTGGATTTACATGCAATTTGTGTTGGATAATTATGGTCCCAAGAGGATGAAGCATGATGTCTGTTTGTCCACATGTCCTTCCTCTTAGCATCTCTATCTAGACACACTTTCCATTTCACTTTCCAAAGTTAATATCAAGATTTCCCATATACCTTCGACCATAAGTTGTATAACTATGTGCAGTGTCTGTTCGGGGCATGGCCATTAAGATGTGCACCTGGTCGGAACTGGCCCATTGCTTGGCCCCGAGGAATATACAAGACAATAAATTTCATATATTCCTGCGTAGCCCTGGAAGTGCTGCTTGCAGCGTTGTCAAAAAGTGCTCATCCCTCGTTGCCTCCGGGGAAATGAACTGCAGTCAATGACATGGTCCCCAGCAATGCACCCTGTGTGAAGTAGATATAGTGTATATAGTTATACACTATATCTTAGGTGCACATTGCACCTTGAATCGTTAATCATTCAACGTGACTCTTTCATTTCTAGTCCTAGTCCGTGTGAGAACATGCGATAATACAGTATAAACAAAACACGTAGAAGAATACACGTAACCTTTCTCCCAGATTCACACAGGGGATATAAGATCGGTTCAATTAGTATATTTGTGTCAAATTAATACAGGACCTTTGATCATACTGGCGTATATTACACAGAAAGGATTACTGTAAGGTCAAAGCAAGATAAGGGGCAGAGAAACAAAGGAATTCCAGAAAGTCATCGTCAGATTGTCACCTATAGTCAATTGTCCAGCTGTCCTTGTTAAACTGAAAAAAAAATGGGTTGGTTAGAAGTAACAAAAATGGTTTGGGATACATTCAGGGAAATACACCTATTCGCTTCCAGAGATTGAGATCAGAAGACTGATCTCAATCTCATGACTGTGCGTTAGCTGGAGTCAGGACTTTGCTTAGCTGACTGGAAATATTGGGGAACGCTACGCAATCAGATCCCCATACAAGAACGGTATCCATCTTCCCATCTCCAGAAGATAGCAAATACGCTGATTTTACCAAAAAAAAGTTAAACACCTTTCTGTAACCATGAATAATTTAGTCTGTGCTAAACGTTGGTTATTGTACTGCAGCTCTGCTGGGTCTGACTGGGTAAACACCTTGCTGAATTCTACACTTTATTGAAATGTTTAATGCCCTGTGTTTGTTTCTTCTTCTGATTTGCCCCAAACCTTAAGACCAGCTGGAATTTGTACTTGCAATGACATAAGAAAGGTGAGTGGTTGCAGTTTTTGGCATGCAGTGAATGATATGACCCACTCTCATGCAATAATTCAGATATTCGGTAGAGTATGTGCCTTTGCAAACAGAGCCACAAGGACACTTCAAAGAGAAAGTTTTACAAACTACATTCTTAAATGTGCGTGTCCTTGGCAGGCACCTGCGAGTGCAGCCTTCTCACATACAAGAATTTCATTGGCTTGAGACTGGAAGTTCCACTGAAACATGTTTATGACACATTTAATGGTTCTATAAAATCGATCTAACATTTTTTCTTCACAAAGTTTACTACAATGGCCGTCATTGTCGTATAAAAGCTCCAGGCTGGTGTTGCTGTTGTTTGGCAGCCAACTGCAAGAAAAAGAACAATACATTTCCTACAGAGTAAAAACATTTCCAGTAAAAAAGTAGTGCTTACGATGTAAATTCATTCTTGCAAAAGTATCAGTGTTTGGAACATGCTAAGCTTACAAATATGCAGCGGAGGAGTAAATTATTCTGCCTGAGACGTTTCATTTTGTCGGTACTATGTTGGCTCTCTGTGTATTGCTGCAAGGTGAAGTGCAAATGACACATCGGTTTATTTCTTCTCATCCAATGTCATGTTTACTCTGAGAGGTAAAGTTGATTTGGAAAATACAGAGCGGAAACTGACATGTCATCCCTGACAGGTCCAAAAGTGACGCTAGAGGGGTACCTAGAGCGTCATGTATGTTTATTAAAGCTCTGGGCTTCTGATCAAGCTGCAGTATTTGATGAGTTAGGAGTGAGAATGTGCAACAAGATTGCGCATTGTATTGATTGTGAATGTGCGGCCATAGTGTATTGTATGTGTCATGTGATACCGGAGTAATTGCAGGGCCACCCTGTCGCTGTCATGCTTAGCAGCAGCAGCTATTGTGGTGCCGAGGCGGCTGAATGGAACAGTGAAGAGTCATTACTGACAGCTATCTCTGGGTGTCTGTAAGCCCGGTCTCAATAATTCTCACCAGCCGGTGTCACACCGTCACGATTGGCAAAAGCAATTCTGCTGCATTTACAATCACATTCTGGGGATGGAGAAAAGAAAAAAAAATGTTTGGTTCATGATGCTTTCAGAGGTTGCAATTGAAATAGCAGACAAGTACGGGTGGAGAACAAAAAGAATGTCTCTGCGGGAAAAAATGCTTTATTAGAAGAAAATGCAACAAATTAGAATTTACCGTGAATTAAATCATTTTCCACAACATCTCAGAAATCTTCATCAGTCGGCTGTTGAAAGAAATTGGAGATGGCGACCATCGAGTGAAATAAAAAACGCTCACCCAGGGCATGTGAGCCACCCAGGTTGAGCTTCTGTGTTGTGCTGTGGGGACGCATGCGTTGGTGTTTCATTCCGTGGCCCTGCCTGCTCTGGGAGAGTTCGAAGAGCCCTTGCAGTGTGTCGGGCTCTCGGTGCTTCTTTACATCCCACAAAGCAAAGGACGGTGTTTTCCAGTCAGCACATGTTTTATTTTATGTTCATCACGTGTTTCAATGCAGCGTGAGAGAGCTGGGATGATGTGTTTCCACTACTATGTGAGTGTTGTTCAAACTGAAAGGACACCAGGCACTACAATAGTTCGGACATTTTGAACACAATCAGTGATGTTAAAAATGAGGTGGCAGGTTCAGCTAAGGCAGGGGTCTCAAACTCCCGGCCCGCGGGCCGAATCTGGCCCGCCACGTCATTTTATGTGGCCCGCGAATCTGCCAGTAAAAAAAAAACAATAATAATAATAATTTCTTTAAGTTAGACTTGACAATAAAAATATCCCCATAGTCGAAATTATGATATAGAAAGTCGGAGTTATGAGATAGAAAGTCATAACTATGATAGAAAGTCATAATTATGAGATAGAAAGTCAAAATTCTGAGATTGAAAGTCAAAATGATGAGATAGAAAGTCAAAATGATGAGATACTTAAACACACAGTCATAGAAGCAGCTCTTTGGCTGGTTACTGTACATTTGACATGGAAATGTATTGTGAGTACATTGAAGACTACTTTAAACGTGGCTTTAAAACACATGAAATACATTGAACAAAGTTATTGTAATAAGTTGTTTAATATTTGTCTTTGTTATTTTCTTTAATAGTTTGATAGTCATGTGGGTTTCTTAACCCTAAATTAAAAGGATTTAAGTTGTAATAACAGAAATGTGCTTAAATATATTACATTATACTACATTTATATAACTGCATGTACAATATGTTTTACACTTGAATAAACAATAATCAAATGCAGAGTTATTTAACAATATGTTACGAGTAGTTACATTTACAACCGGCCCTTTGTGGGCGACCATGATGCTGATGTGGCTCGGAGTGAAAATGAGTTTGAGACCCTTGAGCTAAGGGGTGAAATATCAAACAGGAAACAAGATTATCTCTCTGCGGCTTCTGTTGTGGACCAAAGTTTCCCACGCATGCACTGTTGAATCAATTTGGAATAACATTTAGCTCTCCGCCACCTTAGTGACGAGGGAAAAGAGGATACTGAGGGGAATGGTGGGTGGCAAAGAAGAGGAAGAGAAACCAAAGTAAACATGGAATCCCACTTTCGAAAATAGTCACAGGAAAGAGTGAGAGCGCCCGTTTTCAAATGCGCTCTAAAGGAAAAGAAAGATTTCATACAACATGAGAGAGTTTCGGTTTGAGTTTAAACAGCAGCACAGCAGCATCCTCACGCTGCCTATACCTGCTTCACGTCCAGGGTTGTGCACACAGTCAGTCATTTTAATTAGCCATCCTTGGCATGGCTGCTGTATACATATCACATGTGAACAGAAGAGACTGCTTGGAGGGGCTAGTTGTAAGTGATAACAGCAGCCATGCTGTGGGGCTTGTAGTAGTCCGTGAGCTTTGCAGGCAGTGAGAAAGTGAGTCACGGCTGGTAAAGTGAACATAATTAACCTCAAGGGAGCAGGACGGGAGGCGAGAGCCTCAGCCCCTGATCTCAGGCCTGGCAGCTTGCAGGGTGAGGAAGTCCATAAGGATAGGCCTGCGTGTGTGTGTGTGTGTGAATTTGATTTACTGTTATTAAATATGTGTGAAACACCTTCATTTTAATTTGCACTGTGTGGATATTGGGATAAAAGAAGAGCAGGAATACAGTGATATCCAATCATTCCTGTGAGAAGTAGCCAGACAGGCATGCATTAACAAATAGAGCAGCAGGTTACTTCACAGTGAGATGGAAAGCTGACAGAAGGTTGATTGATGTCAACAGAAAGATGTATTTACTGGAACATATGACTTTGGGACAGTTCAAGTCCAAGTAATATTTATCGTCCAAGGTTTCCTCACTGGCATCGAAGCCTTTTTTTAGACTTAAAATAAGTGTTTTTCTTGTACTTTACTTGAGTATCTCTATTTTATGCCACTAATAAGCTCTGTGGCAAACAAATGTTTATGATACTTTCACGTTTTTTTCAGAAATAACTACCACTTTTATGCTTTTTGAGGTATAAATGCAAAAGCCGTAACCAACTGCACCATGGTCCCATATGTTCACTGAAAAATGACAAAACAATGCATTGTTAAATGATGAAACTGAAGCTCCCACCCTTTGCTGATTCAAGCCCTTTTGTTTCGTTCTGCTCAAAGATTTGTTGCGCTGAGAAACACAATGCACAGCACAGCGCCTAAAGGAAAGACACTTCACTTGAACATGAACATGGTTTGTGTTTTTTTTTGTAATGCAAGTAGATGACACATACAATTCCAATACAACATTATTTTTGCAGCCTTAACGTTTTGATCACATTCCCAATTTTGTCATTGCCTGCTGTGAAATAGAGCAAAACACACCGGTAACTCTCATGCGTATAATGTGTACTGTATAGGTGCTATGTGTGTAAGTCATTTGTGTATGCAAGTATATGTCTCCGTTTTCTTTTACGTATTAGGCATATACTCGTATACATGCACTTAAGTAGGCATTTGAGCTGTTGCAACTTATCCAATGCGCTTGAGTCAACACTGCAGTTGCTCAACTGTTTAACAAGAATATTGAAGGCCTACATGATGAGCAAGAACTATAATTTCACTCCCCAGAGATCCATTTTTCTACTCCACGACAGCACCTTGGTGTCACATTTTACACAGGAAAGGGAATTCATCATAGTGAGCTCACGTGAACAGTCTATATATCGCTGAATTAATGCTGGAATCGTTCATAACTCATAACTCATAACTCATAATTCTACCTCTTTAAAACAGTTGCTTCTGTCCCTCAAGTGACATTCGCTGAAACATTTATAGAATGTACATTCGGTTATTTCCTGTATTTCTTTGATGAATCATTGGGTTTCTAAATGGCTTTCCTGAATCGTGCCTGCTTTGTGTTGTTCTTCCTCGTTCGGATCTCATGACCGCCCTCAGACTTGTATGTATGAACAAACAGCGGGGCGGCGCTGGAGCACAGCCCATCTGTGGGCTCAGTCCACAAGTGTAGAGGGCGGCAGACGGATTCAACATCACTACATCTATTCTCCCAACACATGCGCATGGTTTCTGTTCTCTTACAAACACCCATCTGTCACATTGTATCCCGTCCCACAAGACGAGAGCGCTGCATGTATCTCAGTTAGGAACAAACAGCAGGACTTTTCTCACACCACCAGTGCAGCTGGTGGATGCCACGCTCCTACCGGGAAGCCGGTCTGTGAGATTTCAACCTGTTCTTACTCCCAACTTGTCAATTACCGGGCGCTTGATCAGTGTCCCCTCGTAAAACTACGGCCTGATAAACAAAGCTTATAGTTTCAGGGGATTACACACACAAAAGCAAACGTGGTTATGAATATTATATCATATTTCTGCTGAGAGATCTCCCGAAATGCTACATACTGGCCCATACTAGCCCTACAAAAGGTATTAGGTCCCAGGTCGCAGAGGGAATGCATGCACAGCCTCTGCTGCCTTGGTTTATGGGAATTTATGCACAAAAGATGCTCAAAGCTCAGGTGTGTTGACATCCCCTCTTTGTTAAAAGGCATCATTAAAGTGTCTTCAAAGCCAATTCGTTATAATTGCAGTTATTTTGGAGCTACAAGTTGTCCATCTAGCATTTATTTCAGGCTCAGGATATCAAATGCAACACCCTGATGAAGACTCAAAGCAGATTATTAATATATAATGACAGGAAATAGATGAGAAGAAGAAGGAGTGTATACGTTGATCCACTTTCAACACGTGTCGTCCTGTCAACACTGTCCGGTATACACATTTTCAAACTAGAAGAAAATGAAGTCACAACACTTCTGGAACATCTTTTCCGACATTTTATTTCCTTCTCTGTTTGCCTAACTCTCAACACATGTCTGCTTTGCACCCAATTTGCAATCTCACATGGCTCTTTTTGCAACACAATGCACACATTTGTCAACACAAGAATCTGACATAAAGTCACTTGGTATAACTTGGTATACGTTTTGAAGCACCTGACATCCCCTCTGGCTTCATGCACCTACATGTCCCCGTGCTTCATGATGACCGGTGTGCACGTAGTGTGTATATAATAAGTGGACGTAGTCACGGTGACATCACCTATTGGTCTGTGGACATATTAGGAATTCTGTATTTAAGAGGACTTGAAACTAGTGATTGAGACCATAAACTCATGTTTACAATGTTTACTGAGGGAATATATCAAGTGAGAAGTAGGGTCATTTTCTCATAGACTTCTATACAATCTGTAGCGGCAGGAGTCGCCCCCTGCTGGTCAGTAGAGAGACTGCCGGTTTTAAGACACTTCCACACTGACTTCACTTGTCAGAAACGAAAAAAAGAAGAGAAGGTTGCCGCCTGGGTGTGCATGCTGTCTACCTCTTGTCCTTTTGACTCCTGCAGGATTAGGGCATGACTCTGCCCAGCTCAGTTACGTACTACCTGGGTTGGCTCAAGGCACCCTATTTCTCCACTGTGGTGTCCTGAGAAGTAGGTGGGCTGCAGCAATTCACCTTTGGTCAGGCAGGATCAGTGTGGTCGGTGTTGTGTCGCAGCAGGGTGTGCATCCCCTGTAGGAAAAACTGGAGCATAGACTCGTTCAATCACTCGAGTTATTTGTCATATGAAATACAATGTACAAATCCAGAAAAATGAAATCCTGTCATCTCCTTCAATTTGTGCTTTATTCACCACAAATCACAGCTCCCCCCCCCCCCCCCCCGCTATTACTGCCTCCATGTTTGCAAAGTTAACAGGTGAACTTACATGAGGTCTATTTGTAATGCCAACACGAAGTGTGTAAGTGTTCTCCCAATGATTGCAATAGATTGCAGTCCACTGTACAAAACAGCGCGCTTTGCAAGATGTGTGTTGAAGTGCTCCAGTGCATGATAGGAAGCTGGCTACTGTTTCTAATTTAGGGAGCTTTGCTACCTTCTCCTCATGTTCTTTTCTCTCGTCGTTTCTTACTGCCGCTTTTATATTTGAAAGGCATGACTGCTCGCTCAGCTTGCACATGTGCTCAGCTTGTCAGTCTTGACAGATTTTGCGCCTAAACCCTCGCATCATGAAATAGAGACTGACAAAATCAACATACATATTACATATATATATATATATATACAGACACATACATATGACAAAAATAACAGATCTTATAAGATTTTATTCATTTCATACATTTTTTCACAATCCCTTCATAGTTTTTTATAGTTTATGTCGTATAGGTGTATCAATTGTTATAGATTTCTACTGACTGTTTTAAAAGAACTGTTAGGATTTCCTTTAATAACTTTGGCTATATCTTTGACATTGTGATTGATGTTATTTATAATGATTCATTCTCTGTTCAACACAAATGTGGAGGGCCTGCCCATGAATGTTAACGCCTCTGATCATAGAAAAAACGAATTACACTCATTAGCAAATCAATTATCACAAAAGAGCTATTGTAAACCTAAAGATAATAACCTAAATGATAACCTGAGTTTTTGTGTTTGAGCATGTTAACGTCAAACAGATTTCAGAAACTTGAATCGGCCTTTGTTCGGTTTATGAGAAACCTCTTCTGGGGAAATCCGCACAAACTTATTGTTGCATATTGTTGCAGCTTGTCCTGGTTTCTAAGATAATGTACTGTACCTTGATAAGTCTGTTGCTTTCTGACTGGTTCGATGCGGATCTGGGAGTGGTGCATGAGTCAGATGCACAACCAGTCAGATGCAGGCAATTTCTGAGGTTGCCAAAATGGCCAAAGTGGCGAATTGTATCGTATATGTCAAAACAGGGTCCCTTATTTCATTTGTGCCTCTCTTACTTACTCCATCATAGTCGAGTAGATTTAGTCATAATTAGATGCCATTGATAGAATTGCATCAAGGCTACAAATAGAAACATCATTGATGTGCGAGGCTTGAACTGCTTAAAGCTCATCCGCTTTGCCAAATGCCTTGTAGGAAAGCTTCGACAGGAAATCCGCCGTAGCACCTGGACAGGATAAGGGTCCTGAGGGGGTTCATCGGGCCGGGGTTCTGTTAGAGGAGAGGAAGAGAGAGGAAGCGAGAGGAAGATAAGAAATGGGGCGGGAGGGAGGGAGGGAGGGAGGGGTGCTGAATACGAGAGCGGAACAGGAGTGGGTTAGGCGGGTGTTTAGGGAAATGCAGGTGGCACCGTTGTGATGTGGTCCTGCTCCTGAAACACTAGTAGGTATAGCTTAAATAAATAAAAAGAATCACGAGACAAGTAGCATGCATGTTAGACATGACTCATTGTCAGGAGAGTGATGTAACCCGAGGATAAAGGGGGCCTTCGCACATTATTTCTTTTGAGGTCAATGTATGGCAGTGTTACAGTAGAGTTGACGTGTATCAAAAATTGTTGACAAGAACAGCAAAAATGAGAATTTTAAATATTATACAAAGGTCAGAAGTGAGGTTAATTCATATATTTGAGTTAATTGTGACTTGTGTTTATATATTTGCATATTTGCATGTTTAAACAGTTCCATCATTGACTTTAGAACAGGTGTAATCTGCTGAATCTACCTCTGTGGTTTTTTTTGGTTGGTTAGTTTGTTCACATGTGAGTTAGGAACAAGGAAGTGTTGTCGTTGAGAAGCTGATCAAGTGAGAAGAACAGTAAGAAAGTTCACCGTCTCCTTCCGGCCGGTTTCTCCTCAACAAGAGTGATCCAGCCTCGACATATGGAACCATCACGCTGGGCAGCAGTGACCGGTGTCCCTCTCCATCCCGCTCCCACTAACAGAGCATGTTTGTAAGACCTTTCTCAACTTTGGATAGGAAAAGTAGGCTCCTCCATACAAAAGTGTGTTTGAGAGAATCAAAGCATTGCCAGGGTTCTCAGCCAATGAACCTGTGCGGTTGCTGGAGAGCAACAGGGGGCACGTGGCTCTGCAAACTGCTGCTGCCTCCTCGCGCTCGGTCCTCGCTGCTCATGTCAGCTCGACACCACAGCGAATCAAGTCGGTGCGTGTTATGAACAGATTGTTATTTAATTTTTTTTTTTTTATCTCTGCTTCCAGTCTGCATCTCCGAGGAAGAGACAGTCTGTCTTTTTGCTCTCTTGACGTTGGAGCAGACGCATATCCCATTTGGATGATTAAATGAATGCCTCCTTCAGTTGGCGGACAGGAGGCTGGCAGCCAGGCCTCAGCTTTTGGTTGCCGACACTGAAAACACTGTTATATGTCATGCTTGTATCACTTTTCACCCCACAGACAAACAACGTCATTTGCTTTGCCACTGTCTCTAAAACAGATGTCTGAGCTCCCACTTATCAGCGTCGTCCGGCTCCGATTCTGACTGTAACAGCAATATTTAAATAATTACACAAATCAAACAAATATCCTAAATGCATTTATTTTAGGGTGCGTGATTTGCCGTTTGCTGTCCCTGTTTTTAAGTGTTAAAAAGTGGTTGCCATCCGCGGCAACCACTTTTCAACATGGCCAAGAATCGGTTGCCAATTTCTCAAAATAGTTGCCACTGCAACTGTTCCTGTCGAGCCCTGCAGGACTGTAGTTTCTTACCGTGTCCCCTTCCCAACACAAGATGCTGTACATAGTGTGTAGACTGAGCTGCGCTTAGGGGAAATTTCTGGTTCATTCTTCTTCAATACTGCGGCCAAAATTTTGACAGAGCAAGAAACCGATGGTTGCAGTCCAGTAGGTTATAGGTCAACCTAGTAGTTGGTCAACTGTGATTGGTGGTAACAAAGGAGAGTTTTGGTAATGCATTAACAGTTTGCCTCGCCTGGGGTTTGTTTACAACCTGCCTCACTGCTCAAGAAATCACACAAAGATTCACACTTTGCTCAGTATACATTTAATGAATATTCTGTTTGTTTGTGGCTTTGTTACATAAAGGCCCAGAGACCGAAGTCCAGGTGAAGTGCATAATGGATGTCTGACATATAATTGTGAGCATAATTGTGCTAAATGGCCTCTCTCCCATTACCATGTGTGTCTCTTTCAACATTCGCTGCTTCACGTTTTGTTTAATCCGGATGATGCAACATTTATCTACTGCAAACATAATTAACTCATTAACTGGAAAATTAAGTCCTCAGGATCAGGAACACGCACCACCCACCCCTTCTCCGTATTTTAAAAGATCAACTCTCACACAGCTGACGTTCCCGCTTCATTTTGCAGGCGGTGCTGTGGCTTTGAAGCGGTGACACAGACGTTATACTGCAGCTCCCCCTAGTGCGACCTCAAGGCTACTGCGATGAATGCACAATGCTGTCATGTGGGATGATGCGGGAACATCATGACGCAGCACACTATGTCTTGTTTAGTCTATATGTGGTACATTGTGTAGCAGTCTTTATGTTGGGACATACCAGGCAAAGGTCTGGCTTCCTCATGTACTGATCTATTTTTAGATTTTGGGCTTTTCTTTTCTTTCAGACTAAGAAAACATCCCAAATACACTTTCAGGTGTTTATTTTACCACATTGTGTTTATTTATGTCTGCATATTTCTCCAAAAGTTTGCACAAGAGAATGCATAATTTGCTTATGTAAATATCAAATGAAAAGGTTAACCTCTATATATATATATATATATATATATATATATATATATATATATATATATATATATATATATATATATATATATATATATATATATATCTTTGAATACCTTTTTTCCAAGCCTGATTAAGCTACGATTTAAGTGATCAGATATGGAGATGCTTGATGTATTTGTTTGTCTCTGGGGGGAATTGTTGTTGTTTTTGTTTTGTTTATTCTTCAGGTACATTGTTGTGCATATGGCACTGACTGTCTCTCTGCCGGAATTATCAACTTTAGATCAATGAGCATTAATTTAATCCATAAATTAGTAGTTTGACAACATAATCTGACTTCTACGTTCTTTACTGGTGAAGAAAAACAACAATATCAAACAAAACAAAAAACAACTGCTTATCCTGCACCACCACCTAGAGGACGTCTTGCAACACAGCAGGCAGTCACATGGAGCTGACACACTGATATATATATATATATATATATATATATATATATATATATATATATATATATATATATATATATATATATATATTTCTGCCATTTCTGTCTGAGTGTCAATTTGCACTTAACACTTTTATTGCTTCCTAGTATTTATGCTTCATGGTGGTCAAAATTATATTTTGAATCACTTTGAATCGGCAAATTAAATATTAAAATATAAAAACAGTTTCAAATGAAAATAGGAACATTTATCAAACTAAACTGTGTCATTTTATGCCGTCTAATCGCTCCAGTTGCAAATTAGAAGTCGGTCACGTAAACCTTAAATCCTCATGTTTATACATGTCATTACGTGTTATAATATTCAGTAGCACATGACTTTGCTAATTGCTAAACACCTATATAATGCATCACTGTGACCTATGTGCTAACAGGTACTCCAGTATTGTTTATAATTGGTGTTACCTTGTGTTTAGTGCCAAAGTGTCCTTTTGTGTTTCAGAACATTTAAACAAAAGTACGTCTGTGGCCTAAAAGAACACTTCCATGCTTTATTGTTTGCCCAAAGTCACATTTCTCCCCCTGTTTGCACCTCTGGTCCCACTCCTATTGCCCCTGTGGTCAGCTCAACCGGAAAGTTAAATGAACACTAAACCCGCTAACTAACCTGGTGTCTGGTATAGAGGCGTCCTTTTGGACCCAGCTTGAGGCGCTGTTCATCGTAAATCTAAAAAACTATACAGGAAAAAAGGTACGACAGGTGTTTGGAATAGTCGTCTGCGGTCGACTGCGGTCACGCTGCAATTCATTGCCAATTCGTTTTGAGATTCATGTCCCGTCACAAATTCATCCATCCTCCTTAATCTGATTAAACTTTGACCTGCAGCGTCGTGAGGCTCCAGTGTCCAAATGATTTGAGACAAAGAGCGGGACCGACCTCTCTGTCAGCAAATATGGACTGTTGTCATTTGTTGTTTGTATAACCGCCTGTCAAAGAGATCGAAGCAGAAGAGCAGGAGAGATGCAGTGAGGACAGGGAGAGAGGATGTGCATTTATTTATTCATCAGCGCTGACAAACACAAACAAGGGCTGGTGTTCATGTTGCTTTTATTCTATAATGTCCTCACTCAGAGACTTCGACTCTACAATTAACTCCGGATAGATTTGGCCATCTGTGGATTTCATCGGGGTATTGAATGAAACAAAAAAAAGAGGGAAAACAAAGGGCAGAAGTAGACATTGAGACAAAGCAGGCCACAACACAAGCAGCAGGTTTTCAGAAAGGCAGCCTCCCCCCCCCCCTGTCCTCCCCCAGGATCACGCTGCGCCATAAGTGCAAATTATCAACTAGAAAATTGCCAAGTAAATGCAATCACACTAATTATTCACATCGCAGCAATCAGTGGTATAACAACGGCTTGGATGGACTTATTGTGCTTCTAACTTTTAGTCAAAGAAGTGCGTTCTTGTGTACGAGTGTTATGCAAATCGCATAACTCGCATTTACAGTACATTTCCTTTTACGGTGGCTGCAATTGACTTATATCAGTCTCATCTGGGTGGAGGATATCCTTTCGGCTTACTGAAATGTTGCCTTATCGAAGAAAATATAAAAAATGTGAGTGCATAGAAGTCATCAATGTGACAACTTGTAGTTTGTCGTGTTGGGCCAGAAACAACAGTAGGGGAAACTCTTTAAAGACTGCAGGGAAGTAAAATACTCTGCGTTAGGATTAGGTGTCTTCAAACCTTAAAAATGAGAGCTAGAATTGACCTATTAAAACATTCTAGTGTAAAGGACTCATGTGTTCATCATCCATTTTGAAAGGATTTTAAAATGGCTGGATTTTCTGCAGAGGAAAACCTTTCATCTGCAGAACGAGTTTTTCAATGAGCAAGACAGTATTCAAGTAAAGAGAGAAGTACAACTTGAAAATCATGCAAGTGTCGTGGTTATGGCACACTTGTCACTCAGGAGTCAAAGATGAGCTTCCAATGGTAATCACTTCAATTACACCACACCGTACAGAAGGAATCACATGCCTGATACAGTTCTCATCTCAATCCAAGTAGACGACAGCTGAGAGTTGATAGTTTTGTGTTTTGGAATTAGTTTATTACATGCAGTTGGTCATTATATTGCTTCATGGCGACAGCATAATTGTATCGCAGCAATCCGAGCCTACATGTCGATGTTTGTCCCATAATCACAACACTCGGTCAATCCTGTGTCTTGCTGGGAAACTTTGCAAACGGAGACATCGGTGGTCCAAAGGAATTGGTCCGATAATAAACCAAACCGTGTATGCTCTCGCACTTTTCATACTTCCTCTGTGGCAAAATGTCTTCGTCAGTAGACATTGGCTCAAATCAAGAGGTTGGTACTGCCCTAAATTATTTGTGGCCAGATCCTGGATCATATTGCACCATTTGAGCAGCAAAAACCCTCGAAAGGTTTCGAGCCATGGAAAATTGACGGCATACATGCCCTAAAGAGGGACTGTCGTGCAGAGCGGAAGTCCACTTTGACATTTTGAGAGGTCTTATGAGAAATCTTAACACGGAGATTGAAAACGCCAGAGCTCGCTATTGTTCAGACCTCATTGAAAAGAACCCACGCAACTCAAGGGTTTGGGTCAATGTAATTAATCGTGCTACAGAGGCTCCACCGACTGTCAGTATGGACTCCTCGCCTGAGAAATGTGAAGACTTTTGAACCGTCTTTGTCGATAAAGTCTTCAGAAGTCCTTCTGCTCAGGACGCAACACTTCGTTTTTAAAACCACTGCCTTCTTTGAGGCCTTTGACATAATATCTACTGACTCTCTCACTGCAGATGAACAAAACGAAGCCCTCTTTGTCTGCTCTCGACACCCTTTTACATTTCTAAAAGAAGTGAGCAGCCAGTCCCCATTTTCGCTCCACCATTAACACGTCACTATTGACTGCTCCTGTCGCTACTTATTTTAACATCTCTTTAGACCATGACTCCCTGAATGATTTCAGACCAATTTCCAAACTGCCATTTCTTTCTAAAGTTCTAGATGAAAGTTGTTACTCCACAATTAATTGCTTTATAGCACAGAAACAGACTAGTTCAGTCTGCTTTAAGACCCATGATGAACCTTGATTCTTCAATAAGTGATTTGAAAAGTCAGTTTTCATCATGCTTACTTTCTCATTCTTGAAAGAACTGCCACAGACCCAGCTCTTTGATATTGCAAGAGAGCTGAGTGGGCTCAAACATGTTACTGGCATAAAGATATGTTGAGACCGCTGTTGCCGTTAGCCAGTTTAGTGCATTAATATTCCTTCATTATTCAAACAAAAAGCATCAAAATGAGGAAAGATCAATAAATGAATGAAATTTATTTATAGAGCGCTTTTCACAGACATAACATCACAAAGTGCTTAACAGAGCAGACATTTAAAAGCATAAAAAACACAATGTGACCCTAGGGTCAATAAATTACATACACAGAGAAAAATAAAAAATAAAATAAAAATGTAAAACATACTTTAAGAGCAGGTCTAGGACATGGGTTTTTAATCAAACGCCAGCCTAAAAAGCTCAATAGCTTCCTCTGTTAAGACATTTAAGGCACTCGATCTTTCATTTGAACTCAGCTTCCCTTCAGTGTTTGTAAGGGCTCATTTCATATCTCATCCGGTTAGCCCCTGCTCTTCCAGTAAGGGCTGAGGTTTGTGCCGCAGCTCCCAGTGCTGCCCAACGCCATAATGAACCCTGGTGGTGATAATAAGGGGTTGAAGGAAGAGATTCATTTTTAATGAATTGCTCCCCAAATGATAATGGTTTCCCGAGGACGGTCATTAAATACTTTAAAGATGACTTTGACCATTGCCATCCACAGGGCACAGCCGTAGACTCCCGGGGGATTTGAGTTACTGCCAAGTTTGAGAAATGTCCTTTAAAAATGTGGCTATGGAGCAGACAGCTATCATCATAGTATCGCAAGTAAATGTCAAAAATGTCAATAATACTAAGCCTTCTGAAGTCTGAGAAATAAACACCAATTATTCGATAGCAAATAATTAATTTATAGAAGATAACAGCGTTTCACTGCTGTGAAAACATGGAGTTTTCAGCTGTCAGAATCCGTAAACCAACTGTCCAAATGATGTCTTATTACAAAGTATTAATAGTGAGTTGTGTTCAAACGATCTGGGATCATTTTACAATAACATGATTGGTATCTCTAAAATAATCGGAGCTTTTGAATGCACATAAATACTTTTATGTGTCTTTCACACGTAGTGCAGATAACGAAGCAGTCGAACTTCACATTTTACTGTCACAAATCCATGTACTGTATTTCACGAGGCATACGTTTTGTTCACCAAAAACAGCAGGTTTTAGTTACATACTGTTAAAGTAAAATTAGGTCTGCTGGGAAGTCAGGCCAAATCCCGATATCCCCCCCCAAGGCCCTAAAAGCTGAACCCTCAGGGACTTAACTGATAAATGGTTGAGTGTCAGAGGCTGCAGGGGCTTGAAATAGTATAAATACGACTGGGACAGCACTATCTTTATGACACCAGTTGGGGGAGGTTATTTTACATTTTTTACAGCCTGACTTAAACATCTTCGAGCCTTTTGCCGTACTAGTCGAGAAATAATTGTAATCATGTAATCTATTCACTTGTTTTTCTTATAACGGCTTCAAAACACAAAATAAAAAAATAGTTACTGAATATATCAGATGTGTAATAAAGCCTATGCTTGCATTCCTCTGATTTCATGGGTTTGTATGGACAATCTTAAATCCTTAATGACAGCGTTGCTATGTAAATTACATATGCCAGAAACGCACATGTGCCACGCTCCTCGTTTACTTTTGCATCATCATCAAACTTGGTTTTAATGATTCTGCCTTTATCATTTTGATAATATACTGCGAGGATAAAAATCCTATTTTTTCCTTCGTGGGGAAACTCTGGGATAGATATTGGTTTACTTACAATGGATTCATATTTCTTGAATATTTCAGAAATATGCAAATAAGCCTATTGGTTGAGGAGCTTTTCTTGATTCATGCATGTTAATTTCGGCGTTTTTATTCCTCGGGTTATGCCTTGTACTGATCAATGCAATTGCTGAGATCTGGTAATGCGGCAGCGTGCAACAATGTCAGACAGAGCAAAAGACATGAGCAGTCAGACAACCTTGTCCACCTGACTTGACTGTGAAGGGGAAAATGATGTTCAAGCAAATATGCAACATGCAAGGTGAGAGAGAGAAAGACAAAAAAAGGCCTGAGAATCAAATCTATAACCTTCCAACTGAGAGGGCACACGTTAACCGCTTAAGACACAGTGACATGCAGACGGAAACAAATACTTTAACCTTCTCTCTGGGCTGCCATCATCTCCTGAAGAGAAAGCAAACGGAGTCAGGAGAAACCCATAAATGTCCCGCAAAGACTGACACCAGGGAACTGAATAGCGATATCTTCTCTTGCTAATAGCCTGGACGCCCCTTGTCAGCCAGACTCAGATCAGCACCTTGCGGGACGTCTCACAATGTGTTTGCAACTTGGCGCGGTGCCTACATAACAGAGGGCACATCGGACCAGGGGCCTGCCAGCCATTCGGTGAGGCGGAACTAGAGGAGGAGGAGGAGGAGGAGGAGGAAGCAGAGATGGAGTGAAGGAGCGGGGCTACTTTGAAGTGTGGGCAAGCCTCACAGTCAGCCTCCATGACAGCCCGTTGACAAGCTTCAGCGGCTGGCTGACGTTCACCTGCTGCTCAGGAGGGGCAACACTTTGAATTTCAGAACTTTCTTACCTGCCATGTTGCTTGTTTGTTTGATGCTTGTTCAATTCCTGCATGTCAGGTTCATGTTGCAATTTTTTTCTTCTTATCTGTAGGGATTTGCTTTACCACGTTTTTTTCCATAATATTTCAGTTGGGAGAGTTTGGTTTCATCCCATGTCACTTACTTCATGTCTCCTTGCTCCTATGTCATCTTATGAACCACACACTGGTCAGATCGGTCACCATCATTAAGCACATTGCGTTCTCTTGATTCTTCTTGACAATCCTATGGGCTCAAGATCTGTCAAGACTGACAAGCCGAGCACATCTGCAAGCCGAGCGAGCAGTCACGCCTTTCGAACATAAAAGCGGCAGTAAGACAAGACGAGAGAGAAAAACAACAGGGGGGGGGAAGTAGCAAAGCAGCAAACCCCTGTGTGTTCACGTGGGTTTCATTCACGTTCGCCATTTTCCTCCCACACCAAAACACGTCTCTCCCCCCGAAAGCCGAAAGAAGAAGACATTAATGAGGTAATGAGGTGCAGCTGCTGAGGCAGGCTGCAAGGAGGGCTGATGATGAGCAACAGGTGTGGAGCCCACCGAGGGCACCTGGTGGACAGGCGAAGTATGGCTGGGTCAGAAACCCAAACCCAAACCCTGGGAGTGGGTTTGACACGGATGAACGGACGTGGATGAGAACACGCGTTCAGACAGTGGACGCACATGCATCTCTGTGCACGCTACTTTGGGTGTTACACATGTGCACTCGCAGTGAAAACCTCTGGACACTTTCCGCTGTTAGACACACACTCCCTGTCTGGGTGTCACAATATCCCTTACGGGGTGAATTACTTGGATGCAGATAGTGATGGATCTCCTCATTCTTGGGTAAATGAGCCCCTTCACAACAAACAAGCCTCACCGTGTCACAACAATATCCGTGGGTGCTTGTTTTGTGTTGACGACAAACTCATTTATTTTCGCGTATAGGCACTTTAAAGTTCAAGCAATATCGAACAAGTCAATAATACGCCGCATACATATTGACTAGGTATTAAACTGTCGTATAAAGAGGAGCAAACACCCCACTTCTTCATCTGAGACTTCCGTCCCATTTAATAAACTTGATCTTCTCCCTACAAACACTCGCAGGGCATCTGTCAGACGCCTCTGACTCTAATGCTCTGCTTAGTACGCACACTATACTTGAATCACTTAAAAGCAGTGGCCCAGACTTAATTCATGTGCGACGTGAATTAAGTCTTTCTGCCCCACTGCAGTCAAGCAGTTTTGATTTGTTCTCGTCTCTGTCCCGGGCTTGCCTGTTATTTAGCTTGACAGCTCTCTTAATCCATCTTATTATATTTTGCATGCATTAAACACGTTAAACCGAATCAGGCTGCTCGAGGAAAAGCTTTCCTCGCGCCCCCTGCGGATGAGCCTGTTTGCCTCTGCGTCAGTCAATGATACAGTTGTCTCTTACATCTCATTTTCAATTTCATTATTGATGTACCACGTGTCTTTGCAGTGGTAGTGACACCAAAGACAATGAGTTTGAACTGTTGCATTTCACGTTACCTTCTTTATGAGGAAAGAGAAAATCATTTGTTTTATCACATCTGTTTCTGCAGTTATGATTAATATTGGCCGAGGTGGGCCTTTACTAAAAAATGAGATACCTGTAATATGCCGGGAGAGTCATTTTTTATGTGCAGGCTCCGAGAGGGGCCGGGGCCAATGGCCTACAATATAACCTTTGTTGCTTCTTAGATCCCCTGCACTGGATGTTATCTCTGTTTTCGCTGTGAACTGTTTAACAAATGCTACACTACATTTAAAGGGCACTTTCTTCAGGACTGCTGGGAGAGGCTGGACTATGCACCCACAGAGAGAGACTTTTCAACACCTGTCGGTGAAAATGGCTTACCTACAACCACCCAGCCTAAAAAGCCAATTGTTTTTTTTTGTATTTATGAGTTAGTGAAGTAGATATAGTCACTGTGACGTCACCTATTGGTTTGTATGCTACCGATTTAAAGCCTCAAGTTTGGCATTTTGGCTGGTTAGCAAGGTGCATCCATAATCCACGTTAACTGTGATATTAATCGGGATGCTACTTTTGGCTAGTAGAAAACCTGCTTAAAACATGTACTTACAGTTACTGACTGCTTTGAGAGTCTTTTAGTGCAGCCGAAGACTGAACAACGGTGTTGTATTGAAGTCGTGGTAGAAAGTTGGCAATTGGAAAGTGGCCACACCTTAAAGCATGCCCGGCTTTATCATCTATTTTACTGTAAATGGGACCATAATTTACCCAAAATGAATCTCATGCTCTATTGAATCACACTTAAAATTATCGATTGAGGCGGTGAACTCGTTGTGAAAGTGTTTACCGAGGTAATAAATGAAGTGAGAAGTCGGGTCCTTTTATCATAGACTTATCTATAAAACCAAACGTTTAACAACCAGTGGAGTCGCCCCCCGCTGGCCATTAGAAATAATGCAGGTTTGAGGCACTTAACGCATTGCCTTCACTTTTCAAACCCAGACAATGCCCCTTGATGGTACGATTTCAAATAAATCAATCAGCTTAATTATAAGATGAGTAACAGTAGGCTACAAAAAAAAGTGCTCTCAGAAAGTATTCGGACAATGACACATTTTTGTTATAAAGTGTGGAATAAAATGACACGCATGCTAACATACAGAAGCTAAATGAGTTAGTAGTGGCAGGAATTGGGCTTCTGCGACAGCACCTGAGCTGACCAGAGAGTGTTTCTGAAGAGCTACATTTATCTTGTTGGTGTGGAAAACTGTGACATAGTGCGACCGAATGACACAACATAGAGGCTTTTCAGATTGAACCTGTTTAGTGTGAACATGGTCTCAGTCGCTTCCATCATCCCTGGAAAAGAAACTCGGCTCATCCACACCTATTCAGCATGTGTGAAAGACATGCTCGTATTTGTGTGAGCGGGGGAGGGAAAGAGTGTCACAGCCTGTTAAAATAACACGTTATGAGAAATAAACACACAAACCAGTATGCCAGACCACTACTATGCATTGCTACAATTAGTTTTTCATCACAATCCGACAGATGGAAGCTTTGCACCATTTACTCAGACAAGTACATCAACCAAATGTCTGACTGAACACCTCTGAGAACTGGAGCTAAACCGCATTGGATGCACCACATCATGGTATTTTTGCCATAATGCATTTTACTATGTATTGGGACATACTAAATATAATAATAGTATGGGTATTGGAAGGCATGTATTTTGAAGGCAAGACATTTTACTCTGGGTACAAATGCTCAGTATTGTTAAGATTTGAAAAAAAGAAGAGGAAATTCTCTTTTCTCTGACTGAGCCCTTAATCCTATTCTACATTCATATATCTCAGGGAACTGGCTGCTCCTGTAGCAAAACGGTTCACCTGGAGTTTTAAACAATCAAGTTGACGTTGACAAGTGTATGTGAAAAGGTAATTGCTGCGGTGTTGGATTCTGAAAGAGGCCAAAGAACAGGAACTCTACAATGAGTTGAATGAAGTGGAGGAAAACCAAATTGTGTATTGGTTCAGGCTTATTTCCTGGTTTAGAACAATAACTGGACATTGTTTTCATCACACGCCAAGAAAAAAGGCAAAGCATTGAACAGTGCTTTGAGTCACTTTGGATGAGTGATTGACAGGCCTTAGGTTAAATGGTTTGGAGAGCATGACTTCTGTGAAATGTTGAACAATGCAAGGATTTAAAGGTGAATTGTGAACATTTGACTGGATTTTTCACCATAAAAAGGTCCACGGGCCTTTTTCCAAATGACAAAGACATACGATATTTGTGTGCAATATAAATTTTGTCCAGACAATCTGGTAAACGGCCCAGTGCAGGTTTTGACGGGGCTCTGTTGTTGGAGTTTTGTTGAACTCTGGCAGTGATTCTGTTGCTGTCCTCACTTTGACAGCTGTAGATTGAGGCAGATGTGTAATGTTGAACGTGGCAAAGTTCCCTTCAATGAACCGCCAAGGGTCCTGCAAAGTTATCAGTCGTCCTATTCTGGAATAGTTTTGGCCCTCTCCAATAGGAAATATTTCTACTTACTGACTTACTTACTTTAAGGTAGAAAGATATTTCTTGGATGGCACAACATTGTCTCAAACTCAACAAAACTGAAATTGTATTGTTGCAGGGAGTATTCTTGGCACCCTTCTGGGTTGTCAGTCCCTGCTGACAGATGTTTTTGGTGTTTCTTTAATTGTGACCCGGGTTTTGAACCACATGTCAAACGAGTCCTGTTTATTCAAACTCAGTTACTGCCAGAAATCTAACTATTCATCCCTTTGGAATTGGGACTTCTGGAGCTGTCTCTTTGCTGGCATTAGTGAAAGAGCACTCTCTCTTCTCTCCTTTTGTTTTTACACACACCATCGCCTTCCTTTTTAAGGTATAAATAAACTGTTCAAGGAGAATTTGGTATCACACGGCAGAGGACGTCCTATTTTTAGAGGATGTACACTAATTAAGCTATTCTTTCAAAAATCTGTTCCTCTGAGTTCCTTAAAGCTCTGTCCTAGTGTTCTACCTCAGACCGAATGGAATCACTAACATTGATCAGTTAATGGTGACTTATACAAGAAATGTAAAACTCAGACTGTGCAGTTAATCCTTGTTTCGCTTAAATCGATGTTGTACTCTTGGTGGTTGTTTCAGCTGTTAGAGTTTGATGTATATGTGCAGAAGATTCATCTGCTAAAGGGGTAACATTTATTTGTGCTCAGCTTAAATCCATTTACATGATCCTCAGATGGTCCCGTTTCCCGAGTTGGGAAGTCGGATAAACCCACTGCACACTATCTGGCCATGGGCACCAATCAGCAATCAGAGTTAGCAGAGTTATCGACATAGCATATAGCTAAAGATCCAGATGTTTTTTTCTCAGGCGTTGGTGTAAACCACAACAGATCTAAAAGGAGAGTGAATATTGGACTTCAATTCATCAGCCAGAAAAGAGCTGTTTGCCAAAAGCACACAACAACAACAACAACAACAACAACAACAACAGGATTGTAGTAGATCGATATAGCATAATTTGGGGTAAATAGTTTTACTTTTATTTTGCTTTAAGCAGATGCTGTGAATAAGGACCAGTTTTTCGATGCAAAGACTTGGACATTTGTAGTTACACAACACGGGAGTAAAAGCAGTGCTCTGTTTTATTTATTTTTTGTGAAAGTGCAATACAAATATTGTATCGTAAAAATAAATACAACAATCAATGGTTATCAAATAATCGTTATCTAAACATTGATTAAAACAATCACGATTATCTTTTTTTTTGAGAGACAGTTCAGAAAGAAGACACCCCACTGAGTCAGTTAACTGTTTTTGTGTCATGTGGTTTTGCCACTGCCCCGCCCCTTTAGGAGACCGAGGAGTCAGGTCCTGAGGAGAAGGATCGATTGTTTGCTCTCCACTGTCGCCAATGTAAATATTGGACCCATTTTTCACAAGCCACAGACATTCTTACACTGAAATTGCATTTGTCAGACTGACACCTGAAACCTTCAAGAAGGTGAGTGTTGGATACTCAACAGACATATTTTGGATACAGTGTCACATTTAAGTATAGCAAAGCTAATGATAAGCTAATGAGTAACAACCTCTACCGAAAGACTTAAGTAGGAACTTAACTTTAAAATGATGTAAAGGAGTTTGGGTCTGGGGATTAACAGAGACTTGAAACAGCAGGTTCAGCTGAACACCGAAAGCAAATTCAGAGAAACGCAATGCATCATGGTCTGTGTAATAATGTTTTTCTCATATTAAAAAAAGCTTAATTGAATATAAAATTGCGTCTATCTTAATGCCTGCTCCTGCATTTCAATAATCAATCAAACTGGCTTCTGATTACAGAGCAAATTATGTAAAACAGAGCATGTCTCTTTCCCCAGTAGTTTAATCCAAACAATAGCTTTATACCTAGCAGCGCCGATAAGGAGGTAATGATGTGCAGATGGTGAGGCCTGGAAGAGGGAGGGCTGAGGGAATGAGCCACAGGTGTGCGGGGCAGGCCAACACACTGAGGGCAGGTGGAGGAATGACTACTGAAAAACAACTCCCAGATGTGTGTGAATATTTCACAGGATATACGACGTGACATACACGTTTGGAAATGTGTCTATATAACTTTACTTTAAGTAGACTATACTCCAGAGGATGCACACAAAACAGAAAGACCTTTTAGGTGGGGAGCTCATGGTTCCCTGAAATATTAAAACGGACTCAGGATGTGTTGTACCTTGCCATTCCCCTAGCAACAACCTGGTCAGAGGATTCCCTGGACCAAACGGTGGACTGCAGACAGTGGACAGCAAACGGCAAAGCAGCGACCCAGGTTGGCAATCTGGTTTTATTTTGTGAGGCAAAAGAGCTAAATAGTTAAACTCCTACACTTCTGCTTGCCAGTGAAGTTAATTGTATGCAGTCCTTAAAGAAACCTACTTAATACTTCAAAGGATAGGTTTGGATTAGCATCTTTATATAACTGTGAAATACAGGATGTGTGTTTTAAAGTGGATGGAATGTATTGTAGCGATGTAATTATTCAACCTCACCATTTTTAAGTTCAGCAGAAGCTAATGATCAGTCTAAGTTTGTCGAATAAAGCGGCCCCCTCGCATACCGAGAGGAATGTGGGGCCCCTCTACTTTCCAAGTACTGTTAGACGCTAACACCAGTGGTACTCGTCTCGGGTTGACTGCTCCAGTCGGTAAGTTTATCATTAGCGTGCAAAACCTTTTTAATGGAGGCTGGGTTTTACAGAGAGTATGGACTCGACATACATCAGGCGGACTACAAATCATAGACTGGTATAAGAAGTGGGCGTAGTCACTGTGAGGTCACCCATTGGTTTGCTGACTGCAGTTTTGAAGCCTTGAGTTTGGCATTTCGGATGGCGCCATCTTGTTTTTTTGCAACCAAAAGTGACACGAAAGGATGAAGCTAAGTACAACCGAATGATGTTTTGGTCATTTTTTTTGGCAACCAAAAAGGTTACAATTAACTTTAATTTCCTAAACAGACACCATGAACGGGTTCAAGTTGTGACCTGACAGTCACAAGGTAGCCACGCCTTAAAGTATGCTTAATCATCTATTTTACTCTAAATGGGACCATGCTTTACTAAATGAACATCATGATGTGATGAAGAAGACTTTAATTTAGCCATTGAGACTATAAACTCACGTTTACAATGTTTACTCAGGTAATAAATCAAATGGGAAGTAGGGTCATTTTCTCTTTTCTTCTATTCAAACTGACCTTTTTTTTGCAACCGGAGGAGTCGCCCCCTGCTGGCCATTAGAAAGAATGCAAGTTTAATGCACTTCCGAATTGGCTTCACGTTTCAGAAGCGGAGGTGTCTGCCTGATTTAAATGAATGCTAATGTTGCTCTGTAACGTAGCGGCTGGATGTGTGAATAAGCCAGTTTCTTTCAAACAACTTCGCCATAATTACTTTGTAAGGTGATAATATGTCAATGCTGCGTTAACATCGTGTTCTGCTGATGTTAATGAAGCTGTTTGAACAAGAAAATCCTCTGGAAATGTTGCTTATAAACTTCACACAACTAACTGAAAGAGCAGTCAGTACCCTACCGAAACAAATAGTTATTTTAAGAAAATAATTTTGAGAGATTTGACATATAAACCAAAATAATACCTCGATTTAACCAAATACATGAGCCTAAACATTTTGCAAGTGATATTTTGTGTTTTAAATGAAACGAGAAAAGAAGTTTAGAACAAAACAAAATATATTAGTTATTTAAACAATTTATACATGAAATGTTTTTTTTTAAACATTAATTAGTCTATCTAGAATAATTATGTTGCTCCATGTGTTTCTAAACCTCAGTTAGGGGGTTTGTAAACTCAGTAATCCGAATTAGAGCCCTTGGTGACCATCTGCTGTCTACACTGTCAGCTCTGCGCACTACTTTGTTACTGCATTCACCTCAGCCCGCCCCCTCGTGTGTGTGCGTTTCTCTCCCTCTCGCTCCCTCTCTCTCTCTCTCTTGTGTGTGCGTGTGTGCATCTCTTGTGCGGGGGTATTGCCTACCGGGCGGAGTAATTCGTGTTGGTGTCTACTGGTGTGTGTGTGTGTGTGTGAGTGCGTGCTACGGTTGCTGCTTGTCACTCATTGTGCCGTGAACACGGGTAGCGACAAGGACCAAAAATCCGTCCGGTAGCAGTTGTCCTCCCCTGGAACGGCTCTCTTTACCTCCCCCCCCCTTCTTTCCTCAGTAGAGACACCTCGCTTGTTTTAAAAGTGCGTCTGCTCTGCAAGGAGAATATCTGTGACACATTACAATGCTTCAAATACGGGACCTCATCTGGGGATTGCTATTCGCTGGCTGTGCAGGTGAGAAGCTTGTGTTATTTATTATTCGCAGAACGTTATTCAAAGGCTGAAGCCAAAAAGCCCAAATCTGTGCAACGCCAAGGCCGAGCTGCGCTGACTCCGGGAGCAGCATCCTCTGGTCCCGCCAGCGGCATCCTTGTCACTGACTCCGGACAGCGGCGTCAGGTTAGAGCCGCTGGTGCCATCTGCGCAAATCATCACGATCGTACCAAAAGTTTCTGTGAGGAGTGAGATGATCGTCGCTGTTTTGAGCTGCAAACTGCGTGGAATACCAGAGCCAGATTCGTGATATATTTTCGTATCAGGAGCCGCTTGCCTTCGGTGCATTTTTGAATATCTCCGCGCATTACAGAGGAGCGTGCCAGCTCAGGCTTACCATCCCGAGTTAAGGCACATCGATCGCTTTGCCTCATTTTGACCCACACGTGCTGAGTTGTTTTTATTATTGTTATTATTATTTGTATCCGCCTTAGACTCGAGTTCATTTGTTCGTGGATGCTGGTTGAGATCAGGACTTGGTGGTGATGCAGGGACGCTTCTGTGCCCCCCCCCCCCCCTCGAGCCAGCAGATAGTGCTAGTTACACTCTCTTTGGCCGTTTTTTTTCCGCTTCAAATGTCAAATAAGACCAAAACTAAACGGCTCACCCGAAAGTCCAGCTCGGCTGTCTCACTTCTGATGGGTCAGCCGTGACGCACAGGGGATGCGGTGTCCGGAGCGTCGCTCGCTCTTCGCGGGGGATGCTTTGTTTCAGTCCGCTGGAAACCGCTTTTATTAAGGGACATTTTATCAAGACCATCCATAAAATCAAATTTTGTTTTCTCACAAGCACGCGCTTGAACTCTATTCCCAGGATGGATTAGATGCGGCCACCTTTCCGTCTCTGGCCATCACCGGATTTGGTGATCCAAATAAATGTTATTCTGCGTTTATGTGTCAACGTGGGATTTTAGTTTACCATCAGTCTGACCGTGTAGGTTAACAGCCTCTGACCTTCTTTATGTGTCATAACCTCCGTTTATTTTGTTTTTTTTTCTATCCAACCAAATAACAAGAGTTGAGTTTCCAACTTAATAGCGCAGTGCGTTTTTAGGCGCAAAATGACGTTGACAGCCCACAGGGCCTGGCTGATTTGATCGTTTTTTTCTTGTTTTAATTTGGTTGGTTGGTTGGGAGGGAATTCGTCATCCATTGAGGACGACTGAATAGTCATTCAATGTATACAATAGAATCCAATCCCAGCGCTCCCATGGTTATATAGGGAGGGAGGGGGGGGGACCCATTACCCCCACCGCTCCCGCTTCTCACATCCTTCCCTCCCTGCATCTGCCACCTCTTTCAGACTGCAACTGTGTGCTCCAAGTAGAGTTTGTGGACCCCCAGGGGTCCTTGGAGAGGGGAAGAATAGCTTTATTCTAATAATAATGATTTAATTTAATTTATTAGACATTGTGCCAATATACAGGGATGATTATAACCTCAGGTTTGGATTTCACCATTCTTCCTCCATATTCCAATTGTCTGGAGTTTTCTTTATTCATTTCCTATTTTTGCCTTCAGTGTTACTTTTGTCAGAATACAAAACTGACTCATTTGAAAGCTGATATATGTATTTGAGTTAAATATTCAGTAGATGATAGATGGTTGGATGATAGACCAAGGGCCCATTTGTTATGAAGGCATTGTGAACAATATGAAGCCTACTGAGCTTGACATTTTTAAGTTTAAAAATAAACATGCCAGTACCCTCTAGTGGACAAACTGTTCAACGTGTGGTATTTGTGAGCTACAATTGAGCCAATATTGTCTGCTTGCTGAGGAGTTATGTGCGCGTGACACGTGTCAACTTGCAGATCTGTGACCTGACAATATTGTCAAACCTTTGCGACGCACCCAGACATGCACCATGGGAGGCACACCCATTGGTTAAATACAGGGGTTTTCTTTAGTTGTAGTTCTTGCAATATTTTCAAGGTATTTTTAAATCAACACTTTCTTGCCTTCCACCTTTCACACAAAAAACACTGTGTCAACCTGTCAAGTGCACTTTTTTTTTTTTGATTCATGATTCACGATGCTGCTGAAATATTCTGCCACCCCCGCAGTTCTCTGCACCTCATTCGGGAGGAAAAGTCAAAGGAACCAAAAGGGAGATAATTAGACAACCGAGCCTTAGCACTGCTCTTTTGCGATAGAGGAAGAGATTCAAAGAAATTTATCACATTATTTGATAGGCCCGGGGTTTATTAAAAGGGTAATGACAGTATCATACTGTTAGAAGGCTGAGCAATTGAATTACATCTATTGATTTCCTGTTCCTGTTCCAGTTCAATGGAAATTAAATTTCGAGTCTTGTCACAAACATTAAGATATGGAGAGCCACACCACCTTAACAAAAAAATTGAATAATGGCCAGATTAAATAGAATATGATTTTAGAAGTGGAGACAGACTGTGGCCTTTCTTGTCGTGGTCTGTCTGCAGCCAGATGGATTGAGTCTGGTGTTTATTACCACTTCTGACCTTGTGCTATCGGAGTGATCTACCATATCCAAAGTCATCATTCTGCAACCCGAAAGAGTGTTAGGTGATGGGGGGGCTAATCAGAGCGACACAACTATTCGTCAACTGGTTCTAGAGTTAAAATGAGAGTGCCAGCCCCCTTGAGGGATGTGAAGTTATCAGTTGAAGGTTGAAGAGGTGATACTTGGCGACTGCTGATGCCTGAATTGGATTTCGACCGTATGATTTTAGAGTTTGTGATTTCTTTTGTTGCTATAGTCCTTGAGAGGTTGATTCAGATGTCGAGATGGAGGATAACATCATTTTCATTGTGATGACTTTGCTGGGTTTTTAAACCCTTCCTCATGGTATGATAAAGCAACGTTCCCTCATACGCGTGATATATCTGAAGAAAAGTTATTTCTAAATTAGTGCGCGTTCTCCTACGAATGTCCAGCAACGCGGGCGACCAGTGCGCCTGAGCTAGCCTTGGTTAGGTTAAGGACAATACTGCAGTTTTGGTTAGAATACCTTTGTTTGTTGTGTAAAATAACTACGTTTGTGACGTAACTTGCGTATAATGTATTACAGTGCAGTACTCCTCGTAAGTGTAAGAACGAGAGCTGCCCGATTGGTCGATAAATCGGTTGCTTTGGTCTTCATTGATTTAGATTTGTTGTTTTTTTTTATTATGCATTTTTCATGCTGGATGACTTATTTCCAAGAAACGTATTGACACAGTTCTGCTAAACTCTAGATTTAACCTGGTGCTTTTGTGTGATTCTTTGTGGAGAAACTCAGTTTTATAGATCTGCCGATTAAATCCACAAAATCGTTTCTTTGTTTCTTTGGTCCCTCGACCACAGCCGTGCATCAGTGTCAGACAGACTTTCAGAATCATGCGCCTATGACTCAAACTGGACTTCCTCAATTGTATTTTTTCATGTCCTTGGTAGCTGAAACAACAAGCCCCCACCAATAGGAAACACTTTGTGTTGTTCAAATGCTACGTTTGGTCTGAACGCTCAGTTTCTGCTGTGCACCTGCCCTTCCCTTTATGCAACTCAAGGTACTGAGTTCAAAAGAAAAGCACATCCGTGTGCTTTTCAATCTTAAGACAATGTCAACTGTGAAGGTTATTTAATGATCCTCTAGATCTACAGTAAAACTGTGTTTTTGTACATCAAGCATAGAGCTGAACTTCAAACAAGAGAAAAAGAAGTTTAACTTGAAATTCAGAGGGAAAAAAAATACACAATTCCTAAATGGCTCACATATGGGACTTTAACTGCTGTGGTGAGTTCAAAGCCACGATGAAAATAATACAGGCTATTTTTGACTGAGGGGGAACTGGAAAAAGCGGCCAAACAAGGGAAAATTATAAGGCGTTTTTAGTCTGTGCTCAGAATAAAACTGGAACTTTGCTCTGTAGTGGCAACACGATCTATGCTGCAGTCAAAGCGACGTACACATTTTGTACCAATTTATCGCAGCTTATGTTGTTTGAATTCCCATCAGTGCAGGCACTGCTCAGATTACAGCTGAACCCACTTTGGACTCGGCTCATATTCAGACATCAACTGGATGCGACTGAACAGTTTTCATATGGTTCTACTGGGCATTCATTCCTCTTTTGCCATCTTCTTTTGCTTCCTATTCTACCCACTTTTTGTGTGTTGTTTAATGGTATTTTATACATATTTTCAGTTATAATCCCAGATTATTATAAAAAATATGATTCGAGGAACATGGAGCTTAATAAATACAGAACGGTCATAATGTCAGTAGTGCATGACTCTGCAGATCTGTGGAGAAAGCTTCATATGAAAAGGTCAAAATATGATCAAATGAGAATGGAACCCGAGGCAGCGGGGTTTTGATGCATTGTCCATACATTCGCGTCATCTCACAGCGCTTCTTTACGCTGACTCAAAAAGTGCAGACGGTTCCAAACGAATGAGTTCAAAATGACGCGGCTGGCTTTTATATTTCTTCCCTCCTGACTGTTAGATGAGGATGGGCTGTCTTTGCATATTAATCAGTGCATGAATAGAGACCAGTGATTTGTATTGTGCGAGCAATGAAGGCGTCCTATAGAGAAATGAATGAGGGGGAGAGAGAAAAAAAACAAAAAAAAAACAGAAGGAGATGGGCTTGTTATGCAGAAGGGGGCCTGCCCCCCCCCTCTCCCAACGCTCCACCCCTCCATAGAGTTCCTTTTGTTTCTTGGCGGTCTACTCTACAGCATTAAACGTAATTACAAACGTATCTATTTTCTAATGTGCTAACAAGTCACTCTGCTGTTTACAATCAACGACTACCAAGCTTGTTGCCAATGACCTGCCTATAAATAATGTCATGCAGTCACATCATTTAACATGAAGAGAAACTGAATCGTATGAAGTAGCTACAGTCTGCTGTGTCTTTTACAAACTTATTTGATCATTAGTCAGTTACACGACCCAATCGAATGCAACCAGTGCTCATTGACGAAAGTTTTTCAGTTTTAGAAACTTCTAATGATCATCATGATCTAAACAAGTATTATTTGAGTCATTGTGATTAAACATAAGCTTAGAATTGGCAGATTACCTGCTGGTCAGTTCGTTGAAATTCACCAACAATTTGGAAATTGTAAAATTTACTGAAAGCTTGTCTGACTTTCCTTGGTCTGGTCGATTTCCCCTGGTTGAACTGCACTTAGCTCTAATGCTAAATAACTCCTAATTTCTCTTCAAAGAGAAACTGTGCTTGATGTGAACATTGAGCACAGGTAAAACATCTCCGGGAGTGGTTCTGATTCCAAACAGTCTTTGAAGCTGCTGGTGCCTGAAGGCTAAAAGCCACGCTGCTCACGGAGAATATGAAAGGTGATGGTGAATGGACCGTTGTCTGCTCGACGTCTTCGGCGGATTCCTTTTTTATCCTAACATCACCTGGTGGTTCTCTACGTCAGCACACAGTCTGCTTTGGCATGCGGTGTTGCATTTTTTCTGAGTTCTGTTTTAGTGAAGCTGCCAAGTCTGGTGAGGATGCCCAAGGTGACGATAGGCTACTTTGCTGCGTAACGGAATCCCAGCATGGTGTCCCTGTCCTCCTTGAACTGCCTGGGGAACTACAAGCACGGCTTTTTATTTGGAATAGATACTGTTTGTATCGATGTTGCAGTTCTCTTTATTGTTAGCATGGGGCCCAGTGATATTTATAGTCACTATCCTAACTTACTCCCCTCAGGACTACGCTGGCGAACAGATGGTTTTTCTGTCTGTGAAAGTCAAAGACACTTCTGAGTTGTCTTGTCGCAATACTCCGGTGACAAAAGTGATGCTTTTACATTCCTTTACTGAACACTTCACCTGTTTCAAGCACACAACAAATTTAGACATACCTGGATAGACAACACCTCCAATATAAAAACAACTCCTTGGCTGCAGTAACCTTTATCAGGGATTACATACACGCATGACGGCACAGAATTATTTGCATTCTTAATGATGAATAGCTGGCAATGACTCTATCGTAAGTGCAGCAAGGAGGAGGTTTCGCTTGATCGTCCCTTTTGTTCGACAAAGCCTTTTGAGTGATGATACTCATGAAAGCGATATCATCCATGCGTCACTTGTAGATTTCTGATGCTGATGCTTCAACACTTAAGCATACACTTACTGGCATATGGTTATGCAAAGCTAAGCGTGCAATGTAAACTGATATGTGGCTAAGTCGTGCAGTTTTGCATGACTGTTGAAATTTGAGCTCAATGCAATACACTACAAAAAGGACTAAAGGGCATCGCATGAGGCATCGAAACACTCATTAATCTTCACACACGTCCTTATTCGGCCCATCCTGGCTACTGTACCGTTGGTACTTCTGTCCGTATTGCGCATCTCGTGTGTGCTGCAGGCGTCATGCCGTTCAGATGTGTGAAGTCAATGATTCTTGTGATCCCCGTACTTCTCCTGTAGCGTTAACAACAGGTCACAGAGTCCCCTTTGACAAGCATGTCCACCATTCCAGCCGGGACATAACACGCTCCAACTCCACATGTGAACACTTTAGCCGAAGCAAAAATAGATTTCTTTGTACAGAATAACGTGCAGCACTGTTGGAACAGGAACCAGACAACGCTGCAGGCTATTCAGCAGGACCGCATGAAAAGTGTAACTTTAGTCACCACCTGTAGACTTATTTGGGCATCATCATCCGTCTTCAGTGTGCATCAGTTACACCGACTTGCTGGCAACGTAATCGTCAACTCGGCTCTTCCATGCTGTTCGCAGAGACGGAGAGTGCCAGTTCTGTATTGTTTTTGGCTTCTTTTTTGGCGCTGCAGCTTAGGGACTCATTGATGTAAAAGTGTAAGACGGTCTAAAGGCAGTTTGTTGCAGGATTTCAGCAGCCTAGCTGATGCCACACCTGCTTTATTTGTCTTCAAGGAGGGGGGAGGTTTCTACTCTGAAATCCTGCTTTTCAAATCACCTGGAGAGGCAGCGCTTTGTCTTGCACACCTGTTGTCCACAGGGATAATTGTTGCTCTTGTTTTCCCGCACAGTTCTTTTTGATTGAGTCTCACTATTCAAAGATATTTTCCTCTTTTCTCAGCGACTGTGTTTTTGCTTTGCTTGAGGCTCTTACTATTTTACAGTGGGGGCCCGTCATGAAGATCATCTTCACTCGACTTCTTTTTTTTAATGTTCGTCTTAGATTGGCTGCTCAGGCAATCGCTCATTTATCCCTGTGTTTTCGTATTGCTTGCAGTAGATGGGGGTGGGGGGGCACTCCAAAACACTATTTCAATTCAGCACATGCCGCTTTACTGACCTGAATAGAAGAGGCATTTGAAGCAAGTAAACAAAACAAAATCGACATGTCGGCCAACTGCATGGCAAACAGCAGAGACAGTTGTAGTAGAGGGTAGATACCCGACCTGAGCCTGGCGGGACCCATCAGGGCAGTTATTTACAGAGGAGGTTCAGGGTGAGTTTGGCCTACTTTACATGGTGCTGGAAGTTGTTGTTAGTAAAAATATGGTGTAAAAATAATGTATTAAAATGATGGACCTACAGTGTGTGTGTGACTGTGTGATTTCAGCTGTTCAGTGGACCGACTGATTCGTTCCATAAGATACTCGAACAGTAACGGACTAATTTAACATGTTTATGTTGTTGCCCTACCGGATATTAACCAGATTTTAGTTCACCTTTTCAAAAGTTATCCAAACCAACAAGTGTTACAACAGTATGTCATGTCAGTTCATGCCAATTTATACAATACACTGGTGATAAACTCGTATCAGCCGACGCATCGGTTGGCCTCTAGTGTGCACTCCATTAAAATGTGTTTTCCTACTATGTTAGAGATTTGCCAAATGGACTGCAGCCAATGTGTATTGCAAAGCTGGGATAATAGCCATTAGGGCAGGACAATCTAAGTTAGTGCGCCATTCTGCATTTAAGTTTGCACTTTAGCAACGGTATACTTAGAATATAAATAGTAGAGGGCAATTATACTAATTCACATCATATTCTGTAAACAGGCAACAAGCTTGTTGACTTGTATTAAAGCTTTTAGAGACGTCACACATCTCTATTTGATGGCCACCCACTAATATTTAGGCAAGTGTAGGTGGCATCGTGTAGTATGTTTTCTGTGAGCACTACTTTGTGTTTGGCACTCCTCCTTAAAGCTCATCGTCCTTTCGGGTTCACTTGCTGGGATGTCTTGGCATTTCCAGAGTTTACCTGAGCTAAAGCTGTTTGACACAATTTTAACTGCTGGAGCTCAGAGACCAACTTAAGGAGTATTCTTGCCTCTGTGTTAAACAGTGTTTATCCATAAGAGCACAAAGACAGACCAAGCTCCTTACGTGTTGCCTACAATCTGAAATCATCGACTCACTTTACCTCCCCGGTACTATCCCCGTTCTGGCATCTAGGGGATGCGGGGAGAAGACTGAGGAAACAGAGGGAGCGCACAAACAAACACGGCACGTAACAGTTTTACCGACTCTTAATCCCAGGGAGTGACTCACCATCATGATGTAATGCCTAGCAATGGTAGTTAGCTCATCCCTGGGACACTGTGATTGGCTGGCTTCCTCAGGTGCCAAGTGGTCTCAGCCTTTGTGTGAAGAACCCCAAAAGAAAAACACAAGTGCGCCCTCTGAGAGTTGGGAACAAGGCGAGATGTGCAGCCTGCGCAGTATTCTGTGGACTTGTTTACTCTCTAAATTGGCATCATTGTCAGTGAGCACATTCTTGAGGCGAGCATCCTCCGTGGCTCCGTGGTGTTTTCAGGCCATGCCAGCAAAAGTCCAGAATGACTTATTTCCCAGCGTACTGTTCACAAGCTCAGGTGGCACAAACTCGGGACAGTTTTGCCAAGCTGCAAAGTCTCAGCTATTTAAATCATGTCTCTAGATTTGGCCGAATCCTAATGAAACTGTGGCCACCGTAAGTAATGTGGAAGCTGTGATCACAATTATTATTCAAGCCCTGTGGAGCTTTTTATAATACAGCCTTGCTGTGCAGTCAAATAGCTCTGTGAGCAGAAACGGCAGACTCAAAACCAAGTCGTGAATTCAGCTGGAAAGAAAACATTTAAAATTTTCAATAGTAACTGTGAGAATTTTCATTCATGGTAAAATAAAATAATATTGGGTTAGTGTTTCTGGGTAATGGTCTTTGGCGAATTCTTCTTCTCTGAAATGAAGAAATGGCTAAATGACTTCAGAGATGATGCCCTTTGTTTCCTTGTTGCTGTTTTCAAAGAAGGGAAAGGTGCAGCAATTATAACCCAGTGGATGTGTGTGTGTGTGTGTGTGTGTGTGTGTGTTTTTATTCACCACATTCAGGTCTCTCTAAGGACATTGCTGTGAAATTGGCTGTGAGCTAATGCTATGGAAACGAGGAAACACAGACGCATCTAAGAGCTGTTGATTTGACAGCGGATGCAGCACAGAGACTCTGCGGAGCGTTTGATCAAACTGGAATGTCAAATATCATCGAATTAACTGGTAAAATCTTGCCCGCAATCTAATATGGGAGCTGCATATAAGCAGAGCCCTGCTGCTGCTGCTGCCCATGTGGAAGTCGCGTGTGAACATTGATGAGGTCAGACTGATCAAAATAGATGGTGTTTTTGTGTTGTGCAGGTGGTTGCAGGATAACGCCATCAAGGTGCTGAGAGGGAGTGGCTGTTGCCACAACTGACACAAAGTGAGCTTAAATTACACCTGAAGGGCGCGGCATCAAACCTCTATATCGAGTATAGGCGCATGTTCTTGGTCCGATTCTTAGGCTTGTTTATTTAGAAGAGTCCCTGACTCAAACCAGGTTCCTTTTGTAGCTTAACAATACATTTAGTTGTTAATTATTCATGCGTTGTTAAAAAAAATCGCAGCGGACGACACGGCCAAATAAAAAGAATCCTCTAAATGAAGTTGAAAATGATCCTGTATATAATATGTTTAAAATAACATCCTAAGAAATAGAAATGTACAATTTTACAAATGTTATAAGTGGGACCAACTTTGCATGAGATCTGTCAGTATTCGACACTCTCAAATTAAAATCGAATCTACATTATAAGCCACTTTTTAATAATTGAGTGTATTGGGTGTCAAATGGTGGCAAACAAATATTGATGTGGGAATCAGTGCGAACAGATTGAGAAACCAAAGCAAAAGCATTACGATACCAAGCCTGTTACTTTAGATTCATTATTAATTGTCTAACTGTGTGCACAGATTAAGATGCTGTGCATTCAGTTTGGCAATCCATTTACACAGAAACTGTGCAGAAAATAAATATTTGGAGGAGCGCACAGTCAAGATACATTGTCTATTAGGTAGGTAAAAGTGGAGAAGTATAATTCTGTGCTTGTAAATAGATTTCATACAAACATACATATTCCAAAAGCCTCACTTCAAAACATCCCCTGAAAATGTAACGTTTCTCTGGTGACATTTTCCAACATATGACCCTAAGTAGCCTATTACTTTTGACAGAGACAGAAAGACACAAAAAAAAGGATATGGCAGCTCTCTTTTCAACAATTTTCGATTTTAAAATAAAGACTGCAGACCCAATCTCATTTGAAAGTGGAAGACAATCGCAGCGATTTGACCCAACGCTAACCCCTCTGAGAGTCCTTTCCATTATGGGTTTATGGTCAGGCTGCTGCATTTGATGAGATCAAGAGAGGTCTGTAATTTATTAGGCTTTCACGCTAACTGCATTGTCGAAGAAAAAGCGCCAGGAGTGGCTCGCTGTGTGCCGGCGATGGCAGACAAAGGTGGAGTGCGGCAGGCGGGAGGAGGGGGGTGGAGGAGGGCGATGGAGGCGGGACACAATGCAAAGTGTTGTCAAGGAGGAACCACCGAGTCGGCAGGGCTCTTCAACCTCTGGATTCATTGTTTCCCTTTCTGCCCCATTGCATGTAGTAAAGCTCCTTGAGACCAGTGAGGGTGTTAGACACGGTTAGATGTCTTCTCCAGACCTTCATTCCATGATTTAATTAAAGAATGATTGTGTTGTTCAGTATGACTTTATACATTATTTAGTTGTCTGCATGGCTATAGATGCGAGCCTCTCTTCCCATTGCAGATCTAAGACTTTGCTTAGAATTTCTTTTCTTAGATCCTGTCTTTACTGTTTTTGTTACTAATTTAAATGTATGAGTTGAATGAAACCTCAGATGTCATGAAACGAGCTCTCTTTGCCTCGTATGATAAGCCCGTGCGAGGTGCGTTTTTCTTCTTCTAAAAATAAGACGAAGCGCCGACGTTCTGCTGACAAACTGAATGCTGTAAAAGGAGCCAAATGTTAGCTTGTGTTTCGTGGCCTGATTATGTCTCTCCTGACTGACGGCTGTCCCATTTTATCTGCAAGGCTTTTCTGCATAATGCTCTGCTGCTTTAATAAGCCACCGTTACTGCAAAGTTCTGTAGCTGTGTAATTATTTTTGCCCCACTGACACTTCAGAAAGTATGCCGGCATAACAAAATGGACACCATCAGACTTTTTTGCCCTGGTTGGAGGACAGACTTTGTTCTGTTGATACATGAATGTTGACAGGTGATAAAGAAATAGTCTTTTATGGCAGCCTTGGCATAGTTGTTTGGTAGGTTGTCCTCCATATTATTTGGCAGCTTACAGTGTTCGTGCTGCATGATTTAATGTAAAATGCGTAAAATTTAAATGCAGAGTTCCTGGCATATGAATTTGTGAATAAGAAATTCTGCAAATCTGCTGCCTTCACTCGTTGCCTTATGGTATCTTTGCACAAAATACTCTCTTGAAAAGCATTAAACAATCCATAAACTCCCAACTAAGCTCCCTCAAGTCTTTTTAAATTTAAAATGTAATGTCGGCAGTGACTACTCCCCCCTGAAGACGCATCTAACTTTTCCCTTATGGTTGAAATGCGGACGACATGTTGTGCCTTCACTGGAGAGGTAGTAGTATCCGCCCTATTTTGAACTAAGCATAAAGAAAGAAGAAAATACTGTAACATGTACAATGAAATGCAGATTAAGCTGCCCATCTTCATGCTGTACAGGTCCTGCCTCCTGATCCTAAAGTCTCTCCCATGTTTTTTGTTGCACAACTTAAAACTTTACCATGCTGCAGTTGTCACATGCTAATATTGGAGTAATAGACAGAACGTTGCAGTAGAATATAGAATATAGAACAGCCATCATTAAAAACAATCTGGGGTCTTGCTGAATCGTCCAATTTCAAAGTGATAGGATTGCACAGATCACTAAGCTGGTATCAGAAATGTATACTTGATTTTTAGATTGTTTTCACCAGGAATGGGTGACGCAATTGCACGCAGTTTATTTTACTTGGATGGAGTTTTTTCAACTATTTCCTTTCCCATTCCTGCATCAATCTTTCACTCTATTTTGAAAATGTACTTAACATATACAGTGTTTGTTGGTCGTGTATGTGTGTGTACAAATGGTAGTGGAACAGCAGAGCAGGGAAAATAGCTACTATGAGGTTCACCACTTGGAAATGTCTCTGACTGTTTCTGCACTGTTTTACCAGTTGCATAATCAGATAGCATGTGCCTGCCTCTCTTTCCATCATGCGGATGTTAAGTGGACCAGATGCTGCCTTTGCCAGAGTTCTAATGGGTTTGGAGCACATGTAGCTTGGCCAAGTTGGTAGACATCAAGATCAAGATTGACTGCTTTGTTCAAGCAATGCAATAACTGTGTATGCTGAGTTATTACTGAGCTCAGACAAAGAACTAGTCTCATAAAGCCTACCTGGGCCAAAAGCAAAGGGTTATTTTTAAAGATGGTACTGTTTTTTTGTTCCGTCTGTGAAACCCTTTGATGACAACCAGTATATCTTGACATACTGCAGAATGTCATGAATTCTGGTCTGGCTTAGTCCAAGAAGGATGACTCAGAAGTTTTTAGTGAACCTCTTATCTTTTTTTTATATAATCCGCAACATATCAAAAAAGCTTGACATTTACTGATTATATTTACATTTTTACTCCTTTTTATTTATGCAAGGGGAGCTTGCGATTTACACCAAAAAGGGTGTTCAATAAAAACATATGGGTGCCAGCTGTGATACAATAAAATATTTGTTTCTTATTAAGGGTGCAAGATCTGAGATTGGGAGCATTTTGATTGCTTTCAACGGCTTTCAATGTGTCGACGGTGAGCCGACGAGGTGGGAAGCATTACTCGCTGTTTGATAACATTCAGAGTAAAGTTAGGCGGTTTCACGATGGTTAAGTTCTAAAGCACAAATTAATAACCGTCAAACACTCAAATGATGTGGCGCTTAGTTTAGCTATGGAAATGCTGAAGGAATCTCTTGAAAAAATTAGCTCAATGTTCTTGTTGAAAACCATAGACTGATTTAGAATATGGACATTGTCTTTGTGACGTCACCCATAGCTTTAAGAGACAGTTGAGTTTTGTAAAAATTCACCCCCAGCACAGTTGTCATGAACGGGGTTATTAGCTATAGTAACCAGGCTGTAAACATGTTTATTTCGGCTGTTAAGTGGCCATTTGATGAACTACCATTTATGGAACTTCAGTGTTGGCTTCATGTCTGAGCACCGGAGGTTGCCGTTTTGTGAAAAACGCACCTTAACAGAAAAATTGACATGGAATTTCATGAGTGTCCAACGTTTCAGATTCAGAACAAGTTGGACATTAATTATTTACAGCCTTTCCTTCAACAGCACCCTCAAGATGACTACAACTGTAGTCCTAAAAACAAAGCTCTGTGATATTTAATGGTACATTGTTAATATTGGTGTAATACACTTTGTTGCCCGTAGGGGCTCAGGTCACTAAACATCTATTCTCTAGTTGCTAATCTTGACATTGGTTTTATTTTCCTCGATGGAGAAATATTCAACTTTTCTTTGAACAAAGACCATTATTGCATTCATGATGATTTATCTCACAGTAGCCACTGTCATTATTCAGAATCACTGTGACCAGTGAGTCATAGGTAGACCACTTATCAGTGTCTGACCCACTGTCTGTGAGAAGGAGCAACTCCAAATGCCACATCATGCTCCCATTTTCCACTGTTTGTTTCCCTGTAATCTCTTTCTCAACATCTCAAAGAAAGCATACTCTGGTATGACCTGCTAACACAGTGAAAGCCCACTGTTGTTTTTGACTGTGCTGTTTCATTCAGCTCCACTGCACTTCATAGCCGGCCAAGCAGCTCACTTAGTTAGCCACCCTGTGCCATGGACACCTCCTGGGACTTTGTCGACTCCCACTTCCTTGGACGCGACCCTAAAGGAGCAGGGAGCGAAGTCTCAAATCTTCATGAATCACTGTGTCAGATTGTCACAGGCCAAAGTCTCGCTGAAGTGACTCTGCGTTTCCTGTCGGGACGGAGAGCGAACGGTAATTTCCATGGGAAGTGGAGTACAGAAAATGAGGGAACAATGAAAATGAGAAGCTTGAGGACACAAATGAGCCTGTTGAGAATGGCCCGGTTGTTAGTCCTGAGGTGCATGAGACTGGGTTTGCATACAGTGTTAGCTGACATGGCCAGCTGCCCAAGGACAGAGCCCTTTTTACAGAAGCATTTGCTCATTAGAGAGCACATCTCGCATTGTTTATGGACTTTAATGAGCCTTACCAAGGGTAGAAGAACAAAGACGAGAAAATACGGGCCTTGCACTCAAAAATGTAACTGGTCCACTCGCCTAGGAAAGGAAAAGAAAGGGATTGAACCCCTGCCTCCTCAGTAATCTTTATTTTTCTGAACAGTACACGCCCCTTATGCGTTTGAGGATGAGGTCTAGCATCCCCCAGCTTTTTTCTCCAACGTTTTTACCCTTCTGTCTTTCTTTTTCTCATTACTGCTATTGCACAGAACAATCTCAGGGCACCATTTTGCCGAGGACATTGAGTAGCTTAATTAGTTCATTCACGGATATGGCTCTTCTTACTAGCCCAATGGCTTTAGTACCTCTGGAGGGCCTTAAATGTCAGCTCCCTCTTGCAGAAAAGCCTCAAACTGTACAGAATATTAAATACCTGTCAGGTTAATAAGGGAGAACCCCAGGAAGCCCTTCTGCATTCATTTAAAACATTTGTACCTGCTTTGAGGGGCTCAAAGTGGCAGTCCTTTAGCACTGTAGCGGAAGAAGAAAGAGGAAAATGGCAAGTGTTATAAGAATGTCCCTATAGTCGATCATTGGTTTTTATCACTCCTCTCTTTCTGTCGTGATTAGCTCGATGCAAAAGAAGACTATATTGCATAAAGGGACTACTAATAGAATGTGGGATTGAAGAAATGAGGTTCAGGCCCAATTACAATCCGGCCCCTACACCCTCCCACTCGTGACAGAGTGAAGTCTGTTTGTAGTCACAATAAGCTGAATGAATCATCCTTCTTTAAGGTGTAGGGTGTAAACGGCATCAAGCTTCCAGACAAATTTCCCTCGCTCCGATGGTTACCATGGTTTCCTTTTGGCATCTTTGAGGCCGCCTGAGCCAGAAAAATAAAACTCCCCAGCTCCCAGTTCACTTGCATTATGTGAATTATTGTGAACAGGAATAAAGGTGCAGATGCATGTTTTTTTTAATTCAGATTAGGCCATCTCCACCACGTTGGGTCAGAAGGATGCTAGAATTAAGGGTCCATGGGGCCCTTGGACCCCCAATTTGTCCCTGTACTGAGAGCAGATTAAACTTAAACCCGGTCTTTTTTTTAAATCAAAATGTCTCCCGTTGTTAAATGTACAGTGTGTCACCCACCCACTTCTGAAATCAATCCGACGTCTCTGAATTGGATTAGGCATGTCACTGGGGACAGGGGTGACTGGTGATGAAGCCGTTATGTCCGCCGATGATGTCTGGTCTGGGCTTTGCCGTTCAGTAATTCTCTTAAAGTGGCATTACCGGTATGTTTCAAGGTTGTGATGTGCGGAGAGCTTTCACACGAACACACTCAGATTTAGAACTGCTTGAGGTCAGCACCAGTGCCAGACAATTCAAATGTTTAGTTGCAAGATTTTTTTGGTCGCATGTGCGAACTGTGGTGTTCCATGACGAACACAAAACGGCATTGCATGTGGTCGCTAAGTGCAACTGGCTAATTCAGCATCGATAGACTTGCTGTTGGATGGTTTTATAATCACTTCCACTCCCCGACGATTGAATTAGCATGGAACTGAATATGGTGCACTCTCCGCGAGAACGCGCAAACAGTGGAAGTCGGCAGGGAGGGGATGTAGGGGGCAAGATTGGAATTGATCTTTAGTGTTAAGGAAAGGTGTTCAGTTTAATGAAATATCTGAAAAAAATATTAACTGAAATATACTTGTACTTTTGCCACAATGGCGTGACTTTATGTTTATCCCTAATAAAATAATATATTTCTTACATTGTTTCAGAGTATTATATTGTAGTTATCTGCATATTCATTCATGTATAAAATATATATATCTTATTGAGTGATACAGGTTTCAAATTGATGGCCTGAACAGAAACAACCAAGAGAGGCATTTGCTAGAGTGCTTTTTGTCTTCAGATTGACAGAAATGCTTGTTAGCCGGCTTCTTGGTTGGACACTCGAAACTAAATGAACTGCATCCGATAACGTGATTTTTAAATTACAGGGCTCATAACTCGGTATGCATTGATTGAACAGAGGTTGAGGTCAGTCTCCAGTGATGGGAAAATGATACCAAAAACTCAATAACAGCAAGATCCTCCTTTTAGGGAAGGTGCAATTAGGTCATACTTTCCATCCTATCCTCGCAATTTCAGTGACATCTGAACTGTCATTAGTGAGACGGGCCTCAGAAAATGGATGGAGTGGAGAACTATAGAGTGCTGGGACTGAAATGTTTAGAGGCCTGGGCTGCTTGCAGGTCTTCCTGTAACACTATCCAGTTTGTGGAATGGGGGGTATTCCTGAAATGACATTCAGTTTCTGGGCAACAGAGCAGCAGCTGTGCATATCTTTGTATCCAGGGGGGACGTGGTGTGATAAAAGCCCATTGATGCAGCTGTGTTTGAACAGGGAGATTGCAGTTCGATCAGTGGCTCGGGGGATTCTTCGACCAACAGAGTTGATGGAAAGAACCTCATAAGATTCCTGCAGCGCCTGCTTTTTTTTTTTTTTAAAAGGGAGGCGCAGGCAAAAATATCGTTGGAGACTAGAGCAGACGGCCGAATGGATGACAGTTTTATGTTGCGGTTTGCACTGGGACTTAAAAAAAGAAAACAATGTTGGATGGCATCATGGGATGTCTGTTCAGTGCAAGGCCAAAGTGGTTGGCATGGTGATTTTGAGAAATGGAAGTTAACGCCATTATGCAATCATAAAATAAAAAAGCACAGTGTCACTGGTCTTTGTCAGTAGTTCATTTCATATAAAATTGGCCTCACAAATTGCTCTGTATTTTAATGTTATTTCATCCTTGACTTTGACATTTTGGAGAATACACTACTCACTCATAAACCTTTGTTGGAAAATGGAACGACAAACATGGAGCAACACATTTGTGGCAGATTCAATTGACAGAACTATGCAGAATTAGGGCTGAGGGACGATACAATATGATTCCACTGTGAGACCAAAAAAGATCGTGCTGAGATTATATGATTTTATCAAGTTATTGTTCCACATATTTCTGTTTTCCAAATTGATGCTTCCAAGCAAGCTTCTATTTTTTTAAACTTAAAAAACAAGTTTGTAAGGTTTTTGTTTTACACGCAAGACATATTTTGGTCATTATCTGGAATATTTTATATTACAGCTGAACCTAGTGATTATTTTCTTCCTTCTTTTTTCTCTTAGTCGATTAGTCTAACAACTAATTACTAAATTATTCTTAAAATCCTGATATATATATATATATAACAATTTATTTACCCAAAATTTAAGAACTTGCATATAAATGTCCATATTTTGGATAATGGACCCTAGATATCAGATGACTGATCAGAAAAATACTAGAGCTCCAATTCAAATTTTTTGCTGTAAACTAGAGAATTAGTATTGTTACCTATGTACTTAACTTAAAATTAAAAATATTTATGATGGGGATTAATTTCATCACTGAAATAATATGCAGTAAAGTTCTCAAGCAAAGGATACAGACTGCAACAACAGTGAAAGACATTTGTAAAGTTAGAAAATCTATATGACGACTGCTAACAGGAACACGTTCCCCATGTCGATACAATCCTAATATGACATGTTTTGGAGGGGGACAAAAAGTAAACAAACAAAGCTCTCCGGGATGCTTTCACTTTCGTAAGTGTCCATGCATAACAGTTGCACTGCTGTGATTAGCCATTTCTAATTTGCAGAGTTTACAGAACACATTTCTGTCTCCACACTTTGGAGGATCATGGGCGAGGTTTTGTTTTGGCTGCAGCTCATTCTTCGCGGGAATGCTTTCTTTCACCGAGCACCGAGCGCTGCCATTCTTGCGACGTGCCAACGAACGCTATCGAAATTGAAATCATTTTGTAATCGATGATGCCAATTACTGTGATTCCAACCACATGGGCTCGGTTCGGCGTCTCAGTTACAGGCCTGTGCAGAACTCTTAATTCATAGCTGCGACTAAAGATACAGAACAGAAAAAATATTCAACCTATCGTATTTCACTTTACCGCAGCACCGATGGACTTAAATGCCATCTAAATAATTGACATCTAGTTTGTCTCCAGCCATGTACCACCACCACCATGCAGCCTACGAGGTGATAAGGACTGCGATGTTTTCAGGAACTGTAACAGAGGACATCTTGGCTGTCATTAGTTACTTGTTGACACTCTTACTGCTGAAGCGGAGACGAGAGTGGAGGTGGATTATAACGGAGCCACTCTCCACTGCTGTGGCCTCATTAATCACTGTCCTCTGGCTCTCCATGGGTGTAGGGGGCTCTTTGTCTGTTTGGAGCATTCTATGTTGGATTTGATGCAGTGCTCAGATGCTGTAGCATCCATCCCAGTTGGTGTCCAGGAAAGATGGCGGACTCAGAAAGCCAACCGACATTCATGGCATAACACAGAAGTTATGCCACATCAGCTGTGAGTCTGTAGAGCTCCTAGACCTTTTGTCCCCCCTGAATTCTACATGCCGCTGTCTCTCTGTGTTTGGCTATTGTCTGATCAGAGGTGCTTAGAGACTTGTATTTTAGGTTGGAGAGATTTGTCTTCTGTTGTTCCTCGTTCATTCACACCGCTGACAAGTCTCTCAGCCAGCCATTTCTCAAGCCGAGGTTTTTATAAAGAAAGAATGAAAAAAAGAAGCAGCAAATTCCTAAAAGAATTCCATTATCATTTTACGAGGCAAAAGTGTCTTTTTGTGGGGGATTCATTTAATGAGAGATACAGAAACTGCAGCGGACACAATTCTTTATGACCAAATGAAACTCGGTTTCTTTGCAGACTTCACAACGTTTCAAGAAGATGTATGAAGATAATTTCTCAGTTGGGCTTCGAAGCTCTTAGTTCTTGGCTTTTCACAGTGCATGTAGGATATCTATAAACAAAAGCCTCACTTAGACAGATGCTTTGCTTTGCTTTGTTGCATGAAGATGGCCTCAGGAAATACTGAATGTGTCTCAATAGGCCCAAGTCACTGCTGATTTATAGGCAGCCGAATCGTCTCATCAGAGTGGTCGGTAATGCTGAGCATTAAGAGAGCCACGGCTAGAGAGCGTTAACCCTGACAATTGTTTTTACACGGTGATGAAACATCACATTTTGGGCCAGACCTACAGTACACAAAATTGTTATTGTATGTGGTGAATGTCACAAATTAGTTTTCATATTGAAACTGTTCGCAGTTCTAAGACTGAACAAAGTATCGGCCAATTTGATGAGTTTTCCTTTGACAGGGATTTTTCTTCCTCTTCCTGATGTATGTGTCTGTCATTTGAGAGGCAACAATCTCCGCAACCGGTAATTGGTATCGATCAGCAGTCCTGTTAACCCCCTGTGGGTATGTTATGGTCAATTTGTGGCCATACTCATAGAATTAATCTTCCTGTGAGTGATTGCTTACATTGCAATAGCGCTCAGGAACTTTGATTGTACTTTGATAATGCCATTATTATGATAGCAACATTTTGTCAAAAGAGCATTAGACGAACCACTTGAATGTGACTGAAAATTTGCAGTCGAATCAGCTTTTCCTAGATTAATATGGTATAGGTTCCAATAAAAGCTCAAAGCAGCATTAATTAGGTTAATTAAGGATACTTGGCCACTTGAAATGTCTCCTAATCAAGTTGTTACAGTTCCATTGTAAAAAAGAAAATAATAATTACCATTTTAAGCATCTAGCAGATGAGATTTCTGGCCAACTGATGAATCTAAGTTCAATATTTACTCATTATAGCTCCGTTTCCTCCAGCAACTCCGGAGAGTCATAGTGCTGGGCAGGTTGAGTATAGTGGGTTTATCAGAGCTTTTTAGCTAAGAGCAGCTGGAGACGAATCAAGATTTTGGGGCCATAAAACCAAAACAATGAACTTAAAGAAGCTAAAAAAGTCTGTTAGGTTGAAAATTCCCTTTGTTTGTCATTACAAACCCTTTAGCCAGAAAATATTGGTTGGTGGAGCTTAAAAGATTGCTTCTGTAAACAAATGTAACCCTAACCCTTATGGATGCACTGATTGCATTTTTTAAAAAGTCTTACCTGCAAATTCCGATTTTCTTTCTAAGCCTTGGAATTGAAAGGCTCTCTAGACTAACTAACTTGAAGTTGTGACCAATTGCAAGCTTTATATCCTCTATATTCACACTGCAGAACTTCCACACCGACGACATGAGGTGTGTGTGTGAGACATTACTGTCGGTGCCGCTGTGTGCTGATGTAAAACTATCAAATATAAATGTGACCGGTCACCTTTCATGGCCGATATAGGATAGTAGAGATGCACCGATCGATCGGCATCCTTAACTACTCAGCCCTCCGAACCCTCAGCAGACACAAAACCAACAGCAGAGACACCTAATATCACAGGCTTGCATTTCTAATGTTGCTTGCATGAATTCATAATCTTGAACAAGGAAATAGTTGCCACTGCTTTGATACTGCACCAGCAACATACAGACATTATTAGAATATTTACAGATGAATGAAACCATTGTTTGCTAGATGACAAAGTGATTAGTGGTAGGGAAGCAGGCAGCAGATAAACAGACACGTTTCCCCCCCATTAGACTTTGGGAGGCAACAGCACTGATCATGCTGTCACCAGTGATCACAGGACCCATAAACAAAACCCAATTAGAGATGTGGAATAACAGGGCGTTGACGGAGTGGGCGGGGCTGACCCAAGGACCTGCTGGCTGCCAGAGACACCACAGACGTGACGTGACTGCGTCTGGAAAATAAAATAATTCCGATGAATTAATAATGGTGGAGAAAATGTCATAAATAATGAGGACCGTCGACTGGTTTTGTGCTGAAAGTGGAGCCGTGCTGAGCCCCCCCCCCCCCCCCCCCTCCCCCATGACTGTTGATGGTGGCAGGAGGCAAGGCGCCAGACCGATATGTGATGTGATCCCTGAAGTCCCTCAGCAGACAGGCTGAAAAAAAACGGGAGTCCCTGGAGTGGTGCTAAGGAGGAGGAGGTGGTGGTGGTGAGGTGGGGGTTTATTGTTTGTGTGTGTAAGTGTGCGTGAGAGAGAAGGCGGGACTCTGAGGAATGGGGCGGCCATGTCTTCTGCTTGGCTTCACCTGAGACAATGAGTCAACCTGGCACATTTGTGCTAAAGGTGATACCGAGCCAAACAAAGTAGCACACACCCAGATGTACACAATGTACAGCTTCCCCATTCTTAAGCTGCATTCATTGATCTTTAGTCTTTAGGGAGCAGGAAAGCATTAAAACAAGCCAACATATAATCGCCTCGTAAAGCGGTTATGACCAACAATGGTCTCGTATGATATTCTCGGTCAACAATAACAATAATAGCAGAAACACTAACTGTATGCAGAAATATGAATTCAACTCTTTCAACACTTAAGTGTAACCCATTTATAATAATTATGGGTTTTTAGTACTGCATATTGATTCAAATTACTTTAATCACAAAGTTGCTGTCGAATATTCTTCAACCATGTTTATAGTGAATAGGCTTCACAGCTCAACATATTCTTCTAATGACATCAATTGGAGCTAGAATGTCATTCAACAGTGAAACTACAGGATATTAGTCTGCTTAAAATGATTTTTCTTTATTGTTACATTTGATATGTTATTCAGCCTCAAAAGGTTTGAGAGGACTGAAGTTGTTTGAAGTCCATCCACAACAAACAGGGAAACTTGACATGGTCTGCGAGCTGGTCGAACATTTTATGATTTAAACTCTACAAGTGCAAGCAATTCATTTTCCACTGCTACTCAAATGAAAAGTATCCGTTCAAAGAAGACCTACCAAACATTAGATCTACACTGAAATCGTCTTTCTTATTTGTCATTATCTCTCTTTCCCTCCTTTTCTGTTTTTCTGTCTTTCTTTCCTTCCTGTCATACCCTCTCCACTCTTAACCATCCCTCTCCCAGTAGCCCTCTTTCCCCGTAGTACGGTTTCCTCTAGCAACAGTCCGTCATGGTTCCTCCATGCTCCATTTCTTCATTAGAGGTTCTGAGCATTTTGCAGAATAGATTTCTCCTATCGGGGATCCCATGCTGGTCTGGAACGAGGAAAAGTCTAGACGGTTTGGAAAGAGTCTGACAATTCGCCTTCACACTGTGGACTGCAGCTGCTGTGAGGGTGAGAATTCCATCTGTATTGGTAGCAATGGAAGCACACCGGTCGGTTACGTGCATCCGTCAGGATGATGGGGCATCTGTCTTTGTCAGATTTCCAGCAGCCTTGATGGACATAGAGGTTACCTGAGTGTTTTAGTTCAAACTGAAACTGTTGGAGGAGGCTTTAATGGATACAATGCACTCTTAAACTATTTTGCAACTTCTGATCAAAGGATGCCCTGGTACCCTGAATATGATAAGCGGTTACAGATGATGGCTGGATGATCAAAGGATAAGAAATAACACTGGCGCATGTTGTAAAAGAAGATTATATGAGTCATCAGTAGTTCATGGAAAGGTTGGGTAGCCATCATGAGGTGTCTCTGGCCTTGTCTGCTCTTCCTAACTTATAGCCAATAGGTTGCAATGCAGCTTTCAGCCTTCATTATCCTGCGCGTTGTCCTTCCATGTAAAAGAAAACCCTCACAGCTGTCATTACGCCAAGACAATTGTGAAAAAGACACTAAAGAAACAATTGCACAATGGCCCCTCACTTTCCACCCCCCTACATCAGGCAACATTGCTCCCGTGTTTGCACTCTGCCTTCCTGTTGATCTCAACTACTGACAAATATCCTTTATGAGCTGTTGCATTTTTGAAAGCATTATAATATCCCACCATAATTCATTTGCCAGTGATTTATCAATACAAAACTTAAGTTTTCATGTCTACGCTGTACTCCTAAATTGTACTCATTCAATTGAACTCATTCCCCAAGAGCTCTCCCACCTCCACAGATCTGACACCAGAGCTGATGTGTGAACTCTGAGAAACATGATACTCAGCAAGCCACTGGACTAAACTTCCACAGATTCATCTTTATTCTTTGTTCTGGTTTCTTTGGATTAAATTAGGACAGTCTAATGCATCCGCACCAATGGATCCTGACTTCCTCCTCCTGTAGTTTGATTGCATTTGGTTGGGCAGGTGAGTGGAGTGTTGAGACGGGGAACAAGTCAGAAAGGGCAAGAATCACATTTGTCAGGTGTTCTGATCTGTTCTCGCAATGCCACTAGGTTGGCCAATCGTATTTGGAAGAGAAAGCCAAGGCAAATTGTCAAAATGTGATTCAGCAAATTGCCAGATCTCAGCAGTTATTATGAGGGCAGTGTTAACTAAACCAAACAGAAATAATTGCATAATTGTCTGTAAAGGTTAACATCAGCAATTACAAAAAAACATCTCAAAAGAGAGAGCTCAATTTAAAAAAATGGTGTAAAACTGGATTAGTGTGGAAGGAAAACCAAAACAAAGAGAGAAAGGAAAAAAAAAAACCTACTACATTTGCGTTTGTGTGTAGGAGGAAAAAAAGAACCACATTTTGTTTGTTTTTAATGTTAAACAGCTTGAAAAGGGCATCCTCAGTTTTGGAAGCACTCTTCCATTACATCTCCTACACCTCTCTCTGCAAACAATGAAGACTTCCTCTTTTGCGTTTTTCGCTCTCCTCATTGCATTTTACAGCGCTCGCGTTGCTTGCAGCTTTGGCAGCGGAATTGCTGCTTTTGCTCCACTGGAGACACATTGCTTTGTGTCCCTTGGTAGCTCTGTATCCTTATGACGATTTCCATCATTTTTTTTTTCTTTTTTTATGGTCCGATGTTGACAGGTTTTTGGAGTCCCCTGGCAGATGTGCTTGCACAGTAGTTTAGTCTACAGCTAAAAAGAGGCATTTTTTAACCCTATTATGCTCTCCATATTAACATAATGCACAATGGCACGTATCTCTGTTGCCGTTGGATGAAACAAATGCATTGATACAACCCTCTTTCCTTCTTCCCGAGGGATTTTAACCATTTCCGTGCCTCTGACAGTGCCTTATGTGTCCTGTCACACTAGCTTACAGTAATTACTTGTCCTCCTTACATCCCCTCTCTTTTTTGTGCTCAAGCAAACTATATGAAGATACTGTCTGAGCTGGCGACACAGTCCAGTGAACCTAAAAGGGATACCAGCCAGATGCACCTCTTTTCCATTAAAAATTAATTTGGAGAAAAGACGAGCAGATGTGCCCCCCATTTTCAAAGAGAGAGTCAAAGCATGGGATCGCTGGCACGTTCTATCTAACAGACTCTGTCTTTCTGAAAAGAGAGCTTTTATTTTCCACACAGCTGAATTCACTTTTGCAATTCTGCAGACACTAAAAACCACACCAACTTTGTTGGTTTTCTTCTATGTGTCTTGGTTACTAATTTAAACAGGATCCCAGCCAAATGCTGCGTTCCTTTCGCCGTGACACTGCACTCAGTCAAACATTAGGGATCTGGTAAGAAAAGCCCTTGGACCCTATCAATGCAGGAGAGGTACTAGCATGGAAGTATATTTGTGTAGGCCCTACAAAAGCACACAGAGCTGGTACTGGAAAAAACATCACTCGTAAAATTTGCTTGCTTCGTTTGCACAAGTGTCAGGAGTTGTAACAGGATATGAGTTTCAGTTGGTGGTCCTTGCCATCAGGATTTGGGAATGAGGGGTATGCTCTGGGAACGTGGAGTTGAACGGGGTGTGAATATGTCAGTTGGAGTGTTAGGAGTTCAATTTCACTTTGGAATGCACTCTTGGTATATTTATGCTGTCAGTAAGGCCGAAAAAACCCAGCCACGTACCCCTGTGTAGTTCCAAGTGCTGTCCACAGCTCAGGCCAGGATGTAAACAATCTTTTTTTTTTTTTTGAGTCATAAAATCATTGGGAGTGTGCAGCGAGCTTCGACTATCACCACACTATCATAATGTGGTGATAGGAGACATAACAACATTCCTGCTGTGTGTTTTCTCCACTCAATGGTGATGCAAAGAAGTGTTGGGGTTCTGTGAGACTCAGTATGTTATTAAATGTTGGTACGCCAGTTTTATTTCAATACTACAGATGGGTGGAAATTCAATATCTAGTCGTAATGAGAAAAAAAAAAAAGCCTGGGTCCCTTTTGATCAGAGGAGAAAAGACATGTAAGTTAGCAACAGGGGACACGGTGTACAGTGCTCTGAAGCAAGTGGGTGTGTGTTTGTTAGTTCTGCCTGTCACTGCCTTCACTTCTGGGCAGCCTCTCTTTCAGCAGAGAACTCTATCATACTGTTAGTGAACAGAGGTACAGTTGTAGTGTTGAGAACAAATGGTATAAGTCTGTTTGAGTTGCTGGGAAATGAAAGCCGTACTGAGTAGCCTCTTGGGGGTCCAGATAAATGGACTTGTCTGTGTGCAGCTGCTGTCTATTGTCCGACTGGACGACGGCTGGAATTCCAACCCTGATGATGATGTTTCCTTTGGTCTGGAGCTGTTTGTCCGGAGCGCGTTCTGATGAAGTTTTCAACTTGGCCTAATCTTAGACATGTTTTTCTGACCTCGGTCCAGCTTTGTTTTGAATTGACATAGAAAATATGCTCTTTTCCGTCTTTAAACTTCAATGCATATTTTTTTTTAAAACCCTCTGCATCAATTAGTTGGATGTTGAAGTGTTTAATGGACCTCCTGCATTTTAGGGGGATATAAATTCAGAGCACATAGTCATATCTCTGCTTCATTGCCTGGTCGATTCCCCCCCCAATTTTCGGGTCGTCAATGATAATTTTTCATGCACGAATTGAAACGCTGCCCTCCAGTGAATTTGTGCTGAAGTCATTAATGGCCCTTGCCCTCAAAGAACCCCATTCATCAAGCGGGACATGAAATAGTCTTGGAAACTACCTGGGAACACGGGTGTAAACGTCGACGTCTGAGTTTTTATTGTATGACATTTTAAACGCACACCTCCACAAAGGTCTCATGCATTGGAACTCACTATGGCATCCTCTGCTTTTTTCACTGATGCTTTAACAGGCTGTTGAACTACTTCAATTAAAGTTCCGTCGTAAAATCTTAGCTGATGCTCTTGGAGCAAATTGCAAAGAGTGCCAGAGGCTTTCCATGTTTCTCAAGGAAAGCAAATGTTTGCAAATCAGCTTGGACTGTCATAACTTCACCGGTAGTCTCAGCTCTTAGTGTATGCCAGAATGATGATTGCGCTTAAACGGTAGTGATTCATGGATGTAGTGACAATGCAGGAAGATTTGTCCTTTTTGTTCTGCGGCTGTGATGGGTTTAAAAGAACTATAGTTGTTGAAAGAAGTTGCCCAATGTGTGTGCAAGGGTACAAATCCACTTAAAGTTTGTGAGATGTATCAAGGAAATCGCAGGTATTCCATTACTGTTAAAAAAAGGAACTTGGGCGAAACACAAAGACGGATGAATGAGGAGGATTGTTCCCGTGCAGATGTCCGTTGCCAGCTGATAGGGCTGGAAAAGCCTGCACTGCAGCAAGTTCTTCCGTGATGAATAGATGTTCTTCACATCCGCTCATCAACACATTCAACACGTCTATTTTCAGACGTGTTCATTTTTCAAGGAACATGGTAACTGTTTGAATGATTCATGCAGAAAGGCCTCTCGCTCCTGTTTTAATTATGACTCGCATTCGCTTGTCATACTTTGTGAAATGGGGGACTCGGTGTGTGTGCATTAACTGCACCGCAATATTCTTATGTTGCTGCCGGATACCTTTCATGTGCTACGGTTATTCACCTAATTGGTTTTTGAACTCATGCTGTTTTATTGGAAATGTCAATAGCTGAAATCCATTTTTTTTTTTTGGGCTTTGCTACACATTTCGACTCCATACTTTACTCATTTTTCAACGCAGCATATTCGGACTTGCAAATATACAGAATTTGAGTCATTCACATATTTGCCCGAGATGACACATTTCAACTCGAGTGTCGGCATTGACATTCTCCTCCTGTCGTCACTGACATCCTGATGTTGTTGAATCAGACACAAATATTGTCGCCGTCTGTGGACATCCAGAGCTCTTTGATAATATCTCGTATTTGCACAGAGACGAAACTTCAAAAAAATCAGCATCATTATGTCGTTTTTTCCATTAATTCACCACAAAATCTGTTTTGGGTTCATATCACTGTTGTAAACCAGCAGACGTTTGGCTTGGTAGATAAAGTGACTACAGATAAGCAACATTCACAGAGTGCCTGCGGATGTTGTTATGAACCCGATGACACGATTACTTTTGGTTTTCTGACGTATCTCGGACCTCCACAACATGTACGAAGCAGCAATGGTGGTCATTTTGGACATGGTTGTTGAAACGTTTTCCGTATCTTCATAGAGGTAGACCCCTCCCTCCTCTCTGGTGCGTCTAGCGCGAGTAATGCAAATAAACACAACTCGGGAGAGCATAGTAAGGCAAAAATAAGCTTTGTGTTTGAACGCATCATGAGAGCTTTGCACACAACCACTTGCTCCTGACCGCATCCCTTAATTAAACAACCAAATTTAGACTTTATTGCAAACCAATATCTGCAACCATAGTTAGCCACCAGTAGTATCACTTTAAAATACTTTTATTAGACCCTCGTGAGTGGATGCTGTTTCATTGCAAACATAGAAAACAGGGCCAACACTATTTAAGTTGATGGCAATTCTCCATGTTTCCGAATCCCACCCTCGTACCAAAAGGCACACGTACCAACCTTTTGAATGATCAGAGATCCAGGGGAGTAACGTCTGTGCTGTTGGATTAAACTGGAATGGGAGGCCTGGAATTGGCATGGACTACTGTGTTTGTCCACCCAAATGTGAATGTCGAGGCTGAGGCAACATAGCCTGAATATCAAACTGAATTGCCATTTTGTTTTCACTTCATTAGTCCGTCTGTCATTGTGTTCATGGTTGCTTTATTTTGCCCTAACCAATCAGTAGCAAGTGACTTATCCTATCCCCCGAAGACATGTTCAGTCCACACACAAGTTGTGGAATAGGTTGCTAGGAGCAGTGGACACATTAATCAAACACTGCAGGTGTCGGTTATTTCTGCAAGTTGCTATTCCTGCAGGTCGACTTCCAACAACCTGTAAACCTGCGTCAATCTCATCAATAAGCACAACACCAGACCTGTTGGAATCACTGAAAAACTGAGATGTTGGCAGTCAGGCTCGAGGCTGCACTTTTTTGAGAGACATTAACCGGTAGAATTCATATTGGATGTTTGCTGTCTGGCTATCAGGGAAAAAATATCCCTCCACTTCTCTTTGAACCTTTTTAATCTTCTCTCTCTGCATTGAAAGATGAACATATAGTTTTTAATGGTAGGTCAAAGTTAATTTCGTAGGTTGTATATCATTGAGCAGAGCTGGGAGTCGAATTTAAAAGTGACATTTCACTGATTCGTGATTCAGTAGATTCAGGCAGGATAAAATATGCAGCTTGTGTAAACTCTGTGGGTTAGCTAAGGTAAGTTTGATACGCAGTGATACAGGGACTTATCTCTGGAATGTTCCATGACTCACCTCGCCGGTATTCTGTGGGCAGGGATCCTCCTCTTCCCAGAGAACATGGTCTACTCCATCTCTGATACAGTGAGTTGGTGAAGGCTGGTGGACTCCGACTCTTCAAGGCCATTTTCACAACCACCGCTGCATCGCTAACTTCAGCCACACTTCATTCCCCTAAGTGTGATTGATGGGAATGTCCTGCCTGGCCTAGCACTGTGTCATGGCATGCGGCCGAGGGCAAGGAGTCCTGTGAGAAGAACAGAGGGGAGGAAGGGGGTAGAGGATCTGAACTTTATCGGTGCCACTGCAAATCAGTTTGAGCAGAGTTTGCACCGACATGATATATAAGCGCAAAGTCGCCACCTTTGACAGCGTGATGCCGTGCCAAGGCCATAATAACTCAGGGACGCTGGGACAGGTTCAGCACACCTCTACCGAGCAAACGGGGGCATTAAGACATTATAAGTGTTAAGAAACCGTTATACTCTGGCAAAGTTCACAGAGAGTTTGCATTTAAAGTGACAGCTGCATTTGTAGTTGTACTCATTTCCAGAGGAATTCACGCAGTGTCTTCTTAATTAGTGGGGGGGGGTAGTATGCACAGAACCACACAAGGCAAATGGTTAAAACAAGACTCCAGTAAAGTTACTCACCCCAGTACAGTTTTGAGATACTTGTAATGCAGTCTTTCCTTTTTATGTATACTTCAATGGACATATTGTACATTATATTCCAGTCCATGTATTTAACAGCTCCACTTATTATTTAGTACCGCTGCTGCTTTCCAGATCAAATCACACATATGTTCACCCAGGTAATGACACTTATTTTGAATGATTGAACCCATTTTCAGGACTCTGTTAGCATGGAGACATCACATCTCTCTCACCACTAAGATCTTTAATATATTCATTCGTCCCGTGGATACGAAGATATTAACCAAAATATCTCCAGCATAAGCTGAGCAGAGAGAGATTTCACATACATTACGAATATGATTAGCAAATCTGCTCTTCCATTTAAAAGCAACATCAAAATGCAGTAATGATGATGAAGCTACATGTAAATCTTTTTGCAGAGACGTATTGCTACATTTAAATGAGTAAAGGATCTGGAGAATACTTTTCAACCACCGCCTCAATCCGCCTTTTGAGAATCAAACGCTCACCCTCTGTAGGCTTGAAGGAGGCTGCAAGAGGTTTGAAGTTTCATCAATTCACTAGACTCAGTCGCCTCCAATGGTGAGCCCAAAAGCAGCAGCAGCAACAACATCTGTCAGGACATTCTTTAACCCCGTCTGAACTGTTTCTTCACCATCAGTCTGTTTGCTCAAATATGTGACCGATTCATGTTGTTGACAAATTAATTGAAAGTGATGCAAAGGCAGTAGCCATACTGGTTTGAAACCCCATTTACATCACTCAGGGGACTTGAGAGCCTCCATTGGCCTTTACACGACCGTTGCCTTCATCACATACATTTAGCTCCTTCAAACGTCTTGCTCCAGCATTAATTCAAACGTTCCCCTCTGCACTCTGCCATGGGTCATGTGACTTCACATCCGTAAACCTTGATTACTCGGCATCTCTTTGGGAGGCGCACTTCGCATGCATGGCCTGTGGGAGTGGTTCCTAAACAGTGTGTTCCCTGACCTGCATGGGCGAGGTCACATGAACGCACAATGCACACCGCAAGTGTGGGCCATTACGACTTAACAGAAGCTATTTCACTGTGATATATTAATTTCATTGCATTGAACCTGATGTGGCCCAAAGTGCCTCCACTGATGTTTCTATGTAATAAACATCATTTGCTCTATAATTATACCATGCATGGTACTGTAAGGCAATGCTTAATTCATGTTGTGGATAGAAGCAGCTCAGCGTAACTTTGTGGCCTTGTCTAAAGTTTGGGGTGTTCAGTTCCGAAGAGCTCAGCACAAGAGGTCGACACTAGCAGCAGTAATTGAAAACACTTTTTTCAGGGTCATGCTCCGTATAGATCTAAGGAGTAATTCTAGCCAGCCGAGATGACAGAAACAGAAGTCCATGGGAGTTATTGCCTTGCTAGTGGGGAGCTTATTGCTGAAGATCAGAAAGGAGGCAAATTCAAAGATGGAAACCCAAGGAGACAGCCGACTCTTAAACCCTTGCCCGCCCCTAGGCTGGGTGTAGAACCATGACGCTTTCTGTACTCACCGATTGAACAGTGTCCACAATGCCATGTTTGGAAATCTGTAAGGTCCTGGAAATTGGCACTAAATGCTTGATCAGAGGCTTGTTTGCTACTTATCCTTCCAAATATATTCCCTATTGTTCGTGTTATTCCTGTCCATCTCTGGTAAATGTTATTAAAATGGTAGAAAATAATTGTCGAGAAACATACAATGAATGGTCATCAAAGCAATGTATCAAATAAACATGGTTTTGCTACTCAAGTTTACAGATGTGTTAAGGATAAGTCCGATTGATCACAATCAGTTTCATCATCATAGTGTTAAATAAAGTTTTACTGCTGATAGTTATTTGCCGATATTCAGTAAAAATAAGCCATTGGGAGATCGGCGTCAATACTTCGTCGATCCCTGATTATGCCACATTGTGATGAACACATCTGTGCTGAAGTTGACAGGAGAGCTGGTAACGTTGGCAGCACTGAAGGGTCCATTTAATTCCATTATGATGCATTCAAGTTGTATTCAGCAATAATCAGTATTGGGCAAAGGTAAATGACAAGTTTATTATTCGGGTTTCGGACTTCCGTTGTAAATCGGCAGCAAATATTCAACTTAACCTGCTGCTCACAGCTCAGCTCAGCTTATTTTTCCTGCTGATGTCATCCGTGACTCAAAACTATTTTTACATCACAACCGTGAGTTTTGTTTGTCTGATTGCCTTATTTCTGGTGTTTTCTCTCCCTGTCAGGCTTTGCTTTAAGCAATGTCGCCATCTACTCAGATCTCAGTAACTGATCACTGGTGATCACAATGTTATTATCAGTGTTAAAATATTGGCCAAAAGAAGTACACAAATTTGATGCAAATTTTAATTCTACTTTCAGCTTTCCCTATGATCACTTTAGAAAATGACTTGTAATCTCTATATTTGCCTCTTGTTGTTATCTATTTGTTGAAAAGCCTGTTGTATTTTATGCTTATCATAGTCACTTGTATGGCCTGTTGGTTTGATTATATACAGTGTTTCTTCTTGCACAGTGACAGAGCACACAGAAAAAGCTTAGTGAAAACACAATGCATAATGCCTTTATTAAAGGCAGACGGTTTGGGAGAAATGGTGCGATTGCTAAACAAAGCCAACGTCTCTAGAGCTTTGCCCAAAAATACTACATTCAAAGTTCATTTCATCTAATACCTCCACAGTAGTTTTTTTTTTTAATCTCTATCCAAGGAACATCACTTGTCTCTTTTGGCTTTGTGCAGATGCTCAACTAAAATCAGATATTCAGAACTCTCTTGGGTTGCCCGCAGTTAATATTGCCGGTGATGGTGGAGCGGAGGTCTCTGAATGAACAGAAAGAGGATCTACTGACTCCCTTACCAAGTCATCTTCATTGTGTTTTGCTTGGTCAAGCTCTGAGCACATGATCTCTGGAGAGAGAGAGAGAGGGATTACAGGAGCACTAAGCTCCAGATATTTTTCCATCTTCTATGGCTCTAATTAATCAGGGCAGGGTTCTACCAGGGGGCTTAACTGGCCCCTTGTCAATTTGCAGCGTTGCTTAGACAGGCCCCAACAGCACCAACCCAGTTAACACCCACAGTAGATACCAACCTATAATGGGAACGGCTTTCACACACTGATGAGATGCTGAGCAAACAAAATGCAACCAATAAAGAACCAAGGTTGCGATGGGAATATAGCAACTTTTGCCTTTTAAATGGATTTAATGAGTGCTATAATCATAAAAAATGACTCTCGTATATCATAATTGGGATTGAGCCTGCCTTTTATAAGAACAGTGTTTCCAGGGACGGTTACGTTCATGGAAATATTTGCAATCCTGGGAAATTCACAGTTGTTGGACAAAAATGTTTTTTTTTCTTGTGCTCTAAACACAATTATCTGGGCTCAGGCTGACTTCTCTGGTGGCAAATGAATTCCAAGCCTCAAGAGGTGAATCTAGCTGCAACTGATTCCAAGTAGTTTTTAAAAGTCTGACATTTTGGTGATTTTTGTTTTTTACATTATTATTTATTCATATTTGAAAATACCTGGATCAGAAACAGCAATACTATTACGACTGTAACTATGTGTTTCAACATGCAGGGTGTGTGAACAGTGGTCGTGGTGATTTTGGTTATCAATAAGCATGTCAACACAACAAAATCAGAAGTGACTGAAGTTCCATAATAACCCGGTGTAAGTAAAAGGTGTCACTATAACTTAATAAATACAATTCTCACTTATTCTTACTTGCTCTGGCTCACCTTTTCTCAATGGCTGGGCCGCATTCGTCAGGCTTTATGAACAGCCCCATTATCTCTGCCACTTAAAAAAGGTTCTGTTCCTCTCATTAATAGTCCATTAATTGTTTCTTTTTACTAGGGCTTCAAGCCAGAGCCAAAGAACTGTCAGCCATGCCCTACTTCTATTAGCGTTTCGTGAACAGTGCTGTGGAGCTGATTTAAGTGTTAATGCACACAGTTAGTGTTGATGCCACTGGCCCATTATTCGCTGTGCCAAAAATGTATTTATGTTGTAATATCTGCGTCTGAAGAAGTTGTCAAAGCTAAAGATGAATGTTGCTATCTTTAAGTCACACATCTGCTAAACTGAATGCATGTATCTTTTAATCACGAGTATGGTACATCATGCTCTTCAGCTCCTCAATGGCTGGCACTTTTTCAACTTTTCTTTATTTGGAGATCTGTGTCCTGATATGACATTTTTAGTCACAATGGCTAAACGCTTTGTGCAAAGCATTAACTCTTATCTTTCGAAGGATTTCAAGGCTATGTGATACAGTAACTTGGAGGAGTTGCTGTTGTGAAATGCACTGAAACAGAAGTAAGCCTGGGTCTCGCTTTCCTTTTTTTTATGATTATCAATGAACGCAAGGCAAGCTCAGGCCATGGTCAAATTCAGGCAGCACAGGGTGAGAGAACCGGGCAGCTACTTTGAGCTTTGATACATCTCGTCACAAACAAAATGTAAAGAGATTTATTGTGAGCTCATAACATAACATTTTACTTGAGTTAATTTATCATTAATTAGCTTCTGCTCTCATGCATCGTGGTGCCCATACAACTGCAAACCCCCTTTCAGCAGCACAAGCGGCTGCTAAGCCGCGGAGTGCGACAGCTCACTGCAAATGTTAAATCAAATGGCGCGTGTTGTCTTTGGCACCGCCCGCCTCGGGGCTTCGGGCTCTATTGACAATCCGGTAGTATGTTTCAGATTTACTGCTTCGTGTCCAGCCAGCCCTTTTATTTACAGTATGTTGGATTGTGGGATCTGAGGCGAGGAACATCTGTGAGCAATTGAGACAAAAGGAGGGCAGGACCTCATCACAAGTGCCGCTGCTTTTCAACCGGAGCCCACTTTTCGCCACAAGAAGTGTGCTCAGAGCTCGCAATAATTATTAGGTTCGACTGCTACCAACGACAAATTTCCTGAAGATTGCTGATTCACTGTGTTGGGAGACAGAGCACATACTGTAGGTTGTAAGTAGTTGGTTTCAGCCTTACATCTCTGAAGCGGTGACACAGATACTAAGGGAGCTGGAGCTCATACTCTATATTTTATACTATATCTTATATCAGTGAACTAGATTTTTGTCCGTCCAACTCTTAACTTAATGATTTGAGGAGCTGGAACGTGTATCGTTGACATTTTTGCTTGAAAAAAAAAGTTTTGATTAATTAAGCAATGTAACAACCGTTTCGGCGCTCCAATAAAGGCAAAATGCCCAAATAGTTAGGAACAAGGCAGTAATCTTAATCTTAAATGCAAGTTTCTAGACATTGATTGGACATATACCAGGACAAAGCAGACTGACGAAACCCTGCCACAGCCACCAGTATTATGTGGAGTCCCTGTCCAATCATTGCAAATGTGCATCTTTGCTGGAGATTGGGCGAGTTTCAGAGGGTTTTTTTGAGCTGTCAAAGCTTTGCAGGCTGGCAGGAAGCTCTCTCTGTTTACTGGCCAGCTGGAAAGGAAGAAAGCAAGGTTGTGATTAAGTCTGCGTATGAGGTAGAAGGCATGAGTTAGTTTAGAAATGATAAGCCAAGGGACCCAAGCGTTGTTGTGTACCAGATGGATAGATATTGCGAGAGGCTTAAGGCAGCGTGGAAAGATGAAGAAATTACAGCAGCGGAATCTTGCTGTCAATAAGTGGTTCGGAAGCAAAACAAAAATTACCTACAACAGTGTTTCCAAGAGACAGAGGCATACACGAGCAATTCAATTTTCACTTGGAAAATATCCTTCAAACGTGTACCTGGTTTTTATCATAACTTCTAAAAAAGTTGCAGATGTTTTCAGCAGTTATCATTCACTGTCCTGATTTGCCAGGTCTCTGTCTTTTTCACACCGGTAGCGACTTGCGTGAGAAAATCACGTGTCACAAAAAGCTCTCAAAGAAAAAGTTGTTTATTAGTTAAGACTGCAGCCCGACCACATGCGTCATAAATAATGAGAGACTGGTTGAAACCAGCTGAAAACCTCAGTTTTTAATGAGGAACGGCAAAAATACGATCTCTTTTTAACCTCTTTCTCACTTTCTGATGTATCTGAAATGATCTTGAATAATTATATAGATTGCCCAGGAGATCACTCCCTTGAGTTCCCACCAGAACCAAATGAACTGCATACATTTGACAGAAGTTGTTTTGTCCGCTTCAGAGTTCGAATGACAGAATCCACACCAGCCTCAAAGACACCAAAAAGGGAAAATGTTTAAACTACACTGAACAGGTCTTGTGGGATAGCTTCCTTAGGATAAAACTTTCACAGTGACAAAGTTTTCTGATAGACGCGACTTATTCTGGAAGGCACGAGGGAATTTTGGCAAAGAGAAAAGTTACTCTGACACTCCACTGGGATTAAGACAATAAAAAAACCCTTCCGGTCTTGTCATATATTTCCATCACTGCACCGCTGAAATGATCATTACTGTTTACATTTCCAGCTCCAGCAGTGGTATCAAGCTCGTTTGTCACGGTGAAACCAGTTGTAACAACGCCCTCTGTGTGTACCTTTCGAGCGGCATGCCATTAAATGTGACGGGTGTATTGGAAATGATATTAAATCGTGGTTTAGAAGCCATCAGTCACTGGCTCCTGACAGGTTACTGATGAGAATCACAACTATTTCCTGTCTTCCCCCCCCCCCCCCCCCCACAGGGATATGTTTCTTTGGGCGGGAAGGGTCAGAGTAACTCAGATTGATTGTGAAGGTGGCTTTGACAAAGAGCATTTGTTTTTGCTCTTGACAACAAGTGGTGATGTAGCATGTTGCCGCTCTCCTTTTGTTATTTGGACCGTGTTGTTCTCAGCTCTCACGTGGAACTCCGCTGAGTTTGTGTCAACTTTTATCAAACAACAAAAACATTAATTTCCCTTTGCCTTCTAAATATTCCCCACATCTGAAACCAGTGATGTTTATTTTCATACTTTGTTCATTTCCTCAACATCCTGCAACTTCCATAATAAAGCCATTTTAGGAGCAGGCAAACGGCAGATTTCAACGGTGTCAGCTAACATCGAGAACATCCCAGGCTCTGTCCTGCGACCTCAATATTTGTGAAAACTGCTGGAGATTATTGCTTTTTAGAAATAGATTTTACTCGTATCTTATTATGGAACACAATTCAAACGCGAATGTTCGTACTTGTAAAAGAAAACGACAGCTTGCATTAAAGCGAAGCACATTTGTGTCTGACGGTAATGCTATGAATTACTAGGTATTTAAAACTAAGTATTGTATAATCTTACTATAAGTCTTCACCAAATAGAGACTTTATTTTGGTGAACTACTCAAGTAGGACCTAAAATATTTCCTCATGTTTTTGCAGAAGTCTGTGCCCATTACAAACCTCCAGGGCTCGAGTGAAACAGTCCAAAACCCAATGATGTTCAATTTCAATCGTATGTAACAGAGTAATGTGCCACATACTCACATTTCAGAGGATGGAAACACAGGATATTTGGCATTTTTGGTGAATTTATTTTTGTAGCAATTCTCTGTCAATCAACTAACCAATTAATGGACCAATTGTTTCAGCATTCATCCGAACAAAAATACACGCTGAGGGTGCACACTTGTTTTTACAATATGTTCTGGTACACAGCAAGATGTTTTCTCCTATTGAATTCCTCTGGTGCTGAACATTTGAGCGGATTTCTGTTTCCACTGGGCAGCAGTCCTATTGTTCATTGCTTACAATACACGGCGTCTCTCCCCTGATTCGGTCGTATCGGGAAATGACGGCCCGGCGGCGATGCTGGAGAGGAGCGTGGGCTGCTCTCGTGGTGCCACAACACAAAGGCATGCTATCTCGTCGATGGAGAGGAACTGTAATGGAAAATAAAATAACTGTCTATCTTTGCAAACGATTTTTGGATTTCTTCCACAGCTTCAACTAAAGCGTGGTAGAATCTGTTCAGAAACTTTTGTAATGACATTTCAGAAGTGGCGCTGTTGCCTCTGTGGCTTGTTTAATTTGGAAAATTACAAATCTAACACTGGTTTGGCTCTTGTTGTGTTTTTGCACATTTGATCTACTGCATTGACTAAAATAGAATATCCCAGACCTCCTTTTCTCCAACTGACACTTCTGAGAGCTATCTGTGTCTTGACCTTTTGTGGTGCTTGTCCTAATGTAGAAGATAAGCTCGCCCGTTGGATCTTCAGATCTTTTATGGGAAGACACAGGGGTCATTGCCCCTATAAAAGCCACTAACGACGTTACAATTGAATTCGCTGGCGTACAGGACAAAAGACAGCGGTAGAGATAATAGAGGTTCCGATTATGCATCTGGCTGTCTGGGGTATAATGAGATTGCCTGGGTATGAGTTGATTACGCTGTCATATTGATAAAAAATAATTGCATTTCCATAATCCCCTTGAGGGCTTGAGGTTGGAGAGGGATCTAACGGCGCAAATACACGAGAACTACAGGGGAGATCCTCTCCCAAAGAGCAGCATATAACAGGTGCGTTAGCGCAGAAGGGCCATCCCGAGAACACCTGAGTTATTTGGGAATATCTGATTTACGTCTGCTGAAATCTATGATGTCTGAGTATGAATTATTCTGGGTCTGCAGCACTGAAGTAAAATTTCTACCCACATCTGCCACAAACAGTCCACATCAGAGACACAAACCTGCAAGAGCTCAAGTACATTCTGAAGACCTTGCCACCTCATAGTGTTTCACTCTCTCAGGCAGTTTTGTGAACTGGAAAATTCAGATGCTTGTAGAGTGGATGTCGTGATTGCAGAAATGTATTCTTTCCCAGATCCTTTAATATGTGTCCTGGCAAACTTGAATGGCACAGATTGTTTTTTTGCATGAAGACAATTTTTGCCGACTTTAAGCATCGACAGAAGGAGATGGAGGCAGGAACACTGATGCAAATTAGAGGTGTGGAAATGTCAGCATTTCAGGAAGCATCAAGATGTACGATTTTGCATCAATGGATGCAACATAATTAGGAATTCAGCTGAGTGTGATTCTTCACTGTGTTTTACTGTCGCGCTCGTGACTCACCTCTTTCCTGTTTGGCTTTTGTGACGTTTGTGTACTGAGGAGGATCACACAGATACAGGACGAGTCTAATTTTACTAAGCACTGTCGAGATAAAAGAGTGCAGATTTATCTGACTGCTTGCATAGCCATGTGCACCGGTGTGGGAAATTGTGAGTGCGATGGATGCATTGAAATGCTTTGGGAACTGTTGTGAATTAGTGTCGTTGAGAGATGAATGGTAATCGAATCAAGAGGCCAGTGAAGATTCACACCTCTAAATGCAAATAGTGCTGTTTCACTTTAAAAGAGCTGTGTTTAACAGTCACAGCATTGATAGAGCAGCAAACGACTATGTCGAGGTATAGCGGACTAATGTCTACCCGAGCAGAGACTGAAGTTGCTCTCCCTCTGCGTTTTGCTGTTAACCGAGCTTCTCCTTGCTTTATTGACATGGGAGGGACGGCTGCGAATGCTTTCAGTCGCGGAAGCGCAGCAACCACCCTCTGGGCCCCCCTCAGGTAAACACTATTAGCTGTGCCAGCACCTTCCTCGTTGTTAGCGCTGTTAGCTGTGAGCCACCAGCTGCCAGCTTGCACCCTTTTTTTAAAGCCCAGCGCCAAGGTTTTGATACTCGGGTCACGTTCGTTGTTCAGCACGACAACGTACATTAGAAACACAGTCAGAGGTTATAGATCAGAAGAGATTATCAGAATATATGTTTGTTATGATTCTTTCTCTGATAGTAAAAACAACTTTTAAAGAGCTAGTGATGCTGTGGTAATGCAACACATTTATGGTGATTTTAAAAAAATGGGGTGAGCTACGTAATAGTCAATATGTGCTTCCCCTATAAAGAGAGAAAATTCTAAATCTCCTCATTTCCCAGAAACTCAGACCTGGCTTGTTGTTAGAAAACTCAGCATGGTTGTTTGACAGACTCCACTGTCTCCTCCTGAGTTATAGCAACAAGCTCATTAGAAGAGAAGTTGATTGACTGTGTTTGCAACTGTTTTGATAATTACATCTATAATTTTAGCGTCGCAAATTGTCCTCTCTGCATAAAAACCGATCGTTAGATTTGATTGAATGTGAATCATTCATTAAAAAACCCCCGAAATGCTCAACGAATTAATTTGATGCGTTCTTGTTTCACACAGTGCACTGCAACGCCATGACAGTTGTGTATAGCCCGCAGAGCAGCAGGACTGGTGTTATCGCTAGTAGCATTGGCATAGTATGTAGTCATTTGATATTCAGCCATGTAGTCTTAAAGTATTGTGTCAACAATTAAAGCCGCATATAACCGTTGATTTTGATGACACTGACCATGAAATGAATGACTGTGGAGCTTGGTGCATACAGTAAGTGGGAGCATTGAGACACACTGACGTGTTAATGAAGGACAGCAGGAAGTAGCAGGCTGGCTTGTGTAAAGCTCTGGTGTCCTCCTCCAACTGAAGGTATAAACAGCATTTAGAATTTGTCAGTTTACCTTTGAGTCGCGTCAACATTTAATGACGTGATGTTTCCTGAGCACTTTTTCTTGAGATCTCTTAGCTCTCCCTTCCCCGCTGACAACTCTCACATGTCTGACTCATGGGCTTCTTTTCAAGCCGAGACATCAGACGCAAAGCAGCATCACTTATCGCTGCTTCCTCCCGCAGTCTGGCCTGTTATTAGGCCAGAGGCTGATGTGACTTCTCTCTGACGTCCTATTGATTTCCAACCCGCCACTATTTGGACTTAATAGTGCCAGTTTTTGTACAACCCTACCACGTCCTTCAAACACTCCGCTATAGACAAATTGAGGGCAGGTTGACTTGCTGGCCTTGCATATATTCACAGGTTGCCCAGGTAAGGTGGAGAACAGTGTTTAGGCACAGTATTGGACATGCAATACTTACTGTTTGCACGTCCTTGTTGATACACCAGCACTACCTGGATGCAGGGCTTCAACCCCATCATGCAGCGCCCAAAGTTTGGCATGTCATGTGCCAAACGAACCTGAATGCCTTTGTGAAAATAGAACAAGTCAGGCTTCTTCTACAGTACAGATGCAATGAGTAAGTCTTGAAATGTCGGGTTACTTAGTGGTCCCCAGTGGTCTCTAGTCAGACCTTGACTGGGAGCAGTTTGGCACTAATTCGGTGGCTTTGTTGGAAGAGTCTGGAGGGAAAAGAAATGAAAAAAGTTTGTGGTCTTAATACTGGCGAGCACTTAAGCTTGTTATCTGTGCCCGTGTGCTCTGCCTCTGGCACACTCTCGGCTCCGTTGTGCTTGTTTTCAGCAGTCAGCTTGGACGCCACCGCACACGGAGCAGACACGGTGGTGAATCCTCCAAATCACAAAGCAAACAGCCAAAGGCTCTTTTTTTGTTTGTTGTAAAAGCAAATCCATACCTTTTTTGAGTTATCTGCTGGCAATGTCCAACTAAGGCAGGCAGAGCTGACCCATGACCAGTTGCTGTAAACACACACTTCGTGTTCATGACGAGAGCTGGCAGCAGCTCGTCTTCATGCTGGCAAACTGACCAGCTGATAACAGCGTATGAGCTCTGACGAATGTACTGGCAAAACACATGAATGAAGAGAACAACCAGACTCATTAATTTGTCCTTACTATTGGCAACATTTTCACAAGATCACTCAGCTAGTGAATGACATAATGCATGTTCAAACCTGAATGCATCGAAAGATAATTTGATGGTCAATGGAGCCTCCAGATCCAGTCCATATGATCCAGTCCATATGATCCAGTCCATATGATCCAGTCGCTTTGCAGTTGCAAGATATTGTTAAGCCACCACTGCTGGTCCATTGTCACAATCTGTAAGTTTTACATCATATCAAACACCATTTTTGATATTATTGGATTTTTTTCAGCGATGGCAAGTTGATAGCATTCTTCATTGCGCTGTAAACCGCTGTCCCAGTTGCTCCTCTCCTGTTGCATTACAAAAGATCACAGTTACTTAATGAAACAATGCACAAGTGGTTCCCTGTTTTCATGACTGAGAACAGACTGTGTAAACCGATTCTAACAACGTTAGATTTATATTTGGCTGCTTAGATAAGTACAAACAATTCTTAGGCCGCACACCAACCGCAGTTACTTACAACACTCTACTTTGGCAAAAAAGGCTGGGCAAATTCCAGGAATAGTCCCTGATTTTATGTATGTGCACTGACAGACAATCTGTAAACAGTCAGATCTCAGTTTCACAAGAGTCCGCACATGACTTTGCCAGCTGTGAAAGTATAGACTGGGCAACCTGAGAATGAGCGTTAGGCTCTTTCAAACAGCAGAGATAACTCCCCCGCAATTATTTTTCACAATAATTCATTGATTTTAGGAAGGGACACACTATTTTTAATGTTCATTTAAATGAACAGAGCACACTCGTATGCTCTATACCAGTGGTTCTCAACCTGACTCACTCAAGGCTATCACACCACAGGCAGTGGTGGGGGTCTCTGTGTGGCACCCTTCCATTTCCACAGTTATCTCGACTTTTTACAAGAATATCATTTTGGAGGGTGAAGAGGGGCTGTGCAGATGAAATTGTTGATAGACGTTATCTCTAAATGCTATTTCCAGGATGCTGCCAAGTGATGCTGCAAACGTGGAGTCAAAACCGAGGGCGGACTCTTGAGACATTTCACTTTTGAATATTGCTGACCTTTTCATCCTTTTGCTTACACTCCTATCTCTTCAAAGTTACTTTTGCCTCTCTATTTTGCCCTTTGTCTGCCCCAATTATTCTTGCGCACTCGAGAGGGCCGAGATCATTACCACTTTGGGAAGGTAAAAGGACGCTGGGGCTTTTCTTCAGGTAGATTAATAAGTTGACCTTGGCATTCTCTCTCCGACGCCTTTTCAGTCTTGAAAATAGACGCAATTTGCTGGCTATTAACGGGCACGAATGAGGAAGTGTTTTTATGTTGATTGTGACGAAAGGAAATTTGAGTGAAAAGGGGAGAGAGCTATTGACCAATATATCTCAACAATATAGAGAAAAGGTAATTTGCTAATGAAAAGGAACTGTGGCTGTTTGATTGTATTCCATGAATGGGGAAATAAGGAACACAAACTCCACTCGCCTTTTTAGTGGTCATATTTAGCCTTCTATACAGCCTCGACAGTATGTGTGCAGTCCAAATAAAAAAGACTTCAGTTGTGTCTAAAGGAGATGTAGTCTTTTCAGACTCATCTCGACAGTGTTTACAGTTGGCAGCTGAGAAACAATGAGCCACCCAACGAAGACAGATGGAACGAATATGTGTATGTAATGCCCCTAATGCCGCCCCGATTATAGCCCGGCCTCGGGAGTAAAAGGTTGCCAAGTAACCTGAGACGGTGTTAATCGTTTGAGCTGACTTGAATTAAAACAAGCAAACGGTACTACGCCGCGCTGCAGGGATTTACATGTTGGGAAAAACACTGCAGCTCTGACATCGCACCCTTAAAAAGTTAGTTTGGAAAGGGCACACCTTCCTAACAATGCGTTACTCCACCACGTCTTTTTCTGGTGCATCATTAACATTCACGCAAAAAAATAGACCTTGTACAGGGTGGTGAAGAGGGAGGAACAGGCTGCGGTTCTCTCACACGTTGAATTTATTTAAAGGTCAGCTGAAAATAGCTTTGTATATATTTTGTTCTCTCTTTAGGAAACGCAGTGTTTGTAAAGCTGTTCTGCTCAAAGGCGTCTTGGCTTTATTCACCTTGCATCTAGAAAGGTTTCTCATGTGTGACTTTGTGACCTGAATGTACCGTTTGAAATTTGTTTACAATGTAACCAATCTTTCTTTTTTCTCTGTCTTTCTTCTCTGCTCCTTCGGATCCCATGGTGGCTTCTTCTCATGTATTCTTCAATAGGTGAGTCACCCGGGTACTTTTACTATACCAGTTAATCAGCCCTTAGGGGGGAACTTTGTGTAAAAAAGAGGGGTAACAAAATCCAAGGTGACTCTGTCTTTTGGAAAGGATAGAAAGCCATTATTTATATGGCTGTTGCTGAAGGCCAATTTGCCCTTTTACTGGTGGGCCTTAAAGATCGTGATTGTGGTCAGCCGTCTGTCGATCCACATCTCGGGTCCGAAGCCAGATGCCTTCGTAAAAGCTATCTCGAGAACTCCGATTTCCATTAACTTTGCTATTATTATTCATGGTCTACGGTCCGAAAGTTTGTGTTCTGAACTTTCCCACTGCCAACATCAGGCCAACGTTTGCTCTTGTATTCTAAAAACGAGGGCAGATTTTCCCCGAAATGATGCACTCTGTGGAACTACCACTACTCAAGACAAATGTAGACAATAGCCTACTTTTATTACCAGAAGGCTTTAAATGCCCAGCAAATACACCTTCTCATTCAGCTTGTCACTATGAGCGATGGGGTCCTACACGCCTATTCACTTGTTTTGCCGGAGTTAAATGCTTTTTGTTACTTCACATTAGAGATCTTCGTCTGTGCTGTTTAGTCTGTGCTCTGAAAGGTGATGTCTCGTTCATATGTGAACCAATCGGAATAAAGCAACATTACAGCACGTTGCAACGCAACTGTCAATCAAAACGGATCAAATAGCTGTTAATTGACTTACAGTGAATTAAACATCAACTATTTTGATATTAAATTTGTTATTGTAAGTCATCTTTTGAGTATAAAATACAAAAAACTCAAAAAAACCCAACATTTTAAATATGTCACCTTGAGCTTTGACGAAATTGTAAAAACATTTTCACAATAATTTTTTAAAACATTTTATAAACCACAGGATCAATCCATTCGTTTGATAAACAATCAGATTAGCTCAGGTTTTCCTTCCTAAATTCTTAAAAGAAATAGCCAAGTATTCTGACTATTTACGTTTCGGCACTAAACCTAACAACACCAGTCCTTAAGGCTGTGAATCCCGTCTGCATCAACCTCCTGGTTAATAAACGTTGCACTCCCCCCATTGATAAAGAAAGCTGCCAGGGAAAATAATCCTGGCAACGATTCTTATAAAGCACATTCGTTAATATAAATTAGTAGTGTACACTGTGAGTGAGTGAAATTCCCACGAGATGAGAATACTGGCTACATGCCAACATATGGCAATGACACGGGGTGAATAATGCTGAAATGAAACTGTCAGCATGTCTGTCATGACTGGGTACGTTGTAAACATGACGGCCAGGGTAGGATATAGGATGTGACTGTAATGACTTTCTTGTGATAATGTTGCAGATAATGAAGTGTAGTGTAGGAGACACACACACACACACATACACACACACAGTTGCAGTTTCACCTTCCAAAGACCTCATGAATTTTACAAGCTTCCCCAGTTTTGTTTTCATCTTAAATTTCCAAATCTGGTTGTGATTAAGCTGCTCAGCAAGAGGCTCTGGACTCCGTCCAAGGCCCTCGCCGCACGGGTCCCTCCTTAAACGCTCCCGTCTGCTGCCGGTCGTCCGCCACTGTGCGTTTATTCAAAAGAAAGGGGCCCCATCAGCCCGCTAAACCCACTGTCCCAGGGTCCAGGGTCCTCTCCACGGGGAGTATCCAGTGTCAACCTCGTGCTCCATGAGGTGATCCATGATGGAGCTTTGCTCCTAGCACTAAGGTTTCAGCTCAGGATTTATCACGGTCTACTCACAGCTTGGATTGCATGAAGCCCTCACAGGACCACATGAAGGCTATTTTAAACTCTGCTTCCCGTCAGGAGCACACCCAGGCGTAGTATTTGGAAACATGAAAAATGAGCATTTCGAAGGACCATACTGGGGTTTCTAAAATGTATTATTGTTACATTTAATGAGCCAGGTCACCAAAAATACCAAACACTGGTATCTTCACAGCTATTGACAGAAATGTGTGTAAAATACAATCTTAGCTTCATTTCATTAAGTGGCTTAACTGCCCATTTCAAATTATTTACACATTAGTTTAACAAGCCCCAACATGACATGTGCTATTGCGTATTGCTATTTTAATCAAGACAGCATGTGGTGAAACATTACTTTAGGACACTAACGTGGTTCTTGAATGCCCTGTATAACATTCCGACTGTTTTGATTTGGAGAAACGCAGAAGATCTCTCAAAGCCCGGACGAATTCAACCAAAACAAGATGCATCTTTTCTTTGTCATTTGTGTTGCGAGTCTTTGATACAAATCATGAATGTATCACGGTCTGTTTTATTGGCCAAGTATGTGTAAAAGTACAAGGAAGTTGCCTCAGCCTCTACTGTTATACAAGTAACATTAGAGCTGGGTAGCATGGCCGTACCCACCATTGAGGTCACGGAGGTCTGGACCTCAGTGTTTTCTGACTAAAAATAATTTGACTTTGGTGCGGCAACTTAGCTTCAGTATATACCCTACATGTGTTTACTTATAGCCTACATGCGTTTACTTTCTTCCCCGAGACGGACAAAAAAACCAAAATGACCGTCAATCCGACCTCAGCGTTGGGAAGGGAAGGGATACAAGGACAAGATGAGGAGACATGAGAGAAAGAGAGAGAGAGAGGCTGATGGAGACGACGAGGGAAAAGCAGTTAATACCCACTGTGCCCAGGATGTATCACCTTTTAAAATCCGCATTTAATTCTGCAGTGACTCACTCTCACACAACCGTGGAATCACGTGTTGTTTGGTTTGAGATTTCACCTGAGTACCAAATTGTGGTTCCGATTGATTACATTTGACTGCAACAACATTTCTTTGCACAATAATTCTGTGTCGTGAGTAAGCGACCTTCTGTTGAGTGATGCGCACGAGCAACTTTACAGATGCAATTCTAATTGAACGCTGATCACGCGCCCCTGGCATCGCTGCTCGCTGTCATCGCTGCTCGCTGTCATCCTGAGGCAGGATTGACGGCTTTCTTTCAGGACCGTATCACCGTCACGTCAGCGTGCACTTTAAGTTTCGGGGTTGGCTGGCAGACGGGATAATTGCAGAGAGGGTACAGCCTAGAGAATGTGTGAAAAGGCTTGTTTTGAGAAGGATGGCAAGTGTGCATTGTTTCAAGGCCCTGATGGCTGACTCATCTATAAATCACACTAACTGTTATTCCTGCTACTAGAATGTGTCAGCAGGCAGACGTTGGTTTCCATCCATTTGAAATTCCCATGACACCTTGTAATCCATTATAGGGATGTTCATGTTTTATATGGTGGATTGATATAGTTATGAGAGCGGGCTGCTGTATAGTATTGTGTTCATTACCTGCTGTATGTTGGTATGAATCCAAATTTAAAACACATGTCGTCATGTCACCTCTGTCCCCACAAATGCTTAAATATATGTTTGATATGCTTCATAATATGTTTAAATATAGATAGTTACATCTGTGAACCCTGTCTCAAACCTCCAATAAGTAATTATGTGGTTCCTACCCTAAATACTAAATCCTCTTTCTGTAGTTCCGCACAATTGAAGGGGTGGCCTGCTGGTATTATCCTCCGCAGCCTGTACTCAAAGTTCCGTTTTTTAATTTTTATTGTGAATAGCTCTGTGAAAAGGAGGACAGGCTGCCGGGGCATCACTGCTGGCCACGAAATAGAGGTTACAGATAGTGCCTAAATAACAGCTAAGGTGGAAACGCTGAGGTGCTCAGGTAGGAGGTCAGCAGTCCCACCTCCCACCTGTGTGGAAGTGCTCAGAGGGCCGTCTAATCAGCCGCCACGGCTACAGCGCCGAGCGAGCCCGGGCCAGAAAGTGAGCGATGAGAATGTTTACTCCTCATTCCACATACCCACCATGAGCTCTTCTGGGCCCCGCCCTGCTATTTTTGCACACCCTGGTCCAGTCGGACAGCTGTGAAGGATTGCGTCGCCTTCTCTCAGCACATGGCATTCCCTTCCATCTGTTCGGCCGCGCGCTGAGCCGCTTCCAAAGCAGGTCGACTCCAACATCCCTCACCCGCCCACCAAGTCGTCTGCCCCACCCCTTCACAGCGATGGCTCGCTAATGACTCCACTACCCCAAAAACATCCCGATCATTTCCAAATTCCCTCCCACAGGGGCTGGCACACCCATCCACAGCTGTCACTCAAAACAACATGGCAAAATATTGTAGGCATTCCAAAAGGCCGCCGATTTTCTAGCAACATATTGCCAGGCCCTGATTTTTCAAAGACGACCACACTCACACTGCACCCCGCTAAAAAAGGGAATACGGGCTACTGCCCTGGAAATTGTCCCCTAGGCAGCCACAATTACAACCTTTAAGGATGGCTGAGCCTGCCAGCATGAGGGAGGAGGAGAGTGTTGTGCAGAAAAGGGGTCGGATGAAATGTGGGTGAGTCAACGATTTGACTGGCGTTGTGAGGGGCTTTCCTCTTCAGTTTAAGGGACGTGTCATTATGCGTGGATTGGAAACTTGCTGGTCAACAACAAAACATTTTTACTAGTGGGAACACCGTAAGCTTATAAAAAGCAGCTATTGCAGAAATCTCAGCCAACATTGTTCTACCCTCTCACAGATGGTGTAAATGTACATGTCAAATTACATATCGTTAACAACAGTGCCGTACATTCGGCCCAGCGCTGTTGTCACATGTGCTTTAGAGTTAATTCTTTTTTTACCATCATTATAATCCCCCGACTCTTGTAATGTGCCTAAACTACTTCAAGCGAATGTATCACCACTGCGAAGTCTGAGTTTTAACAGGCTTGTCCTCTCTAGGCTTTTTCAGCGTGACTCACAGAAAGCTGTTTACGCCTCAGACAAGTCAAATTGAACTGTGTCCCTTTTTTTTGCTAAATAGATTACAGCTCAAGTGAAGTCTTTGTGTCTGGCGCGTTGGTGGATAAGTCATTTCCGACCCTAATCTTCCTCCTGTTTGTCGTCATTATGATTGATGGCGTTCATTGTTTCATTTCTACACTTTAGAGCCTGACCTAAGAACACTGTTCTACAGCGTTCACCCACGGGACAAAGACTCCAAAGTCAAATTTCCCTCCAACATGATAACGAAAAGCTATAAAACATTTCATATTTTTCAGCATTTGATATGTTTTAACAGTGCGGGCTGCGAAGAATGTTCCTATCAACTTCATAATTATACAGTTTGGAAGATGTATGAATATTCCGTGGGGTCTGATATCTCCCAGCACAGACTGCAAAGGGCTCTGTTGACATGGAATGAAAGCATTGGAGAGAATATGCGGTCGGAAAGATAAGCTGTCTCAGTTGCAAGATATATTTACATTCATGCAACCTGCCAGGTGTGTTAAATTACACGTACAGTGGATTGAAATTAAAACATGAATATGTATTTGTACTTTAAGCTAAAGTCACTGGTATCACTTTCAGTCGGTAGTACTAGTACTTTCCTCTTCTGGCTAAAATGTACTTTATCGAAGCACTTTAGCTTTCAGCAGGGCAACCTCTTTCTTTGGAGCTCATTTTATAAAGAAACAACCACATGGTTGTTGAGTTTTACCCGTTTCTTAACATAGTAGGAGGAAACCAACACATTCCAGATGCAAATGTTGGGTAATACGCTAAGTTTACTTGGTCAATGAGCTACTCAAATTGGAATTTTCAGAAGGGGTTCACTCATGACGGTGATGAATGTGTTTGGCAACGATGGTAGCCCCACAGAAAGGAAGCGCAACAAGAAAGTCAGCCCCCCCGATGTGTTGACTCAAGAATGAACTCACCGGAGCAGCGCTGTCAGGATGCGTTTGTAGCCCAGCACACATCCCACCAGTGTCCTCTAAGAGTGGGCGTAGACTTTAATTGCACGGAGGCTAATATCAGGCTAATAGAAAACAGCTGCCAGGGGGGCCTGCCTGACAGAATGCTGGTGCGTGATAGCTGCTTAGTCAGAGATACTCCAAACATTAATGTGAGAAGCAGCCGCCGAAAAGACCACATTGGGACCTTGTCTGCCCTGTCTTTTTCTAACGCCCATTACGTGACATGAAGTGCCAAATATAGACGGGGAAAACAAGATTACAGGTTGTTGCAGAGGAAAGCCTCCCACTCTCTGCTGCTCCTATAGTTTCTCTCATTCTTTTTCATTGTTTTAATAAGAATACTTTAATTTGGTTAGTGTCTTTTCCTTCAACTGTTTGATGACTCATCCTGGAATAAAGGGTTTACAAAAATAATCCTATCAAATGAGACGAGCTATCCAAAACGGTCATATGAAACTGCACTTCACCATTGGTGCATTCAAAGTAGCTAACAGAGCAAAATGGAAAGTGTCTTTGGATGGGAGTAGACCAACATGTTTCACTTCAAGAACAATGTGGCTAAAGTGTAATTCATTCACGGTAAAGTTAGATGTTCAGCTGGCTCTGTCTCTCTCTTTACGCTACGCATTTCTCTACAAAGAAACCGCTTCAGTGCTCAGTGGCAAAGACTATTCAAGCGTCTGGAACTGTGCAGGGGGGGGGGGGGGGGGTGAATACTCGTTTTCCAAAAGACTTTCTCTCGTTTGGTTTGATGGCGATGGTGGTGGAGAGAGCTGCCCAACACCTCACGCCTAAATCTCCCATAGAATTGGATGCTCAGTTGGGTTGAGACAAAACACACAGTAGATTCTGATCTGTAATTAGGTTGACCATTTAGGTTTCTGCTGGTCAACTTGATAGTGAAAGGAAGCCAAAACTAAGATGCCTCATTTGCATAACTTGAATTACGTGGAAACCCCCTCGCATAGTTTTGTGCTGTTCTTGCAAAATCCAGGCTTCTTAGTCAGTGGGCTTTGTTCTGGATGTAATCTGCATTTATCTGTGCAGTGGAGATGAGTAATCCAAATGTCCTTATCCGCTTGTTTATTTTTCAGCAGAACTCCTTGAACTCTTAACCGTTCAGTTACTGGATTTCTACATACTCTTCCATAAGTTCTTAGGAAAAACCAGTAACTCACGAATACCTCGATGGCAGCCAGCAATAATGAGCCATTCAGCTTGCAGTGTTTGCTTATGAGTATGCGCTGACAGGAGCCATGCTGATAGCCTGCGCCATATGGTGCATCAAGGAAACGGTTGGAAATCCATGTGTTCGGGAAGCTGCTCAGCTGCCATCATGCGCCTGCACCTAGGAGAGTGATGGGGTGGGGGGGGATTTGAGCGGGAAAGTACACAGTCCCGCCCACATTCATCATAGGGAGCTCGGTGTCTGCATCTAATCAGATCTCTGCTCTTAGCCCCACCCAAACTTGATTACAGGCTGGACTCCTGGCGTTTTACTAGCTTTCTGTGCCACTTAACTAGCCTTTCACCACCTGCCCCCGTAAAAGTATCTGCAGCCATAATGTTTATTTATGTGTTTATTGGCTTTGAGCCATTAAGGAAGCTCTACCCCTCCCTCGCTCAACCTCTGCACTACCCGACAATTTCCATCCCATAAACAGGCATGGTGTGTTGATGAAGAGAGTGCTGGGGGGGGAGGGGGGTTTGCGGGGTTTCACCTATTATTTCTCTTCTGATCTTTTCCTTTCTCACCAGTTCTGAACTAGATATTAACATACTTTTTCTTTTTTTACCATACATATTTATAAAATGCTTCCAATGAACCATATTGAGGGATTTTTTAGTGTCGCGGTTACACTTGTCTTTTCAATGCGACTTTTGTGATCGCAAGGTCCCATGTCGGAGCAAAACGACTCGACAGATATTGCGTCTCCGCATGATCGGATTACAAAAGTACCCTTTGAAAAGTGTAACCACGGCCTGCCTATTGTCAATGTCACTGAGACGGTGTGGCTGCCTGTAAAAGTGCCTGTCCACTCCTCACTCAGCAGAATTGTTCCTGTTCCGTTTTCACTCAGAAAGCTGTCAGCGGGTATCCTCTGAATGTTTGTGAACAAAGCCTCGGGTCTTTTAAATAATTGAAGGGAGCCAACTTTATTTTTCCATTCACAAATTGTGGCCCATTATGTGACCGACTGTCGAGTGCTGATGCTGAAATGCCCAAAGCCAGCCGACAGTCTGGAGAGCACAGTCGGTTCCCTACAATGACTTTAACTCCAGAGGAATGAATGTAGGTCTATTCATTAGCTGTCAAGAGATGGCCAATGGCGAGACGTTCCAGCTTATTACAGATAATGCCATAGATTCAGTTACAAATAATTATGATGATAATGTTCAGTCGAAGTCTGTGCCGCCATAGGAACAGATGGCAGGTAATCAGCAGACCAGTCAAGTAAAGACTAAAGCGGGGAGGAAAGAGCCAGTTGCCCCTCACGCTAAGATTTAATTTGCCTTTCCACTGTATCTGTCTTTCTGCCACTAGCTGCAAATGTCTTTGAAGGGCATAAAATGACTCTCTCTCTTCATAATGGGCTTTAAAGTCCGAGTGAAATGAAAGCTGCACTTTCCCAGTTTTAATCCTTTGTCCCTGAGTTAATTATTAATTTATCACTTGTTATTTAATTTAAGTATATGTAAAAGAAAATCTGTATCGGAGTATTTTTAATTAAAAATCCTCATTAAATCCAAGCCTTTTTGCTTCTGTAAAACTGATTCAAATGTTGTATTACTCATCCGGCACTCTTTTACAAAGAGTCCTCCAATCAAATGCGACTAGATAGCCACACCGGTCATATTTAACCACACTGAACCGTTTATGGATCGTAGTAGCTGAAAATGTGTTTTGGGATATCGGTGGGCAAAAATTGTTGTTTTCATTTCCAATACAACGAGGCAGCGGTGTCGCACATTCAAAGGAAACATTGTGAGGATCTTCATCCAGCGCTGTGTCACAGCAGTACATGCAGATGAACGTCCGCCGGATGGCTCAAAACGACCAGTGGAGTTTGGCCGGCGGGTGAGTGGACAGCTCGGTCGCTGCCTGGGGCCATGGAGGGGGGGACCGTCCATCAGCATGTAATCCCCCCCCCCCCCACCAGTGTTAAATCTGAAAAGTTTGCCTTTCATCTCTCTCCTGCATGTAACAACAGGGTATGTGTGTGTGTGTGTGTTGAGCCAACAGTCCTCTGTAGCTCTGTGTCCTGCTAGTTTCTAAGCCTTCTAAGGAAAATGTCTCCCAGGTGTCTCTGTTAAATATTTAATTATCCAGATTGAGGTGACGACAAACTACCTACTTTAGTTTGCTCTATTTGTGCTGGTCTCAGTGCTGCTCCGGCTGCTTCCTCTTTAATATCTGTGGCAGTGGTGCTGCTACTCACTCACTCAGTCATCTCGGTCCGGGTTATGGCGGGAATGATGACTGTATTCATTCCTTTTCAAAGCTCTGATTCACAGAGCAGCGAAAAAGCTGTTCTTCCATTTCTGAAATGAAGAGTATGTGGTGCAAAGGCAGAGCATAATGAAAAACGATGTTTTACAACATTTGAAAGCGTTTAAATAGATACATTATAATTAGTTTGGCTAATTCCCTCATTTAGGGTTTTGATGATGGTGGTGGAGACGTCTACAACTTACCCCACCCGTACCACGTTTTTCAACTGATTGATTCAGAGTTTTCTATAAAAGTTCTAAAAACTGTTTTGTTGCACATACAAGGGAGCTGGTGAACTCCATTCATGTCTCAGGTCCTTACTTTTCAAAAGTCTTTACAATTATTGATCGTGACAGTTGAGGGGGAAATAAATGCAAGATGCCAGCAGTGACGGCGGATCCCCAGGGCAGCTCATGTCAGACACAGTCTGCACCTCAACTCCTGTGGATGCATTTGTGTAGAAAGGTGAAAATAGTTATTTCAAACTGGAGAAGCGCTTTAAGATACAAAACCTGTCTGTGATGATGAATCGCATTGGGAAAAAAGAAATGACTCTCCTCCTGTTAGATGAGTGATTTTGAATCTACAGTTGATGTTGAGGTATTTAAGGTATTTAGGACATGGCATCTGTAATGATAATGACCAGCATGCATAATTCCCACAGTCTCTAACCCGTCACTAGAAGTTAACAGTTTGGAGTGTCTGCTTTATGTTTGCATTGTTGTCGATCCCATATATAAAGATCCCATATATTACATTACAGCAACCGTCTGGAATGGTATCAAGTTCTGCAACACTTATGCACATATATCGCAGAACTACAAACAAAATAATCATTCAAAAGAAAAAGTCTTTGGCTACTATGGATATCTTACTTAAACCTGACACAATTGCTATTGCTTTTTAGAATCATTCTTCCATTAAGAGGAGCCTCAGATTTTGAAGAGAGGGATGGTTGGGCATTTTCTCCTGACTGACTGGTCACAGTCACAACCAATCACCCTCAGCTGAGGGTTACAGCTTGCTTGTCACACTGCGTTTCCTTAACTTTGATTCAAAAGAAAAAACCTGAATGTCCTGGCTCTGGTATGGACACAATGGTGGCGGGCGGCTCAATCGATCCTTAAAAAGGGAACCATTTGGTCTTGAACGGGGTATATCACGTACACTACATCAGTCACTGCGGCATACAAATGAAACACATTTTCATGGTTGACATTTTATCTCTTCAAAATGATGCATAATTCTATTTGCGCGTGGAAATACAGCATTCATTTTGAAACCATTAAAAGCCGCAGCGCCATTTGTCAACACCTTCCCCCGGAAATTTCACTTCCTTAGCGTAAGCAGAGTGTTTCTCCTTAGATCTGTCTTAGATCGGGTTCATAATTTCAGCAGCCAGTACCGTCGGCTTCGCTGGTCCCCCCCCCCGCAGCTCTAGTTGTGTTGAAGTGCTAACTCATGCCACATGTTTGCTCGTGGCCTGTTGTGGCGCTGTGGGGATTCGACTGTATTTGAAGCTCTCCATCCATCATATGTGGTTAAGATGAAGAATCGTCAACACTAATCCAAATGCTCGTGCACTGACCATTGAACGTGTTCTCCTTAATGCGAATAACATGGTGAAAAAGCAAACTCTTCCAACCCAGCATCTAAAGAAAGTTACTGAACCTCTGATACTGATACCACCATGAGCAGGTCAGTATGCGCCATTTACCGAACTGATTTTAAAACAGAGTCCTGGGAGGTGGAAGGCAAGAGGCTGATAGCTTTTTTTAAGTGCTGGCTGGTAAGTTAAAGTGAGGGGTTTTTAGAAACTGAGAACATAGCGTGAAGGATTGTTTCAGAAATCAACCAGCTGGGCTTGCAGCCTTCCCAACAACGCCATCATCTATTCATCACTACGGTGTATTTAAAATGACCCTTGCTCAAACAAACTGCATTCATTTTAACTCTCAATCCTCTGCTTTCAATCATGTGTCTGCATCAAAGGACTGCCGGATTATTTGACTCCACACTCGGGCGCTTTTCTTTTTTTTTTTTTTCTTTTTGTTTTTGAACTTCCTGCGGTTTCTGTTCAGTGGTCATCTACAGTACGTGTCAGAGAGATTGCATTCATGCTATCAAACTTGAAAAGGGTATAAGATCTCTCCTCTTCCACGCTAACGAAGACGAGCAGATGATTAGAGTCTTTCCTTTCCGCCACTTGGCTCCAAGAACAAAGCGAAGGAACCTTAGCCGACTCCATAGTGTGCAGTTGCTCCGAGGCTGGGGGGGCTGATGGGGCACATGATAAACACTGGAAATGACTCCGGAGCCCAGAGGACGGCAAAAACAAAATGAGCTGACAATAATAATTTTCCCGCGCCCAAATTTAGATTGTTATGCTTTCAGTAATGATTTTCGCTCCGATGAGGGAAAGTAAGTACTCAAACCTAATGAGAGAAACTGTACGATCTCAGAATAGACCTGCTTCTGGGGTCTTATTTCTTTCAGATACAGGTGAGTGTTTTGTTTTCTCTAGCATCTCTGCGCTGAATGAGAATTGGCTGAATGCATTTATAAATCCACTTAAGTTTCTGAACCCGTTTATGTACATGCAGCTATTGAGTAAATGTGAAGTCCCACGCTTTTTATGTCGACTGCAGCCATTGATCCTGCCCGCACTGATGTCGACATTTCCCTCTGCCTTGTGAAGAACAAAATGAAAGGCACTCAAAGTCCATAACTAATGGGATCAAAATGGCGCTGCAGACTACATGTGGATAATTGAGTTTCAGCGCTAAATCAGAATGTACTTACAGGGCTGCTGATGATCTTCAATATGAAAGTCAGTCACTATCTATTGATATCCAGCCCTGACCACACAGAGTATTAAGATCATTAAACATCTAAATTAAAGCCCTTTTAACATTCAACAAAGACTTCCACAGAACACATTTTGCTTGAATACTCTACACGTATAGATGTGCACCTTTAACCTCATTATTATCAACATGCTGTTCCGTAGCTCCAGCTCACTGCTGGGGGGGGGTTTGCTGTGTTGGAGTTCAATACTTAGGAGCCGGTCCAGTGTTTATCTAGTCTCTTTTATGTGGGGTGTTATTCACACAGGCTGGCTGCACTTCTCCATCCTCATCCCCCCCCCCCCCCGTACAGAAGGAAGCCTGGAAACATGTGTTGCGGAGTAAGGTTACACTTTTAGACCTCCGCACAATTCCAGAGAACTCTCTTAAGTGCTTATTATTGAACTTTGCTTCAGAGCAGCGTGGCTCTAGCTCGTAGTCTGTCGGAGCGAAAGAAGGCCACGTTTGCCACACGTTCCCAACACCGGCCATACATCTTCCCGTCCCGGTGTCCAGTTTAACTTCATTGACTCCATTGGCTTTTTCCCCTCCAAGACTCGCCTGCTTTTGTCTAGACAGCTGTGCACTGCTGGCGTCTTTGTGCGCTTATCCCATAGAAGCGGCGGACGGGAGAGAACCTATATGCTACCAGCTGCTAAACACATTTGCTCTTACCGCTGGTAACTTAACCCACCGAGGAGGAGGGAGGGCCTATCTCAGCTGCTGCCATAACTGAATTAAAGGGCCATCCGAGCAATTGCCATATAGGTTATATAATGTTCTAAAAGGCTTCCTGTCATTTGGAGGTATATATAATGGTAACATTAAGTGGGTAGAATCACTGCAAATTAGTTTAACATTGATTCATCTGCAGTCTGGCACATTGCTTCCGCTCCTCACCGAAAGGGAGATTCAGACTGGAAGCTTAGTTATATTCAGTATATTGTTTGCTTAAGTAATCAGGCTCCATATATGGTTGCATTATGCCTGTTTGTAACAAAGAAGGCCAGCTGCATCAACCACACGTTTTTTTTTTTTTAAAGAGGCTGCTTTATGGTCGAAGACATCCCTCTAATTTATGTCCCCACATGGGCCCCTTAAGGAGCATATGAACCTGAGACTCATTGGAGGGATCGGGTGTTCAATTCTCCCTCTATGTGAATGGATTTACAACCCTCCTCACTCATGGCCGCAGGGAAGAGCACATTATTCTGGCCCAGGTTAAGGACAGCTCCAAATCAAAACGGGACTAAGACCAGAGCTAATCATATATATGTGCATTTAAATATGTTGCTTTCTTACAGATCACACTTTTGTTCTGTATGCAGCTCTGTACTGGAGCCTTCAATTTAAGTAAAGAATTAAATGTGAATCCAGATCATTACAACCTTATGTTTTGATGCTCAGTATTAACAACACGCTTCTTCTGGCTTTGCTCCTGACAGACAGTTGCTCGCACTAAGTTTCACCGCCAGATAAACTGATTGCTTGTTTAGCCTGATTGTCTAACTGCTCCAAATTAATTCCTCGTTTTCTCTCGGCAAACTCTGAGCAATTACTCAATGGTTAAAATGTTGTCAGAACTGATAAAAATGCCGCACAAAAGAGAAATGCGACACAAGTTGTATTGCACAGGATTGGAAATTGAAATTGTCGCTTCGGGAAAGATTGAAATCATATCTATTCATGTTCATGACTCCTTCAGCCGGACTTGATGATCCAGGAATAAAAACAAAGGCATTTGTCATGGATCCAGATAGGTACTCTGATCACAGCCTGCACATGCCCCCCCCCCCCCCCCCCCGTTCTTGCATGCCCCTTTATTGATTAAAATAGAACAAATACTGTTTTGCAATGACAGACATTATGATCTCAACAGAGAGAAGCTTTTGGTAATAACCCAGCCATGATGTGCTCATTTCAGTGAACAGGAGAAAAAAGTAAAGATTTAAACCTCACTTTGTTTGTTTCTGGAATATCATAGGCCACGGCCTGACATTAACAACAAAGTCAATGCCAGCCAGCTGGATAGATTTGTACTTTTTTTTGCGTGTGTGCTGGAGGGTGTTGGCACATAGACTGGGATTAGTAACTCCAGAAATACCAAACAGCAGACCAACATCTGTTTGGTGTTGAACTATTTTCGGAGAGGTTTTCCTGCCTCTTTACCAGGAGGGCTTTAAAGTAGATCCATTAGATTCCAAGCACCTATTTCCGTCCACCGTCTCATTGACCGAGTGGAAAATTACACTCGATGCATTTTGATTCCACAGTCCAATCTGGTATCATTGACGAGTGACATAATACTACAGCACCAACAACAACTACAGTGACTTTTCTTGGGCTACAGTGTTGTGTGATGTGTTGTAACACTTCCATCAGCGTACAAAAGCTTCCCAAATTGTCTCACTGGCCCGAGCAGAACAAATGAGCAGATATCTATTTACATATCGGCACCCTTCTCCACAGCCTTTTGTTGTTGTTGTGGGGAGCATGATTATGCACATTGTAATGGTTACCATGTATATTGAAAGAGCGGCGCCAACTGGAATGCAAAATCCACCGAGGAGCACGAGGCTGAATGAAAAATGCCTTTGCTCTGCCTCTGTATTGTGGCCTCAACAGCGCTCTCGTATAGAAACCAGCTGTGACCACTCTCCCTACCAGCTCGCCTTGATGAAAAGATTATGAACCCCCGTCTTTGATGTACACTTCTGTACTGTAGTCGCCGTCTGCTCACGCCGAACCCGCTGTTGCCCCGGCCGTGGTCGGCATTAAAATACATAGACTCCCCCATTTGAATTCCAAGCAGAGGGTTTAGGGTATCGTCTGCGAAGATATCTTACATTCAGCCTCCTCCACGTCTTTGCAGCTGTGTACACTTAAGAGGATTCTTGAGAGGTGTCATTCGCTCACCAGACCCCAGCAGCCGTGGTTTTTATATTGTGCATGACAGAGTCCTATGGGTTAAAAGTAACGCCTGAGAGAATTCATAGAGTGAAGAGTTAAACAGATGACACAAATGAAATATGTCTGCTGCGCCGGACTGACCCATAGACTCTGCTGGGATTTGGGGAGTGAGCGCGGGGGATGGGGGGGGGGGGGGGGGGTTATCGTCATGCAGCAACGCTGGCTACCAATTTCCATGTGCTTTGCAGCGTTGCAGCAGACTGTCATTTGGTCAGCCATGCACAGACGGCATTCATCCCCGTCTATTATTCAAACAGGCAGACTTTTCCACACTCGTGGAACACAATATTTCTTTGTAGTCATTGTAAGAAACTAGAGTTAAAGATTATTTTGATTCAGTACCACGTGGGTCAAGTTTAAAAATATTTTTTTACCATTATTTCTACCAGTTATAACACCAAACAAACTGATCTGGGAACTCAACAAGATTGCTACAGAGAAGTCTAACTGGGCAGGAAACCCCAACAGCCCAATGATTTAAACGGGTTGTAAACAACCAAACTGATTATCTACAATACTTTTATATTGGTAAAACTGAATGTGAGCTAAAACAAAAACTGTTGGTTGTAATGCATCTTTACAAAAGAAGTGTGGGTTCATAAGTAGGTCAAAGTTTAAACCCTGCATGTTTACAACAGAAAGCAGTGATTATACCTTTTGTCTTCATATTCTCCTCCGAATGAGATGTCCTCACCAGCAATGTGTCTGACATCTGACATGGCCAACTAAGAGTGGAAACTTTACTTTTCACTTTAAATCCAAAGAACTCTGCCAATCCTTCCATATACAGCGTTGCCCCCTTGAACTCTCCTGATTTGTTTGGAGCCACAGACTCTTTGACTGATAAACTATTCATGGGGCATATCATTTCTCAAGCCTTGTATTTGCCCACATGCAGACCAAACAGATACATATGTTATGGAGTTTGGCCAAGGCAAAGGAAAGAGAAGGGATCACACAAATAATGGACGGAAAAAGTCACTGCGAGGGGTTTGGTTCTTGCTCCAATGGAAGCACTCGGAGGGTTCTTGGTCACTTCCTAACCTCTGTCTAGACAGAGTTAACAATCCTGGAGTGTCATCTGGAATACATGTGTTTGCCACACATGATCTAATTGGGATTTTGATATACTGCAGAATATACTGTATTTTATGTTTTGTCTACTTTATTGAAAAGAAAAGAAATGCTTTCACAGTGACTCATTCCTGATGAACTGGATCACCAGTTTCCATCTGGAAATCCTTTAGGAAACTGTAATATTTTTAGCCTTCCTACACAGGGGAGTCTACCTATTGAATTATTCATGTTGAAAATATGTGCTTCATGCTGTGTGTTGTCTTAAACTGTTTAGTTAAAAAATAGATTTTAAGACCAAGTCTCAGCAATGTAACCATAGTCTCCATGTCAACGTCTGAGGAGAGTCTTCTGTTAGAGAGGACTCCCTGAGGCTTGAAAGCGTCATGAAACAATAACAAATCAAGACACCCGAGGAGCGAACAAAGTTCCCAAGGCCGACCGCACTTGTCACACTTAACCTCGTTGTCCTGACAAATTTTCCTGACAAAGCGATGTCAAACAGCATGTAAACGCTTCCCATGCTCTGAAACTGGTCTCATCCACTTTTGTCTGGTTGGCATTGAATTAAGAGGCAGCCATGTAAAAAGCTCCCTATGAGCCTGGAGGATGAGAGGTTGTTCGGAGGTCAGCGTGGAAACCTGCAGAGCTGGAGGGCGCCAACGATCTCTGGGAAAGTGGTACAATGGAGGCCTTGGTCATTTCAGAGGCAAGACAATGGAGCCAATTGTCATCTCACCTTTGACCTGTGGTACATTTAGCAGCAACCATTTTAACCCACAAATTTATCATGTTGAGAATGTCTCCTTTCACACAGTGGCCGTGGAGGCAACATTCATGTGCTTGTTTAAGTTGGCGTACAATTCTGTCTGTGTTTTACAATCTGCAATCTTGGGAAATGCACCTGAAATGCCAAACGTTCTGTTTTCATAGACTCAAAGTCTGTGACGGCACCTGTTGGAAATTATAATCCACAATACTGATGTTTTCAGATTGTAGCTGATCCTTTTCAATTATCAGTCTCCTCACCATTTCTTAGCAAGATTTACAAAAAGGAATATTTACCAGTAGAAAATCTGAAGGAACATCGGATGATAAGATTTTGAGCAAAGATTTTTTCAATCTTTGCTCGTTTTGTGGTTTTCTTCGGTGAAATACTGGGTAGCTTTATCTCTTTGTGGCTGTTTCAAATTAAACGTTCATGCTAGGCTAGGCTGAACATAAAATAATCAACCTCTGATCTTTGACAAACATTCTTCACCAATGTATTTGAAGAACGGCGCGCTCAAAATCGGGCCACTACCCACCAATGCCTTCCAAATCAACTGCCTCATTAATTGTTAACAGAACTCGGCTATGACGGCTTTATATCACATCACTGAACATCTATAGCCCACACAGAATGGTTGGCCAGCCTTCGCAACACAAATCCCTGTCTGTTACTGGGGGGAAGGACAGCAGTAGTCCTGGGTTGGTTGCCTGCCACACAAAATAAATTGGTTGTGAACATGTGTTAGCCATGGGAATCGATCATGCTCTTTTTCCCCTTAAGGTTTCAATTGTTGAGCTCGGACTTTTGGGCCACTGTGTAACATGCAGCTTGTAACTGAACCAACAGGGACAGCGTAGAAGCCCATGAGCAGTCGGGTGGTTAGGATAGGACATAGGAAGAAATTGTTAAATTCTGGCAATCCAAAGCTGTGGCGAGCCTGTCGGACAGCTGGAAAGGCTCATTATTTCTGACAGCTCAAGCTGAAGTGGATTCATTTGTGTTGGTCAGTACTTCCCTCTGTGAGGGCATGTCCGCCTGACTGGCTGTGCAGGGCAAATGAAGAGCTAAAACACAGTAAAGACACGGAAATTCTTATGTGATGTCTAACGCTTCATAGTGTGAAGTACAGAGCGCAACCAGGATGTGAACATGCTTCAATTCAGAGGCCTTTTAAGCAGGGATGAACTCGAGGCGTTTTGACACTGGTCCCAAATCAACAGGGCATCTTGAAAACACAGAAAAACGGCCAACATTAACTATCTAGAACATCCGGCTGCTACGTCAGTGCAGAGTTGTGCCAGTGCTGCGACTACAGCTCTAGGAAAAACACTTTTTCTGCAAAGAAAACCCTGCCTTTTGTTTTGTCGGCGAGCCTCAGATTCATCTCTTCTGGGGTGAACTGTGCTTGCCAGGGCTGCTGAGAGTTTCATTCTGTGCCACTTAGTACAAATTCATCACTGCTTTCATCCTTTATAGCATTGTGAACCTAAGTGGCTGTTCATTGGTTGTGAAATTTATCTTGCTTTAGCAGGTGGTGAAGGGAGTCCACACAAGGATGGCAGAGCCTATACCAAATTTTTCACAGCCATGTTTGAAATGGCAATCACATCTTGTTGTTTTTGTCCCTCCTTTTGTGTTATTCTCGAGAGGGAAATAAACCCTTATGGTTGATTACTGCCTGTGTTTACCCACAGACTATTGGCCGTCTGTTGAAAATTTGACAAATACACGATTAAATAGCAATACTGTTCCCGAGTTGCTCCCTGCTGCTGAATGAGTTTGTTCCCCTGATGGATGACCTATTCCGCAAAACCCTTGCCGGAATTTGGATTAAGTGATTCCCCTGGCCCAGTGGAGGTCTCGTTAACGGTCATCAACAATCATAATTGAAAACGTCACTGCTAATCAGGCGTGCAGTGACCTTTTCCGTCAAGAACGTGGGTTGAAGCAAAGGGACAACAAGTCGAGATTTTTAATTGGTGCTGAAGTACTTTAAATATTTCATACTTTTCAGGTCATGAATAAATAAATTGGTGGGGAAGTTTGTTACATTGATATTGATATATTGTTATATATATATATATATATACTCAGAAACCAATGAGAGGATCAATATGAGTTTGCTCCTCAAGTACAGTACAGCTATTGGCCAAACACCTCCCAAACCTATCGTCTCAAAGACTGAGAACAGGGGAAGCCGTTAGCTTTGCTTCTTCATATTTCACACAACAGATCTGTGTTTACCAACCTGTACGTTTGCAGTTGTCACTCCCTGTGGGCAGAGAGCACTTACCACCAGTGTCTATACCAGATGTTAATTTGTGCAAATATCAGCAGGTCTGTGGCATTCCAATCAGTACTATTGCTGCAGGTCTCTGTAATGCAGCCTTACTACAGACTGATACACCAGCTGTGCTTATAGAGATAGTGCATCCAGGAGAGGCCCTGTTATCTATCACAACACCTACACTTGGCCAACCACGAGATTCCTATTAACGTGTTTGACCGGCATCTGCCCCAGGATTTACAAATGGAATGGACACCATTTGATTAAGAATGCCCCGTTTTTTGTGTGTTGCAATATTTCAACATGCTGCGCAACGACAGTTTATCACTAGCCATCAACATGTCGACCTATTTCTGAGATCCAGTTGATCCATCTTCTCTGACAGGCCAGTTCTGGATGGGTAAGTCATGATGTCGGGATTCATTCTGCCCACTCTGTGGAATTGATGCTGTTTGTCCACAGTTCACTTCTCCCTGGTTAATGGGTGATTACGTTGGCACAGGAGGCCGCATGACTGATGAGGCTGCATGTCTGAATTGCCAACTACAGTGGGGACCGACTCCTTCTGTTTTGCAGAGCTAGTCCTGCATAAGTGGGGCTATGGGCTCAAAAAATGAATACGGTGAAAAGAAAAAGTCTCTTGATATGTTTCTCAAGAATATCAAATTAAAATGAGTTCTCAAGCTAGCAAACATTCCTTCGAAAATAAACCAAAAACAAACCTAGCATTAATTTCTTATTTCTTTATTCTATCTAGCTTCATGCCATGGATACCATATGATGTAAATGTCCTCGTATATAGGAATCAAATGGAAAATCAATATGGTATAATATTACACTACATTGTCATGAAGTAATCTAATCACTGCTGTCATTTATTGACGATTAGATTAGAAGAACAGGTGCACTGAAATGCTGTCCCTCATTGAATCTACCATTTTCCACAGAGCTCATCATACCGATCAATAGTGAGCAGAACTTCAGTTCTATCAACTAAAGAAGAACGACTTCAATATAGTGGCACCATCACATTGCAAGTCAAATGCACCTTTTTGCATTTAAAGTTCTCATGGGAAATAATGAATATATAATAAAATAGGTTATCGGAGAATGTCTCAAATTTACACTTTATGCACAGCCACATCGCACATAATCCTCTTGATCGTGAGAGCAATGCGCGCACATTGATTCATATGAGGCGCAGGCGTTTACATCGTTCACTGCAGACATTTTAACCCTGAACTTGTCGATGAAAAATGTTGTGCAACTGACTCCCCATCAACAATATAGTGCATTAGTTTACAGCTATGATTTATTACCAATATAGTTTGTGATAGATTACGAGCCTTTTAATGGTAGCTGATTTCTCATCCAATTAGAGATACTGTGATGAATTGCGGCTTGAAATCCTGCTATCACAGAATCCTACTGTGATATCACTGTTTTCACAATCTTTGAATAATAATTTGACTACTCGCCTTCATTTTCTCTTCCAAATAAGCTTGATATTTGTTTACAACCTGCTGTCTGACGGCATGTTTCTTGTCCCATTTATTTTCTATTAAATGCATTCCCAGATCCAATACTATTACTCATAGGCATTATGACCAAAACTACAAAACACAACTTTTGTGTAAAGGAGGTAATGCTACCTTAAAGCCTAATGAAATGTTGTTTTTCCTACATTGTACACCCAGGCGGCCCTCAAATCCATTCCCCACTCAGCCAGTATGTGCAGGTTTATATCTTAAGTATTTAAATCTGGACATCAGGGATACCTTTAATGTTAAAAGGCAGATATTGAACCCTTGAACCCTGCTACCTCGCACTGCATTCCTAATCTAATTCCAAAAATCCACCCGGGAGTGTTTCACTCCAGAACCGACCACACAGAGCACAGAGTGTCTGCCAACCGCCACTGAACACTTCATACGCACCGCAATCCCACGTAACCCCTCTGACATTCACTGGAGATATTAGGCAAAATTCAATAGCCGACTTCAAAGTAACCATCATTTACCATAATATTTGCAACACCCGGTACATTCAGAGGATATTAAATGGTTTCGGTCCACGCATTCCACAGAGCAAAAACAACAGCTGAAGCAGATAACCTTAGATCCAACCTGAATAAAGACAACTTTGCTTTGCATGGGAGCTTCGTGGAACACCAGCAGCAACTCTTTCTTTGAAACTACAACGCCAGATGTTTTTGTTCCTCTGCCTTCATATCTGAAGAGGTTTATATGCAACTGTGTGACTGCCAACTTGTTTTCAAGCTTTTGTTCAGAGGGGATTCAGCATTGTTATGAGATTTAGAATGTATTTTAGGCATGATTGTTGGTTTTTCTGTTCGTGGTGTGGACCCGAGTCTGTTCAGAGCAACAGCACTTCAACATTAAACTGACGAGATGTCATTTGTTATGGATATTCATTATCCACAGAGGATAGCTCCTGTTGATTTTAGTGACCCTTGATTTTTTTTCTAGTGCCTCCATATGGCTAAGGTGTGCATTTTTACAACACTTTGATGGATGACAAGGTTTAAAAATTGTATGTGGGTATTATTTTTTCCCCCCAGGGATGAATCCTTGTGCCTTTATTAATGCGTTGCCATTTATTCTCTTTCAACTTTGCTCATCTAATAATCAAATCTCAAAACTTGCTGAACACTTGCGTGCCCCTACGGGAATAACACCTTTGATTCTTATGACCCTGTGTCCTTTCATTTCACTCCAACCCGAGGACACAGTTATCCCCATTATATCTGCATCCGTACATTGTGCTCCATCACTCACGCAGCTTCATATTGTGGAGTGGTATACATATTACAGCCTGCATCAGCTTCCTCCAGGACTATAAGACTTTGAAGTGTTGCTACACACTTAAAGCATTTTGTCTCATAAGTTGTATCTACTTAAAAACTTCCATTGAGTTAATTACGGTTAAAAACTGCTTTGCTTTGAATCAGTATGATTCCTGAATTTTGCTGATTCGGTCTTAATAGGCCGAGAATGTTCGTGCTGTGTGTCAGGTTGACAACATTCTGAATATGTATGGTCACTGAACTGTTGATAAGACGATAAATCTTATTGGGATCTTAGACGAACAAATAAAGTTAATTCCAGTTTGCTGAGCAGCCCTATACAATTTTTCCTCTTTGTGTTATTGTACTTATTGTATTCCTTTCCCAGCACTTTGTAATCTTGTTTGGAAAAGTACCGCGCATGATAGTGGAAACCGCTTAAAGTAATTACGTTTACAGTGATCAACCGATCAAATGGATCTACAAAAGTTGGAATAAAAGTACACAAATGCTGCAATCATGTGCGTATTGTACCAAGTACTCATTAATTTTGGGTCAGCTCATGCAGATGAACAGCTCCCGCTGACCTCAATGATGTTCAACGGAGGAGCGAGAAACCCCGGCAATGGGGCGTCGTTCAGTTCATCTGCATGCACCGCCCACGCTGCAGTGACCCAGAGCCGACCTAAAACCGGCAAAGCCTCAACCGAAGAGGGCCCTGGGTGAGGGAAATGGAAGAATAATTGGCATCGAGCCAGTAGTGTCAATTAGATGGTAATCTGCATGAGAAATAAAGAAAGCTTATTTGTAAAATGCATATTTGTCCTTGGCATACATAAATGATCCGAAAGGGAAATTCCACTCAATCTGATGTCGACATTGATTTGTACTTTTTAAGTCTCCATATCTGTGCATGTAAGGGCAGCTTTTCTCACAAGACCTTGAGAGATCACAGGTTCAAGGCACGAGAATTAATAAATGTCTCGTTGTAACATCTGATCTGTGGATTGATGCAACTCTTTTAATGTAAACACTGTGTCCTCTTGGTGTCTAGTATTAACCACCACTCACTGATCCACCCGTTCAACCCCCTTCCGCTTGTGGATGTCTGCATGTGCTTTTTTCTCTTTCTTTTCACCATTGTGCATTTGAAGGTCTAAAGGACTGTTTTGCATGTGATGCCCCTCCTTTTCATTAAACAGACCCCTCTGATTTATGACGTCTCCATAAAAAGCACAACTGTCGGGGACAGACGCAGGCCTGACTGATGCAAATTGCTTTGAGGATTTATTGATGAACCACTGCTTTACAATGTTTTGTTGCTCGCAAAGTGAAGCTGTTTGAAAGCATTGGAAGGCTTTCACCACTTTCAATTTCAGTAATTTTGAATTCATAAAGGTACAATGAGCCATTTTTGGAACTTCAATGGGAACTTCAATAAACAGAATTGACATTACTGATGACTATTTTCCAAATCATACTGCCAGTTGTTTGAGATAGATTTCCTCAGGAAACAACTGGTATCTGCTCACAGCTACTTTATTACATGATGAATGCCTTACCTCGTAACAATTAGTTGATTTTTACAGCCGAATAAACCAAAGTGCCCTCAACTCGAGGTGTGTGGAAAATGCTCAGCAGGAATGTAAAGTATATGTTAATTTGAATTAATGAGCTAAGCCATGGGAAATTACCAGGATGGCTTTTTCACTTTCTTTATCCAGCACCCTTTCCAGTGGATGTGCCATAATCGAAAGTCCAAATAGTGAAGCAACTCAGCCAATGTCTGTCTCTGTTTGTGTGTGGGGTTATATGAGCTATAGGATGGTCGTAGGCTTTCCCTAATGGTGATGAATGATTCAGGCCAGCATGGCACCCAAAGGCTAAAGGAAATCAGTAGCCAGTAAACACAACAGAGCAGCACCGCAGTTCATTAAACCAAAAGCTCTCCATCTAGGTCCTGTCGTGGTCTCAGATCCCGTTTGTGCTGTTGTGTCTTGTTTTGGTTTTTGACATATTTACAGAAATATATATGCCTGTTTTTTGCTCTATTTTTTTGAATGTTGCTCAGTTTTGTACATATCTATAGATGGTTGCTATCTGGGATTAGGTGATCATGAAATCTTGGTTATGTTAGTCTTTCTATTGGGGTCTCGTGAAGTGTCCTAGATGTTGACTTGGTTGTCTTCCACAATATACCCTTCTTCTGTTAGTACACAAAATGATTTATTTTTATGGGTGGAGCATAAGTGGAGGCAGAATATTGTATCCGAACATGTTGGCTAAAACTGGCTAGGAAGTTTTGTTGGCTTGTTTTTTTTTTTTAACAATGGCGTAAGAAAATACAAGTTCTCTGAATTTGTACATTTACTCGCTATCCATTGTTACTTGAGATAGTTAGCATTAACCTACAGGACCAGATTGACCAACCGCGCCGCCGACTCAATGGCCAGACTTTTACACACCTGATAGAAAAACAAAGCGTGCATACTAAAGAGAAACCGTGGCCATATTCATCTTTGGATGCCTATAGCTATTCTGCAGAAAAAAAGCTCTATATCACACTACATGAGATTAAACAACAATATGTTGTGCTGGATTCTCATTTGTCTTCCTGACACCCTGTTATTGGGCTGATGTTGCATTATTTGTTCCTAGCATCCACATTTCAGAGGCATGCATATTAAAGTAGGTGTCAGGTGTACAGTCAACACAACAACTTTTTTGATTACGGTATAGAAATGAACATCTGCACTTGACACACTTTAAAAGCACAAAGAAAAAAAACTTCAACATCGACCATAAAAACATCAAAGTTAAGTGTTGGCCTGAATGAATCACTCACTTGCACACCATTTATTCAGTCACCAGTCTGTCATTTAAAGTCCAAAATGTGCATACACAACAATGTCGACTACCATCTGAGTCACTCTGAGTAGAACCCACTGCGGCTGTCTAATCTTTGAGTTTGTAAAGATTGTAATTTCACTGATGTACTTTCTTTCTTTCCTCCCCTTCTCTTATGTGGCGACCTCGACTGGCCTTCCACTCATTGTCATTTAAAGGTAAGAGAACTCGCTGCCATTTGGCCTTTAATATTTGCGTTATTCCCTCCAGCTTTTCTGAAGTGAACTGTAACATAGGAACAAAGCCAAGAGCACTAAAAATACCCTTGAAACCACACAAAGTCTGTTGTACGCTGTACAGTGTGGGGGCTGAATCTTACCCCATAGTGAGAAGGCCAGAGCACATGTCCAGCTGTTGTTTACAGTAGACACGCTGCTCCAATAACTCTACCAAGACTGATTTACAATTAAAAGGAATTTAATCCCAACGGTGCACATACGATTATACACTGAAGTACACTATTTCCATGAAATATCAAAACAATAAAACCCCATTTGCAAAAAACTCACTCAGCCCCTCGGGTAAAAAAACACAGCCGTTCCCTGAGGCAGCCAGAACAGAGAGGAAGGGCCACAACGAGCTAGCCCCTCCCAGTGAGAAAAAGTCTTAAAATAAACCACCCACATCCGGTTTGAAACTCCTCCCCTTCCTTCTATCCCAATTTCTATTGGCTAACACTCCTGTAAACGCCTGCCTTCATGCCTTGCTTCCCCTGCGATTTCTACACATTCAATGTCTGTCTGGTATTGTTTAATCCCTCTATGATAAACATTCCATATAATAGATAAGACTTTGCAACTTTGGCAAAAGCTTCATGTCCTTAGTTCTACTGTTAGCTACTAATCCTAAAACACTTTATGCTTATCTTAATTATGCATTTCCAAAACACTTATGATTATGACTAAATATGAATTCTTAATTATGAATTATGAAACACTTTTATTATTACTACTAAACACACAGTTCTACACTCAAATTTCCTACAACAGGCAGCGGTGAGTTCGATGAATATTAGTGTATCATCTGAAGAAAATGTTGTTTGTCTCCGTTCTCTAAATCTGCCTCTAAAGCTCCTCACACGAGTTCAGAGAGGAAGCATTTATCGGTCTTACTTGAACACTGTACCCTGAGCGTCTTCATCCTGCTGGCTCTGTGGGAATTTATGTTCAAAGGAGTCCTAGTTTAGCTTCTGCTGCAACATTTTAAGCAGAGAGAAGAAACTTTATCCCCCCCCCCACCTCAAATTTTTTCATCTATGTGTCTCATCCTCTGAGAAATGCCACTATTTAACTGTGGAAATGGAGAGCAGGTGATTTTATATACTCCTTTTCTGTTTAGCAGTGTCTGCATTGAATTCTGTTTTCCCTCAAACTGAACCATGGGAGGTTTCCGACAGCCCTGATTACTCTGTGGTGGCAGTAATGTGTGCTTACCGTCGAACCTCTGTCATTAGGTTCAGCCTGTTTCTCAGACTTGGTGCCGGGTCACAGATCAGAGACGTCCTAGACTGTAATTGTTTGATTTTACCTTCAAACATTTCTTCCAGATCTGTTTGGAACTCTCTCTCTCTCGCTCGTTGAACCAGATTGACACAATTTGGGTGAAAACTCGCGCTCTTTTTTTGTGTCACACACACACACACAGACACTCTGCCGGAGTCAGGCTGACTTACTGCTTCCAGTGAAAGCCATCATTCTGCTTAGAAATCAAATAATAGGGGGCCTGGTATAACTTGCATGACCTCTCACGGTGCACATTCGCTGAAATGTAAAATGGGAACCCTTGAGGCAAAAAGCGTGACCAAATCTGTGAAGATCGGTAATGGAAATTGACAGCAGGAAGGCTCAGAATGTCCTATCAACAGAATTATTTCATCCCTAGAACACTGACATTCTCCTATGCATTTATATATAGATAGATATGTATGGAGTGTTGAAAACCTGTAGACAGACATGCAAAAAAAACCTGTCATGAATAGTATAGTACCACTGGCGATTTAGAGATGTTTCTGGTGGAGCAGCATGTCCGCCCACGGGTGACGAGTGAATAATACATCCTTAACTGCAAATCAGGAAGCCGTCTTTTTTTCGTTGGATCTGGCACTCTGCATCTCCGTTCCCTAGATGCCTGCTCACCAAAACTTTGCACTGTGCTCACGTATCGAGTGCATTTCTATACATACAAAGCTTTGATTGAGGTTTTTCGATTGCAGCTTTGAATGTCATTCGCAAAAAAGTTGATTTCTGCCCTCAAGTGGGAGTTTTTGGACCACAGCGAAATTGTTTTTCGAAAGGCTAAACGGCAACAAATACGGATTGAAGCGTAATATTTCTTCGGGTAAAGACATGTGAATTTTGACTTTTGTCGATTGTGTGAGAGTTGAGTGACAGGGAAGAAGAGAAGGTGCAATATTGCACGCAACGTTTGTGCAAGTTATTCATAGTAATAGTTTGAATCTCAACGTTATGAATAGTTTTGGATGTAATTTGGATTGTGATAATTAAAGATAATTATCTTAAATAGAACAAGATGCAAGAACACAGACATTTGAAAGGGAGCTGTAGTTGAATAGTGGAGACATTGCCGTTGAATATATTAAGATATTTGTTTGAAGAAGTTCACATTTTGTTATTGTGTATTCATGTGACTTTATCTGTATTGCTTGCAAATATGTTAAAGGTTATATTATTCCAAAGCTTACAAAGCAGATTTTGGGGCATGCCCCCCCCCCCACCCCCCGCTGGTGATCAGATCGCCTGACGGTGATCTTGAGTGACCACGATTGGAAGTTATGAAAATGGAAACAATTTCCCAAACCTAGTCCAGAACATGCTGCAAAACCCTGTGTGGCAGTTGTGGTGAAACAGGCGAAACATTTAGATTAGAACTAGAACTTGTGTTTATGGTTCGAATCAGTATTTGATTTGTTCCAGGAAAAGTCTTCCCGCTAGTTTGAGAGAGCGTGAAAAAAGTATTGGATTGAAAAAGGCGTACGTGTGTGTGTGCACATATGGCCTTGCATGCCCTAGTTGTTTGTCCTCCTTTCCAATTCTCAGAAGGTTGGATGCTCATTCAGGTTCGGTTTTTCTTTCGGCACAAGGTAAGTGAGGATTCATTGTCTCCAGTCTAACCACTCATGGTTGTCGTAGAACACGGCCGCTGTCGATTTCATGGTTTTGCAACGCAGACTGGGCAGCGTAACTGGAACGCATCGCATAACAATATCATCCCCACATTCTTCTTTCACTTCAATTATTTTGCAATCTTCAGTGTTTCAGAATTATCATAACCATAATCACATAATGTTCTGGCTTAATTAATCTCCCCAGTAGGCAAACAACATGCCTTTTTTTTAACTTTGAATATGTGAGAGCAGAACAGTGGTGTGTCTGCTGTGTGTATCGGAGAGCCTTGCTGGTGATTCACACGGTTGTACTTCTGTGTCTGGGAGGACATAGGAGAGAAGGTAAGGACGGAGAGAGCAGGTTAGAGGACATGTTTAAATGCAAATATCCTTCCTCCCGTCTCCTGCGCTCTTGCTGAAACACTATGCTGGATTCTGTTTGATATGGATGAGTAGTACACTCCCTCTGTCTACGTCTCGCTTCCTCTGAATATGTTTCACAGTTGTCCATGAGGGCTGAGGGGAACTCACTGCAAATGTTAACAGTCTGTGGCTGTGTCTTTTGTGGCAAGACAGAAATGCAATTTTGGTAATGAGGGGAGGAGGAGGAGGAGGGTTGAATTAATGCCAGCTTCATGTCACCGTGGAAGGAGTGGAACAAGATGGCATCTCATGGCTATCACTTTGATTAGTATTCAAGTGTTTCACTTGTTGGGATTCATCCAGGTGCCAGACAGATGGCTGCCTCTGTTTAAATCTGACATGACATGACCCACAAGTTACATAAATGGTATTCATAGACATGTCATGTCGGAGGGGCATTTCCTCTTTACGCCCCATAAAACTTAACTAGTGAGGACAGCTGTGAAGAGCTTCGTTGCCTTGAAATCTGCGCCAGTGGATGAGGAAACGGTCATTGAATGCTTGATAAAAGGCAGAATCTTCTGCCCTGATAGACAATCTGGTCCAAGTCTGGTTCAGGTCTCAGTGGCTAATTTAACTTTTGGTAATTATTGTTCATCTTAAGGGATATTAGGGCATCGAGAGAACTGTGGTCTTCGTTTGTTGTTTGTCCCATCTCACCCCAACCTAGGCTGTGTACCCATTTGCCCAAATTGGCATTTTCTGGCTCCAGCGACTTTGATTTCACTTCAGTAGATTGTCTTCTTTTGATGTTCTATCTTAAGAGTGTCTCTCGTAATGAAAATTGTGATGTCGAAGACAAGAGCCCTTCAGGTCGTCAGCAAGGAAACATGAGCAAGGAATCAAACACCCCTGGCAATCAATAAAAGGGGAAGTCTTACATCACAAACTTTTCTCCATTCGAGTGAACATGAAAGTCGATACAAATGAAGGGTTTTTATAAGGGCCAACAGTGGACAGTCAATATCAGACTCAATGTATGAATTCAAATTAAAATTGTCCCCAACTGCTGTTTTTGCAAATGAGTGCTCCTCATTTCTCTTATGGTTATCATTTATTCATCTATCAGGTGCCAATCTCCCCAACAACATCTTCCAGCTCTTCCTAGAGACCCTGAGTTGTTTCCGGACCAGACGAGATGCATACTAAGAATGTAGATGAACTGTTAAATAAAGAGCTTTGCCTTCTGGCTATAAGCTCGCTCTTCGCCACAAGGGTCCGGTTATTGCTATTGTCTCATATTAAAATAACATTCATGCCTCAGGCCATTCTTTATTGCAATGCAACTTTTCCACGTTGTAAATGAAGCAACAGGGAAATCTTAAACGTTACTATTTGAATACATGTGGACCTATAGTGACCCTCATGTTGGGTGAAAACGAGGGATTGAAGGAGTTTTTTTTTTTTCCCCTTGCTTAATATTAATTTAAAGTTAATTTTGCTTGGCTTTGTAGTCATCTTTCATCCAGACAGTTTGGGGATTTGTTCCACAGTGAAGATGTACTACTCAACACATGCTCAATGAATAGATTCACATCTGTCTTGTGCATTGCATTTTTACATATCCAGCTTATGGCATCAAGGTTCACACAGTAACGCACACTGTATATGCCGATATCTGCTGACTGCAGCTCTACCAACACTCGAGCAGCTCTGCGAGGCCTCTACCCAGTGACAGGCTGGGATGAATACTTTAGAAGACGCAATGGAAAACGAGCACAGCACAAAAGATATCTGTAATGCAATAAGAATGAATAAAAGGTTTTTAATGAGGAGGCCTCTTTTCCTCTGATGGTCCCTCTACCAATTCAATTGTTTCATTATTCCTGGTGGGAAGTAAGAGCAGCAGTGCTTGGAAGCTGTGTTTACTGGAGACCCGGGTTAACAAGGTCAAAGCACAATCAAATCATCAGCCAGAAGGACATTTGCTCTGATTTCACATCACGTAACGGTCACCCTTCATGTTCCACCCCCACTGCAGCCACTGCACTGGTTCACGTTTGTATCGTTTTACCTTGGGGCCAGGCCCATTGGTACCAATGCTATGTTTCAGAGAATGATTCATCTTTATTCATCTTAAGATAAATTGAATGTTGCCTTGAACATGAAATCACGTGTGTTGCCTCTGTGATGTCAGGTTTCGGAGGTGAGGCTTTGACAACAGAAAGATCCATACTTGGTCAAAGGGATGCAAGCTGAAATGGAGCTGAGGTAAAAATGTGCAATCGTGAGAGGCTGGCTGACAGTGATATGCTGAGGCATCTGTCAAACAAGCAATCTCCTTCTACAGGAAAAATCATCTCCAAACCACTTCCATCTAGAGTGTGGCTCGGGCCTCATATTTCTGTCCGAGCCCGATGCTTACCTACGAGTTGTGTTCATGCGTTTGTCATGTAGGCTAATTACAAACCGCAGCGGCACTGAAGAAGAAGTAGCTCAACACAGTCAATAGTTTGTATTTCTTACTACTAAGAACTATCAGTGCCATGTCGAACTCAAACCTAATATGAATTATTACATATCTGTCAGGACCAGGTCAGGTATCCACACTCTACTACCATGACACACATTAGAACCTGACCACCAAAGTTGCCAAAATAAATCTCTTCAGAAAAAGTCACATTCAACGTGTCCGTAGTGACTGCATCCTTTTGGTCTATTTCCACCCGTTGTACAGAAAGGATCTGTGCATTCAGCTCACACGTAACGGGTTGTTTGAGTTTATCTTTAGTGCTCACAGAGGAATTGAACGATTTCATTTCGATCGTGTGGCTTCGGGGTATGGCTGGTGTTGACTAGATTTTCTGCCATCTTGGTCTTGTTGCACACCAGAGTGGAAGATGAATCATTCAATCACAGATCACCCCTGAGAGCAAACAGGCTGCATGTGCGCATGAGGTCAGTGCATTAATTAGACACGTGTATCTGCACTTGTTCGCTTTACGTTGTTTGAGACCAAATGGGAATAGAATATCGGGCAACGATGTTTTGTCAGTTATCAGATGATTATTGCATGTAGTATTTTCCGAAAGGTGTTGTACTGCTGATCTGAGGGCTGTTGCTGACTTGGGTTGAAACCCATCAGACCAAATCCTGGGCAATTTGCTGTGCTATTTCTCCCTCACTTATGATTTTCATTCCACCTGAACTTTAAGATGGTCAGTTTGATTAGAAAGGGTTTTGGAATTACTTTTTTTTCTGCCACGCTAGCAAAGCATTCCTGAGTAGTTTCATACTACCGGACTTATTTACGTGGATTTTTTATTTTTTTCCAGTTTCTGGAGTTCAAACTTTCTTTGTTTTATGTTTGAATAAAGTGAAGAATGTGAAGGACTATATTGTATTTTTGTTTAAACCAAGTTCATAATACAATACTCGCATGCCATGTGTACGTTGAGGTAGTGTCAGTTACACTCTAGAATGCATTTTTTTGTTGGAAAGAGGACTGTTTTGTCCATCATTTCTCACAGTGCATTCCCTCACTTTGTGTGAATATTTTGTTAAATATCCTTTAAATTAGGTCAAATATCCAAAGGGTTGTTCCGTCTGATTTTAAACTAAATTGCCATATACGGGTTAGCCACTTGAACAATCATGCAGTTTAACATGTGGTTTTTTTAAAGCCTTTTGTTATAAGATATAGGCAGGATGGCATGTGAAATAAACGAGTAGATACACTGTTTCTTTGCCCCGTCTTTCCAACACAAATTAGATTTTGGCGATAAGTCAGGTTTGTGGATCACACCACCGTAACGCGGATCAATACACTGTATGAGAAGAGTTATTGTATTTGAGACTTAAGATTTTTGGCTGGGAACCAGAATAAATTAACACAGTATAGTATCTGGTTTACAGTATGTAGCTGGAAAGGCAATATTGTGTTTATGGTTGCTTCCCACGTGAGGTATCGTAAATAATCGCTCCCAGTAGAAAAGCCCTCTCTTCTCATAAACACAACATGTAAACGGCAGGAATTGATCGCCACTTTTGTTTGTGTGTCCATCTCCTTTTTAGGCTTTGTTTTTGTAGCCTTCATGTGCACAGACAGTTCACTGCAAAACACTTTTTTTTTCTTCCAAGGTTGGATTTTGCATGCCGATAAAAAGAAAATTCCTTCTTGAGCTCTCCAAAGGTCACTGGGTGCTTTGATGTTGTTTGACAGCAGTGCGCACAAATAACCCCTACCTGTCCCAAGAAAGCACTTCTGATGTTTTCCTGAAGCAGTAGTGATGGATTTTCTGGGAGAGCAATATGCATGAGCATGTCTTTTTCTAGGTGAATGGCTGACCATGACAAGGTGGTGTCTGAGGAACGCTGCAGCACTTCAACCTGGGAGTATTGGAAGAAACGAGGAGTTACACAATTATGGATACCAAAGGTTATCCAGACTATTCCATTTTCAGATCACAATTGTTGATCACCATTATTTCTTTGTGTTGTTGAATGAAAAGGTTTTTCTTGACTTTCACTCTTCTACGTCTTTCTTTTAACAGACAAACCTTTCAATAGCGATGCCCAACAGTATAGCGTAACCTTGGCTTTTTCAAAGGCTATTTTAGTGTAGCATTTGTGATTTGACCCACGCGTTTACGAGGGGGAGCTGTTGAAGTTTAGCTTTTGTTGCTCGTCCTTGGTCGGCCAAATAGGGGAATGATTTGAGCAAAGAAGAGAATAGATGAGTGGAGCTGACCATGACTGACTGTGATCGACACACCTGCCCAAACGATCGCTTTGAACCTGCGGAATTTCTCCCAACTGACATGATGAATGCATAACCTTCCTCATAAAACATTTGCAAAGCACATTTTTTGAATATTTGGATACATTATTCATGTCCATGTTTTGTCTTTCGTTGGTGCACAGCTACGCTTTTTTAACAAACCTCTGCCACAAGCTGTCAATTAGTGAAATAACGTGTCACCATGGGCATGATCCCATTCTGCTAGAATCCTCCCTCTGCAGAGATGCACAGGTACACCTCTACAGATGCACATCTCAACAATGCATGGTGTAGCTCTCCGTTTCATACAGTCTGATCGGTTGAGTCAACTTCCTGTCAGTGACGCTGTAAAGGGAACAGCCATGCAATGTATCCGCACACAACCCATTCTCACTTCCACCTTGTCAAATATGGCAGCTTGGTCCTATGCATCCGACTATTCGTTTGCACACGCAGGGCTGCCTCGTGTGGCCATAGTATTTAAGACGGGATTAGAGACATTAATTATTTTAGCTCACATTTCTTGCTTGATTTTTGCATTGAGATTTCGGAGGGATTTCAATACAGCCAGATAATTCTTGGAAACAGCATCTCATGGTCATTAGCCTGTGCACCCCACAAGGCACTTACCTCCCGGCTTGTGGTTGCTGATTGGGTACATCATCTGAAAATATAGCTTTCATGTTACTTCTTGCACCATCCTACTCTCTGATAAGCTCTAATTTGCAGTTCTCTTCCTATTCCTTTGCCAGTCTGCCTTTGCAAATTAGTTGCATATATATAAATGGTGCATGCAATTGGTTTTGTTGCAGAGTTTTAGAAGCATAGCCCTGTTAGTTATGACAAGCAAGAAGAAAGAAAAAAAAAGACAATTTGGCTACTCTGAAATCCTTCCTCTTCGGGTAAAGCTACATCTAAGAACCCGAGCCAGCTTTCTCTTTCTTTTTATCATCACTCTCTCATACAGTGTGTATCACCTCGCCTTGAAATCCTTCCAACGTCCCTCTTATTGCACAGTTTTTTTGTTCTTACCTTCTTTCTCTTTACTTTAACTCCAACTTTGTTCGGTTCTTTCTTCTGCTGTTTTTTTTTCTCCTCTCTCCCTCTTCGTTTTCCTGTCCCTGGTTCCCTCTCTCTGGGGGAGTTTTGGATCAGAGAGGCGTTTTGGTGCCAGGCTGCGACAATCCTTCACGTTAATAAAAAGGATGGTTAGAAGCACAGTGGGAGCAGCACAGGAGCATTTCTTTTTTTCAGCTATAGTTTGCCATGCTTCATTGTGTTGTGGTGGGAAAGAGTCCGTATCTTTTGCAGCACGGCTCCATCATCATCAGAGGCAGCACTTTGTGGTTGCACCCGTACTAATATTTTAGCTGCTGTGGATTTATTCTTGAATTTGAAAATGACTTTCCCGTAGTTACCAGACTATAGTGAAATGATGTTGACTTGAAATTGGAAACAGAGGTAGACCAATTCACTAAATTGGCTCGCAGCAGCATTCAGGGAGTGACCCAATGGGCAGCTCCCTGCAAAAATTGCCTGTTATTGAGTTAGCGTAAAGTGAGAACATGAAGCAACACTTCTTCAGTCTGGTAAACAACGAATCAGCCTTTCAAACATGACTGACTTCTTATTAGCCTGCAGTAAATGCTACATGTCATCACGCTCATTGCAACTCTGTCGGGGTGTGTGTGCAATTTATTCTTTCAAATAAGTACACGGCAGTGTTCTGCACCGACCTTCCAGGTGGTCTGACGCATCTTCCAGTGCAAGTGCGCACAAAGTGGATATTGAACAAGAGAAGTCTTATCAGCGCCATGTATATTTTCTGAAACAGAGAAGCTCGTTTTGCAAACCGAGAACACCCCGTCAAAGTAAAAGTCTGCCTGTGGAGTGTAAAGATCCCACACTCATTAGAACGATTAGCTGAGGAAAGGCCTGGCCGGCCTCAGTCATTCTCTTAAGTCGGCAGCAGCACCGGACCATATTGTTATTCACATAGGGTGTTCAGCTGCTGAAGACGTCGTCATAGCAACCGGCAGATCCGTTGTTGCTGACGTTTATTGAGACTAATCTGTGGATGTGTGTGTGTGTGTGGGGGGGGGGGTTGCAAGGTGAGGCTGATGTCTAATTGTTAGAGATGCTGACCCTCAGGGGTCTTGTCATGCAAACAACTGATGACACACTGAATCCCAACAATGCAACATCTCTTTTTCTTTTCTTCCGGGCCTCCAATAACATTCAAATCACACCCGCTGGATCGGGATCATTAATTCTTGAAAAGAAAGACGTCATGGAAGGAGAACAGAAGCCGGCCGCCTTGTGCCTGAAGCAGAAACATGTCTGTGATCTAAAAACTTAATTGCTAAAAAGTACACCGGGGAGAGTTGGATGTCTTGCATACATTTGCATTCCAAATGTTTTGCACTTGGTTCATACTCTTAAACTCTTAAAGTCAGCCACTTGTCTGGAAAGCATTGCCAAACAAATCACTTTTGTACGTTTTAATTAGTTGTCTGCAGGACAACAGTTACCCACAGAAATGCGTTTTAATGGTGAAGGCCAGTTCGGTGCTTTTGGTTCTTTCGTTGTGTGGGAATTTTGGTCGATAGCAAAATGTATTGAGGTTGGATACCTTGACCTAGTGTACAGATGTTAACTTTGTCTCTACAGTGTATTGACGCAGAGCTGAAACTGGCTTGTGGTACACACACATTTTATTTACCGGTAATGCATTTTTGCTGGAGTAAAATAAACATACTGTTCCAGTTTCGATAAAAGTTACAATATCTCACTAATCTGTTGCTTGAAGTTGCTTGAAGTTGCCCCTTTGAAGTATTCTTGCTATGATTGGAGTATTGACCCATAGAGCCGGGGCTCAGACACGATTGGTCAATTCCAAAAAGAAATTCAGGCTCAGGCACAATGTTTTTTGTTTTTTTTTTGAATGGAGGTTAAGAAAATACAAACACCACTTGTGTTGATGCCGTCCTTCCCCGGGGCGTACAACAAGTGTGGCATTCTGCTGTACTCCAGATGCAATTCTTCACCTGGCTTCCCTCATGACACTGTGTGGGATTTGAGACTGATGGCTGTGTGACACAGTCCACTTCTCCCAGATTGTTGTCTGAAACTATGATCGCACAGGCCGTCTAAATTTACTGCTCCTCCAGCCTTGAAATCATGCAGGACTGGGTGGGTTGCAGGAGGGGAGGAGGGGGGGGGGATTGAAAAGATATTGTATATTGCTCAGCAGAGAAGAAGCCATTTGTTACAGGAATGCTTAAAAAAAAAAAAAAACATCTTTGAATGATGGGCAACAATGCTTTGTGTTGGCGTGCAGTCACATCACTGATGGAGCAAACGAGCCTAAAGGGCTGAAGTTAATTATAACTGTGGAGGTGTACAGCTGACAGACAGATAACCACCAATCAGAATGGAATTGTCTGCACTCTGATCAGAGGATACCAACCCACACAAACAAAAGATGTTTCACCTACAGGCCCAATGTTATCACAAATGTAAGGTATAACCACACATGTAATTAAAAAAGCTTAAATATAGATAGTTGATTTCACTTCTTGATATTGCCTTGAAAGAAAGTTTTGGCCAAGATGGCCGATCTCTGTGGCTCTCTGGTGGTTCATAACCGCTACAGACATGTAAGTAACTAAATCCTCAGTTTTGGCCAAAAATAAATAATACCTTTTGTATTTTACTTTGACAGTAACATGTGTTTATGTCCATGTGACTGTCAAGTTTGAATCATTCTTTTCACCGTTAACAGCAAATGTGTGTTTTGCAACGAGGCGTGTTTAGGTGCATTTGAAACCTTCCAGCTATACCAAACATGTTATTGTAGACTGAATGGAAAATGTCCCCTGAATAAATTTGAACATGACTTTATTGTTCAAACACTTAGTAATGTTTTCAACACTGTATAACATGCATATTTTCTATATAATACACCTGTTTTCATCGCAGCTTTTTGTAACTACGCCACAGGGACACAAGTACTCCACTTGCTTCCCCACGCCTCGACTTTCCCTGTACGTCAACAGTGCAGTTCATCAACATAAGTGTCTGAAAGCATAAAGCGTTGCTATTAAAATACCATGCTACTTCAGCCTCCGTTTAAGACGGACAAGTCACAATTCATGTTGCCGTGATTGTCCTAGCCAATTGAGCCAATGATTTAAGCTCTCATCCGTCTTGTGAGGGCAGTTCTCTAACCTTTCCAGGAGGGGAGGCTGCAGCAACTTTGTAGTTGCTCCATTTCACCCTCTTGTAAGATGAAAATACGCACCAGGCAGTGGCATTTTTACAAGGTGAGCCGGTAAATCAAGCTCTCAACCAGGGAACACAGATGTAGTGCGGTTATAATACGCTTGTTGATACGCTCATGACCCTCCGTGTATTAAATCGGTCACCAAATAGGTTTTCTGCCTGGGCTACACATTGCTCAGTGGTTTGTGACTGACATACAACACAGACTTAATGCAATGCGGTGCTCTGTTGAGCAGAAAGGCTTATGGTCGGGTCTAGTTCTGTTTTCTGATTAATAAATACCAGCAAATTGAACCCCACACTGTTTTCATAGTTGCATGAGAAGAATCTGGAGCATTACCATGGAGGTGGCAAGCAATTAAAAAGCGAACAGGATAAAAGCGGAACCAGTACCTTAATGATCTAATAATTTAGATGTTTCATACGCGGTCATTTTGGGGCGTTGGAAGGTTTAATGGACTCGCGTAAATGCCGGCATCTGGGCCGCAGGTTATGGCTCATAAGCCATCGGCAAGCCCTCCAATGCCAGGATCAATGAGGAACAAGGCAGCACAAGCCCATTAGTGGATCACTGCCGCTTCAAGCTACTGTGAAACACTCTCCAGGCTCACACTCATACACGCCTCACCAATGGCCGGCTTTATTTATCTGCTCTGTCGGATGAATCAATAGCTGCTGATTTCAGAGCAAAACTGTGCTGATCATCGTCCATCCACACAAGCACACGGACACGCCCACACACCTTTCAGCCTTTTAGTGCTTTGGGCCCCAGGACAAATGAGCAACAGGCTGTTTCCGAATTCTGCTTGGATACTCTGCAACTTTTTAAAAACCTGGTCTGATCACAGCTCGAAGAGTTACCGTGACATTTTAAATTACAGCGCTTTTAAGTGAGGATCAGTAACAAAAGATAATGTCATTTTTGGGAAACAGCAGGGCAAAAGCTGAAGATGTTCCCCAGGATAGCGGAAAAAAATGAAATTCAACATGGAAAGCTATTACTTGAAGAGCTCTTGAGCTTATTTACTGTCTGTTCTTTCACCCGCATTAAGCCTGATCTTCATTATAACCCAGCAGTCCCAGGTGTGAATATGATAGATGGGCATTTGCAGCATCACATACAGAATATATCATTTTTCAAATTACAATCTTACAGCTGTAGGAGTGCAGTAATTACAAAAATATGTCATCCCTGCAGCACTCTCTAACGTTACTGCTGTCTTCATGCTCACCGTCTCTCAACAGTACACAACATACAGCGGGCAGCCGGGCTACACTGGCAGAACTCCTGATTTCATTTTCCCACCACATCTCCCATTAGTTCTTTGATGGATGTGAAGTTTTTCAAAATTAGCCTGCCAGACTACATTATCTTGGCTCAGCAATGGCAAGGACTACTAAAATGTTCCACCATTGCCAGGTAAGCAATATATTAAAGTTGTCTCCCGTGCCAATAAAGAGAGATTACTCTAAATTGTGCCACTCAGCTCGATACCATTGGCACAACTTCTTTTAGAGAGCACCAACCATACCAACAGTATCCTGACCTGATCGTAAGGCCGCCCCCTTTTAGTCGATGAGTCAACTTAGATTTCTTTAGTCAAATATTTTTTTTATGCTTGTTTTCCTGCCGACTGACTCATTTTCTAAGAAACGTATGCACACATCTATAATAAACACAAGATTTAAAGTGGTGCGTCTGTGTGAGTCTTGGTGGAATAACTCTACAGATCTCTGAATTGAAGTCGCCAAAATCGTATGAGTGAATGTCTTTGGCCGGCCCTAGTTTGCTAAAGGCTACCTCACTGGAAGTTGTGGATCAATTCAGTTCCAATCCTCTTTTAAATCTCTTTATTTGTTTACGTATCAAATATAGCGGAGCATTTTCCTGAGATAAGTGTCTACACTCAGCAGCTGATAGAATAAGATGCGTTTCTTAACGACCTGAAATGATGATATGATAAAGAGAGAAAGACGAAGATGTCGTCCTAACAAAACTGTTGAATTTTGCGGAGAAATGCCAGCATCAACAGAAAAGTATCTCTCTCACAGCTAGCAGCAAATAAGTAAATGTTCATACATTATTTAAAGAAAGCAATCCTTATAAAAATGATTGCTCCCTAATTCTGTTCTCAAAGCCTGTATGGCATAGGGAATAAAATACATCTTAACTTAAGTTTACACACACATGTATAGATGTATATTCCATATACTACAAATAACATGTTAAGTCAGTTGATTTTAGGTTTTGAATATATTTGCGTGAAATATAAATCCAGAACTCACTCCTACAAGGTCCATTTACTTTCTTTAAATGCCGTTTGCGTCCTCTTCTCACTGATTCTGTATTTCAGACATACTGTGTAGGACGTGATACTTTGTAATTCACTTATCAGACCGTCTATGTATGGCAACCATATTCACACACACTGCAAGTAAACGATGTGTTTTCTGAAGCATCAGCTCCTGCATCGATCAGCTCTATTCTGTGTGCCTCTTTGAAAAACTCACACTTTTATGATAAAGCAACTCTGAGAAACAACAAATGCCATGACATACATGGAGGAAAACCATGCCGGTCACACTTTGCTTCAAATATAACCTCTTCCCCTCCTATAGACTAATACTGTCCATCACATCAATACCTCCATCTGTCCAGGCAAACAGAGGCAGGGCTGCTAATGTGGGCTGTATTGACTCTGTTCTAGCGCTCACTCTTTTTTGTGTGTGTGTGTGTGTGTGTGTGTGTGTGTGTGTGTGTGTGTGTGTGTGTGTGTGTGTTCCTCTCTCTCTGAATATGGAACAGCCAGATCAATATTTTCCCATTAGCAACAGCATGGAGATTGGATGGGTGCATGGTCACAGATGGGCAAGCTGCAAAACAATGGGCATTGGCTACAGCCACTTAGTTAATTACAAGATATTTGGTTTAATTCCCCCCCCCCCCCCGAGGACCATCACAGTGAAGGTTGTGGCGACGTCTCTTTGATACACAGAAATACCGCCTCTGTCGAAAACCTTTTTAGCTTTCTAGCAAGAAGGAATCCGTTCTGGATTTTGTTCAGCGCACTCTTATGATCCCAGAGAGCCAGCAATATTAAAAGACAATACATGCTGTGCAAGATGGAAAAAGAAAGTAAGAAAAACAAACTTAGAGTAATACAATCCAAAAATCTCCCACATACACACCCAACTATGGCCGAAAAAGGACAGTTGTTATATTTATGGGGATGTTTTGATCCTAACACCATACCAGTAAAGTACCAGTGAAGTAAAAGAAAAATAAATAGCGATAAAATGACATTCATAATGAGCTTTAATTAGTACAGTCATGGATAAAAATAGCCTCAACCACCCTCATTGGTATGCATTTCGGCTGCTGGAAGTACAATAAGGCACCGGTGTAGAATCATTTCTTTTTCCCACAATGATCTGGTGTCTTGAATGTTGAACTTGTCTCAAGAGTTGAGAAACAGCTTTTGATGGGTTGATTTTTAAATCAATGTGGGTTTTTAGAAAGGCATGGTACATAACAAAATACTGTTTTTGTGTTCTCTCGAAGGGCACATATTGAGATAGACACTACATGCGCTGCATTTGGCGAATGCCGAGTCACCAGTTAGGGGGTATCCAAAATATACAAGAGATAACAAGAACAAAGACAGAAGCAGAGCCATTGTAAGTGTCGATATATATCCAAAGACAATCCCATAGAGACACCCAGATCACAATTTAATCCACCAAGCACTCGTGCCATGATTTCCACTGTTGCTTCAACCTCCTTTTTTTTTAAATCTGGAGCGTTCCTCACTGCTCTAGGGTGTCTTAAAATAATTCCGGCAGCGAAACTTACACTGACAACTGCAAATTGTTCGGTACAGTATGTTAGATGTGTCTCCTAATATACAATTTCGGAGGCAATGGAAGGGTTGAAGCAAACAGCCCACCTCAGGCTTTGGCCCAAATTGCCCTGACCATTGCACTCTAGTGCAGAAAGATTCCCACTTGGCACCTTCAGCTTTGTTTATAATTTATCAATTTACTTCTAGAATCAAGTATGCTAACTGTTTTTCTTATATATTTTGAGCAAACATTAAGCCCCGTGTTATTTCTCAAATTGTCCTAAATCCCTATATAAGAAGAATCAATACTTGCAATTGGAAGATTTGACGAATAAGTAGAAGAAAGTACTTGGTTGGTTGGAACGATCATGTCTTTTGTAGCAATCCTGAGACTCTTATTCATAGCTTGGTGTTGTAATTTACTTTCTTGTTACATAAATTGCTGTACCTTTTCCATTATTATCTTCAAGTCATGTCAGTTTTTTGTCACTTTAGTTCAATCAAAAGCTTTCATTCGTGTGATGAGGTGCAGATTGGACTCTGGATTTGAAATAAACAATAAGAATACAGAGCTTGATAACAGGGATTTCAGGCAATTCACCATTCAGCGTCCATCAAGAGATTTGGATAATGCAAAGGTACTTGTCATTAGGACAAAAGGAGCGAACGCCAACCCGTGTTATCCGGCCTGTTGAATGAGGAGTTTAGGGGGTGGTGACGGGTTTCTTGAAGAGTGGAGATAATCTGATTAGTAACATGATACACTGCCGGAGGGAGGGAGGGAGGAAGCAGCGAGCCCTTTTGAGGATAGAAAGCGATGCACATCTCCCTTCACATCTCCTTTCACATCTTTCAAAAAAATAGGACACACCATTTAAGTAGCTAAGTGCTGTGTTATGGGAACGATGGACAACAGGCTCGGTTTTATTTTGCGGGGGGGTTTTTTTGGCCTTAAGAGGTTTTGTAATTTCTATTTCTGGGTTACTCCATTGGGCTGGCGGGGAATTGCACTTCAGCTGTTTTTATATGTCTACATGAATATTTATGAGGTACCCAAACAGTATGCTAACATCAAACTGGTAAATGTCGTAACCATAGACTACACCACTTCTCACCTTTTCTAGTTTCATACAGGGCTGAAGCCAAAATGATGCGTCTCTCACCGTCTCCAGCTAGCATCGGAATGAAAATACACGGAAGACTGACACTTTCCTTTCAAAGCCTCAAAGTTAGATAGATAGATGGATAGATGGATGGATAGATAGATAGATAGATAGATAGATAGATAGATAGATAGATAGATAGATAGATAGATAGATAGATAGATAGATAGATAGATAGATGTATACTTGATTCATCCCCAGGGGGAAATGTGTTGAACTGCAGAGCATGTACTGTGAATACATGCATTTCATGTCCACTCATAGTTTTGGCTTGATGCTTCCTAAGCCAGTATAGAGTGAAAGGTGTTTCTTGGCCATTTCTGAGAGCATAAAGACGTTTTCAGCTGTGTCTACAGACAACGTTAATATGATCATATCAAACGTTATTTATTTATTTATTCTGCTTTTTAGCAGTTTTGCTCACAAAGGAAGCCAAAAGGACATCAGCACTTTAGTCCTGCCCAATGGGCACTAATAAAGAGGCAGCTGAAACCTACAGCATGTAAATTGTCTTTGTCATGGATGTTACCAGCTCGAGCACACACGGCCTACGTCCGGTTTGTTCCGCTGTTCTTTATTGGCAGCGAGCGGGTGGGTGCATGGTGCAAGCTTTCACATGGGACGGTTAAGAAGAAGAAAACGATTTGTATGCTGTAGGTGAACACCCTGGGCTGTGCCAGGTGCATGTTGGATCAGGCTGCTGTTCTGCTGGCTTTATGAAAGGACTAATGCCCCGGATGGACGCCTAAAGATGACAGTCAGCGTCAGCTGTTAATGTTGTTCACACCGACCTTTTGCATTATTGTTACGTTGTCTTAATTTGATTTTCACCGCTCATTTACAGGCACCTGGAACCTGGTTCTCGTTTTTGCATATCCGAAACCTAAGTCACTGTGTTGACTGGTCGGTCCCAAATAATAATAATATTAATAATAATTATAATTCCCCCCCCCAAAAGATCTCATGCTATTCGGTGCTGAATTAGACACACTGGCCGACTCCATTCATGTCTGGGTTTATTTGGCAAAGCTTATGAATTCATCACATCTCATTCTCATTCATCTCAAGTCTATTCCGTATTCCCGGGCTGCATTTGGTTCCACATAAAATGTTTTCCTCCGGATGTTGCCGTCTTATCAATCAAGTGGGGAATCCCCTAAATATTCAGATGAAAGATAGCATGCCAAAGTGAATATCTTTTCGGATTTATGTGACGCAAGGGGGGCAATATCCTCCCTTGTTTTCTTCCTCTTCCAGCGACGGTATGAAATGTTGTTTTCAGCGGCGTTTGTGGCAATTCTTCACAATGTGATATTGCTATAAATGCGTTATGGAGAGGGACCATACGCTTCTCCCTTTTATATTTTATCCTTTGCATGTGTTGTCTATGGAAGCACATTTCATTTGCCACAGGAAAAAAAAGTTGTTTTTGTAATTATGACTTATTTTATTGCATAATAATCTATAGGATGCTTTGTCACAATTACGTTTAGTACATGAAAACAACGCTTCCCTTTTTTAATTCGGTAAATACAACCCATTTCCGTAGTAATCAGCATTTTCTTGTGATTTGCCTCATTTGCAACGTGATGATGATGTTGTGAATCAAACAGCATGTCAGTCACGACCAGGCAGCAACCTCCGGTTCTGAAAAGTGAACCCAGTACAGAAGTGCCTTCCATTCTTTCTAATTACCAACTCTTGTTTGCAAAAAGAAGTCCATCTAGCGATCTAAGAGGAAATGACCCTACTCATGTATGTCCACATTAAACATTATAAACATGAGTTTATGAACTCAGTCGCTAGTTTCAAGGTCTTTAAAAGACTTGAGTGCTCAGTGAAGGGAGCACGTAAAAGGGAAGAAAATATGCTGTGAGGAAAGTATTTTAGCCCAGGCTATGAATGACATCGCAGGCTCTACATGTGTGTTTTTCAGGCTGCGGTTCAAATACTCAGTAAGACAATTTAGCACCAAGCTGATCCCATGCTGTCATTAGTTCAGTACTTATTTATGTAAGTTCACGCTACCTATGGTTTCATTCTTGCTGAACACTACCCCTGGAGTGAGACTTTGTTACAAGCCAAGAGTACAGGCCAGTTAATGTGGTTTAGAAAGTCATTGGTAATGTTTAACAGATATATTAAGCTTGTTTAGTGCTATGAGGGTTGAGGATCCATAGGAGCAGCACCTCATTTTCCAATCCCCTGGTACAAGAAGTCTGGGTGTCTTTTCAGAGGCACTGTGCTGATACAAATTCATGCTGGCATTTGCTGACAATGGTGGAAAAAAATAAATAAAAAAATCACCCTCTAACGTTGGCTTGATTAGCCGGCCTGGGAAAAAAAAGGGCGGAGAGCTCGCAGACTGGATTCACCAGACTGCACACACTCTGTTTATCACCCCCGAGGAGGCATGATTATCTCCCCCTTAGTCATCTCAAACCCCCCCCCCCCCCCCCCGCCCTCAGGTCTAGTTTGTCGCTGAAACGAGCACAAATTCAAATATTTTGAATTTGAAAAGTTATAACTTTGGTGGTCGGATCAAAGAGCCCACTGTGGCGTTTAGCAATGCTCCACCCCCAACAACACACAGACTGCACCAGTCTCCACCAGTTTCCTCTTGCTTGTCTCTGAACAAAGACATCTGCCATCAGAATAAATGGAAAGATTCTGTAACAAAACAACACCGACACATGGTGGCTTTAAAATAATTAGAGTAAATATTTTAACTAATTTTAATTCCGCCGGGGATTCGTGTGAAGTGTCTGAGAGACCACAGGAGATCCCTCGGCCCCACTTTGGCTACCGCTGCTCCAGTAGATGAAAAATACCAAGTTAATACAACCATCTGTTAAAATACAGTTCTGGAAGGTTCTTTTCTGCTGCAGACTTCTGTTGCCCTAATTCCCACATTATGAAAGCAGATCCCCTTAATTAGAAACAAACGGTTCATGAAATCTGAGGAGCAAGCTTTTTAAATTTACACTGTGACGTGAGTGGACTGATCCCAAAGACAGGGAAAGGCTTTCATTGGGAGAACCACCTGTGTGTGTGTGTGTGTGTGTGTGTGTGTGTGTCTGCGTGTATTATGTTTGTGTATATTTCCCAGCACCATTTGTTTTTCAGAGTGGGTTGGATCGTCTTTGTTTCCTGCTGCTACGATCACATGTAGTCCATGTGAGGTGTGTTTATTTGCCATATCTGGTGCCCCTCAAGATTCCAGGGTGTCTCTTTGCCTTGTTCACTGTTTTTCTTGGTTCAGTCTTTCAACTCATTCTTAATAAGCCTGCTTTCAGAAAGCCTTCTGTTTCACTGTTGCAGTTGTGAACAGTAACATCAGGCCATTACAATCATCATTTTGGTGGCTTGCATGAGACTTAGAAAGTTCAATTTGGTGGAAAAGTGGACTTGAGTTCATTTCATTTGACAAACTGTATTTTTTTTTTTTACAACATTTCACAGTCGGAGCTCAATCCATTTCTTACTTTGATTTATTTTAATATGAAATCAAAACTGTGCTCTCTGAATGTGTATTCGATTACCATACTAGTGCTGCGGTAAAATAGTCTTTTTTTACTCAAGAAGGATTCTAACTCAGTGAAAGGACCTTAAAATATGAAATGGCAGATGATACGAGCTGCTAGAATTATCTAAATGCAAAGGAAAGATGCTTCAATCCTTCCTTTCCTATGTCCTTTTGCATAGGGAACACTGGACCATCCTTTACCAAAGGAAAGGAGGTCATGCCGTCCCACAATTCCTTGCGGCTGCAACATTTAAAGTGACGCACCATTCGGCCGTTAATTCCATCTGCAGCCGCTGTTGAATTGTACATTTTTGATAAATTGAAAACATCCCACTTGGGGGGTGTGATTCTGTTTCAGACAGGAGTGTTTCTTTTGTTTTTACAACATTGAGTGATCAGTGATATAAAGTTGCTTATAAAAAGGTAAAAAATGTCTCCACTATTGTGTAAGTGCATTAGGATTCTCTTAATACAGCAGTTGTCTTTTCCTAAATCCTCATGAATTCCCCTTCACATCTTTCCTTGACCTCCATGGTGTTTTCCATCAAGGAAAAGTGCTTGACTATTTGACCGCAGCCTAGTGCTGGATCAAATAGAAATGGAGAATCATGCTCCGTAGGGAGTCGACATCCACAGAATTAAATTAAAGGTATTTGGGGGTAATAGCGTATGACATTAGCAAGTCTCACATTACCAATTTTCCTTCCATGACTGCTCTTTTAAACTGATTCCAGGATGGAAACCAACGGCTGCATTTGCCAGCTTCGCACGTTTGTGGCCCCCGCACGGCAGTGAGAAATGACCGAAGAATTTTGGCTTCACAGCCCAAAATCCTGCAACTTGACATCATTTACTGGAACTGCACACTCACAGACAGTTGCTGATTCAGATGTCAAAGGATGTCAGAAGCCAAAGAGAGGCTAAAGACCGGTGCAGCTCTCTCTGCACAAAGTGCTGAGTCACTGCCACAGTATTCCACGATACAGATTCAGTTCATTATGGGTGGGGAAGTGACCATGCTGATTTAAGGATTTCTCACACTGTTGTCAGTGTAATTCAGGCTCTTAAAACCAGTGTATTCTTCAACACGTCACCTGTACTGAAGCAACAAAATAGGTCCTTCATTTTCAAACAATTCATTTTGTGATTTGCCTCGTCTATGGTTAGGGTTGGGTGAAGTTTTCAGTCACAAACTTCTTTCAATGACCCCAAGGCTACCAAGGACCCAGACCATAAAGCAGCCTGAGAGCTTTATGCTCCACTTTAGAGAACACATGTGTCCACTGTAATAAGTGTGTGCTTATTGAGTCTTGCATAGATTACCTTAGAATCATAATCAAAGTCACTTCCTTCTCTCAGTTCGTAGATTTTCTTATGTTTTACAAGAACTTCATCTCCACTTTCCTGCTTTAAAGACAAATAAAGCCTGTGTGCCTCAAAATAAGTCTTTAGGTTCCAGTCATAATATTGTCAGACTGAGTTCGGACTGAGTTCTCAGGAAATGAGGAAAACACTCAGGAAAACTCTGCTGTATTTTCTTGTCCTTGTGCTGCTACCCAAGGCGTTTTCTTTAGAACACACACAAGGAAACTTTGAAGAGCTCCCTTACATGAAAGCCAGGATGGTATTGTGATTTTTGAAGGGCTTATTCAGATTTGCTTTTTCTTCAAGCATCACTTGCAGTGATAGTTTTTTGGTTCCCTTTGCTTGAGAGGCGGAAAAAAGTTGTGAGGCCATCGAAGAAGTAGATGAGAGAATTCATCTCGCCGCATGCTCACTTCAAATTTCCCCTTTGCTCCTTTATGCTGTGATGACTTTTCCAGTCATAGAGGAAAAATGAGTGCACTCTGGAAATCCGAGGACTCCACGTGGTTACCGCAAGTGGTCGAACCTTTCAGCCAGAGCCGGTGCTCTCATCACACTGCTATGTGCATTTGCATAAACAGAACTTGTATGAGGAACCATCTGAATCAGTGTGAGCAGTAGATTCTGACTGACTGTGGCATCCCAGGGCTGAGGAGTGTGAGCAGACTGCACAGTGTCTACCTCTGGAGGTAAAGAGTAGCACTGTGTATTGGCAATAATCTGGCGATACGTTATGTATCATGATACAGGGGTTACAGCTCAATATGTCGCATGTTCTGCAGAAAGTCAGAGTAAAAATAGTTTTACTGTACTTTTTGAAAGCAATCAGAACAGATCTGTAGAAATCTAGGAGACGAATATATTGTTTTACACTTGTTGCCCCAAAACACCATGAATGAAGACAAAAAATATATATCATTTCCTCTAAATACCTGTTTTTATGAAATTTGTTCATATGGAACAAATTTTTGACATTTGTTCCATATGATCGATGTGTCGTTGCCTTCCATTCTAATCCATTGCCGGTGGGAAATCAAAAATGTTTTCCTTTATCTTGCTGATGGAGGGTGGATCTTGGTCACCACCTGTCTGCCAAAACGTACGCTAATCATACAACCTTGGCAGAGCATCTTTGGAGAGAATATTCCCAGCAGTCCATCTGCATCTGAATTATGTGCCCCTCGTCTTACTTAATGAATATGCACAAATCGAGTGGGTTGCAAATGAGGGGAATGTCTGGAAGAATGCCACCACAGTAATAGCTGCAACAAACCTTCTGCCCTCTTCTGCTTTCTTATCACCCGCTCAGGCTCCTAATTCACCGACTTATTTATTTACCCTGACAAGACTACCGGTCTCGTCCTTAGGTTGTGTGTACATACATTTACAAAACCAATCTATGAATGAATTGAGGCCAGTAAATAACCAGACACCTACATGCCACACACTGAAGAGTTATGGAAGTTCTCAACGGATATGTTGGCTGTCTTCAACTTAGAACTTATTCAATTGTTGTACCTCGTAATTGAGCATATCTACCAAAAATGGTTAAGGGATGTCAGCAGGTGTGGGTATGTGCCGCGCTAACTCATGTAAGCATTTTGTGCCCACTTTGGTGTCGGACCACCTTTAACTCTTCCCTATGATGTCATCAACTGTCATCAGCTTTGCCGGCATTCATTTAATTTAAGGAGCAAGTATCTCATTTTAAAAAGCTACTGCCAGTTTGCAGTTTACAAATTGCACAAAAACACTGAATGTTTAGTTTTTTGAAAGATGTCTTTATTTCTAACGCTGATTCATGGACTGTAGCAGAGGTAGCACACCTCCATGCACACCTCTTATTATTTGTCCATTATTTGCTGCTGTGTGTTGCAACAGTGTTTATCAAAAACAACTTGGTAAAAAAAAAAAAAAAAAAGGTTAGAATTTGTATATTGGTGTGCAGTTAGCTCTGTGAATTCAAAAGATGACTGACTGCAGGTGAGCTTCCTTTTTGTTACAGAAAACAAAACGTGTCCATTTTTTTAAAGCCTGATTGATTGGACAGTGAGATGCTTTACATAGCTTTGATTGAGAGAACCAAATATATCAGGAAATCTGTGAAATGCACAATGAGAAATGATATGAAACTACATTTAAATAAGCTCTCGGGTGGAAAATAGTCAACCTTTCATTGAAATAAGATTGAACATTCCTTGTGATTTTTTTGTCATGTAGCCCTCCCAGAAAGGAACAGCTTACATTTGCAATGCAAACTGAGATCTGTGTTGTGCATCATTTATCTGCTCCTTGTGTTGCCGGCTGATAATTCTGTGTTTTCAATCCCAGCATATTGCCTTGACAACATCATACCCGAGATACATATTCATTGACTGAATACGTTACCCCCGGCCTCACTTTGTCCTTGATGGCAGCACCTTTCCTTAAACTGTAATTCATTTGTTGTTCACTTGTCGCTTTTGTTCGTCATCAACCATGCGTTTTACCTCTAGCGATAGCTCATCCGTTTAGCATTGCTTTAATAAGAAAGACGTTATAGCTGAGAAAAGTAATCCATCAGCGTAGCACAGGATGAAATGGCTTTCAGACAAATAGGGGCTATTTTGCTGATAAATATGGACGATATTATAGAGAAGATTAAACAGTGCGCTCAGCAAAACAAGGGAAGGAGCAAAGGGATACACAGTTGTGGGCAAGTAACAACTGGAACACTACAGAGACAAACAAACAACTAGGACATGCATTCACTACCAACGATGTACTTTTATTGCAGTGTTTGTTTTGGAAGGTGGTAATTGGAACAACCGTACTTATGCCACTGGTTGACAGCAGACTAGAATGGAAATGTGCAACTTTCACATTATCGGTTCATTACACCCGAATGGTTTGTTAGGTGGAATGAACAACATAGGCCCACAGACGATTTTTCCGAGCAATTGAGTTGGGGGACTTCCGTGCTCGAGGATAGGCTATGTGTCGTATTCAAATCAAAGGGTGTTGCCTCTTTGGAGCATGAATACGCTCAGCATATTTTATGGCATGCCAATAAGATGCCTTAGATTTAAACAGGCATATGGGCCTGATAATTGTGACTCTATAAGGGTCAGAGTGGCAGCAAAAACATTCGGGATCATCCTCTGGGGATCATGAACCAACCCTTATGGTGTTGTAGTAAAACGCTAAACATGAATCAAGTCGGTTCTAAATTTAAAAAAAGAAAATTATTTTTTCAAATACCAATACCATTTTAATTGTCAGCATTCAGAGGCAAAGGGGACTTGCTATTGACATTCATTACAAGTAGGACATCTCACAGAGGGACAGAGTAGTCACCTGTTATGTCCAATCCCCACATTTGGATTTCTCTCTCCAGAACTGCTGATTTCCCTCTCAAACTGCTATTAACTCTGAGTAAAACAGTGCCTCTCTGTGATTGGGGCATTTTAATGAATGGAGCCCTTCAACACAACGCGTATTAAAGATTTCCCCCAGGGTTTAGGTTTCCAGGCTGTGATAATCATTTAATATGCATGCCTTAGGCCAAGCCGGGAGCATGGTGATCACAGATTATCATACTGTCTACTAATGAGTTTATTTTCACAAAATGCTCATCTTGTTCACTGCCCTCGTGTCTTTGGCTCATACTTGAATATGATCTCATGGTGATACACAAAATGGTATAATTTGCCAAACTATTCATCAGTGTAACAAGAGTGAGACGGCCCAAGATGACCCTGGTGGGAAGCGATCAGCTTGGCTGTTGTTTGACAGCCTCCAAGGGTGAATAACACAACTTCGTCAAGACAGGAAGCAACTTCTGTTACTTCCCAGTCTGTCATGAACGTGGTCGTCTCATTTTTATGGAGGGAAAGCCCAGCAGGGGTGAATTGCAGAACCGCACTGTAGATTCACCCGGACGATGCTTGCGTCTGCCTCAGGAATGTAGAGTTGAGACCCACAACACATCCACCCTCCACAGCCAGGCTGATGTCTCGAGAGGGCCCAGTTGTCATTGGTAATCTGTCATATCCATAGCTCAACACGAACAAGGCAGATCTGTTGTCTTCCATGTTGATCATAATCGGAGATGTCACACTCGTCCTCGAATCAATAGAAAAAAAAGGCGTCTCTGAGTCATAAATATTATTAATTAAATCAGCATTCCCCTTTCATTGGGATGTTGTTCTGACAAGATCGACCAGCCTCTAATCTAGTCATCTGTAATTAACACACAGTCACAGAGATGTGAAATGTGGGTTAGCGATAGAGATCATCCTGTCCTGACTGGTCGTATAAGTGTGCTCTCTATTCAGTTTACCAGAGAGGCGACTGTTTATTCTGAACAACAGTGGCAGCTCCTGAAGAGGTAGGCGTAGATGCTGCAATGACATCAGTTCTATCCTAACTGGAGAGTATTTATTCATTAAAAGAAGTGCACAGAACACTTTTCTCTATGGAAACAACATTTTAGCTCTTCTCCACAGAGTTTGATGGACAGATGGTTCATCCATTCCCCTGCCGAGTTATTTTATTTTATTTTATTTTTTTTTTTGCCTGCCCCTCTGCACACAGTTTCCGATGACTGCTTCTCAGATTGTTCTGTGTAACAAACCATCTGGCGGGTCAGGTTACTATTCAGCAACTCTAGCCTCAGACTGATTCATCTTGGAAATGAGGAAAGAGAAATATGCATGAATTCCACTTGGAATGGAAATTGACCAGAAATCCAGAGGACCAATTAGAGTTGCATCATGTCAAACTGCTGACCCATTGCCGACTGTGGTCATGGTGTATTGGAGGCTATGTTCGGTCATTTAGTGTCACGTTGAGACAGACAAAGCCAATGTGTGGATTTTGGTTGCAAAATCCACACGATCGTTTCCTCAACATCCTAAATTTGGTTAATATTTTCACATTTCCCTTTTTTCCTCCTCCAAATAAGCTTACCTGAGGGTTTGTTTACAACCTGTATTGTCCTCTGATTGCAGATGTGTCATGCCCTGTCAGACGTGTGCACCTGACAAGTAATCAGTTCATCCGTATTGATGTTTGACCAAAAAAAAAAACAAGTAACCTAAAAATTTAGCTCGAAAAGCATCAATTCAAAATAGTGTTACCAGTATTAAATGGCTCATTCCCATATGCAGTTCATGAGAATGACTCAGACATTCAGCAGGAGACATATTTGAGAACTTGCTGCTCTCTTTATCCACTTGAAAAGCTCATTTCTGCCTGTATAATTAGCTGGGCTGCTACGGCGCTTTAAGATCCCTGGATGGTTTTGTGACCCGTCGCATAAACTCCAGTGTCCAAGGCAAGAGTGAGAGAAGGAGGAAACTTGATGGCAGTGAAATACTCTTTATCAGTGTATTGGTGCAGTGGGTAGTGCTCTGCTGCTCCGACTGGACCGCTGCCACTGCCGTTGGGACTCCGACAGGGAAGGCCCGCTTGCTTAGGCTCGGTATCTGCTTCGTCTGGGAGCAAACAGGGCTTCAGCAATGAAATTAGGTACACATCAAAAACATTCAAGCCTTCGTCTCCTGTGCCGTCATGCCATTCCACAGAAATGCGTAGGAGGGCGAGAACATATGGCATATGAACATATACACCAACTCGTAAATCTCTCACTAATTACCCCGCCAGGCTACTCTAAGATTAGGCCCTTTCCACAGTCAGTCAGCGTTTACTGCTGACATCATTTTTCTGCCTGAGAGATGAGTTTCTTTTTCCACCAGCAGATGCAGATCCAACGCTTACTGTTCTTTATTACTGGTAACCCATCAGCTGTGGAGGCCACTGCATTGGTCACACTGATCAACACTACAGGTGTTCTGTATTTGTGAATTATATCCTGTCTTCGGTTAGGGTACTGATTGTGTCTGTGTTACTAAACACTGTTTTTTATTAACCTGAGTCAGAGCTGTAGCATATCATGGGTTTAGCATCATTTGTACTCGTACTTGTTAAAATATAGAAGACTCAAGCTTCCCTTAGATAGCTGTGGGAATAAGGGAGCTGAGCAATTCCCTCTCTGAGCACCTTTAGCAGAAGTAAAGCACTATTAGGCAGGATGCCCCACATCGTATTTCACATTTAGAGAAATATTCTCTTTATTAGAATGCCAATAGATCCCACTTTAACAAGCCTCGGAGGACTTTTAACGTACTAAATCAAAATGACTGGATGTTACGGAGGACTGGTTCACTGCCCAAGATGTGGGTAGTGCCATATTTAAGATACAGTCTGGAATAAGCTTACTTCCACTCGAGATTTCACTATTTATTCCTTTGAGTGATTAAAAAACTCATTACACATTGAAATATAAAAAAACATAAATACAGAAAGCCAAACTTTTGAGAGTTTCAGCAGGAAAAGCATTACAAGGAATGTTTGTTATGTCCAATGTTGTGAGAATTATAAAGCATATACACTCACCTCTATCATGCGCATTATGAATTGTCGTTTGGATAACTTACACCGCTCAGATTGAGCTTTCTCTCATACGATTTGCATACACATTCTACTTGCTCGGTTGGAATTTAAAGACGTTTACTTCAGTCATCGCTCTCCAAGCTAACGCACCGTGTTGCTGTTGTGAAGCTCAACACCGTACACATCATGCAACACAACAATATCAGGTTAGAAGCTTAACTTTGCGGCAACTTTCTAATCATAAATTACTAATCATCCTATTACGTGAGTTGCTGGCGGCTAAAGTTATATTTTGCATTTTATATTTTGCAATAGCAGCAAGAACCACAACTAAATCTGAGGTGTATAAAGGCGAGATTAAAACGTAATGTTCTCTCGGTTTAGTGCCATAATAATACAGAAAAGCATTTCCAGTTGTTATATTTAGCATCCACTATTATGAGTGACTTACGGTAAGTACTATGACTATTTTAATGATAATGTTTATGGTGTGATGATAGTGTTGATGACTGTCAGGTAGTCGGCATAAATGCATATCGCAAAAAATGCAGGGAAATGCATTTATATATTTGCTGGCAGAAGACTCCTGGAGACCACTATAAATAGATCTATGCGTCAGAGTCACGGTGATGTTTGTGCTGTTTTTGAAATGATGAGCCCGGAACATATACCGGAGCCCCACTGACAGGAGATGGCTCCTGCCATTCATCATCTAGCCAAAGACAGACTGTTCCTGTTCGACATCACATCATGTATCATAAACATGCGCAGCAACTCAACGTAATGACTATCAATAACTCGGCATCTATGACCAGTTCATCAAAAGCACTGTTTGCTTCATTTGTATGAACGGGAGTCCATTATTTTCTGCTTGTCAAACAAACAACCTCAATTAGTCTATTTGATCGGAGCCGCGTCACCGAGTGCGATATCTCCTGACAGCGTCGACGATGAAACGGAAGATCGGTCACTGCTGTGTGCCTTTGGTTACCTAAGAGGAGCAGCCACATCAGGCCGGTGAAAATCACATTACAATGACAATTCACAATTCAGTAGAGTTTGTTTGCTGTACAAGAGGCGGTCAAAAGAAATCCTCCAGCAGCGTCTCGCAGTCACACAAATGAGATTTTCAATCTGAGAGATGTGATCGTGGAGCTTGAAGCCACTTGTCACCTCCCTATTTGCACTCTGTGGCTGTTTGTCTCAGAAGGCGCTATCTGTAAAATTGCAAAGGAAGTGGTCATGCAGCAGAAAGAGACGGCGATGATGACAGCTGCTTCTGATGAGATTTCAACCAGATAACAAAAGAAAAGCAGTGTGCCGATAATGGAACGGCAGCTTTCAGCACGGACTGTGGTAGAGATGTTCTACATGTCCTGAAGGCTTGTTGTTGCTAAGCACCTCGGAGCAAAGGTTGGCGTCTCTTTTTTTTCTCTATCTCCGTCTGTTCAGCCTTGGTGACTATTGTTGCTCATGCTCAAGTTCAGCCCAAACAAACCACAGTTGCTGCTGCCAGATACATTAATCCCTTCCAGTGCACCAAAGCAGTTCTCACCAGGAGGATCTCCCCGATTTCACAAAGCTTTGAAATCGGTGTCGGCCCGTCATAACCACCACGACGCACGGCCAATACTGAAATGGTGCATTTGTTGGGGTCTATTTTCAGCGGCGGATTTGGTGCTCTAGTGAGTACGGCAGCAGGACGTGGACACCAACAGTTGTTGTTAGTCGGATAACTGAGTTGTTGCTTTTGGTCATTTCATGGGATATGTTAAAAAATGAATTGATATAATCACCAGATGTATAAAGTCGCCTACTCGTTACCTATGAAGAAAGATGGTCTTCATTATTTTAGTTACCCAACATAACTGCAATGTAAAACCACACGTTGAAGAATGTCTCCCCTGTTGCATTATCTTGTTCCATAGCAACTTCACAAAAAAATCTTCCAACTCACAATTGGGGTTTTGAAAAATAGCTGTAAACTATGTTGAGTTTCGAAGCAGGCTGGGCACGTGTTACTACTATGGTGCGGCAGGGAAATTGGGAAAAACACAAACCTTTAGTTATCAAAAAACAAAAACACCATTTGCTCATTAAACCACCATGACTCCGGGCTTAAATAGACTCGATTTTGACTCTGGTCTTTCAACACACGCCTAAAAAGTCGTTCAAAAGTAATTTGTCATTTGTGCATCTTTTATAATGGCCTGAGCGCTTTGTGAGAGAAAGGCTGACCAGAATGAAGAAAGAAAGAAAAAGACTGCGTTAGAGCTTTTCTGATAATGGACAATAACTCAGTCATGGCAGCTCTCACACTGTACACTCTCTCTTTACCAAGTGCCGCTCCTCCCTCTCTCCTCTCTCATCATCCCTCATCCGTGTTTGTGTTGGAGGTGGAGCACTGCTGGCTGTGAAGCATCTGTCTCGTCTTAGGTTTGGGCTTTTCTTCGTCGCTATCTCTTTCTCTCCTCCCATTGATCCCGTTTCTTGTCACGTATCCAGCACTGCTTATCCGTCACTGGCACAAACAGCCCTCCACTTCATATCCTTCCTTCCCTCCATCCCTCAGCATATTCTACCTGCCTCCTGCCTATCGAGGCACAAGTGATCCTAAGCTCTTCCTGCCAATGTAGCGGGGATGAGGAAAGACATGAACTGAGCCCCGACAACATGTGGCGGGATTAGCAACCTGCAGAACATGAAATGTCAGAACAAAACCGTTCATTAGTGTGTCGATACGCCACCGCTAAAATGAAACGCTGGAAGATGCCATTCACTTTGCATGGCACTTACACTGTCGGTTGCATGTTTTAACCTATTAGCTGCACATTGCCCGGAGGTTTACATAACTGCCAAACATTTTTCAAAGCATGTGATCCATTTTTTAGATTGATTTCCTGCCATCCATTTTTTTTCAGTGTGCTATAAAATTCGTCATGTAGAGAAATTAAATGTGCTGCAAATGGGTAATCTATCACCGGGAACATTGAGTTGCAATTGTCTTTCATCAAGGCAGAGCTCAATACTGAGGGTTGGCTACCAACTACTGGCCTTTCGTTACCATCAGCGGCAACCACGTTTTAACATATAAAAGGATCGGGTCAGCAAACAGTAAGACGTAACCTGCAGAATGATGGCAAAAAAAAATGACAAGAGTTACGCCCCTAAGATAATGCAGCTGCAAGCTGGAAATGTATGGAATCTGCTCTTGCTGGTGTGTTCAAGGGCACTCTTAGACATGTTGAAATCTGAGATTTAATAATTATTCAATAATTTGCATTATCTTTTTTGATAACGACCATGTTGGCTTATTGTTTGACCTCTGGACTTAACGTTCAGATGAGATAAATGCACTGCTATGCCGTGCCTTCGGGCAGCAGACCTTCAATTCTTAGATGTCCTTAAATGCAGAACCAAGGAGAGGTCTGAAAGTTGTCTCTACCACGCTGCGGGGAGAAAAGAAAATGGAAAAAAAAGGGGGCGAAGGTGTCTTATCAACCTTATTTTAAACCATTGTAACCTAAATGTTGTATTATCCTGAATGCTGCTTTGAAGGTAGGAACGTTTGCAATAATGTGAACAATGTGTGATTTGTAGTTAATGGGCTATAACAAGTAAAAACCTTTGCTTTGTTCCTCAGGAGCGATAACAAACGGCGTTTATCAGGTCCGAAAAAAAGTCAAGTCCACAATATATGTGCTTCTGTGGAATATTTTTCCTCGGCTGCATTACTGGGAATCACGTTCTCAGGCGTTTAGGAGCAGTGGACATATTTCACAGGTTGTTGAGACACTGCTGCTGTTTTAAACCTCTCTCTGCAATCAGTTGTGTTGCTGAGGCTTATTGTTTTCATGCAGTCATCGGGCCTTTATCTTTGCAATAATGTTACACTTAGCAGGTTTATATGCCTTTATATTGCTCTGTCACTAGCTAGTTTTGAAAATAGAACTATATCACCGTCATTATACTTTCAGAAGCCAGAGATTATCTTTTCATCAGCTACGCTGCTCACTTGTGCTTTTACCCATCCACACCGCATGTTACATTATAATAACTTAAGTAAACTATGTTTCCATTTCTCTCTCTAGTCCTGCGGATTATCAGCCTTAATCGCAGTTATTTAATTGGATATCATCTGAATTGACGTATCTCTCAACATTTGAGGATATGCATTATAGAAGATTTGTGTGCGATCGGTCAACATATCACTTCCTAATTACCCCCGACAGCCAATTGAGCCTCTCCCAATGCCCCAGAACCTGTCAACGCTTTGTTCCTCTGGTATCTCAATCCTGTGCGAGACTACCTCCATCTTCGCCAGTCGGCATCAAGCGTCAGCTGACGGAAAATGCTGCTTTGGTCTTGTCGCTGTCAACTGTCCCAGATACCCCTGTGGGCAGCAGCATTGTGGCAGGTGTATCTTTATGTGAATCATAGGCATGCTTATGCCTCTGTGACTGAGTTGGCTGACTCACATCATTTATTACACTGTGCTTGCCGTTAAGGTCTGTCCTCCAGACCTTGCTTGAAGGCATGGTTTGTGTCAGGGAAGCTCCATGACAGAAGATAAGTTTGCCGCTCTATAGAAATGTACAGCTGTAGCTGTGTTATCATTCTGGTATTACCTCTGCCCTCCTTTTTACATCATCACTCAACTGGCAGCAGTTGACAGGCAACTGCAAGTAGAGCTACCAGTGGAACATCAGAGGGATATTTCTTTTGGAAGGTTACACTGGTAGTATGAACACGAAGAAAACCAAATAATTGGACTGTCAGCTTCACAAAGGCCAACTGATCTATTTGCATTGAAGTGACAAAGAAAATATTTAAAAATACATTTCTTTCATTCTTCAAACAGGGCTGCACAATAATTGAATGTTAATAGTGATCCCAATTTCGGCTTCTCACAATTAAATCAACATGATTGCCTATGATATTGACATTTAAGATGCATAATTCACTGATATAAACCCTGCTGGATATCCAATAAAGCGCTTCCTAAACTCACAGCCAACGATGGAGATGATTTGGCTTTACTGATGGCGAGCTGCCTACAGTGTGCTAGGGTAGCCTGTGAAATATTACTATGATATAAAATGATTTGTAATGATTCAGGCAAAACAAAAATGCACTTAATTCATACTTAATAACCTGTAAATAACATTTCCAATTGTCCCTTTGAAAAGTACGCTCACAATTAATGAGCAATCCATTTGAAAGAGATGATGAAGAGCCTGCGATGTCTCGCTGATCTCTCGTTTACAGACCGCTGTTTCCTCAAACTTGCCAACAAATCGTTTATCTTCTCTCTTCTCAGTTGTCCTTGCGAGTTCTTAAATGTTTCACCGTGGTGAGTCTGATAGTGGCATTGAATATTATATTATATAGTATATAGATATATATATATATATATTATATAGTATATATATGATATAGAGCACTAAAAAGTGCTATGAACACACATAGCACACTGGCTTCTCATTATCCTCTGAATAAATAGGAACTGGCCCATTTTTCTTGGTAAACCCAAAACTCTTGAGTCCACTTCTCTCCTTTTTGGATCAACTACGGTCCGTTACACCACCATCCAGCACAGGGCCTACTACTCTTAATAGTTTAACCCCCAGTGGGTGTATAAGAATGGCATTTAATTGAAAAAAACTGGAATTGATGTCTTTTCTGCAATTTTTCACACAGTGGGCCGGATTGGAGCCTTTGGTGGGCCAGTTGTTGCCCTCGGGACATATGTTGTACACCCCTGGATTAGGCAGTCGCGGCTTAAGAATGATCCACCTGTAATGCTCAAACACCTTTTCACTGAGACGAGATGTGCTACTGTTCCCCAGTCTATAATCAATCCTTCACAAAGTTGAGAAAATGAAAATACTGTAAAAAAAGAGAGTTTGAGTGTTGAAGTGCAGACAGACTGAATCACCTGTGCTGGACACCCTGTTGTCTGAGATCTGTTTGGAGGAATTTGCCAATGCTGCAGTTGTGTCAGACACGACAGCTTTCCTCCCGGGGAGGTTAAGCATCATTCATATTCATGAGAGCGATGTCAGAGAGCTGCTGGGAAGCCGAGCGCTCTGTGAAACAACTGCAGGGCTTTTTTAGCTCCAGTCCCTTCCTGCTCAACATTTTCTGACGGAATGTCATGTCTCTCTTTCCCCACTCAAATGCAGCCAACGCAAAAACCACCTCGTTCAAATTCATGAAAATAATCCACGGCATTTAAAAACAAAAAAAAAGGGCCAAATCAATAGCTGCCTCGATCTTCACTTTATTTTTCTGCATCTGATGTTTCCGAGAGGGAGGGGCTTTGTGCAGACATGTTTACTAAATCTCTTGCTTTGGATTCAAATCAAGAAAAGTTTGTGTGTATTTATTGCGCTTTACTATATTGCTCCAAGATTTAACAACAGAGTTCTCGGATTGTGGAACAAACCGTGTTTTCCAGCGGTTTGATTTGCACTTGGCCACACACCGCCTTCTTCCTGATGGCAGACATTGGTATTCATAGAAGAGGAGAGATGTTGAGAAACTGCAATGATTTCTGTTGCTTGTTTCATGGCTGCATACTGTTCGTCTCATTCTTCCTTTCTACCTTCGTAGCTGTTTAATACACGCTGGCAAGCCTCTGCTATTCAGTTGCACAGGCTGCCATGCTATAATTCTGTATCTAATAATGCTACCTAGGATTGATCTGGCTGCTCCTTCCATACAGCCTCAATCACAACAGAAAGTAAAAAAGTCTCTGCTGCATATTATCGATGTGTGTGTGTTTTCCAGCAAAGCAGGTTGTCCTAGTGGACACCTCAGTGTTTGTACAACAACACCTGTTTGTTTTTCGATGACCACTGGCTTATTAAGCTTTTTTTTTATACTCTCCTGCAGTCATTTCTGTGCAATGTGAATATGTGATACCACACAACCTTGTTGGGCTCCTGCATTGCTGTGTTTGGTCCTATTAGTTAACAAAAAGGATAAACCATCTAATCAGGGTGGTGTTAACACTCATATCCTTCTGTGAGGCTTTTTTAAAAAATAACTCTGAGCCAGTGTTAATGGCACTCTCTTTAGCTACATTTTCATGTTGGCTCATGTGTCTGTTTGGTCTATCGACTATCGCAGACAATGGGTTTTCATGCCTTTGGGAAGGCGTCAATTAAGTTGAAACATAATCACAACCGTTTTAGTACCCTCCCCAACTCCCGTTGAAGCATTCTCGCCTTCGCTATAGGACATTTATACGTCCGAACACAAGGCTGTGTGGCAGCAGTCGGTGCAGGACACCATCCAGGCCTCTGTGGGGGGCAGGACACTTGACAAATGAGTTATAATGAGGTTTCCACAACAGAGATTTGTAAACAGATTATGCAAATGCTAATCAAGGTTATTTGGCATGAAATGCCAGACAGAGAATTAGGTTTTGGCTCACAGGCCAGTAACAGTAATTTGCTGAGATTAGTTCAGTTTTGTCAATATTCCACTTTGCTGCAGGTTCATAATGCCACAATATCACCGGGTGAGTTTCTACAATCGAGACTTAAAGTCAAAAGCACTGTTAACAGCTCCTATGAAGTGCAATGTTCACTCCACCCCACATGATGAACGTGTCTGATGGAACAAACGACATACTGTTGATTGTGCTCGTCTTGATCATGCATGGTACCAAAGACCATTAGCTCGAGCAGAATATCTGGAGGTGACGGCGACAGTAACGAGGCTCAGAGGGTGAGCATATTGGAAAATGACAAGGCAACACTAAAGTGAGAGATTTCCTTAATCCTAAAGTGATAACTCATCCTATAAACCAGAATGGCGGAAATTCAAGGGCAATTGAATGTGCTTCTGCAATTACAAAAATAAAATAAAATGACAAATTACAGGGTGACATCTTGCTGTATTAACAGGCCAATCAGCCAGACTGTAGTAGAAATGTGGATTTAAATAATTCAGGGAGAAATTACTTTTCAGAAGGGAAATGTGAATAATTCAGGGTATTATAACTTAAAAGAACTACCGGCTGCATTCAGAATGAAGCGGAATTGTGATTAATTCAACGTCTGGATTAATAGTGCCCCAGTCAGAGCGTCGGTTTACGGTACATCGGCGGTTCTAGCTGTCCGCGAACCCTTTAAACACTTAAAGAATGGGGGGAATAAAAGGATTATTTTCAGCTGTCGTCCTTTCCTGCATTTTCGGGCGCGGTGCCAGTTCACTTGCTGTGCTTGTGTGCGAGCACAAGAAGAAAACAATCTGGGGAGCTCCAAATCTTGGAGCTTGACTTCTGTGGGTGACAGCACAACGCAGCGAGTGCAGTCTGCTGGTAAGCAGTCGAGATAATTGAAGGAGACGTATCTAGTGTTGCTGCCCATAATCACTTGGAAATGCGCATGGGGATAGTCATCTCGCGAGATACCTGCTATTCTGGAAGCGGTATATCATGAGGGGTAAATATGAAGAAGCACTGAAGCAGTTATGTAATGACAATGTACACAGGATGGGGAAATAAATCTAGAGGCTGGCCAGAAGGTCAAAGATTACAATCAGTGTACCGACTGGAGAATTTCAATGAGTGGACCTTTGTCTACTCCCTCCTGACTGGCTGAAGTGCCCTTGAGCAAGGCCTTCACCACTTAACTGTGCAGCTGGAGTGGCAAAGACTGTACTGTACCCTGTGGGTAGTTAAAGACACTTGATGTAGATTATTTTTGTGCGATTATCACATTTTAAAAGATACTTTTGTGTGCTTATGGTTAACAGCATGATGCTCCTCGGTTGTAGTACTAGTCGGCTTTGTTTCCTTTTTTTTCTACATCAGTGCGAGACTTTTGCATTTAAACTGGGCAGGTGCTTCTAAAACTCTCCTGTTTGTTTCTGCTTACTGTGCAGAGATTGGATCAGCATGCAAATGTTCACAAACAGAGGAAGTGAATGTGTTTTACTTACTTAGAAGAGGAGAGCAAGTATTGCATATCACATATTCTGACACAATGACTGACTCTCTTGTGATGATTATTGGAAAAATGACTGAAAAACCTAATAAAAATTCCAATTCATTTTTTTTTCAGGGATTTCTTGTTTTCACATAATCTGTTCAATTCCATGGCCCTGCTCATGGCTGGGAAAACGCACCAGCCTTGGGTCCATGGTTCTTTGTCAAACTGAATACGTTTAAATATTCAACTCAAAATTCTAATTTAGAACGAAGGTTGCGGTTCCATTTAGATATTACCAGCTATCGCTGCATGCCACTATGGGCTACAGTGTCTCTTGTGCCTTTGTCTCACCGCTTAAATGAACGGCAGACTACACAGATTTCCCCCCAAATTGTCTCAAAAATACAAATATGCTGTCTGAATTAAAAGAATGCTGTAATCACTGGGCTCCAACACTAAATGTGTTTGGCAGATAAACACGTAGTTTCCTTAATGACCGGTTGTTACCATTCTGTCCCCCCCCCCTGCTTTATCTTGCACTGTGTCCACGAGGAGTTGATTTCGATGTAACAGTTGCTCACAGTTCACTCGGCACATTAGCAAAGCAAACTCACACTTTGTCAGAATGTGGCATGATAGCATGAGGCTGATAGCTTTGGGCTCCCGCGCTGATCAGAGATAAACACGGGGGCTGCTGCTGGGCATAATGACAAACCAAGATAGCTTTTCAGATATTGGCTGTTATTTCCGTTCAAGTAATATCTGAAAATAAAAAAAAGATTAAAGATTATTTTTTTTAAATAATTTTTATAATTCAGCATGTGTGGCCAAGGCCTATTTATTAATATTCCACGGTGGGAGTGAGTGCAAGGGTTGCATTTTGTGTACAAAAAAAATGTAATTGTCAGATATTGTTTACGCTCTTGAAAAATCAATTGCCCTCCTCCATCCGCTGGCAGACTGCGAGTTTGTCACGTCCAGAGCTCAACCAGTGATAAAGCACTTCCCCACTTTTCCAAATCGTTCGCCTGCTCGTTTCCAAGGTCACTGCACTAACGGCCATCTGTGACTGTGTGTGTGTGTGTGTGTGTGTGTGTGTGTGTGTGTGTGTGTGTGTGTGTGTGTGTGTGTGTGTGTGTGTGTGTGTGTGTGTGTGTGTGTGCGCGTGTGTGTGCGCCTGTAAGCACAACAGAGACATTTTGATCTGTGTGCACACACACATCTGCTGTTGCGTATGGAGGCCAGTCTGGTACGTATAGTGATTCACACAGAATGTTTAGGAGCATTGCACGTGAATCATATGTGTTTGTGTGTGTAGGAGCAAGAATGGAAATAAATATGGTAAAAAGTCAAATAATGTGGTACTATATGATGAAACAAGACCATAATATTATGCCAGATACAGACGTTTTCCTTTTTTCATGTTAACATATTAATTCATTCAAAAACTTGTTTTCAAAGGGACATAAACTGTGTAATTTAAAGTACAAAGACAAGTTAAGTTGCATGCGAGCGATTGTCTGATGGTTAATATGGTTGGCCATGAGCAAATGTTTTTTTTTATTCTTTCATGGAAATGAATTGGGTGAAAGTGAGTGACTCTTCTAGTTTTATTCAAATATAATATTGCACCAGTTTCCTTTTAAATGCGTATTTATTTGTCACAGAATCCCCTAATAGAGAGGCTTTTCTTTTCCTCCCTCCCTTTCACGTGTCAGTTTCTGCTAACTGCCAACTGTGCTCTGACTGGTTTCTCTTCTCCATGTTCTCACTGTGTGTTTGAGAGTTGACAGATTCAGTGTGACATTTTGCTTTGCAACAGATTCCCAAAGGCCAGAACTGTACTCAGCTTTATTTGTGTCACTGCCACTAAACATGCAATAGCAAAAGGGCACAGACGTATGAACTCCATCGCTGTTTGTAACCTGAAGATCTCCCTTCATATCATGTTTGGCCAGTTCTCACTTCTAACTAAAATGGAACTGTTCATTCGAACACTTTTACACTTGGCAGGTGTATTGCTCAGAACCCGAGGAAGCGCATTGTCGAATGTGAGATTGTTTCGATGGGCAGTTCTCTAAATCGATTCAAGCAGCAATACCAGAGGCCAAGCAATGTGCCTCGTCCTCAGTAAGAGATCATTCTGGCACATCCGGTCATGCATTTGTTCAATGCTCTTACAAAGATTTGGCTTAACAGCAGCATGTGTGGATTAAATATAAGGGGGGCAGGTATTGGTCCTTGTGGTACTCCACAGACCATGCTGGCCTGCTTGGAAGTCAAACTGCTTAATCAGACAAAGAAATGAATGTCTTGCAAGTAGAACTTCAACAGTACAGAGAGTCCAAACATTTTACTGTCCAAAAATAGTGTCAACTATGTCAAAAGCAGCAACGACATCTATCAATAGTACGGAAATCGTGTCAGTTTCTAAAAGATGATCATGTTTGACAAAAACACATATGCAGTAAACTCACTATCTATGACTGCAGGGGGGCGCACCCTATTTTTTTCCCTGATAATGCTTCATTGTGAACATGTGGCAGGAGGAACGCTAGCTAGCGTTCGATGTTAGCAGCCGGTGAGCAGCACAGTCCTGTGGGGCTAACATTACCGGAGGCTGCATTGAGTTTCATTATGATGCGTTTCTATTGTCGTGCCATCCCTAGTTTTACAGTGACGTTGAACACATGGCCATAGCATCGACCTTGAATACTGAAATACTGAATGTAATCTTTCAGAATGCTGCTTAATAAGTATTAACAGCCCTGTATTCACAATAACTCTAGCCCAGAGCACACAAAGGAGCTGCTGACAATGGCTAATTTGCTGCATTAGAGAGCGATTGTCTGTGGCGGTTGTTTCAGCGTTTCCCTTTTCTTCCATGCCTACCGCTCTTTTCCTCATCCACACTATCTTTCCCTCATCCCTTATTCTGCTCCTTGCGTATTATCCAGACATGCAATGCAGACATGGCTGGCTGGGTCAGCAAAGCGTGTGACACCAGAGACAGCTGTTTGTGTCCTGCTTGCTACCTTGAGTTGACAGTGGTTTCTTTTATCACAGTTGTTCTTTTGCCTTTTTTGATCTAGAGAGATGAGCTAGTATTATGATTGATAGAAACAGGAAACAAGATTTTTACAGAGGTTTGCTTGTACTTCCAAACAAAGTCTTACCTCTTGGTTTGTTACCAACCTGCCTGACTGTCTGTTTCTTGCCCTGTCAGACTTTGTTTTCCCAGATCCGAGCAATGGATTCGGTGAATTTCAAATCTGAAAATGATGAAAACTATGAGACCCATGTTACTATACCGGAATATTACCTCAGGAACCTTGTTCAAAAAGTACCTTAGTAGTGGTTGCTTAAAGAAGCAGAGCGTGTCATTCTCTTCCCTACCCATCGCCTCTCAGGCCATCCAGGGATTCAAACCACCAGCCTTCCTCTCTGACCTCCAGGCGTCCCACATGCAGGGCTTCTAGAAGAGACACGACTCCTTTGTCTTGACTCTCCTTTTAGAGGTTTCCCCCCCGCTGATGTGTGTTTGCTCTCATAGTTTGACACACGGTATGCTGTTTCTACACGTACCCCATCTCCCCATCAATATCCGCTGCTCATCCGAAAAAACAGATAGGTGCAATTGCTTAGGCCGTCACATTTCCTCAGACACAGGCGCTACTCCACAATTGTTTCATCAGAGCAAATAAATAGCTGTGTTTTTAAAGTAACAAATAAGGTTGCCTCAGGGTTCGCAATACATTCTCCGACAGAAAAAAAGGTATTCCAAGGTATCAAGTTCCTTAGAGGGACACATGTTTGAGTAACTTTTCTCTTGGTTTTTTCTTTTCCATTAAATCTGGTGGGCTTAGTAAGGCTGTTTATCAGCGGCATAAGCATCCCTCCCAATGTCCCACATCTGCGCTCTTATTTTTCATGTTTGAGGCTTTGGTTGCGTTTGGATAGGCTAAGGCTGTGTATTCATTCGCAATGTTAAAACTGTGACTCTGAATAAACCTTGAAATGTGGATTGTTGCCTCTGTTTGAATTAAATTAAAACCCAGTCAGATGGAAAATACTCTAAAGCCCAATTTTGGAGATCAGGATAGAGCCAGAGTGTGAAACCAGAATGATACAAGGTTGCCTATAGTGCCGAGTGCTTAATCCTCTATTTTTTATTCATTCTTTTTTCTGCAGCAGGATTTCCATCAAAATGTATTTAATAAAATGAGCCATTTACTACGAGACAGTCTTTTTTTTAGCCATAGTTTTTCTTTCTTTGAAATCTTGTAGCAAAGATGAACTCACATTTTAGTGTAATTCCAGTCACTAGTAGTGAAAACCCTTTATTGGATGGCTTAAAAAAAGGAACAAGTTTTTACGTAATTTTCTTTTAACCAACCTCTGGCGACCATGAATATCCATACCAGGTTCTTGTCAATCTGGCCAGTGTTGGGCCACTATTGTTGGACAGACAGACAGACACACAGTCCACATTGCCACGATTTGGACCTCCATCTAATGGCTGTATTAAATACTTTGTCAGGTCTGTCAGTGCCTGTCCGTCAGGTGATGACTGACTCATCCACCCTCTATATCTTCTCATTTCAACCTAATATGAGAATTTCTAATACCCAATGTGATTGACTTGGTGAGGTTCACATTTCCCAGTTATTTGCTATATAGGCCCTCACCATGCCTGTGTTCCATTTTCGTCACCATCTCACTACTGTGGGGGGGGGGGGGGGGGGTTCTTTATTTCATACAATGTTAAATAAAACAACGTTTCAAGCCTCGGAATTTGCTCTGCTGTGGCTTTGTGAAAATGTCCCTATGTGTCCCTGCTATAATCAATACACATTGTGTGTTGCTAGTGCCGTGTCATCCGTAGGCATGTAGATTACTTTGTAAGTGCATCTCAAATCATAGCTATTCATCTCTGAAATAGCGGCCACACAAAGCGATTGAGGTTAGCACTGCATTCAGTATATTCTGTAATAAGCTTACAGTCTCTCTCTTTTTTCCCTCTCTCCCTATCCTTGCTCCCCCATTGCTGCTGCCTGGTCACTTCTACACCATCCGTGTGTTGCATCACCAATCCACGTCTAATTAAAGGTAAGAATATGGTCTTCTACGAGATATGTGGTGCAGCTAAATGGTGTATTTACCAGATATGTGAATATATACCCTTGGTTTTGAATTCCTTTTGAATAAAGTGCTCAGTTAAACTGTTATACCGCATTTAACTGGAGTCACATCAAATGTGATGGCGCAAGATTAACTTTCCTCGAAATGCAAGAAACCAGAGAGACGGGACTCCTGGGCAATAACCCTGGGCAATGTGCCTTTTACTTCACACGAGTAGCTCCTACACTTTGCACGAAACCCCAGGAAAGAGCTGAGAAAGCGCTTGTTTTTGAGGCAGCCTCCCTTATTAAGAAGTGAAACATTTTTTTTATAAATTCTAGGAAGGTTTGAAGTTAATCGCCCTAACCCCCAAGCCCCTCCACAGCCATTAGGAATCAGCCATCAGCCTTGCTGCCTTTGAAAACAATCAAAGCTGTGCCTCCGCCTGCGTTGCTGGATTGCCTTGGCATTTTTCAAGCTCCACAACTGCAGAGATTAATTTATTAGACCCCGATTATCCTTCTGATGCTGCTGTTTGGGTGAAATTGAATGCACGTGTGACTGGTGTCTCTCGTCTGTGGCTCTAGATATTAGCTCTTTTTAGTCAAGATAACGACTCACTTATTGGGTACACCATTCAATTAAAAAAAATCTGAGTATGTAGCGGCATCAGACTCAGTGATCGCGATTAACCATCCAAGGCACAAAGTCAGAAGGCTCCGGGGACTCATTCTAAGCACTGCTACAGTCTCCTTGCTGCTCTTTTCTTTATTCATTCTACATAGAGCTCGACATCTGTCACAGATCGTGGAGCGAGACAAAAACTAAAAGAAAAAATCAGTTTCTAACTATGAATGTATGTGCATGTGAAATGAAGTGGGGGATGTTCAAAAAAAACAAATTCCTGAAGTGGGAGCAGCATAATGTGAAAGCTGAAATCAGTACGATTATGCTTTTACGATAACACACTGTATCCGTTAGCGGCGACCTCCCCACCATAACTGTGCAATTTGCGGTGGAGGACGACAGGAAGTCGTAAACAAAATAACTCAAGCACTTAACTACCTTTGCCAAGTGCAACAGCCGTCCCCCTTTTTTTTTTTTCCAAGCACACACTTGGAAACAACACAAATCAACCACACAAAGTTCTTGCCTGTTGTTCGTTCCAATTTCAAATGTATTTCCGACCCTGTTTGGATCAGACATTATTATGAAACGAAGCTGATTCAATTAGACGGATGCAAGAATAGGACCCAGAAACACAAACCATGAAAAAGGAAAATGGCTTTCCCTTGTGCCTTATCTCCCAAGAGCACGCTACTGCAATCCTGGATCTAAGCTTCTCTTTGTTTTTGCTGCCAGTGTTTACCATTGTGTGCATCACTTCTTTCCACTCTCATAGTTAATCTCAAATTCAAGGAAACGTACACAAAGACACCGTAGGCTGTTTAGAGTGTGTGTGTGTGGGGGAGGTGGTGGGGGGGGGGGGGCACTGGCAATGGCGACAAAATAAAATGCCTTTGGCCAAGTGAAATATGGAAGAGTCGCTCTTTACAAAGCTTTGTATTGATTTTCTGAAGGGCTAGCAATGTGGTCGCTATTACCAATGTTGGCACAGGATGCTACTTTCTTCCCAAAATGTCATTCATGTCAGCTTTTGGGTTGTCATGAAATCCGTGAGGGCAGCAGAACTGCAGTCAGAGGCTGGTTCTACACATCAGTGCTGAATTCTAAATCAAACAGCAGCCTCGGACAGACCCCAGACAAAAAGGGGAGTACAGGGAGTGCTTATTAAGGAGGGAAAAAAGTTCCTGAAAAGAATTGTGGCGACGTTAATCTCCCTAACCCGCAAGCGCCACAGCCACCACGAGGCACCGGGCTCAGACGCAATGATTCCTCTGAAATCGATCAGAGCTGCCTCGCTGCAGCGTTGTGTTGCATTGGAATGTCCAAAGTTAGAAATCACACAGTGCAGTTATTGCTTTCTGTCGTTTTCTTTTGGCCATTTCTTCTGCTGAGTCAGCTAAGGCTGCACATATTAAAAGACTTTAGATTTTAAATGTTTTTCACTTGACCATTTCTGATCTTTCAGCTTCCACCACTTTGACCAGTTTATTTTTTGGTTCCAATAACTGACGAAGATATATATACCGGTATTAACGTACTGCTTATTACGTACCCAATCAGTATGTACTGCATACTGCCTACTAAATTAATGATTAAGTATGATTTTAACAGCAGACTGATCACACTGACGCATGCTCAAGCGACGGGCGGCAACAGTTTCAAGGCACCCCGCCAGCTGCTCGGTGACATCTCCAAAAACTATCGCACTAAATTTCCAAGCATGGGGTTATTTGGATAGACTGGGCACAGTTTGTTTGTTACTTTCTCGCATGAAAACATATTAAAACTTAATAAAGTGACATATTAACGCCTTTTAGCCTCATGATCTCACAAGATTTACAGTCTGCATCAAGGCACTCAGACGCAATGCATAATGGGACAGTTGAATATCTGCAGCAAGCTCACGTCTCATACTCAGAAATTCGTACACAAAATCAACATACTCTGAAATGAAGTGTGAACTACTTTACATACTCCATTTTACATCATACTTAGTATGAATAGTATGTCCATATGCAATTTCAAACACAGGCAAAGTACTGAAGCCAAATCCAGGTTTCAAAATGTCTGAAAGAAGCCTGTAATTAGGGATGAAAGCACACTGCTGCTTTATTTAATTAGCTAATCTCACTGTGATGCAGGCTCGTGGCAGTAAAGTTCTTTGGAAGTTGTGTTGCTTGCTGACAGACTGACAGGGTGACTTGTGCTGCTGGGCGCAGGTAACAAATCCCCACGCTATTCTCTGGTACACTGATGGATTTGGCCCCGATGTTTTCCCCCTGCATTTCACCTTCAGAATAACGGTACCCGGGCGCAGCTTAAACACTGCGTTATTGTGACGTAGCACAACATTCCGTGGAGTTCGATAGCAATCTCCCCCCCCTACTAAAACTGGACGTTATCATCTTGTTCGGGGCGATGCAACATAAAATCCTGTTCCCATAAGTCACCTTCTCTCCGTGACTCTCCCTTTCTACTTGACTGATCGTCAGCAGATGCTCAGCGAGGGTCGTTGATTGGTGTCACGGTGGAAAAGCAGTGAGTACAGACCATGATGTGAATTAGGGAGTGACGCTCATAGCGAACACTCTCGCCCACAGCCCTGCCACAAAAGAGATAAGTGGCTGTCATCGCCAGCTGACACCTGACCAGTTCTCTCAGAGTGAGCCAAACTGCAGAGTTTGATTAAATCCAGCCTAAGCCTGTACTAAAGGCTCGTCCTCACGCTTGCTTCTCCTTATTCTCCCTGTTCTTACCTTGTCTTTACTGTCCTGTCTCATCTTTCGCCTCCTCTTGTTTGTTTCATGTTCTCACTGACTTTTTTTAGGTAAATTGAGCAGGAAGCACAAAGACTAGGATGTCCCGTAGTGAACACTGCACTGAGGCTGGCAGACCAAGCCAAACAAGGTCACTACAAGAAAGAGACAAACGGAGAAACGGTAGACAGCTGCAGGAGTGCAACAACAGCAGCCACTTCTCATTTCTTTAACAAGCCCATTGACCTGTAGATGGAGGCAAAATGATGGCAGGAAATTACAGTGGGATGGTTTTAATTTGCAGGTCTGTTTTCTCTTGTGAAACAGCGCTATTCCTTTCTCTGCTGGTACTGAGAAAAAGGATTCTGGGTGTCGTTTGAGCAATTTTAGAGATGAAAAAGAAGAGACATTAAAACATTGCAGTCTTTCTAACCGCTTGGCCTGACACCCAAGTGATTGGGCTTTATAATAACAATAAAATAATGATGTTTTTTAATAATGAATGTTTTTCTGACCTCAAATGTTGCCCACTATCATGACTGAAGTTAATTATGAAGCTACAGACAGCTAACTTACATAAATGGCAAACCTTAGCACACAGATTGGATACTGCTGACTCTTTCCAATTAAAGACAACAATAATAATAATGATAATAATAATAACAAATCACTGTTTTATGAGGGGTTACTATTTATTGGTTGCCAACAAGAAATAATCTGGAATAAAATATCAAATATATATTTGACACAAACAAGATGAGAGGAAGAGGGTTCAGTTACCCGCAACCCTGTAAGTGTAAAGGATAAGCGGTTTCAGATGATGGAAGACATGAGAATAATTAGAGCAGTGACATGCAAATAGTGCTTGGTAGAGGTCTTTTTTATTTCTCTGGGTCTTCATGAACTACATGCAAATAGTGTATATATGAAATAAATGAGATCGGCCATGAGTAGTTGCCCACAGTGTGACGAGGCTAGCTTTAGCATCCCACTGAGTAGGATGTCAAACTGTGATGCCACTTTTGCGACAAGGTCCTCCAACACCAACTTAGTACAATACATTTAGTCCCAGCCCAAACCACCGCTTTAAACTAAAGCAAACATCATAAGAAGAGATGAAGTGCGGAAACATTTTATATCGGAGGCACAATGCAGTCAAAACATATCTGTACAGCAAAAACAGGAGAATTCAAACTTATTTTTCCTTGAAATATTTGCATGAGGCAAATTCAAGAGCAGGTATTTAGAGAAAGACATCTGAGGATGCGAGTCAAGTATTCGGTTCAGTTTACTGTCTCCACCTGCCACCATGTTAAGCAGTTTCCACCCCTGAAGCGCCGCTCATTGCATCCTATTCACGGGATTACCAGGGATGCAGTTGTTTCCATAGCAACAGCAGAGCAGGCAGTGGCAGCCGGGCAGCGATGGGGCCTGGTGGCTGTAATGTGTACGAGAGTGTTCATGAGAGAAAGGCTTGGAAAGAAACGAAACAACAACACTTGAGTTTGTCTCCATTTTTACACAACTATTAGCTTTTGCACGTGTACTCAACAACCGTGATTCAATGCTGGTGGCAAGAAAAACAAGTGTAGTGACAGGAAGCTGTCTCTCACTTTGTGAAAGCGGTGGACTTGCTTTGAAGAGTTGCGGACACGGCACTTTTGTATCGAGTCTGTTGACTTAGCACGCAAAGCTTTCCTCCGTTGCTACTATCTATTGATGTTCTCCACCATGTGACGTGATGACGCCACTGCTTGCCAGGATTATCCCGGAGAACATGTGGCGTTAATCACCGTAGCAAACAGGCAGCATGTCTGGAAAGAGGTGTACTCGCTGAGACAATCCTCTCCCTGAAAACGCTGGCGAAGCATACAAGGAATTAGCACGGGGTGACAACATCATTACGGATAGCAGCTTTATATTGTAACGGTTACACTGCAGCTGGTAAATACCACCCCGGTTACAATTGAGCAAGAGGCCTTATGTTCTGTCTTCCTATTATGTTTCTTTGATTATCCCTTCTAACGACTGTAGACGGGGGACAAATGAAGCTGAGGATGCATACCAAATGTGGATGCTTTCATGAGGAACAGGACTTCTCAGGAATGACTTGATCAGGAGGACAATGATGTGTAATCATGGCGATAGCTTTCACAGTTGCCAGATCGGAAATTGAAAATCGATGGAAGAGTTTGTGATGACGTCTTAGAGCGCTCTCTTCCACCGTTGTTAAAACACCAATTGAAGGAATTTGTTTTGGAGGAATGCTGATCATCCCATCAGTTTGAGTTGGAGAAGCTATGCTAAGGAGAAAACTGGAGACTTTCAAGGGACCCACCCCCAACTAAGACACATTGTGTTGGTTGTTCCTATAATGACCCATGTTATGTTTTCCTAACAAGTGACCAATAGGATAGGCCCCTGTGCCTCTGCAATGGATACGCAGAAATAGATTATGGACGGAAAACAGAGGAGAATCCAGTGTCTTTAAAACATAAGAGTTCTTCTTCACCATGTTGGTAAATGGCTCTGATGAGCTTTTGTTACTTTTCACAGCTAAATCATATACACTGTGTTTCGTCAAACTGATTTAAAATCATCCTGTTCACCATCTGTTTAAAATAACTCGCACAAAGAATCCCATCGTAGACGCAGCTACGAGCATCTCAACACAATAGATGCCATTGGTACGGCATGTCACAGTGCAGTCAAGAACAAAACGTGTTTGCATATATTGTATTTATTTCTCCAGGCGATACTGTCAAAAATGCATTGCCTATATGTGAAATGTATCTGGAAGCAGCAGGGAAGCACATATGAGTGAGGCACGTTGTCTCCCCCAGTGAGATGAATGAAGGGGGATTCTTCTTGACATGAGATGATATCTGCTCCACACCAGCGGATTTAAAGCAGACACGCTCTCAAAGAGCCAGAGAGATTAAACAGCCCACCAGCAGATAAGAAGTTGCGATAACCAAAGTAAGGCTGTAGTTTTTAGCTGCTGTAATGCATTATTAAGGCTTTTTGCTGAATTCATGGTTGGATCAAAACTGACAGTGATCACATTGCATGTTCAGGAGTTTGCATTTGCCTGCAAAAGACACATTTGAACCGGTGCGATTGTATCGTTGGTACATGGGGATTTTACTGAAATTTACTGAACAGAGCGATTAATGAGCATTAACGGCACTTATCAGTCTCATAGATATGGGCTTGAAGGTACCTTGGACACCTACTCGTAAGTTCAGAAGGCCGTAAACGTCTATTCACGTGATCGATCACCGATACGAATACAAGGAAACACCGCTGACCTCTAGTGGTCGTAGTAATTATGACGGGAGCACAGAGGGGAGTCGAGGGGCGTAGAATGCAGAGCAACAAAGTCCGCTTAGGGCGGAGGGCGCAGTGGGTCGATGGGTAAAAGAAAATCTGGGACATTCATGAGAACAATCCATTTCATTCATCATTCGGACACTCTATGGGCTTTCCTGTAAACAAACCTGGTTTATATTCGTAGTGCAAGGTCAAAGACCTACTATTGTTCTGTATCGGCTCACCTTGTGCTGCCTTATCTGCATGGAGCACCCATCTCGTTGCGCCTTTCCACCCACCTTTGCCTCGTCGGTGCAGCAGCGGTTATACCAAAGAGATGGACAGTGTACAGTTCAAGGCAGGGAGAATACAAGGAGCTGTTTACACTGCATTCTGCTCTCATGAAAAGCAGAATTGCAAAATGCAAATACATAATTAGATTTATTCATGCCTTTAACAATAAGTCTTCTGTTCTTAAACCATCTACAGAAAACTCTTTATGTGAAGTGGTAAATTGGGTATTCTCTCCTTCCTAATTTTGGCTTTAATTCAATACCAGTAGTGATGAAAAAGGTCTTGAGAAAATCGCAAATTTGGTTTTCTGCAGCACAAAGATACCCAATTTTGTATAACGGCACCCTTGGGTCTTTTTTAAATTACATCAGTATAAATGGCTATCAGAAAATAGCTTCATCCTTAATAGCTCCACCAAGCTCTTCTGAAAAATAGAGGTGGAATTATGAAGGAAGTATTGTCATAATCATTTGGGTAAAAAGAAGAAAAAAAAGGATGATGAATGAAGAGAAATTGTTTAATAGTTGGTAGACTGTCTCCATGGTGCCGATACCGACCCAAACCATACTATTGCATATTGTCTCTTTGTCAGCAAGAATTTAGGAAAAAAGCAGGACCATAAGTTTGTTTAAACGCGCAATGCCTATGGAATGCAGTTTCAGTTGGCATCCTGGGTAGGTTTGAGCAATAAATCAGAGTGAACAGGCCGCTGTGCAAAGGCAGCAGGGTTAACTGGCCTGGCTTGCTTAAAAGGCAGAGTCTGAAGGCCAGAGCTGTTTAGTGAGGAGACACATTTGGTATGTTTATCAGGTATCCACAGAGCAGCCTTTTAGTGATTCGAGTGGGTGTAAAATGGACCAAAGGGAAAATTCCACCCACCCCTCACCACCAGTCTGCGATGTTCAGTGCATTCCAATAGTCTGATGTAGAATTGTAATGTACTTTGATGTTGAAGACGTTTTCCTCAGTGTGCCTCGTCTACATCAACCGCCGTTACTGGTTTTGCAGCATGTCTTAATACATATAGGTGACGGGAGAGACACCAAATGAGCAAGGGATAATTATAGCAACAGTGACAGATTCCAGGCAGAAAAGACTGAAACTGGCACTCCTTAGGGACTCTTAGGGACTCAATGGCGTACCCTCGTTCAGAAGCCCCTCAGAAAACCTCTTCTGATCTGAACTTGTAAAATCCCTGACCCATTGGTTACGCAGAACCGTGGGGTATGTAGATGGTGAGAGCTGGAAACTATAGCCTAATACAAAAAACAGTTTTTTCTTTTCTGTTGCCTTGGTTTGATCATGCTGTTGTAACGAGGGCTGCTGACGTGGCATTCACAGAGTAAACATTTGGCCTCTTTAACCTCCTCGAATGTTACTTCATCTCCAAAGAATGCCCAGACTGTGGCAACAGGCCTCTGCTGCTGCGGCTACTTGTCTTTTCGAAGTGACTTTTATGAACGGAACTCGGCTGTGTCTGCATATGTGCATCCACACCCGACACTTCAATGTGACCTGCCTGATCGGATAGTTATAGAATATCATTATTTTCTTACATTTCATTTCCTATACATTTTTCACAATAAAAGTCCTCTGTTATTTAAGAATTATCATGCATTGCTTACTCTTCCTCCCTGTAGTATTAGATATAGACGAGTTTTATTGAAGAATAACAAAGCTCTGCTAATTCAATGATAAACATTTTCCTATAACTTCTTCACAATAAAAGTCCCAGGTTGTTTTGTAATTTAAAAAGCTTAGATTTTGAAGCAGTAAAATCTGAAAATATTGGGTTTTTCATCAGCAGAAACGCAACTCCTGTGTGATGATGCTTGATGTTTGATAAATTGCTCCGATTGTGCCCACATGCTGTCCACACCTCACTGGGATTGGAACTCGATGCGAGCCGGAGCCACCTCGGCATGATCGGATCTCAATGCGAGCAAGATCCGTTATCTGAGCGTACAGACTCGACAGTAAATGCGTTCCTGGCACGATCAGATGACAAAAGTCAGATTTGAAAAGACAAGCGTGATCACGGCCAGTAATGCGTGGCACTCTAAATACGAAGAAGAAAGCCATCTATTCATGTTGCTCCATTCAGCAGAGCAGGGTTGTAGGTAATTAGAAAGTCATGCAGCCACATAATAGCTTTCTCCATCTTTGACTCTGAAGGAACAAAACGAACATCAAAGGCCGACGTTGTCAAAGTAACTCTACAAATTAACAACAAATTGCCGACACACATGTACTTGGCCTTCACAAGCTGATCTGTGAAAGGGATGCTGATGTGACTGAGCACAAACACCACGGCCCCTTAAAGCTCAAGCAAAAGCAAGCTCTTTTGGGAATGAAATCTTTTGAGAAGCTGATGAAAGATCTGCTGTTCAAGAACCCAGAACCTTTTGGATCCATTTTAATTTGATTGAAGGCCTAAACACGGAAGCTACTTCTAGATTAAAGCAGAGACAATAATGATCTCACTGCTTCCGAAATAGCCTGTCTGAACAGTATGACTGCATGTTGTGGTTGCGTGTACACAGGATGTATTGGATTACTTGCAGAGACTGCTCGACATCTGCTTGGCTGTGTAGTGACGATTTGAATTGGATTGCACTGGCGATGTTAAGTTCACTGTCTGCAGGCCTACAGCTGGTCTGAGACTCATTGAGACATGCACAGCCGGTATTGTCAGACAAAGTTCGTATAAAGTTGTTAGCGCAAAAGCCAATAATGTTGGGTTTTTGTGGCGCCAAGCTGGTGTTTTTTGAGGGCATTTAATAATGCAGAAACACATTTAAAATGGAGTGAAACTACTGGTGTGATATCTTCAGATATTGAACATTTATTGAAACACCTCTGAACCAATCAAACCAATATTGGCTGCGTAAAACACCTGCGAGATAATCAATATATCCTGAAACTTTTCTATGAAGTGAGTCTTCTAGAACATTTCACCGGACCACTGCTGATGAATTTGTCACACGGTGTAATGGTGCCTCACAGAAGCTCAATGCACTCAAATACACATGACACAGTCATTTCTTTGTTTGCACTCGATCTAATGTCCATCAGCCCACACACTTAAATGCAGCTGGTTGCTTGCGAAGATAGACAAATAATGGTGGTGTGATGAAATATAATTGTAATCAGGAATCCATCATGGCTGCGCATTGCCAATTGGATGTGACATTAGCAATGTTCCCCCTAAAGAGCCACATTTAGAGAAAGTAAACACCAATAAACCGTGAATCCCAGTAGCGTCTGTACTAAAGGATCTGTGAAGTTCTGGCATTTCATCCGAACATGCCCTGAATGATCTCGCCGCTTTATCGACACATTAAAAGCATTCGTTTCTGCTCAGCCATATGCTGCGGTAGAGTGTTTCAATTATGGAAAGACTGTGTTGCCATGTTGGACACATCCACAGTGTGCAGCCTCTTCTCATCAGGGCAGAGGTATAACAACGTGTGACGTCCCGGCTCACGCTAAGTGCGCTTTTATGTTCATTTTTGCTCTCTCGGTGCCTCATTTGTCCAGATAACAAACGTTATAAAGAACAGTTCCCAGAAGACTCGCTAATTGGAAGGTGTAGGTGGATTGTTAGAATATATAAAATACATATTTGTTAATTATTGTTCATGAGTGTTGCGTCAATTTGCATGTTGACTGTTTTAAACAGAAAAAAACGTAATTACCCAGAAATTCAATGAAGTGTCTTTATCTCAGTATAGAGCAGAGGTTAAGTTATTTTAGTTAATATTCTCTTTTGGAATACAATTTGTACTTTTCGATTCGTCACTTACATGTACTTTCCACCAAAGTCCATTAATACCATTGCTTTATTAATAGTTGATGGTTCATTCTGTTATTTGGTATATTTTTCACACACAATTTCTAAATGTATTCCTTTATTTCACCCAAGTGTTTCCATGTTGTTTGGAGGAACCCCCCCCGCAAAGATCCATTCAGCTGTTCACAAGAGCGACTGGCAAGCTCTTTTCCAGATGGCACAAACTTCAAATTGCTGTAGACGACGGATAAAACTCTGTGCTTCTGTTGATGTGTGTTCAGATGTTCTCAAAGGAATGTGACTGTCTAGGAAAAAAGAATGTTCCCTTCTCTAAAGATAAAAAAAAAAGACTTGGCGTAAGTGTACCAAAGAGACTAGGATGAGGACAAGGGCGAGGATTTCTCACGTTGAGTTTTTGAATAAAGAATAATATACAGAGAATTTCCAGTCAAGACCACAGTATTGGACTTGAACTGTTAAGGATTATCTCCGGCATTAATATTTATGGATATTTCTGATGTTATTCTGATATTTTTCATCTCATTACACTACTACCACCTACACATAATAGGACTTTTGCACATTCTAGCAATGGGCCTCATGCAAGAACCACTGGTCTAGATTAGTTCTCAAGTGGCCGGTATCGGTGATTTAGAAAAAACTTGCCGCATTCACCAATTTTCTCGTATTTAGAATTTTCTGTCATAAGAGTCGTGTGCGATTATTCTGCTGTTATCCAAGCTGAAGTTTATCACTAACGGATTGTATATTTCATTACTTTGAGGCAATTTTGAGTTTAAAGACCTTATATTAACTACACTTCAAAATGATGTTGACATTTTTCGATTTGACTCTGCAATATAAATTGTAGGCTAATATAATTCTAAAAGTATTCATCTAGCCGAACAATATCATCTTTTAATGCAATTGTCTATTGATGCTATCGTATAACACGACAATATCAAGAGGTACATCCCGTCCCTCGGTCATCGATCGCCTTGCTTTGGCGAGATGTTTTTCATATCGAACCATTTCTTGTTTATTTCAGTGACGGTATGAACCTCATGTGACGCAGCATGGGTTGGCTGAATTAAGGGCTACAAGTCAGTCGATGGGAGGTAATGGGACATAGTGATGGAATTTGTTTCCTGGTTGTATGATCTGACATGAATGAAAAGTATCTCAATCCGTTGCAGTTTGTCTAGAACAACTCTTGTGTTACTACCCTCCCCCCCCCCACCACCACCACCAGGCCCTCCATTTCAATATCTCATAGAAATGCACAACGCGTCTGAGCTACTTCAGCACATTAGCTGTAACTCTTCCTTTTGAGTTTATTAGAATTTATGACCCCTTAAATGGATTAGCTGATTTGTCGGGAGAGCCACAAGTCAGAGCGACCGTGGTGCACACATTCTGTATCCATCCTCATAATGTGTCTCTCCCAGCTAGCGAAAGCCTGAATAGCTTAAAGCTGATGAACAGAAGCCATGCCCTTTTTTTTTTTTTTAATTTGTGCCGATCAAAGAGGAAACTTTGGCTCGGGCACCGGGGTCTCTTGGGGACAAGACCAAAGTAAACCATGCGACAAAAAAGTCAGCCTCCTAAATAACAAACCGAGCTGCTTCAGTCTATCATAGTGTATTTTGATGGTTTTAAGTTCTCGTCCCGTCTCTTTGAGATGTAAACCCTGTCAATAGTGGGTGTATATGGCGGGGCATATTCATGTCTGGAGGGAGTAAACGTTTTAAAAACATGTCCCTTTTGTTTCATGTGCATACATATATAATTGGTGTAGGAGGTTGCCACGGAAACCACTATAACAGAGATTAATTCCTGACAGCGGTCGCAGTCAAAATAAATGGCTTTGGGAATTGGGGCGTGCTCCACATAAGCAAAGAGCTGGTGTAAATTTAGCTGCCCTGAGAAAAGAGAGAACAGCTAGAAACTGAAGCTAAAATGGAGGAAATCCGACAATCAGCACTCCTGTTCTCTTCACAGGATGAGGAAGTGCTCCTTAGTAACATGTGTATTGGCCTGCCAACAGGTTACAGACAGATTATTCTCCATAAACCTAATGTCAGATTTTCATTGATTGATAAGGATGTTTACTAGTAATGCTAATTAAATGATCAAATGCCATTTAACAAAGTTATTTAGCTCAGGTTTAGTCAAGAAGGCCGACGGTCAGCGGAATGACCTCTGGGGACACCAAACTCCATCTTTCTCTGAGGGAGGACTCTATTAGTAATCTTGGAAGGCACTGCCCTATTTTGTGAGTTGTGAGGGCTTTGTTTTAATACAGGTTGTCAAGCAATCCAACAACGTCATTCAATTTGCACACGGAATTAAATTGTGGGGTTAAATACCACTCACCAGTTTCTTCCTGACACACTGTTGCAGACAGACATTCCTCCTTTATTGTAACAACAGTTTTGGGTCACCTGGGCTGTCAGAGCTGTAAACCCACCTAAAAGAACCCATATATCCAACTTTCAGTGTGAAGTGTTGCCTTGCGGTTTAAATAATACTAAAAAAAACTGTATCGCACTTTAAAAGGTACTCAGAGGCACTTCACGTGGTAAAGACGGAAACAATGAAACCAATAACAATACAAACAGGGCAGAGAGATGACAAAGAGAGAGAATACAAACAGGGCAGAGAGCTGACAAAGAGAGAGAATATAAACAGGGCAGAGAGATGACGGAGAGAGATTAAAGACTTTGTAGAATTTCCTTGCCCTGACTACAATGCAATGCTGGAAGAAACACTTTGGCACACCACCTCACATCCATGACCTACTGCGTTGTGTAAAGCCATGTACACATGTGCTCTGGTGTTAAGTAATTGTAGTAGCCTATAGAGAACAAAGGCAGAGAGAGAGCAGAAGGACACAAGACGTGGATGAAATGTTCTCTGGCTAAATTGAACTCCAGGTTGTGCTTATGTTGAACCGCCCCCTCTCAAATCTTGGCTGTTTTTACTATGTACATCTGGACCCATGGGAGCCCCCCCTTTGTTTCTGCGGCCGGAGGGAGACAATGGATGCTCGGGGTGAAGCACACTACCAAAGGTGTCTATTTACCATGACAAAGCTGAGGGCCACGCACTGGTCACCATTGACCCAGGCAAGGCAGTTCGCCAACATATAAATCCTTCAACTAAATACACACAGTCACATACACGGCGTGCATTGTGTGCAAACACATGTCCATAAACATTCGCACAAATTTAAATCCAAAGAAAACACTTAAACACACAACCCGTTCTGCCACACGCCACCCACAGGCAACCACAGATATGCAGCACACAGGAGGAGAAATTGGAAGCATTTGCGGAGTTTCAAACACTGCTTCTTTCTTGTCTATTTCCTTTTTTTCTTCACATGACATATTTAGCAAGTCTTTTGCAAGCAATGCAAAATTGAAGTAATCAAAGTATTCACTTGTCTCTTGCTGTTTTTTTATTTTTGTTCTCATTTCCTTACCTTTTACTCAATGTTATTTGATATGGACATCAATATGCCATTTTGTCTTTTGTCCTTGGTTTAAACATTAAGCCAGTTAATGTCAATCCTGAGCACAAAAGGTTCCCCTTTCCCTTTTTCACTGTCTTCTGTTTTACCCTGCGGTCCCTGGAGTCCCAAAGTTATATATGTCTTTGAGTTTTATTGAAGAATGTGCTGCAAACAAAGCTCTGCTATTCGGCGGTAAACACAACATCCCTTGTTGTGTGGTTATTTAAAAGCTTTTATTTTGAAACGGTAAAATCAGGAAATGTTGATTTGTCAATACAACACGGCTCAGACAGCAGGTCTCAGCTGTGCTCCAGCCTGGTTTGGAGACACTCGTGTGGGGGGGGGGGGGGGGGAGATGATGCGACACCTCACTGAGATTCCACTCAATGCGGGCCTCAAAAAACTTTGGTTAAGGTTATAGAAAGGTTGTGGTTTTGGTTAAATTTGAATAAAGTAAACACATATTGTCTCATGCTTTAAGCACTGTCAACTTTTTCAATGTTTAAAAATGTTGCTGCCAAATGGTAAGCAGATATTTAGCCTCCCTAGTAGTTTCCAGTATTATCATGAGATTATTGAGTTCTTGAGTTCTTCTAATACCACTTATTCTGAAGGCCATTTTAGACATGTCTACCAATGCAGAATGTACATGCATTGTCTATCTATACATCTGTATCATTTTACAAATAGCCTCCATGACTTCACAGGACAGGATGATGGCACTTGTTTCTCACAGTTAGTGCAGTAGATGGTGATTTCCAGGCCAGCAGGAGTGGAAGCCAATCTGTTTACCCCTGTAGAAATGATCTGAGCTGAAAAACAACTTTAACCAACCGGAAAGAAGGAATATTTTTAGGCCATGTCGTACTGACTAAAGGGTATTGAGAAGTCATTTTACATTCGTGCACATCACCCTAGAGTATAAGCATGTGAAAAATACATATTTCCCTTTCACTTCCATGTGCCACATTTAAGAATCTCTGCTTTGGTATTTTGTTGACAACGCTAGAGAGTGTGGTAGTTAAAAAAAATAGTCAAAGGAATTTCAAAAAGTCTAGCTGTTCCCTGAAGGCTCGCTGCATACTAACTGTTACATGTATTGGAATCTCCCCTTAAGGATGAGCAGCCAGATAGCATGTTGCTTGCTGCTTTGTTGATAACGGTGGTCAGGGGAGTCAGCCAGGGTTGGCACTGTAGGCTGCAAACGGCAGACTGAGGAGATGAGGCCGACAGCAGCAGAACAGTTGGCTTGAGGGGCAAAGGATGTCACTCCTATTTAAAATTTAAAATGTTTCTTCAAAATGTTTCTTCAGCGCTCCACTTGGGTTTTGTCTATGCTCATAGGTATTTCTATACTCTTATTTTAGACAGACATACCACCAAAGTTGGTGTCCCAGGCTCCCTGAGAGCCTCAAGTTTCATAATACATGGTATTTCTGGCAAGAAATTGAATAAAAGGACGAGGTAAAGGTTATTGATGAATTCTGAATTTGACAAAAGCAGATAATTATGATACTCGGCAGCAAAACATTGTTGAAAAAATCCATATGAGTTGCCATCCTCAGGTATTAGTCAGAACCACCATATGCACTTTTTCACTTGGGAACTAACGTTGGCCTACTTCTGGCTGCTTGTTCTCATTTTTCAAGGGCAAGGTGGTTTTTTTTTTTTGGGCTGCAGTCACCAATTATCTTCCTCTTCTCTCTGTCTATTCCTATGCTCCTCTTTCCTCTGTTCTCCTTTCTGGGCCATGGCTCTGTCTTCCCTCCCTGCTGCTTTATGTACATACATTATTTAACAATCTGAGGAGTGAAAATGCTATAATAGAGTGCCTCAGCATCCAGCTGGACCACAGAGGCATGTTATTTTTACCAATCTCTTTCGACCCATTCAGAAGGTTAAATAATGTATTTGTTAGCAGCACATCGCCTCTGTCGGATGCAGAAGGATGCAGATGGGAATCATCAGTATGCCAAGTGTGTCATTAGGATGAAACCATCCACTGAAAGATTGCGCACACATTTCACCATGGGAAAATGCAGTGAAAATGAGATGGGCTGGGATAGACAGATGGTGCAGGTATCTGATTTCAATTGCTGTCAACAAATCCCCCTCCCTGTCTGTTTGTTTCTACTCCGACTCACACAGGCCGCGGCCTTGTCTTTTCAACGTGATTTTTGTGATTGGACGCACAAGATGTAAGTAAGCTGTTTCCGCAATTGTGTGTCCACCCTTGACACTTCAATACGACCTGCCTGATCGGAGAGGGATCGGAAATATTTCTTTGTCAATGGATTGGCTCTAAAACGGTGGATAAAAACAGCTCATTTCCAATATTTTCTTCACCAATAAAGTCCCCTGTTATATTGACATGCAAAGCTTTTATTTTGAAGCAGCAAAATCAAGAAATGTTGGATTTTTATCAGCGGTAACTCAGAACGACTCTGACAGCGGGTCTCAGCTGTGCCTCCGCCCCGGATTTCCTCCTCTTTTACCTTTGCCCTTCTGGGGAGAGGAACTAATGTGTGTGTGTGTGTGTGGGGGGGGGGGGGGAATTATGCAAGACCTACATTTGATAAATTGTCCGGATTCGGCCCAAATGCTGTCCAGACCTCACTGAGATCAGAACTCAATCTCAGCCTGCGAGCCAGGCCATGTCGGGATGCGCTCTGCCTGATCGGAAGACAAAATTTTTATTGAAAAAAAAACCAAGTGTAACCACGGCCATTGTTGAGCTAGTGTTACTCATCCTTTTGAATCCTAGGAAACAAGAGTTCAAGTGTTGCTATTCTGTCAGGGTTTTTCTTTTTTGTTCCTTTCTTTTGTTCCGATTTGTTCGTTAGCATCAACAACCAGGAATGTCATGCTTGTCTGCTTCACCTGACTTTAAAGCAATAATCTTTAATATTCACATCACCACCCGCTGTTATTGCTTCACAATGATTTCATCTCTGCGCCTTTCAGCAAATTAGCAGAAATATCCCCTGATCCCCTGCTCCAAAACATCTTTTGCTGCATAAAGCTTCAATAAAAAAACACACCCACAGACACACTTACAGATTGTCAATAGACAGTGGATAAAGGCCTGGGTCCAACACTACTATAGAGGTACTGCTGAGGTTGCCTCTCCTTGTTGATATTCATGTTTTAGCTGGAGTCATTGTGTTCACTGTAACATGCAGACCAAAGGGCAGGTGTAAGGGTATTACACAGTACATGACATGACAGTGGAACATGTATTCGTTCCCCAGTCACCTGTTTGTCTTGTGACAGATGACTGATATTACACAAGACAAGGACCTGCTGCTTTCGTCGTTGTTGTTGTTGTTGTTAGGCTCCTGGTGTGACTCCTTCGATGACGGCCACCCTTCCTGATGTTATGCAGCTTGGGTTGAGCCATTGATGCATGTCATCCCGTCACCAATAGTCAGAACTGTTGTAGATGAAACATCTCTGCTTTTCCACATTGCTCATTTGGAAGTGACAACACCCCGTATGCTATGCATGCAATGACAATACTAAGTAGATGTTCACATTTTGTTAATTACTGTTATTTTCCATCCATTGTCTCTAATCGTTACATTCAGCAACAGGTGTGACGCTTCTCACTGCCACTTCTCTGGCCTCTGACTGTAGAATGGAGCCATTAATACTAAACACAGTGATTAACTCAAGTGAGGGAATAACGCATCACATCACTCATTTTAGTGATGTGAGAGTCAACTCCCTTTTTTTTAAGTGATGGGAGGCAACTTGCTCCAGACTGTCCTATATCAGAAAAAAGAATGGAGGCAGTTGCTTCTCGTTTTGATTTCCATAACAAGCCTTGAATACATCAAATGACAAAGTCAGCTCACCTTGACACCTTGAAACCTGAATGCTCTTGGGCAGTGTGATAAAAATCAGTTTGTACATTTAGAATGGCAAATGTCCATCTACTTTCACTCACTGATGGGTTTGTAGGTTTCAGTGAATAGCGATATCAGTCGTAGTGGTACATTCTATATTTCGGACAAATGTCTGTAAATCTGCTCAGACATCATATAAAAAAACGCACCTTTCCACCCTTGTGCAGACAGACGGGATGGGATTGCATGCGCTATTTAATCAGACAGCATAATACTAACTTACTTTCAGACCATATCCGAGAACTAGAGACCATCTTGCGGTAGGATCACACCAACCCCAACGCCAAATCAGACCACGGGTGTCAATTGTGTGAGTGTGTGGGCATATACTTCCAGTTGCCCTAGATCAGACCACACCCGTCCTCAAACTTGGCATTCATTTTGCTCTCAACTGAACAAGTTTCTTGCCGCCACATCGGGTCGGGGAGGACAATCGATGGCCCCTTCGTCCCTCTTGCTTGGGTCACTCCCACCCTGGAACTCGACCTTCATGTGAACTTCTGTTGCTCAATTTCTCAAAGACGCATTGATAACAGCTGATAGCGTTTGTGTGTCAAGGTATTGATTCGTTGGGTATTAATCTGGCCAATCCTAAAGCCTCCTTGAGGGACTGCTAAATTGCGTGGACACTCTGGACCCTATCCTTGCTTAGAGGCATATGAATTTGATATTATGACGATAATGAAAACATTAACTGATTTGAAAATCAAATTAAAGCAATTATTAAAATAGATAAGTCGATTAGATCAGACACGTCTGCTGTCTTTTTTTTTATCAAGTAACACCTTTGTCTAATTCAATTTGAGAACATATTGGAAAATTCTACCGTCATCAGAAAGAAAAGGGCAAAATGAAGCCACTATATTCCGTTCTGCATTAGAAGCCAAGCAAGCCTCAGGAAACTGCATTGCGAGAAAAGGCGAGAGCTATCAACTATTTAATCGATGGTTCTCTGGCCTTTGTTGACGATGACAAGTGTCAGATCAGGTGTCCTTTTGAGGAAGATTCATCCCAGAAAGAATTGGACAGAGAAATCCAATTAAAATGCAATCTGTCGGAGCTCTTTAGATTGAATGTGGGGATTCACACCGACTCCTTCTCCCTCCATATCTCAGACTTGCCAGATAACTTGCAAATCACACGTTTTCCTCACCACACACGCAAACAAACCATCTATTCAGTCTGTCCTGCCTTTCAGCGTGTTTATAAGAGTCTAATGCCCAGCAGCCGTCCACTAAAGTACAAACACCGCATTCTACAGCCAACTGGAGGAGTTTTGCATTTCCAGTGTTCATAATCATGTTTGAACCAGACAAATGTATTGGGTGATAGTGAGGGTGGAATGATTTTTTGGGGGAGTTGAGAACTAGAAAATATGCGCCTGATGCGCTTTAAGCACTGTCATAAATTAGTTAGCATATATTTCATGGTGAATACATGTTCCACTTCTCCTCCTGTGTTGTCGGTGCGAGCTGAGTTTATTCTGAGGCAGAAGCAATCTGGGAGAATGTCTTTGGATAATAATGATGGGGAATAAAGTGCTGCGGCCACACTGATTATACAAAAGTTAAGTACAGCTGCATGGCTAATGAAGTTGACATGGCGCTAATGCTCTTGATACACTTCCATTCAGTTCAGTTGTCATTGGCGTAACAAGCTTAAGTTCATCATGCTACTGTATTCAGCAGGCTAATTCAAAACCTTTGAACTGCTTCAATGAGGGATACACTTTTCAAAGTAGTGATTCAAAGTATTGTGCACTGTCAATATGGACACTAAAGTGAGGCATTAGTCATGAGATGTTTTAGCACTGTGCGGAAAGTGGCACTTGATGACATGCTTTAGAGTAGCAATGGAATCAGCACTCAGTAGCTGTGTGCTACTTCATTTTTAGAGTATTTCAAAGGTAATTTCTCTTGATGACCTTGATGACTGAAATGCTCTCCTCTCAGCAAACCTCTATTTGTTAAACATGTTGTTTTTTTTCATCTTTTGCTTTTAAGCTGAAAGGAAATGATCTTACATCCCACAAATAACATTTGCATTTTCTTGCACATTGGGCTCAGATTTAGCATTTTGCTTGTGAGGATTTACACACCGGGCACGTGCATAAATGGATGCAAAGATGATGAAGGCCCTTCACAGGTTTGCAAAATATGTGTTTTGCATTTTTGCTTGAAAAGCAATGAGAGATTATTCAGAGTTGTAGCAATGTGTGACTTAATGAGGTGAGATGTTTGCCACAGTTTTGAAAAATGGTTCTGTCACTTCAAGTCATTTTAGACATTCATTTAAGGATTGCTTGAAATTTACAATGGGAACTTGAATCGGTACTATTTAATACCAATATGCAGGTATAACACAAAGTTCCATACACGTCCCTCTGTTTTCTATCTGGACACTGGGTTTGTTTGGTTCCATTGTTTTCAATGGATATATTTAGATTTTCAGCCCAACTATTGCTGTCATGCTTTCTGCGGATTGAAACAAGACTTGTAATGTTGCCATAGATTCAGTGAGTTAGCTGTGGGGTATACCCAAGCCACACTTTTTTTTCGTCTTGATTCTTTTTTATTTTGTTTTTCCTCGATTCCCCATCTCCTCCAGTCTGCATGTCGAACTGTCCTTGGGCAGGATACGCAACATACTGAAGGCTCTCAGCTTTGCCATCGATGTGTGAATGAGCGTTAGTGGCACCTTGTATGGCAGCCTCTGCCATCAGTGTGTGAATGTTGACATGTAGCGCTAGAGAGAAAGGCACGATATATAAATTCAAGTCTGTTCACCAATTGCATTTTGGCAAATTTTTACTCAAATGAAATGGTCTGAATTTGCTAATGACAAATATTTGGAAGTTGTAAGGAGAAACCTCATTGGAGAAACTGTTATCATAAGAAATAATAAGCTGCTGCGATTGAAACAGATTGTGTATGATGTCTTTGTCTTCAGGTTTGACTTATTACCAGTCTTGCGTAGCCAGATTTGTCTCCACAGCACTGTGTCAGTGCTAAAGAAAGGTCAGGCTCCACACGTCATCGTTCTGGTATCGGTGGAAGAAACGCTCTGGCTTGTTTGTATTTATTTAAACCTTGCAAATTAGATAGGGCAGAACGATACCCACAGTTGAGTCACACTAACTTTTTACTGATACACTGTGTGGTTTTTGGGTGCTGATGCATCAATAGGGTGTATGGGGTTGAAACTTCTGACAGTCATTCTTTCAAATCAAATTGATTGTTGCTGCAATATTAATGTATTCTTTAATTATACATACACATTCGTTTATTCAATATAGTTTTTCACTTATCTTATTAATAAATATGTTTCTGAATCTGTACGCAGTCATGTCTTAGTCAGCATATAGTAAATGATTGTCCTATTTAAATAGACGATACAGCAGGGTATGCTTTTGGTTGTAGATATCTTGTGAATGACGGTGCTGTCCGGTCTGGGAGCTTTCATTGTTTTCTTCATTGTTGTTTGAACATTAACCCCTTTTAGTTACAGTGCGACCAGATATGTCGATAGATGTGAATAATTTCTAGCTCGTTACTGAATCTGTATGCAGCAGTAGACTCTCTACTGTCTCTCAAGGTGGTCTGTGGCTGTTGCCTTTGATTGAGATTACAAGTACGCCGTGGCAGCTCAGCCCAAGTGGAGAGCTGGATTACTGGTCCCCCTATTGCAGCTGAAGGATATCCATGTTGCAGCTGTGCGTAAGTGATAGACAGTGTCTCAGTTGCGAGAAGAGAGAAGTCGTCTTCCAGGGGATCAGTAGCATCACTCTGCCGGGTGATAGACAGCAAAGGGTTCAGAAAAGGTCACAAGAAAGTTCTGGAGCCGACTGTCCGATACACCCTGGTGATGTAAACTCTTAAAGATGAATTTTCTTTTGTTTGTGGAGGAACTGTCAGCTGAAGCTTCCATCACAGTAAGCAGTGCATGGACCAATGGAAAGGCTCAAGAGGAATGCATTAAAAAGGCATTCTCAATTATGTAAAAGAGTTGTATTCTATTTCAGCCAGTGTGAAATACCCATCAATTATGAATCCAGAACCACATCCCGGCGATTAGGGTTTGTGTTTCTTAATATCTGTTATGTGAACGAGTGTCTCTTTGGTCTGCGTTTACGCCGGTGTGGGGATGATACTGAAAGTGCTTACCGAGAGAAGGGGAGTGTCTCTGGTCCTGTGAGGGATGGTGTGAGGAAGAAGCCCAGCATTGGCCGGAGGCTGTAAAGCCATTGCAAAAGATTCAATTGAATTGAAGGTTGCCGTCTGTTCATGGATCCTGCTATATTCAATCATTACCGCTGGCTCAGTTTGATTCAGTGAGCGATATACTGTTGGCTTAGAGCAGAGCTTCACCTCGCTCCTCCAACCGTCCTTGCTGGGAGCCAACACCGACACCCTGCTGCTGGAGTTCCAGGCCGTATTGCTGGTCCCGCAGGAGGGGAAGAGAGAACCAGGACTGCACAGGGCAGACTGTCAGACCCTGCTGCAGTAAACTGAGAGGATTTCTTCAGGGATTATGGAGCTGAGAAACACGACACAGGGGCCGTTAAAATCAACACAAAATAAAAGTTCCTGGTAGTAACTTTAAGTAAGATACTTTGTGAGGTTTTGTAGTGTATGTCCAAATCCAAGTTGTTATCAATGAAAAGCAAGCTTTTACACAAAGCAACTTTACAATTTTACCAAATAAAATGTGTTGACCCTGTGTTTCTCCCCATTATGGCACCATTAATACTGACCCAATCATCCCCCCCACACAAATGTCTCTTGCCCCGCATGGTCCATTATCAGGCAGCAAAGATAGACAATTTAAAAAAACAGTCATCACCCCAAAAGGGATGACCCCGATAACAGAAGTCACTTCATTAATGTGTGGATGGTAATGTTAAAATATCGAATAGAGTTCAGGTCAGCTCCCCCTCTCTGAAAACCACACTATAGATTAATCTCCTGCCCTTCCACCTTTCATGATCTGTGCCATATGCTGTCCTCCTCTGGCAGAGGGACAGAATAGATTTTGTGGTTTTGAGTAGGTTTTGTACCGGTCACTACCTTGGTGTTGCCTCGGTTCATTTAAGTTCAGCTGTTTTTTCGCACAAAGATTTATCTTAGAAACCAAAATCTTGGATTCTCCAATTTGTGGTTATGACAGATCCACTTGAATGGGTTTCATAATGGCCTGTCCCCCGTATCTAGTTTTGAGATTGCTGTTCAGAAATTTAATACAGAGTTGTACATCATCTGTCCACTTCATGCGCAAACGTACAAGTGATCGCATCTGCAGAATATTATTTTTGAAAAAGCATTTGGCGTTAACCGATAGACCCGAGAGCGATGGGGCTCACTGAGGTGATTGGAGGCGAAGCCCTGACTGACTGCATTTCAGGAAGTTTATCTAAACCACTCGCTGCCAAAAATGCCTCTCGGGTCATTTAGCCACTGTCAACAATTCAGATGAGGCTGCTGGTCCATGAAGGATAACACAACGGCAGCTCCTCAGACACTTTAGGAAAGCTTTATGTGAGCCGGTCAGGAGTTTGAAATTGAATCTGTTTTGGATCATCATGTATTACCTATTATATGGAGGACACAAAGGTCATCATATGGAATGGTATGCTATTACAGCGCCGCTAATTGATATGTATTATATTGACAAAGTATAAAATGACAATATGCAATATGGTAAGGGTTACTAGTAAGCTCACTGAGACACCTACTGTAGGTCTGCAGTTCGCCTCACGAGCATTTGACCCTCTTTTAGCTCACTTATTTTGCTTGTGCAGACCAAAAACAGAGAGTAAATATTGGGAATATGTGTCAGTTGGACACAAGATTTAGTACAACTCTGTTTGATTTCCTCTTGAAAGGCTTTTCTGCCCCCACAGTCAAGCAATCAATGAATGCAGCTTTAAGGAATTCACATCAAAATCCAATGTACGTAATGAAAGCAAATGCTAGATCCATAATATTGATTAGTCTTTTGGTTATGAGCAAGGCTGTATTATAACTTGGGTAAAGAAGCGGCCAACTGTTCTGCAGCCCCAGTTGAAGTGTTATGAGTATGATTTAAACAGTGGAATGGCAATGATAACAAAAGAATACGAGATGATTCTATAAATTACAACATTGCAACATAGTGGCAAATATAAGGTGGGTAACCCAAGCTGATGGACTGCATCCCAAGCCCAGCCCGCTTATATATCTCTGTGTTATTTATTACAGGCCTGGAACATTGTATCCAAGGCAAAAATGAACCTTAAAATGAAGAAGCACAACCCTGGAGCCCTCTACGGTGGAAACAGCTTACAGAATAGCAGATGAAAGCAGAAGCTTCACATACAGTACTGTTTCCTATCTCTGCATTGCCTTAAGGTTTGTCCAAAGTTAGTCCATTGGTGCAAACAGCAGATCCACTGTAAGCAGAGCGAGGAAAATGACGAGTTAAAAGCTAAATAGAATGTGATCAGAGGGGATGAAATATCAGTGCACGTGCTGATTGTGTTTCCTCTGAGGTGTAGAAATATGTTTGTGAAAAGAGAAACAAGACCTTGGCTCAGATGATCTAAACTGACTGCCGCTGTGCATGGTATATTCGTTTCTTAACCATCAGTATGCTAGGGAGGGTTCTGTAGCTCTGCAGTGATTATCAGTTATGTGAGATGCAGGGCCACCTCAGGGTCAAACAAAGAAAAGAGGATGGGGCAGTGATTTGGCCCCTTTGGCCTCATTAGTTAATTAGGGTGCAGACTGGCAATTTCACTCCCAAAGTCCTTTGAGCATACAAAGACGTATACAAGAACCAAAGCCAAACTTGGATGTGAAAGGGTATTGGAGACTCTCTGTCAGGCCCTCACTAGTCTCCATTTAACTGTGAATTTTACAAACTTAAGTTTGCTTCTTGAAAGTCAAACTTAAACAGTAATCGTAGTATGAGTTTTGGGCAAAATCAAAAAAGAAAGAATCAACTCATGTTGGTCACGTTTAATGCTACAAGTTTCCATAAAACCAGCACGTTCTTACTCCAAAGTGTTGGGTCTGGAAACAAAGGATGAAGCGCTGCGAGGCCGCAGGACCTCCCCTCTGCTGCGAACTTCTTACAGTGCGCACACAGTGGAAAAATGAGCTGGAACCGGTTCAAAAATTAACAACAATATTTAATGAACTATATGAAATTCACTTATAAGCTGCATTAACTATCAATAGTAATATTCTCGAGAATAGAGACCACACCCACGCATCTCACTCACAGGTCTCTGAATTCAATTCAGGTTGCTGAAAAACGAGCTTGCGAATGTGGTCTGAGGAATTCTCTCAGAACAGTGTCTTATATACGTCGGAAATGTCCAAACAGTCATAGATCATCGGACTGACCCTCCGTGGCCATCCGTGACTGGCTCCATTTGAATTCAGTCTCCTCCCTGGATCGATTCCTTAGCGAAACAGCTTTGCTCCTTGCAAAACATCTGTCTTGACCCCACCTCTGGTCAGCTTGTCCTCCTCACTGATCCCATCCTCCACTCTGCTGCATGTCCCATTCAGAATCCATGTCTGACCCTCAAACTATTCTTACAGTGTTTTAATACCTTTAGTGACTATACTTTTATGATTTAATACCTTCAATTAGTTATTATACTGTGACACATAATATCTTCTATAAGCAAGAATATTGTAAACATATTGTAACTAAATTATTATTATTATGACACTTCTACTCATCACTAGGGGGGTTATTTAATCTTACTTATAATGCGTTTAATACTGGAATTCTCAACAATTCCCCCCTAACACACTATTCATAGTGTGTTCAAAAAATGACAGGAAAAACAATCCCTCTCTAATGGTCCTTTATGGGCCGAGGGTGAATTTCCTCAACTAAACAGAAGCTTACAGTTCAAGTTCGTAAACATCATTCAATTCAATGCATTTTGTATAGCCCAAAATCACAAATCACAAATTTGCCTCAGAGGGCTTTACAATATGTACACAGTTGACATCCTCTTATCAGAACAGGAAAAAACTCCCCAAAAAAACCCTTTTTCGGGGAAGAAAAAGGAAGAAACCTGTGCGATAGCAATAGAGGAGGGATCCCTCTCCCAGAATGGACAGAGGTGCAATAATGTCATGGAACAGGATAGTGAATTCACATTCAATGTATGACAGAACCACGACTCTAACTGATTGCCCTATGTCTGTAGAAGTTCACACATGCAAGGGATGCAGCAGCAGACAGAGAGGATCAGGTGGTGGGGTAGGTGCTGCGTCGAGTTCTGGATCCATCCTGCGAAATGAGGGATAGAGAAGAATTCTGAGAAGCTTTGTCTGTATCTTTTCCAGTTGACAAAAATTATATTTCCTAATGCAGTAAACAATCACCCAGAGTAAATTTTCCAAATTATCAGTATCTCACCGGATGTTTTCAGAAGTCCATCTGGACTCAATCAGGTCCATCAGCATCCCAGTGATGATCAGGAGCTGCTCCATCTGGAATGAAAGTTCAACATGCAAATCCTAACATCCTACACTCTGCTAGAATCATATTTAATACTATATGTTCTACCAGGTTCTTAAACTACTACTAAACTAGTCATATCTACGGCTCGTGAAGTCCTGCAATGGTGTCGCAAGTGAAGTTTACAAAATGTTACTGGTTATACTATGTGTAATTGGTCCAATTGACAATTCTATTGATTGACAACCTTCAAGAAAAAACAGATTCTAAATCTGCTGCTGTGTGATTTCTGGCTTTAAATTCATTAGACACCCCCCTTGGTAAATCTATGTCATGTATGTAACTTGTCTATAAAATGAATCTCCCATGGTCCAGTCCACCTTACTGGTCAGTACCACTGACACCTTTGGACCTCATTCACAGCCAGCTACTTGTGATATGATAGGAGACTGCTTTCTCCTGTCTGCAAATGCCTCTGTGTTCTCCACCTGTGAAAACAAACTCAACTCATATTAGTTAGTGCCCTAATATATTCTATTGGTCGGCACCGTCCCATGGTCCTGGTCTTGGGTACTGCTGATGTTGTGGTGGGAATGGCACTCGTTGTGGTGGTGCATTGGACTGTCTTCCTCTTCTGTTATGTAGGCAGCCTCTTGCCCAATGACCTTCTTTTCCACATATGTGGCAATTCCCCTCACCTATGGGTCTCCCACACCCCCCTTGCTGGTATCCTCTCCCTCTGCTGTGCCCACGTCCTCTGCATCAGTTTTGTCATATTTTCCTCTCCTTTACCTTCTCTTTCCTCTATCTGCAATGGTAGATTTGTTCTGGCACGATCCAGTTCTCTTAATTCACTCTTTAGTTCTTCTACATCCTTTCCCTGTCTGTGTCCTTCCAACACCCCTGCTGCCAAAGTTGATGTAAACATTATGCAGCCTAGGAGTGTTCACTTACCTCTCTGCTATCTCTATTCTGACAGTAGCTCTGACTGTGTGTCTAAGTGTATGCAATGAAAATTTATTTTATTTTATTTTTATCTAAACTATGGGAAATTTGAGCCAAATGAATATCTAAAAAATTCGATTTTTTTTTTTTTAATTAATCTCAATTAATATTATAATTAAAATCTAAATTATTTAATTAAAAATTCAAATCAAGATTTAAGAATTTGGAATTCAAAGTTAGAAATGTCGAATCAAAATTTAAACTAAGATCCTAAATTAAAATTAAATTAATAATTAAACCAGTATCTGAATTAAACTCAAATTATAAAATCAAACTGCTGAATTAAATTTACCATTAAAGTCAAAATATGGAATAAACACTGGAAGTTAAAATACTAGCTTAAAACCAAGTTGATCAACTGAAGTTGAAATAAAATCTGTATCTAAATTAAAGAAACTATCAGCAACTGTCACTGAAAGTTAAAAGGTCAATTTATATCAAACTAACACTGCCAATTGAAATACTGAATCACGACTAAAACCAACAATGAAAGTTTAAATCTCAATTAAACTAAAATCACAAATCTAAGAAGTACAATTAATATGATCAATGGTAGCTGAAGATGCTAAATTAAAACCAAGATAAACAGTCAAAGTCTAAATGCAAGTCAAAAGCTTAGAGTCAAAAACAAGGAATATTACAAGTTTATCACCAGAACTCAAAGTATTGCAATGCATCTACTATTCCACGGATGACATGAGTATATTGTAGTTCTAAGACAATTTCGCCTCTAGGTTTTCTGGGTAATGGAGTTTCTGTAATTATCAAGCAATTACTCCTCCAACCGATAGGTATCAGAGTTGTCTCTCCTTCTTCTTCGTTGGTTTTCCGTCACCGGAAGTATGGCCAAAATCCCCGCGAATTTACGAACAAAGGGCTAATGCTATTAGCGGCTAAGCTAACCGGCGAAAATGAGTCTTCAACAGACCGACAAAGCACCGTAGTTATAACTGTTAACCATGCCGCATTCACCCACGTTATTTATGCTAGACCGTGCTCGGCTTTTCCATATGCACCGGTTATTTTATGATCGTTTTTTTTTTATCTAGTAATCTAGGCTAAGCACAAAGCAGCCGACAGCTTTTGCTACACTCACCCCACACAGCAAAGCGATTTCTCACAGCGCTATATCGCATTCATACCAAAATACACCGTGATTACAATGTATGATTACCCACTCATTACCTAGTTTACCCACCCCAGATTATATTCCCCTGAACTCAGTTAATTATAGCGTTTCATAGTAATCAGTCTGTCGGCGCAGAGCTCGATTCTAGAACGCAACTAGTTCTGTTAGCTTCTAAGCTTGTATCAATTTATACCCTCCCGTTAAGAGTCGGTTCATCAAACACATGACGCCAACGTGAGACTATGGAACAACCGTCGTTAATTACACGTAATCACCCGCAATACATGCTTAAGTTTGATTCACACGACAATACTTTCTTAGAGCTTCCTTAGCTCAGCCTTCTATCTCTCGGGGTATATCCCTTCGGAGCATGTAGCTCTGTAGCTTCTGCTGCTAGTACAGCTTGATCACTGCTGACGTCTAACACGTAACGCTTATCGCGGACCTTACCGGTAGGATTTCGCAACAAAGAACAGCGCGTAGCCAAAATACCCGTGTTCCTAATCCAGCTTGCAAGTGTGTTTCATACAGTAATCCAGCTACTTCAAAATCAATACACGTTACCGGCTTGCTGCGGCTCGCTCCTTTGTCTGGCTTTCAGAGGCGCTGGCCACGATACTGTCTCTAAGTTTTCCTATATCTACCTACATGCGGAGTTTTATTAAAAAGGTTCCGTCTTACCCTTCTCTTTTTGGGCCCTGAAGGTATCGTGGTCAGCTTTCTCATCCAGTCGTTTTCCAGCAAAAAATCATCACGTCGGGGTCACCATTTGTTGGGTCTGGAAACAAAGGATGAAGCGCTGCGAGGCCGCAGGACCTCCCCTCTGCTGCGAACTTCTTACAGTGCGCACACAGTGGAAAAATGAGCTGGAACCGGTTCAAAAATTAACAACAATATTTAATGAACTATATGAAATTCACTTATAAGCTGCATTAACTATCAATAGTAATATTCTCGAGAATAGAGACCACACCCACGCATCTCACTCACAGGTCTCTGAATTCAATTCAGGTTGCTGAAAAACGAGCTTGCGAATGTGGTCTGAGGAATTCTCTCAGAACAGTGTCTTATATACGTCGGAAATGTCCAAACAGTCATAAATCATCGGACTGACCCTCCGTGGCCATCCGTGACTGGCTCCATTTGAATTCAGTCTCCTCCCTGGATCGATTCCTTAGCGAAACAGCTTTGCTCCTTGCAAAACATCTGTCTTGACCCCACCTCTGGTCAGCTTGTCCTCCTCACTGATCCCATCCTCCACTCTGCTGCATGTCCCATTCAGAATCCATGTCTGACCCTCAAACTATTCTTACAGTGTTTTAATACCTTTAGTGACTATACTTTTATGATTTAATACCTTCAATTAGTTATTATACTGTGACACATAATATCTTCTATAAGCAAGAATATTGTAAACATATTGTAACTAAATTATTATTATTATGACACTTCTACTCATCACTAGGGGGGTTATTTAATCTTACTTATAATGCGTTTAATACTGGAATTCTCAACAAAAGCCATCAAATACCGCCACTTGGTCAGTGCCAAGCGGCGGTATCATAGCTACTAGTGGAGTCTTCCTCTTCTGCACATGATATAACTTGTGTACTTGGGACCTTTTATTATTAAAACACACTTTTGTTACCAGCCGCTTCCATACAGATACCAATGGTGACATCTTTGGGATTTTAACATTAAACGGTTAAGAAAAGCTAGAGTTAAACAATGACTAGCTCCTGGCTGTTGTGAATTTGAAGAATGTTGGGGTTAGACTTTTCACAGACATGATGGCCATCAGCAAGAAAAGGTAAAAATACACTGCTGTTATTCTATAACACTTGTCCATTGCTGTTGCTTTGACCCTTTTCAAGGACCCAATTCACAAATAACAACAGCATTAAGTGTTTCTCACTTCAGCAGCACTTTGCTGTACCTGAAGTTGAAGTGCTTTGCCTCGGATTGGGTGATTTCTATCCAGTTTGGTACTGCTGCTTCGTAAGATTGTGTCTCGTCATAAATATTTCCCATTTTTTTTCGTTTTTTGTGTGGAGATGTCTCCAACACCTTGCTTGACAACCATGTGTAAAGCATCTGGAAACATTGTTTTCTGTTTTGTGAAAGAAGACATAGGGAGTTGCCAGCAGTCGCTACAGTCAAATTTGGTTTTATCCGCGTCATGGCTGAGTTGAGTTAAGTCTCTCAATTTGTATTTGTTTAACCCTAACACTCACGCAGACCGACTGCATACATATCTTTGGATAAATTAGTTTGAATGAATTAATCAGTTTTGAGGTCAATATCAATAATCTGTAAGTGTACACAAAACTAATACCTGTAAGTAACAAAATTTATCTCACTTTTTTTATAATGCCATTGATGATAATTGTTTTGGCTAAGAAAATATCAGCCGTCAGTTCATCTAAAATATACTACAATTTCTTTCTTTAAATTATAGCTTGGCCTCAGCTGTATTGCTGTTAATTATAATGCACCAGGGGATCTGACCCCGTGACAGACAGGCCCCGCAGGAAGTTAATTGGTAGGAGCTAAGGCATTTTCAGGTCAGACCTGCTTAATAAAATTACTCGGAAATACTTTTCATGATCTGCTTTAACTGAGAAGTGCAATGGGTGGGGTTTGTGAAATAAAGGAAATTAATGAAAGCCTTGCAGTGCTCACTTTTTAAGAGTGTCTTGTTTGAATTTTAATCAACAGCAGCATATCGTGCAGGGTGCAACAATAACTTGCTTTTTGCACTGGGAGCTAAACAGCTTCATCAAGCTAATGCCAGTCAGTCTGTCTGTCCAACATCTTGGTCCAGAGCAAGACACTCAACCAAAATGAGCCAGATTATAATAGAATTTTGAAAGGTTTTTCTTGGTTCCCGGAGGATGATTCCTAATTTCTTTGACCCCCTTTTCTACTAGCACCAACATGCGATCAACATTTCCATCCAACCAATATTTTAAGACTGGACAAAAGGATTTCCATGAAATTCGATGTGGTTATTCGTGGTCCTCAGAGGATGAACCCAAATGAAACTAGTGAACTTCTGCCCTTTTTTCCCTCTAACAACATGATAAAATGTTCACTTATACACAATAGTTATGTAATTTGGCCTCTAAGAGCTTTCCTGTTGTACCAACAACAAGACACAATTTCTCTAAATTTACTGGGCAGAGTGCCACGGATTTTTCTAAGCACTGTCTTGCTTCTCAGCTGCAGCTTTATGAACTGCTGGCAGCGCTTTAGATCTCTGTCTTGTGTTTTATAATCTTTAGTCATTCCGCCCTTTACAATGACTGGTTTTACGTGTACTTTATTCACAGCCAGATTTCTTCTAGTAGGTGTTTTTATTTTTCTTCTGCTGCTGCTGCTGCTCTTTTCAGCATTTTAGCCTTCTTTTAGCATTCTCTCCAGGTTTAGTAATTAGGTGCTGTCAGAATGCGAACGCTCCAATTAATCTGTGACGAAAAGGGACATTTCACTGTTCGGCCCGTGTTAAATATCCACATATTAATGACAGGAGAGGAGCAGCTATTGGAAATGTGTCAAGAAGTTGTTTATTCGGAGGGGATCAGGTGAGACAGCTCATTTATTTTTATTAAGTGGAGATAAATACGAGGCTGTACGAAGTAGCCCATTTCACACCATAGTCGGTCTCAAACTTTTTACACTGTAAGTTCTTGGGGGAAAAAAAAGCACTTAACAGTGCGTTTTTCTTCTCCCGGATTCACTCCTCTCCACTTGTAATGCGCTTGGATGACAACTGAAGTGGTGGCGGGTTGGGGGAATGATGGTAACAACTGTAATCCTGACAAAGCTCCGGTGGTGAATGACTGAAAGATGTGAAGAGAAGGAGCTTAGTGGCTGACACGTCCATGTCAATTTGATTAAGTCCTGACACCCACACACAGCACATGCAAACGGCTGCTGAGTGCTTTGTGCAGTGTCTCAAAGTACAGCAGGTTAATGATAAGTGGTGGAGACAGTTTTGAACGCGCTTCTGAAAGGCTGATTCATCTTTAAAACACAAATTGGAAATTAATTATTCTCAAAGTTAGTTTTGTTAGGAAGCTAACAGCTATTCGCTGTTCCCCTGCTAATACATTTTCCTTATAAACCAGGTCATGTTTTCTGAAAGGAGAAGTTGTTGTTGAGTTTTTCGAATGTATGCTTTTCGGCGCTTTGAGCACCACAAGCTGAGTGCCGTAGTCCGATTAAATTGGAGAGAAGGCAAATATCTCCATGGCCCATATCGCCAAAAGCATCTTTACTTGGAACAAAGAAAGTAGTTTTTGTTGATCTTCAACAGATCCAGCTGTGAGTAAAGTCTGCCACAGTTTCATTCACATCCGACATCTCTCCTCTTTCGAAATATGCAACACTCGCCTGTAAAATTTGAGGATATCTCAAGTGAGCCAGGTACAAAAGAAGCTTTTGGTCTCTATAGCTAATATCCCCGTTCATAACAACTGTACGGGGTTGAATTATTGTATTGCTCACTTGTTCCAATTATACTAAAGCTTAAAGTTTTGCATAATTCAGGGCGTGACCGCTTCAAGTGACAGATGGGTGCTGTCACAGCTGCTAGCTGGCAGCTAGGTGTCACCCTGGCTAATGAGAGTCACTGAACTTAACCTCTCGGCCGTGGTTGTGGTGTTGTTGCAAATGATATGGCTTGTTGTTAATTGTCCGGAGGGCATCCTGTTGGCCAATGCGTGAGCGTTGGATGAGGGGATGCCCCCCGGATGACCTCCGTGCTGCCGGCATCACTTTTCACTTTGAGCCTCGATCTAGGATGGCGAAGTCTGGAGCTGCCCACTTTGAGCTTCACTTTGGCTCTTCAGAAACCTATGTATGACCTCATGGCGATTACGTGCTTGTTTTATATGGTGTAAGGGATTTCTGCTGTCGGACTTGCAGGTTACATACACACCAACACGCACTTTTCTTTTCCCAAGATGACATATTTACATGTAATGCCCCCTCAGAGTAGAACAGGGGTTAGCATGTTTGTTGTACTTCCATTCACATACCCTACAACGGTTGCAACAGCTCTTCTCTGAGGCCATACCATTGCTGGGAACAGTGTATTTGATTGGCATGTCAGAGAATGGGTTTAGAAAGCTGCAGTGTGGATAGGGAGCCAGTACACAGACACCAGTGGTGGTGTCCATGCAGTGCTGTAAATGATGTACTGAATGTTTTGGAAATGCCTGCCAGAAATCCTTTTGAAGTTTGTGGAGAAGCTCCTTCAAGTTCACGTGGATTAGAGAAGGGTTAGCGGGAGAGCTTGGCTGTGGGTCCGTCCAGTCCATTGATGCGTTTTTCTGGATGTGCTATCAGGCAATGAAAGCTTGTTCGACGCAGCTTTGGGGCAGTAGAGAAAGGCTTTGCAGAAGGGCTCGATGTGTTCATGTGAGGTCAAGTCTGACACTTTGTTCTTTAATTCTATGTAGTCAATAGACATTGTGTCAAGCCAGTTGACATATGATGCATTCTTTTTTTTTTGTATTCCCTATCACACCCATCTGCTCTATGGTGTCTGCGTTGCCAAATCTATGGCTCACTTCAGCGCAGAGGACAGTTTGTACCGACACCTCGCACAAAACATGCACAATTTAATGCAAAAGCTGTTAAGCCATTTAGATGGTGAAGGAATCTGCTTGAATGCTGTTTCAGGTTTTAAAAAGAAGGCACTGTAAACGGGAGAGAGTCACGACTCCAAGAAAGACCTCGCACCTTAGAAGACATTAGATGAGAATAACCAGTTATGTCGCATATTATTTGAAGTCTGATGTTTTTTTTCTTATCTGTGGTAGTGATTATTTAGAGATGTAGAGATCCAGCTATATCCCACCTTAAGTCTAGATCTATAAGACAACCCAATATTCCTGCAGCGCTTGCAGTTATCTGAGAAAGGGTTGCAAACATAATCTCTCGCCGGTCTGGGAACTGTCACATGTCATGTACAGTATCTGTCTGTTTGTGCTTGTTCGTCCAGAATCTACCCCCCCCCCCCCCCCCCCCGCACACCGTCTTCCCCTCCAATTGTCAAATAATGGCAAAAATGCAATCCGACATTCACATAAAGTGCAATAGCTTCAATTTCAAGGATGAAAATAGTCTCATTATACCTCATGAATTCATTAGTCCCTCCTTACTGCCTGTGGGGAGTTAAGGAGGAATCTATCTCATTTTGTAAGAGATGTAAGAGAAAATTAAGACTTCTTTGGGAAAATGGGTTTGCCTTTGGAAAGCATTGAGAGTGTAACATTTTAGTGTGTACCGGTGATCTTGCTCAGGTCTCTGTCGTCATTGCTGACGCCTTGACATTTTATTCCGAAAAACAGGGATTCGCGAGCCATAGCACTCGACAATCGAATTCACATAGTGTGCACAGCAGAGAAAAGATTGCTGTACAGTAAATCCTCACGTCGTTGATTTCCAAGTGTTGGTGCTGGCGATGTATGCATCCCAGTGTGGCTCTGCTCGGTGCCGTCTGGCCCTGCATAGTGTGTGCTTGCTCCGACATGACTTGCATGTTAAGCACCAACAGCTGACTGTTGTAGCCTCCTTGTAATCGAGCCAGTCACCAGCGTCTGCCAGGCCCCAATTAGGCATGCAAACCTCCCAATACAAGACAGGAATGAAGCTGCCTCAAACGCCAGGTTTTCCCCAGCAGGGCCGACCGCTTCTTGTCATTTCGCTTTACAAACTCCGTTGAAAGACGTAATGATGGACGAGTGGCCCGTATAAATATCTTTGGTGTTACATAATTTGGAATTAAAGAGCCCTGCAGTTAAGATGGTAAAAGCGTATTAACGGTACCAGGCTGTAAAGTCCATAATTCTCTCGCTGCAGAACGCCAACACTCACATCTTCAGTCAGTGCTTTTGGTCATTGTTATTAAAACCCCACGGGCATATTTGCTTCAGAGTGTGGAGGGATTATCAGTGAATTAAGACACCGTTGCTAATATCGCTTCTGAACTTTGAATGTGCTTTGCCCTCTAACTTCTCTCCTAACTTTGTCAAATTAATAACTTGAATAATCAATCTGCTGGCAAGCTATTAAGTAGGCAAAGACAGGGTGGGTGTGTGTGTGTGCCTATGTATGGATGTATATGTAAGTTATTTAATGCCTTCAGTTTCCTTGAGCTATTATAAAAGACCCTACCTCTCTGTTTTAATTAAAGGATAATACCAGTGTAATTTCATTTTAATCCTATTGCCCTGAATGCTTTCAGTTCAGACTTTATAGGCAAAACAATGAATGAACTGGTTGCAGTTTCATTGTTTTTATTTGTATCTCTCATATTCATTTGAAAGGTGTACGGTGAATTTATTAATCCAAAGCAGTTACAGTATGGTTTAAATGTTCTTTTATTATGTTGCTTTCAGTTTGAAGGAAAGAAAGATTACCACCTGAGGGGATTAGAACTGGTACCTCGGTATTTCTAAAATCCGATGGGTATTCACTGTTGCAAATGAGTTATGTATGTAGTTTTTAGGCGACAGGGTTTGTAAGGGGATATTAAAGAGCAAACAGTACCTGTGAGGAGGAACTGCAGGTAAACACTGCGGGATACCGTCTTCCATGTGGATGCAGTGAAATAACTTGTGGTGTCTTGGGTTACTGTGGCCTCTAATTGCCTCTGTGGATGGTTTCAGAGAACAAAAAACGAGTGGTGGAAACTTTCATCTCTGGTCATACAGTTGTTTGCCTCTCAAGAGCTGGGAGTACGAGGGACATGGCACTGAAAGTCTACAGGGAGAGAAAGGCAGATTGGAATTTTTGTCAGAGTCAAAGCTGCTGTGCAGACAAAATCCTCAGTGAATGAGTTAAAGCACAATGTGTGAACCAGATAACCCCAATTCCCCAGGGGTCTCTACACTGTGGCTATAGATCTACTGTGACCAAGTCAGCTCGTTAGCATGACCGTGTGTCAAGAGCAGAGTAAATTGCTGTTTTTATTGTTGTCCGCACCTCGCTGACTGGCTTTTACATGGTACCTTTACAGTGTTCTCCAGAATTAGCACACCGCTAACTTAAGCCGGCTACTTTTTGGGTTTGATTGAGTAAAAGATTTGTGTTGAAAAAGTCTGTTACTTTTAGGACATAGGGACACAAACATTGGTTAAAACTAACATACTTTGGTAAAGCAAATGTTTTTACTTCAATTAGTAATGAATTTATGAGTATATTAAAGCAAATCCCTGAATATATAGACGGACAGTTATCCTGACAGTCATGTTTAATACGCCAGCCCCTTGGTTAAGACTAGCCATACATGTATACTACTAACCCCCCAACATAATGAATATCAGGATCCTGAAGTGCTTTCATCTAAAAAGGTGAAAGTACTGTGCTGGTGGTTGGCCCATTACTGTAATTGTGAGTTTGGTGAATGGTCCCAACTGGTTAGATTTAATGATCTGCCCCCAAAAAAATCTATCCTTCTATTGTTGTTTCTAAGTCTTCTGGAGACTTAAGAGAGGACTGAAAGTCTTAGTGGAGAGATATTAAATTGGGGTCACGAGTGAACACGTCGGGGCACAGACCGCCTCATCCTTTATCCCTGAACCCTCTCCTCACCGTGCCAAGCGCTTCTTTCTCTCCCTTCTGTTAATCTACATCTCTTTCGCCCACATTTACTATGCTTTTTGTATATTATACAATCTAGGTAAGGTCTTTGTTAGTTCCAGTGATTTGATGAAAACTTTAAAGGATGACACTGATATTTTTATCATATTTCTATAACTGCTGACCATTTTTCTATAGCATCAAGTCATACAACTCTCAAAAGAAATACATATTATAATAGATACAGATATTTAATGAGTCTTCCAAAGTCCAAAGCTCTCCTCATGGACAGCTCTAATCTATTTCAATATTTTTACAAGTCACTTTGTCACAAAAGCATTTCATAAACACCATCTGTGGCAGTCAGAAAGAATAAAATAATACTCCATTCATGTCTTCATCGTGTTGTCATGTATTTCTGGGGCGAGCACCAAGCAACATCACACATTTATTGAAATCATTTTTGGTCTACAGAGCAGGGATTAAGTTTCTGATGAAGTAATGAACACTGAATACGATTAAGAATTTGTTCAAATGTGGCATCAAACCTCTAGTTTATATGAATGTGCCCATCACTGAATAATAACCCGGTCTAGAGAGAGAATGTTTTTGACAAGAGAGTTATCCAAACATGATTTGAAAGGAAAAAAAAAAACACTGTTCAGATGAAGAACAAAGATTTCGACGAAGAACAAGTGTTGTTTCAGATTTCTACAGTAATTACACCTTGATTTTACAACTCACAATATGCTCTCAGCAGAGACACAAGCTCGCACTTTTGCTTGACGCATGAGACTCCACAACCACTTCATCCTGGAGACGCTGCACAAGTGGCCATTTAGAGACAATACGCTGAGGAAATGGCTCTGGGAATAGCTATCTTTCCCACACCGCCTTAACTCCTTTTTGTTGTCTTTCGTGTTGCAGATATGATCAGTTGATTTCTGGCCAGTTGTCCCATGTCTTAGGAGGCATGGCTCGGGTTTTGCAGCATGGTATCTGTGATCTCACTAGATGAGGGAAGGGAATGGATATGTTGTTTTCTTTGTATCTACCTCCAGCCCGTAAAAGCAAACAGACTGTGGGTAGTGGTTTTCCATGCCTCTGCATAACCTGGAACAAAGGACTGTTCATTTATGTGGCAGCACATCAATATTTGTACAACTTTTTGACTAAGCCATATTGGGGGGGGGGGGGGGGGGATGGTATTCTCACATTGAATAGTTTACTGAAATCAATAGTGAGACGATCCTCGACCAGGTACTTTACATCATGTGTTGCCTGTTGCTTAACGTCAGCTCGCGTCGTCCTGGCGAGCAGCCGTGTTTAAGTATCGTCTTCTCTCCGGAGCGCAGGTTGTGAAGTTGGTTGACCGTTTCTGCTTCAGAGCGCCGTGATGCTCACATGCCTGCGTACTTTGTGTGTACTCGCAGAATGAAAACGTTTTTCTACGAGCCGGAAGACTGAATCTTCCGCAAGCGTTCCGATTTGCCCATCGTAACTGAACATGGCGGCACGCTGAACTCAAAGAGCGTGTTGTGTACATGTGTGCCGTTTGTGAATGCACCAGGTTTCAGCTTCACAGAGCAACGGTGGTGCCCAGGCACATTACGGAGGAAAAAAACCCAACAACGAAAGGCCACTGCTGTGTCCGCCTCTTCTCAGTCATGGACCCGTTTCTATGGCTATGAAAATTGGCGCTTCATGAAACACCAACGTCTCACTGTGATGTGATGATAGCTGGCTACCTGTCTTTAAATGGCGGGTCTTAGCAAACCATTCCCATGCATCTCCTGCTGGGAATTGGGCTGAGACCGACTCACTCATTTGTGTGAAGTGGCGACATGCTGGAGGCTCAGCGGGGTTTCTCTGTCAAGCTCCGGATTACGACTCGGTAGTGTTTCTGCTCGGCGGCCTGTGCTTCACTCCCGTGCTGCACATCACTGAAGAGACACTTGAATTAAATGGTTTCACATCTGAAAAAAAAAAGAAAATGTCCATGTCCTGTCACTCTGACGCACACGTGCAAGTGATGATTTCCTGATTAAGCCTTTGAAAAATGATTACGCGTTTTAACACTTTTTATTGCATATGCAAGAATTTGACTTTGTTAGCACGCAGTAAGGAACAAACACCAGGTGTTTGTCTGCGTCACTGCAGCTTTAGCTGATGCTGAGAGATGAAGTGCAGTAGAGTCTGCGGAAAAGGATATTCTTTGATTTACGGCATTATGCCTTCTTCTTAATCATCTGCCAGGAGAAGCAGAGATGGGTTGAAGGAGAATGAGAACACCCTGGAATGACTCAGTCAGGTGGCTAATACACACTGAGTGAAAAAATAAATCTTTCGATAGTGTTCCCAATATATTGAAGATTGCTTCTGAGGACTGAAGATCATCTTACCCCATACTAATTACAATTGCATCATTTGAAATACCTAATTTTTCTGAACTTAATTATTGTCAATTTAATATGCCACGCATTCGCCAGCCTTCTGCACTGAGCCTTCTTCTTCAGTTTCAATCTGTCGTGAGGTGCCCACTGCATGCTTTCACTTCCTTTGACATTGTCGGGTGTCGGACCATTGATTGTCACAAGAGTCACGGGAACAAGAGTTTATAACAGCTTGCACCTTGGAAGTCTTGGCAGCAAAAGGTATAGCTTTTTATGAGTGAATCACAAGGCCACGGAGTGCAGCCATCTCTGGCACTGCAGAGGCGTCTTGTACAGTTGAATTTAAGTTCCTCAGGATAGAATGTTACTGTAGAACAGAAACACACACACACACACACACCCGTCTTCAAACCCGGCCTCAGTTTTGATCTCAACTACACACCTGTAAAGTTTCGTGAATACCTCGTGCACGGTTCTGTCGAAAGACACACACACAGAGTCCCACAAGGTGAAAACAAAACCAGCGTGGCTTGTGATTACTGAAAGATCCAGCATTACAGCATAACCTGGCTCATCAATATGGGTTGCGGCTCATTCCATTTGTCGAGGCAGGAAAGGTGAATAACTGTCGAACAGCCAGACATTTCGACATTGCCCTTGTAGAAAAATCCAGACTCATGACCCATCTGCACATGGAGATGTTGCACTCTAGTGAGCATAGACATTTCATCCCGGAGTTTCATTCATAGAGGGTACATGCCTGAGAAATGGTTGATCTTTTGAGCAGGCAAAGCAATTTTGCTTTTGAGCCTTGCCTTATTGCGCTTTGCCCCCGTGTCACCATTCCTCTCACTGTGACCAGAGACCAATGTATATTCTGCTCTGTCGTCTTTTCTTTTCCCAGCTGCCATCCAGGTGCAAATCACTCCAACACAAGGAGAGATCAGCGTAGGAGAGTCCAAGTTTTTCCTCTGCGAAGGTAAGCGTGATCTCAAACATACCTCATTTTAACACAGCTTGTTGCAGATTTCCCCTCGTGTTACAATACCGGCAGTATGAATTTAGATCATCTGATAAAAGTGATCTCAGTCAGTGTGAATAATGAGACTGATGTACTCCGATTAGAAGTTGCGTATTAAAGAAATACAAGACAAAAGACAAGACGGTGCTGAAAAAAAAAGACAAGGATAAATGAACTGAGCAGGTAGAGGGAAGTTATGATCACAGTCAGGGAGGAGGAGGGCGTCAAAGAGGTGGGAGAGAGATGCAGTCTGAAGAGATAATGAGACGGGTCTTAGACGGTTGAATGTACATGTGCAGTTATCAGATGACCTGAGTTACAGGTGGTATTTGCATTTGGTGGGTGAGCTGTCTGACATTTTAGACTATTCGGTACATGAATAATATCATGCCGGTCACTAGGTCACAGTTATTATAAAACTGCAGCGCCTACACAATAACGGTTCAGTCCACCCAAATTACAAAAGCATACAGTATGTAGCCATTCAGGTAGACTTGGTCTTATCCACCAATAAAAGTAAGATTCTTTAGTTCGGGTGAACTGACCATTTAAAAATGAATGACTCCCGCTAGAAGACCTGTTGCAATGGTCTATACATTGACGCCCACATATATAATGCATAATAAACATACGTATAATACATTACTATTTGCCTACAACACTGTATAATTCTAGTTATAAGCACTCATAAATACCTATAATGCTTTATAACAATAATCATAACACAGAATGAAGGATTATATAATGACCTATAAGGTCAAGTATCATAACAATTCACAATTGCTTGTCACTGACTAACGTTTTTTTGATGCAAGGATCATATTCCATTATAATTTGTTGTTGTAACAGATTATTTTCTTTATCTAATGTATTATTATCACTGTTATAATGCATTATAATGTCATTATAAATGACTCCGAAGTGTTTATTGTTTGTTTTAAGTAAAGTGACAAAAATATCATGCACATGATAATGCATTATTACAGTGATTCAATTTCATTATGTGAAGATATTAAAACTATGACAATCATAATGCACTATGATTCTTGCCAAAATATATCATTGAGTGACCATCCATTATGTAGAATTATGATACTTGACGTTATACGTCGTCATAAAATGCTTTATAATGTGTTGGGATTATTGTTAAGAATTATGAATATGTATGAATGTTTTTAACTAGTCTTATATAGGGCTATAAGCAGATTATAACGTATCACAATGCACTGTAGGCATTATAGAAAGTATTACACAACCAATTAGTTCTGTATTGCTCTATGAAAAGAGTGTGGCTTCAGCTTGAAATCCAATCCTCCCATTGAAAAGCATGTCAACATGCATGAAGTGTTGACAATATGTTTCTTTTACCAAAAGCGGCCTGCTGCTGAATAATCCTCTGTTCTACTGAGCAAATAGAAATAACTCATGCCAGTCTTTTTCATATTTTAGTGAGCATATTTAGTCTGGTCTTGAAAAGATGAGACAGGTTTTGATTTAACAATAATGTGTTCAAGCCATCATCACACACAATAATTCTTGATTCATCAGCGTTTGTGACTCACAGAAGTTATGACTATTCCTGTTTCATCTTTCATTTTAAGTTTATTGTTTTTTTCTCACAGTATAGCAACCGGGTCTTGCCTAAACTTGTAAAACAGTTTAGATAGATAGATAGATGTAAACTTTATTCATCCCCAGGGGGAAATTCGTTTGTAGCAGCAGCAATTTACATAGTAAAATATAACGTGTGGAATGCACAATATCTACATCTACATGTGTTACAGCTCTGATGTAACACATTAGGGCTGTACCTGATCACCGTATTCTAATAGGTATAGATAATACACTCTGAATGGAAGCGTCCAAATCCAAATATCTAACAAAAGAGGAGGCTAAGCTTATGCAAAACTGCAAAAACAGATACCCACTTTATTTTGAGGTTATCATTTATTTGGTAGCTGTGTGCTTCTTGCCTCCTTGCCTCACTCTCATTTACTTGTGTTTCAGTGGTTGGAGACGCTAAAGACATAGACTGGTACACCCCCAGCGGGGAGAAGATCCTCCCCAACAGGCCTGACATCTTTGTGAGCCGCAACGATGAGACCACGTCGACCCTCACCATATACCACGCCAACGTGGACAGTGCCGGCATCTACAAGTGTGTGGCAAGGAACGGGGACAAGGAAGCCCAGGCCACGGTCCAAGTGAAGATCTTCCGTGAGTCCCATCGGTTTTATACTAATTTGCAGCAGTACATTTGTGTTTTTAATTTAGATTATGAGAAAACCTTTTTTTTTATTAGACCATTGACATTGAAGGAAAAGACTGGAAACAACCTGCTCCCTCTGTGCAGTACAAAAACAGCAATTACTGTAAACCTCGCTGTCTCCTGGAAAATACCTTTGTGTTTTACTAATTGCTTGACAGATATGTTCAATGGATTATATTCACTGGCAACGTATTTTTTTCCAGTTAAAGTTTTTTTCCAGTTCCTTTTTCGCAAAACTTTTTAGTACAATATGAAAGGAGTTTACAGGAGACTTCTTATATATGCTGTATGCCTTAGTTTTAAAGACATTTCATGTAACATTTATTCACCCCCGGATTGTTGGCATCCAAGCCAAATGTAAACAAAAGATGAAGTTATACTTGGTCATCCAAGACAACAAGTCTTCCAGGTTAAATAGCCAAACTATTCATTAATAAGAGAAGCAGAACCAACCATTAGGTGCCACGATTTTTTTGAAAGCAATCTTAACTTGACACATGAAAGTTTTCACCTTTTAAAAAGTGTCGGTCTGTCCCTCACAAATCTCTCTACAGAAAAGATCACCTTCCAGAGTGCTCCCAGCCCACAGGAGTTCAACGAAGGCGACGATGCTGACATAGTCTGCGATGTGGTCAGCTCGCCGCCACCTGCCATCATTTGGAAGCATAAGGGCTCCAGGATCCAGGTTGCCAAAGATGGTGAGCCAGCCCCAACACAAATGTTCCAATGCTTGAGCTACTTTCTCACCTCCAACCTGCCATTCCTTCTCATCCACCTGACTCCCTGAGCAGCCACCTCACCTTCCTACCAATGCCGTTCGCCAATTTGCCTTTTCCAATCAATTTGCCACACTCTTCCTCGCCTCCTTTTCCTGCTGCCCCTCCATCTATGAGCAAATATGAGCATTTTCAGCGGGGAAGTTTTAGACCTCGCGGATGATGCATGAACGTGGAAATTACATTTGTTTAGCCCAGCATGAAGTGGTTATTGCCAGTAGAAAGGATGTATGAGGGCAGATTGGACTTTAAATTCTCCAAATAGAGGGAAAAGTACTCTGCAGGCGGAAATAATCAGAAAAACTGAAGAAAAAAGGGCAAAGTAGAAGGGTAAGAGAAGAACTAGCAATACCATATATGTCTGCAACTGCTGTCTGTAACAATATAAGACGATGCAGTCTAGACCTACCAAGTTATGCAGGTCAGCAAGTTTAACAAAAGTATAAGTTTTTCACCAGTTTTCCCCTGACTCAATCTTATTAGTTTAACACATGATGAAATAGAAATTAGGATATAGGAGCAGAGACATGGCAGACGGTTTTTGGACAGTTGGTGCAGCCCTGTCCTCATTGTAGGATTGCCAAATTTGCTCATTCATGTAACCGTACAATTAAAGGAACATCTTTTTTTGAGTATATCAAAGACTCAGTGCCTTCAGGCTAGAAAGGACTTTGTATCTTTGCTCCCTGACAGTGGACGGAAGCTGGAATCAGCTGGAATTTACGGCCCTTGTCAAGTGTTCCAAATGGCGAGTTGCAGTCACAGCGGTGAAAGACGAAACAAAACAAAAAACACCACATGTCCAAAAGCATTATAATCCTTCTCTCCACAGTTGATCCCTTTGTGCTACACAGTTGTTGCTTCGCCATTAAACACGCTCTGGAGCTGTGAGGTGTGTAACCGAACCACGGCATCTGTCGGAGAGAAACACTGAACATAACAATAAACACTGTAGAAGTGAATGGTGCTGCGGGGAGTGGATTCTGTGGGCATTCTGATACATTTCTAAATATTATCGCTGCCGTGACTCAACATTGGAAACTATTGTAACCGCTGTTCATATTGTGATGGATGAACGTTGTAGTTTTTGTGAAGGATTCTCAACTTCAGCCAACAGAGAACATTGACCTCAGAGAGTTCAACTAAAATTACAATCTGCTGTGTAAGGACTGAGGTGGAGATGAATAATTTTTTACGCTTGGACTGGGCCTATTTTAACCTCACAGTAACCCCTCCCTTGGTGACCGCTGGAGAGCCTGGAGTCACCACAGTGTTGTGCTTAGCCCGCCTTTATTCTCGGAGTCTGGTGAAGGAATGTGTTTTTCACTGGAAAAACCACTAATTGTAACCAAGACTGAAAACTGCTTATGTAATCTTCCTCACAGCATGTTGACCTAACCATACGCTGCATGTTGTGCATTGTTAAACCTCCCATCAGAACTGCATTGTCATGTGTGTGTCAACGTAACGCGAGTTGAGAGCTGCTCGATGAAATGTAGAGCATATGTTTCTGTTTAAATACCACACTTCGCCCTCAGAAATGTGTTGACTTGAAATATATTGGCTGAACTTCAGTTCAGGCAATGCATGCAGACAAAGAAACAAACCAAAATATTGTGGAAATCAGTGAAAGATGTTTTTGTAAACGTAAAAAAAAAAAAATTCAAAAGTATTAGCAGCTGCGTGTCCCATACTAATGTAAAAGGAATGCAAAATGTGCCCGTATTATTACTGATGCTTTAACATAAAGGATAAGCAGCATTTAAATGTTGCCGTTAGCAGGTTGGAGCTATTTTAAACTACTACTATTAGTTAAATATATGACAATGTGTCATTTTATAAGCCGATCAAATATTGTACATGTGAAATGCTAAGTCAACTATAGCTGTTAAATATATGTAGCGGAGTGGCGCAGAAGTGAAAAGTTACATAAAATTGAAATGCCGAAGTAAAGTAAGCCTAACTCATAATTGCATTTTAATATTTCGGTTAATGTACTAAGTTGTCCTCCATGACTGGCAGAGAGCTCCAGAATGGGGACAAAGGTGGAGTTGGAACTGTTTGTGCAATAAAGTGCGCAAATCTCAAACGTGACGGGAAGAAAACGTTCACAATCCCACGGCAACAGTCTTTCTGTATTTAATTATATGCATAGAGGACTCTTTCTTTCGTTCACGCTGTGGGCTTCTCTGTTAGATAGCCGGATAAGCTGAAGTGCTCGTGCTAGCATGGTAAATTGAACCGGGGGCATTGGAGCCCCCATCCCCAAAGAAGAAATACATTGCCCTGATGAAAGCCACGCTTAACAAGTACACCCCATATTGCCAACATTTTTAATCAAGTCAGTTTTAAAGTGCACACCGGCCGGTCACCAATTGTGGAGAAGTGCTTCAGTTCTCTAAATTGGGCCACATAAAGAACAAACAACGGAAATGACTCAGCTCTTAAGGCTCTTAAATCCGATGCGGTCAGAGAGCCCTGGAGTTTAATAATGTGCGGGAGGAAACGTGTGAGAAACACCTGGTTCGTGTTAACCAGCTCAGTCTGGTGCCGTGTGCTCATGGCTGGTTTAATTAGAGGTGCAACAGATTGTCAGGCTCTATGATCGGTGTAAAACACTGCTGAAGTGCGTCTGGTGTCGCCGGGGTGTCACGCAGGGCTCGCTGTGTTCTTTCAACCACTTGCTTGATTACCGGGGATAATTGGGACTTTTTTTTTTTTTTTAATCTGGCTCCAACTTCCCGGCTGAGTTTCTAAGTGAAGCATTTCAGTTGTATGTCCCTGTTGAACCTTTACTTGAATCAATGCACACAGTCAGATTTTCAAGATTGAAGGAAATAATCATAATTCATAAACTTAAACTATGGCATACACACATGGTGCTCCAGTTCATCTCTTAACTCACATACATCATTTCCATGGAAATTGACGTATTCTTTCAAGATGCAACAACAATATTTACACATAAACATCCATACTGGGCACATTGGTTGTTTTTTGTGTGAATGTAATCTGCATAATTGCATGTGATAAATGACTGTTGTCTTTGCCGTTTCTGTTTCAGTACGATTCAAGATCATGGCTAATGGCCACCTGCACATCCGCGGCATCAAGAAGATCGACGAGGGCATGTACAACTGTGAGGCCCGCATCATGGCCAGGGGAGAAATAGATTTCAAGATGATCGAGGTCGTTGTTAACGGTAAGCGCCCCAAAAAAAACCCCATCAATGGTCACATTGAGTTTAAAAACACAATCGAATGCCATTAGTTGAAATGTATGCTGTATGTCTAGATGGAGCCTCTTCAGAACACCACCTCAGGACACTTGCTGCATGTCCTCATTACCTTTTCTATTTCCGTCATCTCTCTTTCAGTGCTCCCCACCATCCGCGCCAGGCTGTCGGAGGTCAACGCTACTGCAGACAGCGATCGCCACGCTTTGCTGGCCTGCGACGCGGACGGCTTCCCTGAACCCTCCGTCACCTGGGCACAGTATGTCACTCCACTGGCCTGTTTTGATCATTCGGATCATTGGTGGATCTGAGCTGTCGGAAAAGAAAAAAAACAAAAAAAATGAATCCCTGGTTTTTTAGTTTTGCATAGGTTCACGTGGTTTTCATGCATTTTAGGGATTGTTGTTGGTTGCGAGGTGGATGAGTAAAAGACACACAGGACACCGTTGTTTGAGACTGGTGTCCGTGTCTCAAAGTGTCATGGAGTTCTAAGTTTTCCATTGTATTGTAACGTTGTTTTACATTCTACTTAATTGACATACTTGACGCGTTGGGCTACCCAGTGCGTTTGAAAGTGAAGCCAAAGGTTTTGACAGTCAGTAGGTGACGAGTTTGAATGATAGCATTTAGAGAATTCTTTTTCGGGGATGTTGTTGGGCTGTCTCTGCCCTCTGTCTCCAGCTGCTGGACACAGTGGCAATGTCAGTGTAGGTTGGACATGTATGTAGAGACCAGACATTGACGTATAAAGATGCACATACAAGGACAGGAACGGTTCATTGCAGGGTTCTGTTACGATGCTGTGTGACCATCAGGATACTGGATGCACTGTAAGAGTGTTTGATTCAATGCAGCTATGTTAAAGAGTGGCTTATTGACTAAACAAAAGTCATTTTTTGAATAAGATACTTGTCAGCTCAGTCTCTGTGCACTGAATGCAGCAATATGTCAAGGCAGCACTTCGGAACGACCACATAAACACTACTGTTTTACTTCTTCTGAATCTAAAAACACAATGGCCGATTTAAGCACACACCTGTCTGCAGTAGCACACTAAAAAAATATTCAGATGGAGATTTCAACTTTCCTTAAACTCAGAACATAGTTTCTTTCATTGCGCTCATTCAAATATATGCATATCTGTGCTCTGAACTAGCCCTTTGAGTGGGTACTTCAACACCATCTGGAAGCACAAACGCATGTCTCAGGTTTAGCACTAATCCATCCAGGCTGGTAGCTTTTGTGCCACTTCTATAAATGAAGCCTTCTGATCAAGTCTGAGATATAAGAAATTTTAAATCACCCGGCCGCCTGCTTCTTGCAGCTTTGCTGGACTTACTGGTTGTGCTCCCCGTTGAAAGAATTGCAAAAGCACAAGATTCATTTCAGGGAGATGATGATGTAAAGTGTTGGTAAATAGGGCATAAATGTGAATTTGTGAAATTGCGTGGCCTTGCTTATACAAATAGTTGTGTGGGAGAGATGATACGATGCATGCACTTACACTGTAACAAGTGCAAAAAGGCTTTGATGAGTATTATTACTTCCCACACGCTATTTAAACTGCATTCCATTTAGATCTAGTTCGAGTGGCGCTCGCACGTGCACACACCTGGAGTGAATCTGCACCTGGTTGCACCAGCGACTTGTTAGTCTGAACATGGCGTCGCCATAACATACAGTCGGTGTTACAAGCTCGAGATTTAAGCAAACGTGAGAAAATGGGCAAGAGCAACTGGATCTGAAACCCTTGATGCGACTACAACGTCCCTGTTTAGTTATTTTTAACTTGATATTTAAATTCATGACTTGAAATGTGATCTTTAAACATCTTTTGTTGGCAGAGAAGGTTGAAACTCTTCCGTTTCTATTGGTGGCCTAATTAATCTTCACGACCTGTGAATACAACCTGAACACGAATGAGCAGTATGCATTTGAGATGTAAAGTGTTGATTAAATAGGTATGTGACATAGTCAAATGGCAGTTAACACTCGACGTTCCAACATAATCTCTTGTGTAACCAGGTCTTTCAAGGAGATCAGTAATGACTTTTCTAGGATGGATTTATCATTAGCTGGTATAGTATATCTCAAGTACCTTTATTCAGTACGAATTAATGATACTCGATCACCTCTCAAGCTCTGATAGGTACAAATAACCAACGTCCATTTCCATTGTACAGCTGTTGGCTCAATGCACTTTCATATTCATGGTGCATTATTTAATGGTGTCACGCAGCAGCAGCAGCACCGCTGTGAGAGGAATAAAGCTTTTTCTTTTGCAGACATGTGAGTGAATAAGTCTATTGAACACCCAGATGCTGCTCACAGCTGTCTTCCATGCAGCAAGGCTGGAGTGTGATGTGGGTGTCGAGGCTGAGGGGGGGGATGAAGCTCCTGGCCAGAACAGAGAACAGTTGAGACAGACAGCGAGGGTGAAGGGAGGACAGATGGGTGAGGCAGTGAAAAAACAAAGGGGTGAAGGAAGCTTGTTTGTTGTTTGTCATTCACTGTCTGCCTGCAAAATGCCTCAGGAAGGATGCTACTCCAGGCATGCAAATACTTACGCAAACAGGACATTTAACATCCAGTGAAGACTTCTGCTTCTCAAGAAACTGAAGGAAACATGCATCATCATCAAATTGGTGCACGGCCTTCTTAAAAACACAGATAAAAGGGCTAAAAGAGAGCTGAGGCAAACACAAGCTGTGGAGGTGTTGGAGAAGTTTCTCAGAGGCATACAGCACAGGGCAGCTTTTTTTGGTCTCCTAGCCTTTGTTGCATACCAGCTGTTCTCTCCCTGAGATAAAATCCCAAGCAGATCATTGTCAGTTAAGGAAGTTATTTGTCGGCCCCTGAAGTCGTGTAGGCAAAACACTTGTGATGTGAACCCTGCCATGTCTTTTTCCTCTTTTCCCCTCTGCTACAGTAACAACGTTGTCCTTGAAACGGGTAATAAGTACAGCCTGAGCGACGACGGCTCGGAATTGTTAATAAAAAGTGTCAAGAAAGTGGATGAAGGAGATTACACTTGCATCGCCAGGAACAAGGCAGGAGAGAAAGCCGAGGAAGTCAGCCTGAACGTGTTCGGTAAGAGAATGACTCCATTCGCCTACAAAAGCATAACAGAGGCTGAGGTTCTTTTTCTCTCTCTGGCCTTTTTTCTTTTGTACTTATTGACATTTGCTGTACACTTCTCCACAGCTGTTCCAGTGGCTCGGTGCAAAGTTGCACAGCGTGAAGCGTACAGTCAAAAGCGTGCCCTATTGAAAGCTAATTAAGCCACCCCTTAGGACATTGAAAGATATCTCACTGGAGTTTCTCTCCATGAGCAAATTTGCACCCGCCTCATGTAATCATGTGCTTGCAGCTCTATTATCAGTCAATGGGGTATGAAGCCACAACTCTAATGAAGCCTGTCTGTATACTTGACTACGGTAATGCTAACAATATGTAACAGCTATTTAAAGCTGCACTCGTACATATTTTCAACATTGCATCAAATCTGCAAGATGTCACCCATGATGTTGCAAACCACAGCAAAGTGTCAGCCCACTCTGCAGCTGCTCTAAGTTCTTCAGCCTCTAATCGCTTATTTTCCTCAAGGATTGGTAGAGACCAAAAGAGAGCTAAAAGGAGAATACATTCAACTTACACTCAACTGGCCACATGGTGCAATTGTTTGCTGACACGTTTTGCCATTTTTGTCTTGTTTCTAGTGAAACCCCGGATTACCTATCTGAATAACCAGACTGCCTCAGAGTTCGACGAACAGGTCACCCTGACCTGTGAGGCCTCGGGCGACCCCACACCCACCATCTCCTGGAGTTTCCAAAACAGGGTGTTCACTGAAGGAGAGCAGGTACTCATTGGGTGCTTCTTTCTTTGGACAGTGGCACTTTCAAACAGCACACTTAATCAAGCAGGCTTTTTACCATCCAGATCCAGGGTGAAAACCAAATAAACAACCAAATAAACCCTTCGGGAATAGAGAGACTCTAGATATAAATATTTGTTTTGTAGAATTAGCACCTTTCAGAAATGGAAAAAAAATAATATGAATGCAGTATTTTTATTCAAGAAAATTCAAATCAGTTTTCGGTGTTTCACAGAATTCCATTTATTATTTCTAAACTTTGTTTTATGTCCATGATGTGATGACCTGCACTCATTTTGCTAATACAGCGCAGACACTGTTAACCAATCATATGTATGTGAACGTCTTTAAGAACTGCTGTTGTAACAAAGCTCAAGTAAATTGTCGTTTATCATCCACCAATATTCCCACGGAATTCAGTCACCGGTCCGCTGGCATGCATTGCTCGTGCGTTGCTGGAAATGTGCTTTATTTCCAGCCCTCCCATCTTCCAATGATCGGCCAATCAGCTGCTCGCTGTGCTTCATACACTCAAAACGTCTTATTCCCTCTTTGGATTCAAACATGTCCCTAAACGTTTGGTAGCCTTCTCCAATACAGCTAGAGTTGCATCTATGATTGTGTACGTACATGAATGCTGGAGGGGAGAGTGTGCAAATTGTCATAAATCCAATTTCCAGGCAGTTCCATGGGCTGCTATTCCCCAGCGTTGTTAAGAGTACATGTACCTCCCTATTAATCATCAGCATTTAAAAGAGAAAATCGTATGAAAAGTGCTCATTGGAAATTTAGAGAACATTAAGTGAGAGAAAGTTAGAGAAAGAGAAAAAAGGATTTCAGTGAAATTAGCTCTTAATTATAGCTGAGAGCCAGGAGCCCCGAGTCTCCCTCTATCTGAAAATGTGATTGTTTTAAACTCAGCTTCATATTCTGGCAAACTGCTGTGATAATCCACTCACACTGAGAATGAGTGGGCAATTCTTCTCAGGATGAACACGATATAAAAGTAAAGAAGTCCTTGCACGTCCAGACACATAAGGGCCATGCACTTTTGTCACGCCTTGGTATAGATCCTCGTTTTTTCTCTTCATGTCCTGAAGGAGCGCTGGCAATAATGCTGGATGAAAGCTTTGGCTATAGAACATGGAAAAAAGGCTCCTTAAGACATATGAAATATGAATACCGTCCTCGTGCATTTTCTCCATTACAGTGGTCACAGCTGTTGGCAGTCGCCAGACTGGAGAGAGAATCTCATCTGTCTATTGTTGTGCTCGTATCAGCTCATTAAAATGGTATAATTTGTATACCTTTTTTTTAACGGTCTTTTCTGACAACATGCATCACGTAGACGGAAGTAGACGGATTAGTCACTGCAGAGCGGTAATTTCCCGCGGTGAATGCAGTAAACAGTATTAAGATAATTACTTTTCTGCCTCTAGCAGGTTCGTGGATTCAGGAACACCTTGCAATCCGGTTCTTGCTTCAGCATGCATTAGATACGGCAAAAGTAATAATACATCTTAATATTCTGATATTAAATGGTAGTTGGGCACTGTGTATTTCCCTTGCAGAGGCTCTCATAACCTGGGTTAAGGACTGGTGCTAGGCTTTCAGAAATTTGCTTGCAGGTCGTATAAGGAGACTATATGATTTTGTAACAAAAACTGAATAATAATGTTGGTTATTTTTGCAGCAATTCTCTAGAATATGGGTCAGTCTGTGCTGCACTCTCATGCCCAATATACACATTCGAACCGTTGACCTTCCGGTTCCCAGACGACCCTCTTAATCCAGTGAGCCACGGTCACCCCCCAAATAATAAGGATTTAATAATCAAAATCCTTGAAATCCTTCATAATATGAATAGGATTGTCTTTTCCGTAGCCTCACTGTTCTCCATGAAATATAGAAGCAAACAAAGTTAAAGATTGCGTTCTTATTTGTCTTCTCTAGCATGCTCCTCTTGCACCAACACTGCCAATATAAAAGTGGTTACTTGCAGCAACCCCATGCCTTACATAATCAAACACAGTTGGTGTGTGACTGTTACAAATAATGTATGCGCATGTAACAACTATTCCTGGAGACACAATGGAAACACCTGAGCTGTTATGTCTCAAAGGATACCGAGTTGCACAATAAGTAGGCCATACTGGCCTGCTTTACTTCACAGCTCTATCCAGCTGCATTCAGCTCGTGCTGTGTGATGAATTATGTAACATAGTGATGTCACTGTGAGATGAACCGTTCTACCTTGGTATGACAAGATCGAACTAAAAAAAGGCCACGGTTATGACAATCTGTAGCATCTTTGCTGGTGGTACCAATTAAAATCAATACGGGTGCGTAAGGCTGGTGGCTTTAAAAAAACGACTTTGCTCAGGAAAATTGCTGTTTTAAATTAACAAAAACATATGAAAGTATAGCAACTTCAACCTCAATTAGTCATTGACGCACATGACTCACTGTGAAATCTTTCATTTGAAAAGCAAGGATGAATGAAATCAATGATTTCCAATACGTGGAAACATTATTTTTACGTGACTGGGCAATGCAGCTGGTTTAATGCCTCCACCTCAGTTCCATGCTGGGAGAAAGGAAATATAATGGCAATGGTAAATATTTCGCAGAATAACAAAGAGTGACGGCAGAGTGGCGATAGTGTGCTCAATACACTAGTCTTGGATTAAGCACAATGTTTTTGATTTGAGTAACCTCATGACTTTCCTTCCAGAGCCAAACATCCCATTTTTTCAACTCTTGGTTCTACGAATGCCAATATCAGATGATCAGAAGATAATTTGATTCAGCTATGGTGTCCCAAGTTTTTCCTATTAAATGTGCCATTTATCACTTCCAATCAGTGGAAGCATTCACACAGCACAGGGCATTCATGGATGTTTTGCGAGTTACTGAATCGTATCTTCCACCTGCAAGACAGGACTTGCCTGTTGCCACTCATAGTTGTCACACCATTTACAGCCTGTCATCGCCCCTCCCTCTCCTATCTATCACTGTCAGGTCAATTTAAATCCAATGAGCCTTTAATCACAACATCCCACTGATCATTTGGTGATGGCTGTTACTAATTTGTCATTTGATCATCGTGCATCATTGGTCCGTTTTCTGTTTGCCATGCTCTGTCTCCCATTCGCGTTCTAGTTCTACATCACAGCAGCAAGACTGCAAAAGCACAGACGCACTGAGAATGATGTGAAATGACAGAACGTCATTTTACTGGCTGCCGCTATCCGTTTACACCGTCACTGTCTCGTAGAAATGCTAATGGATGTTATCACGGTATTATTATCTCTTTGGAAGGGATTTCAGTGTGATTGTGTTCCTGAGGTTCTTTCCACATTCTTACCATTTGCTTTTTTACACGATAAGAGTATAATTACTTAAATCAATGAAAGACCTGCTCACCAGTCTTCTGCACAAACATGAAAGAGTTGATCAAAACACAGAATAACACGATGACAAAGCCACTGATTAGGAAAACAAAGTAGATACAGCTAATGGCTCACTCATAATTAGTTTCAAAGCCCTGTTTTTTCTCAGTGTGCCTCCAAATTCTCTCCTCTTACATTCATTCTTTTTTGAGAAGCCCCCATGCTGCTTTAGAAAAATCCAGTTTGGCATTTTGACCAGTTCTGTAAATTCCCTGACCGCATTGAACTGTCAAGCCAGAAATCCCGATAGTCCTTTTAGAAAACCTTGAACTTAATGATGTCGGGTTTTAATATTGCTTACGCTCTGTTGTGAATATTTTTAATAGAGAAGTGTAATTCATTGATGACCGAATCATAATTGTAATAAATACTTCTTGGTAGAAAAATCAATCAGTATCATCACAATGTGAAAGTAATTCCCTGTGATCCTCGTCAATGGTTTAGCTAATTGTGAATACAAACAATGCCAGCATGCGTCCATGTTTAAGCCCCTTTGGTCATAAATCATGTATAGTGCACATTACTGCTGCGCTTTCCAAAGCATGTAGCTGTGTTGTAGATGTTCAGAATTACCTTTCAGGCAAGCATTGGTTTCCATTTGTCTCACTTGGGTATGAAAATCAATGCACATTCCTGAAAGTTGAGTTGGGTAATCTATCACAGTAAGCATTATGTCTGCATTCGTTTTGATCAAAGTTACATTCGTGTTGCGTGGCATAAACAACAGCAGACACAAAGTTCATCGTGATGGATTACCTAACTCACCTAGCAATTCCAAAGTCACTGCAGGTTGATTTCCCCACAATTTCTTTCAATGGATGTGAATAAAAAAAAAAAAAAAAACACCCAGAGGGTAGAAAATGCACTCTGTGTGCTGGAAAATGATTGGCTGCAATTTATTTGGAGCATTCAAAAATCGCAGGTCTGGTCCTTACAGCATTATTATGTCCTGCAGGTAAATCCAGTCTGCACAAAGCTTACCCTGCTCCTCTGTGTCGCTGTTTGTCTGTGCTTCCTCTGTGTTTGTTCCCTTGTAGGCATCTTGGACGCGACCAGACAAATATGAGGTATGGCTACTAAATATGGTAGCCTGACTCTAGTTGTAATAGCCTGCACTTACACAGTAGACTACCCCTTTTTTAATGCAGAGCAGAAGTGTTGTCATTTAGTGCTCACTACATTTAGTTGTGCACCAAATATGTAGACCATTAGACGCGTAGTACAGTACATTTAATCCACTTAGTTCCAGTAGACATTAAACTCACTCTATTTACTTGTCCCTGTTTATTTTTGTCGAGACAATCGCAGTATCTCAAAGTAGATGTTGACCATATAGCATGCTGCTATTTCCTGCTGCATGGTCTGGTTAGTTCTCAGACTTTGCTCACTTCAGGGCAGAAACAAATTGCTGCACTGGGTTGTTGACGGGCACAGCAGCTCCACTAGCTCGCGTAGAAAACACTGTCTGCTCTGCCGTGCCGCTAACTCACCACGCTATACTAAATCTTAACACAGTGGTTTTAAATGGTGTAGCCGACTATCAGGTGCCAGTCTGCATGTTTTCACTTCAACAAAACACAACAGCAGCTGACACCTTCAGTGGGGCCTCGTTAATATGTTGGTCTTACTGGGTCAGTTCACCTAAAGTACAAAAAAATAAAAAGGTTTTCTTGCAGGCAGGTTTTGAGGTCGATGTCTCTCAGATTTCTGTGCCCAGCCCAGCACAATGGAAGGAGATGGAATTCCGTTTTTGGATTTAGTAACATCCCTTGGATCACATTTTACAAGATTTTAAGAATCAAACCTAAGCATGCCATGGAAAATGATGACAAGCGTATTCAATTATGAAACAGTATTATACTTTTATACACCAGCGCCCTGCTGTAGTGTTTGATTTGAAACAAACATGCAAACTCTTGGCCCTGCTCAAAGTGAGAACTAGTGTTCGTAGATAGAACTGACACAATGTAACACCCTAACTTCACTCACTGCCACATGCACGACAAGAAAAGCAATTAATTTACTCTACTAAGCTTCTCTGTGAGAATAGTCAATGAACCCCATGAACCGATGGTACCGCTAATAGAAAAATGCACACAATAAATTAATTTGTGCAGCTCTGCATTCTGGACTGTGTGCAAGAACTCTACCAACACTGACAGTGTGAAGAGTCTCTGCACACGCGGCAGTCCTTACAGCTTGTTTTTCCGAAAGTCATACAATTCGTCTCCGATTGGTTGAAGTAGCTTCACCTGCCAATGACATAATCCAGTGCGTGAATTGCTACTTCCCTATTTTCACTTTCAAGTTCATTTTAATTCTCTGATCCAACCCTTTCTCCTCAAAAAATGACATTCCCTTGCAACTAAGTTGCGTTGTCAATGACGTTTCGAGGGAAACACCTTTCCTCCTAGATCACGGTTGCAGTTTTTAACATCTGGTTAAATTTGTAAATTGAAAAAAAAAAAAAGTATAAATTGTTTTTGTTGAGGTAACAAAACTAGGCTTCAGAAAATATTATGATTTAGCTTAAAATAAGTATGTGTGTTATGCTATTTAGGAAGATAAAGGAACATTAGGATAAGTCAACACTGACTCTTTGACCCACCCGACCTCCTCCGATTTCCACAAACTATAACAAGGAACTTATATACGATATGTCTAAAATCAATGTGATCAGAAATATGTTTCCCTCAAAACGTTATTGACGTTGCACTTTTGTTGTATGGGAACGCAATTTTCAGGAGACCCGGCCATCCAATCTTGTGACTGGATTTGTGTCACATTGTTGAACAGTCACCTGGATTTCAGGTTGTGTGATTTAAGGCTATGCAGGCCGTGTGCAGCATACGTACTAGTATGTGATTGTCTCATTACGTTACGAGCTTTCCCGTAGTTCACCTCTTTGATTCGAGTAGCACAGTGCTATGTGGAGTGCGGTACTTGTAGGTGGTTTTCCCTGTAGCTTTTTTTTTCTTTTGTAGACAACCAGCTATTAGCAGATGTAAAGTTTAACCATTTGCTGTAGTGAAGTACTGGTCTTTGTCTAGATGATTGCCAATCAAGAGATGTGTTTATAGTGCATCATCTCAACTGTTTACTGTTCCCTTTCTCTTTTTCCCAATGGTTTCCCCTAACTGCTTATCTCTACAGGCTGACAGGAGTAAGACTATAAAGTGTGTTTAACCCGATACAGCAGCTTGTATCTGGCTGCGTAGATAAAAACATTGAAGACAGGAATACCATAAAACGAACTTGTCGCATGATCTGTGGTGAAGATAACGGTCTTAATATTCTCTGTGTCTGAAGATATTGTCAGTCTATGGTTCTGCACAGCAGTGAAGACGGAAACATGTTAAATATTTTGATGTAGCCCACCATAGAAAACCAACTGGCGATGAATGCACTTCTATTGCACACTGATCAAACTCATCTGCAGTCACCAACAACAGTTTTTGGTCCTGCTTGCAGCGGCTAAGCTCAGCTCTGTGATCGGCATGAATCAGGCTGCTAACAAGCAGGCATTATATGATTCGTCATGATGATGATGATGAATGGATCCTGAAAGGTGGTATTATGTTAGTGCACTTCAGGAAGCACGGTGACACTTGAACCAGATCACGGTCTGATTATAATAACTTGCCCACTGAATGCCAGTAATGTCACCGGTGCTGAATAAAGCTTCCAAGCAATCCTCAACTCAAGGTCCGGAAAGCTCAAAATGCCGTGTTGTATTCACCACAAATTTGTATTACTGTTTATCAATCATTACCGGTCGTAAATATGGTTCTCACAGATAGCCCAGACTAAACAATGGAAGCAAGGCCATTCTACTTTGTGCTTTTGTGAGCAGCTTCGAAATCTGCACAGTACAAGCAATTTCACAAAAAAAGTAATGTCTAACTGGGGTGTAACGGTTCACAAAATTCACGGTTCGGTTCGGTACGATACAGTGGAGCTACGGTTCGGTACGTTTAGGTACAGTAGAAAAATATAAATGCCAGAGAAATGTACTTGATTTTAAAATATATTTATTCATTACAACTAACATCATGAAGTTATTCTTTGACTTTGAACAATGATGGAAGTATACCTGTGACTCATCTTCTGGGGTGTCTTCTTAGCAACACATAAGCATAAAAAACAAAAACTGCTCCTTAATGTTATGTAGTATTGTTACTTACATCTTGCAAAAGAGATTTTTAATCTCAATGGGACTACCTGGTTAAATAAAGGTTTAAAAATTTTTTTTTTTTTTTTTTTTTTTTTTTTTAATTCAAACGTATTGTTCGGTTCGTCATGCGTACCGAACCGTGAGCCTCGTATCGAACGGTTCGATACGAATACGCGTATTGTTACACCCCTACTAACTGCACAACGTATCCAATATGATCTGCTTTGTAGATTCATGGAAAGCAACTTGGCACCAGGGCCCCCTCGGCCACCGGAGCACCCTGAATGTCAACATTTATTTTCTTTAGTTGACATGGACTGCTTGAATGCACCATCGGTTTTAATTTCTGGAGGAGGCGCAGGTTGACCTTCATGTGTCAAATCCTGCTGTAGGATCCAGTCCCCCGGATTGGGAGACAATTAATCATGAATTGTATTCTGGGTGCAGTGGCCACTTTGAGATATTGTTGTCTCAGCTTGTCAGGCTCAGCTCTACTGAGGGAAACACAGCTCTACTTTTATCAGTTTAATTGTCCTTTTCAATGACAGAATTTAAAAAAGTACAGTCAGCCCTGCTCAGGAGCTCAAACTTAATGAAAGAACTTTCAGGGATTGCCGGCAGGTCTATCAACCTTGATTGGTTAAGCAGATGGGTTTTCACATCACAGCAAGAATGACAGCAGTAAACACAATAGCCACCATGTTATTGCAGCATCTGTATTGACTAGGAGAATGGAGAATGTTTGTTAGACAAATGAAGGTGACCAGACCCTCAATCATAATCAGGGATAGAGATGAGGGATGCCATACAGAGGAGCTGGAGTCAGCAATTAGAAAAAAGAAAAGGTATACCAGACATTCTTTTCAGAGTCTGGCAGAAGCATGCATCATATCGCCAAGATAAACAGGGGATTTGAAGAGAAAAGAAGATTATAGCAGAATTAAGGATCAAAATGCATGCCGCAGGGCAAACTGAGAAACACTTGTTCGACATGCCTTTTACAAAAGTTCCTGCAGCGGGAAAGGGCAACAATGGTTTCTATAGTCTACAACCAGAAATGTTTTCCTCCAGAGTGAAATGTCTCAACAACTATTTGGATTTCTTTCTTAGTTGATCAATAGTTCATGATCAAATACCTTGAATTTGAATACAGGGGCTTGGTCAGTTGCCCTAAGCTTCAAACTACGCCGCTCTAGGTACTCCTCTAGCATTTGTTTTGGACGCGTCCGTTTCTGCTCTTAACATGCATAGTGTGCTTTTGATAAAAAGACGTACGTCTTTTACATCCCGGATCTATTAGAGTTGGATGAAAGCCGAGTGCATCTCATATAGATGCTAAGTGGGGCCTCCGTGCGTCGGTATCAGGCACCGAGGGCTTGACCAGCAGGGTGTGAGAACGGCTTGGTCTTTCCAGCCTCACAGAGCTGTAGTCTTTCTCATATCTTCGTGTGTTATATTTATCAGATTTTTTGGCCAGCTGACAAACGAAGGCGCTAGAAAACTCTCACATGCCCTATTTGTAATCACCATAAGGATTCTGATATGAACAGTTGTTCCTAGTCTGCATTGAATATTTACAGAACATCCAGTGTGACATTAATGCCGCATTGACATCTTTTTATAGAGTCAGTAAGGCTGTAGCAGGTGTTGAAGAGGTGCTAACAGGAAAACAAAATCCTCGACTATCCTTACTACTCTTGTGACAGCTTTGATTTAAATCTAGTACAAAAAGAAGCAGCACATACGAAGAATGAACTGGTTTTGTTTGGTGCCGGCCAAGTGGAACATGAGCATTGCCAGTTTGCGTAACAGAGTGCCAGCTCGGCCCTACAAAGCAAAGAAGGGGCTCCTACACAAACAGGGGGACACTGTGTGACACCGATCCAATGCCGTCCCTCACAAGTCCACCGTTGTAATTCATTTAATGGAGAATCAGAGTTGTACAATTAAAACCATTCGTTGGAATTAATGAATAAATCCTCTTCAAAGGTCTGCATGTTCACTTCTACCTCTGTTGTGTCATTCAATTATTATTCTTCATTAAACGTATCCCTGTTTGCATTCCGACAGTGTGACCAATGCAGCTCCTGCCTGTGTCATTGCATTAAGGCAGGATCAATGCTGCCCTTTCAAAAATGTTCCAGGACACTCCCTCGGATCTCCAGTCAACGGCAGAAATGTTTCTGCCACACCTGCATCCCCTTGTTCTGTAGAGGATGTCACTTCATGCCATCATGCTAATACAACAAAAAACATTCAATTATTTATAAAACATAAATGCTGATGCACCTAGAATGCCTAAAATATTAATGACAAATCACGGCAGGTAGAAGGAAGATGTGTATCTTCTGTTGGTTTGAACTAGGTGTCGCCCCAAAGGGAAGAAAAAAATGTTTCTGTATTTTTAACAGCCAGACGTTTCCGAGGACCTGCTCCTCGTGGCTCCTCTGAAATATTGATGTCTTTTTTTTTTTTTCTTGGCTGCTACCGTCTGCGGCATATTTTTTAATCTCAGTCGATGTCCTGTCGGGATGCTTGCATTCGTTTTCTGGCAAAATACTGTGAAAATGGTCAGATGTGACGGTTAATGTCAGTGAGAACAAAGAACGGAGCAGGACACCTGGCCTCATCGTTGTAGTTGGTAATGTGAACGCCGCAGATCAACCTAGGTTGCGCCGCATGATTAATAAGGCAAGCTGGGGTCGTTGGGTGTGACCAGATGTCAGCTGCTCACGCTGAGAGCTTGTTCTGAATAAGGCATCCTCGGTGACCCTGTACACCCACAATACAACAGGTTCAACCGAGCCGGCAAGGCAATGAAAGGGACCTTCCGAGGAAAATAAAAACACGGTTTAGCAATGAATTTGTCACAACTGCAATTATAGTATTCCAACTGCAATTAAACTGGCTGTAAACCTGCAACTACACTGTTAAATGGTTGGGACAGCAATCGACATACTGTCTGAGTTTATTACCTGGGGCGTTGTGCATTCGCTGATTTTCATGCTGACGCAGGGATAGTTTCTCAGTGGCCGTTATGTCCACTGTATTGCTGCTTGTATATGTGCGAGACAATGAGAATATGAGGTTAAGATTGCTGTGTGTACCTTGTCAACCTCGTCTCGGCATCTGATAGCAATGCACGGAGGTAATCTTTAGCATCTGTATACGCCGCGCCGGGCTTATAACTCCAATGCCGTCCCACCAGCATCATTACAATATGCTCAGAGCAACTGACATAGTATAAAGACCGCAGGTATAAAGAGCTACTTTGGATTGGTGGTTGTGGATGGGTCAAACAAACACAGGACTTTCACCCAGGAGATCCTTGTTCGTGTCCCATGTCCTATGTATGTCACAAGCGTCCTCACGCTGTCCCTGACGCATCCAACACTGATGCTAGAGGGGTACCGAGAGCAGCACAGTTTGAAGCTTAACTTAGGTGCTTGGTATTTGACGAGTTGTGATTGAGAATGTGGTGATCTTGTTCGCCTGAATCCCCTGAACATGGGTCAATTACATTTATCGGGACCTGGAGCTTTAATCTAAGTTCCCACTGTGGATAATGCTGAAGGCTGGTGTATCTATATGTTCTTATTGTCAACAAATCCCGAGTTAGATCTAGTCCCCGTCCTGTCTGTGGCACTCACCTTACAATAAGAAAACTATAGAATAACACTAGTCTTGTATATTTTTGTTCATGCATCATTTTTTTGTATTCTGTTTCTGTGGTGTTGTATCTTTTCTGTTGTCTTCACCCAGCTGCTCGTCACATGGTGTTTTTTGTTATCAACAGTTATTATTCACACTGCTGGCCACCTTTCGATCAAACAGTGTTCGTTAGTTTCTTTGATTGTTTTTAATTGATGAAGTTCATTTCCCAGTTCACCTTTTATTTCTTTATAAACAGACTAAAAGCAGCATCTCTTTCTCTTGTTCTGTTTCTTTCAGTGTTTAGACCAACGATTATAAAAACTTTATTAAACAATCTGAGGGAATCTCTGAGAGAGTAGCAGGACATGCAACCACGTCTGTGAAAATGTCAGGATTTACAAGTGAGACTAATTACTTTTTCCTCTTCTTTGTAGAGCCTTGATAGGAATATTATGGTACGCACCCACGCACGGGTGTCCTCGCTCACCTTGAAAAACGTCCTGTTCACGTACGCCGGCCAGTATCTCTGCACCGCCAGCAACTCCATCGGACAGGACATCAAGCAATTGTACCTGGAAGTCCGCTGTAAGTCACCCAACTCTTCCTATATTTGCTTTAATTATTTATCACTGCTGTCAATACACATCACTCTTTGTTTGTAACATCCTACTTCATTTATGAATACCAGTATTAACAGCTGGTTTACATTTTGACATTTCATCTCACTGTTGAAATATTTGTTGTAGAAAAACACAAATCTCTGTGGTTAATTATTGCCAGATGTTAGATAATATTTTTAACACAGCATCCCATCTCAACAAACGTCCTTAATATGTGCAGTAGAAGGAATAAAAGCGAGTGTTAAAATGACAAATTCATTGATGCTGGGGCAAAAAGGAAAGGTTAAAGTGATTGAAGGGATAGTTCCGATTTTTTGAAGTGGGTTGTATGAGGTACCTTTTTCATTGTCAGTGTAGTAGATGTAGTGTAGCAGATGTAGTGTAGCAATATACTGTTGTGGGCAGGTGCTCGGTAAAAGGAGTCATGTGGCTATAAAGAGAGCATAGATGGATGCCACATGATCAGTTTCCCGTCAAAACAGCGTTGTCTGACGGCCAAATGAAGTGTTGAAAATGTTTTAAATACAACGTACAGTTTTACCCGACAGGTAATACACTGACTACAGATAAACCCACTTCAGAAAATTGGAATTGTCCCTTTGAGGCTGGATATGAAGGCGAAAAGGAAACTTTGTTCCAGGCATTCATCTGTCTTTTGTTGGCATTGACCTGGAACCGCTGCCGTAGCTGCTCCTGTCTCCACGTTTCCCCAGGACAGTCTTCAAATGAAATGTCATGTAATTAGGAGTCCGTTAAAAATGTTCGTGACTGGTCGTCGATTGTAGAATCCCATGGTTTGACCGTGATATATCATCAGACTATGTTGCTCGGTGCATTCCAGGAGTAATTGTGTTGTAATCGACGTTTTTTTGGTGCCCAGACATTTTCTCAACATGTCTGTTTCTGCTCAGGTAGTGATTTCCTCTGTTTCCTAAAATGGCTTTTGACAGGTCTCTGACAGCTTCTTCTGGGCTTTGTTCATTAGCTGTTGATTTTACCTGCAGGCAGAACAATCAATAACACAAGCTTTTCACAAACACAGACTAACAGACTTGACAAATATTCTCGAGTAAATAGTTCTGCAGCCCGATGGAGTAAAGTCAACACTCACTGCTTGGCTTTAACAGGTTAGATTAAAGTTGCTACTTTGCTCATTTGCCACATTTTACTGACTTTCCCGCAATTAAAACAATGTCGCAGGGAGTGAAGTTTCACCGAGGGTGTTCTTGGATAAAAAGGTAAAGAAAGACACTACTATGACGCAAAAGTGTCATATTACACGACTATTTTGTTGACAAAGAAAAAGGTCAAATTCGAAAGTAATTTATCGATTGCTTTACTTTCGGATGCTTACAGTGCGGATCACTGTATCACACATATTGTCAGATAAAAACAGCATCAGCAAGTCTTTGGAAAGCTCTCATCTTGGCGAAAGGATTCTGCTGAAGTCGACACCTTAACGATTACAAGTTTTTAGTTTATTTTTAACAAGCAACACATTGGTGCCACCGGTAATTCCCAGGTGAAGTGAAGCGGCATAAAGTTACCGTACAGCACAAGGCTGAGCGTGCACTGTGTGTGTGTGTGAATGTAAAGGTGGTGTAGTCTGTAGGGAGAGCTAAGTTATATCCTGAGTCTACCCTTATGTTGCAACCCATTTATAGAAAGTTGTTGCACAAACTGTTGTTACAAAACAGGCTGCTTGCCATCAGATGCACAAAGCTGACTATGTTCATTTTTGGGGTGATAAATTAAAACTGCTTCAACCTTTTAAACGGCATACCTCGCAATAAACCCTGCAGTTTATATGAGCATTTAAAAAAAAAGAACATAAAAGACATTGCAGTGGATGCAAGTAGATACATAGTCAAATCTGAAAATCAGAGGAGGACCAGGGGAAGTGCTTGTTTAAGACCAGAGGATATTTCTGAGGATGCAGTGTGTGGCCAGCCACCTCTGTTTCTGGAGATAAGTGAGAGAGAGCAGAGTTTGCTGGGTCAGTGGTACCACTGCGATTGGTTACCATGGAAACAAGGGTCTCATTTCTGACATAGCCTCAAGGTACAGTGGCTTTTGAGGCTTAGAAAGCCGTGCCACAGTGTAATTACTCTTTTCTTTGAGCATCCTAACGCCAGACTAAAATGCTCGCGCAACCATTTTGTCTTTGATTAGCAGTTATATGTATATTAGAGACCGGTGGGAGTTATAAGGTGATTATGATGTGCTGGACTACAGAGATGGAACGAAACTGCTTTGAAACACGGAGATTGTATGTCTTAAAATTAAGCTATCCTCCGGAGAACCCAACAGACTTCACCATCGGTCAGGATTGCAGACTCAGAAATGTACCCGATGTAACTTGGCATTCTCAAAACACATCCTTGGAAAGATTGGATGTGCACAATGGAAGCCAAATCGCACTTGATCTTGTTTTGGAATCTATTGAATGTCACATGGTCAAAAAATAAAGAGATAAATGAAGCCAATGAACGTTTAATTGGATTAATATGCCCTGCTCTCAATGCACCAGCAATTTGCTCAGAGATATAATCACGACGCAGCGTTGATGGAGTTGTTTGAGGGCTTGCCGTTTGCGAGAGTAATCAGCAAGTAATCAGGTAGCTGATTCACTGTTGCCAAGCAATTATCGATAAGAAAAGGTGCTTTGTCTAGAACACAGCTCTCACTCTCTGTCCCCTCTATCACCACTCGCCCACTCACACAATGAACACCTTATCAAAGCACGGAACTTGCTATCTGCTGCACAGCATGATCCCATTAGCTCGGCTGAGTGTGTCTACGTTTGCTGAAGGACCGATAGGAAAGTGTTAATAACTTCTCTGTTTGAGCTCCGTTTTGTCAGCAGCTGAGGTTTGTTCCGCGTGAATTTCTAATAATAACGCTGTTCAAGCTGCAAGCAGTTCTCATATCTACTTGTCTCTGTCCTGCTGGCTATAGAGTGCTGCAGAGATGACGTATTTTTGGAAGTTAGTATCGCACTGGTTCCCTCGTCAAAAAAGTCGATGGGATTGAAAATAATCCAAGAAATGAACGCATCTTTTATGATTTTTGAAGTATGAATGCAATTCGCAGAAGTAAAAAGCTAACATATAAACAATGTACACCACGGGCACCATGATCGCAAGTATCCACAACAAGGCTGTAAATGGCAGAGTAAAAATACTTATATCGGTCAACAAACCCGTTGACGAGGGAACTGGCCAACACTTCTCACAATTCAACAACTTTTAATAAGCTACAATCTGTACTATAAATACATGTTATGCACGTACACGAATATCAGTATATAGATACATACATTCATATATAAATATACACAATCTCGTGTTTTATCTTTGTTTGTGATCGTGGATAAGAATTAAAATCCTCATTCCCAGAAGTGACAAAATACTTAATTCTTAAATTCCTACAAATAGTAGTTATATCTAACCTGTATCAAAGCTGTATAGACTGTATAATACAGACAATATATTTATATTGTATTTTTAGTATACGAGTTTCATGGTTACCATCAGAAAATATCATGGTTTCTTCTTCTTCTGCTTGTTGTTCTTGTCCTTCATATTATTCTCAGTTACAATGATCCCTAACGGATTGAGGAAAAAACATGTGAAGTTAATGTTAAATAAATAACTACTAGATGAAAAATAACATCATCTATGAGTGTTTAAAATAATATGCTATGAATATTAACATATAGTGTTGGTGCCAAACAACGCAGCCAAACTAATCCTTTCTGTCCCTTTATCTCTCGCACACACTCATGTTATTTTTGTTTTTAATACTGTAGATAACAAACTGCACAGGGTATGATATCCGTCGATGTTAAAACCCGCCGGTATACCAGTACATCATTACAACCCTAGCTGTAGGTGACCTACATGATGATTTGCAAACGTATCAATAATCTCACCTATACCAGGCTAGGAAGCTATGGAAATCAAACAGGCAGGCCACAGGCACTATAGTGAGTCAACGAGAGCCCGAAGCAGCATTGGTAGAAAGAGTGAGCGTCTAATCAGGGCTGCAGGAGATGGAGCGTTTATTGACTCAGCCTCGTCCATCAATTCCAGCGGCAGCACACTGCAGAGTTTTCAAGGATCCAGGGTCAGAAATAAAGCCCCGGCAGTGTCAGGGGCCACCGCATTTCATAGCACGCAGGAAGCAAAGCATACTTCACTGCATTCAGAAGCACGAATCAGTGATGTGAGCAGGATATAATAAGAGGAAACGCTGCAGGAAAAACATCACCATCTCCTGGTATGGCCTCTTACGATGCTGATGAATAAGGCTCCGGGTTAAGAGCTCTGACCATATGGTATCAATTCAATGAGCACATCAAAGTGGGCCTTAGACCATAGCATGAATGGTAGCAGTGTTATTGGTATCCCTGCAGGTATTAAATATAGAGGTGTTACAGGGAGGACGGATCTCATTTTCATCAAAACCTAAAGTTGTTTATAGCAGTCAGAAGTGGCAGGGCCCAGCTCAGTTATTTCTGTTGAGGCTCGCTCGCTAACTCATGACCGAGTGACTCACTGTGTAATAATGGCAATCAGCCCTGGGAGGCGTTGGAGTTTCTGTAATTGCTGAGCTGGTTCATCTCGCAATAAAACAAACTTTTTGTCACAAGTAAAATTGGCAACAAAAAGTGGCTATTTAATGTTTCTGAAACCCCTCATAGGTTGTCTTTAAACCTGAAATGGGTACCATAAAAGACCTTGTCTTGAATATACAGGTGTAAGACAAATACAGCCATTATGCTATACTTAGCATTTGTTTCCCATTAAGATTCCAGGTTCTATCAGCGTTGTTGTGATTGCTCCAGCTGCCCCCCGGGAGTGTGTTTTGCACGTCTTTTTTGATTGCAAAGATTTCTAAACGATATGTCTCTCTGGTAAGCCATGATAACATCAGATGGAAATGCAGAGAAGAGGAGACTCAGGGAATGGAGGCAATATTGCCGTCCCACAATTCCTTGATGCTGCAATAGAAGACTCTGTGTGGCCTTTCTCAGTCCTGTGGATTTTTCACACAGAGATTTGACAGGTTTGATGATAATACGTATGCTTGTGGAAAAAGGATGTAGAATCAATCAACATTTCCTCGCTCCACGTTTTCACACACTCTTCTGGAATTAGTTTAAGCGTTAGTACTCTCAAATGTCTTGTAGTGTGAGTGGACTATCAATTCTGAGATTCTGAAAGTCTTGTAGTTAGCTAAGGGATAAAGAAGTCGTTCTGCTGTTAGAGATTCTCAGGCGGTTAAAGACAAAATGGTACAAATGCGTCTTAATCCATTTTCTCAGAAATGTATGCAACATTATTTAACTTTTTCTTAATTTGTTCTCTTTCATTGAATGCCTGGATTCACTTTCGATTCACATTTAGAAGAAGCATTTCCAGTCAACATTGCATCTATTTGTTGCCTCGTGTAAGTTCAGTTGAGTTCTCCTGGGGCTATGGTTCCTCCAAATCTAAAATCTCTCATAGACCTTGAAAAAACGAGAAGATATTCAAATGTTTTGATGATTCAGATCCATTGCACAAGCCTACCTTCTCACATCCAGTATTTATCAGTGTTTGAAAAAGATAAAGCCCTGGATTCTTTCCCAGTGGTTAGTTGATTCTGGCCAGATGAACCATATTTAAGGAGTATCAGTAAAATGTTCCAAACATGCCTGTTGTGATGTTTTCCATCTTCTCTCCCCCCTGTGTGTTGCTGCAGATGCTCCAAAGATCCTGGGTCCAGTGACAGTGTACACGTGGGAGGGGAACGCGGCCAACATCAGCTGTGAGGTGGAGGCTTACCCCGGAGCCTCTGTGGTTTGGTTTAGAGACGGCCTCCAGCTGCCCTCTGCCAACAATACCAACATGAAGATCTACAAAACACCAACCATCAGCTACCTGGAGGTCTGCTGCACCTCACTGCCATATAAAAGCAAAAGGGTTGATAGAACATATAGAGAATATTGACAGGGCATGCCATCTTTCACATGAACAGCTAATTTGAGAGAAAGATACTGAGTACGGAGCGCTATGTACTAATGAACCCGTGCGGGATGATTTGTTCCTACACTGGAAATCAGAGCATCTGCATCACGACCGTTTTCCAAATGAATCATTCACATTCAGCAATGACTGAACTGCTACATGACACAAAACCGATAACTAACGATTAAATCCTCTCAGGTACATGTTCAAGTTCTTCACAGGTCTACTCCGTTCCCAGAAGTATTTTATTCTTGTCCCGCCTGCAGTGCCTGGCCGCATGACCTCTCTGTGTTTTCGTCTTCTTTTCTGTTTCTCAGATTACCCCCGATTCTCAGAATGACTTTGGGAGCTACAACTGCACAGCAACCAATGTGATGGGCTCTGAGTCCAAGGAGTTCATTCTGATCCAAGCAGGTTTGGCATTGCATTTAAGTTGAAGTGTGTTGTGTGTTTTTTTTTTTGTGTTTTTTTGATCAAACAAAAGTTTTAAGGTAAATAATTTAAAATCCCAAATGGGGGTAAGTGAGAAGTATTGGTGGTTTGATGACTTTACAGTCTAGAAATAATGTGATCGCACCTGTGGCGCTAAAAAAACAACAAAGACAAGAAACAGTAAAACGATATAACTTTATGGAATCAGGTGCAAGGCCCATTCGATGTAATGGATAACATTTTAAAATCAGTGTAGGGAGCAAAGGCAGCATGTAAAGAGAATATGCACAGAATTGTGAAGCAGCTGTAACGAGCTAAATTCTAATGACTGGATGTGTCCTTTGAGTGATACTTTCTTTGCACTGCAAATCATTTGTGTCAGCTTAATTTGGTATGCAAATTGTTTTGGACCCGTTGAAGGAGGCAGGTCACTCAGGACAGTGTCTAAATACAGAGTGGTCGAGTTAAGTGTGCTAACAACCTCTGCTGCCACTGTGTGATATACTGTAGGCCCTTTGAGGTGATTTGTCGCTGCATAACTCATTACATGCCGAAAGGGACTCCCTCCAACCGTCACTGAACTAAGAGTGTTCCAAAAGGCACCCAAGTCAAATGCATCTTCACACCTTATTTTCCACATTGAAATGTCAAAATCAGACAAGTAGCACGAGGCAAAGAGCTTCACTAAACAAAGCACTTTCAATTTCAAGGGTAATTAAACAGTTTCTGCATTACATGCTGATGGTAAACAATCCAGCAACGATCCAGTGGATGTATCCGTATAGAAGGAGCATTTCCAGTTGTGTGTCTGTTTGCATGATGGTAGTGAGTAGCTCTTGGAGGTTTGCAGACTTGCACAAATGGTTGATGATAAGTTGATGCGCCAGAACAGAACTCAGCCGTGTGTCCATACTTGACACTTCAGTAAGATCTGCCTGATTGGATGGGGATGGGATATATTTCATGGTCAAAGCTGTAAAACGGTGGATAAACTAATTACATTTCCTGTAAATTCTTGACAATGGAGGTCCCCTGTTCATTTAGCTGCTTTAGTAGACTTGCTTTATTGAATAATCGCATGTTCCTGTAAATTCTTCACAATAAGCTGTGTCTGTTATTTTGTTGTTTAAAAGCTTTTATGTTGAAGCGGTAAAATTAGGAATTGTTGGGCGTCAGCAGTCACTTAACATGACTCTGACAGCGGGTGTCAGCTGTGCTTCCCTCTGCTCTAACTCAGGAGAGGAACTCTTCATGTGGGGGAAGATGATGCAAGACCCACGTTTGATGAATTGTCCAAGTTGTGCCCACATACTGTCAACGCCTCACTGAGATTAGAACTCATTGCGAGACAGCTCCACCTTGGCGTGCGGTCTGGCTGTTCGGATCGGACCTTGGAGCGCACATACTTGACAATTAATGCGTCCTGGCATATGATCTGATGGCAAAAGTCGCATTGAGAAGACAAATGTCACGACGGCCTGAGAATAACATCCAGTGTTGCTTTGTTTTACCAGCACAGAGCAGTGGTTGCAGAAGAAAGTCGTTCATAACATCGAACAATATGACGGAGCAAAAAAATGTAAAGTTGATGGTGTGGCTAGACGAAAGGTCATGGCGTCAGTAAAATGAAAAAGGGTTCTTCCTAAAGGCAGCCTGGATGTGATTAGTAATCCGTCCATGAGATACATTTTCTCATGCAAAAGTGTAAGTTTTAGCTTTATCGATGCACCAGAGCAAAGGTCAGGGAGTCACTCGGTTAAAAAAAAGAAAAAAAAAGAATTAACTATCAAATTTTATGAGCAGTAATTGTAAGAAGACCCAAATTGAACAAATTGAATGGACGGAATTAACAGCCACCTGGCATACTGATTACTGCCATTGGGCCCTTCCCCTGAAAGATAAAAAAAGACAGCATCACATATTGTGTCTACAGAGGACGACTGAATCGAGTACGGTGCTCCATCTCGGTGACACTTTGCTCAATCTTCATAAATCAAAGTGAGACTCAGGCTGGAGGTAAAGCTGTTGCTGCAGGCTCATTCAGGCATGTCCAACAGATCTGCAGTACTTTGGAGACCAGAGATTTTGGGGCACCAGAGGCATGCCAGCACCACAAGTGTCAAAGGGGCTGATTTAGAGCAGGACATTATCAGTAGGTGTTGCAGTGCCCGGTATCAATCTGAGGCGACCACATCAGCTCCTCTGATGCATTCAAATCGAATTCTCTCTCTGCCCATGCACATAGATAGCTTGGTAAGACACATATACAGTCCTGCAACCCTATATTGTGTCTCATACAACAAACCAGATGCACATATCCAGTATTAGCTTTCAATAACTAACTATCATAATATGTTAAAAATGCTATTTGCATTACATAACGTTATGTAATGGCAATATTTTCAGTGCCAAGTTGTTTCTCATGGGAGTCAATAAACATTTTATACTGTGAGTTACACGCCTTCTGTGAATTTCTTTTTTTTTCCATGGGAATCTTTGCAACACTGCAAACCTTTAATATGAGTTTTTCAAAAGGCTTTTTCTTTTGCACTCTATTGCAGAGGTGCCATCATCGCCAGAAATCGAACAAGTGGAACCTTTCTCCAGCACAGCAGTGGTGAAGTTTGAAGAGCCTGACTCCATGGGGGGAGTTCCCATTATCAAGTACAGAGTGGAATGGCGTTTGCCTGGCCAGGCTTGGACCGGCAAAGAGCACTATGCTACTGATGGTGAGTCAACCGTCTCTCCTGTCAAAAATCTATGCAAACCATTCACACAAATGATTTCAGAGGAGTCTTGTGCTGGGCTTTTTTTTTTTTAAAGCATACTTTTTCACTGACAATTGATCAAAACCACCTGCCGTGACGGATATTTCTGCTCAATGTGATTCAGTGTTACATCATCTCTGAGTCACCACCACTTACACACATTTACCATGAAAGCCTTAAAAGACTACTTTCAATCAAGCAAATTGGATGCAATGGATGTTATGAAATTCTCTCTTCAGGTGCATCACCTGCATCACTGCCCCCTTAAGCTATTTCAATCCTCAGCACCCAAACGAAACAGGAGCTAATTGACCTTCAGATCTTGCCTTGTATTATAACATTTTAACTCGTTAGGTAACCCACTTATTGTAATTATTACAGTGCAAAGAGAAACTGAAATTTCACTGAATTGACTTTTCATGGTGGAGCTTTTCGCGAAAATATAATAGTTATATAATATATATTATCAAACTTCAGTTTGAAAGAAAGAATAAACAAACAGGGCACCGGTGTACCAGCAGCAGCAGCAGCTACTCTCCCTGTTTTCAGTTCATAAGCACAATTGGAACTGTATTGCCAAAACATAATGTATATCCCAAATGGCAATAAGTAAAAGAAAACCAATACAACTGACAAAATCCATGAAAGTTACCTTTTTTTCATCAGTACATTTTCTCCATCAATATGGTTCTTACATTTCTGGAACACTCACACTTTACTCTATCCATTCGGGTCTATTTCTTTCAAAATACATCCAAGAAGGGAAATCTGGGCCAAAACTACCGAAAACGTTTCGGATAGCAACAGCAGTTAATGCCAACACGACAGTAGCTGATGTCAGGAGGAGCGGTGGAACGCAGTGTAGCCTAAATGTCAGTCAGCTCAGACACTGACAGGCCCCAGATAATACCCCCGTCCCACTGCGGGTTTTGAGGCTCTTACAGATCTGGATGGTTCTCATCCTGTCTGCCACATGGGACGTATCAGTCAGTGGCTGACATGCTCCGCTGTCAACTCGATGCCCAAGAGCCGCCTGTCGTGCAAGCGTTTGCACAAAACAAAACACGTGCAACCACACGCCAACTGTAAATGTTACCGAGAATATCTCATTCGGCAACGTCAGTTACCCCACAACTTAGAAATGAAAGCCTTTCCAAAACACGCATGCACTGAATGAACCATGCCTGTTGCAATGTACATCCCTACATATGTTATTTATAGTATATTTGTAGCATTAATATGTAAAGTCAGGGATGCTAAAGGCTAAGTAATTTGAGATACAACATGGCAGGGAAAGACGTAAGTGATTTGTCATTGATTAAAGATGAATCATTGAGTTTGAGTTGAAAGTGTCTCTCATAATATTGTGAACCAGGGCTGCCATCACATGTTTGGATGCAGTACTGCCACATATAGATACCCCACCCATCACTGTGGGTCCATATATAAATATCTACATCTGCAGTGGGCACATACATGAAGCTACAAGTCAAAGTTAAAGTCGCTGCTTTGCTTTATACTGAACCCTGTAAACCTGTTAAACGTAGTCTGTGGCACTCGGACCCAAGCCCATTCATCTGTTTCTGAAAATGTAAATCTTCCATCAATTAAATATTTTAACTGGCAAAATAATTTCCTAAAAAAGCTTGCTGTAGTTCCTAGGATTGCTCACAATGTATGACCCTTGTCTCCAAGATTACCGATACGAACAGCAACAAAGTGCTGCTTGGCACAAATGCATTGTTGGGGAACATCATTATTTGCTCAGCTCGGTTTACTTGTCTTCACCAATACTCTAGACAAGGTCCACAGAACTTTTGAAACATTCCTGTTGAACTTTTTTTGCATGTAATTTTCCAATGCTGTGAGCATCCCAAACCAAATGACATTCAACTCCAGTTTGTTTGGGTGGGTGGCAAGAAAGTTCAGAGACTCATTTCTCAAAGCCTGGACAAATAATCAGCTGAGGTTAGAAATAGGCCAGGGCATTGTGAATCTAGTTACATGTCGCAGCCATAATCATAGAGCCTATATGCTTCCATAATAGCTTAAAAGATTGATCTCTCTGACGTCAATACACAGTCATTGACGCCGCAGTAAGCATGCACTGTAGCAACAGAATGATTAACACACATCGGACTCAGTCGAATTTGTAACGATTGTTATGATTTGTGGAGATAACCTTTTAGAGAAGCAGAGGAAACCAGCATGTGGTAATCATGGGTAAATTACTGCGGGCCGACTGGGACTCTCAACCGATCATAAAGGGCTTCTGCAGTGACATCAGTTTTACTGATACTGCAGGTGCTAAAAGCCCAGCCATGGATTCATTTGGCCTCGTGCTTTTTATCAGGCTGAACATATTTTCATACTCCCTAGCCAGAACTATTAAGTGTGCCGTGCGTTCATGCACGCACACATGTATGCGCACATGTATGCGCCTATTCAAAGACCGGCTAACTCTTCAGCACGACAGCTAACCATTAGCGTACTTGAATTAGCGTAGGTGATAATGAGTCAGACAGAACATGATAAACGTCTTTGCCATCACTGAAAACAAGTATAAAATTATACATTATTTCAATCCCGGACTAACCTGGATGTGTGGTCTCTGTATTTTTTGTTGTATTCATACAGTTTCCCCAAGCAGTCACCTATTCCTAGTGATACACAGGGACATATCAGTCAAGCCGGTCTTTATGTCAAAAGTCAGGAAACGCGTGTTTGTGTGTCTGCGTTATCCTGATTGAAATCTCTACGGTGCCTCGCTAATACGGTAATAACAGTGTCTCTCTAATGAAATGTTTTACAACACAAGTGCACACTTAAAAGTAATTATTCAAAAACTACATGTTATATTTGAAGCTATCAAAATGCTTTATTGCCGTGTGATTAGTTAATTCCCTTCACCCGTTGGAATTACATTTATAGATTACAGCAGCAGGCTTGCCTAATAGCGTTCTCTCTGTACTACACGTTGCACAATGTGTTTTGCAATTTATCTTAAATCGTATTATCCTATTAAATATGCCAGTGATCATAAACCAAAACCCCACTGTAATTACAACTTGCCCTTTTTTTTTTTTGATCATCTGGTCTTCTTCGCCCCATGTGCTCACTGGTGACCATTACGTGCACGTTTTCAATCAGTGACATCTGTGAGTTTATTGGGTGGTTCTAACCAAGTTGTGTAGCGTTTTTATTTCGTGAAAACTGAAATTGTGCAGATTGTTAGAAACATTAAAAAAATGTATGATGTAATATAATCTGTAAAATGTAAATCTGTTAGTGAGTTAGATAAGAGCAGGAGTCAACTAAGCAAACAAAAGCCAAGAAACAATGCAACGGTGGAGACCGTCTTCTCAGGGAGAAAATGACTGCATGAGATGTTTGGGTTGAATGCCTAATAAGACCTGTGTTTGCATTTTTTGGACAAAGAAGCTCGTACTAGTTTTTCACAAAAGACATTTCGCATGCATAACTGAGTTCTAATTTAGCCGATTCATTAGCGCATGAAGATTTAGACGGGCACTCGGAGAGTCAAGAAAATATGCCCGATCTCTCAATGTTAACACAAGTGAGAAACAAGTCATCCTTATGACAAACCGAACTGAAAACATCATCTCCTTTATTCCTTGTTCATTCTCTGTCCCCTCTATACCTGCCTGGAATAACGCTACCTCGCCTCCCACAGACATGACCGCGATCACCATCGTTGGCCTGAAGCCAGAGACCACCTACGAGGTCAAGATGTCGGCCGTCAACGGCAAGGGCGAGGGCGAGAGCAGCCTGCCCAGCACTTTCAAGACTGAGCCAGTCCGTAAGTACTGCCCTCGCTGCTCGTGTCCCTGCCCTCAGCAAGCGCACATCTGAACTCAATGCTTTGAACCTAAATGCTGTTGCTCACTCCACTGCCTGCTCATGTCTAGCTGAGGCCAGATGCCTTCGCCCCTACTCTCCTCTATTCTCACGCCAAGCCCCCCCTCCCACCCCCCTCCCCCTCCCAGTGCAGGCCTTTTTTCAGCCAGGCCAACGAGGGAACTTCTTGTAAAACCCGTGTCCTTCATCACTGGACAGTGTTATGTGCCTCTTTCCTAATGACTGTTTGCAACGCTCCATTCCACAGAGCTCTGCCTTTTTAGCCCACAACTCAGGTGATTCAGGGAAAGCTTTCTGGAAGGTACTTGTGCATTTCTATAGCTGATTTATACCGCCATGTGAAGAAGTGTCAGTGTCTGTATTCATAATTCAGTGACGGCGCACATTGTTAATATAGCTGCCAGGGGTCAAGCCCCGCTGAAGGTTGTTTATATTTCGTGGAGGACATGGCAGCACACGATGAAAAGTCGGAAATGGAGGAAATATTCTATCCGTCTGTGTTTGGCGAGAAAGGGGAATGAAGTCACCTTGACGGATCAGGGGAGATACAAGGAGAATACCTACTTGTCAGACAGATGAGGGTAGATTGCTGCCACCCTCTGTGTTCAATTTCTCTTGGTGAATAATCTGGCGTCAAATCACAGCTGTGTTAGGCATATGGCATCATCTGCAGCCTCACAGCAAAGAGCAGGTGCGCAACACCTGTCGTCAAGCAGAACGTGCCGGCTTAACATCAAACGTGACAATTACGTGTTTATTTATGTGCAGCAGCATGTGACATAATGCTGTCTCATTGAGGGATAAATTAGGCCCAATAGAGGTCCAAAATTGGCTCTCGGCTGACAGAATGCTGTACAGAAGAGGAGAGGCATCTCTAAGATTTACGTTTCTCCAGTAAGTAGCATGATACTACATGATTGCATAGACAAAGGTTTTAGTTCTTGGGCAGTTGTGAGCCATCACTCTTAATAATTGTACTGCCTTACAGCCACACTCATTAAACCCAATGTGGACAAAAGGCAGCATGAGGGATCTTTGAACTGTCGCAACATGGCAATGTCATAGAATCAAAGAGGTGATGGTGAAGTGAGAAAACTCTGCTTCATCACAACTTTCTCTTATTTGTTTTTTAAAGTTTCAATTGCCCTTTTTATTGGTTACGACAACATTATACTCGCCAAAGTCTTTTCTGAGATCGGTGACGTGGCAACATTCAATAAAGTCCGGAATACAGTTTAGCCAGATTATCTAAACCACTCTATTTGTTTTAGTAATAATCCATCATTGTGCAGGAAATATGAGTAATTCAAAACTATACATGAAAGTCTGTCCGTAAACTAAGATGGATGTTTCCATGGACATTATTGGGTGATGATTGTCGTGTCAGACGCTGTTCCCGATTTACTTTGTGTGGTTCCATGCGATTATTTCTTCTAGAATGAATGACTCAGATCATAATAAAGCAGAATTATCCTTATTTCCTTCTTTCCACCGCAGAGTGAGTCTACCAAGGCCTCAGTTAGGCACAACGGATCTAATTCTCAGTCAGCTTTTCAAATCAGGTTCATGAATAAACCTTTGTTTTAGTTTGTACCAGCCTCTATGCCATGCTTCCATCTGTGCTCCATCACCCTCCTCGGCATCCTGATTCCTGAAAGAAAGAGGCTTTGTCCTGCTTCACGATGTTCCAGCAAACCTCAGTGTCTGATGTATTTATTGATTCTACACCAGTCTGACTAGAACGTTTTTTTATGTGTAACATAAAGGATGAAAGCTTAATTTAGTGCATCATTAACAGAAATAAAATGATAACATGGAGGAATCAGTTTAAATTCCATGCAAATTGTCATGTAATGTGTTATTTTTTACTTCAGAGAAGCATGAGATTGTCATCCAGAAAGCCAGTGTTCTTTTCAGAAAAAGCTGAAGCGCTACTACGCGACCAAGGTCACGTCTGAGCGGGAAAATATTAAAAAGACAATTTCCTAATGTTGAGGGTAATACAGTAGCAGTATTATCAAAGCCAGAGTTGGCTGCAGAACAAAGAGAAGCGAGACTTGCTGGAGACAAAGCGTGTAATAAGACACAGTACCATTGTGGCGTGGCAGGAAAGCGATGCCCTCTCTCATTGTGCACGTTTCTCATTTCATTGTCTTTTGTTTCTTCTTTTTGTTTTGTTGTTTCCTCATCATGGTTTCCCATCTGTTCTGTACTCCACTGGACTTCCCAGAGTATTCTTTCACAAGTAAGTTTCATTTCTCTCTGTCTTGTCTGCTATATTTTTCTCTTTACTTCCATCTCCACCGCATTTATTTGCTTTTCTTTGACCATTCCCTAAAGAGTGCTGCAGAAATATGTCCTTAAACCTGGAAACGAGTTATCGTTTTGCACTTCAGGTTCCATCGTCTCAAAGTCAATGTTTTTTTTAAATGTTTTTTTTGTTGTTAAGAAGCCTAAAATAAGGTCTGCGGTTAACGCACGCTTGGTTGATTTTTAACGTGTTCTACGACATAAAATACACCAGTAAATACCCCTCTCGGGAATTTTGAAGCTTTTGTGTCTTAAAAAAGGTGATTGTGAACAAGTGGCTAAATGAGTCTTGTTTTGTATACATATAACAAATGGCTTTTAACTGGTGTATTCATTCATGATTCCAAAATCTTAAAAGTGGAGTTCCTTTGTGAAGATAATCTTGCTGAACAAAAACCTGTAAGTATCATTATAACGGCTTATTTTCTGCAATAATCCATAATCCAATGGCTATTGGCTTTTTTTCAATGGAACCAGTGCGATGCTATAGCCTACAGATAATCATCCCTGCAGCACTCTGTTAGAACATTGATTTTCTGATTTGAAGGTTTGAGAGTTCCACAGAAGTCATCCCCCAAAACCTGGAAATGTTTTTCACCTTACTTGAAAAACATTACTCATTTCATGACCTGTTGCACTCATCTTCCAGACGGCAGTCCATTCTCTAATACGGCCTCAGGTTTGTTTTCCAATGTGACAGATTGATATGACTTACAGTGCAGTCTGTAGCAAAGTGTGTCATTCGTCCCCTCGTCCGTCGTGCCACCGTTGCTTCTTTAGTATTGCTTGCCCGTAGCGTCCTTCTCTTGGTGTCTCAATAGTATAAATTGCATTGAACTCGTGCACTGCAGCAGTTTAGCCAATGGGTGTTACTGTATATCAGGCCTTTAAAGAAGGTATACTGTCTTTAGAGACCACAAAGAGGAATACGGTTGTACTGCCTTGTGACAATCAACGTGAGATTAGAATATTTACTGGTAATGATATTAAAAGAAGGACAACCTCGCACATAAATGGCCCCATCTGGGAAAATAAGGTTTGAATATTCAGGCCTTCAATGCCCAGAAATATTAAGGATTCCCTTTTTGTACACAGTGTGCCTTTTATTTTGGCACTGTAATTTGGCCATTACAGTTGATGACAATTGTGTCTCAGAGGTCACATTAGAGTACTGACTGTTCTGTGCTTACTTAATTAACTGTCAATAGTTTCCTAGTTTCTGTCGAGGTGCAGGTGGTGAGGAGCTACAGCTTCCTTTGGACTGAGCTATGCTTTTGGTTGCATCTTTTCTGATGCTATATACGTAGCATTCCACTTTGGACCAATGAATTATATATATGTGCATATTTTAAACGATACCTTTGGCGCTGTCTTGGTTTCAGGAGACTTCCAACATGTGTGTGTTCTACTTCAGCAGAATGCAAGCTAGACTTAGTCTGACGATGTAAAATGACAGCTAGTTGTTGCTGTAAATGATGCCGCAAGTACCAAAACAAAATTCTATTGGCCTAGGTACAAAAAGGAAAGGAAGCTGATGCTGTACTCCCACTGCTGAACAAATAAGAAGTCTGGCAAACACTAGAAATAGTTGCGGATATATCGTAATGTAAGGAAATTTGTGCTCAACATTCCCCCCCATCTTTGATATTAAGGAGCAGCCGGCAGCGTTTTTAATTGCCTCTCAATGGCTCTCAACATGGCGACGCCTGAGCCAGCGGCTCGTAGCTCACGAGTGGTCCAGACTTGTCGTGCAAATAGTCTGCTGTTGTCCAAGCCTAAGTGATTCACTAAAGTAGGTCCTGTGTGTGTGTGTGCTAAGAGGTATGCAAAAACAAGAGGAGACATTGTTCACGAAGACGGTGTAAAAACACAAGTGAACCCAGCAGGGAGTTGCTCTTGTTGAAGAGAGCTCCAGCTCTTCTCACCATGTTTTCACCATCTTTCAGTTTCATCAGAGACACCGCCCCCTATTGCCACCACCAGTGTGGCTCTTAGTGAGTATGCCAGTCGTGCGGTGTGCAGTGTGTGTCTCTCTCTTCACCGCTGTCTCTCTTACCTGCTTGGCCTTACACTTGGTGTAGATGTTCATTTCTTTCCGGTGTGGCTCATAGGAGAGCTCGTACACCCTCTGTAGAGCATAGCGACAGCAAAATGAGCTTTAACACTAGATCATGATTTTACTAACATTTGTCAAGGACATGACGGTTGCCCTTCTAACAGCCTGACTATGGTGTTGTGAATGCATTAACACAATGTGTCTGTCCATGAAGACTCAAATCACAGCACATACTCGACTTAAGCCTCCTCTGATTTTGGCGCAGTGGATTTAGAGAAGGTTCTACTCCTGTAAATCAGCTGCGACCTGGTAAACCTGGCCTTTGAAGACCCTGGTAGACCTGGTCTACAGAACTCTGCTGACACTGAAGACTCGTAAAACTCTATCACACAACATAATCGTGGAAACACGACATTTAGGCATAAACAGCGAGTGATAGGATCCATGCTAACACCTACTACGTCTTACAGCTTCAAAATGAGCATTTTCAATCAATAATGTCAACATCCAGTTGGTTAAGCACTGATTGGTTTGGAAATGGGCTATTATCAACAATATATTTAGTTGTTTCTTCTAAATGTATTGTTTCATTGGTAAGCCATTCTGACGGTCTACCTTGATGCCTGATTAGACAAAACAAAGAGAGGTACCACCCTGCAGTAATGCTTTTTCCTCCACTTCCTACCACCTACCAAACCTGTTTCTGCCTCTCTTCCATCTACATATTGCAATTCTTATCAAAACCACTCGAGACGTTGACTTTCCTTGAGAGCTCGTCTATGTTTCGTATCATTGTGTCCGTTCATCTCAGACACAGTAGCAGATCATCTATCCTCCATGACAGCGTGCTTCACACTAGTCTTGTACATTTGACAGGCAGTAATGTGAGGTAGTCTCCTCTACTTGCTGCGTTGCTCAGTGTGCCCTGAACAACACAACCAGGAACTACACTGCTTCATATTTTGTCATTATTTTGTGCAAAGAGCCAGTAAAAGTAGAAGTGATTGCACCTTCAAGCAACTAACCCATCAAACTACTTATTGCTTTAATTCCTGAAGCAACAGTATGTAAACATACATGATTTGTGTGTTTGGTACAAGGTCAATGGGGTAACTGTTGTACGTCTGTTGTCGCTCCTTTTAAATGAGATCCTGTACTGTATGAGAATCGTGTGTCCTTGCAGTGTTCCTAACCAAATCTCTCCCTTTGAACTCACTTTTAACAACATGTGGCTTTACTTTAGAGTCAGCTAGGATGTAGTTGGTCATAGTGTGTTTTCTGCAAGTGCGTCACTCAAAGCAAAATGTCATAAATGCTTTTAGACCTTATTTCTCCTGATGTTCCATGTGTTCATGCTGTTGTCTGCTGCGTTGTGAATCATATTCAGTTGCCAAGATTTGTATTCTCAAAGCTGCAGTTTCCTCTTTTGACCCTGAGTTCTAGTTTGTCCCTGGGAAACCCAACAAACCGCTTTGTTTTTCCTTTATATCTTTAATTTGTCTAAAATGGCACACTTGGTGTTAGAGCGCACCATAGTTCAAATTCAGATTGGAATTAATGTTGCTATCTAAAACATTAGAATGACAGAAAATGTGTCGGAGGAAAAGCTGTTGATTATGTGAATGCATGAGGCAATTCCTGATGTCCAGTTTTGGTTGTATCTAAAATCTATATCTTAAAATCAAAATCATTTCTTTCTTCATTTATTTAGTATTCAACATGTTTCCAAAAACCAAAACTAAAAGTCTGGAATTACTTCATATATTCAGCAACATGTTTACTTTTGTACATGTATTCAAAAAAAATCTATTTATCGATTATTGTTTTTCTCTCGGTTGTTTGTGTTCCTTTTGTGCCATTTTGTCTTTAACATTATTGTTCATTTGTTTATTCTGTTGACATGTTTTCATCATTTCACAAATGTTGTCTGTGTTTTCCATGTGCCCCGCGCCTCTCCCCCCCTCCCTCCCTCCTTCTCCTGTGTTGTCCAATCAAACAATCATGTGCGTGCACATCATGTGACTTTGTCATGTGGCTCATGCATGGTGCTGATGATGTCGTCTTCGCTGGCCAACAGAAGGTAATTTTTATTTTGTTTAGTTTGAGATCATAAGATGATCATTCAGAAGGCTTTTGTAAAATTAGATTCATCGGCGAAACCTTTTATTTGGCCATGTTTCATCCATCTTAAAGTCATTCTGTAAATATGTAGTGAACATTTAGTAAACTTGCACTATCTCATCATCTCATTCATCTTAAGACCCTTTCTTCCTTCCAGCCAACAATGATGTTTTTGCCAATTCTCCATTGCGGTCATTAATTAACAATGCAAGACTATCTCCTCTTAGTGCCTTATGAAAAATGAATAGTATATTGGCAATATAATACGATAATGGGAGAAATACACACCAGGGCCACATTCTCTTCCCTGTGGTTAACTGAGCTAGCTTAATGCGATAGTTAACTTGCGTTTGTCCTGATCCAGAAATGATAACCAGATCCAGATTGCATGTTAATACATGGTGGAACTGAGGTCTCTGCTTTGAGCTCTCCAGAGCGAGCAAAGATTCATCTCAAGCTATCTGTTACCTGTTATCTGTTCAACTCGCGTCATGAACAAGACTCTGTTCTGTGAACACATTTTCTTATACGGTTGCTTCTTTTCATGGAGGCACCAATAATACATTTCATTTGGATAGATTGCTGAACTCTTTATTCAATAATCAAAGTTATCAAAGAAAACTAAAAAACCAAGATTATGAATGAAGATTAGCTGGAAGATAATTAACAAGATCATATAGCAACATATTAGTCAGGATTAGTTCTGCTACAAAGAATTATGTACAACGGGGTTATTAGATACATTTTAATACAAACACTTTTATTTAAATTTTAGCTGTAAATTTGCTTCTATGTCCTCTTAAAGTCACAGATTCCAATTTTGACAATCAGCTTTTTTTGTTTCATCAAAATATCTATTTTTGTTATTCACCAATGCATATTGAATGGCATTTAAACATCACACGAGCACCTTCACAAAGCACCCCTGACTGAACTCTGCATCGCATGCACTGTTAAACATAGTCCTCCGATACTCAACTTCTCCTCAAATGATACAGTAGCTCACAGGGTTTCACCGATTGGACAGCGGCCCATTGCATTACTGCTGCATGCAAGTTTATTCACCGTTTCTTGTTGCGTCCTTCTTCTTCTTCTTCTGCTGTTTCCCAAAGAGAAAGTCAGTCATGTCTGCATGTGGCTGTGTCTTTGGTGTCATGTCTTCTTCTACATATACATAAAACACTGAAAAAAGAAAAAAAAACATGAAACACAAATATGATGCTTTAACCACTTGTATACCAGCAATATGCATAATTCATCATATGGGTGTTATTTTAAAGTTAAAGCTGCACAGTGAAGCATTGAATTGATAATAGCGAGTATAGGCTAAGTGTTACTTTTACATTATGTTTCAGCATTAAACGTCATATCAGATGGAACTATGAACCCACACAATTGAAAAATTGCTGTACCCATCAGCATGTTTTCAATAACTCCTGTTCAATTCTATCCACTTTACATCTCAGTGTATACGCTGGGGGACGAGGGGTTATTCGGTCGGGGTACATGTAGAACCACACCTCCTACATGTGTGTCGGTGTGAGGTCATTGAGCAGCGCTCCACATGTTTCCCCTCCGTATGTGTAGCAGCACCCAAGATTTCCAGCTTGCATGGAGAAGCTTCTCATCCTAACCACCCTCTTTCTCTGTTTTAGACCTAAAAGACCTAACCAAGAGTGATGCTTATGAATAACAATGCTCGATGTACCAAAATGTCTACCTGTCACCATGTAAATGCTGCTGTCACTAACTAACACTGTCTGATTCACTTCCAGCATCTGTCATGCTCACCCCAGTCTAGTGGAATGCTTGTTTTCAGCCAGTGCGCTGTGATGATGAGAAGAAAGAGTGCCTTCATGCATTATTCATTTAATTAACTACAACCACAAAGGGTTTGAAATATTGAATATTGGGTGTGGAAACATGATTACTGGCTTTTTTTTTTCTGTGTCAATTTGAAATGTATGCCAATGTTATCTCAATCCTTAATGACCTCCCAGCAAAAGCATAAAATCTTCATCGTTTCTTTGATTATATAAGATACAATGAGAGTTTTTTTTTCTTCTGCCCCCCTGCTCGTGGGTTAGCTCGGGGCAAAGGCTGTCACATCATCAAGTAGTCCGTTTAATAACATGATCCCAAGGCTAACTGTGTGTAGCCGGTGTACATAATTAATGAGTTTGGATTTGCTAGACTCCTCCCTTCCAGTGGCATGAGAGTAAAGGCCATGCACACAAAACACCTCAGCCTTCCCTAGCACAAGACTACGTATGTATTATCAAAAGTAATAGAGTAACCAAGGCCTACAGGCTCATTATCCAGTGACCCAGCAGTCATTACTCAGGGGAGCAGAGAAGGTAATGAGGAGCCTCAAGGAGAACAACAGCTCTTTGCCACAGCCCTCTGTCCCCAGCCGCTTTTCCTGAAAATTAAGTTCCCACATTACGAAACTGCACTGTCAATTAGGTTTCAAGGGAACATATTTTATCCCGGATTTCATTTGTTTTTTTTTTTGACGTCTCACAAATGCGTTCTAATCTAAGTCCGCGGAAGTCCATGTGGAGAGGACGGGTCAAACGCAGGACTATCACCAGTGGAGACCGGTGTTTGTTCCCTGTGTGTTACCAAAAGTGACGTACTTGTTTTACCACAAAACGTGATCTTTTACGAAACCTGACCAATTCGTTTTGTTGCCTAAACTTAAACATAATTTAGAATGCCGTTTTGAAACCGCCAGCGTTAAAACAGAAACAGAAATGTTGGTTTGAAACGTATATTTTGTTCCGAAATGTTGAGATTCGACGAATCCCTGGTTTGCAGAAACGTACAATGCTAATGTTTTATTCTGGCACTTGGGTTGCAGACTCTTCAAGCTGCCGTTAAAAGGATATTCCACTCAAAATATATCTTTGATAATCAAATACTCCCTCACTGTATGCTTGAAAAGTGAGTTCATGTTGGTCCCAACAAGTTCCAGTTATCAGTGCCTTCCCAAACTGTTCTGAATCAGCATTAAATGATCCTTTCCTGATCCATTGTTAAAGTTTGGTTTGGTTTAGGCACAAACACTTTTTGGTCGAGTTCAGGAAAGATTGTGGTCTGCGCTAAAATATATACTTTAAGTTTAGGGAATGATTGTGGTTGTGGTGAAAATAAACCAAAAAATGACTTTTGGTAAGAAACAGTGAACAAACAGAAGACTCCCGTGTCAAAGTCCAACACTTTGTGACTCGAGACTCAAGTCCTTGTCAGGAAAACATCGACATAGATCCCATGTGGGCATTAGAATACCCAACTGATGAGAACATTGACACCAAAGTCATTCATATGTCCCTCGTAGAACATGGGCTGTGATGCTCCATGCTAACCTTTCAGCTGTTTGGAACTGCTGTGTAAACATAAAGCTAAAAGCTTCTCATTTTACATCGAGTGTGTGTTTGACAAAGATCATCATCAGTTCTGTTGAGATAATACCAATGGATAATGGAAATGGTCAACAGCATGGAGCACTGGAGCCAATGATCTGCAGGGGTTTGATTGGTTGTGTTGTGGTCCTTGATCCTCAATCACACTGTGATTACAACCACCACATCTGTAACTTCCTCTGGATGCAATGCTTGTTGAAGCATTTTAAAACCGTATAGGTTGAACTGGTGATCAAGTTTTTAGTTTAGCTGACCCATTTGAACATAGCAGGACGGTTTGGAAGCACAGTAGCTAACTGCACAGAATGGTGTGCATGCAACAGCCATATATATGTATACTAATCACTGTTCATTGGTTTGTCCTGTGTAGGGGAACCCAGTGCCCCCATACTAGAAGTCAAGGTCCAAGAAAGGGGTAATACTCTTAAGGTCAACTGGATCAAGCAGGACGATGGCGGTTCCCCCATTAAACACTACCTGGTCAGATACAAGGCTGTGAGTATCCTGAGCAAGGAGGTATCTTGGTACCACTTTGCTGCTCAAATAGTTTTTCCCAATTCTTTCAATGGTTTCATAAAAAATGGTAGTGATCAGTGTTTGGAAATGTTTGCCAAAACAACTAGAAACAGGAATAAACTTCTAGCCTCTGACAAAAATAACACCCGACAACAACTCTCAGACACATTAAAGCACCCTATCATCAGAATGTTGAAGCGGTCCTTCAATGCCTGGAGACCTTCATTCCCTCCTAAATCATCTTCTCAGGAAGGAGTTGGCATCTCTGGGTTGTGTTTTGCCCCCAAGACGCTTCACTAATTCAGATTTTAGCACGTTAAAACTGAACCATCTCTAGCCTGAAAACTGTGCTGTAAACTCGTGTGTAGTTTGTGGGCTTATTGAAGAACAATGTGCATTGGCCAATGGGAGAATGGGATAATTCTCAAATAATCTGAAATGAGCCTTTTCCCGTGTCTGTATAGAATGACCGCGATCGCAGTTGGTTGCCCAGCTTTGACTTCTGTCTCCTCTGCATTCCTTTCCCCAGAAGCATGTATCCGACTGGAAACCAGAGATCCGCATTCCCCACAACAGTGAGTATGTGATGCTGAGCGGCCTGGACTGGAATACAGAGTATGAGGTTCACGTGGTGGCAGAGAATCAGCAGGGCAAGTCGGAGCCTGGCGTCATCGCCTTCAGAACAGCTACAGACCCCACTACCATCCCAGGTACTGTCCCCATCATCTCACCCGAAGCACCCACACACAGCAGCCACAGTGCACCAAGGCTCCCACCGTGACCAGAGAGGCTCTATTATTTGGATCCTTGACTATTTCCCAGGTCTTTATCCAAAGCTTGCTGGCTGGCTTGCTGGTAAGGGTCTGACATGACTCATCTGTCTCCATCTGTTGCATGGAGAGGATGCATTGTTTACTTTACTGTGCTGTTTGAAACAAAGTAGACATTAAGGATTATATTATTTGCTCAAAGCAATACACAGTTACATGTAATATTGCAGCCTATACAGTAGGTTTGAAAAGACAAAGTCCCACAAAAATCGGTGAAATGAGCACAAACTCTGAAATGCATACAGGGTGTCGCAGTCGTGATTAATGAGAAGAATATATTCCTCCAACTTGAAAGGATTTTCATTCCAGCAATGTGACTTTTTGATCAAATGAAAAGTTTTACTGATGGTTAAAATTACAACAGTAAACCCTTGCTTGAGATTAATGTTCGATTAAGTCCAGGAAACTAAACTAAACATTGGGAATGGCTGAGTTTCAATGCAGACTAATTATAATAGATAGATCATGGCCAATCAGCAGAGTGGGGCATTATTTCAACACAGTCCTTGCTTATTGGACTGTATAATTCGTATTTCCATGCAATAAAGCAGACAGCAATTTGACATTCTTCTACAATAGTTAACAATTACAGAGTTTCTCTGTAGTATTTTGTAGAGGTGTAAAATGCCGTTCGTGAACTAAATGACAAAACAATGGAGAAGACAATGAAATCAGAATCAACTTTATGGGCCAAGTAAGTTTAAGCATGCAAGGAATTTGACTCTGGTTTTCAGTTCTCCTTAAAGACGAGTGAACGCAGAGAAAGATGCGCACAGACAACAAAGCTATGTGCCTGTGTGTTGTCATCGAGCAGTACGAGTGCTGCGTGTGCCTCAAAAGTTGCTGAAAAATCGAACTTTCTTGTAAGTAAAAAATCCGTGAGTCACGACTTGACGCTGGGTCGTCCAAAGTTTATATTCCTTTTACCATCGGCCTGTACTCTCTTTCTTTAACCTGTAAATGTTAAGCATCTGCTTGTCTAGCTATGTCTCCTCCACCTAATCCTTTCCTCTTGGAGAAGTACATTTCTCAGTGTTTTCATGCACGGAGCACCCGGTTAGCATTTTAAAATATTGTGCTCATTTTCAGAGACAAGTCTACAGAAGAGTAACTATTGAATCCATATGAAGAGCAGATGCATATATTCGCTATATATATATATATATATATATATATATATATATATATATATATTCTCCTCCTTGATGCTTTGTTGCCACAGATATAGCTCAGCATCATGGTGCTCTGCTCTCCTGGTCTTCAGTAGCTCCTGTAAAGCAGCCGTTACAGCTGAAGTTCAGTGAGCAATGAAGTCGGACCAGATATCAGTCAGACCCAGAGCATTTCCTCCAGTTAATACCAAATACGTCTCTACCCATGTGGTCACGGTCAGCCTTTGTTCTGTTGTTGTTGTGTGTAAGGTGCACATTTTAACTTGGGCTGCCTCCCCATTGCACTATACCTGTGCTATACAACAACTCATCTGTTTGTCTTCTGCTGATAAAAAGAACCCTGTCAGGTTTTCTTTCTCTGTCTCCCTTTCATGTCTTTCTGACATCCTCCCCCTTCAGTTTGAGGGTTTTTCTTGCCTATTTTTTACTCAACCACACAAAAGAGATTTTGATTCCCCAAATTATTCTTCCCTTCCAACTGTCAAGTGAGCATGAAGGGAAATTACACCAACATTACAAACTAGATTTCAAGCAAACTAATTGGTGTCTCGCATGTCAGCTGTATGAGAGATGAGAAACATTTATGAAAAAGGACAATTAATAATTATTGTTTACCATTGTGAATGCCCTCATGCTCAGTAATGCCCCATAATAGATACAATATATTATTGTTAGTTTAGTGCACCAACTTAAAGACCATGATGGAACCTTGACTTGAATATGTTAGAAAAGACCAAGAAAAAAACGCATTTAAAAATGTCTCATAAATGGTCATACCTATAAATATGTGCGAGTCCAACACATGGGTGTCTTTGTAAAGTATGATTACAGTAACTGAACTCTTTAGGGTCAACATGTGCCAGTCAAACTATTCCCCCCCCCCCCCACCGCTGGTCGTGTCCCCTCTGAAACTAAAAGTCATCGTTGACTTATTTTGTCACGTCAGTCGTTCGTCATTTGAGTTGTCAGTATCGTCATTCAAGTGAGTGACTAGTCAGGTGAGTCGTAAGTCAGTCCAGTTAACTTCAAACGCAGTCTTTTCCTGACCCGAAGTAGTTTTCTTGCCTGAACCTAAGTTGCTGTGAAAATGGAAGATCGTTTTTAAAAGACACTATGCACGTAACAAGCATATATTGACACGCCATCCCTGGCACATCCAGAACTGACGCTAGAGGGCTACCTAGAGCGTCGTAGTTTAAATTGCAAGGCCACTGACCAAGCCTCTGTATTTGACGAGTCAAGAGTCAGAATGTATTGGTGAAACTTACAATAGCATGTCAATATTCTAATGATGGCCCCAAATCCAAAAACGAATCCACAGCTGAAAACGGGCCTCAACACGTATCTTCATTTTGCTCACCTCATCATTTTTCCACATTCTCTCTTCTTTTTATTCAGTCCATAAGACTCCATCTTTCTCTTCCACTGCCAAGTATAGTGGGTTTCACAGTTCATGGGTTCAGGACTGACCTGAATGTACAGTGTGTGGCCTATAGTGGGGATGCAGCCCTAACAGTCTTTTGCATGGTGCCACTTCCAACCGGATTAATCTCGACTGTTCTTTACTGGAGACCCTTAAAAGCGACGGCTGCCAGTGCATGGCACAAAAAGAAACCAGATATTTTCTTTTTCATGCGCTTGCTGGGCAACAGCCATATAGCAGTGGGAGGTTTGGATCATTATAATACTACCACAGCAGAGGTTCATCCAAGTCAGTCCCCCTTTAATTCCCGTAATTACTTTCCTTTCATGTTTATTTTGTTGTTGTTTTGGGATGTCAAGTATTTCTTACAAGTTGCTGCTGTTTTTCCTTCACTTCTAGACGAGTGGGGAAATAGCTGAGGTTTATTTTTAGCTACAACATCTGCATTTAATTTCAGCAGCTTTCACAGCTGTTCCTTGTAATGTTGGCTTGAAACTGCTGCTCTTTTTAAAAATATATATATATACTGGCTCTGTGCGCTAAATTGGCACTGTGACGCAAATTGCGAATGCCGAGTTGATCCAAGGTTGAGTTTCAATCTGTTTTCATTTGTTTTCATTTTTTTTCAAACACATCCTGAAAAAAGCAGCCAGAAGCACAAACTGCCACAAACACATATTGACCAAAGTCAACGCACATCTCGGTGTTAATTTGACTCTTCTTCAGACAAAATGGTCTGTTGCGTAAGAAAACATGTTCATAATTTGGCCTGTGCGATTTCTGTTCTCTGCAGATACAGCTGGGCAGCATTTTCGTGCCACAGAGTCATAGAAGGCGAAATGCTGCCCAGCTGTGGAGAGACAAAACATCATCATAATTCCCGTGCCCAAAAAAAGTGTTGAAACAAACACAGTACATTTGCTCGTATGGACACAGAAGGGAAAGGTGTGTTTACAACTGATCCATCCAAATCTCCCCAGCTAAGGCTGACATTGGAGTAAAACCACTTTTGCAGTTTTGATAACATGAGATCACCCTTCCATCCATGTCGTAGACTTGACCTTCATAACCAGCTTTTGTTTTGGATGTGTGGTTTTGCATGGGCCATTCTCCCTGCCATGACCAGTGGTGTAATGGTAGCTGAAGAAGTGGCCCTACTGTGAACTCTGCCACGCCCACTCCTTTCTATCTGTGTGTCACACCAGCCATCTGTCTGGTGATGTACTCTACCACAGTAGACCTCTTAGTGCTTGCACCGCTGAAGAGTCTAGAAAATAAAAACAGGTGTCAAAATAACGTTTTCCCATTTATCAAACTCAAGAGCTGCCACATTTGTGTAACAAAACTCTTTTTTTTTAGTTTTGACCTGATCTCTGCTCTTTTGTTCCACCTGTAATATGTCTATCCTTTACGAGACGACTTGCCTCTCCAATATTGTCTGTGTTTAAATGCACAAAATACTCCAAATATTCCACAATGTCCCAAATATGACAATATTTAAAATTTTATACGGGTCATTGTAAACAGCATATTCTGTTTGGATATTCCGAAAGTAGCATTTTCCCATTAAGACATGTGGGATATGTTGATATTATTCGTGTTGTAGGAGCGTTCTGTGGGCATGTATACACACAATTTGGAATATATGTCTAAATTGGGTGTTTTTACAAGAGCTTATGGCAGCCTCCTATGCATTGAAAACAAACCAACTAGCCTTCAGTTTGCAGAGATGGATCCCCCAAAAGAAAAGTCAAAATTTCTGGTTTGAAGGAGAAACGCAGCTACTTTTACACCAGCCGGTTCTCCCAGAAATACGTGATATGACTTTCTTATTGCGCAATACATGGTGGTGGCACTTAACGAGTTGAAATCACGTATCGGCTTCTTGGAAACAATGCCAATGGAAAGTACATATCCATCCCTTGTCTGGGTGGACACACAAATTAAATGCATCCACGGGACTATGCATGCATGCACGGCTGCATGTTAATGTGAATATTGGTGAAATACTCGTTTTTATTTGGCAAGTAAACCGCTTAGTAAGAATATTGTCTTTTTCTGAATGAAGGCTAAACGGAATATGTTGTGCATGTAAACATAAGCATTGTTTCCTTGAGCATTCACCACTAATTGCAACAGCAAATGTGTTTTGAAGGAAACATAATGCTGCCCAGATTTCATCAGCATCAAGAGAAAACGTTTCTAATGGATGTAGCTGCAATGTGGCAAAATGTAAATCGGAACATAAAATGCAGCTAATGTATGAACATAGTGCTGTTCTTTTGTCAGTCGTAGGTGTGCATCCCCTGCTTCACTTTTACAAAACAATTGATCTGAGTAAAATCCATATCTCATAATTACTATATTTCTTCTCAATATAACGGTGCTGCTTTTGCACAGTGAGTTCAGCCCAGCATCACTGCACAGGCTGCTGATTGGATATTGAACCTATCGTTTTTTTTTGTCATTCAATACACCAACCTTTGGCTCATGCTTCCAAAGACACACACACACACACACAAAACAAAAACCTAGAGGCCGTACTGTGTCGACAATTTCTTCATTAATGACCCGATGGGTGAATCAATGAGGCTTTTGGATTAGTGGCGAATAAGCATACAATTGCATTTACTTTACATTACACCACTGGCCATTACAAATGACAGATAACAGCCTGGCGTGTGGATGTGTTACTCACATCCAGGTTGTTATCTGTCGTATCCTAATCTCCGCCGCTGATCTGCACCACGATTGATGAAAAAAACCTATTTTTGTTGAGACTGAACCTTAAAGCAGAGAGGTTGGACTGTGCTGTCTTTGAAACATCTTCCTTTCTGTTGTCATTCCCCATGACCTCCATCTGTGTGGCCTTCCACCCATGCATGCCATGAACCATGTGTCATTTGCCTCGCTACTAACATGCTATGGCTTCTTTTTACTTTGATCCTCTAACGTAGACTTCCTTTTTTTAAATCCTAAATTCAGTTGTACTTCTGTATTTCTGACCTTATTTTTCTATCTCTCTCCCTCTTTCTCTCCTGCTTCCCTTTTTTCTCTCCGTGTCCTCTTCCTGTCTTCATGTGTGATCTTCTTGGACACCTATGGACCATGACATTGCCATACACACAAATTTTTCTCTCTGTTTGTGCTTTTATTATTCTTTTTTTTCCTGTCACTTGTGCTATGATTATCACTCAAAAAACAAACCCCTCTGTTGTGGACATTGAAATGCTATATTTGTCGTCTGTGGTTGGTCAATAACCTCAGCTACCCTTGGTTGCCGATGTGTTACTTACAGTCTGGCAGCTCTTCTGCTGTCCATGCTGACTGTGCTCTGGCTCTCGTAAACTGATTTTGTTCAAGGAGACAGAGGATAGTCTAAGCCTTTGAAATCTTGGGGCCCACAATCCTTTGCTTTCTATGCCTTTTTGACCCTTGTGCAGTCACACGCAAGATGAAAAAAAACAAAAAAAAACATGAAGAGTCAAGACATTGGTTTCATGACGTTATTACAGGGTGCTCAGTACTTGCATCATTCTCAAATTTTGGGGATTTAGATTCTGTTGATATTTTTGTTTTCATCTGTTTTCATGTTGTATATGAATAGATTTGGAAAGGAGAAGTTTTGTCAATGCTACAAGTCGGACTTGGGTGCTCAGTTGGGATACTGTGTAGAGACAAAGTGTTGGCGCTTTGTTTTAGATACGATTAGTAACACATTCATAATGCCTTAATGTGATCTTGAGAGGGGTGATGAATAGAATAATTACCTTACACTGTTTGATTATGTGTCTACAATGTGCTAACCAGAAATGGCAATTGTAAAGAGACTTTTATTTTGGAATTTATTGCCTATCAAACAGACACATCATTCCACCGTTACGTCAAAAATGACATAAAAGCATGAACACTGCATGAAAGCTGACACAAGGCATGATCCAGTATTCATTGATGTGCTATGCAGCTGCTTTGGAGCTCCCCAGTCAAGCATTATGAATGTGTTAACCAGGTGAAGAGTACACATGCTGTGCCTAATTTCAGTTTGTTTTTTTGGATACAACCTTGAAATGTCCTGCTGTACAAAATGAGGAAAGACTTAAAAAAAAAAAAAAAAAGTGGGGGGGAAAAAATATTGGTTATGGGCAGAGTATTCATTTTTCAAGAGAGTTTATTAATTTTGGACATTATATTATGCTCACTTTCAAATACAGTATTATGTAATCGCCTTGTTAGGAGAGGACAGAAGGTTGTGCAGAAAAACTAATCATGTTTCGTGACAAAGTGTACATACTCTTTTCAAACTGACCTTCCAGAAATACAAGAAATACGCTGGAGGTTTTTTTTTTGTTTTTTGTTGTTTTTTTTTTGACGGTTCTTGTTCTCTTTTTACCTGAAAGCAGAGAAATGTCTAAAACGTGCAACAGCTGTTAAACACTAAAAATTTCATTTTCAATAATGTGAAATTATTCTATTCTCTGAGACATTTTTGTAAGTACATATCAGTGTATTTCCATGTAACCATTGTAGGGTTGAAATAAATTGTGTTTCTTTTTTCTTTCATGAAAGTAATGGCTTTCTGAAGCTTTAGTGACTGAACATACTAAGATGTGTGACGCAGTGCTGTCTTGTACTGAGTGTTCGAGGCCTCGATTGTGAAGCTGATTTGAGCAACTTTTTTTCATCTGGAGCTTTAACAAAATGACTGTATTCTGCATTCAGTGTTGCATCACACCATTCACGACTGTTACACCCAGATGTTGAAAGATTAGAAGCCTGGCTATAGCCTAGAAGGAGAAGATACAGTATGCATTTTGAACAAAAGAATGAACAAATGGTATATACCGTATAGAGGCTTTGAAATTATACATCAATATATTATGTATATTACTAGCCAAAAGCGGCATCATGAGAGCGATGGCTTGCTGAGCAGATTTTGGTTATAGTTAGCTAACATGATGGAAGCAGGAATTTAACGTATCCAGTCCCACAAAATGTAGTTTGTAACTGTTGGTTGACAGAAACCAAAGGTGACTGTATGTATGAAACAGGAAGCTCATAGCGGTCCCGTGCTTTGTCGACCCCTACAGTACAGCTACCCTAATCCCCCCTTTTTAGCGTGTGGCTCAGTGGCTCGCTCGTTCCACCTTCGCTGCTGACGAGACCGGAGTTTTAATTCCAGCCCAGTCGGCAGGAAAAAATGTTGCATTGTACGTTTCTGCAAACAACGGATACCATCAATATTGTTGTCGTTCAGAGCAAGTGACGTTGTACAACAAGAGCTGCACAGACCGAGTGACGTAGCATATTAAGCGACTAATTGAAAGTTGCGTGGTATAATAATGACGTTAACAAGCTGTAAAGTCCACTAAGGGTGGGTGGAAGTGGTGGAGGTGGATTGGTCAGGAAACACAGGACTTTGACTGCAGGAGACTGCGTGGAAATAAAAGTCGACGTTGACTTTGCGCTAGTTACTTAACGTTAGGCTCGTTAGCTAACGTTGCGAACGAAAGCTTGCCAAGGACGGTTGTTATTCATTGATGTAAGTTACGTTTTTACGGTTGCTACGTTACAATAAGTTATTATTTGACCATAAAACATTATCTTTTCTCCTACGCTAACCAAGTAGTTTCGTCGCCGAAACCTAGCTAATGGTTTCACGACGTTAACCAGGTGGCATTGTGCATTTTTGCTAGCGAGAAACAAGGCTGATATGAAACATGTTTATGAAGCATGCTTTTTGGTTCTAAAATTGTAACATTCAACATATCCATGGTTTGCAGATACGTACAATGCCAAAGATTTTTTTTCCCAGAGACTGCTTTGCATAATTTACATGGCCACTGTTAGACTTTCCTGCCTGTGTCATTTCTTTTATCAAACGATTGACTTGTTTTTCTTGCGGCAACATTCTTCTTACTGAGATAATCAAGCAATACATTTTAAAAAGCTCTTCTTTAACAATGTTAATCAAGAGCTACAAATCTCACAAATGACCATCAGAGTGTCGGGGACTCAAAGCCGTCTATACAGTTTCCATTTGTTCAAACCTTTGTTCCACACTCTGCTCTAGAAGTCATGAGAGTCCTGCAGAGTCAAGACGATGCAATGCATACATGAAGAGACCAGAATCACCTACAGCCACGATCAACAACACTTCGATGTGAGAGAATTAATAAAGCATTGATACATTTTCAGTAATCAGACACATGTGAATGGTGATTGTTTTGTCTGTCTCGCGTAATAAGAACAACAGAGTCTCTATTATGGTGACCAGTGAGAACAACTTTTACTTCTTAGGCTAAAGTTGACCACAGACGGTTTCCCATGATCATGAGAGGAGTCATATTAAAAATAAAAGTAAACTCTTGAAGTATCTATTACTTTTTAAAACAGATAAACAGACTCTGGAAATAGAAAATCATTCACTATTTTACAAAAATACTATTTTTTGATGGCATACCATTTGAAAAGCACAGTCCCACAAGGCTCCATTTGAAGCCGCCTGCAGCAAAGAGCACTTAAACTCCAAATAAGCAAATGTCAAAGGTTTTTGATTTGTAACCTTTGAAGGGGGCTTTCAGGAGGATAAGGTGAACGTAGCTTGAGAGGCTCTGCCTGCTTAGGATGAAGGAGCGCCATAAAACCTGCCTTTGTACGCCTGAAGGTAAAATAACATTGCTATGTGGTAAAGCCTGGATTCCCCAGACAGTAATAAGGACACAGGTGAAGAATTATATTGGCAAAGAGACAAATACACCTTTCATATATATAGTTTAGCCCTTTGGTATTTTCCTTTGGGTGGTTGTCATCTCTGAAAAATCCACCTCTGGCCTTCTTTCTATCGGCTGCGATCTAAAATGTATTCCTTCGATTTATTTTCCCAGGCACTGCTGTTTAATCTCAACTAAATTCCGTCACAAGGATAATAAGAGTTTACGACACCCCTGAGGTGTTCTTTGTCACTTGTTAGTCCCTCCTGTTGTTCATCAGGGCCTACTGAGTAATGAGAGTGCTGATCAGTGCTGAGTGATTTTCATTTTTGCTAATCAGGATCTCCATCTAAGTCTGTGCATCAGACTTACTTGCATTGCATATCAACAGAATATTTCTCCTCCCTCCCTGAAGCAAATGGTGCAGTCGCGCACTGCATACAGAGCGACTTCAAGAGAAGCGACGTCCCTCTCTTTGCATAGCCTGAACAATTCCCTCACTTATAGCTTGATGTGCTCAATGAGGTGCTCATATCGATAGAAATTCAAATCAATTCAGTGTGAATGAAGCGACATTTATTCCGTAATCTTGAAACGTTCCACCGTTGTTGCTCGTGTCGTTTATCCTCTTGTCATTTTCCTCAACTTCACGTCAAGAAATATTGTTTTTTGGGGATTCAGATGGACATTTCATATTCTTATTGTGACTGAAGCATTTCATATCCAGCAAAAACATAAAACAGCCGACGGTAATCATCTCTTTAACAATATTGTCACTCTATATTAAAATGGATATATTATAGAGTCCCAAAGCTTCCTCCCTTCATCCTCTACCGCATAGAAATTAATTGTTTTTTTTCCAATCCAATATACACATCAGTTTGAAATCTTCATTTAAATGCCATGAATCCCATCCAGCCAGGCACGCTGCCTCCTGCATATGAGGGAGGAGAGATCTTAATCAGTCAGGGAGGGAGTCCGTTGTCAGTATCACTCTGCTTCCTTGTGCCCAAGACGAAAAAAAACGGAACCTGAGGCTCGTGTTATTGGAGGAGCAGTGCCACACTGTGGCACAGCTCCGACGGAGGAGACAAACATGGGAGCCATTGTAGAAACTCCAGCAAAACAAGGTCAATGCAAAACACATCTATAGTCTGCATTTGCCTGCTCTCATGTCTACACTTTATCAAAGCTGCACTAAAAATATAAGTCGTTTTTAATTGAGTGAAATATTTATTTTTATTTTATTTATTTATTTATTTTTCAGGGACAATGCACACTAATTAACAGTTACACTGTAAGTGAGCCAGAGTTAGCCAGAGAGGCAAATTTCCATCTGCTGTCCCCGGCCAGATGTTTCAAGGCAAAATAGTCAAATTCAAGTCATGATTTGTGTCAACACCAGGTTGAACTGAAACTATTCAATGTGGCACTAGTTGAATATGGTTTCCCTGCTTACGAGGCTTCATCGGTGACTCCTGGCGAGTCCCAGATGTTTACATCAGTCCGGGTTGCTCACACCATGAGAGCCCTTTAAGATCATCTGGCAGTCATGTGACCGTCTTCAAGGCTTGTAACAATTCTAAAAGACATATTTATTCCTTGCAGATTTTCAAACAGGAAAAGTGATAAATTGAAGTACAGTCAAAGAAGTTACTCTGCATATTAAAACATGCATGATTTCATGAGTGTGCTGTTGATGCGCACTCCTGTATTTTCCATAATGCAGAACAGAAATAGAGAGGCTTCTTCCAGCTACGATTAAAACAGTATGCCGGTGGGGACGAGGCAGCTCAAGAGTGATTCACAGTGTAATTATTTCTGTCAGCGCAAGGATCCCACCATTTCATGTTTTCAAAACTACAATGATTCCTAGTGTAGCAACCTCAAAGACATAATGATGTGACGACACGGCCTGTTTTACACCTCGGTCGAACCATCGTCTCCTCTCTGTCTACTCTACGAGCATATTGCTCCTCAAATTGGTGTTTCGTCTTCTGTAATGTTGTTCCTCTACAATATAATGTGCCATGCGTTTGGGAGTTTTTTGTCTCTTTCATGTTCAATGCACAGAGAATTGATCTATTGATGTTTCAGTATGTGGTCCATCTAGTGAAATGAGTTTTGCCTCACTGCTGCCATTTAAATGTCTCCTACAAAATGACATTCCCACACAACTAAATCACTCTCAATTCAAGGGAAGCATTTTTTTTTTTTCTCAGGTCAAGGAACAAGTTTTTAAAACATGAATAAATGTTGAAAATAGAAATATGACACAACTTAATTGTTATTTAGGCAACAATATACATTGTTGGGTTTGGTATAAAAAAACATCAATTTGGTTTAAAGTGACTATGAAACTGAAACAACGCAAAAACTAAAAAAGTACTTGGTTCAGACGTGACATGAACAGCAGTATCCTGGGTGGAAGTACTGTGTTTTTAGACCAATCCACCACTCGGATATCATCCCTATGCATCATTTAAAGCGTGAACAATTTTGTGACTCGACAAAAGCAAACGAAATCCACGCCAACAAAAACTTTTCTTGAAACACAATAAACGATGCAGTTTCGTTGTATGAGACTGTCATGTTTGGGAGAGAGGGCTGCTTCAACTGTTCTTCCACCGTCTGATGGATAGTGTCATTTAGAGTTGACCTTGTTGTTTTTTGCTGGAGCAATCTATCATCCATAGATATCGTGGAAGTTATTTTATAACCGTTTCCCCTAAATTCAGCCTGACATATTCAGTGTCTTCAGAAACTGATGGAGTACATACCATGTTTTACAACATGAGTTTGTAAAGAGAGAGTCAGTCAGGCCGCAGTTTGAGATATGAAATATAAAAGTCCTCATGCATACAGTACTAAGCTTTACAATGAGTACCTATATACTATTTAAATGCATCTTCTGGTGCTATAATGATGTGTAAATTGACTGCCAATATAAAGGTTGTTCATCAATGTACAAGCACAAGAGTCTGACAGATTGTCTATGCTGGGCAGTGAGCAGTTATTGATTTCTCAGGAATGTGTGGTTTTCAGTGCAAGTGAGGCTCATCACATGCAGTCCGTTATCAGCAGTCTCCTGGGGAACCGGCTCAGCACTGTACCTGAGAAGCCTGTAAAGAGAAATGTTTCTGTAGTCCACGCTGACACGAAGATTTGTGCTTTTCTCCCTCAGCGAGAACACTCGTGACAGAACCCCCCCCCCCCCCCCAGACACCGAATACATACCACGTGATTTATCGTGCCTGTTAAAATGCAAATGAAGCAGTTGGCAGAGGAAAAACAAGTGTTGTCTTCAACACTGTCGCCACCTATAAGCACACAGAGCTGTGGCCCGTTCCTGCTGTTTTGATCACAGCCTCCAGAGAAAATGAATGACCGCATACAGTGTAGCGAAGGATCGGGAGATGCTGTATTTAAATGAAATGTCTGGATCGACCGTGGCTGTGTGCTTTCTGTCACACAGGTGCAGTGAACATAATATGTTTGAGAAGCGTGAAAATAATTTAAATTTGACATGCTGCAAAGCCTGTGCCACAATGGCTGTGCACAAGGTTTCAAGAAGTTCATGAGTGCAAATGATGCGTCTTAAAGACCTGTATTTTGGAATCAGTATTTTAAAACTGAATATGGGTCACATGACTGTCCCACTTCAAAGGCCCAGGGAATTGTGGTCATCATTTGCCTTGATTTGTGTCAGTTGTTATAATGGTGTGTTCAGGTGACTCGTAAAGTCTGGAAATTTGAAATGTCAGTGGTAAATGTGTCAAATAAACTGGATCAATGAAAAAGAAATGGCGTAAGTAAATAATGGAAGGCATGGTTAAAATTAGTTCATCACTGCATACACTGAATAAAACATGAGCAAAATATCAGGAGAGGATTGATGTGAAGAGCCATGTCAAGTCAAAATGTGAACTGATAATGGTTCAGTCAAGTGTTAACGGTCAAGTGTGGTTCTAAACGATGGAAGGGTTTAGCTGGTCGCCCCAAATCCCATTTGATTGGATAATGTGTGCGTTTGTTCCCAAGTGCAGGATGAGTCTTTGACAATGCTTCAATATTTTACAGGCACAGAGATGAGATACGAAGAGATAGCGGAACCATTAACGCGGGGATTAGAAGATTAATTTCACTGGGTCTTTATTAATCATCCTACAGTTGGTTATTCTTGTAATTTTAACATAAATAAGGCAACAGTGTAACAACCCGCTTGCTGCATTATGATCTGGTCCCCAGTTAACTTATTTCTGGGTTTTAGGACTATATATGCTGCGTTCATACTGTTCATACTGTAGGTCCAGTGATGCAGACCTGCAAAACATATATTGCATTGAGTCTATTTCCTGCTCCTCTCATCCCCATCTTCAAGCACGTGGGTATTATCAGTTTACATAGATTCAGAGATGCTCCTGCAGCGCTGACATTCTCCTCAGACAGATTGATGAGTCCTTGATCCTTACCAGACACTGGCAAGTGATTGCCACGATCTTTACTGCCTCAAGCAGAGCCTCCCTAGCCAATATAAGAGAGACATTCATTTCACTAAAAAGGCCTTAATCTCTCCTTGGGTTCTGAAAAGTCTGTGTGAAGGGACATTTTAAAGCCGGCTCTGCATGCGGTTCTACCTTCGTGTCCTTTAGTTGGACAACATCAAGGTGGCCACTATGAAAAACATACCACCCACCACTACTCAAAGGCTGAAAAGGCACCCAGCAGCACAGTGTGGGTAAGTTGAAAAGATTCAACTTCATGCAAATCTACCTTTGGAGCACAGGAGCAACAAGCTGGAGACATCCAATCGCACTCGTTTTGATTCCCTCAGGAAACAGAAATAGATGTTTTATATTCCACTCAAAAATACTTCCCAATTCTCTTTGCGATACAACTTAAATGGGCCCCCGGAATAAGAATAACAAAAAAGATGTGTTGAAAACCATTCACATCCATAATGCACTGTGAGTAAGCGTTGTACCACAAATGTTTTTTTCCCTGTTTGAAGTATCGTGGTAAGTAGCTTGTGTTTTATCTCCTTAAAGTGAAAATCTGGCTGCATGTTGTGTGTTTTTAGACAGTTCAATCGCTTGTCATGATTTTTCCAAAAGTGAAGAGAGAACAAGAAAATAACTGTCGGCAAAACTTGACAGAGGCCAAAGTTCTCCTCAAAGAAATCTTGAGCTTTTCCTGCTAAAATGGACTTGCTGGTTGCATGCAAAGATGGAAATTTGGCTACCGTTTAATAGCCCAGGTTTGTTCATCAAATGCCAACAAGCGAATGATGAGAGCTATTCGAAAGCCGTTGTTGAAATGCAAAGCCGCAAAGCCTGAGCCAGCCTTGGACCTCCAAATCCTGCTCATTCCATCCCGTCTATAAACTGCACGTACATTTGTTTGCATGGAATAATCTGACAGGGAAAATAACCTTTACCCTCAAAGTAGAATCATAAATGTGTTGACAGCTTGCGTACGTTGAGATAAACAGCTGCTCAGATAACCCTTTCTAACCTTTACGTTCCCTGAGAAAGTTTTGAAGCAGCTGTTAAAACAATTCGGTGTGATTACTCTCTTTGTAGGGTGTGTAAGAGTGGGAAGAGGAGGGCTGGCCTATGACTCACACCCCCTCCGTTATCTTTAAAGAATTATCAGTTGCGTTGTTTTTCTCTGTGATATATTCTTAGCAAATGGGGGCGACTAGCTCACTGGGCTAAGAGGGTTGTCTGGTAACCGGAGGGTTGACACTGACCCCAGATTGTAACTTTTTAGACCTCTCTGCATTGAAGCAGGGTTTAATGATTGTTTTCAATACACTTCATAATTAATAGCCAAAAATAAGGTGTCTTTGAAAAGCCTTTGACAAAATGTGCGCAAACTGTCACAACTACTGGATGGTTTGCCATGAAATCTGGTCCAGATATTAATGTTTTTCACATCAGCAATGTTAACGGTCACGACGTGAATGCCTCAAAACGTATGACAAGTAAACATGGAAGCGCTGTGACGCACAAAACGATCAGCGATCAATGTGCAGCGTAATACAATATTTGTTTGTACATATAGTATACAAACCAACCAAATTTCTTCCCTGGACGTTCTGTGATTGTGTGTGAAATTGAACACCTCAAGTGCGTCGGCCATGATGATTTTCAAAAGTAAATATCAAGAAGCTATAATGAAAGCAGGGACGGTTTCAATGAATTCATTTCCTGATGGCTCTCGTTTGATTTGTCTCCAACTTCCCGCTGAAAGAACGACACACTTGAGGTTGTGACAACTGAAACCTGAAGCGGTTTATTCAAAGCTTGACTGCATTCCTCATCATCTCTCTCTCCCTCTCTCTTTCTAACTTTCTTTCTTTCCCCTCTCCTTCATGTTAAACCCTCTCCTCTCCCCTGACTCCTCTTCTCCTCCTCTTTTTCCTGCCTGTTTCTGCTTGTGTATTCTCCCTGTCCTCGTCCTTCAGATGCCGTGGACGGTGGCTCAGGCCTGGGCACCGGAGCTATCGTGGGCATCCTCATTGTTGTCTTTTTCCTGCTGTTGTTGGGCGTGGACGTCACCTGCTACTTCCTCAACAAGTGTGGACTCCTCATGTGCATTGCTGTGAACTTCTGCGGGAAGGCCGGACCCGGCGCTAAGAGCACGGACATGGAGGAGGGCCAGGCTGCATTCACGTAAGGGAACAACATCTTGCGACAGATTCTTTTCTATTGTCTTGTTTAAAGCTACACTAATCAGTGTGTTGTGTATACAATGGATCCATGTGGCTGTTTAATGTGAAAGGATGTTTCTTATCGTGACAACCCCCAATTTCCCAGACTCTCCCCTCATCTCTATGTTAGCGTCTTTCAGCTCTTTGTTTTGGCAGCTTTTTTCAAAGAAGCTTCAACATAAAGACAAAGTTAGCAACCAAAGCAGAGCTAAAAAGGGACTTAAACTAAATATGCCACTACTGGGGAAAAGAAAAATCCTAAAGTGTCTTTCAATAAAAACAAAAACGCTGAACTATGCACAACTTTCAGCTTTAATATAATTGAAATATGTTCTATAATTCACAGAATGTACAGAATATAAATAGGTGTTGTTTGAAGCTGTAACCTCTTTGTTCACCAGTGCTTGTGTGTTTAGCTCACCTACTACATCCTGTCTTTCAAAGATTATTATTTTTATGCTTTGATCAGGTGTGGGGGATGCATTCCAATTGAAATTCCAACTTCAAAAGTGTCAAAATGAATTTGTCATAATGTTGAATTAGTCAAAAAAAAAAAGAATGCCTGCAAGCGTTAACAATAAAACATTCAGAACTGTGTTTAACAAACACCTTTGTAAACATCTAATCATGTCAAAATTTATTTATTCCATGTTGGCCTTTGTTCAATCAAAATTCAGCTAAATATGTTGACTGTGTCTCACTGTACCAGCTGTGAACTTCAACTACAAATAGATATTTCAACCCAACGGCTCACATTAAATATGTACAGAGCTGATATTTGGCACTTTAGATCTTAACGTGTCACTCCCAGCTGGAAAACACTTTAAAGCTCGGCACAATCAGAGAGCAGCAGCGACGATAACAGACCCAGGCCCCCAGGGGAAGCCTACAATCAGGGCCTGCAGGTGGAGGATGATCAAATGGTGGAATGTGGGAATTACAGAGAGTGTGGTACAGCTTCAAGGTTGATGCTGGTGTTTTTGCACGTTATAACCACATTGTTTCTGATCACCATAATCTTCCTTGCGAGTTGCGTGTCCGACCTAGCATAGAAGGCCGTGCTCTTCTGGGAGCTGTCGATGTTTAACATATTAACAGGAAATCAAGTTAGCGCGTCGGTTTGCTAAACTGTCCGTCGCCATCTGACAACAGGAAAGATGACTCTAAGGAGCCAATTGTTGAGGTGAGAACGGAGGAAGAACAAACCCCAAACCAAGGAGGGGGTCCCACCGAGCCCAACGAGACCACGCCCTTAACAGAACCTGAGTGAGTATGGAACAGGACCACTTCCCACAGTCTAGGGAGTGTCCCAGACTTTGGCCTATCTGCATGAAATCGCCATAGAGAGGTGAATCCAATCATTGGGTTACAGTCAGTTTTGGCCAGGCCCAAACGAGATTTCTATATTGCTCAAGTGTAAACACCATAGGGTAGTACTGACTCAATGTAATTCATTCCTACACTTTCTATGTGTATGCCATGAGTGGAAACCATGCTGAACTGATTATACTGTAAAGTACAAGACTATTAATCACAGATTTAGACCAGGTCAACATTCAGCAACCCCCAGGTCTGTATGCATGACCACTAAACCATCACAGCTATGTGTATGCGCTAAGTTTCGACGAAGAAATATTCTTTATTTAACTCGTAATTTTGACTTCAAGGCATGATTTAGTACAACTTCGTGTTATGTCAGGTTTTCATGCTGCTCTCCCAGTAGTATTTGGGAAAATGTGTCCTTGACTAAAGACATCCCCAATACAGACCATTTAAGTTGGTGTTGTTACTTTTACACATCTGTGTGACTGAATAATCAAACAACTTAACACCAACCTCCAGCTAGTCGAAGCTCGTCCAAAGTGGGGCTGCCGCCAAACCACTGAACCCATTCAGACAAACAGCTTTGTTCCTTTATGGGGAAAAAGCATATTCACATTCTAATCCCCAAATCCCCACATCCTTTCTGTAGTTTACTGTTGTATTATTTATTTTTGTTTACCCCTCCACAAGTATTGCTAACATTTTGTTTGTGCAGATTTTTACTTGTTCACTGCAGCACAGTGGCACTCACTCTGCCTTGTTTATGCCCTGACCTGCACTCTCCCTCTACCCCTTTATTTCTATTGTCCTTTTTCTTTCTTTCCTTCCCTTTTCTTGTGGCTCTATGTGCTCACTCCTCCCTCTTCTCCCTTGTTTGTCCTGCCCCCTCCCCACCAAACAGGCCTGCTGCTGCAGACACCACCTCCACGGTGGTAAACTTGCTCCCCTCCACTGCCACTAACTCAGTTGCTGAAAGCTTTAGCACGGCGCAGAGCAGTCCTGCTAGTGAGAGCACCACGCTAACCACCAGCGCCTCCAGCCCAACCAAAGCCGCCCCTGCCAAGGCCTCCCCCAAAAACAGCCCTGCTGCCCAGTCCAGTCCGCTTAATGCTAACACCCAACCTGATGTTGGGCCCCTGGTCGACCTGAGCGACACCCCTAAAGCTCCCCCCTCGTCCGACCCAACAGCCCCTGTCTCAGAGCCAGTCAGCCCGCCCTCCGCTAATGCCGACGGGCCACAGAGCCAGCGTGACACAGTCAAAGCCCCCGACAGCACCCAGAATAAGGACTTACAAGTAGACGGCCCGGCCAAGGATGCACCCAATGCCCTGTGCACAGGCTCGACCGCACCAGCCCACAATGAGTATGAACACTTCCATAACCCCGTTCCTCACCTTGTCACCTCTGCTCTAGTAGCATCCCTGTAGCCCACAAGTGAGTCATTTTTAAAGGAAAAATTCACCCTCAAATGCAGACACTGTTTCTGGTGTCATATACCGACATGAACATCTTTGCACCTGCCAGGAACAGAAGGCAACTTTTAGGTGTGTGTGTGTGTGTGTGTTAGATTATGATCAAGCTTTGATAGATTTTATTATATTCAAGCATTTAAATATTTAATCATATTCAAGCAGAAGCAAGACAAAGTTGATTAAGGCGGAGACACCCCTGGTGAAAAATAATTATTATTGGCATGAAACTTCCCCGGTCGATTACTGACATTCAGACAATCATTTTTTGGGGTAAATGTTTTTTTAAATATGAGGCTTTATCATAACAAATTTTGGATACATATCCAGAACAAAAATCTAAATCTTAGATGAAGCCAGGTTCAGAATGATTGTTTCATTTTATTAGCTTATTATTCAAAGGTTTTTACAAAGGGTATTTGGAATATCTCAGAAAATGTCAACAGCCTTAAAAAAATATATATATTCTGACATGATTTTAGTAATTAAGAGTTAAAAATTGAAATCCGACTATGGATGATATACGAACAATCCCCTCAGTAAAACCCTTCAGAATATAGATAAGAACGAACCTGGAAAGTTTAATGTATCAAAAAGAAACCAAAGAAAAGGTTGTACGTACATTGACATTTTATTGAAGGTATTTTCTTGGGGGTGAAGGATGGTCATGCAAAATTGGGAACACTAAACATTTGTTTGCTTCTATGGTTGATGATTATGAACATTTAAGGGTGGACTTTTCCTTTTAAGAATGCCAGATGTTGGCCATGCAGATAGATGGCACACGAATACAAATACATTGGGATGCCACTAGTGTAAGCCTGTCTTCATTTCACCTCCGCCCTCCACCTGTTTGTTTGCTCACTTAATGGAGTCGCCTTTTCTCCGATACCATACAGCTTCTTTATATTTCACCCACATTATCTCTGTGATTATTCGGTTGGTCGCTTTTTAACACCACGTGTTTTTCACTCCAGCTCTTCAGCAATGCTGACATGAGTCGATGATGTTAGCTCCACAGGTTTTTACATCGAAACTTAATGTTTTCAAAACGTATAATATCTCCTTCTAACCTCTCTTGCAACGCTGGCTATGCATTCACTGTGTTTTTAAAACAGTTAAACGCTGAGTCCAAACTGAAATTCAGATGCAATAATGTACACACGGGTACAAGACACTCCTAATATTCTGTTTCTATTTCATGTGCTTCTCTGCATCAAGTCAGCAACTGTCCAAGCTCTATCTTAGCAATAGAAAAAGACAATGGCGGTGAAGAACCAGGAGGTTTTTACTGTACCGGTACTTGTTTATAGGGTTTGTAAATCTCCGTTGTATATGAGCGCAAAGAAGGGACATGAAGACTTTTGTTGTTCCAGGTGACCTCAGTCTGTGGTGACTGCCAAGTACATTGAGAAATTTATAAACTCACGCAAAAGAAACAAGATGCACTTTTCATCACACAGAAGAATATTGCTGGAGTGCTAGACTAGAAACACAAGGATTTGGAGTGAAAATACCAATTAATTTGCACGTATATATATATATATATCTATCATAACTCCTTTCCACCTTGACAACAAGATGCACTTCTTCCATTCTTACCTTTCACAATAAAAGCCCTAGACATACTGTATACACTGCAGAACAGTCACCAAAGGTAACTCGGATTGATTCAGAGCATTTTGCTAAGAGGAAACTCATTGAACTAGCTTACAGTAGCTTAGGCTGTATGACAATTAACTTCAGACAGACTGCCAGACACTGCTCTGGGTCAATAGGATCCCAATAGTTGGTCCCCTGCCTGTGTCCATCCATAGGATCCTTTGAAAAAAATGTTGCAACTGCCGCAAATTGGCATTGCTGCAGGTAAACATATTAGTAATACGAAATATTCGCAGGTGAGAATTTCGCATTTTCCTGATGTTAATGTGTCCCCAGAAACCGAAAATACATTTCAGTTATTATGTGCACAACAGCCATATGGCTACAAAAGATGCAGTTAGCAGAGCTTAGTTGGTCTCAGCGGGAGTCTGTGAGGCCCGCTCTTGTTTACTCTATGAAAGAGTAAAGAAGCATCTTTGTGTGGGGAACAAGAATACCGTCCTTTCCTGTCATGTAGTGGCAGCGCTTCAACTTAGCTTGTTCCAGAACATGAAATACTTCTCACAGAGTGACCTCCAGCAGCACCACCATTGCTCTGCGTCCTCTTCATTTTGCGGGCCAATTAAAATGCCAATCTCTCCAAGACGCCGCTCTTCTCTGTTTTGATCCTCGCAGAAAGCCCTCGTTTTTTCGGCGGTGCTATGAATGGTTATGTGTGGAGTTTTTGCCCCCAAGGAGTTTGCAGATGTTCCTGATTTGTGGCAGAATGGGAGGATGTCGAGATAGATGAATTACAGAGGCTTACTGACCCTCACTCGCTCCCTCCTTCATCTTACACTTTGCTCACTCACACGGCCAGAGGAAGATGTCAGTGATGAAGTATGGGGAGTTGAGAGCTAGTTGGAAACAGGGCTCTTGTCAACTCAACATCACCTTGACATCACTAAACTTGTCATTGGAGTGATTTTTCTTCATAACTCCTTGACAGTATCGAAGCACAGCTCCCCCACTGATCTATGTGGCGATCCTTCTTCTGCACCCCAACCGCGGAATGGTCTTGTCAGGCTTCTTGCAGGTTCTTGAGTGACGTACTCGTCCTCAGCACCCATTTTTCTCTCTTGAGTAGAAAACCATCTTCGCAGGCAATTTCCACAAGCTACATACCGCATTTAAAACAATGTTTCAAAAGCAGCTTTAAACCAGTTGGTGTAGCTTTGAATTGCTCTTGATTTATGTAAGAGCCTTTTTTTTAAGTGTTTCAAGAGAACATTAGCCTGGATTGTTCTAAAAAGGGTGCTTAAAGCATATTAGTTAAAAGTATAATGTATCTCTGTGATGATGCCCATTGATATGAAGTGACATGCTTAACAGATGCTGCACTTTAAAGGTCAGACATTGCAGCAAGGTGGTTGTAGAGAAAAATATGCTTTCACTGGGTTGAATTTTTGCCATTATTATGTATGTAAAGCAGAAAACGAGAAACAACATCACACACAGCAGAGCGCAAATTATGCCTTCCAGTTGTGAAAATGCACGTGCAGTGTGAATAGCATACTCGACAAAGCCACTTCGCCCACATTCAATTCGCATGGCGTTGATTATGTTTGTATCCAGAGACAAAGGCGGATGCTGGGACGTAGTTTCGCTTCTCGCAATTTTCTTTCGGTGATTAACAAAACAAACCAGCAAATGTTCCCGCTGTACAGTCTGCCTACACATGTCCTCCGCCGCCGGTAAAACTGTATCTTCTCTCTACAGGAGGTAACAACGATGGAGGAAGCACACGGAGGAAATCTGCCTTCAGGGCTTTCTGCCAAGAAGCATTTATGAAATGATCTTTTCCCAGACCTAACCAGGTTTGTTGCCTGGACCTTAGGAGAGTTCTGGCAGAAAGCCCTCAAGGCAAACTTCTCCCGTGTGCATTGGCTAAGAATATTTCTTCTTCTACTTCTACTTATCTTATACACAGGCACTCCCTGGTGGCAAAAACCGTGCAGCACATTCCCAATCATCAACACCGCTTATAACAATACTGCAGCCTGAAAAACTAAATATTAACATTAGTACTTAAGTTTGAATAAAGGTAATATTATTATAATAGTATATTTTCATGTTTGGTATTGAGGTAATCCGAAAGTAACGAAAAGTAATCCAGTTACTTTAATATTGTGATACTTGGATTAGATTACTGACTACATTTTTCAACACATAATTGTAACAAAATACATTTTTAAAGTAACCTTCCCTTCAGTTGAAATATTATGATGTGCTGTCAGGATTTTTTTTTCCGTATTGCGCAACTTTATAGATGGTGATGGTGAGCACTGTGAGTAGAGGAATCTGCAACATATTCTATCATCAGAATAAATTGAGTTTTGCTAGCTCGTATACAATTAGAGGCAAATGTGTTCACATCACCTCATATTATCTTGAATAGGCAAACCAAAAATTTCATTTGGTAAATCTCAATTATGTTTTATGCATGTGTGTTGAAAACATAAACATGTGAAATACTTTATAAATAAGACCAAACATGCATTTAGGAGAAGTAAAAAGACTAATTTGTTGCCTTTCCTCTTATCATTTAAACAAACGGAATGTGCGCTAGGTTCTCATATTAGATTCAGAGTTATGAGTCGGCTACCATTATCAAAACAATACGAACATTCAGGCTCCCTCATGTGGCACAAACGTGTACTGCAGATATAAGTGTTGAATAAAAGACAAAGAAATTCAGACATTTTTTTTGGTGACCCTAATAAACCGATCTCACTTGCAACTCGTCAAATACCGCCGCATGGCCAGTGCCCCTTGGCATCGGAGATGGAAATACTAGTCATCCCTCTAGCGTTAGTTTTTCAACTTGTCAGTACGGCGTGTCATTTTACACTTAATAATAATAATAATACATTTTATTTATATAGTGCTTTGAAAGGCACTCAAAGACACTTTACATGGTAAAAACAGAAACAATAAAAGCATTTATAATAAGAACAAAATCTATGACAGAAAGAAAAATAAACACGAAAAGAAAGAAAGAAGACGTTTGCATAAAATGTCCAATGCAAACAAAATAAATCCACACGTCCACTTTTAGTTTTGCACGGGCCACGGACACCAGTGTCCTGCCTGAAAGTCCTGTGTTTGTTTGAGGGTTTGGATTGGAGTCAGTTGAATCGACAATGAATGAATGAATTGACAATGCGGCGGTATTTGACGAGCTGGGAGTGAGAACGGTTGCCACCTGTTGACAAATAACAAATGATTTAAAGTGACTTCAGGGACACCAGTTTTCAAAGATCACATCGAGTAAAACAGTCTTTTATATAAAGACTGTTTCGGTTTTAAATCTGTGCCTCCAACTGTGCACGGCACCACACAGAGAACATCAATATGTGTCAGCAGGAAAGAGAAGTATATTGATTTAAATTGCTATTTGGGAGCTGGCACAGAGCGCAGAAGAAGAGATGACTGCATGTGACATAGCAGTGAAGCACCAATATTTCTTTTCAAATGGAAGCTGCAGCAGCGCATCACTACAAATACATTCCAACAAGGGTGAATATATGCTAACACCAGAAAATGTTCCACTTAAGCAAAGTATGGCTTTAAAGTCTATTTCCATTGTGTCTTGGTTCAGTCCAGACGGCGTGTAATCCTCTTGTGTATTGTAGTTTGTGTTGTAGGTTATGCCTCAGTCTTTCTTTCCTCCGTGCATTGTGCCTACTGTACCGGCCCCGTCTCATTCCACATCAGCATTCATTGTTCCTTGAAAATAGCTGTGACATCCATGTACTCTGATTTGATGTCTGGCTAGGATAGTGAGCTTGATCCCATTATGTGTGAAATGCATTCAGTTCCAGAAGGGAAAACAAATTCCCTCAAAGCATCTTGCATGTTCCCCCCCCCCCCCCCCTCCCCCTTTTTTTCCTTCTCTTTCTTTGAAAAATGACACAAAAGGCAGCTCAGAGCAGACAGTGTAGCTGTGAGAGAAAGAGACTTGGTGATTCACTGTTAACACATTCTCCCGTCTTTTTGTCTCTTTCTCTCTCTCGCTCCTGCGTTTGTCCCCACAGCGGTAAGGCTGTGAAGGACGACAGCACTAAAGGCGAGACGGAGGTGAAGAACGCCACAGCCGAGGTGAAGACGGTTCCCAACGAGGCTCCCCAGACGAACGGCAACGAGAGTAAAGCGTAATCTCCTCACCCGAGAGCAGCGGGAAGAAGAGGGTGGGTTTGTAAGGTTAAATGGCGGGGTGGGGGGGGGTAACGTTCACTGAAACCTCAAAGCAATGTCACACACCACCCCATCGCATCAAAAAAAAAAAAAAAAAAAAAAGCAATGTAAAAGATAAAAAAAAAAAAAAAAAAAGAATTCATGGGTCTCTTTCTACAGTGTCTTCTGACCAGGAAAATGTAAAGACCTCATTCACATGCCTTAGTTTCTATTTGCTTATTTGTCACAGAAAAAAGAAAAAAAGCAAAATCCATACTTGTAGTTCACCCTCTCTCTCGTATGTTATATTAAATTGATGAATTGTTAAATACGGAAACTATTTTCTTGTAGATAACCACGGTTGGACTTGTAGCTTTACTTCACAGATTACTGCCCTCATAATGTACACACATGCAAGACTGCTACCAATTACCAACACTGCTATTCTTTATGCAGTATGGTCATCATCGTGGTAATGGATTATGGGTCTTTCCTCCTTTGTTGATATTTTGTTGTGTTTAAACAATGTGCAGACGTTACTGCCTATTTAGCTTTTTCAATGTTATTTCCATGATGAGAACATTAGCATGCCTGTTTTTTGCAAAGTTACTGTATTTCTGTACATGTTGCTGTCATTTGTTTCCTCTTTAGATGTGTTTTTTTTTTTTTTTTCTTAAATGTTGTCTCCATAAGGTTCTAGCTGAGAAACCCTCGAGCTTAAACTATGAGAAACGGAAGCTATTAAAGTCGAGGTTTGGGGGTTCTAACCCTGTCTCCCTAAAAATTCTGTTTATACGGTACATGTATATTGGTAAATGGTTCCGCCGAATACATTATGAAAGAAATTATTTTGTTACTTTGGAGATGCGTTCATTAAAGTTTTTATTATGTTGATAAAAATCAAGATCTGGATGACACATAGTTTCTTTCACAACGTATTTGCTGTTGCAAATTAGCTGTATATGAGCGTCATTTTTAGGAGACAGGGTTGGGTTGGTTCAGGGGTAAGGAAATGGTCACATAGTTTGACGGAAACTGTATTCTGAAATCCACCAGCTCGTCCTGCTTTCAGTCCTCAACCCGTTGAAAATGATCATGTGACCAAATATACCAGGTGTGTTCATGTGAGCACTGGTAAATATATTCTATCAACTGGACCAATGAACAAGGACGCCACAGGATGTAAATAATGCCAACTGTTTCTTCTTGGAAGTAGCCAATGTAGTGAAAGTTGATTAAGTTATATCGATAGATTTACCAGTAACATGGCACACTATTGAGTCTTGACATGAAAAACACCAGAACTCTGCCTGAATTTAGTTTGAGGTCAAGTTCCTCTTGGTCACTTTTGACCTCACGAGTTGAAGTATTAGTTTTGGTCTCTGTGGCGTTCGGGGTGGGAACCGGAAATGAAGAATCCTCTAGACGTCTCATCTCGGTCTGGGAGCCCACTAGCCTTTCTGCGCCAACGCTCGTACACCACTTCTTCTTCAAAGGAAGTGACCCGCTCTGATGGGACACCGCTCACGTGTGCGTCGCCAATATGGCCGATTGGTTTTCTTTCCGTCGATGTTAGTACACACCTCTATCTCCTTCTCTCTCACACGTACACCTCACCCTTTCCAGAGGTCTCCTTTCACACATTTCGGATCAGTTCTTTAACTGACAGGTTTGGGGCTTAACAGTGACTCCAAAGGCCACATTTGTTTTGTCAAAACAATTTCAGTCAGCAGGTTTGAACTGAGAAGCAGGCTTTTTTTCTTGACAGAAAACAAGCCCTCACAGGCTTGTTGGTCAAACCCGCTGAATTCTTGACACACTGCCAGCAATAGGTCTCGGATAACACATTCAGCTTGTTTTCCTTGGGGTCAACCGCCTTCAACTCACCTTCTTCTGTGGTTCATAGCCATTGTTGCCTTCTCTGTGCTAACCACTATTGTTCACCGCTTACAACTGATCGGCCTGAGATTTCTGCACCTCTTTAGTGACCGAACATCTGTTTCTCTCAGCCGTCGTTTTCTCTCTCGCTCTCTCACCACAACTTGTCGTCGGAGTGACTTTGCATCATCACTGCTTCCACCATCTTGCAGATGAGTCTTTAGTCTGTGTGTGCCTGCAGTGATGTGACATATATTGTAGGTTTCGTAGAGTTGGATCACCTTATTCTAGATTCACTTTTAGCACTTCTTAGCACAAGGTCCACTTACTGGGAATGTTCTGGAATATGTCTGGAAATTATTAAATCAGCCACAATTGACATTTATGACTTTATCTGTTATGCCTGGACATAAATTACTCTAACAGGAAATTCTAAATTTGTTAAGTTGAACAAATACTACAAAGCCAAAAAGTGAACACAGACTTATGTAGTGGTGTGTTTGGACAAGTTTTAAAGGACTCCACTGACTTATACTTGTGTAGTTTCTTTAATTCAGTCAGTGGCCGTTCAATGCGCGGCATTCGGAGCTTGTGCCCGTTCGGGGCCGGCCGATTGCTTGACCCCCCCAGAAGTGCCGCTTGCCACATTCTTCATCGCTCAATGACTCGAGGGAAAAGAGCAGTTTGGTCGTAACATTAATATATTCAGCATCCATTCTGTAAAGGTATGCTCCATACGACATGCTCGTCTCTGGCCGCACAGCCCCGTCCCCGGGGGGGGCTCTTCGCTTGATTATTTAAAGTTTATTAATATTGCGCCAAATCCGACACTACGCTTCCCATAAGTCTCCACAATTCACCCGGCGAGTATGAAGGTTCTTGAGATATGCGAAAGACTCAGAGACAGACAGAGATTGCTTGCTTTATGGTGAGATTTACACACTCGATCCATTAAGCATAGCCTTTCAGGGGTCCCTTTTTAACCAAACTGAATCATGTAGAAACTTGGCCTATTTGAACTAACCATGAAGGAAATTGGTGTGTGGGTCTTTTTAAGAAAGTCAGAAAGTCAATTAAACGATTCCAAAATGTTCTCTCCCAAGCTCGTACCCTGCTTGGGGTGTAGAAGGTAAAGAATTGAGTCAGACCATTTTTTTTTTTTTTGTACAGTGTTCCTCCTACCTTCGACTGCAAGCTAGTACACTGTGAATGTGTGAATCCATTGTGTCCTTTGTCGTAGAGTTGAGCAAAAATAGTTTGATTGTGTAAAAGATGTGGTAGTATGCAACAGAATTGTCCAACGGCAACGTACAGCGATCTAACAGCAGCAAACTGGAAAGACACAGTGCCTTTGAATAAGAAAGTGGTGGCATGCATTCCGTTCCTCTCAGTGTCTGTCCATTAAAAGTTTCACATCTCCATCTCCTGCTGAATTCCTTTTTCATTAACGACATTTCACAGCTGTGAGTTGAGCGGCGCTTGATTCAAATTGTGTTGTATATTCAGAATGGCTGAGTCAATGTGTTCCAAGATGTATGATGGGTCCGATTGTGGTTCATTACAGACTTCTTATTGTTGGTGTGTTTCGCCATCAATTCTGTCGTTATGATGGAAATTGTACTGACCAAACAACTGCTGAGTCATATGGTTATTCTACATACATTTTAAAAACTAAAACTAAATTATGGAAAAAATTAAATGACATGAATCATCTCATTTTCTTTGGTTATTGTGTCATATGCAGATATGCGGTGATCATTGCTGGGTAATATCTGTGCCTCTATTTGATAATCGAATGAGATGACACGATATACGACGGCTAGTTTAAGAGCAAAATATGTCAATACTGACGAGCTGAGCACATCTGCAAGTTGAGGGACAAGTCACGCCTTTCAAGCATAAAAGCAGCAGCGAAAAAATAGGAGAAAAAAAGAACAAGAGGAGAAATAGATAAAGCTCCTTTAATTAGATTCCGTTGGCTTTCCCACGCCAGCCCACGGTGTGTGTGTGTGTGTGTGTGTGTGTGTGTGCGCGTGTGTGTGCGCGTGTGTGTGCGTGTGCTTCATAACTGGTACCTAACTTGCACTGGGGCCTGTCATAATAGCATGCACCGGGGCCCGATGTAACTACTGAGAAACTGAGATCTGAGAAAGTGGCAACATCACTGAGAAGAAGTCCAATAGGGCAAAAAAAACACACAAGCAGCATCAGACAGGTTGTTAAGATGAATGAAAAAATAATGATACCGAACCTGTTAGACCCGTTCCGAACCAGCATTTCAGGTTTGCTCACTTTCAGTCTTTCAGTCTTTCAAATAAAGGGGATTGCAAAGTGCCTGACAGCTTGTGTTTCAACAATGTAACCATAACAAATGATGGCCGAAGCTACAAAAAATAGAAGCCACACTGTAATAAACCAGATTTACACCTAAAAAATATTTGGACATACTGACACCTCCTCATGCTTGATAACTGGCATCACATGAGTCAACCACATCATGCAAACCATTAGGTATCAGACACAATGACACTTTGCTCAGGTCCCATATTCTCTAAAGTATCTGAAATTGTTGGATTTGTCAGAAGAAAGCATGTAAAATATATTAGAAATGAATATCACAGTTTCTAATATGACAAAAAAAATAATAATGAAGGCTTTAATGTATTGTATTGATCTTCTGTCAAGTGTTGTGTAGCTTGTAGCCTGTTTCCCAAACTCTCTATTTTTTGCTTCAAAAGAAAACTGTTTTCGCTTCACAAAGCTATGATGTGTAATTAAAGAAAGGGATAGTTGTCTTAAGCAAATTTTACTTTTTCTGCTGAAATACAGTGTAAAAATATACAAAAACAGCCACGTGAGTTTTTTTTTTGTTTTCTCCACAAACATGCTCAAAAATGTTCTGAAATTGCAAATGTGAGACCAAGTTTACATGAAAACTTTTTTCTGCCCATGTTGGCTGCTCCTGAGAGCCTTCTGTTGAGGACATCGGGGTGAGTCAGTCCCCCTTGTTCAGGTTCCTCAGCAATGCTGGAATGACACAGAGGCAGCCTTGCATTTTTCTCTTTGAGTTCACCGCTTGAGTCATTCAGAATAAAGACATCTAGGAGATTTTTCAATCTTGCTCAGAGTTTGCGAGGAGGAGCGAAAGCAACATGAATTTTTCAGTGTTTGAAAAAAATAAAAAAAACATCCTGCCAAGGTTCTCTGTCTTACAGTAAGAATCGCCAACCCGGTAATACCCAAAATGCTTCATATTGAGTCAGATGGGGGACTTGAGCCTCCACTGGCAACAGCAGGTCACTGTCTTTGATCCACAGCTCTTCTCTGTAAACAACAGTAGGCCACGCAATGGTAGGCTCCCGCTCCTCTGACTGTCCTCTGACTGTCCTCTGTCACCGGTGTAAATACTGAGTAACTGAGAAAAGGAGGAAAAAATATCTTGACTTCTGCCAGAAATTATTCTGTTCAATAAAGGTTAAGAAAAAACAAAGCACATTGTCCTTTTGCCCTCAATTACAAGGATTGTGTGGTGCTTTGTAGCATGTTCAACAGACTTATTTAAAATAAAATATATCAATATCAATATGTTGAATTCAAGATTAAAATGTATATATTTTTTTTTACAAACAATTAACAATTCAAGCACGATACATATTTGCTGTTAAAATACCATCTATAGTAAATATATAAAAAATATCCAGAATAACCCATACAACATTTACAATAAAGAATTTTAAGGAAATTTCCCAATTGAGAAAGTACAACTAATACTAAATACTAATCTATAATGTATTAAATTGCTTTAACTACACAAGTATGTGAAGTTTATAGAGAGCAAATCCAAAGGTAAATGTTCACAGGTAAACACTGTAATATTCTGGGTGTTCATTTATGGCTGCATGTCCTCTCGTGTCCTCTCGTGTCCTCTCGTGCCCTCTCGTGTCCTCTCGTGCCCTCTCGTGTCCTCTCGTGCCCTCTCGTGCCCTCTCGTGTCCTCTCGTGCCCTCTCGTGTCCTCTCGTGCCCTCTCGTGCCCTCTCGTGCCCTCTCGTGTCCTCTCGTGCCCTCGTGCCCTCGTGCCCTCTCGTGTTTGCAGTGACTCACACTTATTCAAAACAACTCTTACTGCCTGCGTGATACCGCCATTGATTGACTGCTGAGTGCATACAGTAGCCGCAGAAAAACAGTTTGCTCACTTTTATTGTTGCGGGTTTCACGTGTTTGGCTAACACGTGACGGAACCACACACAGCTGAGTGCATCGCCGCCGCTAACAGCTAATGGACCGACACAGATGACTGCATCAGCGGCTGCTCTGCGGCCAGAGACCCTGTGGGGGGTAAACAGTTTGCCCTGTAGACATGAAGCCGAAATAATCATAATAATTAAAGTATCTGTTATGTGAGGCGTGCGTGAAAAACACTGCTGGCATGGTCTAGAGGCGGGGCTATAGCCTATTGTGCGTTTTGCATAGTCGAGTCCTGTCTTGTTTACTATTCGAATCTTTGACTTCATCCAGAGTCACTCAACACCATGCAGGAGCAGCAATCCATGCAACGGTGAATTCCTGAGAATCTGGTTTTATTGTCTCTCTGATGACTCTCTTCTTCTACTCTGTCTTCTCTGTTACATGGAGAGGGAAACAACAAAACAAATGTAAAAGCTGCATACACAACATACTTCCCCTGTCATTTAGAGATTCCATATTATGCTCTTTATGGTTCCCTTTATCAATCAGCCTTTGCTAAATATCTTGTTAACATGCGAGTCATAGCGTTTGATTTCAATTCAAACCAGATTTATTTTTAGTTTTGAGGTTATTATTTAAATGTTTAATATTTATTCAAATTATTATCTACCCAATATATTCTTCAGTGCATTTTGTAAAAGGAAGATTGTACTACATTGTCATTTGCAAGTACCTTCATCACTTCAAGTGTTGATTGTAAAAAATAATTATTTTGTGCATCTCCATTAATCACAAAGACTAGTTTGTGATGTTTATCCGTGTACCATGCAGCTGTGTATATTGACCACTAGAGGGCAGCATGTTCCTGACATACAGTGACGGCCAACGCTGTTGAACAGCTAAATCACAGGACTCGCATGTTTTATATGATTTACATGATACAACTTTCTGTTTTCATTAAAAATACTATTGATATTGAATTCACCATAATTCCATTGTGAATTAACTGGAAATGATCCAATTCAGAGAATGTTAATAACAACCACAATCACATGGAGCCCTCACTGGGATGCAGTGAATTCTGTGGAGATCTTGTCTGTGCTCAAACCGAGCTTTACATTCCTCATGAACACTTTCCATTAATCCCACGAAATTCTCAGATTTGTCCAAAAGGTGGCAGACTAACTCAATTTAACAGCAACGCCCACGCGTTCTATGGGGAACGCCGATCATATGTTGGTTAAAATGTCTCTAAAGTAGGAATATGACTCACCGCAAATGAAGGTTACACAGACTCTCTGCAAAACGACACACGACAGAATTCCGTTTCATATTTCTTTACACGCAAACACTCGCAGTGATTAGAAAAGACTCCAGAGAGCGCCACGAAGTGCCACTTTGGATCTGTGTTCATCCAAATGACTAATAAGACTGGATGATGATTCACTCTGTAATGAGGAGGCGAGACAAATGCTGGTCAATTTGGGTTTTACAAGTTCTCAAATTCCACCACGTTTCAGAAGGAGGATTTAACTTACATTCCTTCGTGGTCATTTATTTGCCGACTGGAGACACTAATCTCTTTGTAACGGTCACATAACACGTATAAGATATGATGCTGTTCCTATAGAGATGGTGTCTGAATCACATGAGCATTCAAATTCATCAATAATTAGGCATTCTGAAAATAATGAATGCTTAAATTGTACATATACATGCACACCTGTGTTTTGGTTATTGGTTCAAAGGAACCCAAGAGTCATATACTAAATATAAATCAGACTCAGTGTCTAAATTGACATTTAGACATCCTCCTCAACGCTTTATGCCATTCCTCCTCCCTTCTGCTGCAGACTTCATTTCACTGCCACCATTAAGCCCAACTTTGCACACCCCAGATTAAGGTCCTTTTCAGGGCCGCCATCCCTCCCCCATACTATAACAATGGTCCAGTGTGGTCCTCTATGGCCTGGGATTGATCCTACACACAGATAGCTAAAGGCAGAAAGCCTTGTGGATATTACCTGTCTGAACACTCATTTACTTCTGCAGTCACACACACACACACACACACACAAACACACACACACAGCCTGTAGCGAATGTTAAGCTGTTTGGTAGACACCTCACCTACCTCTTGGTTAGAGGGAGTCAATGTGTAGTAATGAGTTAATTAGTAAAAAAGCTTGTGCCATTTATACAGCTTCTTGTCAACCCTTTGTCATGATCAAAGGTGCCACATGTGAAGCTTTAAATCACAGCCAGATTGATCAAATTAAACAAAGTGAAAGGCATGGTCACATCACGCATCACTTTCTGGAATGGACGATCATGTTTGGAGGCAGAAAATCAAAAAAAAAGTGGATGAGGGCATAGAAATAGAATAGGAGAAGAACAAACATTGCCATTTAAATCAACGTAGCAGGATGGTCAGAGTGGCAGCCATTCTTACCTTTGCAAACAATGCAGCAAGCTAAACCTCTGTATAAACTGTGTGCATGGCACCTTTAATATACAATGCAATATCTTGGAGACAGCACCCCATAGCCATTTAGTGGAACTTCATTTTCTGCGCACTGCTTATTGTTTACAGTCCGATTAGCAGCTCGAGATGTGAGACTGGAGTTGGAGTTGAGAGACGACGCGTACGACCAGATTGTTTCACAAGTAGCGAGTTTACAAGCTCATTTTAAAGCAATTAAAAGATAAATCCTCACAAGACAATAGCCGGTGGGTTCCCGACATTGTATTTCAGTTTGTTTGTTTTCTCTCCAAGACTGTTTACCTGCATCAGATTTGATTGGTCAAGACTAATAGTGCTAAATTAACCAGAGCGCTTCTGGTACCAACATCTCTTCCCATTGGCTACAGATTCTGCACATGAATGCATGCTCTGTTCATATAGATTAGGTTTCTGGCGTAATTATGGAAGATCTGTACATCTTTATACTAAAATGTTTTCATTGTTAGAATAATCTGGTATTTTTAAGGAGAATTTTGGGTGATTACACTGTAGGTATTGTCTCTATGGATTGGACTGTTTGACCATCATTAGTAAGTTTGTTGCTGAGATCGATCTAACATGATGAAGTTGCTAAAATGATGTCCAAAACAGGACAGGAGACACAAGCAGTCAGTCATCTTAAAACTCCATATTGTCATGTGATAGGATCATATAACATAATGTGACCTGACGATTATTAACATGCCAGATAAGAGATGGCCAAGTGGTTTGCAATGAGTAGTGTCAGTCTCGTGACAACGAAGTTCCTTGTTTTCAATCTTCGTTTCGACATTTCCTCACTGACTTCCCTTCGGGAACTTGAGGAACTTCCCGAGATGGACCATTCGAGCGTTGAGGGAGTGAGTCAACAGCCACATAGATGTCAGGAGCACCTTGTCCTGAATGCAGAGTGGGCAGATCAATTATCATGTGTTGCCCGAGCTGACAGAAAAAAACAGAGTCTAAATAGAGGATTTACACAAACTAACTCAAATGCAATATTTTTAGAATTTCTAAAATTACACATTTCTTACAAGGCTGAGGTATTTTTGACAGTAACCCTTTACAAAAATGTCAATAAAACCCTTTTTCTTTTTGAACCTATTCAGTTTTTTCCACGTATCACTCTCACATCACTTGTGTCGGTTAATACTTTAAGGCGAAGCAGTTTTGGCTGCATGTGATTTGTGGTATAGCCATGTATTATATTTTGCGTTTAAGTGTAATACGCCTCCGCGCACTAGGTGGTGTGTGTATGATAAAGGCCGAGGCTGGCCACAGGAAATGTAAGTTCATGCCGGAAATTGCAGGTGTTGCTGGTTTGGAAAGAAGAAAACCGTTTTGGACCGTGTGGTCGGACAACACCGCATGGCTGTATTTGTTCCAACACAAAGGGTCATGGGCAGAGGTGAGTCCATGAAGTAAACATGTGATGAAGAATTGGTTAAGATTGGATATCATTTAACTGAGCCTATGTCAAAACCAATCTGATCAACCAGCAGCCCATTGTGGCTGAAGCATCGGACCGTATCACTACATGAATACCTGTTTTTAAAAGTTAGAACATTCTTTAGAATTTAAATATTTGCTTAAAACTGTCTTTTTAAATGTCTTGAAAATATATTGTGCACATGTAACAACCTAAATGTGTTTAAAAAAACATGTATGTGGCTTCTTCTGTGGTTATGTGAAAGGTATTTTTCAAATGAACCAAAAAAAAACAAAAATGATTTCTGTCCGTGCAGAATAAAGAGTAAATCATGTTTGTTGATGTTTCAAAAACAAGTGTTGGTCGTGCTTTGTGCCACGTGAAAGCTTGTAAACTGGTGTAAACAGTCAAACGTATTCAGTGAAGCTGAATTGATTTGATGAAACAGAAGGCCACACTTCCCATCAAGGTCAGCTTTGTTGAGAAGATTAGAGTGCCGGCTGACTATACCTGAGGCTGAGCTGCAGTTTGTTTTGAAATACACACGTAAGCAGATGTTTGCGCCGCACATTCCCTCTCTCTTTTTTTGTCTTTGTGTGTGTGTGTGTTGTTTTCTTCTTCAGATTGTTGGAGAATATTCGTTTTTTCATGCGGGAGCCACGTTTCAGCCTTCTCATTTCCACACAGCTCCTGTCTTGTCCATTTTTTTGCTTTTGCCTCAGCAAAGAGCCAGCCAGCCATGCATTCCTATCCAGAACACTCTGCTTCATTTCTGCTTCCCAACCTTTAAATCACATCAGTGTTACATCATAGCACGCACGCACACACACACACACACACACACACACACACAGTACACACAGCACACACACAGCTCTTACTTCCTGCTGTGGCAATGATGCCAAATATCTTTTTCCTCACACAATCTTTTTCTCTCTTTCTTGTAGTTGCAAAGAGTCATCGTCCACATGTTTGTATCTGGTCTTCAACTTAAGAAGAAACTGTTCTGTTTGTCATTCTGCATCGACCAACATATTTTTGGAAGGACATAGAGCTCTGTTTTCTAGATGTACTTGTGAGAGGATAAAATGGGACGTTATGTTTCATAGACGAAACAAATGTATACAAAACAAAGTCATGGCATTACAAAGATTAAAATGTATTATCATAAGAATATTGCAAAATGTTAGAAGCAAAAAAAGCAACTATTCACGTTGTGGTTTTTTGTTCTCAATATATGCTCTAATTGTCTAATATGTATAAAAGACAATGCAGCTTGAATGTCTAGAAAATAACTTTTGAGCATTTTGGGCTGAAGATATAACGCACAACACTTCCTAAGACCAGTGAAATGTTGCTCAAAGTGAGTTCTCCTAGCAATAGATGTATTTATCTTAAATATGCATCTTATTTAAAGAAATCCTACCGAGCTAATTTTTCGAAGAAATTCTAATAAGTAAACGCTTTGTAATTCCCACAACAGATAGAGTTGTTTAGACTAGGAGGCTTTATTATTCGATTAATCTAGTAACATGGTTAGAATCTAATATTATATTTGAGGAGCAGCTTAACTCATACATAATATATATATTTGAGTATTAATCGTATGAGAACACAATTTAACACAGAAATGTGGCCGTTTAGAGCTTTTACAACCATCTCTGATGTAGAACCCCTCCAGCCCATTTCTGGTGTAAGTCAATGAATAGCTGCATAAACACATGTTATTCATAGGCAGTTATATATTTGGTTCGTTTGAATAGAAGGGGAATACATAAAGGGCTATAGATGGGTAAAGGGGGAAACATTCCATTAATAATTGATGTCTCAAATGCTTTTGAGAACAAAACAAAAGAAAATGACACAGCTGCCTCGTGCTATATTTCGCTGTATTAATACATGTGTACTCTGTGTCAGAAATTGACACGTCACTGCCAAGGTTTGAGGAAAAACGTGAAAGTGATAATGTACAGTAGGATATTTTTCTTTCTTTTTTACCTTTTTTTCATTGGTTGAACGTCTTGTTGAGCAATAATTACGTCTGTTGTTGTGCTTTGGTGCACAGTGTAAAGACTAGTGTGCTGTCAAAACAAGTGTTTTCACAGCACACTAGTCTTTACAGAGTAACAATAACTGACAGATTAGCACAATACTTTTATTTACACAAAATAAAAAATATATATACTTATATCTAAGTAGTTAAATGAGGAATTGTATTGTCCAGATCATAGAAATTTCCCATTTTGTAAATATTTATTGCATTCACATACGTTTTACAGAAACCGCCGACTGCCCATTTTCTTTTCTGTCTCAGCGTTCTCTTTTTGCACCGGACCTTTCAAAGAAGTGCAACAGGAGTTCCGGCAAATTACAGAACATTTGGTTTTTGATCAGCAAATCTTCAGAAAGGGGGCTTCTTCAAAGAAATAACTTCCCACTTCACTTCTGAAGCTGAACAAAAACTCCTCTTAAATGAATGGCTTTTGCTCACAGCTTGTGGCCGCAGCTGGCAGCATTGTTGCCCGCTCTCGTCCTCTGGCCACAGAACAGACAGACGGAGGATGAAGGGCGGCAGAGGCGGCTGACGCAACAGGTACACGCATGAAACGACTGCAATTATGGCCCTGCCTCCGTCGCAACACCGCTGCCTGACTTGACAAGGTGTTGGTTGATTTATGCTATTGTTTTTCTTTTGTTTTCTCAGGGTGGCAGGTTTTCCTCAGATGACTTTTTAGTCTAGCATCAGGATAAAAAGCTCAATGTCTGATTCTCTTTTTCGTTTCTTTTTTTGCTTTAATGAGCCACAGAATACCTGTGAAGTATTGCAGGCTGTTGATCATCGATAGAAGAAAATGAACAAAAACAAACTTTGAAAACAAAACTTCAGCATCACCGGGCCTCGAATGATTTTTTTTTGTCTAAACTAAGTAATGTCACAATAACTCAACAACACTTTGGGACGTCAACTCCGGTCTCAAACATTGGTCTTGAAAGTGTTTGACCCATGCACCTCCCCTCCTGCAAACGCTCCTTCTCACTGTTTGTACTACGTCACTAGCTCTGACCGCTGCATATTCACGTGGATATTTTTTATTCGTGTGTCCAACACAACAGGGGATCCTAATTGACTTTCCATAAAATTTAAAAATGACGTGTCTCCACCATGCACTTTTAAGAGGTTGTGGTAATTTCACGTATTTCTGCGAGATAACGTTGGCCATGTTGCACCGCCATTGTTCCTACAGTAGCCCAGAACGGACAAACCAAACACTGGCTCTAGCAAAGGCCTTTCACGTTGTCATGTTGTAGTGGCAGCTGGAATTTGGCAGTGCGAATGCGCCTGAAGTAATGCACAGTAAAAACCTAAACAGGTTCTGCAATGCAGACGCTCAGGCGCCTGAACGTTCCTGTTGCTGAACATTCGTAAGAGAACACGCAAAACATGAGACATAACTTTTTGTAAGATTGCAAACAGTTGTATGAGGAGATGTTGCACAGCAACGGATCAGCTTTAAAACCATGACCTGTCAATGGTCCGCTCTCTTCTTTTAGCCCAGCATAGAAGTTAAGATAGCGTAATTCTTTTTGGGCTAAAGGCCCCGTCATGATGCCACGCTGGGGCCCAAACAGCTCCAGGGGCTTAGGGGGCCACAGCTGGGCCTGGGCCCAGGGATTGAAGAAATGTACTGTGTCGGAGCTGTTTTCAGTTGTTGTTGCACCTCTGTGGCCTGTGTGATCACGACCTCAGGCACTTGCACATTTGCTTCACTTGTTGCCACTGATCCTAATGTGCATTGTCCCCTTCCTTTAAACGAGTGCTCGATAGCAATGACACGTAGGAATGAACGGGTTTGAAAATGTATGATGTATGAAATGATGGGGCATCGTCGCATGCCATTTAGCAGCATTTGTGAGCTACAGTTTTTTTTCGTCATCTCTCTGTTGATCAGGTTCAACCTCTGACTTCTGTGGCTCCACTGAAGCATTTTGTCTGGATTTCACATTGACTACAAGGGTTTGTTCAAAGCTCTCCCTCTTGACATTGAGTTGTTCAGACACTTTGTTCATTAATGCATCTGCGATTTGAGCTCAGATGATGTCCTCTTTGTTGCTCCGTTGTCTGATGTTGCTTTGAAAACTCACATATCCAAGTGCTGATTGCCAGACTCCTTGAATAGCTGACAAAAGCTGCTAAATTGAATTCAAGCAGAAACATTCTTTTGTCTACCTCTTCCATGCTTTATATGCTATTCTGCATGAGCTGTATACGTTTATCTCAACATCACCTATTATTCCTCCCTACTTTTTTGTTTTTGTTTCATATTATAGTACTAGTGTACATTTTTGTGTTATGATCTGATGCTCAGCAAAGTCTTTGTTCACTGCCTCTGGAATGCACACACGACGGCTGAGAGTGAGCTGTAGGATCAGTGTGGTTTATTACAACTTTGCTCCAATTTCCCGTGATGTTGTCCATAATTTCAAGAAGTTACAATAACATTGTTTGTTTGTTGTGATCTTACAATAGAGCGATATTGCTTCAACTAAGTGTGGCCGGGCAGGAATCACCATGTTTTTAGGAATAACAAGTTCAGGCTATGAATGACATATGAACAAACCCGTCTCTGAAAACCTTCCAGACTGGAAAGTGCTGTGTATGTGAGTGCTACTGAAGTAGGAAAAAACACATTTTGAGGAAAAGGCCTTTAAAGATATGAATTGTAAAACTCCATACATTTTTCTGGACACTATAGGTGAATAGGGTAAAAACTGTAACTAATAGATGTCACCATGAAATGCGCCCAGTTGATTACTTGCATGAAGACGATTCTTTTTTGTGTTACAAGTTTTCCGAAATATTATCTTTAAAACATGCAAATGAGGCATCATCTTTTGCTTGATTTAGGAGAAATCTACAGACGCAAATAGAAAAAGTGTCGTAAAATAAACCTCTAAATGTGTATTTTGGATGTTTTCTTTCCACTAGTAAGAAGACATGTTAAGGAAGCAAAATAGCCCGAAATCTCAGAGTTGACCAGTGCATGAAAAAACGATGATTTTTGCCTGGGGTGTCTTCCCTCTGGTCGAGATAGACCGGACACATTTCTCGTGAAATTCTGATCTTTTGAGACTTTAAACCATCCATACTCTGACATCGCACACATCGCACCTTGAATAAGATATAAGGGAAGGGTGATGGGAGTTAAATTGGGTTAGAGAATAAATAATCAAGGTTATCCTAAATGATTCCAGCACATATATTGGAAACAAGAAGAGAGAGAAACAAGAAGAGGGAGAGAGACTGAGAGAGATGCTAAAGGATTAGCTGTGAGGACGGAGCTTCCCTGTGGTGAGCAGGCCTTCTTTTCCCCCGGAACACTGTAAGGTGATTACTGTGTCGTTTGCCATCGCTCCACTGGTTTAGCACTATGGACGCAGCAGCTTGACTGCCTCCATCCAGCACAATGGGAATCCGAGTTTTGTACATGCCTTTAATTTAACAAATGCCAAAAAAATAAATGCACCCACTTTGTGAAAGTTTAGGTTAAACATGATACGTTAAGAATTGTGTATGTAAATGACCATCGTGCTGGAATAATCAGCAGGAAGAAGAGAGTGAGGGAGGAGTTCAGAGGAAGGGTTTTGACAGCGTGATTCTTACATCTTGTGTGTGTTGTGTGCTGTTGGATGGGAAAAAGACGGGTGATGAGGGGAGGAGAGGTGTTTCTTTTTCTTTCCTCTGAAAGAAAGCGAGGTGGACATACATTAAACGCTGAGCAAGTTTCCACCTATTTCATGCATACAGTCGCTTTTCAAAATAAACTTCCAATGTAGGTTTACTTTCACAACAAAAGTACTTGGCTCGGCTCATTAAAAGATTATGGTTTTGGTTAAAGTAAGTTTGTTTGTCACGCAAGTATCACTGGTAAAACGGACGTTACGCCACAAAACTAAGGTAACGTAATTAAATGCTGACACCCAGGAGACATGAACAGGAGTCTCCTGGGTGAAAGTCCTGTGATTGTTGTATCGGTACAACCTTGACTGTGATTGCACCACATTTGTCCAGGAAGGACAAGGACAATATCCCTCTGTTGATCACATTTTGGATCAGTGGAATTCCCCATTTCAAAAGGGATTTCTGTGTCTTGTGTTAACTGGGTCACCTCTCCATACACAGTGTCCAGGAGGCAGGAAAAGCCTCCAGTCTCTTTCACCACAGGGTCTTGGGTGACAGTAGACTTCAGTGGGAAGAAAAGAGAGAGTAAGCTGGGCAGCACAGTAGACTGATGAGGAGGAGGCTGAATAATACATTGATCTAAACATCCCTTTTATTCTGTGAATAATTCATTTTCCTTTACCAAATAACATCTGAGATGATGAATTTGTTCAGTTCCTTTGTTGCTTTTCTTTGATCCATATAACTGTGAATCCACTGTGTTGACTGCACCTCCGGGATATTAAGTGTCCTGGAGTTACAGTAATGGATTAAGAGACTCGCATCTTGTCTATAAAGCATTACACTGAATCTAATACGACATTATACCAATCATTGAACATGCATTTTAATCTTTTTCCTTTTCTCTTTTCTCCTTACTGCCCATCTTTCCGCATTTATTTCTTCACCCACCATTTCACCATTGAGCTCTTCCCTCACTCATTACAGTGATGTGAGATTAATTTAAGTACACAGACTTCCTACTAAACTAGTCTATCTCTGGGCTTTTTGGCCCTTCCAAGATGTCCATGCAATCTCCTTTGAAAGGAAAGAGGCTATTAAGCAGCCCTTCAAGAAAGGATGGAGGGAATCAAACTGAAGGCAATTGAACACAGGTAAACAAACAAATTCACACAGTGACACTGGGAAGAAATGGAGGTGTGCGTGTGTGTGTGTGTGTGTGTGTGTGTGTGTGTGTGTGTGTGTAAAAGGTTTTTTCTTATGCCCCTTTAGTTCTCTCTTCAAGTATTCAACAAATACCTTGAATGTATGGTTACTGCAGTTTCAGTAATTATGGCAAACATGTAATGGGGTTACACATTTTTTCCGCTTCATCAGAGAATAAAAAAGACGACAATAGAGTGCTGCAGGAAAGAATGTTGAACCCTGAAATGAGTTATAATTAGTGCTGGGCAACAATTAAAATATTTAATCGCATTGTTATGGCAAAGTTCAATAATGAATTCAAAAGTAGTGTATTGCGCACTTTTATTTTAAAAGTACTGCTATATGAACAAAAGGGCAATAACATTTGGTTCACGAGATGCAGGTAGCATGTTTTATACTTAATGTGAATATAATTCATACTTTGTTGGCATCTTATTCTGAAAACCGGATGTTCGTCTGAAGAAACCGGATGTTGTCTCACGTTAATCTTTCAAAGTCCTTCGCTCGCTCCCGATCTGTGCCGTTTAAATGCGTTTACCGTGAAATTCAGCATATAGGTGCACTAACATGTAAGTGTCTGACTATAGGATGTTTGCTGGCTTTTATCCCACTGTTCTTGTCATCCTCTTGTTATGTATATGTATTGTCTCTTGTCTTTCAATAAAAAAAATTTAAATACGTCAACGCGCGATAAAATATTTGTCGACGTTAATTAATGAATGCGTTAACGCGAAATGAACGCGTTAACTTGCCCAGCACTAGTTATAATTGTTTGCACTTCCGGTTCCCTTGTTTCGAAGTCAGTGGTCACTGTTGCATTTCCACCATAGATTGTATATAAGAAGTGGACGTAGTCATCGTGACTTCACCCATTGATTTGTGGATTGCCGTTAAGAAGCCTCGAGTTTGGCAATTTTGTCGTTGCCATCTTGAAATAAGGCCGTCGCCATGTTGTTTTTTTTGTAACCAATGTGCTGAAGTTACCATTTTTGGAATGCGGAGGAATGACATAGAGACGCCGTATCTAGCAGCAGCTACCTGTCAATCACAATAAGCCCGCCCTAAAGCATAATCCACTTTATTGTCTTTTTGACTCTAAATGGGACTAAATGTGACTAAATTATTATCATGCTGTACTGAAGAAGACTTGAAGCTAGCGATTGAGACCATGAACTCAAGATTACGATGTTTACTGAGGGAATAAATCAAAGTGAGATGTAGGATCATTTTCTCATAGACTTCCATACAATCAGACTTCTTTTTGCAACCGGAGGTGTCGCCCCCTGCTGGTCAGTAGAGAAAATGCAAGTTGTAAGACACTTTCGTATTGGCTTAACTCGGCAGAACCGGAGGTTGCCGCCTGATTTCCACAAGGAGTGGTTGAAACGTGCTTGAATTGAGCCGTTTTTGAATAAAACACATCTACCTTTACAAGCAGTAACAGCCGAACAACCAGGATGATGATGATGAAAATGTGATGGGGATTACTTGTAGTGAACCTGCGGAGAAAGTAATTAACTTGCATCAGTAAAGTGACAGGAAACCCAACTCCAACTGAATGAGTCTATTGCACACACAGTAACTTCTGGATGTGTAAATAAGCAAAGGTTTGCAAACCAGTTTGCTCCATAGATTTAAATCTATTTGATGATGTGTCAGTATTGTGTTCAGTATATGTTTCCACCAAAAAACCAGCTACTACAGATTTAATGTCTTTCTATACTGTTCAAAAGAAAAGCAAATGCCCAAAGATTTGTATTCAAAAGATTATTAAATGTAGTTTATAATGATAAGTCTTGTCTGCTTACTGACTCATCCAATTTAGTTTTGCATCTTTCACCCTGTTCTTTAGAGACCACATCTATAAAGGCCCACGTACTTCCCACAGGCTTGAACAAATGTGAAGCCCGTGGAATCTGGATTCCCTGAGGAAAGACTCGGTTCGATGTACAGTGAAATCCCCCTGATTTATTTGGTCAATGTCTGCCTCATCCACTCTCACTGTACAATGCATAAGAACCACCTGAGGCATGGGAGGGAATTGATCTCCTGTCAGACTGTAACGGGGGCTCTCTCCTCTCACACTTTTCTGTTGTGATTTCTTCAACCAAGGAGATCAGCTCACACTGGTGAAGAGTCTAAACGGGTTCAAATGGGTTAATAATTAATGAGAAAATGACCCCACCAAAGTCCATGTGGGGTTTTGTGTTTGTCTGAGCAGGTTTGTGTCAGACTGCGTATCGCTGTGTATCACCTGTCTCACCCAGAATAGAGTCAGGCCTTGAAGCTGCGTTAATGAACTGAGAATTGAATTAGAAATTCACATGTGAGAGATGAAATTAACACGATCACGAAACAATAGCTCTGTTTTAATTAACTCTGATCGTCTTTTTCTTTTACAATTAGCCTTATCAGTGTTCCTTTCGCAAATGTAAAAAAATACAGTGAAAAAGAGATGAGTAGGCAGTGTACTACTCACAGATACAAAAGTCCAGAGAAATACATGAAGCTCCCGGAGAAAAGATGTTTTGTCTGCCCTCTGCCTGCCTTGTCCCATCTAATGCTTCTATTCCTCTTATTATGTTGCTTTGCTCAGAATGATCTCTGAATGATCTCTGAAAATACAAGCTTAAAGCTACGATGATTCATCAAGTTAATGTTGTCTTCCCCTAAAAAATAGCAGTCTGTGTGGCAGCCTGTCACATGCAAATATATGTACATACCTAAAGGTTTTCTTGTATCGGCGACATTGCTGCTTGCATTGTCATACATTTCTTCAATAAAATGGCTAGATATCACAACGGCACAGCCATCATTTTAATGTATAAATGGCCCAAAGTCTTGTCAAAAGAAAAGAAGTCACTTGTATTTGGCTTTGAGCTGCTCAATTTTTGCGTTTGGCTGAATCCAGATATCCACCTTCTGCTAGTCTGATCATTGATGTTTTCACTGATCGAACCCTCTCAAGCACTTGGTTGAAGTATGTAAGACCCCAAAAAAGTCCCCAGGGGGCACTGCAGTTTCCAGAACCAGATCAGTTCAGGTCTTCCTTCCAGGACCTTCACATTTGAAAAAAATCAGTGTTGCCATGTGACCTGTTTATGGTCTTCAATGGTAATCCTATTTTTTGATGCATACTTTGATTGATGTAGGAGTCCATGCAATCGATGCTCCATCAATTGGTAAAGGTACATTTTGTCGTCTTTTTTTATCCTTTTGAACAATACTGTCGTTAACCTGTGTGGCAAGTTGTTCTCCCGTGACATGCCGTGTGTTCATACAAGTATTTATTCATGCCAACGCAGTTTTAAATTCACATTGTAAATTGATGAGCGTGCACGAGGGCTATGGGCAATAGGAATAGATTCGGTCAATCCATAATGATACTGCTTATACTGATAAACTAATTCAGCAAACCTTAATTTACATCATGAACTCACCACCTCGCCCTGGTCGTTTGGGTCTCTCCCAATTCTGCCTTAAGCGTGTGTGCCCAGATTGAGTTGTTTGGGAAACACTTTGTTTTCTTGGGTTTGAGTAGAAGTTGTCGATTCTTTGTAGAACACCAAGAGAAGGATGCACTGCCCAAAGGAAAACAAACATATTGGTCTAACCTCAGTATGTATCGTGATTTTAGTTCTCGCTTTTTGAGGTGAAAAGTGCTCCTTTCCTCTCAATTCATTCATTCTCAACTTTTTTTTTCTCCTTTCACTGGCAAACTTATCATATTAGTAACAACCAAAAAGCCTCATTGTAATGATCATCGCTTGGTGAAGGAATGATTACGGAGTCTTAAGTCAAGGTATACTCTTCACCTGAAACTGACCACACAGTATGTTGGGCTGCCATTCCTTTACCATTCAAGACAAGAGGAGTATTGATCCAGAGGATTCTCTTAAGCGCTGTAGTTTGTCCTCTGAGGGTGCAGCTGACGGCTTGGAATGAAGAAGTAAACAGGCACTTGGTAAATAAAACACCTAGGTCAACATAGCCATTTCAACCGGGTTACTCAGTGTGTGTGTGTGTGTGTGTGTGTGTGTGTGCGAACCTGTAACTTGGTAACTACACAGCTTGGTCATTCAGGGGTCAAAAAGGTTTGAATGGAACTGGTTTAGATTTTGTGTTTTGTTTAAAATGTATGTCAGACATTTGTCATCCCTTTCCCTGCTTTCTCACCTAAACTTTCTTTAGATTTTGCAGACATTGTATTCATTAATTCTTCATTTAAAAAAAGGATCTTGTTAAACTTTAGTGTCAGCTGCTTGAACTTTCATGTACACTTTATTTGCAGTTATGTATTTGAGAGGTTGGGGGTTAAACTAAGATCCTAACTGTGATTTTTGGCTTTGCTCGTGACCACATGGCGAGCAAAAATTACTTCCCCACCAAATCCAGCAAAGGTCAGAGGTGAGGGTCAGGGGTCAGAGGGGCGTGGCCTCGGTCCCAGAGACGCCCCCAGGTTTACACAAGTGTAAAAAGAGTCCATTCAGATGGGCTGCATGGGCAGAGTTTCACAAAGGTCCACTGTGTGGGGCCTATACACCCCCCCCCCCCCCCCCCAGACACACACACACACACACACACACACACACACACACACACACACACACACACACACACACACACACACACACACACACCTCCTCCAAGCGCCATGCCTACACAGGATACAGACAATGGGGAGTCTGGTCAGCAGAGCCAAATGCATGTTAACCTGAAATACTTTTCTTCATTAGAGCAGAAATGTTCCAGGTTTGCCTGGTCAACTAATGCAATTAATGAAACTACAAATTCCTTCTGTGTCAAACGTCTCCCGACCAAACCGTTTCAAATAGTGCTTCACTGTGAACAACAATAAATAGCTCGGGAAAATAAATTGTTCGGTAATAATTTAAATAATGCGTTAAATAAATGGTTTGAGAATAACTTCATTAGAGCAAGACAAGCCAAAGATTATCGATCACTACTAGAACATGCAAACATTGCACTTGTTGAGGACTATTTTCAGCGACGCATTAATATAAATTTGATGATAGAGTGAGTATTCAAGGCAGCAGGACAGTGTAAGTCGGATTCACACAAAATGAAATACAGTGCCTCTGATCATGGTAATGAATATACATGTCACCCAGTGCAATGTTGAGGCTCACTGCTGTGTTTTTGGACAACAATGAAGGTTTATCTATGGAGGAATAAGATAATACTAGGATCAACTCCTTTCATGTGGTACACTGCATATTTCCAGCCTTACTGCTTGAAACGTTTTTTACATTTTGTATCAAATGATGAAATTATAAACCGTCACACATTTCAGTGACTCGCCAAGTCTGTAATGTTCCATCAGCGTCCCCAGGTCAAATCCGCTGAGTTTAGTTTGATCATTCTGGTTGCTCTAATTATTATTATTAGCATGAAAGTTAATCAAATTAAACTAAATAAAGTTATTTAGTTGATATTAAATCAGACCTTTTCATATATTCAGAGTATCCTTTGGATGAGAATTCATCTTGGCTTTTCTTTACAGTTGAGCAACCTCTTCCTCCACAAAAACAAAAATAAAGCTGTGGGAACACAATGGAAGCACATGCAACCCACTGTAGAATCACCGGCAGCTGATGGTCACATTTCTAACCTCAGCTACAAACCAAAACTTCCTCCAGGCAGCCCATCTTTTTCCAACTCTTGGTATTATTTTATTAAAGTGCAGTAATTTTTTTTTTTTTTTTTACAATTTAGCCCTCATCTTCCTTTCACTCAGTAAAACGGTGGATTATTGCCAGATTAAGGGAGTGCCTTTTTCTTTATCCCTGGGTAAGCCTGCACAGCACGCAGCTCAAAGGTAATGAAGCACTCTGTGATCCGTGCCCGGATGAATCTAAAAATTCCCAGAGCACCACTGTATTTTAAAGGAAATGAGCTTTCCCTGAAAGCCCCCTTCAAACCTATGCTTTCCATTTTGAAACGGCTATAAACTGTGTGACTATACTCACAACCTGGTGCAAGAACCGAGACCTGTTGCCGTTTTGAAATTAAACTCGATAGGAGGGCAGAGTTTTGAATTGTAGTATTTTTTTGCAAAGGACATGTTCGTTTGTGTTGTTTTGAACCCAAAATTTTTATATAAAACAATTATCTTAGCTGCATGGAAGCTAAATTTAAACACATTAACTCATTTCTTTCCCAGAATGCATTGCATTGTCCTCTAATTGAATTGCGCTTTGACTTTTTTTTTCAGTAAGGCACCAACATCCTTGGTTTTGTAAAAGTTACCATGACACAGATTATTTTAGCAGTGGATGGACTAGATCAAATGAACCTTTAATGATTTTATTGGGGCAAAGTAGGTCAATGCAGCAGTGGCAAATATATACAAATATAACAATACATTATCAGGACTGGATTGTATAAACAATATATTGGCAGTCTTGATATATTTACACATTCAGGGTTCTGAAAATTATTTGTAAAAAAATCTATTTCACACTTAAGCAAATTAACAATTATTTTCCAAGTGTGAGGCAATTTTGAGAAGAATTGTTCCATGCGAATACTCTAACTTCAGATTCACAACGAAGGATCAAATCAACCAAACGATGTGAAGAACAGACGAGTATATTATACTTTCGTGCCTTTTGTACTCAGGAAAAACGAAATATGTGAAATTAATGTTCTGGACATTTCAACCAACAATCTGACTTGTAGAGAGCTAAAAAACATCTTCCAGTAAAACCAGGGAAAAGTGGCATTAGCAGGAGCACAACTTAAGGTCTCAGTATGCTTCAAACGAACAAGGTCATAAACCATGTGGTCTGACCACAGCTGAAGGTAAAAGTGTTTACACCTAGACTGGTCACACTCGGTGGCGGAGTGAAAACCTGCCGTCTTGCTGCATCCCACTACCTCCCCAATCTCTGTCCAGGAATGATGTATTTTACGTGTCTTTTCATTCTCCATGCGACAATTCGTACAAATTAATTTAATTGTCTTTTTAAAACAAACTTCCATGTTCACAAGAAACATACAGTTGTGGTTCAGTTACCTGCATACAGTCTCTTTAAAAAAAATAAAAAAACTTCCAATGTTTACATAGTTTTTTAGGTTTACAAGGTTTTTTTGAACAACAAAACCAGTTGGTTAGGTTTTGGCAACAGAAGTAAGTGTTTTGGGTTTCATGCAGTGTACTGACAATCACTTCTTTTACAGCATACTGGGAGGTTAATAGTCCATGAGTTGGCGCATGATAGTGACTGTCACAGGAACCCAGCCACTTCAGCCTCTGGGACAACTCACAACAAACTAGTCCAGAAATTAAAATGTGCAATGCCTTGAATCTGGAAAACCAATGCGAACGTTAATGGTCTGAGAGGATTTATTAAAGAAGCTTTGTTGTCGCCGTGAAGACTTTCACGTAGAACTGAACTGCTGTGTAACGTCATGCCAAAGTATTTGGCGGTCGTCGGTTGTTTTGACTGTCGGTCAACAAACCTTTTTAAGGTCAGGCAGGCAACTCTTGAACACTGTTGACCAAACTTCATCCCTTGGCTACGAGACACCCTTTGCTATTTGTTCATATTGATGATAATGCTTCCTCCTCAGCACACCGCCACAAACCAGAGTGCGCTGTCAACCGGTGCTGATTAATGGAACACAGTGAGTGATCTGTTGCAGACACTGGACGACCCCAGCCTCCCTCACATGGTCCGACCCGACTCGTCCGTTGCTTCTATTTTATCAGATACGCTTCTCCGTCTGTGAAGTGTTGACGTGAGCCTGAGACTGGAAAGTGACTAAATATTCTTTTTTCAAAACAAAACCATCTCAAAACCGCAAATGTCAACCTGCTGGTGATGCAATACCAAGAACTCAGGGGATCAACAAAATGATTAGGATACATCATCTAACACCGATATTATGTGCCAGTCCATCCAGTACAAGTTGAGATATTTCACTGGAAAATTTTAATCAACAAAGTCAAAAGGAAACGACAAAGAAGAAAGATATACATTGACATACACATTGTGCTCATATTCTTCTCTTCCTTCTCCTGCTTCAGCCGTGGTTTTCAAATCAAACTGAGACAAACAAAGCGCTTAAATGTGGGACGATTTGTATTCGTGACTTTGGGAACAATGACAAAGTAAGAGCTCACTAGCACTTAAAGGGAACACAACAATAGAATTAAATATTGTGACATGAAACCATCGGTAAGAGATCGCCCCCCCCCGTCAGTGAGCATCATTAAGGCAAACGTATCGATCAAGTTTATTTTCAGAGAGGCTCTAAAGTATGCTTTTACCATAAAAGACTCCAAGTCAGGCCAAACAATAATGAGGTGTACCATCCACTGCATCCTGGTTATTAGTCAACTGAAAAAAAGCAAGAGGGAAATTAAAGCTATAAGAAACAATTGAGGGTTGTTAATGCACTGCCAAACCATTCGCCTGCGAGTCGTTCACCATATCGATCATTATGGACATTTTTTTTATGCGACAAGAAAAGAAGTGCCACTATAGTGCAGTTTCTTTAGTTTCATGGCCTTTCTTCAAATTAGTGTCAGTGTCTTAAAACTAGCTTCTGCTAATGACATTTGATTTTTTAAATCCATTGCTACATTATTTCTTTCGAAAATCTAATTCCAGAGCTCAATAATAGACTTGGCTTCAGATTTTTGCCGTGTATATTTTCCTTGTAATATATTGCAAACAACTTTAACGAAACTTGTGTGTTTTCATGCAAGACCCCCACTGAGGAATGATGAATGTGCAGCCTGTTAACCTTCGTTGAACATTACACATTTCAGTGAAGTCTGTATTGTTCCTTCAGCTTTGATACAGTATTTGTAACACTTGTAGCATCTTGAGATGGCAGATTTTAACCTGTTGAGATGCAAGAACTTGGAGTGGTATTATCTTTCTTTACACTTTTTTTTTAAAATATTCTAACTATATGATGAATAATATCATTTTGTTTAAAGACTCCTCCAAATGAATCTTGTCACGCAGGGTGGATCAGCTGCTTTGCATTCACCTTTGCAGTCCTCTGGTGCCACACACACAGACTGAGTACAGTTCCATTGAATGCTTAGAGTACACTTATTGACTTTTCCTATAGCGCCGCCAAACCATTAAGTGTGCCCCTGGTGGGAGTTTGAGAACAACTGTAGGCTGTACGCGTATCCAAACAGCTGGAGGGAGGACAACGTCGCTCACCTTTCGCTGCCATACTGTAACACAACCGTTTGACATGAGACAGCCCCCTAGGTGTCTCACTTTCTTAGCGTTTGTGTGGCTGGAGCGCAGAGCCGGCCGCCCGCCTGCCTGCTGCTCGTCTGGCTGACTGGCTGCGTTGACGTCAGCGCCGTGTTGATTTGCTAAGGCGAGGGAAGAAAGGAGTTAGTGCGTGTTGAGAGAGCGGGTACTGCGAACTGCCTTACTATGCTGTAGCCCCACTCCCCCTTCACACTATACGGAATCAAAACGTGCAACTTAGGTGAGTACCAATCCGGGCGAAACGCAGCTGCAGTTTCCCGGCGACAAGTGCCAGACCCGCTACTCTGCATGCATCTACCACTGTTTTCTCTGTGTACTTTCATTCACCATGTGGATATTTGGATGCATTTATAGCGCCGGGGATTCGTTTTGCTTGTCCCCGTTCAACCTCACGCTGAAGTTAACAGCAAACGCGAGTTTGGCACGCAAGTTGGATCTGCGCACCGGAGCGCTGGGTGAAAACAAGTGTTTTCCTGATTGCGCCGCAAGGTGTTAAAGTTTGCATTAACGCACGGTAGTCTATTGTAGAGATGTTAAGGTTGACGTAACCCCCCCACCCTTCTTCCTCCCCCCCCTGGTCTGGTTTAGTATGCTGGAGATCGCAGCTAGAGGACGTGAGGTCTGGCTGTTTCACCGGGAGCCAGACAACATATGACGCCCCGCTCCATGTGACTTTACTGGAGAAATCGCGTTTTGATGGAAATTGTGCATTTTTTTTTCTAGACAGCGACACTCTTGCCCGTCCTTGTATCTCCAGTCGCACCGGTGTGGCTCATTTAGCCGTGATGACATCACGAGGAGGACTGGGGACACTGGTCTTTTTTTACTCGAAACAAGCCCAAATCCAGCCACCGCTCAAGTCACGCTACAATTGATTGACGGGCAACTAGACGTTTGATTGGTGACCAATAATCGATTCGCAGGAGCACGCGCGGCATACTGTGTGAGGTGGGGGAACTGGTAACAGAAGCAATGGCAAATTGATTTGTTATCGAGACTGTCTGATCTCTCTCTTCCCCCTTTCACTCTTTTTTCTCTCCCCTTCTTCACCCTTCAGGCATCTCTCACTAGATCATTCCTCCTTCTCATCAACTGTACAGAGACAGTGTTTCATTCGGCCACAAACAAAGTCCACCTGTGCGTCGGTCTGAGCAGAGCTGGCTGGAATCGCCGTGAGATTCTGGCAGCTGTCTGTCTCGTGTATACTTTTTAGCACGCTCAATGTCTCTGATTGCCCCCCCCCCCCCCCCCCCCCCCCCCCCCCCCCCCCCCCCCTCCTTAGAGACGCTGTAGCATTTTGCTTTCTGCACATTTGCGCGTGTCAGTGTGGCTCGTGGTCTGGAATATTGAACGCTGTTTATTCTTGTTGTGGCTGGGTCGCCACGGCGCGCTGTGGCAGACGACTCGTGATCAGATTGATTGCGGTGCCTTTCTGTGAAGTCGGCTCGATGTGGTTATTGTCAGCGGTCCACGTCGTGCTCCAGCCCTCCCGGCTTAATGTAGTTAATGTAGTGCGTGGTGTTTTGCATAATGCATAACGCGCTGTATAATTTGTCTGGCGCGGCTGGCGAATATTAACGCCGTCTAGACGCACGCAGCCCCGTCCTTTATTAATAGAGAGCCAACAGACGCGATAAAGTCCCCCCCCCCAAAAAAAAAACGGCAACTTTGCATTGTGTCCCGCTGAAGCCACGGCTTGGTTGAAAGCCCCACAGAGCGCAACAAGCATTGATCATTGACGGGGCCACAAATCGGAGCTATTGGCATACCTGTAATAAAGATAATGTCGGGTTTTAAACATGACCTCTGTTGACTGAGAGGCTGAGCTCCGCTAGATGAGAGGCGGTGGTTTCATCATTACCCACCTCCTATATCGATTATATCAATGTGCCGAAAAAACGAAGTGTCTTGTGTCCCAAAAGCCAACAAGACTTGTGTATTTTCCACGACCCTCACCACAAACAATAGCTGCCAGCTTCATTTACCTCCTGCATGTTCTGATTTAGGCTTCTGTAATTGGGAGCTTGCATATCTGGAATTACAGTTATTTAAAAATAAAAAAGAGAGGCTGGCTGGAAGGCTGTTGATATTGCCTCTCCTTTTTTTTTGTCTGTGAGTGTGTATTGTTCTCAGACGAGGAGGACGGATAAGAAGTGCTCAAGAACTTCTCTTTTTAGTCCCCATTTTTGAAAAGAAAATTAAGCTCTTTGAAAATGAAATTGGAGATTCTTAAAACGTGAATCAAGCTTTTGAAACTTGAAATGAACATTTTGATCAGCAGGAAAAAAAAAATGATCGCCACAACTTTGTGAAAATGTGTCATATTATTTCGTCACATGTTGAATAAATTGAGTAGATTGGACGTCAATGAGCTCATCCAGGATGTGGGTCAATGGAGACACTTAGCTGGTATCCCATTCATTCAGCGTATATGTGCTGGAAAGACTGTTTATTTAATTGCCACAATGAAGAGCGCATTGTTTCAGTGCATGTCTTAATGATTATGTTAACATAGGAGTCACAGTGACAATCATTCATTTAAAGCACAGAGTGGTGAGGCTATTGAATTTGAACCCTTTTCGTTGGTCTGAGTATGCTGTAGATACGAGGTGAAGCAACATGTTGCCCTGTTAACTTGCATACAAAGAGTAATGCACTCATTAATTTGGATATTCAACATCAGTGAGTGAGAGCAGATCCGGGTGTTTTGGTGCTGCAGCGTTGTTTTCTTTCGCCTTGTTCTGCTTTGCTTTCCTTTCCATCCATTTCTGGCCGATGCTCTCTGCTTCTGTCTGTGACGGGAATACTGAGTAAGATGCTATTTAATTTCAGAAAGGCCGCTGATGTTCTTTGGGAGCGAGGCGGCAGTGGAAAAACCACAATTCACACTTGTTTAACTGTGTGTTCATCCCCGTCAGATAACCAAATGAAAACCTCTTTTTAACATAACATATGTTGGACTGATTGGTATGCAGGGTGAGCCTGTCGGACGGCTCACAAATTGTCTCTCTTCAGAAGGCTACAGTCAATGCTCTCCGCTGATTTTCACTGCACTGAGTGTTTACCATCCCTGCAGGATGTTTGCAATTTGGAACAACACTGACTTCTCACTTACAAAATAAATAGCGGTATACATGAAATGCATGTATTGACAAATTCATGACATTTATTTTCAAAATGTAATGACTTACTTTGCTTTGTATACTTAAGTGAAGGATGACAATTTGCATTTAATTAAAAAAGAACATTAATTCAATCAATCTTTGGAAAAAAATAGTAATGCATTTGTTGGATTTTATAGCTTGTTGGATTTGTTCTGCATAACATTTTTGTGCTGTTGCTTCAGAATTGATCAGAACCGATTTTTCTTTTTCATTCTGTTTCTCCATCCAGGTTTCATCTTGTTTACAAAGATAGCTAAACACACTGCTGAACGGGGAAGGCGAGCCTCATGAGTCGGCCTCGTGGATCGCATCGACATCATGGATTTGTCTAAAATGGGTTTGATACAGCTCCAGAACCCCAACCACCCCACTGCCCTGCTGCACAAGGCCAACCAGATGCGTCTGGCCGGGACTCTGTGTGACGTGGTCATCATGGTAGACAGCCAGGAGTTCCACGCTCACCGGACTGTGCTGGCCTGCACAAGCAAAATGTTTGAGATCCTCTTCCATCGCAGCAGTCAGCATTACACCCTGGACTTTCTTTCACCAAAGACTTTTCAGCAGATTTTGGAGTATGCCTACACTGCCACGCTCCAGGCCAAGGTGGAGGACTTGGATGACCTTCTGTATGCAGCAGAGATCCTGGAGATTGAATACCTGGAAGAGCAATGCCTCAAGATCTTGGAAACCATCCAGTCCTCAGATGACAATGACACGGAGGTCAACCTCAATGATGGGAGCACAGAGGAGGATGATGAGCGCAAAGGCCACAATGGAGGCAAGAACTCCAAAAAGCATTCCATGCAGAGTCCCTATCTGACAGGTGCCCAACAAGTCGCCATCATGACTGGCATGGTGGACCAGAGTCCTTCTGTCTCCACCTCCTTCGGTGTCTCCACCCTAAGTCCCACCAAAGCTGCTGTGGACAGCCTGATGAGCATCGGTCAGTCTCTGCTCCAGCAGGGCTTTGGGGGTGAGCACGTTCTACACGGCAACTCCCACCCCCTGATGACTGAGATCAAGACAGAAATGATGCAAGTGGACATGGGTGGCAACGGCCACGACAGCCCTCCGAACCTGGAGTCCAGTGCCTCCAGCAATGGAGAACGAAGTGGGGAGGACAGGAACCGAGACGGTCCAGGAACACCAACCAGGAGCAGCGTAATCACCAGTGCCCGCGAGCTACATTACGTCCGCGATGAAGTCATGGGCGACCCTCAAGTTGATGTCAGCCAGATGGGGCTGGAAGCGATGGCTGGGATGACGGAGAAGCATCTTGCCTCGCTGTACTCCCTACCTGCAAATCTTAAATCTGATGCCTTCATGTCCATGCCGGCATCCATGGCGGCAACCATGGCCTCCAATCTCCCCATGTCCCCAGCCCTGGCAATGTCTATGGACTTCAGTGCCTACGGGGGACTCCTGCCTCAGAGCTTCATCCAGAGGGAATTCTTCAGCAAGCTCGGGGAGCTGGCTGTGGGCATGAAACCAGACGTCAGGAACCAGCACGAACGTTGCAATGTTTGCGGTGCAGAACTACCAGATAACGAAGCTGTGGAGCAGCACAGGTAAGACAAGTTTTCTTTCGAGTAGCTGCTTGATAGATGTTTTGGTCTTGAAATATAAGGTCCTTTTCAGCCTTTTTTTTTTTGCTTTGGTAGTTTGCATTATATCCAGCAGAAAGTGAAAATCTGATGTCAATCAACATGATTGCTTTGGGGAACAGGGATTCAATTAAAAGGCTTACCCCCCCTGTCTAGTCACCTGTTTTTGACTTAGGAAGTTTTTATGCAATAGGGGAAATTAGTTATGTTGTATTCTGCCTTAAAATAGTACCATTCATTTTGTATGTCAGGGATTAGGACAAGTAACAAAATCAGTAACCCATCCACGCTCACATAAAATATGAGCAGGTGACATCCTTTGACGCACACAAACCTTAGGACTGTGTGGCTCAGGCCCAGAGATCCACTGCTTCAATAACTGCCCAGGTGACTGCTGCCATTATAGTCTTACCATTAGTCACGCCTTACAAGATGTGGGCGGCAGCTATCACACGCACTTACCAAAGTGGTACCCCCTCATCCTGGACTCGACTAACCTCCCCTTTCCCATAACCGCACAAGGGGGGCCCTTATTACCTTGATAATTAGAGTAGACGGTCAGCTGAGGAAGTGAGTGCTGAACCTGGGCTCTTAGACAAGGAGGTAGTTCGAGGACAGGGGAGTGGCAGTAAATGCGTGCGGCGCTTTTTCAGTCAATGTGTATAAATACATCAAGGCAACTGCACTTAAAGTACTCATCTGCAACTCAAAACTGCGTTTCATTTCATAGTTCATATTGTAAAAATTGTGTCAGTCCAGTCGGAGTACAAGCGCCTGGTGGAATGTATTGGCATCGCTTCATGTGTGTTTTTGTGACTGGAGGCCTTTTTGTGACATGAAGGCCATCTTCTCACCCTGTATGTTTGTTTAAATCATTAGGAATGCACAGTGGTTAAAGTTCACCTGAGGATTTGAATCCCATCCTCCACCCCCCTCATACTTGAGCCATTATCTTGGTGCGCACGGCTAAAAGCTGATTCAGTCCAAGTTTCTCGATTTCTAAATCGGTCTCAATGTTGTCTTAGGAAAATACTGAGTATTACAGAATGGCTTTTACTCCAAAGAGAAGTGTCCTTGTTTGCAACCTTACACCAACTGTTGTGCAGTGTTTGTTTTTCTTATTCCATTTTGAACATGACGTCAGATACTTGGTAGTTGTTTTTGGTGTTGGCAGTTACTTTTGAAAGTGTATATATGTGTGGCCTTCATGCAAAGTGCTCATTATTCAGTGAATAAGAGGGATGCGTCGGCATAGACTGACACTATGCATCTTTAAAAACAAACAAGAAAAAACGATGGAAGTGGATGGTGTTCTGCTTTATGATCAGTTCTTCCTGAGCAGGCTTTACCAAAAGCTTTACCATGCACTATAGCGTCCGTGTGAGATGCAGTGTTGTAGTCTGACTGCGTTAAAGGACAGGCCACATTAGTCTCAGTCTTGAGGAAAGTCTGATGTGTGAAATGGTTGCCTGTGTTTCAAGAGGAATTTCATCAATTCGCTCAAGCCGGGAAATCTTGTATCAAAGGAGATTTCCAAACCGTTTCATGCATTGATCTTCCCGCCTCTCCCCATAGCATACTAATGGGTTAATTTAGGCGGGTTGATACACCGACACGACACTGTTTAATATTGTACGCGCTGTGCTGACAGCCTCCTGAAGTGTAGAAATCAAACATTGCATCATCCGCTGTCTGCTTTGCCGTCCGCACATGAAAGGTCTTGCGGTGCTGAGATGCTTGATAATTCAGACGCTCCTCGTGTCCTCACGAATTCCAATGTGGGTCATTTGATAGCATATCAAGTCTGTGTTTCTTTTTCTGTGTACAGCCTGTCAAGCTGCCCAATTCTTTTGATGTGAACACAAGATGTTTTATTTCAGACGAGCGGAGTCGTGTTCCCTCTGACTAATTACACATCATTTCCCCACAGCCGCTGTGTCAGGGTCACTGCTACCTCTGCAACAAACGCATACAAAAGTTGGCAGAGTTGACTTTGGTGCAGGCAGGTCAAGTCAAACACGAGTGTAATTATTTCCAGATGTGGCACAGGTCGTTGGTGTGAGGTGTCTGTGTGTGCGCGGTCTATGTTAAAATGAATGAACCAGAAAGTGCCCACTTCCTGTATAAATTTAGTCTCTGCTCCCTTTCATTCCTCTGTGCCCTGGATTGTATCTTAAAAAAACACCCCACCCAGACTGAATACATTGGCTCCGCAAGTGGTGTGTGAGGAGTCACCTATGGGATATAGAGATGTATGCCGATAAGATGTGTAAGCAGCAGATGCAAGGGGTGGGCGATACGGCAAAAATATCATATCATATGTGATTTTTTTTTTTCAGGCAGGATCGCAATCCACAGACTTATCAGTTATTTTTCAGTTGGTTTTTAAGACTATTTTGCTACTGAACAGTACAACCACATTTTCCCTATTTAAAAAAACAAACGAAAAACTAGTCATACAAGATAACAGAACAACAATTTCTGTTCTGAAATGGAACACTTTAAAGTTTCTTTAAATATGTATTACTTTTACAAATATTTATCAGTTGCTTTTTGAAATCCATATGAACCACTCTTCACATCGCCATTCATTAGATCTATCATTGCAGTTATTTATATAGCGGCAGCACTGCTGCATGCAGGGCAGACACCGGGGCCATAGATCTGCAACTAATAGAGCGCACAATGTAGCGCAATACCAACTATCTCTCTGTAAAGGCAGATCGTGGAGACATTTTAATTTCATCGTAATATCATCATATTGCACAACCCCAAGAGATGCTACCTTGAGGCAGGGTTTGGTCTCAAAAACGCGTACAGATCAAAATCAAGCACCAGTCATCAATAAAACATAATTTAACGACTGGTCCGATTTTTTTCTTTTCTTTTATTCTTTCATCTCATAGCTCCACAATGAAATCAACATTTTGCTAATTTTGGACCGTTTTATCTAGGTCAAGTTGTTGTCTGGCTGCTTGTGTTTATATTCGAGAACTTTGGCATTTTAAATTGAAACGTCAAGGTTTTTCTGTCATGAGTAATGAAACTCTTGGCAAAAGTACAGGAACATGTCAAGTGATATACAGCCCTATATCTTTAAATCATCTTCCAAAGAAAAGTATAAAGCTTAATGAAAGGCAATACATTATAGGTGCGAGTAATCCCCATTTCCCCATGACAACCCCCCCCCCCCCCCCCCCCCCCAGTAGTCCACCCCGCCACCTCCCCACTGACAAGCCCTAGATGTATTTCTTAAAGAGAGCCCAGGGTGACTGTTGTTGCTGCTTCAGGGAGACAGGATTACAGCAATATTTTAGTAACCCTTGCACTGAGACAATAATCAACACAGGAAGGGCCTGAGTGATTATTGGGAAAATAAATGCATGATGCAGGGGGCTAATTCGGCCGTGGCGGGGGAAGGAAGAAAGAACCCTCCACTGCTTGGTATTCCAAACACAGCATCCAATTCACGGGAACTAGCCTTGGGTTTATCTCTTTCACTTAATCGTCCATTCTCATGCAAATGACTGACCCTCGCTGTAATGTACATCGCATAAGTGAAAAAAAGAGCCTGTTTTGAAGGAGGGCTTTTCCAGCATATAGCCGTTAAACATTACTGATAACCGTCGATGCTTTAACTCTGCCTTTTCATGATACAGCCAGGTTTTTATGGGGGGGGGGGGGGGGGCGAGGGTGGACATGAAGATAACAAGTCAATGAGTCCCTGTTTCTCCTCTCTCTGTTTTCCTAGTTATTCTTTGCATTGGGGTACGAAGTGGGAGTGGTGGAAATAATCACCCCTGCTTTAACCTCCGCACGCGCACACACTCGCATCATTACTTTTTACACACATTCCCCTCAGCAGCAGCAGCAGCGCTCACTCCTCCATTTCCTCTTCTTTTGTGGCAAAGGGGTACGGAGGGCGCTCTAATACCCCGGGCCCCAGGTGTTTAAACAGTGGGCCTAAGGTCCTTATCTGTGCATATCAGAGTGGGACAGATAACCCTTGGCACTCCTCCTCAGTAAACCAAGAGCAGATTGAGCCCAGATAGCGGCCCATAGCGTTTGTTGCAGGTGATAACGATGTATGCACACACACACATGCAGCCTGCACGCTGAGGTGAGGCCAGTGGAAGGTTTACAAGCACACTGACACTTGTGTGCTTTGGCCACTGTCAACCATTAACCACTGCTTTCGTCCTATACATTCACACCATGAGCAACCAGTTGGGTTCAAATGGCCACTCTGATGACCGGTGGTTGTGAAGACAAAGTGCAACAAATGGTTGGTAGATGCTGGTTTGAAATAATCTGTATTTGCACAAGGTTTCATTTTATTAAAGGTGCTACATTTAATATCCAGAGCCTTTTTTTTAAATTGCCACACACAGAGGAAGAGCAACTTCTCTGCTCAGGGAGACATTACTCCACTTTATCTTAACATAGCAACTAGTTGTTTTGTATATTAATGCTCTGAGTTTCACAGAGAGAATTTTGAGAATCATCTCTCCGCTCAGGTGACGCTAAAGCCTGAAGGGAAGTTTTATTGCATGTTTGCGTGATCAACAGGTGTCTTTCACAACCAGTTGTGCTGGTTTCCACTTCCTCCTCCTCCTCCTCCAGTTCCACCCAGACTCCACCCTCTTTGCCCAAACGTTTGGTTCTGTGGCTCCATTCGACTACCAGAATTAGATTTAGATTAGCAGAGAATTCATACATCGGCTGTGTTTTCTGTTGGGATCTGTCGTAAATAAATGGACTTTTGAGGGTCGTGCTCGTGGTTTTAAAAACTTTGTTGCGCTGCTGAACCCATTTTGCGATCGCAGTAGCTGCTACCGCTATTAGCAACTCCTATGATCAACTTACAGCAACATTTCTATTTCTATTATTTCCCCTTTGTTATATTTAGCATGGACCCCTGTCTGGCTAAATGGAAGGCTCAATCAGAGCGCTCGGGTCTGTTTGACTTAAATTCCGTGAGACCTCTGTGCATCCAAAATGTATGACCGCGCATGTGTTGGAGAATCAGAATGTTATTGATCGATGGTTTCTTGTGCTCATTTCCAGAAATTGTTTCTCTGTTAGTAGGGATGCACTGAGACGGATATATTTGATATGCTGTATGCTGACATTTTTAATTCCTGTTTAGATTGCTGGTGTATGATTTATTATTTTTATAATGAATAACTATTTCAGTTAATTTACACCCAAGTATTTATTTGTTACATTTTGTTAAAAGAATGATCCCATTCACTTGCACACAGTGAGGCATACAGCTTATTATTTATGGGATTGGTACACAGTATCGGCTGATACGCACGGCAATATATGGCTATTGGTGTCGGGACTGAATGACTCTGATCGGCGCATCCCTATCTGTAAGGGAAAAAACTAAATGTGCCTGCAGTTCTGACGCCCTGTACTAAAATGAGAGCGCTGTTGTTCGATGAAACAGCTCTGAGGCCCAGAGTGACTATTTACAAATGCACCCAATGTCCCAGTCCTGCTCGCTGTATACAGTACCTCGCCTTTTGATCCTAAAATAACTAAAACTAAAGCAGTTTCAAGCTTATGATCCTCACCTCTAAAACTGTGCAAGCATTTTCCTGATTCCTGAAAGAAGCCCATCAACAAAGCATCCATTACATGGCAGTGGATTACCCTCTATTTGAAATCACTCAGTGAGCTAAGTCTCCCCGGCTTGCACTCGGAGGTACAGTACATGTTGGTGTAATAATCCAACAGCACAGAAAGCCTCACTCAACAAAAACACTTCTCCAAGAAATACCTCAACCACAGACGACAGCGGAAGGCTTATTCAAGCCTGGCTGCCACATCGTCTCCCTTTTTATCCTCGCACAGGTGCTTTTTTTTTTTTTTTTGAACCTTATTGGAGGTGCGGTGTTTTGTTCATGCCCCCGAGGAACTGGCGCTTTGACTGGGCCCACGGTGATGGCTGCAGCTGCTGGCTGAGGCCCAATTATAGACAGGCTTTAAAAGGCTCTGGTTGAACCGTAAAGATTTACACCGCCATCGCTCTGATCTCAGATCTGGGCTCTGTCCTCACTGTCAGGATAGGGAGATGCATCGATTAAAGACTTAACACAGGGGGCTACATCATGTGGAATGGACTATACACACACACACCTGCGTACAGATCAAGCATTTTATTGTCGTGCAGTCTTGCAGTGTCGTCGGGTGCTTTTTTAGAAGGAATTGAGGGGTTTTTTTTGGAATAGGGGGGTGGAGGATGAAAAAAGAAGGGCACCACCAATAGAAAAGGGAAGGGGTGGGGGGGCAGTGTAATATCTAGACAGTGGCTGTGGCAATGGAGGGAGGCGACCTAATCAGTAGGCTGATTAGATCGCCTCCCTCCGAGATAAGGGTGGAGGGGAGGTGCTTGTATAATAAAAGTTAGCAGCTTGACTTGGTGCGACCAGCTGCCTCTCTGTGGCTAACAGCACTCGGCAGACGTGGCCTTTGCTGATGCGGTCTGGCAGGAGCTGCTATGAAACGAACACACTGAGGCCCCTATCTTTTGTCCCTCTGGGGGCCTCGGGGTCTGTAGGGAGGGATAAGGATAACATACTGTACTGGAAGTTGGCCTTGTGTGTGTCATTGTGAGTTTTTTTTTGTGTTGGTCATGTTGTGAGGGACTGTGGTGGGGGGCTCAAGGGGAGTACTAATTACAGCCAGTTATCAGGTGACATGCAAATGTGTTATCGGCCTTAACTTCCTGATGTCTATCTCTACTTCCAGTAGCTGCTGTGAGTGTTGGCAGGGGAAGAGGTTGTGCCACCGTTTCTCTGTAAATGCACAGTGAGTGGATCTCGGCAGGGAGAATGATTTAACGGCATTCTTTTTTCAATCCTGGGAACATTTTATTAGACTTACAGACCTTCTTTTCTTGGCAGACTTTCTTACTGTATTAAGGTGCATGCATCATTGTCAACTTTCCCATTAAAAAAGAAAAAGTCAATAGAATTAGAATGATCTGGCCTTAAAGCTGAGTGGGTTTTAGTTCTAGTTCATAGAGCTCTGCCTCTGTTCTCGTGGACCTGAACGCTCTGGGTTCTAATCCCATCGATATCCCATTAGCATCCCCTCTCTGGGTCCCCGCCACATGAAAGATGTGTCGGTTCCCCCTCTCTGATTCTATTGCTCTGGCAGACCGTAAGGAGGACGGCCACAATGAGCAAATGTGCTCGAGCCAAAGGGCCAACCCAAGTGTGCTCACAAATGTGTGTGTGTGTGTGTGTGTGTGTGTGTGTGTGTGTGTGTGTGAAAAAGCTGCCACCACCACCTCAGAGGCCCCCTAGCCTCCCTGGGAAGTATCAAACCAGAGCCCTCCGCGGGCTTCCACCGAGAGAGCTTCTAATTAGCCTCTTTGTTGCCACTTGAATGGTTTGCCAGAAATTGGCAAGGGGCCCCAATGGAGTGATACCAGTACGCTAAGAAGCTGGTCATAAAAATTGCCCCCCATTCTCCCCACCGTCACCTGTCACAAAGGAGCTCTCAGGTAGGAAACTGAGGCCAGAACGGCACCATGCAGGTTTTTTTAATCCACCTCTTCGGAGCCCAAGGAAGCATGATCGCTCAACAGGTGAATTATAGGTTTGTGCTAGCTGACTGCTCACAAGCTGGCAGGGTCTCCAAAACGGATGAATGGAAATTAACATACAGCTCCTATCGTAGCCTTCAATAATTCCTGTTTCTGGTAATGCACACGTAGAGTGGGTTATAATGCTGCTGTTGAATTGCTCAAAAGAAGCCAACCTGGTATGAGTAGTGTTCACGAGCAGTTTGGACAACCAAGTGGGAAAGCTATTGTCAGCACGAAAAGACAATGCATGAATTGGTGCATGAATAGTATGCAATTATTTGAAAACATCACAATTATCTAAATATTTTTTGAAAGAAATAGTCAAAAGTTATTTCAGAGGCAGTGCATGGTGTACTCTTTCATGCTACTTAGCAACTAGCATGTTAGTTTACTGGCCAATAGCACCTTATTTGTAATGAATTTGTTTATTATGCATTTATTCATTCTATTTTCACAATTGTTATTGATTGTCGCCCCTAAATGCCACATCATGTCACTTCACGCCCTGAACTGTTGACATATACATGTTGCATTGGTTAGGATACAAAGAAATCCAAATTATATTACCAAACGAGAACGTCATTTCGGCAACGAAGCAGCCTATCTGCACGTCGGTAGATTCAAAATGCTGTCAGATCTATACTTGTCTGACTTGCATCTGACGTGCTGCCTGGCGAGCGTCGTGGCAGGAGTGCAATGAATGTCAAGGCGACTTGGAGCGACCGACACGTTTTAAGCTGCGCTGTAATCCAGGAGGGATCAGTTGGGTAAATCATGGCATAAAGCTTAAAACCATAATTGATTTATGTATCTGCTGACCGAAGACGCCCAGAGAGATTACCAGAGGGAGAGAGCTGATGATGGATAGGCTGGCCCCCTCACACCGGCTGCATGCGAGGTGGGGGTTGAATTCAATTGAAGGGAGATTTGTCTGCCTGAAGAGCGAGAATGTCTAAAAAACTGAGTGCGAGTCTGAGAAGAAATGCATAAATCATTAGAGGTGTATTTACAAAATCATCCCAGCGTATTTCTGTGTTTATACAGCACTTCTTCACCGGCTTCTGATATTTAACTGATGCGAAGGCTCATTCTGAAAAAGAAGCGGATATTTCAATTGTTATTCCGACATGTGAAATTGTGCTTGCGTTGAGTTGAAAATCGCAGCTAATTCAATTTGCGGGTTTCTCGGAGACAATGCGGTATTGACCAGCTCTATAATAACTAATCTTCATTGTTCATATTGTTATAGTCATCCATTGTACTCTCATGGCCAGTGTCCCGCACGAAATTCAAAACGACACAATTTTCCCATCGTACCCTACAAAAACAGACAATGCTTGTTTTCATGATAAATATATACATATATAGTGATAGAGTAATTGCAAAATATCACATTTTATTTTCTGTAGCTTCATTTTGATTGAATTACCTTTTAAATGTATTATCAATATTTTAAGTAAACATCAAATTTTGTCAAAAACATTCAAATCGGCAATAAAAAAAACACCACATTAATACACATCAAGTCGTATTCCCATGAATGTCATTTGTGTGATAAAAGGCAACATCATATTTGGAAAGGTGTTTACCGTATCATCAGACTCATCACATTGACCGTCGACTGGAAGATGTCATATTAAGACAATATCAGTGTCGCCCTAATTGGCATCGTAATTTCCGGATGGTCGCTGATGATTTGACACCTTTTTGATTGGTCGGCCAGTGTTCCTGCCATAATCAGCCCATGAATTTCTCTCCTGACACATCATGAATCCTCTCTTTCTTGTTTACTGCCAGACTGTCAGCCCTCTCCAAGGTCTCTCTTGACCGCTTCCAGATTGTTTTGTGTTTGTCTGTTTGTCCCTGGGCCCCGAAAGGCGAGAGTGGGATAGTAAAAGAAGAAGGGAAAAAAAGCCATTCCATTTCCTGGACTGATCACTGAAGCGGGTGGCTCTGACATGTCATGACTCAAACAGCATCATTTCTGCCACTCCTGTCTAGCCGCTGACCTTACAAATGATGCTGTAGGCTCCCACCATATGCCATTAAGCATGGTGTAAAACAGGATGGGGCTTCATCCCTGGTCACAGGAGCAGCGGCACCCAGACATCCTCTGCGGTTTCAAACTCCCTGCTCTCACCTTTTGGAAAAGAAAAGCAGATTACAGCGGCAGTTCTCTCTCTGATGGTTTTGTCCATATACTGTCTTTTTCACTCCTTTCCCTGCTTGTGTTTTATTGCCTCCTCTGAGTGTTGGTCTGAGGCGAGGAGCTGGAGCTTCCCTAACAGGTGTTTGGGTGCTTATCGGCCACGTCTGTGCCCTTATCTCTGGCCCTCAGCTTCCTGCATCCTCTCTCTTGCATGCCTCAGAGTGGGGATATATTTCACTTAGCCTCTGACCTGAAACCTTCTTCTCTATCTCTCTGGGTCTCTCTCCCTCCTTCTCTCTCTTTCTCTGAGGCTGTGAAGACATTTCAACACCATCACCTAACTTGACTTTTTTTCTTCGAGCCTTCTTAATATCACTCGAAGCCCGCAAGAGTCCCTAAAATGAATTAAACCAAGGCTACAAATAACATTTATCAATCTGGTATATCATTTTCAATATTTGTATTACCATTGACCTTTTTAATTCATCAATTAGTCTGTAAAATGTCATGAAAGCTCGAGGTCATACAATTTCTGTTTGGTATTTTTCTTTAATAAATTACTTGAATGAATTTTTTTGTTGATTTACTAATCAATCAATGACATTTTTTTTTACAAAACAAATCATGTTCACCAAAATCCTGTACAGACCAGAGAAGGTAGCTAAAATCTAAACATTAATGTAAGCAGTTCATAGGCACAAATAAACAAACGTAAACAAACATACAAGTCAAAAATCAGTCAAATCAGGGAGATCCAAACGCTACAGAGTGAAATTGTGTTTGAGCCTGGACTTAAAAGAGTAAATGGAGGGGACGGATCAGATCGGGAAAGGGATGCTCTTCCACAGCTTTGGGGCTCCAACATGAAAGGCGCGGTCACCCCCGAGTTTAAGTTTAGATCGCGGGACAGTCGGTAGCCCCAAGTCAGCCCCACCTGACGGAAGGAAAAATGGATTATTATACATAGCCCGATATTATATATATTAATTGTATTAAATGTTCAGTTATTTTAGAAAATCATGTCATCCTCAAACTGATGCAGGTCGATCGAGAGAAAAAGCACACGGTTGAATTAGAGTGGAAATGTCTTAGTGGCTTCAGCACAGGCTGAGCTTTGATGGTGTTTGGAGCCATGAGTTTGATCCAGCATTTTGTCAGAGTGATTGGTCTCAGGCTTTAGCCCCACCTCCACATTCCCTCTATCCTTCCCTGCTCCCAAGTCCCACACAGGGACAAAGGCTAAAGTGTCTGTCGGATGGGGTTGTGATGCTGGTTTGGAGGGGGTTGACCCCCTCGGAGGACCTGACAGGGGCCCTTCTTTTTTTTTTTTTTTTTTTTTTTTTTTTTTCTGTTTTTTTTTCTAATCCCCATTCTGAGTGGGCACAGAGGGGAGAGAACCCATAGTCTAACACCCATGAGAGAGTCTATTGTGAGCCGTGGGCTCTGTTACAGTAGGATGGATGCAGGGGTCTCAGGCCCAGATAAACGCCGGGGTCAGCCAGGCCCCCGTTATTTACAGTAGGCCCTTTCATTGCCTGAGTGAAACAGGAGCCTATGGTGGAGGTGGAGGGGCTTCAGGGGACGACCACTGTTTGTGCTCAGCCAGGCCTCCACTATAGGTCAAAGAGCACGGGGGGTGGGTCCATAGGGGTTACAGACCTGACTTTTGTCTTGGCGTTGGGGGGGGGGGGTGTGTTGCTGCTTCATTGGGGGAAAAGAAAAGGTAGAAGGGGGGGTTGGCTTCAGAGAGAAAAGGCGGCAGTGATGACTTCCACACGGACTTTTTCTGTGATGTGATTTAAGAATATGTACTGAGGGCTGAAAGGTTTGTAGAAAAAAAAAAAATCGAATTCCACTGTAAATATTTGAATTTGTAAAAAGAAGCGTTGAAAACGTATTGATGCCATTTAATACTGGTACCAAAATACAGCTAACGTATCGGCACTATATAACCGACCCTATCGCTGATTGAATATAATGGGGAAACTTTTCAATAAAACCTGCAAAATTGACGCCCAATATATTTTTACCTAAAACTCAAATGGAAAACTGCGGTCTTGGGGGGGAGCAGGGTTAATTAAGTTCGAGAACCTGCTGCACCTATACCAACACACAGAGCGTTGGCAGGAGAACTCAATAGGTGCTCTTTTGTCAGGGCGTCGCTCAGAAAAGTGAAAATTCAACACTATCCCAAAATGACTGCATGCTGCCTTCAATTGTCCTGAAATGACTCTGACCTACATAAGCAAAGCACAGAACTCAATCCACTATTGGAGCAAAAGAAACATACACACAAAAAGAAGAAAAAAGGTTCACACCTACTTGCTATAACTCAATGCTTCAGAGACAGTTAGTTAGGTCATCTTCATTCTGACATGACATACAATACTCTGTAATAATCCAAAACTTAAATGGTCTCCGAGCAGGCTGGAGTACACAAACACTCTTTCACCTCTACACTGAAACAGTTGCGGTCAAGTACATTTATTAAGCTTAATCCCACACGATCCATTACCAACCCAATTCCTGTTTGTTGCCTTTAATTAAGAAACGGGAAGTTGCCAAGGGCCAGAATCGGTACCATCTGCCAGAAGATTTGAGCATAATCTTGCCATAATCTTAGTGTCAACCTTCCATATTAGGAGGCCAGCACGGAGGGAAAAGCCAGCAGGGAAGTACAATAAAGACAGCATTCTCTCGGGCATTCATTTGCCCGAACGATTTTATTATTTTTACTCTGACAATGACAGGAGGGGTTAAAGGGCAGCAGGCGAGAACTTTACAGATGAAGCGGGTTTTGCGGCAGTTTGGTTTGACCCCCCACCTCTCACCCCTATTGTCCTGAGAGAACACAAAGGCTCCTGTCAAACTCTAGTGGTCAGCGCTTCGGCCAAACCTACCAGCAGAGGGTTTGAATCTGGCAGAAGCCGCCGCCATTGACCAATCGGGAGACAAAGAGAGAGGCAACGGTTTGTCTTCTTAACAAACGTTTTCTTCCAAAATGAAGGAAGAGCAGGAAAGAGTTGTCTTTCTTACTTTGTTGTTCAGAGATGTAGTCTGTGGTGGAACATCATTTTCACAAGTTCAATATTGAGGTAATTTACGTGAGTAGTTCTTGGAAATGTTGCACTTTTTCTCCACTACTTACTTTTTATATCTATAGTTACTATTTACTTTACAGATTCATATTACCGCTGGTGAAATACAATGTATTAAAATAAAATAAAGCAATAAAGCTGCTTCTATTGCTATTGTATTTCAAGGCCACACAACAGAATATGTAATTTTTAGAATTAGATATACTTGAATATTCATCCTGTTTTCCAGAACATTTGGTTAGAAATAAACTCTTAATTAAACTACTACTATTTACCAGTGTAACAAAAAATTAAGAATGAAAATAAAAAAATGTAACGCTTCTGGAAGACAAAGTATTTAGAGGATATTATTTTATGGGAACCACGACTTCAGACTTAAGAGGTTGGAGAGTTGAAGGTTTGATGTTACGAATTAAGAAATTTCGCTTTCAAAAAAGAAAATAATTGTCAAGTCTTTTGTCCTGAAAAAAAGAACCCACATAACTACACAGCATTTTTTTCCCATCCATTCATAATCTATTTGTTGTGGACTAAGAAGTAATTTATTCTAATCATTCCTATTCAAGGCAGTTGGGTAATATTATTTTGTTCCCATACAGCTACGTTTCAAACACAACGGAGCTCTGCAGCAGGTATTAATCAAACGCTTTTGTCCTCAGTAATCCGTCTGTTACTGAGTCGGTGGACAAAGTCCCTCTGACATGTTTCACCTCGAAAGAGAAAAATAACGTGCAAAAGGTAAAACCGTACGGGATCATGGAGCAGCACGAAAAGGGCTTGGCGGCGTTACATTTACTCCGCTTATGTCTTCCTTTCTGTCTTCTAAATACCTTTGACATATGACTGAGGAGATCAAAAGCCCAGGAGAGATGTGGGCTGCGTGTGGGTGTCAAGGTACAATGTAGGCCAGAAGAAGGCCTTTACGAGGAGAATATGCAGCGTGGCGTTTAATCTGCCTCCGCCTTGGACCAACGTTCTGGTCAACGTATAGTTCACCGACATCGGCGTTGAATTAAAATATTATCCTGTTGAAAAAGGAGACAGAAAAACGAATAAGAAGTAAATGAACAAGTTAGTTATTGTCATTTAGCGTAGTTGAGGAATTGCCTAATCAATCAACAGAATATTTGATAATAATCTAACCTTTTGCTATCAAGGAAAATGTCAAACCCTCTACGTTCCCAGCTTATTAAATGTGAGGGTTTGCTGCTTTTTGTTTTTATGTCCTCGTAAATTTTAAATCTTTTAATTTTCGCAAAAAGCAAGACATTTGACGATGTCAATTTGGGCTCTGGGAACAGATGACTATGGGTGTCTTCATGGCAATTTATAGATTCAATGATTAATCACTTGAAAACAATTATCAACACATAAATCCATACTGGCAATAATCAACAGCAAGGAGTGTTCCGATGAGGATGGGGAAGTTCATTTGCTCAATGGTGATGACCTCTAGTATATATAAGCTGTCCTCATAGTGTCATGAAAAATAACTTTGTCAGGGAAATCTATACCTTTACTGTGGGCTTTGGGGGTCTTCTACTTTCTTTACATGTTGTTTTATTTTTCTAATATAAAATACTATTTAAATAAATGTATAATCCCCAGAATGTCCTGCTCTTTAACGGCTTTTGACACCTAATTCTAAATGAATTGAATTGCAAAAATAGTTACTGAACAATGAAATGAGGCAAAGAGTCCAAATAAAACAAAAGTCCCGTCATGTCTGCCAGACTGTCTTTATGTACTTGTGGTCAGGGAGGAGCCTCATTAACTGCTCCATTAATGAGGCCTATAATAAATATATAATTAAATAATAAAATTCAAGGCCAGTATCGACTTGCTTCTATGAACCTAGCTTCAGTTTGTCAACTACCCACGTCTCTTCTTTTTTGATACATGGGCTGACATAGTCCATGCAGCGAACGGTATAAATGGCAACGGCCAGTGTGTCCGTTTGTTGGCCAGTATGTCGGCAGGTTCTGTACCAGCACTCAGAGGTCAGTGGACATGGTACAGCTTTCACATGGCCCTGAGGTCCTGACCCCCACCTTTGTTGGCCATATTCACCCCCCCTCCTCCCAGCAAGGACCGAAGCCCTTTGAGCCGAGCCCTCAACCCCCCGCGGAGCGCGCCCCTTCAGCACATTAATAGTGGCACTGGAACTAATTGCCCAACCTTAGATGTGCTTGAGACCCAGATTGCCTCAGCTGCCAGTGCCCCACAAACCCCCCAACACTCCACCCCAAACAGAAGAAAACCTTCAAAAGAAGAATCGCAAAATTGCTGGTTTCTCTGCCCAGTCCTTTGGTAAAACACAGCTCTCCTCTTCAAAGGGCTTCCTTTATTTCTTTGTGTTACTGTATATGTGCATCCATTCAAGCTTGTTTTGAAAACACCACCCTCCCTTTTCTTGCCGCGCTTTCGATTTTTGTCTCGCCATTCAGCGACGGCATTGGTTTCGCTTTTACTCCCGCAAGAAGACTGACAAGTACTCACTATGTAGCTCGCGCCTTGGCCAGACCTTCCCACACATGCCATGCACCGCCATTTTGTTGCTAACCCCGTCAGGCACGATGAAGCGACCAAATCGCCCTTTTGTATTCCGCACATGTATCGGTAATCCTTCCCATCGTTCCAAAATATTTTCTTTCAGGCTTGCACTTTGAACTGTGAATTGCAGTACGGGTGTAAAGTGGTGTCTAGCACCAGACTGTTGCTGTTAACACTGTCACGTCTGCCGTCTCCTCGGCTGCATTCAGCGTCGCCCGAGTTCAAAGAGACACTGAAAAAGAGGGAAGCAGCCCGAGAGGCGTTTTATGATTTTATTGGTCCAGAGGAAGCATTGTTGGGAAGGTGTTGGACCGTTATCTGTTGTGACATTATGAGAGACAAAGCACATACTCTGCCTGCTTTGTGTTTGTGGACGCTTGTGTGGATATAATGTATTCTAGCATTGAGCTACAGTGTATTGGGGTGGAAATGTGTGTTTCTTTATCATCTAATTTCAGGATAGGACCAGGTAGGGAATATGAAGCTTTTTTTTTAGGTAAACGTCCAAAGCGTTCCCCTGTGTCAGTTCACTTTAAGTCTTCATATTTGTGTCAGTGTGCATGTGCGGTTGCCAGATGCCAGAAGCATTTTCTCAATCTGTGCAAAAATACAGATACAGATAGACATCCTGGCATCCCTTTTTACCATCGCTTTCATTCCACCAAATTAGTTTTTTTTATTGAATTTCTGCGGCACTGGCTGTGATGCCACCCGAAAAAATGTCTCTGCACATATATTGAAATGGTGAAGGTAGACAGTAGGACAAACAAACACTATAACCTGGTAAGTCATTGTTATTTCAAGGATCATGTGAGAATGTAATTGGAATTTACCCAAGAACATTGATGCTTTGCCTTATGTCTGATTGTCATAAGTGAGGGGATGTGATTGTTTTTACAAGATACAAATGAATGTCCCACGACTGTATGCTTCTCAATCTTACCGAGTCAGTTCAGTGTGTCTCGAGGGGAAACCATATGTGGGAATTGGAAGAAAGAAAATGACCATTTGGGCCAATAGATGCCATTTTTGCAACAGTCAACTCAATTGTAAAGATGTTCATGATTTGATACAACTCTGAGGGGTTGATGTTTTGTTCATCTGAGGAGGAGTCTGCTTTGTATTGAACCACAACTTCCAGGCACAGAGAGGGTAAAACACAGGCCTTGTTTTACAAAATATCCGCCAGCAAAGGTCCACTTTATAAATTCTAGTTGTTGCAACATCCCCATTGCGATGCTCCTGGTGGTTCCTGTTCATGGAGTAACCGTCCACATCCAAAGTTAGAAATCTTACTATATATCATACCTTTCTGTCTCCAAATGATGGTGCAGTAGGGACACGGCCATCTGTCAACCGTTGTGCACATTTAGCCTGGACTTAACGGTGGAACCATCGAGGCTTTTGGCTATGACATGCAGTATAGGTCATAAAACACAGGCAAAGGACTTGTTCGAATTAGAAAGTACTTTCATTTCATATTGTAATGACAAACATTCACTTTCCCTGGTGCTGAGCCGAGGGCAGGTCATGGGAGTTTTGGATCTTTGTTTTAATGTCATGCGAGTCTTACAAGAACTCTGATCACACACACAGTCTTCATAAAAGTCATTACCATCCATGGAAAAGACTGGTAATGTTTTTATTGGGAGAAAGGGTTCCCGTCCAAAAAGACCTTGTTTACTGTCTGTTAATTCATTCAGTGAGCTCTTAAAGATGCCAGTTAAAATAAACAGGAATAGCAGAGAACGTGCTTACAGTGTGTGTAAATGCTGTTTTGCTTCATCTTCATTCATCCATTTGTACTTGGGCTCGTTGGTTCTGTTTGCATGCATGTGTGCATGTCTTCTCGCCTTGACCTGCTTCTTTGCTGCTTTATGTTTTGTATCTGCTGGCATCAGCTAAGGTTTCATACACTTATGTCAGGTTTTGGCTTTAGTCAAAAAAAAGTGTGTTGATGTTGACTTTGGACTTTCGTTCATAAGATCCAGGCTAGGACCCCGACTGGATTCATATTGCTGCCACTAGCGATGTTAATATAGCAACAACAACTAAAATTGGCTAAAGAATGAGTGTCATCCACACAAGCTGGAGAAGTGTTATGCATTTAGCACCTGCAGCACATTGCACGATGCCAGTAATGCACAAAGGAGCAATGACTCCAGATTGTTGTACTGCCAACACAAGAGTTTTTGTAATCTGTAGATATAATGTCAGATTAGGTGTGATCCAATGTTCAGGCCATAATGTGAAATAAAATGATCCACTAAAGTCAAGACTGATGAAATTATTTTGAGGCTCGGCAGCTCTTCAAAGAAGTAGTAGCAGCTCCTTTCACAAGTGTTCAAGTTATGTCTCTGCTTTTAAAAGGAGCTGATGCCTTATCCTCGAGGCTTTGACTGAGCCAAGGTTACCCTTCCCATATCATCAAACTGCATTCAGAGAAAAATGCATCCATGGGTCCTTTTGACGCAATAAAAAGTGGAAAGAAAATAGCCACATTCCTTCCAAAATGTCCCTTTTTCTACCTATTTATTGCCAGAGAGTTTGTCCTTCAGAGTGCTTCAGATATCCCGTGTGGTTGTAATCACAAAGTAATCTCCATCCTTTACTTTTATTTTATTCAGCTCTACGATTGAGAGACGCGCATAATGAGGCTTTGGCCATGTTGTGACATGAAAAGCGGAAACACTCAAACACTCTTTGCTTTTCTAGGACAGCATGTGCTCACTGAGACTCATCGGCTCTACCTGCTCTCCTCAAAATATGGCATCTCATACTTCAATTGCCACGTTCGCACGCTGCCAAATAATCCATCAGAGGACACAATTCTTCTTGCTCCTTTTTAAATAAACTCCGCAGCAGCAGCAGTGTGTCTGCCGGCCGGTCAGATAATCCTTCATGGAAATGTAGCCGCTGACAGATGTGTGCATGGCTATCAAGAACTACAGTCACGATAAGAAAGAATGAACTTTATCCTCTTGTAGCAACAATACAGTGTTGGAGCTCTGCACTGTTATTCTATGGTAAACATACTGGACATGATGTGCCAGCTGTAATCCCGATGACCATGCACTTCAAATCTCCATTCGCTGCTGACGTGGGCAGCTTCTGCTCCCGGTGCTGTGTAATGATTCTTCTGTAATAAGTTTTTTGAAGCTTGACCCATAGAAGTAACCGTGTGAGTAATAAGTTAATTAAAGAGTTTTAGTAATGCAGTGGAAACCTCTTATAGTCTGTCTGTCTTGGTCAAATTGATCACTATAAGTGACTGATTATTATAGCCAATTTTTTTTTTTTTTTATTGACTTTCAAAATACAGTACAGCCATTTCAAACGCTTTCAAATTACAGTACTGTGCTAATTAAATAACTACTTTGAATACATTAAGCTATAGTACAGTATTGTATATACATTATAGCTTACTGTAGTTCAAGATATATCAATACTTCATTACATAAAACACATTATTTAAATGGCATTTGTAAAATGATTCCGTCCCAAAGTTATTGATTCATATTGTTGATGTATCTGTGTTGATGTATCACTATAAGCGTTTTTTCACTGTGATGGTTTGTTTCCCAGCGTTTTGAGGGTGCGGATGCTTGCGTGTATGTGTGTATGACTTTGAATTTCATCAGCCTGGGTTTTAGCTCCGATTTATTTATTTTTCATGTTGCAGAGGCTTTTCTACACCGGCAAGAATCACATTTTGGATGAAACCTTGAATGTGACCTCCTTCATGCCAAAGAGTGGCGTCAAATATTCCAAGATGATTTATTTTGGCAAAAAAACATAGGGAATCGTCAGCTGCACTTGGCAGAGGAGATGAGACGGTGTGTGGGATTGCATTCGGAGAGGCGTGTGAAAAGTTTCGAACACCTGTTGATTTTGTGAAGTTTGAAAGGCGAAATGCTTTCTTACGTGCTAATTAATTAAGAAAGTCACGGAGGCAAACGGTGACCCAATGATTACAATATAATCAGCCTCATAACCAATATCAGGGTGACAGGCTGCAGTTGTTTGTGGCTTGTGATCAAGCAGATGTGTCCCAAAAACTAATTTTCATTCATCAAGTGCCCACTTGGAGTTGTAGGGCTGTGTGACTGGGTCCGTTATTGCATTATTTATCATGTCATTAGCAGCTGGTCACATGTATTCCCAGTGGCTCTTTTATTACCACTATGCAGAGGTTGTAAGTACTGTAGATCAGGGGTGACCTTTTTTGATTGTGGGCCATATACAGAAAAAGTCACATGGGCTGAACATTAGGGAATGGCTAGTTTTCAACCAGTTGCACTACAAGAAAATCTCTGTTTTTAGAACAGAAAACCCCATGGGCCATGGAAAATCCATTTCCCATTAAAATATCTATACAGCACTATGAAACAGTAGTGTATTACTGCGCCTTCATATTACAAAAAGTGTTTCTGTATCTGCTGCTCTTAAATATAATCTGTTTTAAAGTGCCCACTTAAAATAGTATGGCGTCGTGTGCATTTATGTAAATATGTAAATATTGGTTTTAGTTCATGGCCCTCTTAAAAGATTAATACGCAAGTATAAACTGTAAAGCTTAGTCTAATAATTAGTTGTAACACAGAGCCACGGAGAATTGGTTTCTGTGTCAAGAGGTTAAGACAGAGATCATTTTTTTAAGTGTAGTTGACATATAGTGTTTAAATGAATATGTGCAATGTACATTAGAAGTGCATATATTAGAAGTACGCTCGAGCCTCATTAGCTTAGCCGCAGTTGGCCCGCAGGCTGTGTTGCCACCCCAGCTGTAGATGCTCCACCCAGGCAGCAGTAGCACAGCCAGACGTCTTTTGTCTCTTTTTCGATGTGATTAACAGTGTTTTGTAATTGTTCTTAAAAAGAGGTGGTTCTGAAATAGCCTTGAATGCAAAGCATTGATGGGGGAAAAAAAACACTGTTTTATTTAATGTTTATCCAATAGTCGAGTGACATGGATGACTAACATCAAGTCCTCCAGTCAAGGCCTCAGGAAAGACAAACATCCTTCATCTGTCATACAGAACAATGTCAGAAGCTTTTTTTAAATCTTGTGAATAAGGCTCTCGCGTGTTTGAGCTTATGACCTTCTAGATAATCATTCTTGCTGAAGGGGATCGCGCGGTATTAAGCATCACAGTGAAATTACATTTGTTAACACTCGACGCTAAATATGTTCTTGACACTGCTTTCTCACAACCAAAGGAACTCCTTCACCAGCTATGGTGGCAAAGCTTGTTTTTTTCACAGAGCTAATGCTCAGGTTCCCTGTGTGTTCCTCCTACAGGTCTTTGTTCATCTGTCCAAAACTTTAATTTTTTTCAATAATTCAGCAACAAGATTCCTAACATGTTTAGAGACCCCTAATCTTAATAGACAGCGATGCATTAACTGTATAATTCTTCACATTGTTTTTGCCAGGTAGCAATGCAGCCAATCTGTCTCAGTGCATTATAACTTCAGCAAGTAATTCAAACCATGTACTCACTGTGCAAAGTATCCGATTCTAAAAGAAAAAAATGATGTTGCTGCAGAAAACATGACCCAGCCAGCAGCAAGTGCATGCATCCAAGATCAAGCAGCAGCTTATCAACTCATCTAAGCAATTCATTTGTGGCTTTGCGCCTTTGCATCATCGGTGTTACTACATAGCAACATTGTAAACATGTGGCAATGCCAGATCTAGCAGCCGATGGTGTAATGTGTGGTAGGTTTAGCAGATCTACTCAGGTTTGTGTCCATCTTTACAGTTCAGCACCTGTTGCTGTGCTTTATGCAACAGCCTATAGTCAGAAATGGTTCTGTTTTTGTCACGAAATATCTAACGAAGAATTATTCAACAAACCTAATCCTCTCATCCCACCAGTGCCCTCCCGCTACATCTTCATCCACTTTAGTATTATATCAAACAGCAGTCCAAGAAGGCGAAAGCAAACGGTGAGAACCCAGCTGTAACTAGTCTGTTTGACTTCATGCTGTATGATCTAATAAATCCAGCACTTTTGGCGTCTTTGATTCAGATGACTGGATCATTTTTTAAGCTACTCCACCACTTCACATCATTATCTATCAGTTGGTAAGTGCTCCATGGCTTTTTGTTATCCTGTCGCCTAATTTGACGATGTGCGATGGTGTATTTCCCAAAACAATTGTGAACTAATGAGATCAGCTCTTTACATCTCACTGTCTCTATTTAAAACAAGCAAGCCAGGGATTTCGCCAAAAACAAACACGAGGGCAGAGCAGCAGCTCAGGAGGGCAAACGGGGCCTCGGTGACTCATGTGTGCGGCTGAGAACATCCCATTCCCAGCCCCCGCCTGCGGTTTTGGAGATCATTTGGCCCCACCACCGTGTCGCTGTCACCGTCTAATCTCATTGGTAAGCCCCAGGCATGCCACGGTGTCCTGGCTGCCCACATCTGAACAAACACCCTCCGAGAGAAAGACACCAACCTTTCAGTGAGGTGACAGAGGAATGATGAGCGAGGGAGGGAAGCGTTAGCAAAGGGGAAATATACAGTGCAGTCACCGGCACCTGTCTTGATATTCATCTCAGAGCTACAGAAGCCTCTGTCCGCCTACAAGTGACACCAGTGAGTGGCTTTAGGCAAGAGCAGCTCTGTACAGCGGCGTGGTGGCTGTTTGTCTGGATTCATATACCGGGAGGCTTCTTGTATGTGCTATAGCACCGAAAAGTTGTGATGCAAATGGTGACAAATTGCAATAGCGATTTAATGAGTGATTATCTTCCACAAATCTAACTCCAGGCTTGCATCAGTCTGATTTCATGAAGGAAAAATAACCAATCAAGAGTGATCTGATGTCGGCAGAAAGTATTCGGACAGAAAAATGGCATCGCGCCTTCTTTGCGTTCTTAATGCTACGTGTGATCGGCCCGCTACCGCAGCCGCTGCAGCCCTTTCTGCCGGGATTGCTTGCCTGCACGCGGCTCTGAACACGGAGATGTCTTAGCCCTCAGCTAGCGGCTAATGGTGCGAACAGAGCTGACAACGGCAACATTGCTGACAGAGTTAACAGTTTTGACTTGGGAGGAACCGGAGGGTGGGCGTTAAGCTTTCACAACAACGCATTCCCGCCACTTAGGACCGGGGGACGCGGTTATCGTCTATGTATCTATGTATGAGTGAGTATCTGTATCACTTTAAGGGTACTGGCATCATCATTTCTTTAACTAAACCTAATTTATTGTCAGGGAAGGAAGGAATAGAACAAGTTTAGCGTCAATGTAGCGGGAAAGCCTTGTCTTACATACGTTTTGTTTGTTTTTCATTGAAATTCCACTTGGCTCCTTTTTGTTAAGAGTTTCTCCAAAAATGTTGCCTGTTAAGTTTGCATGAAGTAGCATTTTTGCAGCTTCCACATGAGGGACATAAGAAAAAACGTTTTTAAAGATCAAGGACTGCTTTAACCAGATCAGGTAGCCAGTCGACATCGCTGCGCCTTGATTCTCAACCTATCGAGGTGCATGTTCCCTTATTCCAATTGTTTTTTTTTTTTTTTCAAAGCTAATTAGAAACGGCATGTTTTGTCTGACACGGCCAGTCCCTGCACTGACTTTGTTTAGAGGACTGCGAGGTTGCCAACAGGAATGAGTCCAGAAACTATTGAAACGAAGGCTCAGTTCCATGCTTCAAAATAACACCAGGGAACAATCAAGGTTGTGTTTATTAAAACACATCAGAGAGGTGGACTGCCCGCCAAAAACCCCTGCTCAGCCAAACGCAACGCCCACTCTGTGATCACACAGAGGAAAAATGGCATCATTCTAATAAAATGATAAGGTGGCCGGATCCACATGGCCATGCGGGGCTGTTTGATTTTACAGCCTTTTGGGGGACTGTGCAGAATTAATCCTCCTTTGTAATCAATTCCTTTTTGTATCGCTTTGAATAATGGAGCCGACTGGACTGAGAACACCACAGAAGGGACATTTGACAAAGGAAGGTTAGAGTGTGTATGTATGCACGTGCGCGTGTGCGCGTGTGTGTGTGTGTGTGTGTGTGTGTGTGTGTGTGTGTGTGTGTGTGTGTAAGTGTAAGTAGCTACTTCCTGCAACAGTAACACAGGCGTGCGGTATTTGGACTTATTCAGCATCTGGTGAAATGAGCGCAGACCTAAAAATGAGGAAGTGATAGTGACATGGAGGAAGAGGAGCTGGATAGGCTTTTCCGAATCACTCACATGAGCCCGTTTTATTGTTGGCACAGGCACTTTGTTCATCATTGAGTTTACTCGAGTGCACTGGGCAGCTTTATAAAGGAACTGGGTGGGAGTTTCACACTTTGGATGTATGGATGTATGTATGTCCTGTGATGTTTTTCTTTTTTTTTCATCATTTATTAAAAACTACTTAACTTACGTTAAAAGTTTTAACTAAGTTGCAAAACACTATTTTGTGTGATTTCAACTTGGCTCTTGAGCACTGAGGTTTGTTCTTAACCTTTAACTAAATTGTAACTTTTTTTTTGTAACTGTTGATCATTGCTCACAAAGAAATCTCTTAAGGGATCTTGAGAAATGTTGGCACAGAAAATTGTTGAACTCAAGTTATTTTGTAAGGTTATGGGAACAACACTTGAAAGATAAAATAAAGTAAAACGGTGAAATTAATAACAACATGATGTAAATATCCATTACAGTTTACAGACCATCTGTCTGCTTCAACTACTGCACTTAAAGGTGCTGAATACGAGGTTTGGAGCATTTCTATCGGCTCTCAACGGCTTCCAACATGGTGATGGCTGAGCTGGCGGTGCCAACGGCGCAAACTACGGCAAAAGTGCTGACAGAGCAATGATATTTACCTGAGGGGGAACCGGCGGGTGGGTGCTACGCTTCCGCGACGACGTCAGTCAGGATGCTGTTATCACCGTCGTATGAGTGCATAGCAGCAGCCGCGAGCTAACCAGTGGGGCACGCTCACATGCACGAACATGCACTAAAAGGCTAGCGTTCAGGCTATGTCAACAAAGCAAGGAGAAGCTCTGATTACGGCACGATTTCATTCTCTGCTCGGGTAGACATTACTCCACTCTATCTATAAAGCAAAGAGTTGTTTGCCGATATATTCAGGCTCTGAATATCAAATTTGGCAACTTTCATCAGCTAAACTGTTGATTTGTTAACCTGATATTTATCTGGTCAAATTAGGTCTAGTCGTCAACGAAACTAACAATTCTGAAATATTGAAAGCTGATGAAATGATAACTGAATAGATGTATTTGCCTCTTCATGTTTTATGAAAGTGTAAGTTTAGTGCTTCTAAATGTCTTTATCAAATCGAGCAGATTTATCAGCGCAGCTATACTCTCGTCATTCGATTTTTGAGAGATCCTCCTCTCACAGGGACTCATTACCTGCAGACAGTTATGAGATCCAGGGAAGATAGAAAATGCACACTCTCCTGTTAGACTACTGGAAAACATCCTCTGAACAGTCTCTCAAAAACTCTACATAGTAAAGAGGAAAATGAAATAAACAAATAGCAGAAAGCTTGTGAAGTTGCAAGCTACTCTTCATTGGAAGTGTATATATCTAAGCAGGTGCAGGATTGGTTTGGTGGTGGAGCAGCATTGCAGTCGTGCTGGACCTATTTTTATTTATATCACTTGATGCATATGATTTTGAGAGTGGCTGCACTATACCTGATCTTTACTGGGAAATGTAGTTAAACTTAGCGGCATACAGCGTTGCAACTACCCATTACTGGCCTAAAGACGGATGGATTTGACAAGCTCCGGTCGTGAACGGCGTCCAATGCAATTACGATGTGGTAGGGGAGGTTGGAGTGGTGAAGCCTGGGGTGGGATCAGGGGCAATACCCAACTAGCCAAAACAGGCACAAACAAGACCTTTGTCACCACCTGTCCCCTCGCTAGAAGCTGCTGGCCTGCACCTCACCTCTGCTTGTCCTCTTAGAGCTGGAGATAAGCAGTCGCCCTGAGCTGATACACAAACATTTTAAGAAGGGCGCTCGTCTCACACACACACACACACACAACACAGCAGCTTCCTTCAGAACTCGATTGACATGTTTGGAATTGATGCCTTTGCCGATGCCATTGTCTCGCGGTTGAGCTTTGCGTCTTTTCCTTCTTGGGCAAAGGTCATTCATCATGACTGCATAAAGCTCTGCCCATTAGCAGTTGATGAATGACTCGGCCAACCGGTCAAGCCTTGACCTCTCCTCTCCCTCCCCCTAAACCCCCCCCCCCCCCCCCCCTCCCCATTGGTGGAGTAATCTACTCCTTTTCTCTGGACTTAAGTTTAAGAAGTGTTCAGCCTGTTGGACATTTGTTGAAAAGTGGTGCAATAAGATTCCGGTCGGTCAAGCTTTACTGTATCTATTCGCCCAGAGGGCTGGTATTAGTCACACACCGCACACATATACACACACACAGGATGCTTTCAGCCCTTATCTATGCTGCTTTTAGGACAGCTGTTGAGTGCAAGCAGCTGACCTCTGACCCCAAGCACCGCGAGGCTCCTTCCCACCCACCAAAACCAGCACGATAACCCCCACCCCTCTATAAATTCCTTCCCCTTCCAGCTCTGCAGCACTTTGTTGTCTGCCTGGTGTTCGTCCCAATAAGAGTTTCGAAACGTGCATTCCTTTGTACTAAATACACAAATGCTAACGATGTATCCGACTAGTCATCTGGACCATTTACTGAAAACATCTTGAACCATCTTTTTCTACGCTTTGTCTCTGTGTACATTTTTTCTAACCACACCATATCTAAGGAGTCGGGGTCAGCCAGGCACTACTTGCATAAATTCCTTTTTTCCCCACCCTTTTGTCTGAAACATATGTGAGAGGCTGGGGGTCTTTTAAGGTCCTGCATAGGACTGAAAAAAACCCCAGAAGAGATCATGTGTGTATTGGATCTCTCTCTCTCATAGACCACGTTAAAACCATTTGCTCTTTGCATAGGTGGGGGGAGGTTTTTGTTTCCGCCTAGAGGGCACTACTGCCTTCAACATAAGGAACTTTCACGGCAACCTGAACGCACACACATACACACACACACACGCACAAAGATTACTGGACTGTACAGCAAAAGTGCTCGTGTTCATTGAAGTCAAAACGTGTTAAAATCAGCACCGTCGGAGCTTAGAGGAAGCCAATCAACACTTGTTCACGCTGGAAAGTTGGTTGAGGAGAGCAATTAAAACATAGTTTGTTCCGTCAAAAGGACAGTTTAAGGCAGGAGAGTCATTGTAGTGTAGTGAATGGAGAGAACGGTGGAAAGATCTTATCTTTTGGGGAACAAACTAGCAATAGGTCTACCACAGTAGCAAAATACTTCATTACAAGTAAACATCTAAATTTCAAAAACTGAAGTTATTGACAAAAGTACAAGACCGACCCATTCCAATTGAAATTGTCTTTATTAATGTATAATAATGTTCACAGTAAAATAGGCTCTCTTGGGCTGGCTGCCTGCACATACCTAGGCCGTTGCTATGGAAATTATACTAACGGCTAGCTTTCGTTACTTTATATACTTGGGAGTGGTGACTTTTGAAGTATAACTTTGTAAATTAATAGATGATAAAATAAAATGAGTAAATACATTTATTGAGTTTATCACAGCTGAAGGATAGTGGACTTGCAGGTATAACATTTCAATATGTCCCACATTAATATTCTGTGAAATAAAAGTATAAATTGTACTAAAATGTTGTACTTGAGTAAACATACTTAGTTACTTTCCACCGCTGGCTGGAAGTCACTGGTTGGATCACATTTGCCATTTCAAACGCATGCTTTGGTATGACTGGAGCTGCCAAGTGTGTTGTCAATTATTGCTTCAAGATGCACTTGTTCTATAAAACCTCAAGCTCAGCTTATTCATATCAAGAGTTTGTAGGACTGCAGTTAAAATAAGGAACATCGCGTTTGGTCCGCAGTATTTTGCGCCTCAACCCTGTTGAGTGTCATTGCATAACTAAAGCACTTTCAATTCACTGGTTACAAAAGGTAACCTTTAATTATGCTGAACAAAAGCTTTATATTTTAGACTTTTATTTTTTTCTTCTTTTCAACAATGTTGAATTGACATCCACTGTGTTTAGGGCAAAGACCTGCAAAAAAAAGTCTATACTGCACATCCTTTTGCACATTCCTCTGTGTGCTCCCTCAGACTTGACTCTCCCTCTGCAGTAAGATCATTTAGTGCCAAACGAAATTGAAATCAACTTATGTGTTAAGCAATGAGCAGGGGGAAAAGAGGCACAGCAAACTGCACTTGACCGCTCTTGACAATAGCGCCCGCTCCCACCAAATGCACATTGATTCATTAATTAGAATCCCTTATTAGCAAATTGACTGTCTCAGCTGATTATCAAATTCAGTTTCTTTATTAGACGCAGCTGCCGTGCTGCTGCTGCCCCGATGCTCCGTCTCTACTCTCCATCTAAGCAGGCCTCTCGGCTCCAGAGCAGCACTCATCCAGCCATCTGAAGCAGTCCTCTGTGGAACTGACAATCAGACTGGACCCAGTGATGATGATGATTACTCTGCCAGCGTCTGAATTTATGGCCTGGGGAGGCTGGCTTTTCATGTGAATTCGTAGTTTTAGACCAGGGGTAGGCAACCTTGGGCGATAAGTGTGCAAGAGTTTTTTGGAAATATTGAAGTGCCCTCTCATCTGCATGCCAACAGCCATTGGCAGTTGTGCAGCCTGTTATTTAGCAGTTTGATTGATTTTTTTATTTCCCCCACCCGCGATCTCCGAAGACCCGCCCTACTCTGCCTCTGATTGGCTGGTACGTGTTGCCTTCTTTGTAGAAGTTGTTGATGAACAAGATTGTAGGAAGGTTGGTCGGGTTAATGAATTCAACTCGGATGTGGATGTTTTCGTAAGGGTGGCAGCCATCTTCTTTAGTGATCTCATGTATAATTGCAATGTCCAGATTATGGGAGAGAAATATAGTTTAAATGTTGCAAAGCACGTTGCATATGTGGATTGAATATATTTACAGATCCGCACAATTTAAAATTCATATCAAAAAGGTGACCGACCTGTGTTACACCAAGACATGGGGTTAAAGGATCATGCCAGCATATTTTTAACTGCTTAACTACAAATCATGTAGACCTTTTTGCCCACAGTTTTCCAATGCATGCCGTAATGTTTTGGATTTTTCCATTTATTTTTCTTGCACCCATCCAGGCAGCCATTGGTTTCTTTTCATTTCCCGTAAGGTATGAAAATAGTTTTGCAGATTGTTAAAACTGGCCTGAGTTGTGTTATCTATCACAATGAACATCAAGTCTGCAAGAATCTTTATCAATATACTCTAAGGAAATTAATCTATCGATGGATGTCTGGGCAAAACTGATTCAGATTTTTGCAAAATGGTTCATCGTGATGCAACGTATGGACAATTTGTGATAAATGGGCTTAAACATGTGGTATGATCCTGTTGTTAAATGTATCGGTCTTTTTGTTTCAATTATTTTGGTGAATTTGTTTTTAAAGTATGCAAAGGCAGTAATGTATGCCAAGGTGCCCCTATTGTGTGAGTGTGTAGCAGGACACCCTGCTTTATAGCACTGCTCACCCCTCGAGGCATTTGATAATATGGATTTCAGTGGAGAGCTTTACAGTCGCAGAACTGTTTCTTAGGCTTTTCCACCCCGACTTCAACAAAAGTCTGCTCGGCACAGTGAATCTTTGTTATTTAATGGCATGCAAATTGTCAAATTCACGGCACCGGTGAAGAGGTACGTTTTTTTTAAGATATTTGTCTGTGAAATGACTGGATCCACCTTGAGAGACTGGTATCTCCTAAACAGTAAAGTAAACCAAAACTATCTGCATAACTAGATGAAAGTGCCAACGTATTTTATTTTGTACTTTGGGTAAGCTGAACATTTAAATTGGCTTCCAAAATCCCATGTCAGTATAACTTCCTGTACAGGACGGACTTGTTCATATTTAGTTGTGGACTGAAGAAATCAGCAAAAATCAGCATTTTGTAATCTAAGGAATTGGTGAGGATGCCTTTCGTTTGTCACTTGTGCATTCATTGCGGGTATGTATGCCATTTTTGCGTTCGGGAGTCATATGATGATTTGAAATGGTGATAAACAGGCGAATGAGGAAACGATTGTCTCATTGGACATTCAGCTAATGATATGTTGACCTTTGGCAGCATTCTTTACGTCCACACAGTCGTGCGGGCATCACAGTGGGCCTCACAAATGACCCTGTTCACCCTGGCTGAGCCAGGAGGAAGGAACCATGGAACACACACGCACAGTGGAAGTAATGGCTGGCCCATAGTGGAGCCGATGGATATCTAGCTCCATGCCTCCAGCGCCGGGGGAATGAAAAAGACGACAGTGTGAGAGCGCTGACTGGCCGTCGGACCACATGGACGGGCCTGTGTAGGGCCATTGTGGCTTATGGCTTTGTCCAGATGGTTCACATACCTTTAGTCGTGCTTCGGGTGTGGAATGCGCTCCCTCGGGACGGTTTCCAACCCTGGAAACAAGGGCCAACATAAACACCCATCCCCAACCCCCATCATGGCCCTCACCTAAAATCCCTCCAATCCCTGTTGGAGCTGATAATGAGATTGCAGCAGGAAGAGGAATTGAAGACAACTTGTCACTTTCATTTGTCATGGAAACCTTGAAAACCTGACATGCTACCTCAAAATGCAGGTACTGGTTGTTGTATTTATCAGGAGATTTTTATTTTTTTTGTCTTTTTCCTCACAAGTATTTCCATCCTTCTCAAGGAGGTTTCAGCATGACACATTTTGGCAGAATTTAAAGTGACAAAAGTGGTTTGTCACATGATAGTATTAGGATGCAGTGTTCTCTCTCTGTGTGTGTGTGTGTGTGTGTGTGTGTGTGAGACTGAGTGTGGGATTATAGCCTGACTAATTACCTTGTAAAATGCTGTTCCTTCCATTTAAAACACAGCAATGCCACAATTCCAATAAACATGCATTTTTCCAAACAAAAAGCAGCGAGAGCGCAGCCTGGAAGCCTCTGTTCCAGCTGTCTCGTAAACAGCGGTCGTCACGGATAGATGGTTTTGTTCCATTTTTATCAGTGAACATTTAAAATGGGTAAAAAGCATTTATATTTTGCTATCTGTTGCGAGGGTAAAAAAATCCACATGAGTCTACTCGGCTGTTCTCAAAGATGAGTGTTTATTCTCACATATTTGTACTGGGAGGAATTAGACACTGCCTGTTTACAGTACAACTCTGTGATCTAATGTGCCTCTTCTCCCAGCACTGATGGGTTTCAGGTAAATAGCAGGGGATTCAAAAAATATATTTCGTTGTTTTATACAGGATAGTTCTCCTTTTTTAGATTGTTTATCAACTAGAGCCAAAAGGCGAGAAAGTGTAAATGAGAGACTGAGCTAAATGTATTTTGAGATGAGAAGAAAGGAAACATCTCGCTCTCGGCTGAGAATTCTCTTACCAGAATAGATGTCGAGACAACAGCAGCACAGAGTCAGCGACATGTGATGCCCGTGTGTCCCTGCTGCAGTTAAAAATCTGTCTTTTTTTTTTTTTTACTTGGCTTAAAGGGTTTTTCCAAAAGTTCCGAGGACGTCTGGTCTCCGCTGACTGTAGCTTTGTGGCTTTGCAGGGCTGCTTTCAGTAGCTCTCTGCCAAGAAGAATGAAAGCAACTCAAATGTACATCCTTGCAAACAGTGGCTGCATATGTCTGAACTGTTTTGATAATAGTGATCAATTCTTCTTTGAGAACAGGCGCTGATATGACATTATTTAATGGCTCCTTATGAGAAACGTATGCTTTCTTTGTGTGTTAAAGCTGATTACTTCAGTCAATATTACACAATGTTTCATTGCATATCTTTGCAGCGCTGTACTGAAGCAATTGACAAGATTCAAGTCCAAATCAATCTGTATGATGAAAGAAGATGGGGGAAAATAGGCTTCAAGTTAAAAATGGCTGCAAGCCAGGTAGACTACCGTTTTCTATCCTCCCCTCCTCCCCTTCCTCTTCTTCCTTCTCTGCTGGTATCGAGGCCCGCGCTCCCTCGCACATCTGTCGGCATGTATCCGCCGCTCAATCGCTCTCGCTGGGCCACGGCGGGTTCGCTAACAGCTCAGTATGGCTCTTCCATTAATCAAAGACACTTCCAGTGTCCCATTACAGAAACACTGCTACTCTGCCTGTCTCAAGCTGACAGCTCGCCAATTCATCTTCTAGGAGGGGGAAAAAAAAAGCCATTGTGGCACGCCAGTCGCCTTTACCTGTTCAAACGAAGGGCTGTTAAGAGCGCAGGAAGACCCCTCTGAAATTGTTTTCTCTAGGTCAGGCAAACAACAAAAAAAGGTAAATTGCTTGTCTCAGGTAACGCACACAGGGGGAAGTTTGGTTGTGGCAGTGGGTGTGAGGGGGGGGGGTTGGGTGGAGGAGCGGGTCAGCAGCAAAATAAGAGGATGGAGATGTGTGTGTTAAGAAGCTGATTTCAATGAGGCTACAGGGGAAGAAATGGACCGATGCTGTTTACCGAAACGGTTTAAACTCTGTCCTGACACCAAAGAAGGCCCTCTGCAGAGGCTGGCTGCCACTAAGTACATCTCCTTAGACCTCCCCTGCTGCCTGAAGACGGCAGGTCAGGGTGTGTGGTGTGTGGTGGTAAACATTTAGGGGCAAATGTAAAAATCTCACATAATTCCAAGGGGAAAATATAATAAAATGGATTTTGTTTGCCCTCCAGTTTCATTCAAAGGTGTAGCCAGTCATTTATTTCCTTGAATGTTCCGGGATAGAGGTCCTCTTCAGCCATGTTGGTTATCGTTGCTGAACCGAACCACGGCAACGAATTGTACAAATAAAATGGATGAAAATAAAAGTAATCACGTCCTGAAAGCTAGATAAGGAGAAACGGTAGAGCACATGTCAAAGCTTGCAATAGCTACACGGTGATTCATTGTTGGTGTATCACTGGCCAGTGAGGGGAGAAAGTCAGACATGCAATTATAAGAAACATTACAGATCATTACTGTCGAGCAAGGGCGTATCACATTTATTTAGACAGCCTGTTAATTGAAACGGAATAAAAATGGAAAGTTTTAAGCTGCATTCATTAGACCTCATGCTGTATTTAACAAAAAAAATAAACAATAACCGAGTCTCTCTCTCCCTCAGTGTTAACATAGCCCGGCCGGCCACACACACATGTGCTTTTAGTGCATGTGAGCGTGCCCCATTTGCCAGCTCAAGGCCGCCGCTCAGCACTGCTCTCATACGGCGGTTTACAGCTGATGATGCCGTCACGACCGACGGCACCGCTGGCGCTGTCAGGACTTTTGCCGTTATATGCGCCGTCAGCACGTTTAGCATCGTTGGTTGTGAGCCGCCAGCTCGCCTTTGCCGTGTTGAGAGTCGTTGAGAGGCAAAGCTCCCAATCTCGCATCTTGCACCTTTAACTTTCTATTACTTTTTGTGTCGTAGTGGAGAAAGAAAATTCAAAATGAGAAAATTGGTGAATGCGGGACACGTTTCCAGAAAACACTTTTACTTTTGCGCTGAAAGTAAAGATTAAGTTGACATGACACAGTTTCAGTTGTGTATTTGTTTCCACCTGAATCCCTGTTATTATTTTAAAGTAGTTTGCTGGCACCCAGACTGTAAATAGTTTACCCTGCACAGTTTTGAGGGAAAAAGGCAAAGTGAACTGTGAAAACCCAGCTGCAGCTCAGGGTGTGTGGCTCAGTACTGGCAGCTGATAAATCCAACATTTTTAGCTTCTTGGAAGAGGAGTGGTGGCGAGTGGCTTGTTACCAAACCGAGGTACAATCGGGCGGAGAAAAACCGCAGCGCTTTGGCTGTTTCCTGACAGCTCAGAGTGGTGACGTTGTTATTAAGATCAAATCGTTCTCTATAATGAACACATGGACTGTGGAAGTGAGTGTGGCCAAATGAGAAAGGACAGCTTGTTCCCTCCCCTCTACGCTCCCCCCCCTCCGCACCCCCCCCCCCCCCCTGGTCGATTTGATTGGCATAATGAGGTGAAGGCTAGTTGGCGTAAAGCTGCTCCGGGGGGCAAATGGAGACATTATTATTTTGTGTGTGTGTGTGTACGTGTGTGCAAGAGGGTGTCTTGGCGATTCTCACCCAGGCCCCACTGGGCTATTAATTACCCTCTCTGTAACATGGCATCTGCTGAGACGGGGTGATCGAGCGAGCTCTGCCAACATGGGCATCGCTGCTCGCTCTCTGTCCCTTGTCTCCGTAGACCCCAGCTGCAGTCTCGCTCCGTGCTTATTGGATTCTATCTACATGTATGATTGATTCAGCACCTGAACTGTGCTTTTCATGACGAGCAGGCCAAACACACACACACACACACACATATACGCACACACAGCAGAGAAAAGCACCCCAGCTGGCAAATATTTAACCAACCATGAGACACGCTAAGATGCCCGCTCTGTTCAAGTAGGTTGGGACATTTTCTGAGCAGCTGTTTGATTTACTGTTTTGTAAGAGAAAAGGATAGTTTTCTTTGTAAAAGAAGTGGTTAGTGTGTGTGTACATGTGGTTGTGTGTGTGTGTGTGTGTGTGTGTGTTGTCTTCTCGTACCTCATAACAGTCATCCACGTATTTCCTGAAAGATGCCGTTTCCTGTTTCAGTCGTCTCTTTCAATGCTATACTGAGACATAGTTGTCCACCATCTTTTTCAAATGTTGACCTTTTAAGTATGACAAAGTTTCTGTTAAATTGCGTGATTACGCCATATGAGCACCTTGAAAATCTGTGGTACGATTGCATATCGTCTTTCTTTTGTGCATTGTCTGACGGGCAGTTTGATGTGTTTTTCCAGAGCAATATCTTTTATTTTCTTTTCCCCAGCCTCACCTACATTGCAAATGATGTCCTGTAATCACTTTGGCTGCAGCTAACAACAAGTACACAGAGGTCACGTTCTCGGTATCTTCTATTCTAGGAATTTGGGGGATTTTAGAACGGAAGAACAGCTTGTGCTCAGGCCATTGTGCACACACTTTGAGCAGAACAAATTTTATGACAATATTTGATTACATATACTCTGAGTTTTTTTTAGCTCCATCACCTGCCCCGGGTAGTTAGAGACACACACACGCACACGCTGGTTGTGCCATGAAGAACATGTAAAGGTCCTGTTCGCTGTGTGGCTCGCGATTCCTCTTCCCTGAGCGTCTGGTGAGTCACAGCATTAGCAGTCATATTGATTTTTATTTTTTTCTTTATACATTCTCGAACCAGTTGTAAAGAAAAGGTACGCCCACCCTCCTCTCACCGCCAGTCCAAACCACCGCACGAAGCCATTGCAGCAGACGGCTGAATAATACATTGTCAAAATGATTACATAATCCAATATTACTACTTCCCAAAGTTGTTCCCAAACATTGCATTATGTAAGAGCTGAAATGCACTACTTCGATTAAGGTTTCTTTTACAGTATTTTCAGTATTTCTTCATAAAGAAACAATTCCTGCTTGACGCAAAAGAAACAATGCTTTTATTCTGTCGAGAAGTCTTCCCCATACAGGGTCGACCCATTCCAAGATGCATTAGTGTCACATTTGGACAAGTTAGTACATTATCTGTCAGATACTACATTATCAGTTGACTGTAGTGGTGTGTGATGTTTCCTTAGCCGGGGTCGGGTAAAGTCTGCTCTCGAGTGAAGGGAGCGACCCCAGCCTGACACCCAGACGCTACTATTTCAGTGTTCTAGCCCTCTGGCCAAAAAGCTGTCAGCACATATTTTATCCTTTCCCTCACACAGTATATTTCCCCTCCCTCCCTCGCTTCTTGTTGGAGCTCTTGTCTCATGGTCCCCTCTACCTCTATATCCATAGCAGTGACATTAACTCAATGCAATGTGTTGCAAGGTCCTTATACTGTGTAAAAATCACTCCAGGTTTTAGGTGGAGCCACCCCAGGTGCATTGGGTAAAACAATTAACTAATAGATGCGAACATGACACTTCCCCAAGTGATTACTTGCATTCACACCATACATTTTTGTACTATAACTTTTCTGAAATTGTATGTTTACATATGCAGTGGGCCATTATCGTGCTAATTCACAAACATGTCCAGAACAGAAACCTGAACATTGGATGAAGCCAGGTTAAAAAATCCTGTTCATGGTGTATTTTGGATGTTTTCTTAACACTAGTCTGAAAGAAGACGTATTAGGGAAGCAAAATTGACCAGTGCATGAAAAACGATGTTTTTGCCTGGGGTGCTTCTCATAAAAAAATAATTACTTTGTTAAATCTTGTTGTCAAATTGTCTTTTTCCACCCAGGTTCCCATAGAGAATGCATTGTACTTACAAAGAATAATATGCATCCTGTTCCTTCACTAAAGCCAGCAGCACATCGTGCTCCTTATCATTCACCTGCTGCTGCTCCTTTTCTTATTCTGCTCATTTTTTTTTTAACAACTTTAGAAAAAACGGCTGCTTGTCACAGCTTTGTTTTTAAATTGGTCTTAAATTTAGGGCCTGGCAGCATTAAAACCTCTCACAATTGCCTTTTGGAATTGCACAGTGTACCTGATGCATAAGTAATACTCAATCTTCTTCTCTACTTTCTGCATTACGCCAACATCATTAACTGGGCTGCCACCAGGCAGCACGGACTGACCCAGCACAAAAACGGCACTAGTGGAATTAAAAAACGGGAGGAAAAAAAAGCCACCGATCTCTCCGTTATCAGATATATTTCTCTCACGCACACAAACCCAAACTCTCACACGGCCCTCCGCTCTGCGGGCAAAAGCACTGATTCAAGCCGACGGAAATTCTTGGCACAGGCCGCCCACTCCATCCACTGACTGCTGTTCAGCTGTCGTACTCACTCGCTGAAGTTTTCTCCCTTTTTTAATAGTGTGCTGTGCAGAGATGAAGGTACTAATATGGGATGTGGCAGTCAGAGGCAATATGTTTCTCCACGGTTAACAACACGTTTTAGGTCAGATACGATGAGGCATGAAAGATGCCGCCTTTTGACGGCAGCAAAGAAGAGACTTCAGGTATAAATAAGAACAGAGCGAGCTGCGGTTACATAATATACACCAATGAATCCAAAAAGTCAGGTTTAGGAACCTCCAGGGAATATCAGGGGACTGCCAGAAATAGGAGCAATTGTCATGCTTCATTATCTTTCTGCTTCCTTTGAGCTAGCTTACTCCGTCTTAAGTCATATTTAATACAGTTTGTTTCCCATAAGAGTAAGACTTTATTCTATTTCATGAAAGGAAAGTTTAGTTGGAAGTGTGGATCCCGGAAAATATGTTGGTTATGCAACTGACTATGTAGGAGTAGGACTACAAAACATTTTTAATAATTGAGTATACAACATGAATAAGCCAGGTCAAAATCCCCGCCCCCCCAGAAAATGTATTGACATTAATCATTATCGGTTTGCATTGAATAACATTCGGAAGGTTAGGAGCATTTAAGTGTATAAATACTCTTTATAGCCTAAACCTGTCTCCTACTAAATGACCTTCCCTTACAGCTGAACTTCTCTCTCAAATTAGTTTCAAGGGAGACATCTTGTCTCAGGGATTACTGTCGCAGTTTTAAACAGTTTGTAACATTGTGGTCATTGCTGTGAATTAAAACGAAACAAATATACAAAATAAAACGCGACAAAACGACTTGGTTATGTCTATAGAACAAAAGTACTTGGTTTCTCCTGGATGGAAGCAACGTCAAGCAGTCCGAGCATCTCTCTACGGCGAGCTCCATTGAAACTTATTTGTGATGCGTCGAAAGCAAACCAACGACAAAATACATTTCCCTCAAAACGTAATACACAACGCACTTTTGTGTGAGCAGCAGGGAGACAGGGCTGGTACATAACGCGCTGTGTACTGTGGGGCCAGGTAAAAGGCAAACAAAAACACTCGCGCTATAGCTATGATGTGTACAGGAAGATACCGGAGTATCACACACTCTCACCCCGACACACACACACTCTCTCTCTCTCTCTCGCTCTCTCTCTTGCTCGCTCTTTGAGATGAGAGCGACTTGTTTACTGCAGCCCCGCAGAGCTCCGGCTGGGGCTGTTTGGGATGCCCGTGGGTGCTGCTGTGCAACTCTTGGAAGGCGGACGTGCGGTGAATGACAGTGCAGATGGCCTAGCGCCACCGCCGCCACCTGAACCTCCCCAAGCCTCCACACACACACACACACACAGACAGTTCCTGAGGTCAGACACGTCAAAACAACCTGCCTGCGGCCGTCTCTAGTGTCAATAAGTCCCTGCAATGGTATCTTTTTCTTCTTCTTTGGGCACTCTTATTTCCCTCAGCATAGATGCAGTCATCCCTGCTAATAATCTCACCCGTGTTGTTTTGAACGGCGTGACAGACTCTCTCTGAGACGCGCTTGGACACTGGCCTGCCACGCTATCTTTTTCCTCCCAAGAATGTGATCTGTCCGGCATTTGTCGAGGAGTACAGTAAATCAATCCCAGAGCTATTGCGTCATAGCTTGAGAGCTGTGTCCAAACGCCAAAATAATCGCACCGTCAACTGGTCTGCTCTGGCTCGCGCCGGCTACGGGAAAAATACGATCACAAGGTCCCTCTCCCCGTTTCCAGGTAAACAAGAGTGTTTACGCTCAGCAGCGTTGTGAAGTTGGGACACTGCCCTCGACGAAATGTTGACAGTTAGCCAGTATTTCCTGAGATAAGCAACATCTGGTCAGTAGTTGTAGTCATAATTATATTTTGTAGCAATCGCATGTCATGGGTCTGCACTTCTGCATATATATATATATATATATATATATATATATATATATATATATATATATATATATATATATATATATATATATATATATATATATATATATATATATAGCCTACTTATTTAGAATATTCCTCTACTCGTACGCTACACTTGATTTTTATCACACAAGTCTCTGTGTGTCAGTTCTGTGACTGTAAGGCTTTCAGAATGCCAACAACTAGATGTGTAGATCTTTGAAATGTTATTTGGAAGTCATTCCGTATCAGTCAGTCAGTCAGTCATGAGCCTGTTTTCTTTTTTTTTTACTTTATGGCCAGAATAAAATAATGCAAGAGGACATACAAAAATGAAGGTCGGTGACACTGAGTTAGGATACTTTATCGTGAAAGGCCTGGACTAAACATAGTCATAGTGACCTGTCATAGTGACCCACAGAGAGAAGTTAAACTACAACTGACCTGCATGAAGCGCTGAACACCACGTGGGGACTTTTAGATGAACTAACACTGCTTTGTCTATGCGACAGTGAGATGCAATAAGCTCCTGTTTGCCACGAATTCAGTATTTACAGATTCAAAAGAATCCTGAAAGAAATTCTCCAAAGTTTCTGATCAACATTTTCACACCCGCCGCGCCCGTCTTGTAGAAATGTTTGCGACGCCGTTTTCACGTCGAGCCTTTAGGATTCTGCGTTTGCCATTAAATGCCACAGCAAGGACAAAAGTTCTCCTCGAGGTCAGATCCCATGTCATCTTATCGTATTTGAACTCTTCTTCCTCCACTCAGGCGCTCCCTGCTTCTATCTGCGTTCAGCCGCTCTTTATTTTGTTTTGCACATCACACAGGTTGTCGTTGTCGTCCTTGTTGCGAAATGCAGCTTTTATTGATGTAACAGGTGCTTAGCTCGACTGTGGCAGTCGGAATAACGCATCTCCTCCTCTGTTTAGCTTTCAGAATGGAAGCTAAAGTTAGACATCTTTGAGGTTTTTCTGTCGCTTGATGGAAGGTGATGCCGATGCATAATGCATGAGGAGAGAGGGAAGACTTCGTCTGGCTGCTTTTTATAGACCACCAAAGCTCTGCTACTGCACTCACAGTCTCTCACACGCACAGAGACACACACGCATGAGCCAAACGTCTCACTCGATGCGATGTAACCTCTCACAGATCAAGAAAGCAGGAGCAGAGGCAAAACAGGAATCTAGCAAACTGGCAACATTGTCGAGAATGAAAAAAAAAAAATAGAAAGAAACAACAAGACGAAAGAGAAATGTTGACGTGCTATTTTCAGTTGGCAGGATCTTTTGATGCACAAACCAAAAGAGAGGCAGGGGGAGGGAGGGGAGGGGAGGGAGCAGCAGGGCTGGTGTTTGTCTCAGAGATGGGCTTTAACAGAAATACTTTATACGTGTGATCTTACACGCTCGCCTTAGTCTTTGTTCCCACCGTTCCGACACCTCACTGAAAGTGTCTTTAGGTCTAGTTAAAATGAGGGGGGAAAAAAAGAGTGATCACACAAGGGGGGGGGGGTGGGGGGGGTTGAACTGGGCATGTCAAATTATTCGCAGGCAAAGCTGAGCTTCCACTTTTTGGTTGCAGACTTTGCAAAACACCGTTTGCTGCCCTTAAAAGTGTGGAGTTATTTTCTCCTTATCCCTCTAATCCTTATTTAACCAGGCTGGTTGACTAAGAGCGCACTGTCATTTATAGTAATGGGGGGGGGAGCTGCGTATATATATCTACTCGCTCCCACCTGTGTGCAGGCCAGTACCAGCACATGGTGACACACCAGAGTCTCAATGGTGACTAACCATTCGGTTTTCCACAGTTGTTTTGGGGGTCATTAATTAAAGCGACAGTGCTTTTAAAGGTCAAAATATTCAACTTCCATGTCTCTTGTTTTATTGGGTCTCTATATGCAAGAACGTTCTTAAGTGGCTCGTAGGAGTGATTCATTAGAACTTGCTCCATTCACCAATTTTCATGTATTTTTTCTTTTCTTTTGAGGTATGAACACAATGTAAGCGGTCGCTGTCATAGGAGTCATGTGCAATTAGTCTGCTGTTATCCAAGTTATTCAATAGATTGAATATTTCATTACTTTGAAGCAACTTCCAGTTTGAAAATCCGATATTAATTACACTTCATAATTATTGTTGACATGATCCTGTTTGAATAAATGAATATTATATTTATATATTGAATGAATAGATAATAGCCCAACATTATCACCATTCATTTGTATTGGTCATTGATTCTGTTGTATTACATTACACTATCAATATGAACATCTTTAAACTGCAAAACAACTTGCATTATTTCACCCTCTCCTATTGCAGACGTTTTTCCGTATCAAACCATTTTTTAAATGTATCTCACGGACAATGCGACCCTCGGGTGACATGGCATTAACGGCACTCGTTATTTTCCCCCCCATTCCCCGGCTTTAGCAGACCCTTTAATTCCACCGCTGACAGTGTTATAGACTTTCCTTTATGGATCTCCGACAGTAGGATTTCAGTATAGGTCATGTGAGATTAGGAGTCCTGTGTGGAGTTATCTGGCCGTTGGTTGGATGATTCTCATGAATGCGTTCTTTTACGCACATGTTGCATTCTTCATGTTTACGCTGGTCTTGACGCGGATATCTCTGGTTCGGAGCGTTTGCTGAATCTGACTTGGCACGAACACTGTAAAGTTAAGATAAGAATGAAAATATTCCTTCATGGTGTCCATTGTGTTTTTAACCAACATGATTTACAAGTTGGGTGGCTGATGACTATCTTGGCACTCCTCCAGCAGTTGTGAATTGTTTTTCTTTCCTTTTCCTATTTGTTCGATCTTGTAATTCTAGTTTAGTTAACTCACCTACAGGAACTGCTCTCTTTGAACTGTTTGTTCTTAAGTAGGCAGCTGAGCAGTTCCAATACAACGCCCTTTGAATTTGAGGTTTCTGTGTTTTGCCAAGGGGGTCTTTGATATTTTTTCTCCAGTCAAATTTGCTCCTTGCCAGTCTGGGGGATTTGAACTGCAACCTCTGGGTCATATTCTTTCTTCGTTGTCACCTCTCACTGAATAAAAGGAATTTGTCAAACGGGGAAAGCACTTCACACTGAGTGGAACTGTAGCAGAGAGGTTGAAATGGCTTTCTGAGCAACGCCGAGGGTTTCAGAGAGTGAATCCTACCTTCTGAGCTTTGGGGGAATCCGGGTATCTAACCAGGATTAGTTTGAAATAGTGACTTACTGCTCAGGAAGCACAATTAAAAGTTCCTTGCATTATTCCCCTTCTGTTACCTGAGAAGCCAGGCTCTTCCAGCCAAAAGTGTTTCGGTAGCAATCATGCTTGGGAGGTGATAATTAGTGCAAATGTAAATGGTTACTTTCTCTTTGCTTGTGATTGTCACAACGAAGCGGTGACACAAAAGCTGTTTCTACTGCATTGATATGAAGACTTTTTAAAGAGATTTTAAGGAGATTCTTAGAGGAGACATATAGACCACATAATGTCTTGTCATTCTCTCTTGTGCTCCGTCAGTCGTTTATAACTTTACAATTAGGAGTAAGTTGACAACCTTTATTAGGGGATTCACTCTCGGAAGCACTCACGATGGTCATTAATTGAGGCTTCGCTTGCAAAATAGGTTCTTAAATACCACCGCTGATGTAGTCCGACGACACTTTTCTCACCTCATATCATTAACTTCACCACTGTCCTGCAGCGCTGCCACTCCTCCATCTTGTGGCTTTTCCAGCCCTGTCACGTCTGAAAGAAGTCATGTGGAACGTTAATGTAACGGGCACAGTAATTTTCGATAAATGTCTTCCGTGTCTGAAAGGTGTTGAGAGATTTTGGATGCAGCAGTCCGTTTTTTTTTCGGAGCTTTCATGTTGTTCTTTAAAACAAGCAGCAGGGAGAAGGGACACATGTTGGCGACTGGAAGCAAACGGGTTTATTGGTAATGTGGTCTTCAGAGACACAAAATGCACCTCGAAGCTACATGTAACGCCATTAGGAGTCTGTGCAATACATTAATTAGCGCTGTAGGTTAGGACACTTCTTGTGGACTAACTCAGACATGACTGATTGGATTTTAATGAAACTTGCAGATATCATCAATCGAACTGCTTTCAGCCAGCTGTCAAAATTGCACACATTATCAAAGCCGCACCGATCAGATATTGACGAACAGTTGAGAGCAAGTGATGTACAGTATCTCTCTACCGCCAAAGGTTGAGATCACCATGACAGGTGATGTGCAGTGTATGCTCCTGATTGGTTGAGCAAGGGACTGTGTCAATCAAGCAAGGAAACATGTTTACTGTTAATTTGTTCAACGTGATTTATTATTTTTTTTCTCTCTCTCTCTCTCTCTCTCGACGCCCTCAGGGCAAATTTGGGGGTGGCAATGCTGGTGATATTATAAATAACACAGTGAGGATGAAAGGCAGTTGCGCTCTCTCCCTCACCACCCTTCTGTTTCTCCTCTTTTCCTCGTGCCCTGCTACTCATCTATGCTCAACACGAGTGCCTCGCCGTTTGCGTGTGTGGCTTGAATTTATATGAACGTCTCCCCGCCAGGGGACAACGGGGGCCAAGTCATTGATATGTGCGGGAGGACTCGGGATAAACAGCCCACGCCGACCGGCGTTACGGCAGCCTGCCTGATACATTTTGATTGAGCAAAGACAGAAGGGGTGGGGTGGGGGGGGGGTGGGGGGCAATGGAATTGGGGAGGCTTAAAAGCAGGGATAAAATGACAGAAAGGGAGCTTTTTCTTTCACCTGCCTCTCCAGACTGCTACAAAATGGCCCCATGTAAATGTTGAAAGCCACACATGCTGCCCCAAGATACGTGCGTGTCGCTGAGCTTTGGAGGGCTTCAACAAATAGATGACATGCCACGTTTACCCCCCTATCATTTTTTATTTTTTTCTAAACATGGGCTGTAATTTAGTTCCATCTTGATATGATCTTTCTTTTATTTTCTTACTGGTGATCCTTTTGTTTCATTGAGCACCACCACCGCTATTTCCCCTCTCAGCCACTTACTTCTCCCACCATGTCCGTGTGACATGGTCAGCCCACTAATGGACTGGAAATTCATGTTGACAAAAGTCCCTTGCTCCTCCTCCTCCTCCTTCTCCCTCTGTCAGAAAACCAAAATAAGAGGTGGCGGCGGCACACTGCGCCACTTATGGCCACATTAGGATCAGTCACCAAAGTGTCACTGAATGGCCTCGTGCATCATTTTGCCTTTGTTCACCACGACAGGGAGTTGTGTGTGCGGCAATGCTCCTTTCCCACCCTGTGCCTTTATCCCCCAAATTGATATACCGTTGGTTGGGCTCTCACTTCTAGAGTGCATTATCCCAATTATACCATGGAACATTTTTAAAACTCACGTCTGTTTTTATTGACCTGTGTCTGCAGTGCTCATTGACCTGTGTTTGCTATTAACGTCACGTTACATGCTCTGTTACTGCCTTGCAATTACGCCGGGTGATTGTTACCAGCTCCTGTCTTTGTGCTTACGCTACCTTCAGATTGTAGCCCCGTCTGTATCTTGAATATTTATTGGAATCGGTGTGCATACATTATTAAATACAGATAATGTATGAATAGAACAGATTGTTAATAGTCAGGTCTACAGTATAAATTTAGTGTTTTGTGTGTTTGCACCTGGTGCTATTCGAGAACCACAATGTTGACAGCTGCATTTACATTTTGGCAAATAACAATCTTGTCAGTTGAAATAAATAAATAAAATCAGCAGTAATGGCACATTACCACAGCTTAATAATAGCTTAGAGCTGACACACACAGTGCTATGCTGCCGATACACTTCAAGTATGCAACAGACACCATTTTCACTCTTGTAACAAAACCAAAGTGAAAAGGACGCACCTGCATTAACGGGCCTTTCAGCAATCAAACAAAACTGACTAAGTGTATTAATTAAGGAAAGTTGATTCAAATTAAGCATTTTGTTCAAAGATGTTTTTTAGGGTGATGTTGAAAACCTCGATGGAAGCTTTGAACATAGAAACATGCCACTGGTACAGCCCTAATTGAAATACAATGCAACTTGTTTCCTTTTATTTTGGAGCGAGCGGTCCGAATGCAAGTTTACAGCGGAGCGTTTATTGGGCGGAGCGGCTTTGAGCTGGAGAGCAGAGGGAACGAACGGCTCCGCCAGCGAGGAGCGCCTCACTCCGCTCACATGCCCTGGTGAAATGTCATCCAGGCACTGTGGATTTTTGATGTCCAGCCGAAAATCCCCCGTCAGAAACTCATGTGCGCGAATGCTTCGACCGTCACAAACACGCTCGATAAAACATAGGTATTCAAAATTATGAATACACCACAGACATTTCTTAGCGGTGCTATGGTTATCCGAGCAAATAGCTCATCCCTGATGCCGCCTAGGCCAACTGCTGAGAAAGAAACACAGAATCCTGAAACGGCAAGAGAAACGGCAAGAGTTGAGAGTAGGTTCAAAAGTGTTTGTCTTTTATGCTAATCTAATAGCTAATGTGAGATATAAACAGAGTTGACAACTCTTTGTATTATCACCAAATGTCTCAGATGCTCACAAGATGTTCCCCCCCCCCCTTGCTACTTGGGTCCGAGCTCTTTTCACAGGCCCTTCTTTCCCCAATTATCAGTTATTTTCCTCTGACCAACAGAACTAATGAACAAACAGCCACACACACACACACACACACCACACAGCCTTTCTTCAATTTACCACCTCGTATCAATTGCTTCCCTTAATCTCTTAGTGTTTTCTTCTCTCTATCGTAACCCCAACCATTCCTCACTCTCCAGAGCTTTCATTCACGAATGTCGTTTCAGGTTGTTTTACAGCTCCCGTCACAGATGGCGGATGGAGGAAAAAATGGAAAAATAAAAGATGAAAGGATAGATGAGGTTAGAGAACAACACTCAAGGCTGCTGATGAAGAAATAGATTTTAGGCTAGCGATGAGAAAATGGAGCAATTCATGGAGCGTGGCTCTGCTTTGCTGTTCATCTTTGTTAAATAGTTTGATTACGTAAAATAGTGATGTGAGCTGGGAGAGAATATCTGCATTAGTGTCAAGCAGAGTCACTTGATTTAAAGAGTAACGAGACCCCCAAACCACTTTTACACAGCCGAAAACAAACGTGCATGGGTATTTCAAAGTGTTATGGATTCAGTTCGGCTACATGTTAAAGCAACTTAGACCAAGCCCCATCGGTTCCTGTGGTGCTTTTAATGTTCTATAACTGTAGCATGAAAGCATGGTGGGAATAGCAAGCAAGCCAGCTAACTAGCCAGCCCTTAAATCCACATTCTCTTGTCGCAGCAACGGAAAGCACATTGCTATGATTGATATTTACACTGATTCACCAGACTCTGTAATGTGCTGTTGGCTTAATTCCGTGTACATCAAAAAGAGAGAACAGGCTTGTGCCGTGCTGCATTTGTAAAGCTAAACTGGTTACGGAAAGTGAGCCAACAATAGACGTGACTGTGGTGTATTAGCCCTGCTCATGCTGATACTTTTTTTTTTTTTTATGTTCTAGAAGCAATTTTCTTTCATTTCCAGTGTCGGGGCCAAGCCATCAGGAAGAGCGCCACGATTTGAGGCAAAGTAGTCGCCAAATGGTGGAATTACAATACGGGACCATCAGGTCCGACTTTTACCCGACAGACGTACTTTGGGATTCAGAGCGTCTCTAACTCAGCAGATGATTTTGTTTTGTTTAGGTATATGAACTTTCCTTTATTGTACAATGCACCATGAGGCAAATCTGAATTTTCCTTCCTCCGTTCGTGTCAATGAGCCTGTGAGCGAGGCTGGGCCGACGGCAGGGAGAGACAGGGTTACAGGAAAGGCTAGTGCACTTGCTCTATGGACCCAAGGATGTGGAAGATCGCCAGAAGATCAGGGTCATTTTATACTCGGAAGTTGAACTTTTTTTTGCTTTGTGCGCCACTGAGCGGCTTTCGTAGGAATGAATGGGGGGGCCGCCTCAACGCTGTAGTCAGTTATACGTCCATGTTAGAAGCTCGAAAGTCTTGATTTGCAATGAGGTTTGACGGTAGTTCCACTGCCTCTGTCAAAGCCCAATCATATGGAGTCTGGATGAGTCAAAGCGCCGTTATTTTATTTGTTGCAGTGTGTAGTATCAGTAGAGCACCGTCGACTTTTCTAACTGTCTTATATTACAAGTATTGTAGAACAGCAGGTGGGGTAGCTTGGGTCTTTATTTCTCCAAATGCAGTGCTGGTTATGATATATGGACAGCCAAGTCCAGCGGCGAAATGGGAAAAAAAGTTCTGAATTGCACGAGGCAAGCTGTTACGGCTCAATAACCCAGGCCTGTAATCGGCTCACATTTCAAACGCACACACACTTGCATTCAGACAGCCCTCGGTTTGGCTGGATTTTACGAGGAAGCACACCGCACGAGGTGATCAGCATATGTTTTGTTGACATAAATTTAAAATTTATTGCCGTTGTCAAAAGTGACTGTTGGACAAAGTCGATTATTAACTGAGTAAATGGCCTGAGAGAGTTTTATGTGAACTTCCTTAATGGCTGCAGTCAGTCTGTTTCAAATCACCCTCCCTCCCTCCCTCCCTCCCTCCCTCCCTCCTTCCCTCCCTGAGCTCCCACCCACCACACACCTCTCATCATCTATTGCAGAAGCACGACATGAAAGCAGACAGTTACGATGGGATTTCAGAGTGTGCGCGCGTTTGTGTGGAGAGATCTAGCTGAACTGGGACAATATATTTCAGTGTCCTTTTTATATGTCATTAAATATTGTTGGAGCTGAACTGCAGTATATTATTAGCTCTGCTTAGGCACACAAAGCATGTCGTAGTTCTGTGCATGTGTGAGCACCTTTTATCCGTCTACAATTAACTATGTTTCATAAGTGGTGAGGTTGCTTGCTCTCCGTCACCGGGCCAGATGACGGGCTCACATTTGATCCTGTTGGGCCAGTTGCAGTTAAATTTGGCTACTCACTGTGTGTACTTTGGCTGATTTGCTTCGAGAATCACACCCTGTTAGCTGCACTTGTGTTTGCTCATAACCATTGCCAGCAGCCAGAAACTGGACCATTGTACTTAACCTGAGTTCGGTGCTTCATTCATCACGGGTCTGGCATGAATGAATCTAATCTGGAAGCCTACTATGCCGGATACAAACCAGTGCTCGGCCAAACCCCCCCCCCCCCCCCCCCCTTCAAACAGCTTTATGCCACTGCAATACAATTTGGACATTACTTTTCATAAAGAAATTGCACTTGAAACCTGCACTTACTTGTGAAAAGAAGCTTCATTCCCTATTGACTAAATACAGTCAAATGGCATAAGGAAGGGGCGCCATTAGTGTTTCAATAGGACAAGCTTAGTCCTAAACCTTCCCTTTGATAGACTGAATTGCTGGAGCAGGTGCTGTTACCGTTCTGTTGAACATCAAGTAATGTGCTGTTTCAGTGGGTCGTGCTAGCTTTTGCGGTTACGGACATACACACTGCACTTTGCTCATCAACACTACATTTACGGTGAAAATACATGGCATTGCTTCCACTTCTGGTGGCCTTAATAAGTCCATCCATACCTTATCAGTGCTCTGTCTGGAGGGCACAATGGTCAGACTGAGGAGGGACACAAAAGGCCTTTGAAAGGCTTTGTGCTCTGTGTGTGTTGTGGTTTACCGCTCGCGTGTGTTTTCCCCTCATCGGAGTGAAAGTGTGCGAGTACATCACCTGTGATCCTGATGGAGAAAAAAAAAATCCGGTTGCATTCCTTTGTCCATTTTGTTTTTTGTCAATGAATTTCTGCCGCGCCAATCACGAGGGATGCCTCAACAGACCAGGATGGAATGAAGCTGTAAGTCGATTGCTGTGGATTTGCCGAACTATATGAATAACCGACGGTCTGATGCATTGATGCCTTATTGTTGTGCCCGCATGTCTGCTTTTGGTTAAACGCTACAAACTCATATTTCCGTGCTGCAAGGGCATTCTGGGAAAAGTGAAAAACTTTCATTAAAGTGCATCGCATCATAGATATAACTCCTGGACTGGATGTACCATCACAGACTGATATCATGTAGTGTAAGAGTATCATTTCCATTCTCAGTTGTGTCATTCCTGTCTCTCCGTGTCACTTTCTGTCCCTGTTTGGGCTTTTCAAGTGTCTTCTTTCCCTTCTGGGTGCATTTGGCATTTATAGGGCCTTTTAATCACTCGCTGCTTGCCAGAGGGCTGTCATTCTGCCTTTTAGTTTCCAGGGTCTCTCCACAAATTCGAACCACTAAAAACGGCTATCACGACTTCTTCAACCCCACTGCATTTTTGTCACACCTCAGTTTTTTTTTGTTGTTTTTTTACCACTCTTCCTGCCAGGTTTCAAGGATGTTTTGCAGCAATTAATAGTCACTAAAGTCAAACCAGACTTCATTGCTTAATAACTCCTGCAGCCACCGCCATAAGACCCGCTATCATCTCTCCATGTCTGTCTCGGTCTCATCTCCGCTCTGTCTCTCCCTACCCCTCTCGAGGCACAAGAGAGCTGTAAATCAATTTGCATTCGACATCTGACATCAATCAGTCATGTTTTGGGAGAGTGGCACCACCTCCTCCTCTGCGGCTTTGTTGAGAGACGCTAAGACGGATGGCTGTCATCTCGCCCAAGTTGAGCAGATCTCTTATCAAGGGCATTGTTTCCCCAAGAATGCACTTGGCTGATCACTGCGCCACCCGACGCGTCGACGGAGACCATGAAATCCTTCTGCTTGACGTTGTCTTGATTTGCCTGTCGGAAGCATGTACTCACTCACCCGAGTATAGTATCGTGCACTTATCCTGTGCAAATTGGCATTATTGTGTTTAACAATATGCAAATCCACAACAATTATTTGTATTTTTATTGATGCTCTATGGCTGATGGCAAACAGTATGGTGCATTAACAACCCCAACTGGTATGTTTTATATGGAGTGTGGATTGGGCCTCTACTTATACATTCACTAATATTTATATATAATATTCTATCGAGTTATATTGAACCCTCCGGTTCTCCCTCGGGCACTGTTAGCTCTGTCAGCACCGTTGCTGTTGTTTGCACTGTTAGCCCGGTTAGCACTGTTAGCGTCTAGCCACCTGCTCAGGGGTCAGGGGTCGCCACGTTGAGAGCCTTGTGGAAGCAATATTTACATGCTCTGAATTTTGTTTCTAGCACCTTTTTAAGATTTTTCTTTGAGCATCACGTTTTGGACGGTAAAGAATAATGTTCTAAGGTGTATTTTTATCTATATTAAATATTGTATTGTTTAATCCTGTTTAGCCAAAACGTAACCTGGATATTATCGTTTCCTCTCTCACTTTACTATGAATTCTGGATCCAGAATCATGCCATTCAAACTAAAACCTTGTTATGAATTCAGTTTTTTTTACCATCTTGACTTAAACTGACCACAGCATTATTAGCTCTCTGTGAGACAGAGCAACAGTTTTAGAAAATTAAATGTACCAAATCTGAAACTGCACCAACCTGACAAACAATCATTGGTGTCATGGGTGTGTCTCTTTGTGAACCTTACTCAAGGTGAAGTATTTGAAGTTCTCGGGAGGCTTAAGGCACTGTGGCAGTTGTTTGGCAATTCGTGTCACCTTAATTGCTTTAGAGCACTTTCAGATATCTCTCAAGAATTATATGCTTTGTACTGAGCCGTGGGGTCTTTGAGGATTTCGTAACCGAGAGAGTCGCGAGGCTAGACTTTGTGTTGTCGGATGTTATTTACTAACCTAACCTTCAAGGCCTTTACCACATAATCAAATATTGAACCTTGGTCTTGTCTGACCTTGTGCGCTTACAGCCTAACGACTGTCTATTTCGTAAAAAGATAAGTCATTGCAGATCCGATTTTCCTTTAATCTATACATCACCTTATAGATTAGAGAGCAGTAGTCAAAAACGAACCCATTAATGGTTCACAACACTTAGGTAGCTGCCTTGTGTGTTTGCCTGAATAAATCATTCTATTTCACTTTATGGCTCGTTACCCATCTGCAGCACTTGAGATGTAGGTGGTTGATAATGCCTCTGCTTGAATAGCATCTTGAGATTTACAGCACCAAGTCATGGTCTGGCGCTCCCTGCCGAAGACAACGTGTTGTAGTTGGACGGCTTGTTACACTGACGGTTATTGTTATGTGCCGACGTTGTGACTGATGGAGTCGGGAGTTTCCCCAAATGCAAAAGGCTATTTCTTTGTTGTGCTGAAAGTAAAACGATGTAATAAAAAGCCAGTTTGTTTTAAGGACAGAAGCATCATGCACATTCAGCTTTGTCTGATCAAAACCATAGTTTGTAACTGAATCCAGATCTTAAAATGTTCGTTCTGCTCTTTGTCAACAGGAAGATGCACAGTGGAATGAAGACCTACGGCTGTGAGCTGTGTGGAAAGAACTTCCTGGACAGCCTCCGTCTACGGATGCATTTGCTGTCTCATTCAGGTAAAGAAATCACACCAACCTAAAATACCACAACCCCCGCTCTATGATCACTGTTCAGCTCGCAGTACGTCCTGTTTTCATTGCAGGGTTTACTGCTGATTTTCTTCTTCTTCTTTTTTTTAAATAGAGCATTCATTACTCCTATTACATTTAAGCATTATATGCAGAGTTTCACTACTGAATGAAATAGCAAAAGCTAAGTATATGTGATTCCAAATAAATGCGCTAAACATGCAAAAACATCAGCGTGGTCCTTTTGAAGGGAGAAAATCTGCTTTTCTTCCAGATCTCTACTCTTATACCCTGAAGCGAGGACTGACTTAAATGTGGTTTACAACCCATTCTCACATTCAAATTGATTTATTTACTATGATAACATTGCACAACACAATCAGCATTGATATTAGATTTTAACATGATATATGTATTTACACTGGATGTTGCAGTTGTTGAGAGCTGAATAAAGGGATAACTTGCCTTCCACATGCTCTACCGCACTATAAATTAGGGCCTGAAACAATTACTCGAGTAAATCAATTTCTAAAAGTTTTAAACTCCCCCCCCCCCCCCGCAATATAACGCTAACGTTAACAGATGTTACATTATGATGATATAGCTTTGACTAAAATGATTCAATGCAATTTAAGCAATAATAAATGTTGACTTCTCTAAGAAGGAAACCTCTCAGTCGTTCAGTCTTAGTTTCTCTTTTGTATATTTGCTATTGCGCCTCAATAAACCAAACACGTTTTTTTATCAGATAACTCGATTAAGCGATAGAATAAACAGTATAATACTTGATTGCTAAAAGAATCGATAGCTGCAGTCCTGTTTTATATATATAATAGCTTGAAACATCTCAATGTGGAGAATAACTTCAGTGAATTATGGATGAAAACACTCTTGAGTTTAGTCCAGCCCAATAAAGCTGAGCAGCTCTGGGAAACTTAACCAAAGAGGTGCCTGCACATCATCATCCTGTCACCCTGCACCTCTGCGACATTAGAGGTCTTACAGGCAGTCCAAGTTCGAACACAAGACACATTGATTGGTCCGGTTTGACACAAGTACACCCGACCCCCAAACACACACACACACACACACACACACACACACACACACACACACACACACACACACACACACACACACACACACACACACACACACACACACGTCCCAGCAGCCCCTGTGCTCTGAGCCTACTTAGCGCAGCACTGTTTTAATGGCATGGGCCGTCTTTTATAGGCAGCAAAGAGCTCCTCATTCCTAAGGCCCTAAGTGCAGATGGTTTATTGAGACACTGTAAAAGCCATGGGACCTCTGAGGAAACCCCTTCTGCACACAAACGCATATACACGCACACACACGCACGCAACCCCAAATCCATGTGTTGACTTTGGCCCAGAAGTTGAGCCCTCTGTTCAGTGCCCCGTTTGTTTTCCAATGAAACACAGTAAGTGGTCTGAATTGTCTACTTGGCATTGTTGTTGTCGGACGTGGGGGATGCGCCCCCCCCCACCCCCTCACCGTAGGCAGAAAACGATAATTGCCAGGATCATTTGTTTGTTCGTATCCCACCAAAACTTAAACAATGACTGAGATGGATGCTGACACTCCTGCTCTGTTGTGACAAAGATGAATGACAAATTCCCGCTGTGCCAGAGAATTGTCTCAACACGCGACTCAGCGTGTCAAAAACAAAAGTTTCTCTGAGGAAATATTCGCAGTTTATTTTAGAATTACGCCCCATTTCCACAGTCCCTGCTGCAAATGCACGCGCCCCTTCTCACTCAGTTGTCAAAGCAGAGAGAGAGAGAAAGGGGAGCTCTGTCACAGGAATATAATGGATATAGAGTGTTTTGCAGAATGCGTCTCACAGTGTGTGTGTGTGTGTGTGGCCCCCGCGATGTGCGCCAGCCCTTAATAAGCCACAGACCTGGATCTGGCTCCTATTTAGTGCAACATCATCGTGTACGACTCATTTGCAAACGTTGTCTGTAAGTCAGGAGTTATGACAAAGTGGAAGCTGAGGGTGAGTCGAGGTAATCCTGACACATCTTACCTTGTCCTGACGTGTGTGTGTGCAGCTCTCTGCATGCTCCAGTGGAGATTAGCCTTGAAGAGCCATGCTCTGGCTACTGACATGGATCCAAGTGAACAGCAAGCCTAAACGTCTATCTGGTGTTTTACCAAATGTATTGTTTTGATAGTATTACTGAATACCATTATTATTCAGTCCCACCCCTTTTCTAATGGATGTTGAAGTATAATAGAAGCAGCTTTTAACGAATTCAGAAAAGTTAGGCTACAACCGGCCTCTTCTGCTGTTATCTGATATTTTGTACACACACATTTATTGCAAAAATGTGTAGATTTGTATATCATGTTGTGAATTATGTTTCTCCTCTGACTATGAATTACCAAAATATTTTGATCACCCCATTTATGCGAATATACACTTGGGATAATGTACATTTAACAGGTATAGGTGACCATGTAACAGGCACAAAGTTTATACTCACTACTTACTCAGTGCTAAAAAAAAGAGTCGAGGACTAAAAGCTTGAAGAAGAAATGTCAGTTTTAGAAGTGGCTTCATACTTTGAGTTTTTGAAATCAGTTTTATGTTTAATGTTGAGGAACGTCCATGGTTTAGTTTCCCATAGAGGAAAGGGATACGGAAGGAAAAAGGTGATGGGTTCATGGGTCATAACTTGTATTTATAGTTTGACAGGTGTGAAAATGATGATGAAATTTAGAACATACACAGTCTTCCAGGTGGTGCTTGTGTTAGCTCAGACCACACTGAGGTAATTATTATCCGAGTAGTTTTCCAACAGAAAGTAGATCATTTCAAATTCTCCCGTGATATCAACAGGTTAATGATAACTCACAACGTGTACCCATTTATATGAGGTGAAAACTGTGTTGATAGGAGATCAAATGGAAAAAAAAAGAACGCTGAGAACTCGAGGAAGAACCACATTCTCCACCTTGAGAAAGGCAACCAAGCGGAAGATGTGGCCGGTGTATTTTTAGCTCCAGAGGCAGCAAGTGCACAAACTTTTTTTCTTTCGTTCTCTTTTTTTTCTTCTTTTTTTTTTTCACTCTTTCCAAGCGGGGCTGTGTTGACGCACGACATCAACCTGTACTGTTACACACATCAGTGTTGATTCGTAGCCGCTTTGGTCTGGCGTAAAAGGCGAGACAAGCGCTTCCGTCAAGACGGGCGACGGTTAGGGAAGAGACGGCGCTGAGGCAAAGCTTCTTTGATAGTTTTTGTTGTCTTTTTTTTGTTGTTGCACTTTTTTTTCTTTCCCCCCCCCCCCCCCCCCCCTCCACCTCCACCTCCACCGTTTGACTTTCAAGGCTTTTCTCGGGCTGACGCCGCGTCTCGATTTTCATCGTGTCTCTCTGTAATGATGACACTTCGCCGAGTCCCAAAACCCTCAACCTCAGTTCCTCCCCCCCCTTCCCCTCCACCTCCATCGTCGCCGCCATCATCCTTCAGCTCGCTTCAGAGAAGACAGAATATTGGGGAGATGAAGCGAGAGAGTGGAGAGGCTTTTTGATATGCGCAGCGTGTCGTGGATGTGGAGCGTTTCAGACGCTGCTGCCTCCTCCTCCCTCCTCTCTGCTTTCCACTGTCTGTTTCTCCGTCTCTCTGTCTCTCTGTCTCTCTGTCTGTCTGTCTCTCTGTGCTTGTTGTACGGAGGACTTGGCGCTTCGCCAGTCTGGGCTGCCTGCCACCACTGAGGGTACAGTATGTACAGTCTACCTTGTGCCAGCTATTTTCTTTTTTTTCGTCTCGTTCTGTCTCGGTCCTCTCATCACGTTGCTGTTGTTGTTGTTTTTTTCATCTCCACCTGACGTTTAGTGTTTGACAGTGTTTGCTGAGCCTGCAGATGGGGGTTAGAGCTGTGACTCAGCCCCTTTGGGGTGCATTTTGAGGTCCTTACATGTTGTTTTCTTCAAATGATATCAGCACGTTTACACTGCTGATGGACAATAATCCAAATACTTCATGTTTCACCTAACATTGTACATGATTCCAGTCCTGAAACAGCAGTTACACCACAATGAAATCCCAGAATATTAAGAGTAATTCTGGATTCAAAACTCTGAGTTTTTTTCCAGACACAAAATGCATCTGGAGCATAGTGTCAAAGCCTTAATTGATAACATGCTTTGAATCATATATGAACAAAGTTTAGTGTGCTACTGAAGTGGAGATTTCTTGCTCACAGAATGAGAAACAACTCATTTTGAGAAAATGTCCTTTAAAGATGGTGTAAAATCCAAAACCTTTTGCAAGACACTACAGTTAAATAGGTTAAGTTTTCTTACATGTTATATTCAAATATGCAAATAAGGCACTATCCAATAGTCGAATCTAATTTAGGAGAAATCTACAGTTGCAAATTGACAAAATAAACGCTCGGATATGTGTTTTGGATGATTTCTTTCCACTTGTCTAAAAGAAGACATGTTATGAAGCAAAATTGTCCGAAATATCGAAATTGACTAGTGCATGAAAAACAATGTTTTCGCCTTTGGTGTCTTAAAAAAATCCTGTTTGCATTGGAGAAAAGAAAAGAATTTAGAATACGTAATTTAAGGTATCTTTGAAAAAAACCAATCAGTTTGATATACATACTTACACAACAGTGTAGTTTTAATATAGTATCAGTCAAACTGTATTCTATCGCCGTGGACAAAATAATCTGTTCACAAATCACTGTGTGTGTGCTTAGAGGCTCCTCAAACAAGACCAGACCAGACTGATATAATTCACAGTTTGTTTTCAGAGCGAGCTGCTGCAGTGTAATTAGATTACAAATAAGTCTCCCTGAACAACCGTATCACCACCAACTTCTCATCTCACCGCCTTTTATATCTTAAGAGTTTTAATCCTATGGTTACAGTCTGTAGACATAGTACAGATTCCCTGGATTAGCTGAGTATGCGTGTCAGACCTGGAGCACTTTTTTTAAGCTACATTAAAAAAAGATCCATCTTTATTTAACCAGCAGTCGCGGGCTAAGTGTGTTGCTCAAGTGCAGATTGTGATGATATATGAATAGGTCTCCGTAATGTGTCGCCTGGTATGTGGGAACCAAAAGACGATTAAATATGGAGCATTGTGGAGACTGCCTTAATTCACCTGTTTCTTTTACTTCACTCTTCCTTCGTTTGTCAGATTGCATAGTTAGAATCTGAAGCAAGTATACTTGTGTCAGGAAATACTTCCTACGTTATTTTTGAAAAACAATACATGCAAGTATTAATGTTACAACAGAACAGATGTCAAGCCCAATCCTATAAGGTAAACTGCACTTTATATGAATAACTGATTCATTTGAACACAGTTTAACAATCCAGTTACTCTTTGACAGGTCTGCAGCCAGAGACCCTTATGTGGGCTATGACTGCTAACCAAGGGAATTATTGATGGAAGCATGATTTAACAAGATAATCCCCTGGATTTTCGGGTCATATGCTAGCACAGTCTGACAGTGTGTCACACAGGCTTCATCAGTTTGGTATGCCTGTGTTTGGTTTGTGCATTAGTCAGCCAGTACAGTGTATTTCCAGAGTGAGGTCTTTGCAGTTTAGAATAGTGTTTCTGACCAGCGCTGAAGGGAATTCGTCTTTTAGGAACATCTGTTGGTAGCAAAGCATCATGTTCCCGTTTGGTTGATCTCTTTTTGTTTTTTATGCTGAAACAAAGAAAGAGGGGATAGATTGCTTTAGATACAACTTTTTACTGTAAAGATATAGTGGAGTAATGGTGTCCTGAGCAGATAATGAAATGTCTGTGTAAAGGGATCAGCCGATATGGCACCGTTGCCGTTGTTTAGCTTTAGCTGTGAGCAGCCAGCTCAGTCGTCGCCATGTTGAGAGCCGTGTGGAGGCAATCCCTCATAGATAACCTTTGAATTTGGAATTTAGCTCCTTTTTAAAGTCACTAATGGGAGAAATAAAAAATGTCCGATGACGGTAGGAAAAGAAGACACTGCAATAACCAATATTTGACCTCTTCCACATTTCGAGTCCTCCCACTTTCACTACCTGAGAATGGGGGGAAAAAAATCAATGACCTGATTCTTTTTTTGTTAAATAATGGATGCCAAAATAATCAAATGGACTGTAAAGAGACAAAAGTATATACAGAAAAAATACTTCCTCCTGTATGTATCCGTGCACCTGAGTAACGTCTAATTGTTAGTGCATTTGACTTGATCGTTACACGTTATCTAACATTATTGTAAATGTGCTAAAAGTCTAGTTGTCCTTCTGTCCCCTGACCAGATGTTCGTCTTGGCTCTGTGAAATGACAAGCTTTGCTCCAATCTCATCCCAATCTGATTCCAGTCTGAGTGTGGGAGTAAAATGCCCACGTAAATGTCCAGAGCATTTAGATGAGGAAAAATGCAAAGAATTTGGATATGAGCACAGCGAGGCGGGGAAGGCTGCTTTCCAATTGCTCTTTGTCTGTGTTTCCATCTCCGTGGCTTTGTTTGGCTGTTTGGCTGTTGGCTGGTCGGCTGTTCTGGCGTCGCGCCGGTTCTTCCCTCACAGTGATGACGACATATTTGTGCCTGCAGGTCTGGATGTTCTGCCAGCATTCCAGCATTTATGATCGCTCGCAGATGTGAGTCCAGGAACACACTGTACTGTACCCAAACCCAGAAATTAATGAAACTTGACTGCCTTCCAGGCCACAAATTCCTAAATGTGGGTGTGTGTCTGTGTGTGTGTGTGTCTGTGTGTGTATGCATGAGTGAGAAGGGAGACAAGGGAGGGAGGGAGGGAGGGAGGGAGGGCTATTAAAAGCAAGTGGTAGGAAAAGAAGTATAGTTCAGAAAAAGTGTTAAGCGGTTTACATTTTTTACCACCGCTGATGTTCTGTCCTGCACGAGCACACACACACACACACAGTGTTTCTGCTGTTTCCGTACATTAACACAGAGTGACAGACCGAGTAGATAAACAGCAGTAGCTCATGCTTTAGTAGCATAACATTACTCCCTCTGCAACTTAAAGCTCCCCCTTCCCCTGCACTTCTTGCAATACTTCCCCTGACCTGTTGATTTACTGCTCCAAACGCCACTGGGATTATGCAGCTGGACAAATCTCAGCTGGGTTATATTACATGAGGGGAGGGCAAGTCGGGGACAGTCAACTGAGAGGTGACAAAACGCAGGGGTCAACTTATAATACTGTCGCATCAGACTGATATTTTTTCAGAGAGAGGGTGGGGTGTGTGTGGGGGGGGGGACTTGTTAGGCAGCTGTCTTGAGCAAATGTGACTTCATTGGAAAACACCTTACTCTGAACAGCTGACCTCCTTTGCCAGAACTCAGTGTACCTGTGCCGCGGGCTTCTTGGAAAAGCAGTGTTTCTAAAGGAATAAAACATAAAAATAGCCAGGCCGCACAGTATGTGAAGACCCTTTGGGTGATGGAGTCTCTGGCTGACAGCTCTGTGTCTGGAGGCACATTCGGACTCGTTGCCTTATGTGCCATTTTACTTGGCATGGTGCTACCTGATGCCGGTGACTGCTTTCCTGGGAGAGACTGTGTGGGTATTTGCGCTGCTGAGAAATATGTCACTTGCCAGCAAAGAATATCTCGCTGACTAATACTAACATGTATGTATTTCCAACATGTCGATGCAGAGCAGAACCAACCATAGCTGTTGTGTTACACGTCATGCCTCCTTTTCTCCCTGAACGCCGGCATTCTGTCTGAAATCAAACACTGGGATGATATTACGCCGTTGTTTGGTTCAGTGTAAATAAGCAAAGCCGGGGTAATGGCGGATCTTCTTTAGCCTTTTTTATGGTGGAATCTGTGTGAAAGGGGCCATGGTCTGAAGCTTAAAGCCACTGACCAAGCACCGTATTCTACGAGTCCTGTGTGAGGAAGGTTTGCATAAGTAGTTAATGCCATGCAGTTGTCAAGTCTACCTACAATAAAATACACAATTTAGAATTGTTTGTGCAAGCTGAAGTCTCACAAGGTGTTGGAAGAGATGAATCCCTCCCTCGAGCACAAATGCTGCTAATAATATAATCCCACGAGTAATCACCTTTTGTCAAACAAACCCCTCCTGCAGATTAGTTTATAATCAAATCACTGTGGTATTGGCTGCTCCTAAAGCCTGTCAATCAAAAAGTTAGACGGAGAAGCTCAAAGTTGACTTTTCAACCCTCACTATTTTCAGAGAAGAAAAAAAAACTTGATCTTATTCCTTTTATTACAGGGATATTGCAGCTTTAAATCCTTTTGGTTGCTAAGTAGCGAGTGCCCCTGTGCTCCCTTAATGGGCCTGATTTGGTATTCCGCTCTGATGCCAAGTCTTATTTTTGTATGCGAGACAAAGTGTTTTGATGGAGGGTGATTGCTGAAACGTCTGTGTGTCTACCAAAGGCTGGTTTTTTTTTTTTGGTGGAGAGTGGGTTTCATGGCCTCTCACTGTACAGTACACTTTGTGCCTTCTGCTCAAAACAAGTACACAGTCAATTGAATTTTGGATTCGCTTCATCATCCCTCCCTCCTCCCAGCAGCTTTGTTGTCAGCGAGCAGCATGTGTGTGTGTGTGTACGTGTCTGAAAGAGATGCGAGTGCTTGCTGTGTGTGCCTGATGCATGTGACTGACTGTGTGCGTGTGGTAAAAGTCAATTATTGCAAAAGGCTGCCAATTAATTTGCTCTCCTGGAAATTTGAATGATACAGTAGAACGCACACACTCATAAACACATGTGTAGACACGAATCAAACACACACACACACACACACACTCTCAATTACACACAAACATTGGATGAACTACACACACACACACACCATTAACTTGAAAGGAGGGAAAAGATGCATTTGGCTGTAAACGTTTGTTTGTAAATCAGGTCGTGTTTAGGTGGCGCTCCCTGGCTGGATAGTGAGCATTGCTCAAAGGTGGGTTAAAGCAGGATCAGATGGAACTATCTCCAGCTATTCTGGGGGTGTTTTTATTCTTGGGCAAAGGGTCCTTCAGACTGTCTGAAGGTGTCGGAATGACAGAGCTGATCGCTAATCTGGGTCCAATAAGTCTTGGGTTTAGGCAATCGCCATGCACTGACATAATCATCATCAATGCCAGTAAAAAAATATGTTTATCTAAAACAGTGTATACACGTGACTGACACCCTTCTGGCCGTTAATGCATTGGCAAAAACAAACACGGACATCGATCTGCAAATACTCCACGGTGTGGTTGAGTTTTAGAAAAATAAAAAGGAAACCACAGTTTACCAAGGAAGAGTTGAGCTTTATAAGAGACTGAACAGCGTGCATGTGAGAGTGGGTGCTGGCAAGGTCCAGTTGTGCTCTGTGTTCTGTATAGCAATTAGTGGTATTCGCCACATTCGGAGGAGGTGCTGCTATGTGTGTCTGGAGAGCACATGTTGATATAAGGCCTGTTTGAGTTGTATTCTTGTTTTCCTGTGTTTGCCTTTGATATGTAATTGCGAAGATATTCACATGGATCATTGAAGCTGTGTCTCGCACTTCTTGCTTGTCGTGTCAAACGAAGCCTTACATGCGCGTAAAGGTGCGTGTGCTGTCTGTGGGAAAGAAAGAGGGGGTTTCTGAATGCATTGCAAACACCCCCCCTCCCAAAATACAAGAGGAAAAAAAGCAGCGGCTGTGATGAGAGGTGGGTAGTACAGGGGGGGAGATAAGGTTGTGAGAGCAGGAGGCTAAATTTAAATCGTAATTGGCCGACTTCCACAAGCTTGTGGGCATTTTAATGAGTCATAATAACTTCATTTAAAACCAGCTGAGCAGAAAATAGATTGGAGGGGAGCCTGTGGCTAGTATGGATTTGTGTTGCCTCGTGCGCGTGTGTGCACGGGCGTGCGTCTTTTGAGCTTGACTCTAAAACCAATGACGCGCGCACACTCACACACACACACACACACACACACACACACACACACACACACACACACACACACACAGTGCATAAACTAGCTGGTGCTACATTTATCCGGGACAGCTTTGAGAATAACACTGAGCTGCTTTACATGCAGTGCTTGTTGTCTGTGTGTTGATGGACCGTAATGACACAACCAACACATTTCTGATGCGATGGCCATGACAGTGTTGGTCTCTATAACGCTATAGTTACAACTAAACTCTGCAGGGCTCAATATCCAAATAGTATCAAGTGTGAGGTTGGAAATAGATCTGCAAAAGAGCATGAATGTGAAAGAAAATTAAATTATGAATTCCAGAACATGGTCACCTGCTCTAAGCTGTGTGTGTGTGTGTGTGTGTGTGTGTGTGTGTGTGTGTGTGTGTGTGCGTGTGCGTGTGCGTGTGCGTGCGTGTGTGTGTGATGTTGTACCTGTTAGGTTGGATCCAGTTACACCTTTGTCAATAGTAGCACATGGTGCTTGTCACACAATTCCTAGCGTACTTTTGCTCCGCCCTCCTCTTTCATCCTGAGCAGAGAGTATCTCGGCGTCTGAATGTTCACATTATGGTCCATTATGAACAGTAGTGTCTTCACAGTTATGTGATGTTGTCAGGGTGTCTAGAGGTAATTGCATTGTAAATTGCTTATTGTAACGTTGAAGAAAATTCTGCCCAACACGGCTTCCCTCCGCATTGATTAATTCACACATAGCAGTGAAGGGCTGTTTCAGGACCACAGACTTTTTGTGTTCTGATATCGTGCGTCATGCAAGTAAAACTTTATTTATACAGCACCATTTTTACAACCCTGTCTCCTACAAAATTACGTTTCCATACAACTAAACTTACTTACATTTCAGGGAAAATGTTTTTTCTAGGATTACAGTTGCAGGTTAAAAGTGTTTGAAACATCTGGTTATCGTTGTGAATTGAAACCAAACGGCTACGTAACTGCTTAGTTAGGTGTAGGCAACAAAACTGCTTCTTGGTTATGTTTGTGCAATAAAAGTATTGGGTCCAGACAGTAGAACAGCAGTCTCTTGAATGAAAGCCCTGTTGTTGTTTTTTACCCATACACCACCCCGACCTCCTCCCTACGCGTACTTCCATGGACCCATTTTAAATTGATTTGTGATACGTCAAAAGCAAACGTAATCCAACACAAAAAAGGGTTCACTCACCATCAGTACAGCAAACACGAATTCCAAGCAATAAAAAGCACACACAGGAAAAACAATATTCAAAAATGTATACACAGAAAGCATACAGCAACCAGTTACAGACTCAGCAAATCTAACTTTAGGGGGCCCTATAGCATCCACCGTCTGTTTGGCACGGGTTAATGGCCAACAGAGATGTAGGCAGGGTCGAGGCTATTTGTAGTATTATTTGGGGCAATTATGAGAAACTCAGTTTTGAACGAATTTGAGTGACATCCAGTCCTTTTTATAGTGGCTACGCAGTTGAGGAGGGTGTCTAGATTGCTGACGTCAACGTGTCTCGTAAACTGTCCGGTCGGCTGTGAGCGCAGCTGAAGCTGTGTAGCTGTCAGCCTGCTGAACACTTCCTGCCACATCAAATCAGAGCGTCCTCTGACGATCCTCCTCGTGTATTATCATCATCTACTCACGAGGTGGACGTGGAGTCACACCTGGAAGTTAAGCGAGACTTATTCTACGAGACAGACTGAGTGTGACAGGAGCCGTGAAAGAAAAGAAAAGTAAAACCACTGTTCCTGTTTCAAAAATGCCTCAGATTTCTCCGGCATTATGCCCAACACTAAAACACTGTTCCGGTAATGATATAACAGTGTGTCATACATCGGTGCTGGCTATTAGATTTTCACGACCACTTGTCGCAGCTTCTGTAATGAGCCCCTGGTATGCACTGACATCGGCAAGAATGGAAGTCAGCCATTCAAATGTGACAGCTCTTTCATTGTGCCATGACAGTGTGTGTAATTAGGCAGGTTGTACACGAGTATAGACAGTTGCTTCAGTGTTCTCATGTCCTAACCAGTCACTTCTCTGTTAGATTGTTGGTCTGCTGATGCCCAGGGCTTCGAATCGAGGCTGTATTTACTCGCTGGTATTCCCTCGTTAAATAAAAGGCCATAAAACTACTTTTTTTTTTTTTTCCTGTATATCTTTAACTGCACCAGGTAAATGAATAATTATTGATGACACATGTCATGTTCTTTTCCTGGTACAGCATAATCTTTATGTTGCCAACTCTTATATTATTTAATGAAATAAGACTTTGACGCAATCTTCTTGACAGTTCGTTCCACATTTGCTCTCGCATACGAAACGATGTTTGTGAATTGAATGAAATGTCATAATGGATAATTTTTTCTCCAAATTATCTAGTTTCTGTTCTACAGTCCCGAGTGGGAAAACAGAGGATTGTTTGTGACACAAATGGTAATAAAAATATATATTATATTATAAATATATATTATTCTCTCAGGCACGACCTTTTCTTGCATTATGTAAGTTGGCCAATAGCTCTGGGAAACTTTTTAGATCAATTTCGCAGCGCAGATTAGAAAGCTATGAATCCCATTTATGGAAGAGCTCCCTCATGAAATGCTCTTTGAAACTTTTATATTTTCGGATGAAGAGAGAATGAACCCGGCTAAGCAAAGATCTGCCAACGGCACTTTCATGTGGGGTGGAAGAAAGAAAGCAAGGGAAAGTGAAAGGAGACGGAGCGAGCGAGGCAGAGGGAGAAGATAAAAGCACTCCCAAAGCCATCTGGAAGCAGCCAGGACACACAAGGATTGCTTTTATGCTAGTAATTCCACTGGGAGGTGCGACATAAAAGCAAAGCATGGATATTGTGTTATAACTGTTGAAAACAAGCAAGTGGCCATGGAATACTAATATGGCTGGTCAGAGGGAAAAGCACTTCAATCCAGGGGTAAAAAGGCTTTTTGGATTCCATTTCATGTTGGTTTTTAAGACTTTTTTTGCAAGTTTAGTTGGATTTTGGATAAACTAGTTAACAAAACATTTCTGTGATCCCAGTCAGACCTTTTAGGGGGACACCCTACCTCACTGCATATTGTTTCACATCAACTACACAATGTTTGATGATCACACAAAAGGAAGGTTACAGTTCTAATTAGTGTGTGTAAGCATTGGAGTATCGGAAAACGCTTCCGATGGGCGTACACCATAAGATGCTGGATCGGGTATCGGCGAGTATGCACCCGATATCACGCCGTCGTATAATTTCCCAGCTCATTTAAGCTACACGGGAACAACACGTACCACTCGCACCCCAATCGGTTCTGTACATGTGCAAATTAGTACTACACCTGTGGTTAAACAGGTGGTTAAATGTCGTGCACTTTATTTTTCCTGATAATGCTACACTGTGAACGTCGAGTCCGTGTTGAAATCGTCAGGAGGAGAGCTAGTTAACGTTAGCTGTCAGCAGCCGTCACAGTACTGCTTGGCTAAATAACAGAGATAACCGTTAACGTTAAACGGCGGTTGCATTGAGTTAAATTCCGATGCGTTCAAGCTTCAGAAAAAATTTTGGTTTTGGCGAGAAACTTTATTTCTGACTTGTTTAACCTTTTTTTTTGTTTTTACCGCACTGGTATCGGATTTGTACTTGGTGTCGTCCGATATGCAAATTCCGGTATAGGAATCTGTTTGAGGAAGTAAAAAATGTTATCAGAACATCTCTAGTAAGCGTGACACAAACGGTAATATCATAGCACCGTCAGTCCTGTTGGTTAACTTACTGTATGCCTCAGGCAGTCCGTGTGGCATATGACAGTATGTTATCGTGCCTGTACAGCCTGTATGCGTTGACACAAAACCAGTTTGTTTGATTAACTGGTTTGAAAGGGAGTTGTAAGTAAATAAACAGTGGAAGCCTTTGCTCCATGAGGTGTCCACTAAACGTGCAACACACATCTCTGTGGGTTAAACTGAAAGACATAAAGAGTGCAAAGACACAATGAGTGCACCCAGCATGACAACAGCACACAGCGCCAATACAGATGTTGTCAAAGCGTCACCCAGTTTAAGATTTCCACAAGCGTTTCAAATGTTGCATAACATCCTATGGAATATCCATGAACTTTCCATCGGTTTGGTTGAATAAATCGACTCCTTGAACATCAAAACTCAGATCGAGCTAAAGAAAGTAGTGGAAAGTGTCTCGCCCTTGTCCTATTTGCTGCCTGTGGCACAGTTTAACACAGATCATTAAAGTTTCATCTTTGCCAATGTTAGCGCTTCGGGAGATGACACTAAACTGAGTGAATCTTAACTGGTAAGTAACTGCATGTTTGATCGATTTTTTTTTTTTGTGGTTAAAGTCATTTTCAGAATCTAAATGTTTCAAATGTATGCAGACATAGCTTTGTTTGTTTTAACATTGCAGGAATAAATCCTAAATGGCCAAATATATTCAGCAGAATTGATCACTATTTATAAGTCAGAGACAATTTGTGCTTGGTTGAGTGAATATAATACACTGTTTAACTCACAATTCAGCATTTTAGATTCAATTGACACTCCACAACTGATAACATACACAATAAGTAAATAAATGAAATGAAATATCAAATTTACATCAGGCAAATCATTTTCCTGATGACACGATAACAGACTAACAGCAGGAAAAGATGGTGAAAAAAGGGCTTCTCAGAGAGCAACTAGAGGACAGGCAAACCCTTTGAACCGTACATTCACCATTTGGCCCATTTCTGCCTCAGCTGATTGTATCCCCCCCCCCACCACCACCTCTAAACACACACAGACATACTTCCCTACTTTTGGCTGCCTGCCAAGAGCTGTCATTGCCTCTACAGTATCACTTCTGCTGTATCTATATCCAGAGCTGTGAGGAGACGCGTGCAGAAAGGGATGGGTCTGAAGGAAGAAGAAGAAGAAGGAAGGGCTGGCAAAAGAGGGAAATTACTAACACATTTTGGGTTTTTTTTTTAACTGGCTTTCAGGTATATAATGACCAAACTTTCTGAAGAAACCGATTTCAAATTCAGTTAATAACAATATTCAATACCATAGAATTCTGACTTTTTACTACAGTTAACAGAATGCGTGGAAATCCGTTTCTCCTTGTCTGTTCTTTTATTTAGGACTACGTGTGTCCATGCATAATGCAGTATGCATGCCTTGGGCAATGTATTTCAACTTTATTGTAGCTCAAAATGAAAGCAGCTGATGAAGGCAGCCAGAAAGCTGAGCACAGGCTCTCATAAATGATAACTAATTGGATCTCAATGTCATCTCTGCTGAGGGTCTGGACAGAATCTGAACATAGGGGGATTTCCCTCATCTTTATCTGACTTTACCCTCGAATAATATCCTCACTCTGACACCCCATTTGCAGAAAATCAGATGACTTAATGGAAAAGAGTTAGTAACCTCTGTATGGTGTCATTTGGCAGATAGCACAGGCTTGACGACTACATGTTCCGTGGTATTTGAGGTAAGTTTATTCTCCTAAATAGCTCTTGTTGGGAGATTTCCCTAATTGATCCGATTTGCCCGTTTGAAGTCTGCTCTTATGTTTTATGTGGAAGATTTAATAGGGTGGAAGAAAGGATTTTGGAATCAAACTAAATAAACAAGTATGTAAATCAATGCACCTGAGTGCAGTAAAAAAACAAAAATGCGTGTTTCAAGCATTTCCTGTTGTTTAGCCATTTGGATATCCTATCATCTGCGCTCTCAGCCTTGCCCCCTGTTGTTTCTGTTGGCTCAGCTTGGCCTCTTTCCTGAGTTGAACCGACTCCCATCAACAAAAGTTTAACAATGTTCTGGTTGTGTTGTCGGTGATTCTATCTATAACGTATCTTCACACCTTGACATGGGAACATGCAGACACAGTAGGGACACTTAACTGATGATTTCAGAAAAAGAGTTCACACTTCTTTCATGTTTCCACATTTTGCACCAAAGGTATTAAATTCCTGACAACTTCCCAGTTTAGAATTCAGAGTATTTCTCTGCCAGTTCACACATTTGCCTCCTTTTTTCTTTGTCACAGTTTAACTACCCAGGTGATCACGGTATTCCCTGCTTTTCACTCGGGCCCTGAGACTCCTGCCTTAATAAACTCGGCATTGCCTTTGACAATGTGTGACTTGAAAGCAGGAAATAATGGGCCCTAAACACAAAGTCTTTACAGGTTATTGACCTGGGGAAAGGGAGGGAGAGTGTGTGTAGTGGGGCCATCCACAAACTCCTGCGGCACATTTTGCTTCACTGTATACAAAAAAAGAGAACGAAGGCAGAGGGAGATGAGTGGACAGGACAGTGAAAGGTATAATGCAGTTACCTAAGCATCTGACAAGAATGCTCACGCTAACATGAAACTTGGTGAACGCACTGTGTCCACCATGCAGGTTTTTAATGAGCAAGACCTCTGTGTCTCCTGTTACACTGGTAACATTTCCATGGACTTCCTTGACTTTTGGATTTGGTTTCATTCTCAAGCACTCATTTGCAGTCATTTCTTTCACCTGCTACTGCAGATAAAAATAAATAAAAAGGACAAGCATTACTCCTGTGTCACGATTTGGTGCAACCACCTTAAACCTCAGCCCACCACCTGCACACACCCCGAGGCGGTAAACAACAGCAAAAATGAGTTTTCCTGCTCCGATCCAGCAGCCATCACATCCCTTCCCCTCTTGAACTGTAAATGAATTTACAACACTGTAAAGAGGATGTCAATTGCTGGATCGGCAGCTGGCTGGGCAACAGTCTTTGGTCACAGGCGTAAGGGTTCAACTGCTGGTCAGAGTCTCATGTCTGTCTGTCTCTCTTCCCAGCACACGTAGAATAAAGCCAACATTGTACGAAAATTCAGCATTCTGCCTTGCTTGCGGTGTGGCCTTAAGCTGAAGATGTCTGTCTGTCCAACACTTTGTTCCAGGGCAAGGTTTGTCAACTACTAGCTTGTAAGAAAATCGGGTATGGATATTCTTGGTCCCCAGAGGATGAAGCAAGATGGCCCTCCTCCTAAAAAAAGACAACACTTAACAAAGGCCTGGTCCTGACAAGCGACCTCTTGTGGCCATGAAAGTAATGTTTGACGTAGGGTGACGTAGCTCAGGGGGGACGGTTGGGTGTCTTCCAGTCTGTTTTCCTACCACCAGTCAACATTGGTTTATTTAAAACATGACCACAGTCTTTTCCTGGACTAAACAAAGTACCGGTAGTTTAAGTTGCCTAAATTTAACCGATCCTTAACCATAGATGTGGTATATAAGAAAACTCTCGCATGAATTGTATGCGGTTTTGAAAGGCACAACCAAACCACCTATTTTGTTGTCATCCGACGATAGGGACACCAGATCAGAAACTTTTCATGGTTCGTATTGGAAAACCATGACAAATGACCTGTATTGTTAACTTTAGAGGATCTTTTGGATTATATGAGTTCATGATGAGATATCTGAAAAGGTTATCAGGCACATTTTCTATGTAATTTACTGGGCACATTCATGATCTCAAGATGATAAACCCTCTTGAATGTGGTGACTCCTTGGTCCTACCTCTAATGCTTGAATAGTAAAAGTGTTCACTAATGTTTGTTCTGTTGGAATGAACATTGCTCCCTTAAGGTGAGGGCTTTATTCAGATTATTATTATGCAGAGCATGCTACACTCTGCAAATATCAATCTTTTCCAAGCATGTCTTTTAAAAATGCGTTTAGTGCTAACACTTCGTCAACACAGTGTGCATTGTAGTACGGATCCAGAACTGCTGTGTGATTATTTGAGGGGTGCGTTTCAAGAGGGTTCTGTTTCGTGTCAAATTGTTTTGGAAAAACTACTTGTGAGTAAAGGAGCTGGTTTTTTTTTTTTTTTTTTTTGTCAGTAGAAACGGGAACATTCCCTAGCTGAGGAAGAAATAAACACAGCTTAGATATGAGCTCCCCAAGAAGAATTAAAATAAAACGGGATACAAATGTCAGGGTTTGAAAGATGTTGCAGCAGCTTTTACCACCACACAGGAGATAATACTGTTGAAAGCACTGTGACCTCACTTGACTTGTTCTTAACAGCGTTATCTGAAAATGCTGTTGTCAGTCAGACGCAGAATGCACTCTCATCATGTTTGTCATTCTTGTGGTTGCTCTGTGAGCAGATTACATATTAACTTACTGCCCCACTGTATTACTAGTTGCTCAATAGATTGATCTCGGACTGAATGGCAGGTCGTTCAGAGCACTCTGACCTCCAGGTTCAATGCTGATAACAGGTATGGTTAACTGATGTCATTCATAATTGCTGCATGATAACTTGTACTCAAAATGTGTGCACCGAAAGGCAACTCCACTGAATTTATACATCAAAGTCTTGGAAAGTTTATTTGGGGGAAAGTTGCATAAACCCTTCTGCGGCTCAAGAGGGAGCTGCACAAAATCTGATGAACTGCTAACGCAAGTGATGTCACTTAATCAGACCTCTGTATCTCTGCTTGAGGCTAACTGCTTGAGGCTAAATTGGCCAAATTGCCAACCGAACTAACGCATAAAAAATAAACTTTATTTCTGCTACATCAATTTTCTTAAACTATCAATCTTTAGTGGAAAAGGTTATAGACTTGCAATGCTAAATAGGCGGAGCACTCTTTAGTTGTTTACTGAACACCCAAAGGTAGCCCAGATGCAGCCTATTATGTTCGCATATACAGTCCTGTCATGCCATCGCTGTCTGCAATGAGTTGCAGATTTTTCTATTTAGGTTGGAGGATGTGTTGTAACTGTCACAGTTCGTTGTCAGACAAATTTTGAAAGTGCAAAGCCACTGCATTCAAACAATTAAAGCTCTTTGGTTGTAGAAAAAAAAACTGAACTTGCACAACCACATGGTCTGACTGTTTACATTTCATTAGCAGTCCAGCTCATGTTTTCAAAGTAACTCGTATTTTGGCTACCAAACTCTCCCTGCGCTGTCATTGCCAGCTTGAATTCCTTCTGAGTAGTTCATACTTGTAGGTGTTGCATCACAAGCTTTGGTTGGTAAACTTGGAGTACTGTGTGCATTTTCCCATTGTCACTTTAGATTATTTCTGGGTCTTCAAAGCTACAACTTGCACACTGCATTCCCAAGCACTCATTTCATTTATTTAGATTAATTTATCTCGACTGAAAATCAGGTTAATCTAAAGTTTAGCTTAATCTGATCAAGGCCTTTTTTAATAGACTTTGGTCGACTCAAACTGCAGCAGGTCACGCATGTCGATGTATATTTCACCAGAAGCCCACCCACCCCTGTCTAACCAGGATCTATTAATACTAGGCCCCGAGGCTTGTGAGAAATGGTCCACTTTGAGCAGCCTAACTTACTTCCTGCCTCTTCACACCAGGAGAGCCCCGGGTGGTTCCTCTATGCATCCAGCTCTTGTTTCCTTCCTTGCACTTCTTCACACACAAATACACACATCCAGCAAAGGCCCTGAAGATATCCTTGAGTCTGTGGCCTGCAGGAGCACACGGGATACATGTCAAAGCCTCATTTTCTCATCTCTTTTTGAAAACGGGGGAAGGGGGGGGGGGTGAAAGCAAAGCTGAAAACACATGGCACCTTTCACCTCTAGGGGCAACCAGGGAGGAGGGGAGGCCAGGCTTTGGACAGGGTGGGGGAGTTTTGAAACACTTGGTTGAGTGTCTGGCAACGGCAGGGTAATTGCTGTTACTGGACAGCTAGGCAGGGCATATATGGTTGTGTTTTACAACCTCATTTTCTTTACATCGCCATCATTCCTCGTAGTTATGATAGCATTGTGTTTGCCATTTTCATTTTACAGACAAAGGGAGGCGACTGCATGACTGTTTCATGTCACTGACCATGGAGAATCGCAAACAAAAGCCATCGGTCAACATTACACTTTTCCTTTAAAGCTGGCTAGTGTCCCCATGGCCTGGGTTCTCTGCAGTGAGTACAATGTTTTTGGTTGAAAAGATGGCCAAATTAAACTTATAATGACCTGATGATGGTACTAGATGACAGTCATTGAATCATCAGTTATTACAATTTATCCTCTGTAAAACATGAATATGTTTGGCAAATATCATAATCGATTGAAGAGATTCAAGACATTTACCTCAAAACCAAAAATGTCAACCTTATGGAGTCACGAGAGGGAAAGTTAAGGGACCAAATGTATTAGTATTTATCCTCTGGGGACGATTAATATCTGCAAAAACTGTCAATCCATCCATTACTCCAGCAGACATTAAACTGGACCTTTTTTTTTTTTTTTAAGTCACATCACGAGAAGGTCTCTGATAAGCATTTGTTTTGAGAGATGATAAGACAGTTATCTTTATTTCACCAGTTGTCTCCAAAGCCTCATGATACCCAATGCCCCCATTACAGTAATCTGATTGTACTTATCTAAAAAAAACAATAAGTTATGGCGGGTTAGGAAGCTAACGAAATGGTTTTAAATGATGCATGTGTGTTTGTGTCCATTCGTGTCAGTGTACACTTAAAACCAGGTTTCTCTGACGTCAAGACAGTTTGAAAGTAAGGAGGACAGGAGAGAGAGAGAGGTAGACGAGAGGAAGGAAAGGAGTGAGGAGGAGGAGGAGGAGGAGGAGGAGGAGGAGGGTTTGGATGTGTGGACTAAGATGCCCTCGATCTCCCAGGGGGCAGAAGCTCTGGAAATGGCTTTGTCGTTCAGAGAAAGTAAGGCAAAGGAGAGGGAGAAATAAACAGTACAAAAGAACAGGGAACAGTCAGGTCAGGAAACTGTCCGTGACCTACTGGACAAACAAATTGGTTTGCAGGCAAAATGGATTAAGAGGTTGAGCTGGGCAAAAAAACAAGAGTGACTGATGTTGCAATGTGAGCTCATCCATTTTGAAGTGGGGGGGCTAAATTTAGAGGCTTCATGTGGAAGTGTATTGTGTGTTTTCTCTCTCTCTCTCGCTCTCTGTGTGTGTGCGAACGCGAATGCTCTGCAAGTCAATATTTGTCTGCTTTGCCACGTCCCCAGACATCCCATTCGGCGCAACAGACCGTAAAGCTGTCAAATGCGACCTGAATATTCTCTGTCTTCATCCGTTTCCTCCTTTTTCTCTCCCTCCCTCTTCCGCGTGCTCTCTCACTTCCCTTTGATTTCTTTTTCCTCTCCGTCGATAACAATATCATCGGGAGCAAACATGTTCCCGTGCTTTTGATGGCTTGTCTATCCCCCCCCCCCCCCCCCCCTCCCCCCTCACAGAACAGGAAGATTATGTCCTCTTATCTGCGGCGCTGTGTATGCTCACACCATAAAGTCATTTCTGCTTGTTGTGAGTCTGTGTCTGACCGACATTTGTTAGAACCAGTGCGTGTTTTATAGATACTGCAATATCATCTACATAATACATTATCTGTGTTTCATGTGCAGCTACCTTTTGTCTGCCTATAGTACACTTTGGTTGTAATTGTCCTGTGAGGTTCTTTTACTACTAAAATCAGAATCAGAAACCGTTTATTGCCATTGTATGTTGAACATACAAGGAATTTGACATGACGGGAGGTGCTGCTGCCTCCTCCGTTCCCATCCATTTCTATAAACATCTGTAGCGCTTAGATCAACCAAGGCTGAATCAGTTATGTTACTCACATGGTGGCCATCTTTAAAAAAAAAAAAAAAAAAAAAAAAAAAGGGAAACGTTTAACAAATCCAATTCCGCTACTTTGTTATCTCCGCCAGGAGATTATGTATTCAGTCGTGTGTGTTTGTGCGTCTGTTTATCTGTCCACGGCATCTCACATACAACTGGATGCATCAGCCTTATATTTATTGTGCTCATTCATGACTTCCCACTTTTTGAAAACATCGACAACATGTTTTGTTAACGGTTTATCATTGACTGCAGACTCCTCGCTACTCTTAACAGGTCAGTGGGCCTCAAGTGATCAACAGCTTCAGTCTCTTGTTTCTGATACCGATTACAAATTGTTCCCCTCTTGATTTACACTCCTAAGTAGGAAAATTCCATGTAAGTGTGACTGTAAACTATTGCTTAGTGCATGTGAAACTCAACCAAGCAATAGCCTAAAACTCTCGATGCCTAGATGTTAAGATTCCTGGTGGACCTATTGCTGTCAGGATAACGACCAGTTTAATATCACTTCAGTTTTGCAGCAAATGATCAAATCTGCCATATTTTAATTACATACATTTGATATTTACCCAATAAAAGTTGGATAATTACATTGGCTACAAACAGACAACCAAAAAGCAGTTGTCCATGGTAAATGTTTCAGATGAATTATTATTATTATTGCTGCTTTATTTTCATGTATATCAACAGATATTTAAACGTTGTATAAATTGTCTTGCTGCGGCAACATTGAAACTTCGGAGACACTTTCTTCAGATAGCTAATTTTCCCTGTGTTATATTAAGAAATCTATATTCTCCAAGATATATTTTGAGAGTTCTGTCGTGATCGCGTCATATGTTGATCCAAGCCACCTCCTGCACGTTGCCATCTGTCACATGCTTCCTGGTACACATTAAGATTTATGTCAGCTAAAAATGCATTTGCTGAAAAACTCGATTCCTGCATATAAAAAGGTGTTTAAATGACTGAAGGTGGATTTACCCCATTACCTTCCTAAATGGAAACCCTCTTGATTGTGCTGCAAGACTTGTGTAATAATGTGCCTGTAGTTGCGGTGACTTATTGCAAACTCAACCTGTGTGTGTGTGTGTGTGTTGTATTATTCTGAGAGGCAGCCTGGCGCAGACCCAGTCTTCTCTGAGCCTTGGTAAAAACGTGCTGGGAGCATGGCGGTAACACCTACTCCACTACAGGGTACAGGCAGTACCGTGGCCTGTCCTCTCCAACTGGCAGTCTCTGTGCTGCTGTACCACTGATAAGGGGCTGGTGTAAATAAAACTGTACAGCACCTCTCGTTATAACCCTGAAGGTAGAGCGAGGGAGGAAGGGAGGGAGAGGGCAATGAGAGAGAAGAGAGAGAGAGAGAGCGCAGTGTCTGTACTCATTGTTCTGACAGCATACTGCGTCTGTGTGTGTGTTCCTGCGAATGTGTGTGTACTTGTTTTGCTATTTGTATTTGAACCAGATTGCGTTTTAGATGCTGGGAATATAAATCTTTTTGATGCCTTTTAATGTCATTTTGCCCATTGCTTAACTTTTTAGGGTAAAGATCAATCTTTACATGAGTGTGGCGGTGACAGTGGAAGTAATTTTTCACGGTTATGAGAATGAACAGAAGTCCTCGTAGATGTAGTGAAACCCACATGTGTGTGAATGTGCTCGGGAGGAGGAGGAGGAGGAGGAGGAGGGGGGATGCGTGTTTGTCTGTGTGTTTATGGATTTTTTGCAGTTTTTTGGTACTGAGAGTACTGTCTTACGTAAGCCATTTATGTAGGCTCAGTGAACAGCCAGGCTATGTTTTTGTTGGTGACTGCGCTTGTCTGCCTCCGTCACACACACACACACACACACACACACACACACACACACACACACACACACACACACACACACACACACACACACACACACACACACACACACACACACACACACGTACGTTCTCTCTCCCTAATCTGTCTGCCTCTCTCTCTCCTGCCCTGTTTACACTCTTAAAAACCACTGAGTGTGATATTGGTTGGCCATCGACAGATACCCTGTAATTTAATTTCCCATTTAGCCTCCCTGACTCCTGAGAACAGATCATTCAGCCACTTCCTCCAGAAATATCTGGCAATACAGTAAACTGTGTCCTGCCCTGCTAGAACCGAGGCTGCACAGGAATTGGAGTTGGAAAACGAACTGAAGCTTTCTCACGTCAAGTTAACCTTTCCATCCGCCCATGCCATCAGAATTTCAGTCATCCAAGACTTGTTTTTTAATGTTCGACTTAACTCTTGGGTGGACCCAAATTCTCATCACAGATCCTCAGTAAAACTTTGCATTACTGAAGCTCCTTACATTTCAAGCCTTTTTATGCCAAATACAAAACTCATTCAAAATATATAAATGATCTTCAGCAAACTTATTTTGTTGTCAGCGTGTTGCAGCCACTCTGAGTAAACTTAGCATCTTGGTTGATCCCCAATCATTCTGACCAGATCAGCTGATCGTCACCAAATGGTGATGATGCATTTTATTATTAGAAAGTAAAGGTAAATTCCCAAGGTGGACTACAGTAAAGAAATAAAGACGTTTTATTTCGTACGCACCAGAGCTGTTGACCATGTTGAATTCAGCATTTTATGTATTTCAGAAGGCTTATCCTCTTGGGACAGTGGAGCTCTGTTGTTGAACCTTTCCTCAATGTGGAAGCTCTTAGACGGGCTTTTGTTTTTAGTGAGTAATGGATGCTAAATAGTGTCATGCCATCTCATGCAACTGGGCATGTGAGACCATTTGACAACTGATTTTGATGACTATTTTGCAGTAAACAGAAGGTATTTGCATGACTTTGCTGGTAATGCATGTTTAGCTGGCAAAACAAGATCATTTAATTGAAAGATTGACCGATAATCAGACTATAAAATGACCAGCAGTGGTTAAAGAGGAAACAGAAGTTTTTCTTTATCTCCTGTGCAGGATGAAATATTTGAAATGCCTCGTATCAACACGGTGGCCTACTTTATGTGTCGCTTTGAGCAAAGACAGGCTCTCTCTAACTCTTATGTTTAATTCTGCGATTGTCTTTGATAAAAGATTCTGTTTAGACCGCACTCCCCAAGGGGGGGGACATCTGTTGCGAACTCAGCATAGATGCTCTACCTGAGAAAGAAAGTAGGTTGGAAACAAGTGTCAAGTCTGTGAGTGTGAGCACACTGTCACAAAAAAGATATTTAGTCTTCCACAAGAGGCACAGAAAAGCAGGACTGTCACCCCAAACAAACAGGGCCTTTCTCTGTGTCTGACATGTTCTTTTGAATGAGGAGAGCTTCTGAATGGCGGCATTATGAGATCACATAGCCGAGCTGGGTGATGCGAGTGGCGATACTGTGGGTGTTGTTGCACCCAAAACACACTTATCACACCCTCAAACCCCCCCCAAATGGGCACTGAGGTTACTTTTTACCCCTGGTCCCCCGTCTCTGCCTCACAAGGCTGACGATGGTTTGCATTTTCACATTCAGATTCCATGCACACATGCAATGAGTGTAACAGCAAATAGGACAATGCACCATTGCACACCACATTATTTAGGGAAATGGGAGAACGAGCACTTAGTATGTCAGGGGAAATTACAGGCCAGGGAATGCACCATCACTTTCCCGTGAGGCCCGCTCAGTGGGCTAATCCACAAACCTCATCACGTCTACGTGGTGAAATGTTGCCTGTGTTAAGGGAAGCTAACTTTAAGTGAAACACTCTTGCTTAATGCCAAGGAAGTGGTGCGAGTACCTAGAGTCAACTAGTCCCAACAGTAGTCACCGGTTTTATTTATAGAGCACAGGGTGACAAAGAGATTTACAAGTCGAACAAAAATGTTAATGATGGCATTGTGACGTTGTTTTAGCGTGAGGTGGGGACACATGTCTCATGCTTGCAGCAGGCTGAATCAAGCCATTGTTTTCTTGGCTGCGTTACTTGTGATTTTAGACTTTGAAAACTTGAAAAGCTCATTTCCATATCCTTGGCAGGGCCTGCTCGCTATGTTTACTTCAGCAAAAAACGAAGCCCACTCAAAAGAACAACACTACTGTAATACCTAAAAAAAAAGTTGATGTCAAATTGTACAAGTTGCCCTTTCAGGAAGCAAAGCCACCGGATGTGAACATTTTACTACTTGGCATACACTTACAGCTGCAGTCAAATCCGGCATCAACAGCAGCACGAACTAATCCAACTTTAAAAATCAGCACAACAAACGGAGGGGTTGGTGCTTTTCAGAAGATAACAATGTGGTACCATGTGAATGAAGACGGATCATGTTTACAGTATCTACGGGGCGGTTGTATTGCTCTTTGCTGCAAGGCTTTGCAGGAAGTTGACTTGATTGGCAGGGAGCCTTGTTCTCGTTTACAGCCCTTTATGAAATAACTGAGCCACCCTGCGCTGCAACAACAGTTGTGCAATATTTCAGAGAGGGAAGCGAAAAGGGAAGCGGCTTCAGTGGCATGTGGCACCTGATCGCCACCCCATCCCCACCTCCCAACATGCACACACACACACACACACACTAACTCAGCATGGGTTGTGCAACTTTTTATTATGTCAGATTAGGGCTCAATCTGTGGCAATGTGACACAGGACTCCCCACTAACAGAGTACACTACCATTTGGAGATTCCTTCTTTCTATTTGGTCTTTTTTTTGTCATCAGTTTTTTTTTACTTCAGTTTTTTTTTTACTTCATTCATACCTGTGGTTCCTGATGTGCCGATATTTAATCTTTGTTTTTTGCAGAGGGAAATTTCACTGAATCAAATTAAAGATCAGGTTTATTTCAATGTTGAAATCAAGTGCCTTTAGATTCTACCGTGTCGTTTTGTGTGGGCCCCTGAGTAGACTGCAGTTTAAATGTTCAGGGATTATTAAAACACACGTGAGACAAGAGTTACAGCTGATGTCTAGTGTGTGTGTCCCCCGTCCTGGTTACCCCGTGTCTCCGAACTAACAAGTCCACCCGCCTGCGATCAAAGGGGCCTCGAGATTTATCACTTTAATTTGGCAGTGAAAATGGCTGATGGCGGCTGTTACCAAGCAGAGGGCCCCCTGTTAGCACTTGGTTGGCTAACTAGAGTGACGGGCATCTGGCTGGGTGGCTGCCTGGCTGTGTGTACCCTGGGTTCCTCCCCCATTTGCCCCACGGTGACCCCACACAACTCCATTCTCCTTGAAGCAAGGCACCATGCAGGCATTTCCTGACAATTTATGTCCTTGTGCCACAAGCAGGGGCCATGCCCTGCACTAAAACCCTAGCCCTGGCCCTTATAGCACACGCGCCTTGGCCCCCCCAGAACACTGGTTATGGTGTTGCACCACTGTCTGTGAGGCATCACTTGTAGTAGCCGTGCTAGTGTTAAGCTGCTTTACTACAAATCACATATATTTTACAATAGTGCAAACCATAGTTGTGAATGTGTTTTTCCTTACCTTCCAGGCAGCCATTGGTGTCCATTTGTTGTAGTTGTTTTAACCAGAGTAGATCTTCTGAGTATTAAATGCTCTTTTCCAGGAACATTCACACCTGGAAGCAGCCCAGTACAATCACAGTCTGATCTGTTGGCCACTGAGGAGCCCACCTGGGCCAGCTGGGTTAAGTACCTTGCTCAGGGGCACCTCAGTGGTGGCACGAAAGGAAGGGAAATACCGGCAGTCATTCGAAACTTGCTTGACATGAAACTTACTTCTGACTGCTTATTTTCAAGTTTCAAGTAATTGCAGATGGATTTTCATAGATGACAGGAATTAATGGGCTAAAACCCCCAATATGGGCATTTAAAAAAAAAAGAAAAAAGGCATATCTGAAGTAAAAACATGAATGTGTAGTGAGCACCACATGATGAAGTGGATTGCACTTGAATAGTCATAAAATTGCCCGTGCAAGGGCAATCAATGAGCTCCAATCAATATGATGGAAGGAGTCCCATGCAGTTTAGCAGAGCAACAGCAGCATGTAAAAAAAAATGATAATTACAGTTTATCCAACAATGATGAATCAGGGAGTTAAAGAAGCAACAGAGGGGCTATGTGATTAATGCAAATTAGGGACATCAGTGGGTGTGTTGGGGGATTCTGTCTACATCTCCACTACATGTCTTGTTCTGCAAAGGTTAAGTGGCTGCTTTTGCCAGCTAATTCCGCCATATGCTCATCTGTGCATTTGACACTGGCACACCATACGCTCACACTACAAATGATGCCTCTTGAATATGCAGCCAATTAAAAAGGACATTGCTCACCAGCTCAGTTCTATTGAGTCTAAAGCTGTTAAATGGAAATAAATCGTGTGATATCACAGGCGACTCTAAGGTGTGCTGGTTTTAAAGGTTGCATCGCAGTGACTTATGATATAGTCACGCTCACTTGTGCAGCCGACCATCTTTTGCATAACTTGTTGCATAAGAGCTGTACTGGCAGGCACACTCTGTCATGTACGGTCTGGGTCATTTCTCCTTTTGGTCGGGCTTATTACAGTACAGGCCGTTCCCTAATGTCACTGCGGTTGCAAAACCAAACAAGCCATCTCTCCCTGGCTTTTTTTTTCCCTGTCATCTAAGAATTGGCTTCCTGTTTTCATTGTGTTCTCGTTCTCTCTCTGGAGGTGTCGTAACCCAGGAGGACGTGCCAAGAACAAATCAAGGTCTGGTCGGGAGAGATCGCTCTGTGCTTGCACTGGAAACAGACGCGCACACCCGCACACATCCACCCATGTTTTAAACACACACAATATCCAGATGTTAAATCTGTGTGTGTGTGTGCGCGTGTCTATTTGATGTGTGATGTGTATGGCATGTACAGTGCTTGTTGCCAAGCCATAAAAAGTCGTTTGCCTGGGCCTGATCTGATGTGTCCTTCAGCAGAACCCTGTACTGTATTTGTGCATACCAGACTCCTGTCTCTCCTTTTGTTGTTGTACAAGGTTGTACACATTCATAAAGGTGAACGTGGCAATCCAGATCATTACAGTAGCGCAAGGGCTACACACACACAGAGTGTGGTGCAACAAAAGTGTGAGAGCACTAATCAATAACTTTTAAGGCGTTGAATCAAGAGCAGGAACATACTGTCCTTGCATATTAAGCCGACACAATTTGTGCACACACTAATCATGTTAGTTTGGGTGTAAAGTATATGTTGCCATGAAGGGTGTTTGTTTTAAATATCCATAGATTTGGAGGTTAGAGACATTAAACTTGCAACAGAGTAGAGCTAGAGAATAATCAAGTGTGTCGCATGACCTGTCAAAATAAAAGATCTGATTATTACTTATTGGCAAATTAGCCTACATTGAGCAAATAGTAGCAAGAGATGACACCTCCTGCCACTATTTGCATATTCATACATGCATATTCTTGTATTTGGAGCTGATTCTTACCAATCCGATGGCAGATTGTTTGACTCATCAAAGTATGAAATGTAGGCTAAGTTCAACATTACAATATGTCTATTAATCAATTAAATGCTGGAAAATATGTATCTAATATTAAAAGGTGAAAGAGGATCACATAATGAAAGCCTATGCCTTCAGATAATCCAGACGGATAAACATGTTGTCAATATACTGTACATGCTGTAGATGTAATTTAGACCTGGAACAAGTGTGTTAAAGATTCACTCCTGATTTAGTTGTAGCTGCTCTATCTAAAGGTCTCCAAGTCGAAACACTTCCTTTCAGTTCACTTCACGTCTTAAAAGTTGTTTAAAACAAGACATGTTGGAGTATTGGAGTATGGGTACCCTGCAGAGTGTGTTATGGTTGCATTCGTTAGCTTAAACTAGAGAGTTTCAAGTTCATTTTAATGAAATGAATTTTTGTCTTTAAGATGCCCTGTTCTCTCTCCATTTCCTACAGCTTTTCCAAATGTGCTGCGTGTTTGTGAATGTGTAATAACCCTCCACGCGCTTGTTTCTTGTTTTTGTGCAGCTGGTGAGAAGGCCATAGTGTGTGACCAGTGTGGTGCCCAGTTCCAAACGCAGGAATCCCTGGAGGCTCATCGGCAGATCCACACCGGTATGAACACACGCGCACAGCCAGACATATCCTCTTGAAACCATAGCCATGAACATATATGTACTCTGCTACATCTGCATGTTTACTTTTGTTGAATTTGTAGAGAGAGGCTCCACTTTGTTTGACAGGCTGTAGATATTTTGCTGGACCAGAAAATGTCCAAGTAACTAAGTACTGTAATTAGATCAAATTCAGAGAGAATTTGAGAAAAATTGAATTCACATTGAATCATCAGGTTCCATTCACACTTCCAATTTGTTTGTACATTTGCACAAATCAGCATGCATGTTGTGTGCAGAGGCTCACTGAGCCCTCTCTGGCTAACTGGAGCCATGGATTGACGGATAGATAGATCACATCATCTTGGATTAGTCCCACTCGCCCTAAATCAAGACAGACCCAACAGTAATCAACAAACCGGGAAAACTTTGGCAGGCCGATGTTGTTTATCAGTGCTCGGCTATGAAGATGAGGACGATCTAGGTGCCAAGATGTAAATAGGAAGAAGTAAATCCCCCTTCAGCAGATGTGTGATGGCCCAGAACAGTTTCACTACTGGTGATGAACTCTTTAATTTGGGGGGAAAGGATTGTTTCAGATTTCCACCACTTTGTTACCAAGATGGCGTGCTTTGGGCAATCGTATTCTGTTTGACTAAAACCTATCAAGAGCTGCCTCTCAGTTGCGTGTACATGCTCCCATACTACTGCTGATAGGATGTTGATGGATAATACTGTCCCATAATGTAACACACTAGAGATATAGGTAGTTTGTAAGTAGTCTGGTACCAGATTACAGCATCAATTTACATTGTTTCCAGAAGGTTACATTTTACTACACTATGAGCAGAGTGTAAATTCTGCTATAGGGTGGTGCTTTAAGAAAAGACACAGGAACTGCAAGTTCAATATAATTAATCCTCTGGCTGCAATGAATGTCCGCAGCAAATCTAATGGTAGGGAGGCCATTAGTTTGATGGTTTTCTTGAAGAGTTTAGGACACTGGAGGAAAGCCCATGGGGTGTCCAAAATGGAAACAGTTCATCCTCTGGGGAGCATGCACATGCTTGATAACTCCCATGGCCCTATTGCCCAGCAGATTTAGATTTTTTTTTTTCTTAAACTATGGCCCATCAGAGGGAAAGGTCATGGGGGCAACCACTAACCGATCCACATAGTCATCCTTTAGCGCCAGCATGTCAAACAAAATGAGATGGGAGAAAAGAGGGCACATTCAAGCCAGAACCTGATCCCCAAAATAGCCACACATCATCATCATTATCATCATCTTGTGTAGTGTCCTTCATCTGAAGCCGTGACCCTTAGGCTCCCAGTAGCAGCTCCCATTGCGTGGCTCCACTATTTCTTTGCATCCACTCATCTCCCCCCCCCCCCCCCCCCCAACATTTGAGAGGGAAAGGTGGGGCTGTGTAGTCAGGATATGGGGGTTACTCCTGACGGGCATGCCCTCAGCCAATCAGCTCTATGGAGGTAAAGAAGGGTTAAATGAGGCTAATGATCCAACAGCCATAACAGCGGAAAGGAGCACTCTAAATATAGGCATTCCAGTCTGGAACGAATGGTAGAGGTTGGGGGGGGTGAACGCAGCCAGGGCCAGACGTGTCTTCCTGCCAGCAGCAGCAGTAATAGTATAGTAATCATCCATGTGTTGAGCCCCTCTGAGGGATCCGAGTCTGAAAAATGGGTTTTGGTGAAATATGACAAGGCACTTTCACTGCACCATATGATTCTCAGTTTCTCTGTGTCTGTTCACTTTAAGCTACTGTACACCTATATTATGACATCCCCCAATATTGGACTCACTGATTGCTGTCACTACAGTGACTCTCAAAATCAATAGTGAGCTGAAGGTTGACCGCATTTAGCTGGTTGGTCTCTTTCCAGCAGGGGAGTGACTGATGAGACGAGATTGAAAAGAGGTAAACAAACAACTCCCTTTCTGTGTCTCTCACTCTGAACTTTGCACAGACTTAATATGAAGTGCCCTCCTAGTCTATTTTGTATCTATTCGGTTAATTTCCCGCCTGACGGGCCAATCTCTCCAGCCATGGCTTGCTCGGAAATCTATTTTGAATATCACATTTTGGAAGTTGGAACTGTGGGTCATAGATATTTTTTGCCCCATTTTGACATGAGTTTTTTGGGACCTAACCAATTTACTTTCTCCCAAGTAATTCAGTAATTCTGTCATTTTGGTTCAGAACAACATATCTCAACTACTGGCCAGATAAGTTTCCAATAAATTCGCTATGGATTTTCATGGTCCCCAACGTTAATTTCTAATTATTTTGGTGACCTCCCCTGACACATGAAATATCAGAATCTTGTGTCAGTCAAAAGGTACTGAACACATTCATGCTCCCCAGAGGATGAAATCCTTAATTTCCTACATGCTATTCCTCTGGCACCACTATCAGGCTAAAATGTCAACAATCATACAGAATCATTTATATCTAATGAGCAGATTGCAAAGACATTTTCAGAAAAATGTCATGCTCATACGAGGATGAACCATTTTGATTGGACTTTTCTGTGTTTAGTCCCTTTTATATCCTTGCATCCTTTACTTGTCGAAGCCCTTAAGCTCTCAGAATAGCTCAATTGTTACAGTTGTTCATTTGGTCCAACACTTTTGTACCATGTGGTGTAATGTTGGCAGGGTTTTAGACTGAAATTCTTGTTCTTAGCTATGGCCCTATGAGTAGAACATGTAAATAACAGAAAATACAGAGATCGACAAAACAAAAGAAACTACATCTGATACAAAAGCAGCTCCTCTGGACAGCACTGTGTTATGTCAGTCTGAGCTAGAAAGCTTAACAAACATGGATTTATTTATACAGAAATGTCTGTGTACAGTACCCAAGATGCATAACATCGGAGAGGGCGGGTGGTGGGAGCATGGGGTTACTGTTGGCCATCAAAGCCAGATTTGATCTCCGCCTGCCTCTTGGCAGCGTTTCAGCCCTTGGCTAATGTCCTCTGATGACAATATTTGGCCTCTGAAACTGTGGCTGTTTCTTGCTGCTTTGAATGGGAACTATTGTGGCATCTCCTCTGTTGGCCTGATCAGCTGCAGTCTGACTCAACCTCTGTCTCATTCTCAGTTTGCCTGTGCGCTCTTTCTTTTAAACGGGGCTGCCCATGGTTTAGCACACACCTCTCTATGTTATTCAACAGCTTTCAAACTGTAGGTGGGAAATATAGCAAGTGTTCATCCAAAACCACGGGATAGTTTTGGAGGCCACTGAGGCATTCCTGAAGCTGTCATTATTCCTAATAGACGAGCTCTTTTGCTTGTGTGTGTGTGTGTGTGTGTGTGTGTGTGTGTGTGTGTGTGTGTGTGTGTGTGTGTGGGGGGGGGGGGGGGGGGGGGTGGCTGTTTTTACCCACTGAACTTGTGCCATCTGTGGCAAATAACACACACAAATAAATCCAGGAATGCCTGTATTCAGTCACGTTACATCTATTGACGGCTAATTTCTGTCATATTTTTCCAAATTGGATGGCATAGCATTAGTCCCACAATCTCTCTACACTGGGACTCGCCTCAAGGCTTTCGCAAGCAAAGAACACAGTCTGTCTGGCTATCATGGAGCTCCCATTCTTAAAGAAAATCACTGCTCTCATTAAGAGTTGTGGCCCATTTACTACTGTCTCTGTCCCATGTCCTCCAGACTTGGACTATTTACTTTAAGTCCGAGTGTTGCACTGTTGGCAGCCTTCCAGACACACAAAACATGTAAAGCTCCATGCTTATAGGGAGGATTTCTTGGTGGAGACCTCCATTTCATCATGTGGATGTCAGGTGACTGGCAGGAAGCAGCATGTAATGTAATGTGTATACTGATATGAGACCGCTGCAAACCGCAACTGCAAAAATTTTATTTTGAAACACTGTCTAGGAAAATATGAATGTCATGGATTTCTGTGAATGGAGAAAAAAAATCTGTTGCATCAGTTTTATTAATAGCAGCCCCGATTCAGAAGTGTTGTACTTTGTGTCATGGCCTGAATGCTTATCTGAATTCAGATTTTTCCGACATTCATCCAATTCTTTCCTTGATGAATGCAAAAGAAATAGGATCTTGATGTTTGGTAGGCAAGCTACCTCAAAGGTACAATAGCATAGGGAGGAGGAAGGAGGAGATGTGATGTATTTTTCTCAAATGCCAAAACATGACCGGACGCTCAGACTTTTTGAAACGTTTTTTTGTTGAAAATGAAAAATGACATGCCTGACATGCCTTACGGGCATTCCCTCCTAATCTTCTGGGATCATATGGTGGCACATGGGTCAGGCTTTTATCAAAAGTATTTTTTTTAAGTCAAACTTAGCCGTTGTATTTGTAGGATTGACTTTCAATTTATGCGTCAGAAAAAGAAGATTTCATCTATTAATGAAGCTTGTATATTTTAGTCTCATGATGTGAGTTCTGCTGTTGACCGCAGCAGGACAGTTTAAGGTGCTGGTTATTGTTTAATACGGATAGTCATGAATGCATTCTGTGTTGTACATCTTGGACCATTTCGTTAGTAAAGGACACGTTACTTAAACAGAAGTCAACGTTTTTTGACAGGAAAGCCGTAGTTGTCCGTTACTGCTGACATTTCCACTTTGTGATATCAGCTCTTCACTGTTTTCAACACATTTTGTCCCACTCCAAAATGTCATATTGGGAAACTGTTATGCTCATTTAAACACGGCCAACTCCAATGTGTCATTTTCAATTTGCATTCCCAGTACAGCCTCTCCCCCGTCGGGCTGTACAAGACACTTGTGAGCTCTGAGCTCTGCAGTTTTTTTTTTTTTTCTCATTCTCCCTTTATCTCTATCATTCTGCCAGCTATCCTCATTTCTTTTTTTTTTCATTAGATTGTTTTAGTCCCCGCCATAATTTATCGCTCTTGTATTTTATTGGTAAAGCCCACCACACTCACGTTCCACTTGATTAAACTGTAGCTTGGTGCAGAAGAAGCAAAAGGTCAGAATATGCTCAAAGAGACTGTGGCTCACAAGCAAAGAAAGGAAGCAATAAATTGAAGTGGAATTACTTTCTTTTGGTTTGTTTTTTAGTCTGTCTGTTGATTTAAACAAATGCTGATTTCACTACCAGTGATGCATGCATCTTACGGGCTCTGCAGGCTCTATAACTGCAAAGTGTGTATCCACAAATGCACGCTTTTTCATTTTCACTGAAATCTGTACATTCACCCGTCAAACTAAGGCCACATTCAGTACAAGCAGCAACATGAGCTGTCGAGTGGAAACGACGGGGACTGCATCTCCCATGTGACCCGCGTAGGAATGAGTTTGGAGTCCACAGGCCTTGGAAGAATTTGTTGTCCGACTGTTCCTGGTGTTCCTGTTTATACATGAATCATCTCCATGTACACACACACACGTACACACACACACTTCCATGGCAATTCCAGAGAAAATCCACATATAATAGGAGGGGGATGCAGCTCTCGCACTCCTTTCTCTTTCTTTGTTTCTCTCTTTATCTCCCTCTGTCCTTTTTTTAAAGTCTTGTAATACAGGGAAGATATGCAAACCATGGAGTGGCAATAGTGGGTTTAGCCAGTGGGAACACAGCGTGATTCCAGCAGGCCTCTGCCGCAGAGTAAACACTTTCTTTTCTCAAGCCAGAAATAGTTTGGCTGGAGAGAGAGAGCGGCAGAAAGGGAGGGAGGATAAGAGGAGACAGAAAAAGCAAAAGAGAAAAGGGGGGGGGGGGGGAGAGATACAACGAGGTTATAATGGTCCGAATAAAGAATCTCTTTTCAGTTGCATTACCTCTTTTCTCCCTCGTCTTTTTGTTCCTTTTAAATTGTTCGCCGGTGGCATTGCAATCAGTTACCTCAAATACAAACACACACACAAAACACACACCCAGTCATGTCACTCAAGCAAATTAGGCCAATGGCAGCGCTACACAGGGGTCACGTCAAAAGTGCCGATTGTCTCAATCACATTAGTCCAGCACTGGCATCTGTTTAGCATTTAGTTAATTGTGATGTTATTAAGTTGTCAGTGAGCATTAGGGCGGCGATAAGCAAAGCAAATATTCTTCCAGCCCGGGAAGGCTGTTCTACACACATGTTGCTGACACACACACACAGCAACATACCTGGACCCTGCAAGTGTGAATGTGATTCAACCTACTGCTCACTCCGAACTCTAAATGAATAAAATCATCACCATAAAAAGATAAAATAGCCATGTTTATGAGGCATTTGAGCTCAACGCAGCTCGTCTCTGAAGGCCAGATGTGCATTAGCATTATGACTTTTGATCACAAAGTGTTAGCACGTTGCTTTTGCTGTCTGTGTCATCTGGTGAGTCAAAATGCTGATTAGCACCAGGCTAACGCTCGTCATTTCAGCATCCCACTCATGATTGAGCAAGCTGTCCATGGTCGGAGGCAGATTGTCTGTCTGTGTGTCTGTCTGTGTGTGTGTGTCTGTCTGTGTGTGTGTCTGTGTGTCTGTCTGTCTGTGTGTCTGTCTGTGTGTCTGTCTGTGTGTGTGTCTGTGTGTCTGTCTGTCTGTGTGTCTGTCTGTGTGTGTGTCTGTGTGTCTGTCTGTCTGTGTGTCTGTCTGTGTGTGTGTCTGTCTGTCTGTGTGTGTGTGTCTGTCTGTGTGTGTGTCTGTGTGTCTGTCTGTGTGTCTGTCTGTGTGTGTGTGTCTGTCTGTGTGTCTGTCGGTGCCCGGCCACGCCAGAGAACTCACGCAGGGCGTTCTGGGTCACAGCTGGTATCGGGTGCCACGTTCACCTTGCCAAACCCAAACACGTACAGAGACCCGCAGAGATGAGCGTCTTCTTCTGTTCGCGCCAAACAAACAGGCAAAACACCACAGAGTACATAGTTCTGCTCCATGTTAGATCTCGATCACACTCAACCCTTCGGGTGTGAATGTTTTAGTGTCTGTTTTAATCATTGCCTTCCGTAGTTTAACATAAAAAAAATGTGAAAAGTCGGATGAAAATTATAATTTCCACCAGCCCAATAACATTTTGTTGCAGTATTTCTGCTGGATAATTGACTTCTAAAATTGATAGTTAATTGATCATCAAAATTGTAATCTATTGATTTAATGTTGGACAATCACTGCGTTATATTATAGTTAATAATATTTAAGACAGGGATACTAGAAAGTGGTTTCTGTGGGGTCAATGACTGAGGATGTGCTCAGCTTACATTTTGGCTCTATATTGTCACAGGTCGTTATACTATATAATATCTATCTACTGTTGAAACGTTTGCAACGTGATCATTTAAAACCCCCACCGTTTCTTATACCGCCATCTCTGTAAACAAATACCTCTTTCCCTCTGCCTCCCTCCATCTCCCCCTCCTTGGCCCTCACTCTCACTCACCTTCCAAAATAAGAAGAGTACAAGTGGTCAGAGACACTATCGGTGGCTAAATTAAATCAAGCGGCACCAGCTAGACTACAGTCACTTCTCCTGCTACTAACCTCCTCCCTCTCCCTCAGCAAACTAATTTTTCCCCCAGATAAGATCTAAATGAGTTTTTCCAGGCGGAGGAAGATCCTCCGTTTGGCTGATGGATACTGTGCACGGCTTCAGTGTGACCAACACCCTCTAGTAATCATCCGCCACGGCCATAAGTGTTATGCACAGCGGCCCATGTGAATAAAGGGTGTGTGGTTTGTGTGTAAATGAGATAAAATGTGTGAATGAGAGTTGGCACTGCTACGTTCCCCCGCACCCAGCTTCATTCATTGAGAAATACCCAACTGGGCCTCTGCACTGCAGAGCCTCAGTGCCGAGGCTTAGTGTCATGGTGGGCACAGTCGCATTGATGCATCGCCACAGGAAACCATGGGACAACAGCATGTCGGGGAGGGAGGTAGTATTCTTATAAGGGGGAAATAGGTGGGTGGGATCCAGTAGCAAATTGGGATGTCCGTAGTGGTGCAACAATCTGGCTGCAGGAGAATCCCCACATGGATGGATCTTTGTAAACCAGGGACAGCAGCCACACATCCAGAGAGACCAATAAAATGATGTGGTGTGGGCAGTGGTGGGGGGGGGGTGGGGTGGGCGGATTATAGACTCCCAGAGGGCTCTGCGATTCACGGGCCATAAAATGGAAGTCAGCAGGACACACTGCAAATCTGGCCAGCCAATATCCAGCATCCCCTGCCTCCCTGTTTCGACCCTGAGGATGTGTCTCAGCCGCACGTCACAATGCAACCCCAGCCAGCGCGTCCCGTTGTCGGACAATCTCAAATCCTTAGATGCCGCCATTCTCCCCCCCGTTACATTTGCATGTCGGCCGCTGCGGCTTTGTTCAAGATCGGCCTGGTTAAAAGAAAAAAGGGATAGATAAGGAAAGAGACGGAATGGTGGAAATCTACGAAGGCCTTTGCCACCCGGGGAATAAAAAGGCCTCTTTTGTCAGGAGGTTCCCTACTTTCAGATACCCCATTCCATTTTAACCTTGGCAAGGCGAGGACTTTGAATATAAAGGGATTCGCCCAAGAGAGTGAAAGAGAGAGAAAGAGATGTGGAAGACTGGCCCCACGTCAACAATAGCCAGGGTTCTTTTGTCCACAGTGTTATTTGAAGTAAATCTTCCTCTGTAATTAGATTGGAGCTGTTTGTGGACATCTTAGGAGAGCGCGTCGGTGTTAAAACAGCAACGCGCGAGGGCCCTTTTAATTTACAGTGCAAATACCTTTCGATTAGCGTGGAAGGAGGGAGGGGGGGGGAGTAGGGACTGAGGAGGAGGGACAATAGAGGAGCCTTTCAATCCTTTCCTTTTTGTTGTTGTTGTTTGAGAGCGGGAAGAGGTTCGAGCAGCTCTCCTGTGTTCCTTAATTGTGAAGCAAGGAGATTAGTACGAGTGCTTCCAACCTTTCACCCCAAACAAAGGAGCCATCAGATCCAGTTGCCTAGTGACACGGGGTTTCACACCGGCACATTTAGCCACTCCCTTCACCAATCCAGCTCCCCGTGGGTACATCTGAAGAGAAGGAATGAAATCTCCGGCCTTTGCTCGACGCGCAAACCTTTTTCTGTCCCTGTCCGTCTGACAGCAGCCCTTAATGGCACCGAGCAGCCACGCTAATGAAAATGGCCGTTCATCCTCACTCTAAGTCTGTCTCTCAGACTCATATAAAAGTTAATGTACCCGTGACAATGACATTCAGAAGACCGTTTAGCTTTGGACAAATGCTGCATTTCTTTGTGGCAAGAGCAGCCGGGCACACAGAAATGTCCTTTTACACTGCGTGCAGCTCAATCAAAGGGCACTTAGCAGTGTCATATTGATTATGGGAGCTTAACCCTCGTCAATCTTTGATGGGTCATTCTGGCAGCCTTCCCGTTGCAGGCTTCGATGGCTAGAACTGCCAAAACGGGAAGAAAGGGGTTCCCCTTTCTTTAAGTCACTGCTGCGCACTTCTGAAATAAGATCGCAGGAGGATTCCTGTATGTACATGCTGCCTCGACTGCCTCTCCCTCTGTCTTGAGGCAGGAGAAAAAGGATTAAGATAAAACAAAAGCATCCTGGACTATCCCAATTATTAAAATTACATTTAGACCTCATTAATTATCGGTCCATTTGAATGTGATTTCGGCTCCCAGATGATGAGTTGACTTCATCTCTCTGTCAGAGAAATGAACTGCCCACCAACCACAAATAAGAAAGCGGCTTTGATCACTTCACACACAAAGAGGCAATGCAATGTTAGAATTCTAGGTTGTGTGTTGTCCAATGGTTTTGAAACAGCAGCCCGTATGAACGAATGGTTCATACGGGTCCAGTGGTTTATTTCAGGAAAGCCAGGAGAGAAACATGGATGCATGCCAGATTTTCTTTTCCCAGTGGAACGTCTTGCCCTCTGGGTTTTGCATGTTTACACTTGACTTTACACTTTGCTAACCTTTTTTTTTAAACGGGCTTCGGTGTTCTGTGGGCTATTGTACGATAACCATCTTTAGGCGTTGTGTTGAACAACCCCTAAATGTTTCAGCCCATCAGTGACAAATATCCGCTTGCTTGCAACATGCTACACCTCTTTAATTCCAGCAAACAGTTGTTCTCCCTCCCAGGCAGCAATTGGTTCACACATTGATTTCAGTGCATCTTGTAAATATTCCCAAGACAGTTCATTACTTTGCACTGTAACTCGTGTCTCGTTTTACTGTTTGCAACTGAAAAAATAATTGTCAAATGGCAATGAATTCTTAAGTCAGTGGCTGAAAGAACACGTTCAAAAATCACACCTTTCCTCCATTTTTTTTTATTTTTGAACACAACTGCTGGTAAATAGGCTAAAACATGCAAAAGTGCTGGTATGAGCCTTTATTGTTTTTCAAATCTCCAGTTACATTCAGCACTGTATTTAATTCAACTAAAGGAATTCTCTGCAGATTAACACACGTTGCTGAACAATGCAAACCAGTGTTTGTGATTTAAAATGAATTTGCATGAAATAATGATGATAACACAATGAGATAACAATTATTCCTGAATATTCGTCCACATTATTCCCTTTTTTGCCCGGTGCATAGAGCTGATCTTAATAACTTCACTGTGATGTCATTTCTTGGCCGGGTAGGAATGAAGTCTCTCACTTGAGCTGGCCCGGATGCATTTGGCTGTTGGAACACCGTGCGGCGGTGTGAAGCAGTTGCTGTGCTTTTAGACGGAGAGAGCAGTCATTGGGTTGCGTTTGTCTTGGAGGTGGCCCGCTAGGACAATACGAAAAGAAACTCAAGTGGGACCCATTACACCCACGGAGGGCAGACTCTTATCAGTTAATAGCAGGTTTCCCCCCCTGAGAGCAGATTGTTTTGATAGATGGCACCTGGTCAGGCCTTTTGCAACCAGCCATGAAAAAATACAAAAAAAAATACTTGATAAGCTCAGCGAGGGGAAAAAAGAAATAAAAACAAGCATCCTGCGAGTGTTAATTCGTTCATGGAAAGATGGAGTAAAAGCACACGTGTCTGATTTCTGACTGAGTCACTGGACTTTCTTGTTTCACTTCTTCTTTCGTGATTTGCTCGTAGTGACAATGAGCCCTGTGCGTGAGGGAATCACCAGTTCACCCGATTAGACGGCATTCTTTCTTCCACATACTGCTTCTATGACCTGCAATGCTTTGAGCGTAGTTGCTGTAGACTCCAGCGTCCTGTGCTGCACTCTAGTCGGATTTTTATCATAATGTCGAGTTCCATATTGAGTAGCAAAGGCATGTACAGATGTAATGACCTGCGAAGTATCTAAGACCATTTCCTGCTTGCAGCTGCCATAAACAGATGTGTTTCAGGTTGTTAGAAAGCTGCTGCCAGGAACCAATGCTATTCAAATAACAAGGGAAACTTCTAGTGAATAAAACACAAGCGGCTGCTGAACTTCCCTTGGCGAGCAAAGCGCAGATGACACATGACTGGCTATTTAAATATCAACGTGAAACTAACTAGCAGGGAGAGAGAGGGAGAGAAAAAAAAAAGGACTGCGTGATGTGTTGATAGCCATCGATGTCATCTTTATATCAGATCAGAGCTCAAGGGTCATTTATAGTTAATGTCCGTTTGGTCTGTTTTTAACTGGCTCAACAAGAAGCATGACTCTTATCCAACAGAAAAGCCTTTGTTGACAGGCTGACTTGCTCGTGATTTGAGGCCAAAGATTCCTGTCGGATCAGAGAGCTCCAGTTCCTTTTTGTTTTGTTTTTCGAAGTCACTGGAAAGATGAGGCGAGCCTTGACGAGAAACGAGTACAGATGTGTCAGTTTTCCTCATCATCATTTCTAAACAGCATTATGAGAACCTCGGCTGAAGCAGATGAGAGTTTAATGTTGTGCATTATTGAATGCAATATACAGTGAGTTAGCTGTGTTTAAAAGATGTGACTTGTTGAAGAGCATTAAAAACACTTCCCCAGTGACACCAGTAAGTCACTGATCACTGTCCACCTTGCTGCCCTTCATTCCTGCTCCCCTGGCTCTTAATGTTTAAACGGTCTCTTGAAAACTAATTTCGCATTTAATTATGTATTTATTCACAAGAAAACATGCCAAAAGTCTCCGTGGTGTCAGCAGCACACTCGCAAGTCAGCAGCCAGCTGTTCACAGCTTTGGAGCAACAGTTTTATTTGGTAAGAAAATGACAGATCTTCTGCACAGCAGCGTAACATCGTGAGGTGCTGGTCAAGCACAGGCAGATGAAGATGCTGCATGCCAAAGCTTTATATATTTATTTTTTTAAATCTATCAATATACATACAGTACATGTGTTTTAACAGTGAGGTTGCTTGAGTAAACTTGCCTCTTGTCATTATAATGAAGTAAATAATGAAATAAAAAATTAAACTAATCCACATTTAGAAAGAAATATTCTGCTATTCTTAGAAACGTGTTAAAGATGTATAAGTATTTATTTTGAATAATGAAATGAGTGGTATTCAGTCTAAAATACTTGTTCAGAGCAAACACCGGGTACTTTCTCCAGTGAGGTTTATTGTAATTAAAGATTCTTCATATTTGAGGTCCTTTTCTGGCAGCAGGAAATTCAAAACATTTTTTAAATCATTTCAAATACTTTTTAACTATTTTTGAAAATCAGTGAAAAAGAAAATGATGAGCCGTGGCTGCAGGTCAGCATGGTGAGCGTGTTGAAGTACTGTTGGCAGGTCCCTGTGGATGGAGCGCTTGTTTACTGACAATTTTAGATTAGTGGAGACCGAGTCCTGACACCAAAATTGAATTTGGTCGAAAGAGGATTAAGTGAAGTGAGTTTGACTGAATGGAACGAGTATATTTTTTACTTAAAAATCTTGAGCAGCTCGGCTTTTCATTTTTTCACCCCCCCCCCCCCCCCCCCCCACCACCTTAAAGTCCAACCAAGGAATGTTTGGGGGGAGGGTCCACTGGTCCGACTGCGGTGTCCCCTTACAGTCCGGCTGACCAGCAGGCTCTGGGAGGTGATTGATTGGGTGGTGCTGGGGCCACCAAGGACCCTTTCTGCAGCTTTAGAGGTCAGGGGTCACCTCCTCTGCAAATCTGCTTCCTTTTGTACAGTCGCAACACCAGGAGAGTAGTGTCACACGCACCCCCCCCCTCTTTTCTCCCCAGTCCCTCCTCCCTCTTGTCTTTACCATGGGAAAATGGGGGAGGCGTCAATTAAACCCTTTCTCTCTTTCGCTTCAGTTCTCTCTATCTTCTGAAGTTGCTCCTTTAAAAAAAAAAAGAAGCAAATTCTTTAGGTTTAAATGCAAAGAGGCGCTCAGGGCCAAGCCGCGGTGCTGTTAAAAAGGGTTTGTTAAGGTTTCCTCAGAATAAAACTAATGATAATGGAGCATGCAAGCTGTTGTAGAAACACTCCTTAATGGATTACTTAAGCAAGCAATTAGCGGTACACTAGCAGCCAGATATCAGCGTCTCAATAGTTTAAAATATGTGTCGGCTGTAATGATGCTATGTGGCAATTACTCTTGTTAATATATTGATGTGAGACCGGTTGTACCGAGGCCCTGATGTAATGGAAACAAAGCTCATTCTGCTGTTGACAAGTTCTAAAACTGGACTCTAGAATGTTAGTTTAGTTTTTTTAATCCCCCCCCCCCCCGCACAATCAAAAAAACTAACTTGAAGACATAACCGACTGAGGGGAGACATTGGGCTTCGTAGAGCCCTGCAAATCCTTTGATATGTAGTCAGTCCGAAGGGTTTGCTGAGGGATAACATTGCAATTCAGAAAATGTGGCTGGACCTTGGCCCTCAGGGGCCAAGCCTTTGTGGTCACAGGACCAGGATTACACTTTAACCCCCACCACTGCAATCAACCAGCTCCCCCAACACCCACGGCTAAGGCCCGGGGTCAGGTGAAAGGCCAGGAATCTTATACAGGGTAGAAATGGAGGGAAAGGGGGAAAAAAGAAGAGGAGAAAGTCCATATTTTAAACATCCCAAAGTGCTTTGCAAAGCTCTTTGACTCAGTGAAGACCGTAGCCTTTGTTCCTCACCTCACATGCAGGGTCTTTTTTTCATACATATCTGAATCTCCATTCGAGTACATGTAAAGAAGTGGGTTTTGTTTGAACTTTAAGAACTCACTTTGAATCAAACTCTCAGAGGAGTAGCAGGGACCAGTCTGCAGCAGCAGCAGCAGCAGCTCTGGAACAAATAAAGATGAGGACATGCATGCATGCAGAAGAAATGGAGTGAAATGCAACCTTTCATCTGAGGTGCAACTATTAATCAAAATACAACATGACGCAGTTTGGCTTGTTTAAAGTTACCTAACAGCGAAGAAAAGCCAGTCACTAAATCTGGTTTGATTTAAAAAAAACAAATTAGCTTGTAAAACATGTAAAATAACTAATAAAATACACACGTCTGAAATTAAAGAGAACAGAAGGGACAACCTATCCAATGTGTCTGTCTCTATTGACACACATTGTCATTGTCAGCCATTGTCCAGCGATCACTGATGTGTGTGTCTATTAGATTTCTACCAACATAGTTCAATAAAGGATTCGTCATCATCAGTAAAAGATCAAGGATGCCTCTGGGGTTCATGTTTAGGACAAATCACCATCACCTTTGTTCTTGGACAAAGATTAAGTCTCTTCCTTTTTCTTTTTTTTTTACTCATTTGGAGTGTCTTCTCTGTTTTGGAATATTTTTTTTACTCTGATTTAAATCTTCTTGGGATCCACGTAACATTGTCTTACTTTTTACCGCAAAAAGCAGTTTAACTTGAGACTGTTAAGTGACTGAGTGTCTAGTGTTAAATGTGCATCATCTAATTAGTAATGGAATAATGTAACGTTCACATCATTTCTGTCAACAACACATGATCGGTGTTTCCAGATTTCGCGCTCATTTAATGAAATTTGACGAGGGTGCGTTGTCTCCACGGACAGATCGGCCCATTGTGGCTGCATGCCATCGCTCAGTCACATGTGTGGAGTTGGAGATGCTGGCTCTGTTTCTGCCTTCTGCTGTCCGCCCAAGTGTGTGAGCAGGAGGTTGTGTTTGTGTCTGGTGTGTGTCGACGACTGTCGAGTGTGTGTGTGTGTGTGTGTGTCAGTCTGCTTGTTTGCGGGCCAGATGTACTGATGGGGTCAAGGTGGGAGAATGCCCCCCCCCCCTCGCCCCCCTCACCACCAACAAAAGAAAAAAGTGGTGGATTTATAGCAGCAAGTCCGGGTTACGGAGCTAGTGGTCTCTCCCTCCCACACTATAATTTCCTGGGCTCTGTCCACGGAGAAATATGGCCTCGAGGTAGAGGAAGAGAGGAAGAGCTAAAGATAGAGATGATGGAGCAGACACAAAGTGGCAGCATAAGGAGATAAGGGAGACACTGTGGGAAGGAGATGTCAACAACAAGTTACACTTTTGTTTTCCACGAAGCACAAATCTCACACTGTCTTTCATTACGGCCCTTAATGATTCTTAATGATTCTCACGGAACAAGTAAAAGGCTCATCACAGAACCTTTCTGCTTCAAAAGAGAAGTATTGGCTGTGTAGCCAATACCTTATTCACTCACACACACACACTCTCTCTAGAGTCAATCCCACACACTCTTTACTGTTTTTAAAAGTTTGCCGTGTTTAATAGGAACAAATGACAGGACAGGGAGAAGAGATGGACGAACGCATTGTATGGTTTTGGTCTGTTTGTAAGATCTGTTGAGATTGAGGGAACACTAGAATAATGCTGTTCTCATCCTTCACTCGTTGTTACTTTAACTCGGCTTGAAGAGTTTCCCTGTTGCAGGATTTCCTTCGTGAACCCTGTCGTTTAGAAGACACCATAAAGAGTTGATGAGGATCATTCGGTGGACTCTAAAATGTTCTTTGTGGAACCGTTTAACTTCTACATTTTATGAAATCAGATTTTTGTTTGTCGTCCTTCAGCTGGTTCTGTTATTGGTCGAATACCTATCGATAGGTTTCAATTAAACATGTTTTACGATGCAGCAAAACTAAATGAAGAACAAAAATACATGTTTAAAGGCACAGCCCGACCTGCCAACCATTCGCTACAATGTTAACATTAACCAGCAATTCAGTCTCATAACAACTAATGAATCCTATTTTCGTAAAACTCTGACTTTGGAATGAGTTTAAACAGTGTTTCATTTAAATGTTTCTGGGTAGTTTTTTTTTTTTAAAGAATTTTCCATGATGAAGTTCTTTCTTTGGCAGTCGTGCGCCATCTTGTTTCAGGATACTCTTTCCCAGATTAATCCTGACAGAAGTGACTGTGATTTCAAAAAATATAAAAAGTCCTCCAGGCTGATTGGAGGCTTCTCCTCTTGTTCGGAAGACTGTTGTGTTGCATCTGAATTTAACAAGACTTTACTCCCCAGACTTTGTATGTTAGTGGAACAGCATTTACCCTCAGTGACCCGGGAGCAAACACCTGACCCTCTAAACTACTTTCTAATCTCCATTCTCAGCCATTAACTGTCTCAGCGGTGGACAGCGAGGCTGTTAAGTCTTACCATACACCATATAAGAGGCTTTTTTTTCTCTTTCTGGAGGCAAACTCCTGTGAACTGGAAAGGTCATATGAGGACTTCTCCCCTTCCCTGTTGCTCTGGCTCTCCAGTGGGAGCCAGTGAGTGTGAGTGGAGACAGAGGAGCGCCCCCTGCTGGCCAGAGGCCGCACTGATCCCAGCACACAGCTGCCTCGCACATGCTGCCCTGCACAAGCACTTTACAGCTTTATTCCCACTCATCTGTATCGCCTGTTCTTTATTCAGAGGTGACTTTATGGGGTCGTTTTGTTGCGATCGGTGCTATCGTTGCCATTATATGATTATCTTCCACTAATCTCTCCAATGTAATAGTCCTGCAGGACCAATTTCTGGTGCAGGATCGTTTCTTATCTGCATTTTTAGGCAATCTGGGGCAGCAGGCTTCTCTCTTCTCCCCCGAGATGGAGGCTTAAGATGATGGTCTTTTAGTAATGATTTCATTTCTGCCTTCAGTGAATCCCAATTTGATCATGGTGAGTAAGAATATTCAGTTTAGCCCAACGGAATTTGGCAGCATTTTGGATTGCAGTATGAATTTGTCGTCGCTGGTGGCGAAGGCAAATGAATCTCCATGAGAGTTCTACATCTGTATCCTTTGAGTGAGTATCATCCAAAGTCCTCATTTTTCAAAGATTATTTTCGGATTAGTTTTAATTCCTCCTGGGTACCGGCTCTTTGCGTGAGCTATTTTAGAAACCACAGGTGGGCGCATACAGGTGGTTGTTAACAGTCCTGGCACTGAAAGCACTTGTTTTTCTCTCCTCTCCCTTTCCGTCTGAGGAGCTTTTGAGCCGCGCCGAGTTTCTCAGCTGCCTTTTTGATTTTCCCGTACAAATGAGGAAGACATGAAGCTCGTCCGCTCTCATCTGCCTGAGCGTGCACGCCGCAAAATGACTAAGTCTACAAGCTGCCCAGTGATATTGTGATAAGTGGAGTTCCCTGGTGAAAAAGATGAAGATAGGAATTGAATCAAAGCCATAATTCAGATTGTTTTTTCCTCCTCTCTCTCTTTGTCATACAGACATGAAATATTGGCTTTGTGTTAATGTGTGCATGTCAAGTTTGTTCTTCTCTCAGTAGTCTGATTGGAGTCATCAGTTCAAACTGGATGAATTGTACGGGGAGCTTAGGCAGTAACGTTTTTTAGCTAATAGAAACATATTGTAATGGTAACGCACAGTATACCTTATATATTAATAGATTTGTTTTTTTCTGGAAATTCTTTTCTCTCAATTCACTTTAATATGAATAAAGTATAGATGATGATGCCATGAATAAATCAGGCATATTGGCATTGCAGCAATAAAGGGATGTAAAAAAAAAAAAAATTATTGTTTTGGGTCATGTCCACGTTTTTATATTAATCAAGTCCTGCTATGTATGTATGGAATTGAAATGAAGACTATGATACAATATTCCCTGAAAATATTAAAAGGAAAGCAATATTGTTACTCTGATATTCATGACATAATAATGAGAATGTTGAAAACTACAAAGAGGAATAAGATGAAAATGCTGGATTTACTGGTTCGTTAAAGCAACAAGGGATGTGCAGCAGGAAAGAACAAAAACACACTTTAAAGCTGATCTAACACAAGATCCACTATTTTGGATCCTCCACGTTTTTCAAATCCATCTGTGTTACAAATCCCAACTGAAACCTCTGGTGTCGGAGTTGAACATGAATATATACACGTAGGGTGAGAGTTGCATCGCCTTTTTATTCAACTTGGATTCAATATTTAATCCATAACAAAGTTATAGTATGTTTTTCTTGCACTCGGTGTCGTAACAAAGTATTTTTGTGAGATGAGTCACAATTGTGAATGTATTGAATTTCGTGCTTGAAGATGAATCATTTTCACATTCTCCAGAATGTTTTCAAAACAGACTGTACTATTTCTTATTGCGCTATTAGAAACATTTGAAACGAGGTTAGTAAGATTAAAAAGATGCACGTATTTAAGCAACTTGCGTAGAGTTGAGCGAGTTGTTCTGCAGCACGGAATCCTGTATTCCATCTCCTCCCGTAGTTGTCATGCATCTTCCAGTGCTGGTAGCAGTTGCATGCATTTATGCTGCATAACCCCGGTCGACCGTAATCCTTATTTATATTCCGTTTTAATATTTATGTTCCATTTTTTTCCTGCCACTTGTTGCCGCGTAGAGCAACTTCCCCTGCGGGGGTCATTAAAGTGCTCCCTTATTATTGTATATCATAGCGCAACAGCTGCACACTATCGTTGCACCACCGAAGCACGCAAATGAATGAAACAAGGCCAAGACTTCATCACAATTGTAATGGAGAAATAGAGAGAGACGGAGAGAGAGAGCAACCTTGTGCACTCCCCTCACATCCTCCCCAACCTCCAAATCAATTTCCTTTAAATGGAATTAAGTGCGATTGAGGCACACCACTGTATTAGTTCTTCAAAAAGCAACCCTCCCAGCAACTCTTACTCACACACTTTCCCTCCTCCTCCTCTTCTCCGACGGCTGCCGCTTTCCCCTCGGTGGAGTTTGATCGACACACAGCTGATCTATAAATAAAGGCTTTTCTTCCAACCCACAAAGTCATGTCGGCCACTCGCAGTTTGGCTCCAAGGCCACAGCTGCCTGAACTCACCCTTTATTGCGTCTATTCACCACGTGTTTTGGAAATGGCTTTCAAAGCACTTTAAGCAAATGTGAACGTGTGTTGTTCGATGGAAATGGACACATAAAATGAAGAAATGAATGGATCTTCTAAATTGCTCAGATTTTTAGATTTAGTCTCCGGCGGGATAAACCCACCTGAACGCCTTTTTAACATCTATAATCACCAATTTAACTTCACACGCATGCATCACAGTAAGTGAATGTTATCGGCCAGATGTTTCACACAAATGGGGCCTTTAAAAATGATATGAATCATTAGGTTTTTGTTTTGTTTTAGACTTTTGTGTTGAAAACATGCCCCGGTGTAATTTGTAATTAACTTGCCCTGAACCCATTTATTAAATCTAATTAAATTTAGTCTTTTTTTTCCTCACTTTATTTGAATCACCAGCCCAAATTACTGAGATGTCCACTTTTCAATTTCCCAGTACACCCAAAATGGCTTCCTTGAAATAAACCCGATGATGAAACACTGGAACCATTTCAACATACTGCCTTCAGAGCAAACACAATACTAATATTGTTGCTGCAGCTGACTGCATGCAGAAGACCGCATTGACGGTAAGTGTTTGATTGAGTTAATTTTTACTCTGTTATCGGCGCGTTGGCAGGTAATTTCAAGCTATATGTAAAATATCTAGTTACAGAGCATTAAATGAGACAAACATATGAACCGTCCTCTGGAACAAGAGTTCCTGTAAATGTGTTCCTTCAGTACATAAAACATGCATCTGAGCTTAATAATGTAAAAACATTAAACTTCCCCAGTTGATTACATGAAGACAATTGTTTTTTGCATTACAAGTTTATTGAAAAATGATGTTTAAATATGCATGTGCAGCATTATCTTATTAAATATTTGCTTATTTGGACCAATTTCCACAACAGACATCTGAACATTGGATAAAGCCGGGTTCAAAATTCTTGTTTCTTTTTGATGGCATATTAGAGTCAAAGGTTTTAAGAGAGAGAATTTTGGATATATCTTTGTATCATGTTTTTAGAAATAAAAAAGTCCTTTAAAGATCTGTATTGTCAAATTCAATAAATGTTTACACAGCTGATTTTCATGACACTTTTTCAATTTTTTTTGTTTCAGGTTTTCTGAAATGTTATGTTTAATATACAATGAATAACTAATGCTCAGAAGAAATCTACAGACGCAAATAGGCAAAGTGGTAAAATAAGCACCCAAATGTTCTCTGTAGTAGACTGAACACATGTTAATGAAGCAAAACAGCCCATAATCGTAGGATTGACCAGTTTCAAAGGAACAATGTTTTTGCCTGAGCTGTCTTCCTTTAAATTCAGAATTCTAAAATAGTAATTTCGAAGGGAAAAGAAGGAATTCATGAATTCTGACAATATGCTTTTTCTTGACTAACTTTCAGATTTTAGTTTTCCCCCGCTGTTTTTGTTGAGTCTTAATGGTCTGTACATCCTCGCCATTGGTTTATTTATTACAGACCGAAAATCTAAAAATAACTGAAGTGTATTTCTGTATTTTCTCTCAAACATTCTGGATTTGTCCTTGTTCCTCTGAATCCGCACCACCAACCCGAGAACCCTCTCGCTGACGCTCCCATTACCATTTAATTCACTGCTGCTTACTGCTAACTAATTCAGCTCTCCCATTTCACTTATTACACAGGCTCAAAGTCTGTCTGAGGGTCTACATTTCTCATCTCGAGTGCAATATGTTCACTTTCACTGTCGAAATCAGCCTGTGAATAGAAGCTTATAATGCGCTGCTGTCGTGTTTGTGGCGACATCCTTTGCTTTCTTTTAGTGCTAAATGTTCGCTTCGCAGTGATACAGTTCACAATTGGAGTGTTTTTAAAAAATAGATCCATGCTGTCCATCCTTTACGCAGCATCTCATCGAGATGAACTCAGGTGTCAGGGTTTTTCCCCCCCCCCATTGTGGTGTTGTTTTTTCAACTGCTGGCCATGTCTGAGAATGGACTGTGCGGCGCTGCGATGTCGAGGCCCCGCCGCTTCCTCGTGTTGTGTCGCAGACTGTTTTGCAGTACAAGAAGAAAGGGCGCAGCCTTCATTTGCTCTCCGCGCCATTCTCACGGCGTTTCTTCTGGAGCGAAAGCCTCCTGTATGTGTGTTAAACACAAACCCCGACAACAATGGAGGCTTGTAGTGTACTGTGACTTTTCTGTCAGACCTCCACCCCTGTACTCATCCTCCGCTACTGCCCAACAAAAGCCCGACGGTAACTACATTAAGCTGACCGAAAAGCATGCCTTCCCCATTGTACCTAATACCTTTACCATTCAGGAGCGATTTGCCTATGCTTTTCCTTGAGCACTCACGTATGGTTTGCTCTTCTTTTTAAAGTCTCACACACCCCAGATAGCCTCCTTCTCCCCAACCCCAACACCCCTCATCCTTGGTCCGTTTTCCTCCCACCCCTCCCTTCCCTTCCCTTCCCTTCCCTTCTTCCCAAGCCGTCTGAGAAAACAAAACAAACACCCCATCCTGTCCAGCGTGTCTGTGTTAGAAGGGATGGAGGGTGCTGAGTATGTGTGTGTGTTGTGGTTAGGACAGTAGAGTGAGGTGCTAAAAGCCTTTTGTCCAGCAGGAAAGACGATGTCAGCAGCCACAGTGAGGGGAAAAAAAGTGAGGGGGAGCTGGGGTCATTTGGCTTCAGCCTGTGTGTGTGTGTGTGTGTGTGTGTGTGTGTGCGCGTGTGTGTGTGTGTGTGTGTGTGTGTGCGTGTGTAAGGGCCGAAGGACCTAAGAGCCTGTGACTAATGTGGGTTTGCAACCTCCCCCCCAGCCCCCTTTTCCTTTTACATTGTCTGCCCCCACTGTCCAGATGGCCAGTGAGAAGAATAAATCCTGGGAAGGCAGGGAGAGATTTGGAATTCCATTGCAGGACAGGGGGTAAAGGTGGGGGGGGGGGTGACGGGAGGTTGACAGGGTTTGGTTGGAGCTGGGTAGGTCACTCCCAGTCTGTCTAGCCCACAAACCCCGTTGTATTTGAAGTAGAAAGTGTCCTGTGAATGGGAAACGTCACTTTAAAAAAAGACAAATAAACTCCGACTTCGAGGTGCAGTGTGTTGGATTTGGTGGCATCTAGCCGTGAAGTTGAAGATTGAACTTAAACTTCTTCCGTCTGTGCCAAGCATGTAGGAGAACCACGGTGGCCAATGCCATTTTGGAAATATCTGTTGTGAAATAATGAGTTGTACACATGTAAAGTCAAAGCTGGTGCTTTTTTAATGCACATAAGTTCTTCTGAGCTTTTGTAGCTTCTCATTTATTTGATTTCTAGAACTGAATGGAATAGAATATGATCGTGGTCCATCAACCTCACAGGTGATCGGCATATGTTTCCAGCTTTTCTACCTATAACTAATGATAAAAAGAAATCTCCTGTGTATATATTGCCATGTTGCTCAAAGGAAAAGCTGTTTTCCTGTCTGCATTTTATCTGGTGGGTGTGGGTTTATATTATCTTTAATGTTTATACATTTTACGCATGATGTTTGAAATAAACCAGCTACGCTTACTTCTTACTTTTAAATGATACGTTTGAGTCGGGTTGGGAACATAGACGGGATACCTAGAGGTGGTAACAAGGGAACAAAATAGAGGACAAGATTTTGAGGGACTTTTTAAGTGATCTGTGTTAAAACGGTGTTCTCCATCAGCACCACAGAAAGTTGGCTTCCGTCGTACAGATGTGAAACCCACAGCCAATGTGAGATGACATTGCTCTTCCTCTTCATCTTAACATGCATGTCTTCAACTCTAAAGAACACCGATATTAGACTTCAGGTCGAAGACATTTTCTCCTTTCGGTGGTAAGCTATCAAAGCTGAGATCATTTTGCTAATGTACACAGTTCACATTTGTATAAGCCCTTATTGATGTACCCAGTAAATCACTTTTTGAGAATGAGTTTTTTTCTATTCACGTTCAAGATCATTAATCTCGGTGGCAGGGATTTACGTCAGCCGGCAGATTCACTGATATATTTAGAGTGAAAATGTCTCCATTTCCTGTGAAAGAGAAAAATAGGACTGCACTCAAATGCGGTGCTTCATCTGTAAACACACAATTGAGCATTTTATGTGGAGAAAACCGGGGAAACAAATGACCGAGCTGCGCAAATTTCTCCGTGGGATACTCGAACCTCCCACTGAATCATGTCATTTATTTTCATTGGTTTCCTGCAGTAATGGACTTCGCTTGAACAACATCTTTGTATTTAACCTTGAGAATGAAGCATTTGAGTGCATATGTGCATTTACGTGGTCACAAACGCACACGCCGACACGCACTTTATAATCATCATCATCTCACTTACTATTTTTTCTCTCTAAAAGCACATTTCATTTAGCGTTTTGTAATTTTAGAAAGTCGGTAATGCTCTATTAGCCACCGGTATTAAGTGTTCAGGTATTAGTCTTGGTGACATAAGTGCTCACAGTACATATTGTCATATATATATATATAACTGAAACTAAAAAGCATACACAGCACTTGCAGCTGCTTATACGTTCATATACTAACTGCATATCATACGATGTGTTAATGCGTAATACAATGCAGGTTGTATTTAAAAGGGCACTTCTTTGATTTTACATTTCATTTACATAAAGTTTGGTTACATAAGTGGCAAAAACATGTTCAAAATTGATGCAGCACAAGCCGACATATCTTTGCTGTTAGAATTTTGGATGTTGTGTCAATCTCCAAAATTCTTTGATCCTACATTTCTCACAATGTAGCTCAATAATATTGTTTTTTTCTTTTTCTTGTATGAACATGTCTCCATGATTATGGCCTGCATTATCACATCTTTTCATATTTTGAGTCAGATCCACCGACACTGGCCCTTTACCAGTTGTTCATCCCAGTCCGGGCCCCTCCTGTTGGAACGGGGCCCCTCCCCGGCTGGCAGAGGAAGAGCAAGCCAGTTGTCATGGCCAGGCTGGCTGAGAGTTAGGGAGGCCAGCTGTAGCACAGGAGCTGTTCCCTCTCATTTCCACTTCATTTATCTCCCCCCCCCCCCCCTCCTTCATCCATCCATCCATCCATCCATCCATCTATCCCTTCTTCCTTTCTCTTCCTCCCTCTGCCAGTGGACCAGCGCTCTCTCCATGCTGAGCTCCACTGTGCCCAGTCGGCTGTGGCAGAGCAAATGGCATCTCTTTGTTTCCCCTCTCTCTTCCGCACTTAAGCGGAGTCACATGTTTGTTTTTATTCTGCATATTTATACTCATTACCAAGATAAAGCCCTCAGATTTTATGGACACTCAAAGCCACCCATTCACTTACGTCTGTGTGTGTTTTTTTTTTTTTTTTTTTTGATAAAGCAATGCTTGGCTCACTCGGGAGCTGGATGGAGGGTTTTGGTTATAAAAATGATGACTGAAGTCTTGCAGGAAGTAAACAAAAGTAAAGGAAACCAAATCACTTCCCGATTTGACCCACTGTAAAGTGGAGCCAGGTCCAGACAGAGAACTCTCTCTGTTTCCTTTTCCCTCCCTCCCTCCCTCCCTCCCTCCCTCCTCTCCTTGGTATGAATCTGCCGTATCTCATTCCCCTGCGCTAATTCCAATTTAATTGCCAGTAGCCCGAAGCCTCCTCAATAGGAGTAACAAATGGTTTGATTCTGTAGACTTCATCAGACTGCATTTTAAATGCGACACAGTAACCCGGTGCGAATGCCAATGAAGCCTGGCGAGTAGCTCCTCTGTTTACTAATTATCCTTTTTCTTACTCCAAGCCACACTGCACAAGTTGTCTGATTAAATCGGATTTGTGGGGATTGGAGGGGAGGGTGGGATGGGGTGGGTGGGTGCTCCGGTGGTGGTGGGTTAGGGGGGGGGGTGATGGTGGTGGGTGGATTGGATGGCGAGCATGGTCCGTCGTTGTAAATGATCCGCAGGTCCACAACAATAAGGGGCCGGCGGTGCAACTGTAAATCACGATAAAGGGCTTTGCGGGGGTTTTGTGGGGTTTCTCACGTTGACATTAATTCCCAGCCTGCATCGTTTATGATCTTTACAGTCAGCATGGTGGCGAGGAAAAAAGCAAACACATGCTGGTAAATAAATTCTACTGACATTTCAGAATTTATATCCACTGCAGTAGTATGGGGGAAGGGGTTTGAGCTTCGTTTTTAAGGTTGTTGAAGGTGGATGCGTTTTTAAGATGGGTTATAAGAAGAACAGATTTTCCTTTCTCTACATACAGTAGTACTACTATGTACGGCTAACTGAAAGACATTGTATTTTAGCTGCTGTATATTTTTCTTGTCAGCGAAGCCCTTTTAAAAGGTGTTCTCTCAATGCTTCCTGACTTCCCTGCCTGCGGCTCCCAGCCCCGAGTCTATTTGCTGCTACTGAAGATGCAATTCTTTAAAAATGGGTCACAAACACACCGCTTCATTGCTGAACAAGCCTTTTGTAATTTCCTTAAATTGATGGGAGCTGTAGTTTTCGGCAAACATTGCTCAAACTGGAGTAAATAGTACAATTGATGGGGACTATTTCCATCTGCAGATTAATGCGTATTAGATGTTCTGGCGAGCACGTAAAGCAGCGGAAATGTGGAATTAACTCAAAATCAACTACCGTACATGTCCAATAGTCCGAACAGTTTTTGGAGCTCTACGGAAAAGATAAATCAGCTATACTGTATATCAAGCTTTGGCTACACAGACGGTATTTACCTCCACCAAGAGGGTTATGTTTTCGGTTCCGTTTGTTTTTGTCAGCAGGATTACAGAAATATGACTTCCCCATTTTTCAGAATACTTGGTGTAAGAGCATGGGTCAAGGAAGAACCCATTAAAGTTTGGAGCGGATCCGAATCACTCTGTGGATTCACGCATTATTTATCACTTATGAAAACGGCCTTGGCGGAGGTCATTTTGTATAAATAGTTAAAAAAACATTTTAGTGTTGCAGGCTCCCTTATAGCTTATTACCATCGACTGCATCATAACATCCTACAGATCGCGAGTGCACACGACAATAATCCAAGTTCATCATGTGAGAATAGCAGTGAAGTGCTACAGGAGGGAGAGAATATGGTGGGGCTGTGATGGTGTGCAGATGAGGAAATTTGCACTGCTATAAAGACCTCTCCCTGTCAACTAAATGGCCAGTTGAGCTGCCATATGGTTGTGCTGACATTATCTCTGGGTAATTAATATGGCATCTCGCCTGGCATCTGGTGGCATTAATCTAGCTGGGAGCAGTTCATCTTACAATGTCAGCGCTGCAGCGAGCCCGACGTGAATTATCACTGCCCGATGGTACTGGGAGGCAGGGACGGAACAAAACAAGACACAGCAGGGCAGGGTTTGTTGCATTTCCTTATAGAGAGATTGCCTCTTATTTGATTTCTTTTTCTTTTTTTTTCCTGTATAAACAATGTCAAGAGTTATTGGCTCTTTGAGCTGATTTTTATTCAGTAAAGCACTGAAGTCACTACTGGATTTATGGTAATCAGTGTGCTAATGGTATTTTGTCCAGATAGTTTACTGTATAAAACATTGACTTGTTTTGTTGTGTTTCATTGAACTTACAAAGAGATAGTACAGTGTGCCCCAGTTCCATATCATTTAGCAATACTAAAAAAATCCACTCTGAATACTAATGTTGACAGTGTGTCAGTATTAATGTTTACAGAAAGTTTATAGACGCGCCAGTAATCAAGTATTTTAACGATTATTCTGTCGATTAATCGAGTAGTAGTAAATATGCAAAAGACAAATTCAGACGGAACAATTAATTCGTTTACTTTTTAGAGAAATCTACATTTTAATTGCTTAAATTGCATACAATAATATTTATCGAAAGTAACCCATTTAAGGCATTAATTATGCACTTGATTATGTATTATAGGTTGCTTAGAGCTAGTGTAAAGAAGTTAAAGAAATCACAATCGCCTCTCACATTGTTTTTATTCTCAAGTATCTCAAGCAACTACAGTTTACACGATTACATTTGAACATATCAAGATACCGTTATAATTTACCTTTGCTCAATAATCCATTTTACCGAGTTGATCTTGAATGCATCATAATGTAACTCTGTAACCTCCATTAACCTCAGCTGTCGGGGTGTTGTTCATCCAAGCAGGACTGTGCTGCCCACAGCTAACTCTAACCAGCTCTCCTCTTGTAGATTTCAACACAGATTTGTTGTTAAATTCGATCTGCGCTCGTGCAAAGAATTTCTATTGAGGATTTTCAGTCATCAAGTTTCTCGAGGATTCGGTTCAGCCCTACAAGACTGTTTACTTGCCTCAAATTAAACCATTAGCAACAGTTTGCATTTGGCAAACAGGAGATGACTTGCCCAGGTTGTGTGAAGTGATGTAATTTGGATGCAATGCATGTTATGTGAACTACTTTAACAGTATGCCTATTTCTGGCAGTCCTCAATCTAGCACCATGTGGTAGCTTTACTTCTCAGTCAATCGAAATGTACGCGAGTTGTTCAGAATTAAAGTTCTGAAATTGTATTGCACGTGCATTTTGATGTCCTGGCCATCTTTCTCTTTCCAGTTCTAAAAAACTAATTGGTTCTCTAGATCATCAGGGACAAGAGGATGTCAAATGTGTACATATTGTAAAGCCCTCTGAGGCAAATTTGTAATTTGTGATTTTGGGCTATACAACAATAAATTGAATTGAATCATCTGCTGAAGTGACCATTGGAACGTGCTGCGTGTCAAACATTGTTTTTCGACGGCAAAGAAGGCAGTGAGAGTGAGAGGTGGCGACACTATTTTGATCCGAGTATAATGAGGAGATCGCACATGCTGTGGAAAGAAATTAGCAGAAATTAGTCGTTTTTCAGCAATTAGTCAGAGAAATTAGCTCCCATTACAGCGCAAGGTACTTTTAGTGCTCTCCTGGGAAGACATTCAAAATGAAACCCTTTGCTCCATCTGAAACTTTCAGGATCGACGATTCTGACATAGTGACCATCTGCAAAAAGATTTAATTTTGAACTCCTGGAACTCCTTTTTCAATTTGCCCAAAGGCTTGCTATGAAGTAAAAAAAAAAAGGTTTCCCACGCTGTGTGGCAATGTTGCTGTGCGTCCATGTTTGTTTTGTGGGAGCAGTTGTTGTTAGTCGTGGTCAAGGTCCATGTGCATTTGTTTGCAAGATGGTGGTGGTTGTGGGGGTTTGAGTTAGAACTGTATGGTGACTGGACTGTTGGCTTTCCTCGCAGTGTTACAGGCAGCAACAGTTGCCTGCAGGGGGTCCTGCTAGCCAGCAATATGCCAGACAACAGTCGGTCAGGGACGCACCATAACATTTCACCGGGGACCTTTTCAGATCCATACGAGAGTAAATTATATGAGGCATTTATTTGTTCGCTCATGACAAGATCCATTTCTCCAGTAACACCCCATGGAGCCGGAGGTAAAAAAAAAGGTGCTCTGCGACCTTTTCAGAACGGCGGTGTACTGATGTGCGATGAAGCCTGATTGCTGATGAGAGTAGCAACAAACACTTGTTGTCTAGACTGAGCTAAAGAGCAGCCAGGAGCGTCACCTCTGCTTTCTCTTCCCCCACACCCTCCTCTGCCAACACGGGCAGGGCTGTTGTGACTGGTGTTTGTGGTGATGGTGGCAGCTAGCAGAGCTCCTGGTTGGATGGATGCTGTTGTGACTGGTTGTTGAAGCCTGCGTTTGCTGGTGTGAAGCGAGAATAGTCCAAGGAAAGATGGGGAACAAATTGGTCTAATTCCTTTTGAGGTGTTTTCACTTTATATAAATAAGAAGTATCCGTTCCAGGAACATTTTGCTACTAGAGAGGTCACTTAGATGTAACATGAACTATTTATTTTGATATACAATAAACTACTTCGTTTTTTTTTTTTGAAAAGAGCTTTCAGACACCTGTTGAAAGCTTTTAAGTGGACCTTGAAGTCTGAATGGATTTGTTGTGGTAAATGATACTCACGCTCAAGATGAATAGTGTTTATGAGAGATGTAACTCTCATAAGCTCAAACCAGTCAATCAAAGTTTTTTTTGCGATTGCACCTTTCATACAGGTTAGTGCAAGAAGTGGAGACAGATGACCCGAAAATACCCGAAAATATGACAGAATGAGTGTGGACCGTGAAAACAACAGAAAAGACAAACAATTTAAGACCAATACCTGCAAGATGATAAAATGTTCAGAATGTAATATGTTACAATTAAAAGATAAAACAGTAATGGTAATAAAGCAGCTTGAACTGGAGTAATAACAACAACAATATAAAATAGAATATAATGAACTTAACTACAATAAAATAAGTGATTATTAAAATAGCAATTACAGGTTACAACTTAAATACAATAAAATAAGTGAATTGAACATTTTTCAAACGCTCTTAATCAAAGGCCTGGCTAAATAGGTTTTAATTTGACGTTTAAAGATAAGCATCACTTGAAGGCAGCAACACATGAAGCCATCATAAATCAGGTTGTGGTGACGTTTCTGTTATTAAGCGTCGCGTTGCGATCGAACCTAGACACCTCCGATGAATGCGGGCGTTTTAGGATACAGGAGCCTACATTTAGTCACCCTCTCTATCGATAAACTATAGCCTATTATAGATTGCTATTGACAAGAGCAAGCAGTAACAGAGGTTGGGGGCTGTGGTAATGGCCTGTGATTGAACACCTTGTGCTGAGGTCCCGCTGCTCACTGCCTCATTAACTCTGGCAGGTCCTCCGTTCAGCACGCTGCATTGCAGGCCACAGTCGGGACGCATTTAACTGTCTCGGCTGCAGTCGGCGAAACACGAGCCTCAAGGATGGATTTGAAGCAGCGTTGTCAGGACTGTGACGCTCATCTCGTCCTGAAACACGTCTTTGAGTTGTTGGCGGGCGCCTGTTCAGCTTGAAAGCTGCGTGGAGAAAATGTCTACAGACACTGAAAGTGAGGAATATTGTTTTCAACAAGGAGCTTTTCAGAAGTTCAACTAAGGCTTTCAGGGTTTTCTGAGAGTCAGAAGCAAAAAAAAAAGAAGAAAAGGAAATAGGCGTGAGTTGCATCAGTTTTAGATGTCTGAGGGAAGTTTTGGTTTTACTGCTCAACTTCTCGCAAGTCTCTTTTAATATCCTTTTAATGAAGCGATGATTTTCAAAATCGCTATCACGACTCACGGTAAAAGGCGTAAAATGACCGAATAGTTCTTGGAAAGAATTTAAGTACCTTAAATCTTAAGCTACTACCATATGATTCAGCTCTTGGCCATGTCAGTGGGAATTTAAAATTTGACACTCTTTAATAAAGTTATAGACCTCAATATGTTATCCTGGATGGTTTGGTATCACTTGTGGTAACAAAAGGGATTTCTTTTAAAAAATAAAAATGATGCAATATAGCTTTAGGCCATTAACTGAGATCTTTTAAGACTTTCTCAGGCTTTTCTTTCGAGGTGGCTGGTTGCTTGTTTACCCTTGCTGCACATCAGAATCAGTAAAAGTGCCTCCGTGGCCAGCCTCTACCCCATTCCTCTGCTCTGTGCCCATCCGGCCAATGTCACCTCCCATCGGGGAGTATTCCTCTCCATTACCGGGCTCTGTCCATCCTCCACTTAAATAACAGCAGCCCTGCCACTCCAGGCCCATTAAGATACTGCCGGCACTGCCGCGGCCGCACACACAAAACAGCCACAAGCTGCCCGAGTCTTTATAAATAGATGGCGGGAGAAGGAGAGAGAGAGAGAGGCTGGTTAGAGCAGGTAAATTATTCCAAAACAGCCAAACAGGACTGAGAATAACAACCCCCCCCACCCCCCCCCCCCCCCACCACTCTGCCGGCTCCTCCAGCTCCTCCTTCCAGGTGTCACTTTGGGCTGACTCAATTTTACACTGTAATGGACCTCCCGGGTCAACTACTTTTCTCCCACTTCTCCTTCCTTTTTTTATCTCTCCACTGCTCTCTTCATCTATCAGTGGCCGACAACACCTTTACTCACTATCCTGCAACACACACACACACACAGACGTTATTCCCTGCACTGACTGTATAGTGTGTACCACTTCATTTGGTCTAATACTAATCCGGGTTCGCACTGCACTTAAATTGTGGTTTGCAGTTTGCAAGAAGGGGAAATGACGGCAAGCAACAAGTACAGCTTTCCCACATTGTTGAAAAGCATGAATACGGAGCTGTTCCCTCACAAGTCTGGAGCTTCATTACCCAAGCGGCATGTTTTAAAGCAGGGCTTTTCTTACTCGGGTCCTTGTTGTGGTCCACGTTTGCAATTGAGAGCGTCCAGATCTTCTTGAGTGATAAATGAGATGGAGATACAGCTGTACAATAGTGTATGTACATTGAGAGCGGAGTGGAAACAAATTCCATGTATGCGTACGCATACACGGCCAATAAAGCTGATTCTGATTATGTCCCCTCCAATTCAATGATGCTTTTATCTGCTGGATACGCTATGGAGGATTTTTTTTTCCTGCTATTAATAAAAAGCAATATCGAGGCATACGGATGGAAGAGCTCTTAAGCCGTGTAGTTATTGTCCACCTTCACGGTCTCCTGCCCGCCTTACATCAGGAAATATACCTTTATGGTTTGCTATTAAATGCATGTGCTTTCTTAATGGCAGCACTGCCATAAAAAGCAGCTCTTCAAAGCTCAACAAGTAGTGGCTGTATCGTAGATGTTGTCATTTTTGAGTATGTGTGTTGGGTTCTAGGGTATGAAGTAGCATGTTTAAATGTGGATCAATTCCCGTTTCTACTTTTGTCTGCGTGTGTCACATTGACCCTCTTCGGTGTCTCGTGTTGCTTTGAAAACAAACTCCTTGCGTGTGTGCATCTAGGTTTCATATTTCCACCATGTCCACGCCTTAGCCTAGACCTTACGTTGAAGGTCTGATAACCTTTTACATTCCAAAACCTTTTTTCCACTCTAGTTCCCCATCTTTGACCAAAGTCTCTCTCCATCCCCCCTCCCCTTCTCCCGCTCTCTCATTTTCACTTATTCTGCATTCAGACCACTCGGGCCTTTTCTTTCTCGACCTCTCTAAACAACAACAATACTGGCGTGTTACTTCACGTCTTTATTGTGGCCGTGAATTATTTGGTTCGAAGTGGCCCGGAGGAAGTAGTCGTCTGCTTATGGTAGTCCACTGACGGAGCCAAACCTAAGACGCACGATACACCAAGAGAGAGGGAGGGAGAGGGAGGGAGTGAGGGAGAGAGAGAATAGAAGTGAATAGGGGGCATGCCTGTCAATCAAAGCCACTTAAGTACCTGGAGTCCTAGAGGGATTCCAGCAGCAATCGACCCCAGTCAATTGTCTCTTCATTGATAAAAGCAGAGAGGAGGAGAAAAGAGACTGGCGAGGAAACAACACGGGAGAAAACTAACTTAGCACGAGTCACACGTATGGACTAGGTTGCGTTCACACAGTTGAATCTACATTTTTCTTTCTACGTTCAGGTTTTACATTTGCTATTATAATCACGGTGGAGTTCATGTTGATGTTGATTTGAAAAAGGTTTATGGCCTGAATGTGCTCAGCAGATTTTCTGGCAATCTGCCAAATATAATATAATACATCTTGTGTAAAAGAGGGAAATCTGCCCTGATGGTGAGCCGAGAGAAAAGGCCGAATCCTACTCACCTGTCGGGCTGACAGATTAGTGTCTCAGGCTTTCAGTCATGAGTGTTCAACAAGGATCTAATGAAAGCTCCACACTCCTGCCGACACTCTCTCCTGTACAACAGACAATGAAAAGTAGAGACAGAGCTCAAGTCGGAAAGGGAAGGTTTGTCAATATTTATTTCTCTCCCCTACATGCACCAAAATTTGATGTTTTTTTTTCCCCCTCTTGGATTTGTACATCAGCCTCCTCTACGACAAACTGAATCTTTTATCTTTACCTACAATCCTGCAGCTCTTCTCTCCCCTTCCTCCTATCGCCATCATCCTCCAGCGGTGCATCCCTGTTCTTTAGCGTGCAGAGCAGCAGAGACAGTGATTGATCTGGCGCGGAGGCTGTCGTGGGCCTTCCTCCTCCTCCAGTGGTTATGAACATGAGGCGGGCTGCTCTTCATAGATTTTTAAATTAGTGTCAGCTTTGCCCCAAAGATGTGTTATTGACTGATGAAATAGAAACTGAGCTCCAAACACTCAGTCCTTCCCCAGAGTTTTCCCCAGTCTGGTAATTGAAAAAGTGTGAAGGGAGTGTGTTCAAGGGAGCGTGCAGCTGTGTGTGTGTGTGTCTGTTCCTGTTTGTGATTTTTTTTTTTTTGTGTGTGTGTGTGTGTGTGTGTTTGCGCGCTTGCAACTGTGCGCTCTTTATCTCTGCTGGAGAAAAATGCACAGTGCTCGCTGGAGTCAAGATTCGATTGAAGTATTGCATAGGAGATCTTTATCTTCTACACAGCCGCTCTGAAACTCGAGTTCTGTTTGCACCTTTAATCCTATAAATACAGTTTGCTTCATGTAAGCCTATGAAGGCTAAGTTTGTAAAATGTTACATGTCTGAGCCCATAAAAATCACACCCGAGTTGTTGCTTATCCTGCGTCTTAATCACCGTGTGCATGTGCAACCTTTAGTGTGGTTTCTTTTGAGCGAAGCGGGCATTGGTTGTCGTGCTGTTTCCCTGTCTCGCTCCAGTGTTTTGTTTTTGTACCTGTAATAAAACTCACCACCAACTCAACATATTGTGTCTTTTGCTCTGCAGGGTCCGACATGGCCATCTTCTGCCTGCTTTGCGGGAAGCGTTTCCAGACCCAGCCGGCGCTGCAGCAGCACATGGAAGTCCACGCCGGCGTTCGCAGCTACATTTGCAGTGAATGCAACCGGACCTTCCCCAGCCACACTGCACTCAAGCGTCACCTACGCTCACACACAGGTCAGTGGAAGCACTCACTAACCGTCTCCACTTCGACGATGGGGCCTTAAGTTCACCGGTGAAGCGTTTGTGTGCTCCACGGTGTGTATCCATCTATTCAACACTTTCTCCAGCTCATTCTGGGGAACCCCTTGACCTTCCCGTACCTGAAGGGATGTGGGATCCCTTTTGGTGGACTGTAGGTCCGCTCCCATTTTAACCCAAAATACCTGAACAAGCCTCTGAGAGACATCGGCGTCATGTGTCTAAACCAAAACCACCACACCGAGCTCCCTTTCACATGAGGGTGCAGTAGCTCTTATTCGGCTCTTCTCGTGGAGTCTGAGCTTCTTACTGTGAAGTAAACTTATGGCAGCCACCCCTATCCGCAATCAAGACAGCTTGGAACACAGCTGAGGGTTAGAAGACAGAGTGACTGACACATCAAGAGCCCCGCCATCAAGCTCCGCTCCCCCAAAGCCACGATAATCCAATAAAACATTGACTAGATTTGGAGAATTTACTAGAGTAACTATAGTGCATTAGGCCATAAAAAATCCTTTAAAAGTGCCAGTGTGTAGCATTTCAGGGGATATATTAGCAGGACATTAACATAACATTCATAACTGTTTTCAGGAGTGTATTAACCAGAAAATAAGAATCAAATGAGCCGTTTGTGTCTACATAGGGAGCGGGTCCTCTACACAGAGTCCGCCGTGTTGTACCGCCATCTTTCTGCAGTAGCCCAGAATAGATAAATACACTTGCTTATGCCCCTCTCACTAAAGAGAGCCTTGCACTTTTTTTATGTGACCTGAAGGCCACCGTAGTTCTCTGACACACTTGTAAAAACTGCGGTAACATCAGCCACATAGTGCAAACCGATGGCACCGCCAGCCGCCGTCGGACTCCAGTCTTGGAAAGCGAGGAGTGAGCACTAGATGCCCCTGAGTCCTGCAGACTGTGCCTTTAATTTGCCATGCTTTCTAGCTCCTGCCACATCTACTAATAATTCATCCCTCCTGGTCCAACCCAATTTACATCGGCGCCTCAGGTGCAACCAGTGCAATGCTGCAGCAGCATCTCTGGTCAGGGAATAACTCGACTCTGTTGGTCTTGCTCAAATAAGAATTTGCAGTGAACTTGCGTCACCACTTATGTCTGGTCTGCCCTTTATTCTCAAAAGAGCAGACTTGAATGTATTCCGTTTCTTCTACTAATAGAGCAGAGCAGAGCGGACCAAATCAAAACAGAAACAAATGAGTGTTAAGTCACGGGGATCAGTGCCATTTTAAAGATTTTATTTCTGACATTTTTAGTCATTGAAACAATTTGAAAAGAGTTGGGACATTAATGTCTGAGTGGAGCTTTAGTGGAGGAGCCACTCCAGGGTTTCTGGTCACATTTCAGGGGAAAATCGGCACTAAAACGTGTTTTTTAAGCTGTAAATATTGTTGATGACCTCCACATAATGAATACCAACCGTTGGTTAGAGACGGTCTCAATATTATGACATGTTATTATCATTATGTTGCATAATAGCAAGGCTAGATTACCATCTGCCCCAGGGTCGCTGTGCAGCAGTAGGATTTTGGTTTAATGATTAATTTTAGCTTTGTTTGGGTATATGGGAATACGCTCCACTCGTACACAATATCAACTGACATGATAAAGAGCTTACGGTGTGACCTGCTTTATTGCCTGATAATGAGGTCATGCGTTGAAGAGGATCAGTTGAAAAGCACTCTTAAAAAAAGCACATGTTTATTACATGTGGAACACGGCAAAAAAACTCACGTGTGATAAATGAACATGGAATTTTCATGTGATAGTTCACATCACTTAATAACATTTCTGAGAAACTTCCCCATGCAAATATTTAACTCCACAGAAAGCCTTAAATCTTTTCTTTTATACAAATGTTGAGCACATATTTTCATCGGATTTATTGTCCCATATTACCACCTCACAACCTACTAGTAATAGCAGGATTGCACCTTCAAAAATATTGCCCACGACAAAGATCATCGTGGACAAATGTAGCTTACAGTATATTACAAGTTAAAAGCCATGTTATTTTAGGAAATGTGAGTGAATTGTGTTATCCCTACCCAGTTACATTGCTCCTCTAGCTCAGCTGAATAAAAGGCATTAATTCAGGTCAAACCCAAAATGAATTCTGCAGCAGTCAGACGCAGCTTATTTACAGAGAGCATTTTTGTTGTTGTTTTTGTTGTTTTTCCAGTCCACTCCAGTAATTCTCTCAGTGCTGGCTCTCCACTGAGGCGAGGCCAGGATACTAATACATTGTTGCGAGGGAGCAGAGGTAGCCTGACGGATGCTGCTATTCAGAGTGAAAAAAAAGAAAAGAAAAAAACGTAACCATGACAGAATATGAACACATGGAAATGAATCCCATTTCAGCGGCGAGGGATGGATGCTTTTTTCTTCTCTCTCTCTCTCTCCCTCTCTCACCCAGCCGCCTGTCTGCGACCTTAAATAACAGTCTCACTGTCGGAGCCGATTTAGCTCACCGGCTCACGGATAAATATTTGAAACGAAAGGAGTGAGATGAGAGTAGTCGGCCCTATTTACAAGTCAGGCGAATACACCATTAGTGTGTGATGGTGAAAGGGGGGGGGGGGGGGGCTGCTGTCTGTACAGTAGCAATGCACACATCTGCTCTGTCTGCCAGACATTGGAGAGGACAAAAGCAGCGTCTCTGATCCACCTGCCCACCCGGGCGACGCAAATGTCACCCCAGCTCGTCTCTGGAGCTGCAGATGAGACTTTGCAGCCTCGTGCCACTTTGAACCGCATCCCACTGTGGCCGTGTGTTAAATCACAATGAGCCAGCCGCGAAAGCAATCGTTTAAATATGATGCGGAGCCTTTTGTCAGGGGATTATAAAGTCAGCCACTCACACAGCCATAATGGGAGCCAGAAATAGGTCCTAATTTACCCAAAAAATAAAATAAATGGACAAGCATGGTGTTCCTCTACATTTACACTTTGATGTTAATAATCTCATCCACAGTTTGCTGTTTAACAAGGCGAAAATAGTGTTTAAAAACAGACAGAGCGAGACGGGGTGTCTACCTCAGAGAACCTGCCTTATATAACATGCCTAGCATGTTACAGACCGTGCACTAGCCTCATCCAACACAGTCCATCCAATGTGGACACCTGTCCACATCCATCTCGCAGGTTTTTGTTATATATATATTTTTTTTTACTTTCAAGTTTCCAACATGCATCCAAAATACAAACAAAGTATAGTAAATAACGGTGTAGGTGCGGACATGTGGAGGACACAATAAAATCAGGGACTCTTCTGCCAAAACAATATTTCACTTTCTGTAATAACAAACTCCAAACTACTACCACAACAAACAATTCTATCTCATAAAATCTAAACTTTATTTGATTTATTTTTATTGGTTTCAAATGATATATTTGCACTATATATATTATATATTTATTATTGATGCTCCATTATATTGTCCTTTTTGGAGAATGTTAACCCTAAATCAAACCATAGATTATATAGGACTTTATTTCCTAAAAGTATTTGGCAGTGCTCTTTTTTCGGTCCTGAATATTGTCCACTAATCTTCCTCTCAACCTGCGTACAGCTCCCAACAGGCTCCACCACTCAGAGGTACCTAACTATAGCCCGAGAAGCAAAAGCCATGACCGGAAGTTATTACAGCACGCAGTGACCGAGAAGGAAGATCCTTCATGTGCAGCCATTTTGACGAGTCGTTCCAGCGCTCTGGGCCATGACAGTATTATACCGTTTATTGTTAAAACTAGTGTTATCTTATTCAGATCTGATTCAGCCACCTGTTGAACCATCCGCAAAGTTTTCTTTGACAGATTTTCGTTGTGCTTCATTCTCAATTCAGTTCCATTCAATGTTGCTTTATTGGCATGAAAAAAGAACACACTAATATGAAGATTTTACATTAAAAATGAATGTAAAAAAAATAACTTGGAAGAAAACTGGATGGAGTTATAGTGCCGTAATAATTGCAATTCAAGGTCGGAGTATTTGAAGTCTTTAGCACGTGAACGTATAGACGTGCAAGAAGTCACAGGTTCACACAGGTACAGCAGGAGTAAATGTTGACGACGCTTCCTCATAAATACCAAAATCTCAATTCCGTATCCACCCTAATTTTAATGGTGGGAGTGTGTCAGCCCATCTACCATAGAAAGCTTTCTAGCTCGCGGTTATTGGTTGAATCACCGTTCTTGTATCAAACGACAAAAGCAAAAAGCACTTTTATGGACGTGCATTATGTGTGCTTCATTTTACCTGTCTGCTGGCTTATCTATTGAAAGCAGCCTTGCTGGTGCGGGCTCCGACACTGGATCACCATTTAGGACGAGGAAGGGGGAGAAAAAGGAAGGGGAAAAAAAAAAACCCCGGATTTAATGGTGTTTATTTCAGCATCTTAATCATGCCATCTCTCCCGCTCTCCCTCAACGCGTCTTCCCTTTTCCTCATTTTCCTCCTTCCACCTGCAGTTTCATCACCTTTCTCTACGCATGCCAGGATATTGCACACACTCAGCTCCATGTTGCCCCTTTATTGTGTTTGTATATCTTTATTGCATGTATGAGCACTACAGTATAGGTTCAAGCACTCCCGCACAAACGCACAATGTGGGCTTATAACAGTGGCAGCCATGGCAGCTGTGCTATTCCCCTCTCCTTCCACCCCGCGCACAGACACACGCGCTCTCTCTTTACAGACCAGGCTTCATTAATATTCCGTTGTTGTGCACTGTCTGTGTGTAAGTGTCTGTGTGTGTGTTTTTTTGTTTTTTTTTAACTCGGAGCCAATTTGCTGTCTGCTGTGGCGGGGTGTTTTGTGTTCGCAGCTGTATTTGATAGTGCTATAGCCAGAGAGAGAGAGAGAGAGAGAGAGGGAGGACTGAATTGAATTTAGAGAGCGACAGTTCTGGTCCTGGCAGTGATGGAGCCCAGTGATTTACAGCCTCTTACCGTATATAATGAACACGCCCCGGGTGCCCATGGGCACGGGCACCCTCGGCAGGCCTTTTGGGTGGTGATGGGGAGGAGGGGGTGTAAATGTAGAGGCGGAGGTGCACGGGGAGGGGTCAGGAGACGCAGGTGGTGGTGCTCGGGGGCACCCACGGGTCCACTCACCAGGCTGTGGTTCCACCTCACTGTGCGGAGTCCTCATCTGCGGCCTCTCTGCCATGTGGTCGCACCGGAGAGTGAGAGGAGAGATGAGATGGGAAGGCAAGGCAAGGAGGGGAGGAAGAATAGGGGATGAGAGGAGGACAGATGGAAGGGAGGAAGTAATAGTGGCAGATTTTGGATGGACAGAGGACATGTCCCCATTATTCTCCAGCCCTCCCGTGAGAATATCCTGACAAAATGAAGTCCTGTCTGGCCCTCCTCACAATGTGATTATAGAATTGTGTCTGCTTCATTCGGAGCTCTCCGGTGTATCTTTGCACTTTGGCGGCCCCGAGTGGCTACAGGAGATAACACGTATATGATACCGCAGGATGCTGGAGCCCTGACGGTAACCACTCTGCATTTTACAAGACTGAACACTGTTATTCTAAACCAGCAAATGCAGCATCCAGTTTTTATGGGTAACAGTCTCATACAATTAGCATAGTTTTGTCAATGGTTGTGAGGAATGTTTAGGTTTTCTTTTTGGAGGACGAACAGTGGGGTTGGACTTATTCTTTATAGTTAAGAAAAACAACAACCTTGTATTGAAACTTGAATAAACCGGTAAGCTCTTTCCTACTAATTCCAGATTTTTGATGAAGTTTGCTAACAGCAGATGCTGGCGCAGCAACAGGACATTAAGCGTAAATAACATAGGCCTCCTCTGAGTATTAGCATCCCACTCGCCGGTCTGATCGGAGGCCCTAATTAAAGGCAGGTGAATCTGAGCTCAATTATTATTCTTGCAGCGTCGTGCGAGCCCACCGAGCTCCGTGATGGATTGTGATCTCTGCTGTGGTTGAAACGCTAGAAAGAGCACAATGTCTTACAGCGGGAGCCACTGATAACTTCACGCAGACAAATAAAGACTGTCACTTTTATTGATTTTACCCAGCTCCCACCGCCGCTGCCATATACACCCACATCCCCTGCTCCATCCCTGTCTCAGTTTTAACCCTGCCTCCCCCACTCACGCACACACACCTCCATCCCCATCAAAGCCTCCCTTTAATGGGCAGGCGTTCAACATCACAAGGCGCAGAAAACGTTTCTTCCATGAAAGTATAGCACACCTAAAATGGTATCAGCATTTAAGGGGAGTCCATCTATCATCCCTCTTTCATCCCTCTGTCAGCCTCTCCTCCTAAATAAACCAAATAAACCCATACATGCTGTATACGGGCATGGAATAAAATATGCAAGATAGAAGTGAAATTGTCTCTCAACAGCAGGGTAGCGGCGGCAGCACATAACGAGAAATGCAATTTATTCCCTGGCACGTTGCTGCTCGGACAGGCAGATAATGAAAGGCATAGGTCATTGATGGTGACTTAAACCTGCAGCGGTGGTGTGAAATACATTACTAAACATCCACAGCATTACTTGGCCAGAGAGTGTAACCGGCGGGGGGGGGGGGTGAATGCAAGGAACAGTTCCTCATCAAACAGGAATACAATTAGTCTTTGGACAGCTGGGGAGGGCCTCCTGCAAATCATAATATCCCTGATTATTGACATCTGAATAGCCATTACGGCTGCCCCGTGGGGACCTGTGCTCTGGCAGCCTGAGGAGCAAAATGCAAAGCCTGTTGTCATTTTCATTTCCGAAGGCACACGTACTGTACATCCACTGCCAGCGTGGTGTCTGGAATGAGTCTAATGTCTCAGAACGGAAATGTGATGCTGTGTTAATAAAACTTGAGAATACATTTACCCAGTGTGAAGGCATTAGACTGAGGAGCCGTGAATAGAAATAGATTGGATGCCGACAATGAGGCAATACTTTGAAATTAAAGGTATGGAAATGCCGAAGAACGTGTCGACAACTTTATTTCCAGTTTCAGTTCTTCAGCAAAAAGTTTCCCGAGATGTTTTGTGTATTATTGAAGGAGCTGTATTTTACATTCAGAACATTAATTTAGCAGTAAGCTCTTTTCTATGTAAAGATACAGTGGAGTAATTTCTACCTGAATCTCTTTCATCTTTTCTCTGGAGTATCACCCCCTCCTCCGGCTCCATATGTGTTTATTTCTTTATCTACAATGGCCCTGCATTAATACACCGTCGTACCACAGTAAAGTTCCAGAAGTAAAAATAAACTTACATTGTTCGCATGACAGTGAACAAGGTTGTGCCAACATTTTTGACAGGTTTAGCGCTCCAACCAGCAATACCACACACACGTCGATGCCAAATGCCGTGCTTCCTATTTTTGTCCATTTGATCTCCTGTACACTGTGCTGGCCTGGGGTCGAAATATGAATGTTTTAAGTGTTGTATCTGCAGCACTTAGTGTTTCAGGCAGAGAGCTGGCATATCGGAGAGATGAATGAGTTCTCTGGGTCTTGTGAGCTGCGATGTCTTTCATTGAGAGCAAGATGGCGATCTAAATTAAGTACACGAAACAACCCAACGCCCCTTTTTCTTCCTCTCGTTAGCCTGCTGCAATATTCAAACCGAAACGGAAAGAGGACGGCGATTGGCTGCCACGTCCAAATGTACTTAAATCCTTGCATTTTTGACAGCCTTCATTAAACAACCATCTGCCTTGAGGGAGTGAAGGAATCGACGTGTTTGTGAGTTCTTGAATTAAAGGCTAGGCGAGTTTATTTGTATAGCACCTTTCAGCAATAAGGGAATTGAAAGTGCTTTCCATAAAACAAAAAGGCATTAAGAAAAGATGGAAAAGAAACACGACGCAATATAAAAAAGACAGACATAAATTGGATTTCAGTCAAATGGGAGATGAAAATAATCTAAAATAGAATAATTAGGTATATGAGCTATATAGTCGCATGCATATATACGTCAATCAGGTTATCCGTTAATGTGTTGTGAGAGTAGTACCGGCTGGTCAATAACACATCTCAAGAACAGCCATGACAGGCTACGTTTATTTCACACAAAGCAAACAACGGTACAGGTGATTTGTAGGGAAGACAACAGATGTCTGCTGGTATTAAGGCTGGTAAGTGTGCATCCATTAGAGCATAAACACCTATTGTTCTGGCGGTGTGCATAAAACAATCAGGAAAAAAAGAAACATTCAGTAATGTTTCTCCCTTTTGGTATCAGAGTCGTATGTGTTTTGGGCGGTGTGAATCCAACCATAGTAGATCTGGTGAGAGCCATAAACACCGCAAAACTTGACTTCAGTTCAGGTTTTAACAACATTCAAATGAAGTTGTGCACGTAAGCAAAGCTTAATGTGTTTGGCCCTCATACTCAAGTCTGTTAATCCTGTCCTTCAGTCTGTATCTTCACAAATGCTCAAGAAGTGTTGTGTTCTACTGCCTTTTTTTCCCTCAACAACGATTTTGTGTGCAGATGATGTCAGCTTTGCTTCTGTCTCTCCACATTTCAGCAGGGGACCATCCATACGAGTGCGAGTTCTGCGGGAGCTGCTTCCGAGATGAGAGCACGCTGAAGGGCCACAAGCGCATCCACACCGGGGAGAAGCCCTACGAATGTAACGGCTGCGGGAAGAAGTTCAGCCTCAAGCACCAGCTGGAAACCCACTACCGTGTGCACACAGGTACTGTGATCAAAATAGGTCCCGGCCGACAAAGAGACTGTTTGAACAGAAAGACTCCGCATTTAATTTATGTTGATGATCAAAGGATTGGGAACTGTTTGTGTGCTGGAACTATTTCTTGATTTACAACGGTTTATCCTTCTGCCAAGAGTATCTCTTGCAGCATCTAAAGCTCGAGCACAGGTTGCCAGATATGGTCTGTGAGCAGAAGTTTTGGTCTCTGTGCAGGCACAATGGGATCAGACCTGCTAACCTCACTGTGACAAAAAAAAGAAAAATACTGGGGAGCTGTGGCTTTTGTTTGCCAAGACCGTTACCCAGTATAAGTCCCTCTAGAATACCAATCCTTCATCAAACAAGCAAGATTCAATGTTGATTAGCGAGCTTTAGAGGAGTTGGCAGCTGTTTTTCCCTGCTTGCAGTTTTTATGCTAAGCTAACAACTTGAACTATTTCTGGGACCGTTTAAACACATTTTGTTAAAAATGTATACAGTATCATAAACACTTTGTATCAGTGACACGGCATCCCATTCTTCCACTTTTTCCCTAATTTGAAATGTGTACATTATATCCCATTGCCACTCATAATAAGACGGTGTTGAAATATATTGATGCAGCTTTTGATGCCTGGGAAAGGACCCTGTTGTAGGAAATCCACGTTGCAAGGACCAGACCAGACCAGATGAATATCTTTGTTGCTGTGATACAGTAGATGAATGTCTCCGAAGACTTCGTATTGATCCCAGTATATTTAGAGCCCCATAAAGATGTTGACACAGTGATAAGCTGGTCGCCCTGGAGAATGAGTGCACGCTACGTAGCAGACTGAGTGAGGATATCATGAGTGCTCACCAGGATGGCACGCAGCCAAAGCTTTATGCTTCCTCACCATCTCTTTTTCTCTAACACACACACACACATGCAGCAGCAGCACACTCCCATCTCCCATTCAATAAGCCAGCTGTTAAGCCACACTATCAAGGCAGCCTGTCCAATAATTGGCTCCCCCCCCCAATCCACCCTTTCCCCTTTTGTGTGGGGGAGGGGGCTTTGCGTTAAGCCGGAGAGCAACAGCAGATAACAAGAGCAAGTGACAAGCTCACAGTCAAAGGCCACATCGCACAAAAGGGAGCTGCTTGATGAATCATCGACATTGGCAACCTAAACCCCCCCCCACCCACCCACCGCGACCGCCCCCTTCTTTCCACACATCCCCAAATGCCAATGGCGGATCAATACCTGGGCCTCATTTGCAATTCATTATTAGCTAGTTATTTGAGGCGACCGTGTTTACAGTCTGGTTATCGATATCAACATGATGCAGGTGTCCACGCTGCTGCAGAGCAACGCGTGGCGATTTGCGACACTGTATTTGTGCTTGTTGGCTTGGATGACGCAGGAGCCCTAACCCCCCCCCCACGGAGGTCAAGGTTAGCCAGGGCTCCAAAGGGACAGGCAGAGAACGAGCAGCGTAGGCAACGGGGCCACACGTTCTGCCAGCACACGTGTGCGAGGCTCCAGCTTTGAAGGGTGACAGCGAGCGCTGGGCTAGATCACATCCGACAGCTCATTTCAAATGCCATTGGTAAAGGTCAGCATTTACATGTCTAATTTGCGTCTGCCGGCATGAGCGCTGGTGGATTATTCCCTGCCATCACTCAAATCATTAGCACATTTAGGATGGCTGCTGTTGCTGAATTGAAATGTGCTTCTCGAATATAAGCAGCCCCCACAGCACGAGAGCGGCCACACACTTTGATTTATGACACCTTCAGGATTTCTCCGTGGATCGAGCTGTGTTTTGTGTAATGTAGCAGATTGGTTAAATGTGGGTTATAAAAGAAATGGCATGTGATGGCCTGTGATGTTTGCCCAGTTAGATCTGATCTTCAGTTGATATCCCAGTCTGTTTCGGTATTGTCACAATTAAAACTTAACTAATTTATTATGATTCAGTTGTAATCATTATCTCTGCCAGGAAATAATGAGATTGGTCTTTTGTGAGCGCGCATGCGTGGGTGTGCATTTCTGTGTCCGGCCACGGCTTATACAGTTGCACCGTACTGCAAAATATGTTGGGGCTCATTGATGGCTGCTTGCTCAAGGACTTCTTCTAGTGGTTGAGGTGACGAACACTTTCTCAATACATCTTTTATTTCCTGTTTGATATTGCCATTTATTGACTCACCTTTCCATTTTCCACTGTGTTTACCTTCACTTCTACCAGTTATGGTACCATTATAGTCCTAACCTCCAACTCAGACTGGAGATTCACAGCGTAGCATTGGCCGGCTCTGACCAGCGTCCGACAACTATCCGATTCTACTTAGACTCTCATGCAATCGTCTCAGATCTTCTCCATTTTCAGGCTGGTTTTGTGAATGTTGAGCCAGTCATGGTTTATAAAATGTTACGTTTCTACGTAAAAACCTGTGGAGCTAACATTAGTACAGTGCTGAAGGTATACAAAATGTATCCAAATGCTGCTTTTGGCTTTTTAAAAACAGTGGAAAAGATACCTACAAGGGGCACCACAGGAGCAGTGTTGTCTTCTGTCTAGATCGCCAGGTAATGACGTGGTTGCTTCTATCTTCTATCTTTTTAAGATAGACTGCTGAATCAGTTCGACACTCTGGATTTATCCTTCAAACTCATATTGTGGACCCTTCTGTCTGCTTCTTTCCAAAAAAATCGCTTTTTCATTTTCCCAAAATTCAGATTATATTCATGCAGGGAGTGCAGTTAGTGACAGTGTGGGCTCCATGGTAGCTCCGGCAGTTTGACGGGTTAGCAGCAGGGGGCGGGGCTCAATTAGTGAGATCTGGTAACATGCTGACATTGTTACAACGAAGTCAGACAGGGCATAGAAACACAAGAGCTCTAGATTAAAGTGAATCTCAGACCTTGAGAAGCAGTTGACATGCTCAGACCTTTGGACTTGGAACTTCACATGAACAAAATATAATTATGTATTTGCATAGATGTCATCTGCATTCCAATGTCATAATTCCCGAGTGTTGTCTTTTGATTGTTTTTCAAAAGAAGAGCTAAGGATATTCTCTGCATGGTTTTAGACGCAGCGGCTGCCACATTTGATAGTCGCACATTATATTTAATAGCAGGACATCTCTTTTTCATTCTCTTCTGTTGCACGGCATGATGTGAAACGAAAGCCTTGCACGGTTCCAAAATCCCAGTACATTGGTGTCTTTTTAATAAAGGCAGAATTGATAACAACTGAACACAAAGGATTTGTATCGCCCCAACCACAAGAGTAATTAGAAGATCATTTGTTAGCTGCTCGCGGGGTAGTTTAATGGACCTGACTGGCACTGTGTTGATACCGTCTCTCAGAGGTGAACAAGCCACTACTGTTCATGCTTTTGTTCTTCTTTCTATTCTTGAGTTGTGCCAATTATTGGGGGCATTTGGAATGACCTAAAAGAGTTAGTGTGGTATTTTACTGCTGCACACTGCTGTTAAGGAGACAGTTTGGGATTCCACTCTTGGGGTTTTGGCTTGTCACTTGCTATGTGCACAGTCCAATTATCGTAACAACATCCAAATTTCTTGTGGGCCAGCAGGGGGAAATCTGTTGTGTCTGAATTTGTAGTAATGGGACATCCTTCTCTCCTGAAGCCCTGACAGAGTTTTTAGTTTTTTTTACTTCTCACACAACAGGTTTCATATGCAACAGTCGTAACTGTCAGTATACGTTTAGACAACATTTTGCTATTAAAGGATTTTCCGTTTTTATTACACAGTGGGTCTTATTTATGTAGATTTGGCCAGCATTCCTATCAGCAATAAAAGCATCAGTCACTGAGTCTGACAAAAGAAGTCTGACAGTCAGACAACAAACAGGTTAGCCGGTTTGACTGAAAACTAAAGCGCACCATACTTGCGGTGCACACAGTTGTCCTGTGCAATAAGGGGTTTTTGCCAGCATTTTGGCACCCAATTTTACCTCCAAAAAAAGGGGGTTTGGATAATCTGGCCAAACTGTTGGTTTGTCTGATCGTTTGCTCGTGTTTCTTGCCCCCCTCAGACTCCGTTGTAGCGATGTGTGTACCCCTCACTGAGCACATTATCATAACTGACAGGAGTGATGGGCAAAACCACAAAAACAAGAGCTAAAGTTGTAATTATACTGCAAATGGCCACAGCAATTTGGCTATCAAGGCATAGAAGATCCACAATGTGCTTTTATGCAAACTGTAATATTACATTTCTGGTACGGGGGTCTTCATAATGATGCAGTTTTTACCACACCTCTTCTTCCAGTTCACCATTTGAGGAACAGCAAGGGCTTTATTAGTGTTGGTAGATATGAGTGCGTTTTCACATTGCATTTAAATAATGTGAAAAGTGTTGGGGTGTGAATGACAAACGGTGCTGTGTTTATCAGAACACTTCACAGACTAGTACATCCTTTCCTTGACTTTCAATTGAGACGCTGATATCACAACGTCTCAACGTCTCAACAATGGCACAATACTGTCACTGAATTGCACTTTGGCTAACATAAATGTTGTCTTCCACCCCGCCCTTATCGTCCTTAGGCGAGAAGCCATTCGAGTGCAAGCTTTGCCACCAGCGATCCAGGGACTACTCGGCCATGATCAAGCACCTGCGCACCCACAACGGCGCCTCACCCTACCAATGCACCATCTGCCTGGATTACTGCCCCAGCCTGTCAGCCATGCAGAAGCACATGAAAGGCCACAAGCCCGAAGACGTCCCCCCAGACTGGCGCATTGAGAAGACCTACCTGTACCTCTGCTATGTCTGAGGCCGGGAGAGTCAACGAAGAGAGAGGGCGAGAGTACGTGTGAGGGTGGGGGCGGGGTTGAGAGGTAAGGGGAATGTAATTGAGCGGATAAGGAGGCTGTAGTGGGAGTGTTGACGATTTAGGAATGTCAACGGCAAGAGACCCGAAAGCAAGAAGGTTTGTTTTCTCTTTTTACTTTTCATGCAAAGGCGGCGCCGACCGACGGGGTTAAAGCGTGGTGATAGTGGGACGAAAGTGCTAAGAAGAGGAAGACTTGGACGCGGAGAGAGATTCTCCACCATAGTTCGGATTCACCGGGTCATTCACTACATCTGCAACTGTGTTATTGTTTCAGGTCGTTTCGGGCAGCGCCACAAAGCGAGCGAGCTGCAAGGAAGTGACTTTTTGGATGCTGCTGCGAGTGAGGAAGTAGATTCTCAAGGGCTATCTGAACCTGCACATGCTTGCCATCACTCCATTTTGGGGATTTTTTTATTTTTTGTTCTATTTTGACATGGTGTGTTTGCCTTCGCCCCGCTTAGTCATACTAGTTTGGATCACATGAACAATAAGCGAATATGAACATCAACTTAGGCCCCCAGTTCGTCATGTCACGGTTTGCTTTCCAAGTATTGTAAAACTGCTGGCTTTCAGAAGCCAAAATCCTTCTCCACAAACCTTGATGCTGTGGTAGTTATGAACCACAGCAAAGTTATCTTGGAGGAGGACTGAGAAATATTTTCCAGCAGTTTCACCTCCCCACACAAAGTGCAGAGTTTGAATAAACTGCTTTGGGGCGAACATGCTCCGAATTCTTTCCATCCCCAATGGGAGATTTATCGGTTTTGCAACTTCCTGTCATTTCTGCCTGCGCATGTAGACACAGATCGTCCCTCCTTTTCACAGAAATCTGCCAGTATCACCTGTTGATACATGAGATCCCTCCGATCCCAGCGGTGGCAGTGAGATAGCCCCTGAGAATCTGCAGCGGAGCCAGTAGGCGTATGCAGCAGATGAAACAGTTGAACTGGATGAATGGGAGCACGAAAACACTGCAAACCAAGCACCTGTTTGGTTGTTGTTGGGGTGGGGTGGGGGGGGGGGTGGGGGATGCTAGTGCTGCTTTTTTGTTGGAAGTCTCCCCGGTTTTGTCAGCAGTCTTCCTGGATCTCGCTCAGATGAGGGCTGGAGACGGTCGAGTCACCACTGGCCACCTGCGGTTCTCCCCAGAGAGCCAACTTCACTTTTCAATCTTCTATATTTTTTTTTTAGCTCCGCATTATAGTTTATCATGGCTTGACTGCACAGGTAAAACAAATTACGACAACAGTCTCTGTTTGATGTCTGCAAGTTATACATTTTTTTCCATTAAATCATAACTGGCTATTACAGTATGCCACATTAAACCCAGCATATACACCTACTCAGCAATAGATAACTGGACTGCTTATATCCATGTACATTTAACCAGACGACTATCATTATCTCACACTAATGATGAACTACACAAACTGACACATAAACAGTAACACTTTGTAACGCCACAACAGATCTGTCCATTCACCACAGTGATGGGGAAACAAAATGGGAAACGGCTGCTTTCCGTGGGAGTCCTGTGACTTCGACTGCTGGTTGTGAATGTTGAAGAGGGGCTGGGAATGCCTGAGCTGCACACCTTTACGTTTGACAATGGTGGTGCGGCAGTTTGAAGTCTGTTACATGGTATCAAAACATGAATGTGAATGACTGTGAGCCGGGTTCGCACTAGGCTGGTGTCAAAATGCATAGCAGGCTAATGCCGCCTTTCAATGGAAGTCAGGATCTTATAATTCCCACCTTGGAGGTTATTTCTCCCCATGCCCTTCCGCCGGTTTAAATTTTCTCCATCTGACATCGGATGCGGTTCCCCCTTGCAGCATGCATTAGCTCGCAGCTGTAAATGCTATTTTACATTTAAAAATGAACACGTGTGATCGTTCACCGTCAGGTGTTGTGATAAGATAACACAAAATGATCTGACAGAAGGGCTGGAACAGATCACATTATCAAGCCTATGAGGTCTCCAAATTCTAACTTTAATGTATACTGATAAAAAGCGGAATTACGAACTGGATGGATTTATTTTTGAGAATATGCCCCACTGGAGTAGAGCATCAGCTGAAATCAGGACCTAAAGGCGAATCTTGCGTTATCCCAGGGTCCTCTCCTGTAGTTTCATCACAGATATTTTGTTTAAATGGTGCTTATATTCCCAATGTTGACATGACTGCATCTTGAAAGAAGCTCTGCGTATAAAGCCTGTAACTGAAAGGCTTTTTTTTTGTTGAGAAGGTGGGAATTTCCGACGTTTTCTCTGAAAGGCAGCATTAGACCTGAATGACTGACGCAGCCGCAGGTATTACGGTTGAACCTCCGTCTTTAATGAGCATCACTGCATGTCACAGCGTAACCGGGGTGATCGCCTATCCAAATAGCCAGTGGAAAAAGGGGAAAATCACTGATAGGACGAGACACTGCCCAGCAGCTTAGGGGGCGACCAGTAAGACGACAGAATAAATCAACCCGCTCTCTGTGGTTTTGTCCCTGCGCTTCGTCTCTCTCGTCTTCTGTTGTTGTTGTTGATGTTGATGATGTTGCTGTTGTTGTTGTTACTGTTGATCTTGAGTTTGAGCTCAACACATCGTACTTGAATTACTTCGTTTTGTGACCTCATGTTGCTTGTGTATTTTAATTTCCCCTTTTCGTTTCGTTTGTACACTTTTGTGTGTGTTGAGTGTACGTCGAAAAGATGCATTGCACGATATGATGAAGCAATGTGTACGCAGAGAAAATAAGTGCCACGGTGAAGAGATTTTTGTTTTTGTGTATTTCTTTGTGCATTACTTGTTACCAAACTTGGTATTATTAACCCCGCTTGTTAAAGAGACGGAAGGTTTGGTCATTTGTTATAAAAGCTACCTCTAAGTTGATTTCGTTTGTTAGCAAAAGCAAATTTTTTTGTGTTTGTGTTTTGCATTATTTGATCATTGCTACTTCATCTCATGCTTCTTTTTTTGTTTTTCCTCAAAAGTTGATTTATGATTGTCTGTTTTTAAGCAAAATGTATATAAAAGCTTAAGAGATAACAAAAGTAGAGGTTGATAGGATGTGGAAAGTAATTCAAATGGATGTTTATTCTCCTCTTATAGTCCCGCCCCCCCCCCCCCTGCACCTCCAACCACAGAAGAGCAGAGGGAAAAAAAAGCAATTTTGAAGCCTTAAGTGATGAGTGAGAGGGATGCGGCAGATAAGAGGAAGTACTATTGCTGTTAAGAGGGTTTAAAAACAAGAATTAAAACTTGAAAATATGTGAATAGAAGTGTAGTTTTGTAATGTGAAAAAAAAAAAAAAAAAGGTTCATCAAAAAACGCTGAACCGCCCAGGACAGGTCATATTTGCAGTGATGCAGATTGCGTTGGACAATTGGAACTGCAAGTGGTAATCAAAAAAGAAAAAACAGAAGGTTAAAAATAGAGATAGTCTCTGCTGACAAGCTCTCTTGAGAAATGAGCGTATTCCTGAACAAGAGCCAACAGAGGCAATTTGATATTAAAAATTGTGATATTTTTGTATTCAGTGTCGGTCCTTTTTCCATTTGTGGAGGGTTACAGCAGGGCACAAATATTTGTATTTCTTTTTCTCTTTTTTTTTTTTACCTGTTTTTTTCTCTCTCTGGGTGTGAATCATTTTTGCCTTGCTCCTCTTTGATATTGTTGGACAAAAAAACATGTGTGTGAACATATTGTAATAATAAGTGTTGCTTTCTGGATGTCAATTGCATTGTAGGTGAAGGACTAAATCTATCCGCCACAAATTTTACGATTGTGTCTGTATGTGACGAAGTTAAAAAAAAAAAAGAAAAAGTTTTCAAAAAAAAGTTAAAAAAGGATTATAAAATACGGGACGGCAGGGAGGCGCTGCCAAACCGACCAATTAGTACTTGTCATTTACAACTTTTCAATCAAACTTGACTGTCAACATGTCTTTTGTTTTGTTTTTGTATTTGAAAAAGAAGAAGGGATGGCATGTCCCGTGGTGTCTTGCCATTTTATTCTCAAACACTGTGAGCTGAGGGGCTTTTTCACCCTCATATAATATCCACCCACTATAATACACCCAGTCACGGCTCAGTCTGAACCACCACAATGCAAGACCTGATCAGTCACATTATTCCTATCATCGTCCTCTGAATGTTTTCTACTTTTTCGTGCGGGTGAAAGAGTGTGTAACTGTTTGCGTGCGTGTGTATTAGTGGAAAAATGCACTAATTTCAGATCAGATACAAAATACAATGATACTCTATGCCACTTTTTTTCTCTATGTTGGAAAAAATATATATATACATTGGCATCGATATAGTTCTTCCCTCAGTGTTCCTCCGATGTTTCTGTACTATCTTTGTGCCTAAAAATGGAATTTGTTCAACAAAAATATCCATCTATATCTGCTTAGTTTCCGTATTTTCAGAAGAAAATTAAAATGGTGTCTCCAGCACCCTAGGGATGTCATGACACTCAAATTACCTGATTTTTTTTATTTTTATTTTTTTAATCCTGAATAGAACAGGGCATCCTATTTAAGGACTGCAATAAACCCTTAAATGTTATTGAAATAGCAACTGCGATTCTGCATTCTATTATTTTCTCAGGCCGTACGCTGTGTTTGGCGCCCAAAAGCATTTATTTAGCGACACGTAAACAAATTTATCGGAAACCGGACCGGCTGCGTGACTTTCGAAGACTGTCGGGACAAAATCTTCTCCGTGAAATAGTTTTTCTGAAAGCAAACTAAGCCCGGGTCTGGTTCTGCACTTAGTGTCCATTCTATTTTTTTTTTTGTCAGCAACAGGTTTGCTGATGAGAACTTTGTACTTCTCTTGAAAGCATAAACGTAAAAGAAAGAAAGAACCTCCATTTGGGTAGGTTGGCACTAGGGTATTTCCCTTCTGCTTTGCTTCAGTTTTGTTTTTTAAAGTACTCTTTTCTTTTCTACAAAATGCATTGAGAAGGGGATGTTAAATTAGTCGGAGAAGAATCATGGCATCCCTGGAGCTGGCACTCTGTGTTTTGGTGTGGTGTTTCTAGAACAAAGTAGCCATTTCATGCAGTGTTGCAATGCATGTGCCATCGAGGTCTAGACTAAAAACTGTTTTGAGTAACAAAGCACCAAGACATTGTATTTTTTTATATTAGCACTGAGGACCAATTGCCCTTTCGGACCAAGCATAACAAAGCTTTTTATGTAACAAAGCTTTTCTCTCTCTGTCTTTCCCTGGCTTGTCTGTGCTACTTCTCTCCTCCATTGTTGTGACAGCACAAGTGCCAGTCAAGTGGCTCTGTATTAAGAAAATAGTGTTTTTATTATGATTTAAATTGTTATAGTTTTTGTCTACCTCAGCACCTAATCTTAGCCTAATCTTAGAAGGTGCCCAATTATTATTTTTTATTTTCTTTATTTTGTTCTCTTATTGTTGTCAGTTGTATCATTTATTTTGAAATTTGCATTAGAGCTTTGCAAAGGTCCTTTGTCTTTTCCAGCGACAACGTGCTATTTTTTTCCGTGGCAGTACGTTTCCTGTTGAGCTGTGCCACCAATCTATAGCCACCGTCTGTTGATATAGAGGTTGTTCTTTTTTGTTTTGTTTTTCCATGTAGAATCAGGCACCTCTCTTTGTAACATGTCAGTGTTCTCTGATGGAGTGTGAAAAAAAAAATAAAAAGGAAAATAAAAGATTTAATGCTGCAGGTTCTCTTCTCCATGTTGTCACTAAAGTCAATGTTGTGCCTTTGATAGTGAAAATATAAAGTTTTTTTTTTTTTTTTTTTACATCCTACTAACAGTAGATTGTTTTTTTGTAGTGTAATTTTTTTGTATTTTTATTTATGAGTCTCATAATAAAAATCAAACCATGATGTTCAGTTGTATACTTTCAATCTGCGGTTAGAACAAAATAAAAAATGGACTTCATGTTGTCTGTCGTAGCCCTGTTTCTGGCTCGCTATTTGTTTTTGCTGAATTCTTTAAAGAACAGAAGGTGACATTGGGATCGAACACAAAATAATCACTTTGGAGCAGCGAGTGTTTGATCTGCTCTTTAATAATATCCAGCACTTTTGCTGCAACGTCAAAAATATACTTCATTGAGATGGATTACAATATCTAGTCCAGTGAGCCCAAAACACAGCAACAACTTCAGTTATTTTATAACTTCACACTGAAAGACTTGGCTGTCATTTTTACAGTTAAGAACCTCAAAATGCCAAATAAGCCTTCCGTCTTAAAGAGTTAGTTACTGTAATATGCATTGCATTACAGTAATTGTGCAGACGTCAGCAATTGTAAGCTAGATTTTGAACGCATCCAACAGAAAAGGTCCAGTATTGCCAACTCTTGTCCAGTGAAAGTAGCGAAACCAGCAAGAAAGTCACCAAGTTTGCATTACAAACAGCCGGTCGCTCCCTCTATACCCACTCCCCCAAAATCATCATTATGAACTTAAACGTATCGTAACGATCATAAACAATGAGCATGGCAACTGCGGCGAAATCCTACTTTGTTGGCTCATAAGCGGTCAGGGAATCGGCTCAAAGTACAGGTGTGTATGGTCTAGAAATCCCAATTGAGTGATGATTTGAATTGGTTTACATGGAAAAAAAATGTAATATTCAAACTATGAGGACCTCTTTAAATTCAAAATGTACAGCCTTTAAGAGCAACAGACCATTAGAAGTAGTCTTGTTAAGGGACACACAGCTCAGTTTTGCCTCAAGGCCCACTGATTTGTTGAGATCAGAAGACCACAAAGTCTTTACCGGCTAGTACACGACCTCTGTTGTCCCGTATCAAGGCCATATACTGCACAGCATTGAGTTCCCTGGGGTTTTCCCCCATTTATGATTCCATTCCAAGAAGAACATCATAATTGGGTTAATGTCCCATTTGTAAGCCTGCGACTAATAACCGCATTTGACAATTTTATCAATTTGTCTTCGGCATGTCACAACGTGAAGCAGAAATGTGTGCCCGGTCTCATTCAGTAGGTGCACAGTGTTTACCCGAATCAGACAAGCTGCAATTTGGGGTCAAGTGTCCTCTGATCTGGGCCCGGGTCCCTGATGTGAAAGCCTTCTAAAGGTAAGCGCCATACATGTTTTCCTCATAGAGGCTATGTTATCTCTGGCATCTTTGCAGACTTTTATTTAATTTACGGGTTGACCTATTATTTTCCAGTAACACTATTTGGGCTTTCATATTATTAGGTGGTTGGTTACTGGGTGGAGATTTCTCTTTGGTTGGTTTTATTTCTAGTGCATGCTGTTGTGCTGTGTCTTCCTGACCCCCGTGTGCTTCTGTCTTACAGTCTGTGTCAGCTGTGTGCCTGTGTTTCTCACAAGTGATGGTTTTGGCACTTTCCACTTTACCTCCCGTCTCCTGTGGGTTTCCCTGGCACCCTCTCCTGTACAGGTAGGCCTAATGTGATTGTAGGACTATTTAAACTGCATAGAACTTATTTCAGCACAAAGGTATATCTATTTAACGTGGTTGACTAAATGTCAATTATTATAAAATAATACATTTTTCCATTACTTGAAACGTACGTCTCTGCACCTTCTCTTTATCCAAGAGCTTGTGTGTTTGTGGGGTATAGTATTCAGAGTGGAGTTGTTGGGTCCTTGTATTCTAAGTTAGTTTACTGCCCTGGTTACACTTGCCTTGTTTTCTCATTCATTTTCTATCTTCTCGAATGCGTCAGGTTCGTTCCTTCAGGCGTCGATGTTATTGCTACTGTTCATGAAACAACTGCTTGCAGAGATCGGTTGGTGCAGCAGGGTGAAGCATATTAGTATGCGACATGGTTGCTGCATTAATATTTTCTACGTTCTCCTCGACCTTTTTTTTCATTTTTGATAGTTTAAATCTGCCGTTTGTTCTGGGCCTTCTCGTCTCCCTATTTGTAGATACAACTTGGTCACATTAAGTACGCTTTAGTTGCATTTATTTAATGAAGATTACCAATGCAACACAGATTCTTTGAAATCCATAACAAACTATACAAACCACAGAAACCAATTTCCAGATTCAGGTCTAAATATTAATGTTGCCACAGTTATGAAACGAATGCTAGTGCATGCAGGAGAGCACAAAGTCAGTGAAATAATTATATTTTTACTATTATTCATTATACAAATCTGACTACACTATTCAGTGTTTCTCTTATCACACATTATATTAAAGGTTTTTAATATGTATTTACCTATTTCAGTTCACTACTGGTAAGGTTGCAGGAGAAGCTAAATCTGTGTTGCTGGTTTTGCAGTATGCCAGTTTGTGCTGAACAAGCATTGTTTGCAAAACAACTAATTATGGCAGAAAAAATAGATTCTAGTATGTCGGTTAATAAACAACAATAGCGACTGGTAAAAGCAGGTCTTAAATCAAACTGAGAAGTTACTATATTGGGTTTTTTTGTGCTTGCAGGTTTGCCAAAGATTAATTCAATAACAGCATGCACTAAAACAAGGGCTGCTTATACAGCCTGACACATAGTGATTTGACATATTAAATATGTTGCTCTACTTCAGATCTTTTTTTTTAAAACTCAACTCGTGCTCAACAAGAGGCGATCCTACAGCTTTCAGCCGTCTGATAGGATTTAACACAATACCTGCAGGCGGTTTACTGTAACCTCCTTTGCCCCTGCTGCTATACAACATGTGAGTCAGGCCAAATAGAGCCCTCAGAAACACCTCGGCAATAAAAAGCTCCAAAGATTAAAACAACAAACCATCTCAAAGGGTTGGTTCTGCCAATTTTACTGAATCTTAAAAACAAAAGTGAAATGTAATTTGCCATTGCTGTGTGCAGCACGAACAAAACAAAACTCGGTTCAACTCACAATTGGCTAACCCACTGAATAGATGCCGATGGGCTTAAAAACCACTTAATTCAAACTCAAGAACAAGCAGCGACGTATGCAGGCAATCTGCTCTTAGTCATTGTGTAAGACATTCTATACAATCATTGCCAAAAAAACAGAAATAAACTCACCAAGCTGTCTGCTTAATGTAGTTTAGTTCTACTGTATATTCTGGTTGTTGTATTGTGGGTAGCATCACGCCTGATAAGATTAAAATCCTACTAAAAACACGAACTGATGAAAGAAACGTTAAATGCATTCATTTGAATAATCCCTTTTTTAACTATTTCAAACCACAGCACTTGACTGAATGCCACCAACAGCCTGTTGTATGCTTTCACAAATGTTCCCAGTCGAAGCGCATTCAGCTGCGTGGCTTCGCACTCACCACCTGGCTGTGATGTGCTAACTACTGCAGCACTTCAAGCCTGACTGCCTTTTGTCTGTTCCGCCTCTTGTGCCACAGAGGTCACAATTTCTATCGTCAGATATGCAGGGTGTGCGTATGCTGGAGCCGCTCTTGTCACACGCGCGTATCATTGTCGTTATAGAGGAAGCCAGTCGAGACACAAAGCTGCTCAGCTTTCGCTCGGTGACAGATCGACCCGAACACGGTTTAGATGAGTCTTTTTGTGGCAGGTCGCTCGTGTTCACCTCCCCTTGCTGTGATTTCATTGCTTTTGGCAGTTGATCAAACATATCAGTTTGCACCTTTGCTCAATTTCATATCCAAAACGGCAAACATTTTGACACACAGTGTGTTGAATGATGCTTCGTCTTGCTCCAGTATAACATTTGAGGTGGAAACGGCGAACAGTTATTGAAAGGAAAACATGTTTAATACACAATGCAACAATGTTTATTGTAAATGTGGGTGGCATAAGGTTTCTCTCCAATCTAATTTGCGTATATAAACAATTTTAGGAGACAGCATTAGATTAATAGAGTATTGCGAGAGTGCGATGCTATTTGGTATGAATAGTCCCAGAGGATGATTCATAAGGATTATCTTTCTCCAGCCACCATCAGGCCAAACTCACTGCATGCTCCGCAGACGATGAACCCTACAAACACAAAGGCATGGTTCAAACAGCTGATGGATGGGCGAAAAAAAAAGATAGACCGCAGCTTGGTCAGTGCTCCTCTGCATCTGACACAACGAGCTCTAAGAGGCACTCTGTGTGTAAGACACACCGGGCTTGCAACATCCATCCAAGACGCGTCTTAAACTGACCAAGCTGCGGTATTTGACGCATTGGGGTGAGAATGTGTTGGCATTCGCACATGACACATAATGTACTGTACGTGCTTTGGAAGTAATGTTTCATATGTTCAATATTTGATGATCTGCTAAAAACAGGCACAGAAAACAAAACAGCGTGCTCCTTTAATTTGTGTAGAGTGAGGAAAACATTGCCATTGTCATCTGGTTGCTGTAATTTCATCCCCAATGAAGCTCGACACGACGAGCCCGTCTGTGTGTCCAACAAACAAACATCTCGTCAAAAGTGTCCCAATAATACCACTATGTTTGCTCATTTCCTCTCTTTGGCACACAGGATCAGATCTGGACTTCAGTGCATTGGGAACTAATGAGGCAGCTCTCCACTTTCTCTCTCCACTTATGAACTGACTCCCAAGTATTTGGCCCCAAAACACATGGCAGCTCTGTGGTTGTTTATTTATATATCTATTTAAACTTTTTTTTAGACTTTGACAGAAAAGAAAAACAGGAAATGAGAAGACAAAATAGTCATTGTGAATGGTTTTGTTGGACTTGTTGCTTTCGTGTGACTTTGATCTTGTTTCGGGGTATTAGGAAGGAAAGGGCAGGGGATGGTGAATGGTTTGTCAGGATGGTAATATGAACAGTGTAGAGCCTTTGTGTTGCAGCATGAGGCTTCGGCACTGATCTTTGACCCACATATCTGAAGGCTGGATTGTTTAGGTTAAGTGGTGTTCCTGGAGTTCCCTTTTTTTTTCTTAAATGTTCTTCAAACCAGACATCATTAAACCTAATTTATTTATTCTATTTATACAACTAATTTGAGGTCTGGTCAGGGTGGTTTGAATAAATATACACAGATTGATGAAATGCTGTTGTCATAAGGCAAGGCAAGGCAAGTTTATTTGTATAGCACATTTCAACAAGGTAATTCAAAGTGCTTCACATAAAACCATTAAAAGCATCAAAACATAAGTCAAAAGAAAAGGAGATTTAAAAACAATTAAGAACATTCATTAAAACACAGTGTAAGACAGTTTCATAGTAAAATGCAGAAATGCAGGAAATTGATTACCAGTATGGAAGACATTTAAAACATGACTCTCCGTGTTTCTGCCGCATTAATTCAATTTTTGCCACCCATGTTCTTCTGGTGTGGACGTCGACGCTATCTTAGTACAATGCAATCGTCACTGCAAAGTTGAGGTTCTTTATGCCTTCGGAAAACTTCACAAAACCTTTGACGTTTCTTTTATCCTTAGGTCAAAAACACTTAGAAAAACCTGTATGACGTTTCTTTTATCCTTAGGTCAAAAACACTTAGAAAAACCTGTATGACGTTTCTTTTATCCTTAGATCAAAAACACTTAGAAAAACCTGTATGACGTTTCTTTTATCCTTAGGTCAAAAACACTTAGAAGCAAGAAGAATAAGAAGCAACTTTACATTTTTTGCTATAAAGGGTATAGTTGAGGTATGCGCACGTTTTCCAACATCTGTGGTTCCTCTGTTTTTCATTACTGCAAAATTGTTATTACAAAAAAACAGCCTCCCAGGGCTATTTTGGCAATAGCAACTTTATTTTTTAACTAAGTCGACTCCCTCTCCACACAGAGCATGACTGGGCTTTTTATTGAACAGAACAAATATAAACCGGATTTGACTTGACTCTGAACTAGAGGATCTCTCAGGCTACGTGATGTATTTGTCCTTTTGCATCGTATTAATTCCTGTAACATGCAACATGCAACCTGTGGAAATGTTCTTGCAAACAAGGAATTTGAGTCCAGTTTAAAATGAGATGTTAAGAGGGATGTTTGGACCGAGACATCTCTGGCTTTAGATCTTTGACTGATACACTAATTTGAACACAGGTCCTGCATGATACCCGACAGGAGGATTTAAAACATTAAATTCGTGAGATATTGCAAAATTCAATTGAGGCAGATGTGATTGGACAATATGGCCAAAAAGGGCTGCACTTGTGAATTATCTTCATTCATTCACACAGTTTTTGTTTTCAGTTGTCCCTTGTCTCTTTCACATCTGGCTCCATGGGCTCCATTATTATTAGAATTAGTATTTTATCTGACTTATTGTTAAGTCTTGTTGACATTCATTGACATTATCCCTGTGTGGGAATTAAAAAACTATAATATGTTACTGCTGCTGAGGGAAACTGATCCTGGTGTGCATGATGCCATCCTCTGGCTGCCGTGGTGAACTGCAGGAGTTAACTCGTGTCAATGTGCAGAGTGGTATTTGTATGTTTTTAGCAGGTTTGTTGCAAATAACAAGCAGTGCATTATTGTGCTATTCGTTTTCTAAATGAATGTTTAGACAACTGAAGTCACGGAGGAAACAATGAAATACAGTCAGTTATTTTACGTCACTTAAGGGTAAGCGGTGAATCATTCTTTACATAAGAATGATGAAATAACATTTCATAATAATGACGTGCGTTTTAACATCATTTCATAATTAACAAATTAACAATATTTCTATAATTGTTGCCCACATGGTCTTTGATTAAAAGTAAAGTGAAGGTGGTAAATGATTTGTTTGCAACATAATTAAAGAAAACCGCTGCAAACATCTGTTGAAACACTGTTATCCAAGCTGTGAGTTACAGAAATCCTGTTCAACATTACAACAGTTTTTAGACCGATTTTATTACATGAGGTGACACATTGACATTAAACATTATTTTGACGTATTTGAAGCGTTACAAGTTTCCACCGTTTTACTTACAGACTTATGATTCACCAAAAACTAATAATATGCTTATTCAATCTGTGTGAATATGTATGTCTATCTAAATAATTTCTACATTCAAGGAAAGGGGACATGCAGTCAGATGTTTCCTATGTAGTGCAAAACGGGTCATAAATTCCTCATATATTGATCAATGTAAATACATACCTTATTTATTTATGTGGCTGTTTTACACTGCAATAACAGCAATATTACAACTTTAAAATGTACAAATGTCCTGCTGCTCAACAACACTGCCTCTTACTCCATATTTTATTCTTAAGCTGTATCATTGATGCTGGATATTTCCAGGTTTGACCTTTATCACAACACATTTTCTCATTTCTGCTCAGGTTTTACCAGGCTTCTCAACTGCACTAAATACCGTGGCAATATTCCATGTTTGTTTTTAAATGGCTGATTATACCCCAAAACCTTTTCGTTCAACACCTTCAAACACAGCTAATGTAAGTGGTTTATATGACTCCTCCGCCACCAAACGGGCCTGGAACAAGTATATGATGCTCTTGTGAATTAAGTTTTTTTTACATTTGCACTTTATATGAACAAGAAACTCTACATTTTGCCAGGTTAATGTGTTTGTTGATGTTTTTCTTTTTGTTCATTATTCTTTTAATGGTATATATTCAACTTTGCTTGTGGTGTTACCGCTACTGTCGGCCTTGTTAATCCTTCATAATGTTGAACAATAATTTAATCTGTAAGTGTGTGGGGGCATTTCTGCTTGGGCATCTCAAAAAGCCTTGGGCAGGCTCTGAAAACATCTCATATTGCACACACAAAATGGAACTTTAAAACTCTCTGGTCAAACCCAAAATGATGATAATAATGATAATATTTGTATGGATAGTTGGTTGCTTGACCTTTGTACATAGATCCCAACTACAGGAAGCCTTTCCCTGTTTCATTGCTATGCGAGTGCCTCCCTGTATCCACTGAGCTACACAGGGCATAGAGCCAATAACTGGCCTGTTGAATTCAGCGCTCTCCCCACTGAGCTTGTGTCCACAGCAGTACAGGGACGAGACTCAGGCGACCTGCCACACCGACCACAGCGTGCCCAGTGTGATGCTGTAGGCCACCACGGCCACCAAGTAAACTCTGAATAGCAGCACGTCCAGCACGTAGCCAACCTGCAGCCACTCCTTGGCAACTTCCCGACACCTGTCCCTCTTCTCCAGGAAGTGGCGTATCGCTGTCACTTCGTGCAGGATGTTGTCCATGACAGGCGGGGCGGGGTCCCTGGATGGGGGCAGACCCAGTCCGATCAGCCTGCCTTCTCTGTCATGGTGGCTGAGCCTTCGGCCTATCTCACAGGTGTGGTGGAGGGGGCACTGGGCTGCAGGATGGGACAAGGACAGGCTTCATATTGCTTCATTTTGTAGTTTTTCATTGATCAAACATTGACCTCGAAGTTTTTTGATTAAATTACAAATCTGAATACACTTTTGCTTAATGGCACAAGAGTAAAACCACTGTTGTAGGCTACTGCACATGCGTTCACCAGCACCTTACCAGTCCCATAGTTGTTGTCCTTGAAGTGCTCCAGGTCGGTGCCCTGGGAGGACAGTGTGGGGCAGAGGCTGTGCTTCTTGTGGATGCAGAAGAGGACCGGAGCTCTTTCCAGCACCAAGTACTTCACCCAGTGGGGCACAGGGGGCTGCAGGTCCTGCTTGTGGACCAGACGCACAATCAGGACGGTTTCTGTCAGGCTGATCACCAGCAGGGCCATGCAGACCACGAAGTACACACCTACAGCACAGGTGAAATGAGACGAGGTGTTTGATGATGATCCCCTCACAGATATTCCATAAAAGCAGATAGCAGTAGAATAATGCTCCGTACTTTACACATCTAAATTACTGTGTTTCAGTAGGTTGCAGGTTGGAGCCCATGCTGTTTTTGAAGATGTTATCTTGGAGTTTGCGTGTGCGTGTTATACTGTTAAAGACCTACGGTAACTTTTATGAGGATGTGTCCCTGCCTTCCACCTAATTCATACTGCGATAGTCTCCAAAATCCAAAATCCCTCCAAAATCCTGAAATCGGTGCTTGAATTTAGCCTGAGTGCACTCTCAGAACTTGTTTTGCCTTCACCAATTTGTCTCTGCATGACTTGCAGAGTACTTTTTTTAAAATTTTCACATTCATTTAGAGGTAAAATTTGACATTTTTAAATCATACGCTGACATTCCTTGCAGAAATCATGTTCTGAATTCAAACTGCTGATCAGCACTAATACATCCCGGTCACCTATCAGAGGGGTTCCTATGGCAGTGGCAGGCAGAGTGTCGGATACAATGATGAGGAAGACAGAGTAGCCCAGCAGCAAGGTGATCTTGAAGGAAACCCTCTCTCCACTGTCTGGTGGCAGATAGAAACCCACAATGTCCATCACCATCAAGAAGATACTGGGCAGCAGCAGGTTCACAGTGTAGAACAACGGCCGCCGCCGGATCACCACCTGGGAAATGTAGGTTAATGTCAAGTCAAAATGTCTCTTAGCATAACATAAAAAAAAAAACCTCATATGTAAGATAGACAGACATTTCACCTGCTCATTACTGTGCACGAATCAAATATCATTTGGAAAATTGTTTTAGTTAAGAACGAGAAAGAAGAAGATCATAATGAATGTCTAGTAACAGCAGATTGCCATGTCTTGAGGTCAGGCCACCTAAAGACAAAACCTTTGATGCAACACCCCACTTTTTTGCCTTGCATATAACACACACACACACACACACACACATCTTAAAATCATTATTTCAAATACTCACATGGAACTTCATCTCAGCATAATAGTCGTCATTGTCAACACTGAAGATCTTGTAGTTGGACAGTATGTGGAGCAGCTCCCACTCTCCTTGGTTCATGAAGACGCTCTTGTCCTCCCTGAGCTCCTCGGGGCTTCGCATCAGGGTGATGTTGATGTCATCAACTACAGATCGAACACAATGTCGGGAGCAGCGTGAAACGGCCATGGCAACAAGTTACCTTTCGCCCTCCACTCTGTTCTCTCAGCGCATGTCACAGCGGGGGAGAGTTCACAGATGCACGGAACAGAGCGGTTGTTTCACTCAAGTCTTAATGAGAAGAGTTGAAGACAGAGGCGGCTGTTGTTGTCTGATGCCAGTGAATATTTTTCACTAGGAATGTGTTTGTATGCCTTACTGTGTGACTGGGGTCTTTCTTTATTGTCAGGAAACAGCAGGCTTGATTTAAACACTGCTATCCTAACATTGTAAAACAAGAAAGAAGTGCATAGATGTAAATTTACTGAATTGTTATTTTTCATTAAAATAATTAATCAGCAACTTGATTAAAAGAAAGTTGCTGGTGTAAACCTTTTCAATGTGGCAACAAATTGGTCAAAAGTTACACAGGAATTACATTCCAGAATATGAAGTATGTAGCATATAAACTACAAACTAAACGAAAAGTATCTAAACATAGAATTGAATTGAATAGATCGGCCCCATTATCACCCATATCCAATCGAGCTATTTTAGCCAGTATCGTCATGTTGGTGCATCCCTATTTGTCACCATTTTGACTTTAATTAAATCAAAAGTAGCTTAATGGCAGATTATTTGTGTCATTGAGAGGGCTGCAGAGGAATGTGGATGATGTGAAGTACCTGTAAATACTCCAAAAATGTTTGAAATCTTAAGTACGAGCTCTAGAATGGGGAATGTGAGAGCCTAATCTATCATAGTTTCAGGTTGGTCAAGGGTTTTAGTATAAATATTTGCGGAAAGACTGCAATTATATTGTTTTGTATAAGTCTGAGATATTTTTTTCTGAGTAATTGAAAACATTACCCAAGTTGTAATGAGCTGTGATCGTCCTTTAATGCAGGTTTAAGTCATTAATGTAGATATGTTTCTAAAGGAAGTCGGTTCCATTCTGAAGTTAAAACAAAATAAAGGTTCAATCACATCGTAAATGAGGGTGAGAGAAAGGGATGCATGTCTTACTGGTATGTAGCCAGCTCTGGAAGGTGAGGCTGCATTTCTGGACATCAAATGGAAAGTTGTAGATGTTGAGAGTGCAGGCTGTGACCACCTGGATGGGCTTGTAGTTGCGCACCAGTCCGTCATGTGTCACGTAGACGTAAGGTATGTCTGGAGACTTCCCCACATCTACGCTGCAAGTCAGAGACAAACGTGTCAACAACAACGTGTTGAGAAGCAAAGACGGATGCTGATGGAATAATAGAAGGAGCCGAAGCGATGGTGTCAACAGAAGCAGTTCTTACAACTCATTGATGAGGATGTCAGGCACCCACACATTAGTAGTAGGTATAGAAACCTGTTTGACTTCATCAAAGTCTTCTGGGTTCCACACCAGGAATTCATCCGTCCATGACTAAAGTATTGTCGACAGGAAGAAGCTAAATTAGAGATGATTTGATATGGATTTTTGCAGGATAGTGTAAACACATATAACAATAGTGTCTCAGTAACATATGTTATATTTAGACTGTAAAGACATCTGGTTTTGAAGAGGAATAAGATACACAAATATCGCACAGTTAAAACCTTACACATTTACGAATATAATCAGAAATGACACTGAGTTTGCTGTTATAATTATGAGAAATTGGTTTAATGGATCAAATATTTGATAGTGTAATTAATAATGCAGTAAATAAAAGTAGCTATGTTCCTGATGTAGCATCTATGGGGCAACTTATAGTAATGTTGTGATGTTTGGAAATTCCTTTGTCTTACCTGTCTGTACCATACATACGTTGTTAACACCTGGTTCTTCTCATCCTGTAGTGGAAGAGAAGACATCAGAGTTTTAGAAAAAATAATTTAAAAATTGTATTTTAATACATAAATGTATTTTATATTGTGCTGATTGCATATTTAAAGAACATTTAAATACCTTTACATTTAAAAACACCCACACGTCAATCGGATTATTTTTTAATAAAGCTTCAAATGAATATATGATGTATTACAAACACTTCATAGTTGGGATGCATCAATACTCACGTTGGGTATTGTGCCGAAATACAGACTCAAATGCTGGATTCCATATTGGTGACAATGGAGCAGATCTATTCAATTCAAGTGTTTGTTTACATACTATCTTCATTTTATACTGGAATTTTAATTCCTGTTTACATTTTGACCAATTAGTTGCTACATTTATCGTTACAGATTCAACCCCACCATAAAACGCTGATTAATATACTGTACGCCTTTCAAAGACCAGCCGACAGGCCTGAAAAACAACAACCAATTTTTGCCAATCTAGGGACCGTCGTTCTGCTGTTTTAATATAATTGTTACTAATCAAATATAAACCTCTACAGCCTCAATGAGGTTTGTACGTTTGTATAATGCAAATAATTATGCAGATGGACTATAGAACAGTAATTAAAGGAGTCACGGTATGAAAAATAAAAAAAAATAAAATGCACAGTAGATGATATACATAAAACTGCACAGTAGTTCACTGTTGGCAGGTTAGGGTAACATTCAGGAAGTGTGCAACTCACCACATTGAGGATGGAGTAAACCATGAGGTCTATGGCCACTATAGTGGACGTCCTCCAGTCTTTCACTGGCCTCACTCCCTTCTTATAGCCCGCATTCAAAAACTCAGATAGCCGCACTAAGGTGGCGTTGGCAAATCTTCCTGGGCTGCTGCCCAGTTTCTTCACTGAAAACGTAGAAAATATTAAATCATGTTATGTGCACTGACATGGAGAAGTCAAACATAGTGTTTATCTCATATTGTCAGCGAGAGATATAAGACAACATCTTGGTTTTATAATAATGCCATATCTAATATCAAGATAATTTTCTCAAATTCACTAAAATGATTCCGTCTTGTAAACTATGATTTGAACATTTTTTCTAATATGTGAGTAATATTACCTCTAATATTGCAGTCAGACCACAGAGTCAAAATAATATATGTTAATATACACCTTTTCTCAGACATTTAAAGGGCTTATGACTCAAATTTTGCTGGCAAGTAAGAGTTGAGGGACTTCGTCATGATAAGGTAGGCCAACAGTCAAGTATTTGAAAGCATATATTGTAGTAAAACAGAAGCTGCTGTACCTGTGCAGGCTCTCGATGCTCCTTGAATAAGAAGGAAAATGAGTGCAGTCCAGGCTGATGACAGTCTCATGGTGCCAGTTCACCTGTGTTTTCTTCGCCCGCTGTTGGAAGTCTGACTGCCGCTCTGATGAAAGGCCACGGGATGCCTCACACCCATATCCTCCATATCCATCCACTTTATCCATAACTTCGCTCGCCTCCACTTTCAAAACCTTGTTAGCGTCACTCAGCTCCTGAGGGTGTAGCCATCTGAGCCGACGCCACTCCTCCGTGTTCAATAAAGCAGCCGCTCTGAGATAAATGGAGCTGAAAGACTGCAGAAATGAAAGCTGGTGACCGGATCGTATGTCACGTCTGAGTGATCATCTAATTAAGTAGTATGCCAACATCAGGCCAGTATGTTATAGTGATTTAGCACAATTAAGAGACTGTTAGGCAAGAGTGTCAGCTAACTTACTGACAGCAAAGTTTCAGTGTTTAATGTCCTCTATCACATAATTGCCTGCTTTACTTTACTTCATGCTGCCATCCCAAATGTTGAAGGTTGCCATTATCGAAAGGAGATTATTTGATCAAATGAGATTTAGTTTGCCAGTTGTGAGCTCGCCAGCAACATTTGAATTAAAAAAACTCCACTGACAAATACACAACATGGCCAGAAGTATGTAGACACCTGAACATCCCTGCCATTGTATTCTATGGGCATTCATATGATGCAATAATAGCCTCCCCTCTTTGAGGAACTCTTTCCACAAGACTTTGGAACCTGGTTGTAGAGATTTGCTCCCACTCACTTGCCAGAGCATCAGTGAGGTCGGCCGATAAGACCTGGTTTGCGATCAGCTTCATGTTCATTTGAGTAATGTCAGCAGTTTCCACTCTTGTTTTACTCACTAAAGGATACCAGTATGAGTGAATTTGCACTTGTTTATCTAGAGGGTAGTTGTACACCTGACCATGCTTTCTGTGGATTTGTTTGTGCCTGGCTGAATGATAGCTAATGTACAGAAACATCCCAGAAGAGCTGAGAATCATCCCCCCATATATCGGCCATTCCGTCTGTAAAGCTCCGACGCCAGAATTTTCATACGGATGTATTTGGTGGCCTACTTTTTCAGCTTCCCACAGTGCAATTAACAGGAACATGAACACTGCAGCCTCTGAGAGCTCATAGCTGTCTTCCAAAATGTTTCTGCAGACCGTTTTATCATGACTTGGTGTAAATCAGAAATATGAACAGGCAGGTTTCTGGTTGGTTTGACTTTGTGAGGCTTTTATTGTCACTTCTGTTCCGTATTATCTTCACAAAACAATACACTTACGGGATTGTCTTTTATTTCTAAAGAACAGATGCAGTCATATTGAGATGAAAGTCACATTCACAACAATGTAAATACACAAAGCTTTGAACTTAATATACAGCCATGTGTTACCTCATACAGACAGTAACAGAGCACTGACTAAACATCTTCAGCTTAGTTGCATAACATCATGTAACCAGATCCACTGGAAGAAGAGGTTCGCAGACACTGTGAAAATTGCATTAATATGGATCTTTCCACCGGCAAGTTTGCTATGACGCACGTTTGATATTCTAGTCATGACTATTAGGAAACCAACAGGGAACGGAGACGCAGCAGCTGAGCGCTGTATTGATCTATTTTGTGGCAGTGGGATGGAGATTAAAGTGTGTATACAGTATCACATCATCACACTGGCACACTGGAGGATTTGCTCCAGAGAGCTGCTTTATTATACGGTATCTTTGAGTCAATCTTCACTGTCGGGAATTCGTGATAACCGATGCGAAACAATCATGTCTCAAACTATAATGTTGCTCTACAGCGGCAATGCAATATCTAGAGGTTAGGCGAGCAGTATTTATCAAGGATAGGTCTATTTTCAGACAACTTGAATTGTATTGTTGTAGTTTTGACAATCAGTATTGGTTGTAGTCAATAGCTGAGATTTGGGAACATGATGACATTGCAAAAAAAAGGTGAGAAGGCACGAAACATGATCAGATAAGACATATGCCAAACATTTATTTAAAAGATGAATTAAAGGCAAACAGTAAATTGATTACCCACATTATCCATTGTACACGTTCATCATAGTTTACAGGTGGATTTCACGAGAAGGAAGTTGGGGTGTTGGAGGGATTTGCACAACAATCAACGTTTGCATTAGAGAATCAGAAGAGTAATAGACCTGGTTTATAAAGGCCACCTAAAACTTTTATTGATATGATACAAGGGTAGTTACAAAAATGCATGTGCAACTTATGTGCTCTTTGTTTACAACCTGATCAATATTCAGATTGCTTGTGTTTCTTACACCTTCTCTTTTGATCAGCGCAAAGTTACCACTTCTACAAAACACACAAAAATAAGAGCTTGATTGTAATGAAACGGTATATTTTAAAGGCATTGGTTAAATATTGGCACACAATATAAAGTGCATCCTGTTCTATGTAATTCTAATTAATAACCTTTGTGGAGGGGAAATTAATTATGACCAAAACACACTGCAATAATAATTCTCCATCCCTTTCTTTGCATTGAAACATACTTAGGCTTCTCCAACAGACTAAAGCACTGCATCCCAAATCACTGTAAAAAAAACCATCATAAGCCAGAAGTTCTTTGACAGTATTCAAATAATCATTACGTCTCTAATAATGCGGTCAGGCAAAGCTCCAACTGGCCCAGAGCATCAGCAGCGTACCGGCATACGAGGCCAGGACCAAGAGGTAGAAGCGGAACAGGAAGCAGTCGAGCTTCGAGCAAAGGGCCAGCCATTCAGCCTGAACCGAAGACTCACTGTCCTCCTGGGATAAAGCCAGGTGGAGGGAAACCAGCTCCTGGAGAAGCCACTCCAGCCCAGATGGAGCTTCCTGGATCTCATTCAGGGACAGCAGATCTTCCTCCAGTGAGGGTTCAAACTCATAATCTGGTTTGAAATGTCAACAATATCAACATAGATGCAGGCCGGTTCTCTAATTACATTTGTAAGCAATTTAAAGCAATTATTATGGGACTATATTAATATTCCTGACATCAATATTGTGATCCTTTCCAAAAGGCTTTCACCAGACTGGACGAAAAACAGCTCTCTCTCCCCCCCCTCCCCTCTTTATCTTTCATGGAAAGCTTTCAGATGGAATATATCAGAGAGATAAATAATTGCACAAACACTCTGACTTTGCAACTCTTTTTAAGAGTCTTACAGATACTTTTGTAAAGTCTCCACAAGCTGAAGTATACGATGAGTTTCGGGTCATCTTAGCCTTAAGATGATTTAATAATATGAAGCACAGAACTGTGGTTGCACAGCTTCATATGACCAAACCGTTCCAAGACTGCTGTATTATTTATTTTGCCTTCATCTTCAAGATTAGAAATCATTCCAAGTATGGAAAAAGTTTAAACTTTCTAAAATGCCTCGGCTGTGTTCTTTCACCCTTCAAACTGTGTTTTTTTTGCAAACAGACCTTTTGATTTGGTGAAGCATTAAGCAAAAACACACTGTGCTATCACTGTCAGCGGGACTTCTGCAACATCAAACGTCTTTGAGCTCGTAGCTTACCTCCGGAGGGGTTGATGTGATCGAGGGTCCTAATGGAGGTCAAAGTGCTCTCTGTGAAGCCATGAGCAGCTGAGCCGTACTTGTCCAGCAGGCAGGCGGACACTGACATTTGCCTGACCTCCTTCTCACTGTGGTGGAGCAGCTTCACCACCAGAATAGACTTGATCAGGCTGAGCATCAGCATGGCCATGCACACGGCGAAGAACACGCCTGGGTGGAGATGGGAGGGAAAACAGAAAACGCTTGTTGCACAATAGCTAGATTACGGCATTTTGGAATTTGAACAATCGCCTTTCTGGTTGCAATAACTGTAAAATGTACAGAAGCAGTAAAAAAAATGTACTGTCCATTTAATGTTGTACATGTATACCAAACAGACAATTGGGTCTAAAATAAAGCAAAAAGGGTTCAACTGAAATGATCTAAGCAGCAAAGAACACCTATGAGTGGAGTATTGACCGCTGTGGCGGGCAGTTCATCGGTCAGGTTGACTCGGAAGAGGGTGTAGCCCAGGAGTATGCTGATCTTAAAGGCTATGCGGGTACCGCTGCTTAGAGGCAGGTAGAAGCTGATCACATCTACCAGCATGAGGAAGATGCTGGGGATGAGCAGACCCACCACATACAGCAGGGGGCGCCGGCGGATCAACACCTGAATGAAAGATGAGGGCAAAGAGGCAGTAATCTGATAAAGACACTACAGCAGAAATAATATTTATTCAATCTAATGTTCCCTCTTGTTGTGTATAGCCATGCAGATAGTGTTACTTTCATTTGTCTTAGTTTTAGTCTTCAAACAGATCTTTCTTGAGTTCAAATCAACATTTTTTTTTATGATCTGGAATGGAACAAAAGCATTTTCCATCAGAACCCCCTTTCATACGACATGTCTATCCTTTAGCATCAAAACTGCCACGACGTAACAATATCCCAGTGAGCCATGAAATGCTCCATTATCAGACAGCCTTTCGCTCTTTCAGCTGAATAAATAGCAGCCATCCCTGCTCTCCACCTGCAACGGGCAATGGGGCCATTTCCCTCACCACTAACAAGAAGTCCATTGATCAGGCAGCCACTGAGACAGTCTCATTATGGTTGCTCGCCCTCCCCTGTCTATCAGCCTCCCTCTCTATCTGTCTCTTTACTTGCCACAAACAGCCTCCCTCCCATCATTTGGCATTAGCCCACTAGCCCGATCCATGAAGGTCTCGGCCAATTGCTTTACACTTTACAATTCCGCCGCACAGCGTGGAGTGGGGGGGGGGAGGGCAACCCACAGAGCGGCTACAGTTTAGAGCTCACCATCGATAAGCAATCACAGTGCAGACACACTCTCTGACATTACTTTAACCCCCTTATTCAGATCCACTCCCCCTGCGTTAATGTGCTGAATGCGCACGATTGAGACATTGAGGCACACATACGTTGAACTGGATGTGGGCGTAGTCGGTGTCGTCTTGGTGGATTTGCCAGTAGCTTGAAGGAATGGACAACAGTTCCCATTCTCCGTCATTCATAAACTCCCTCTTGTCATTGGCAATGGCCTCTGCACTCCTCCACAGCGCCAGGTCTATTTCCTTCACTGCGAGAGAGAGAGAGAGAGAGAGAGAGAGAGATAATGAAGGATGAAAAGGAAAGCAGTAAATATATTTTATCATCAGCACACAGATGGTGTGTTGGTATGGATTCCTTCCTACTTCAGTTTTCCCTACCCTGTCCAATAACATGCAAACAAGGTGAATTGGAAATTGTATCTATTTCATTAAGTTGGAAAGTGCGTTCTGAGGGCGAGGTAAAGTGGCTTTTTTTGCCACCTAAAAAAAAATCAGGATCAGTTAAAGTGTGTGCTATATTTAGAATATTTTCATAATTTTAACTTGCCGTCAGACAAGTTATTCAAATTTGTGAAGGGCTTGAGAAATTAGCATTTTGATGGGAAAACATATGTACTTGGGCCAGAATTTGAATACGGAACGCCACTGGGAAGCTACAGAATGATATAAAAACCTCAACAAAATAAATAAAACATGTACCTGCCCTTTAAGGTGTTGAAGAACAACCAGGCATATAGAGGAAGTCTTACTGGAAAGCTACTGGTGGGCCCTTGATTATACAACTGATCAAGCTCCATTCTCAGATGAAGACTGTTGAAAGCTCTGGAAAAAGCTATAACACTGACTAAAATGTGTTTTTCCTATCTCCCCTAAGGTTTTGGGAGGTTCTAAGATCAGGTAGTTGCACCATATTCCTCATGGGTAGCGCAGGTGTAAACCTCTACTCTGCAAATACAAATTTAATTGAATTGGCTTACAGACCACCACCTGATCACAGGCAGCAAACACACCTGAGTGAAGCCAGCTGCGGAAGGTGAGGCTGCAGTTTTGCTTGTCGAATGGAAAGGCGTACATCTCCAGGCTGCAGGCCAGCACCACCTGCATGGGTCGGTAGTACTTCACTGAGCCAGAGGAGTTCACGTATACATAGGGGATCGGTAGGGACTTCCCCTCGTCCACACTGGGAACACACATAGAGGAGGGGGGGGGGGGGGGCAACAGGACACAGACGGTCAGGCTGTAGTGGCCATTTGGAGGGCCAAGTGCTATGAATGATCACATGGCCTCTGTGGAAGTTTACTTTCTATTAGATTTAATGAGAAGTGAATTATAATTATCACAAATACGTAGGACAGAAGCAGAGAAGAGAATATCAATAAGAGGAACGATTACACAATTTCTTATGTAACCATTTTAATCCAAGTCCAATATGTTATGGGACCTGAATGTGTTTTTTGGCCGTCTTAGACCATTTACGATAAATCATGCCGATAACATAACATTATTGCATTTCAATGCATCCTGAAGTGTTTTTCTTTTCCGCGGTTGAAGGCATTCTGTTGTAAGGCTGCCCCCCCCCCCCATTTCATCCTCGTGAACTCAATACGTCAGCAACGCTTCTTCAAATCTGGCACAAACGTCCACTTGGACTCAGCTGGTTTGACTGATTAGAATTTGGTGGGAAAATGTCACAGTGACCTCATAAAACACACTTTTTGACCATAATTCAATAATTAATTTGCAATGAATGTAAATTTCATCTTATCTTATATAGAAGGACATTGTGAAGTGATGACATTTTGGACAGAGATGGTCATGAATTTAAACTGCAACTTCACTGGTTGGAAGAGGCAAATAGCCGCAAGGCGGCAATTCTAGTTTAAATATGTTAGACTGTCTATGTTATTTATCAACTTGTAGATATACTTTTTTAAATATCTATGGGGAGCAAGTAATGCATTTTTAAATTCTACTCATATTTGCTTTAATTTAAGGGTTCAAAGCTTAGGGTTGGGCATTAGACCAGTGTCTCTGCAAGTGGAATTATTTAGTTAACTGGAATCAATGGAAGTCAATAGCTACTTGAAAGGTTGGAAAACACATTCCTTTAGACCTTGGTTACACTGTAGACTGAGACTAAAATATTTTTGAAGGGATCGTTTCAGTAATTTCTTACAATTCACTAACGATAACATCAGGAATCCAGATGGCATCGGATGACACTGAGATCTCATTGATGCCATCAAACTCCTCTGGGTCCCAAACCAGGAACTCATCTGTCCAGATCTGAAAGCAGAGCAGGATGTTTGTGTTAAAATGATATAGTTTAGGAATTTCAATGGAAAATCAAATATTTACTCAATAATTTAAAGTAAAAATTTAACTCATTATGTAGTCATTATGTAGCGTAATCCAATCGATATGACATAATTCACACGTGTGTATAGAGTTATTGTAAATCCATAAGATTTGCAGCATATAGTCAAGGAATGTTTAATTGAAAACCCACTGTGTTGCATAAGTTGTAGAAGTCAGTCACTGAGGAGGTAGATGACTACAGCTGTTTTCATTTTTAAAATGTGTTTTTTAAGGAGAAGGAAAAGGCTTGTTTCCTGAAGCTTTACAATAAGAAGTCAAAGGAAACTGAGACGCCACCCACCTGTCTTTGCCAAATACTGGTAGTTATGCTCTGGGTCTTTCCATCCTGCAGAAAGGAGAAAACCGTAATGATACCCAATAGATGATTTTAAATTGAGGCTACTGTGGACTTTGGTTATATCAGATCTCTAACCGGTGGAGTAAAAAAAGCAGAATTGTATCAGCAGTGTGAGCAGAGTGCTCTCACAGCATGCATACCACATTAAGGATGGACTGCAGGATGAGGTCTATGTAGACGGTGGTAGGAGTGGTCCAGTTGTGAACAGGTCGAACTCCGCAGTCATATTTCCTGAGGAGGGTCCTGGTCAGCTGGTTCAGAGCTGATCTCTTTGGCTTCTCCGGCACACATTCAGCCAGATGAGCTGAAAGACAAAGATAAGCACCCAGACCAGCTCCAGTTCACTGTGTGGCAATGTGCTTGTGGTAATTTCATCAATTGCTAATTTGTTTAGTGATGAAGCACAAAACTGTAACGTGGGGGTCTCAGGGTCTCTTACCCAATTAGTCCAGCTTTGCTAAAAGGTTGTGGGATGCATCAGTTGCTCTATTTAATATGTTACAGTGCATGCGGGTGGTAAATGTGTTGTTAATGGTTTAAAGTGTATCACTTTTTTTCGAATAGAAATTAAGTTTGTTTTTTTGTATCAGGCAGGATTTTTTATAAGGCAAAACACTTTACATGTGGGCTTTGTATAGCCTTACAATTCTGAAACTTTGTATACAATAATATGTATTTGCTTACAATGGTGGTTGTGGTGCTTCAAATGCAATAAGTTTTAAAACAGTACGGTTTGGATTTGAGAAATTACTAAAACTGAATCTGTGAGAGAACGGACCAAATATAAGTAAAATAAGCAATGAGTCATAGAGCTGCCACACTAAAAAAAGAGCAAACTATTTTGTTCAAACTATCTAAAAACTTTATAGCCAGCTTTATTTTAATGGGAAATTTTACAAAGCAGAAATGGTTGCAACAAAACCACGCAGGCTATTTTAAACTTACAAGTGAATACCTCATACTATTCATGGAAATGCAATTGTCTTGTATCTTTAGCCAAAAGGAGCAGCTTACCTGAGAGCAACAGAGTCAACCAAATGAGAGACATCAAGTTATCAGAAATCACCCTTCCAAAAGACAGATGTTATCCAGATGTCACATCAAAACATCTCCTCTGTCAACACAAAAATATCCACAGATTCAAGAGTAGCGGTACTCGGTGTAGGGGAAGAACAATGAACAGGGTAGTGCAGACATTTTGGTGGCGCTCGTATTGATTTTCCACTGCCCGGGTAAGGTGATACATATAATAATGACTCCCTGAAGGGTTGTTTTGTGCCAGTGTATTGCTTCATTACAGAGGAGCATAAACACTTAGGTATCTGTTATTTTAAAGGTGTTTTAACCCAGCTGAACACACCAAATGGAGGATGTCATGATGCGATCTAAACTTCCAATTAACTAGTTGTTCCATCTCCTTTCCTTCTTGTGAAGTTTCTCGTATTTACCTTAACTTCCCTAACGCCTTTATTCAAAATCAAGATCACAAAGCTTCTAAAGATACCAAAAGTGAGAGTAATGTGTTTGAAATGATGCACAAGTCATATAGACTGCATTCAAAATCTTACTTTTGTAAAAGTAAAAAGTATTGGCAGCAAAATATACTAAAAGTACCAAAAGTATTATTATTGGAGTATAAATAGTGATGCATTTATGTGTTCATCACCTTAATCTTGTAGCTGGTAAAGGTGGGCTTCATTTGAGATATTACTTTAAATACTGCTGCATAACCTATAGCCTAATAACACATCATAATTTATTAGTTACTTTACAATTTATATTAATGATAGGTAGGCCTAACTACATTTGTTAAATAAATGTAGTGGAGTAAAATGTTTAATATTTGCTGCTGAATTGGAGTTTAGTAAGTAGGATCAAATGACAATACTTAAGTAAAGTACAAGTGGGCAGTTATTGAGTTAAATAGTTATATCCCACCACAAATCATCCGGGTATTAAGGAAGTCTGTCACTGCATTGCATTAAGAACTGTCCTGTCACGTTAATTGTGTAAGAGAGGGCGCGTGCTTTAGCGATCGCTCTCGTCCACGCGCATGTCCTAACAGGTGAGCGCGCGCGCAGCTTGTCGCTCTCTGAGATTGTGGCAGATGGAGCTGGTTTGACGCGGAGTCGGGGCTTGAAAGCGTTTGGTGAAAACAGGAAGAAATCCACGTCTTTTCTTTTTTTCATCTGCAATGAGAGGTGAACAGACTGAAGATGGAGAGAACTCAGCGAACTCGGTGAGCCCAAAGGATGACGGAGCCAACATAACAAAGTGACATTTAACGGAATGCACGAGGAACTAACGTTAACACTAACCCCAATGATGTGCGAAGGCCAAAGCTGTACTCAAAATCTGCAGTTTTAAAGTTACTTTTAACATCGTTTTTATACACCAGGTCGAAAAAAAAATTAAAAAGATTAACATAATATTTAGAAAAGAAAGAAAATACACCAAGAAGCTCGTATTCTAGTCAAATTTGAATTTTGGAAATTAATTTCTTAAGCTGCGTATTTACTTGCTAAATTACTGGCATTTTGGTTTAAAGGCTAATTCAGCCAATATGACAAATGTCTGATAAATAAAATGTTCACATTTTACGTCTGATGTCCTCAGTTAGCCTCATAGGACACATGATTCATCAGTACCATATTCCATTAAATAACCACATCATTCTGGAGTGTAACACTTCATTTAATCAGTATGTGGCTCTGTAGCCATTCAAGCAGCCTTCAGCTCTATCCATCTGCCTTTCTAATTAACCATTCCAGCAGACAGTCATTGAGCCAAGCTTCTAATGATGTTATGTACTAAAGGTTAGGGTTTACATACAGTAGAACTTCCGTTATACTCTTTGTTTGCCTTATTTTTCTATTTGGTATTGACATAGGAGGTGTGTGTGTGTGTGAGAGAGACCCACTGCCTTAGTCACTCTGGTCTGGTGGCATGGTGAGTGGAATGATAAACAGAAGCCTGTGCTATCCATGTCAGCAACCTAAAATAGAGGCTAACGAAGAGGGTCTCAGATAGCCCCGGGGCTCCATATAAGTCTGGTCAGCCTGCTCTTGGCGTCCTGTGTGTGCATGCATGTGTGTGTGTGCGTGCGTGTGCGTGCATGTGTGTGCGTGCATGTGTGTGCGTGTGTGTGTTCGTTCTGAGAGCGATACCCTGACATGTCCACCTGCTGTTGGGTTAGCAGGCTTTATATAGCGCCGCTCACTCAGCAGGCTTATGTTATTACTTTTCAATACTTTATGTCTGTGAGGTCTAAACATATGACGGCTTTTGAGAGTTTGTGTTTACAAATGTCGATGACCTGTACAAAGCTGGATGTTTCCATGTTGGTAGCATTTGGTTTCCCCCCCACCACATTTATTATAGTGTTTGAGTTTAGTTTAAAGGAAACGATTAGGCTGATATAGATTTTTTTTTTTTAATATAATTTTCAATAAGAAAAATACAGTTATTTGTCAGTGCAGTAAATATTAAGCTACCACGAGCAGCCAGTTAGCTAAGCTTGGCTGGAAACTGGGGGAAATGGCTAGCCTGGCTTTGTCCGAAACAAGGTCCGCCTACCAGCATCTCTGACATATAAAAATGGCAATTTGCCATTTTATGAAGGGGTTATATGCTCGACTATTTGTTGGCTGAAACTAGTGTCTTCCTGGAGGAATCGGTCCATCATCAATCCTCTCATCTAACTCTCGGTAAGAAAGCGACTATCAGCATAATTCACAAAATGCCGTTCAATGCTGCTTACTGAAGCCGCTGAGTTTGGCTCTGTTTCATGAAGCTATTGTCATGACCCAGCTGACACGTGGACCTCATATAGGCATGACGATGTTGACATTTGTCCTTCAGCTCCATATAGACCCCACGTGTGTCTGCACACTGGGTCACAGGCTATAAGTGAGGCCCACGCATATCCTCAGGTGTTCCCAAGAATAGCATGTGGGACAAGGTGGACTGCAAGTGGGACTTCCTTGGGCAAAAAGTGGGATATCTGCTTGTTACCTCAATACAAGGGGATGGCCCACTTGTGGTCCAGTTTTGTCCATTTGGTCAGCCCAAATGGGAGTCAAATGCCAGTCCATCACTAACCCAAACTATGTGAGTACCACAAAGGACTTGTTGGCTGGAACGCTCCAAGTATCTCAAGCTTGACGATCGTTTCCCTTTCGTCCAATCCTTTCACTCAGCAGAGCAAAATCCTGATGAACCAGCTGAGGGAGATCACTGGCATCCAGGACCCTCAGATCCTCCACAAAGCTCTGAATGTAAGAACCAAGAACTCATCGTCAGCTTTTAGGAGACAATGGATGGTCTACTATGTTATTTTGCTACAATGCAAGCAAGTGAATGGCCTTAACGGTAACTTAATCAAAGCACATAATAAGACATGGGCAACTGTTTCATTACACCGATGCCAGTTGACCAAAAGGCATTGTTGTTAGATCTGTTGAGCTAAACAAATTTGCAATTCCTATGCTGTAAGATCACTTATGACTAAGATAACTTACTGATTAACATTACTATCCAACTCCTCTTTAGTTTAATTTAGTTGACAGTAATCACACTTATCCTCAACCCCCCTATGACATGGGGGACATTTCAGAAATGATGTTACAGCCAAAATCCCAAGTTCAAGTTACTCTTCGAGCCTTAGCAGTTGTGGTGTGTTACATGTGAACATTAGCCAGAGGATGGTGTGAGAGAACAGGGTCTTTGGTGACCATTGGTGTTTATTATGTTGTGAGCGTAAACGTGTTAAGAGATGTGTTAAGACAGACTATCCTGTGGAGAACATGAAAGTCTATTCTAAATGGCATGGGGATCCATCCCTAGAGCCATACTGCTAGTTGGCTAAAAAAAAACATAGCCCTTGCTGTTATTGTGTAATTAATGTTAAAGGAACACTCTTTGATTACATTAAAAGCACCCCCTGGGCGCCTAGTTTCCACCCCAGCACACCGCTTATGTTTTGAAACACAACTGCAAATGAAAAAATCCCTAGGAGCTTGAGTTAATAGGAGCCTCATAAAAGTGATAATTGACAAGCAGTACAATAAACAGTCTGGCTGACTGTTGTTCAGGCATCATCCAACCTGTTGCACCAGGGGCAGACAGAGAAACAGCAGGAGCTCACAGGTTCGGGAGGGGCACGTGCTCTCAGAGTTCTATACAAAATTAGAAATGGTTGTCTACTGCTGGTTTCCAACACAAAAAGGGTGCTGTGTTCCCTTCATTAGGCTAGTTAACTGGATCTAAGTACATGCTTGTCTTATTTTAATTACTCAGTGGTTGCTATATTTGTATTTGCATGCATTTCCTATTTGCTTATTTTGCTCTTGTGATGTATTGCTACATCTTCTGCAGATTAATGATATCTAGATATGTCGGGCCTTATCTTTTCCTTGTCCCCTCTCTTTAAGGCCAGTCAGGGGGACATTGGAAATGCTGTTGGACTGCTGACAACCCAGTCTGCAGAGGTTCAGGATCCTGGAGAACCACAGGAGTTGGGGACCTCTGCGGAGGCCTGGGAGGGCCAGAAAGGTACATTGGGACAAAACAAGCGTGCCCAAAATTCTGACTACATTTACTTGTTAGGATCATTTGTAGACCATTTCAGATATGGAATCTGAAACACTCATTTGTTCACTTATGTGTTAAAGTTTATGTAATCTGTTCTGCCCTATTGAAACAGTTTTTACTAGAATTGTGGGATCTTGCTGACACACTGCTGTATGTTTTGTCAGGACTCCCTAAGGATGAACTGCAGACGGCCATAGAACTCAGCCTGCAGGAGTCCCACAATGCCCAGGAAGAGGAGAGAGAATTTAATAGGTACGAGAGAACCGGCTTTTCATGCGATGCTTCTTACTGGTGACTGTGATTTTTAAATTTTTTATTTACTGCTGACTTAAAGTATGAAAATGGAGACAGTAGATTTTCCACTGGAAACAACAGAAGGGAATATGAAAGACTCAGCTGTTTCATATTGTCTGTATGTGGATGAATCAGCCTGAAGCCTTGTCGATCAGAGGTTGAAACAAATGGGCTGAAAGCCTAAAATAGATGCATTTACTTTGTAGCCACACTAGTGGAGTGGTTCTGGGGTTGGCAATGACGTGAGTCGGTCGGTCGCGCCACCACTTTTGGCAAAGACAGAAATATCTCAATACCGAAATAACATTTTGTACAGACATTCGTAAGCTTGTTATTGATGATCAGCTGACTTTTCATCCAGTCACACTTGCAGATCAAAGTTTTTAATCAGCCATTGGCTCAAAATGTGATGCAGTCATTAATAATTTGCACACAATGAATAATAATGACTTATGTGAACCCCTGACTCTTGCGCAACCATCATTCTTTGGTTAATGACCAAATACCTGCATAACTCGTGACATTCTTATCAGTTGTACGAGGAAATGCTATTCATGATAATCCTCACCTGCTAAACATCAGCATGGTAATAATTTAGCATGCATTTGTCTCTGTCTCACGACACAGTTTGTGTTTTCCTGAGAGATTTAGTCGTCTTATTCAACCTCTGCACAGGACAGGGTGTCTTAACTAAGTCCACCTGTGTTTAATACAGTTGTCAGTTCAGTGCTTTGAAATGGGTAATTTGATGTACTGCAGGGCTCTGGAGGCCAGTGTAGAGGAGAATGCAGCGAGAATGAAGAGGAAGCGATGCGAAGCCCAGAGTGATATGTGCAACCCTGCAGAGTGGATCCGGCAGGACGACTGGCCCGTGGGCATTCGCAATGTTGGCAACACCTGCTGGTTCAGTGCCGTCATCCAGGTGAGAATAAGGGTGAAAGATTGCTTACATCAAAGTGCTGGGGATGTACTCTGCTTTGACACATATCAGACACAGTCCCATATGTTTCCCTTTTGTTTTCTCTAACCTCTGTACGTAACAGTAGTAGTGCCCTGTAATATATATATATTAAATATATTATAACACATAGCATATAGTCTGTTAAGAGCACTAGCGTCCTCGTGTTCTAACAGTGTCTCATATCCTGTTGCTGCTAAAACTTAAAATAGCTCTCGCACTTGGCTGAACAAACATTTATAGACTCGGAGTCTCCCTTCCAAGATTTAGTCCATCAGAGGTGTCGCACCCATAGACTGTATAAAATTTGGACGAAGTCTCGGTGACGTCACTCATAGGTTTCTGAAGAGCCAAAGTGAAGCTCAAAGTGAGTGTTTTTTTGAACCAGAAGTGACCATATTTGGGCGAGAGGATGGACCTGCGGAAGACCGAGGCTCGATGAGGGCAGGTGTCGTTAGCAAAACAAACGCTAAGTTAGCACCATTTAGCTAGCTTTTGTTAGCCAGCTGCACCGTGAACAACTGTGATATTAATTGGGATGCTAATTTTGGCAAGCGTAAAACTGTTTTGTTTGTACCTACCAGAAAAACAAACAAACAGCTGACTCCTTAAAGTGTCTAGCAGTACAACCAGTTCAGCTAACAAGCCAGGTATGGAGAGCGTAGACAGTACTGACACCTGCTAAGTGAATAATACTAGAATTTCATTCTCTGAACAATCTGGAGCACAGACTCGTTCAACCAATCAATTTATTTGTCATATAAACTCATACTAGGTACAATTCCACTGAAATGCAATCAACTGTGCATTAGTCACCATAAAGCACAGCCTCCTGCATTTTTTTTGCATAACTCTCATAAGCCTCACTTTTTATTCTCATCGTTTCACTGACTAATGCTAATAGTTATTAGAAACATCAGGAAGAAAGGAAGAAGGTGTGCGGATATTTCTGCAGAATGAGAACATTTCTCTGAGCTGCTAATTCTATTACAACTCCATTCCAAACTGAATCAGGTCGTTCGGCAGAAAGTGGAGCCCCCCCCCCCCCCCCCCCCATTGAGATGCACAGGCTGTGTGGATAATTTAATAGCGAGTGATGTGATGATGGAGCGAGCAGTGGACATCCTGGAATGGACAGAGAGGAGACACTGGTTGTTTGTCTTTGTTGAGCTCAGATTTGCCACTACATGGATTTAGAAGTCAAACCACCAAAGGACAGGGTTTATTATCTGGGAGTAGAAAAGGGGGAAATGAGGCAGTGTTGTTTGAATACAAATGTGTTGAAATGATAGCCTTTTGTTTTCTTTTTGTTTTCTGGTGTCGATACTGTTTGTTACAATTGAACTGGTTGTTGTAGATTCAACAGAGCCCAGCAGTCTCCCTTTAAAAAGTAATTATGCTATCAGATTAAGGCTGAGTGACCACATCATTCAGTTGTCGGCTCATATTCCCTCTGTTATCCTTTGTGGTATACATTACAGTAAAATGGAGATAAGCCATAATTGAATTTCCTACTTAAATGGAAATTTATATATCAAGATATTCATAAGTGCTCAGCAGCTTCGCTCACCACCACCACACATACTCTTATGTGTCATGAGAGTATCTGACTGCTATTAATGTATTTAGTTTATCGCGAGTAACAGAAGCAGCTCATAACAAATTGACATGGTTGATGTGCCTGAGCATTATGTGTGAAATGAAATAAAAAATACCATCAAATTCAGGATTGATTTTTTCAAAATATGTTCTCCAACAGTTACTAGTAGAATACTAAGACACTAGTAAGGAAATATTCTATTTTAATAATATAAACTATGATTTTATTAAAACTACTAGAAAAATAGAAATTTGCACCTCATTCATTTGATTGAAGAATCAATCTGATTGACTAACGAACCTTATTTTTGAGAA